>CM065187.1:5968387-7218387 GCA_033026295.1 Channa striata
CCGGTTGGCGTCCCTCCTGAGTCGACCTTTGTTGCATCTCTCATGGTTCTATCTCTAACCTCGATTCCCACTGTCAATTCATAGCCAAAAAGCAAAAATTAATAAAAAATAAAAAAGCCTGGTTACTCCTTAGTCAGCCTTTTTTTCTTGAGGTGAGTCGCTGATATTTCTCAGTGAAGGTGATTTATTTTCCTACAATGACTGTCTTCAACACGTGTGAGGGGGCGGGAACACTTTCAGCTGACCAATCAGGAGCCTGAAAGAAGCGTGAACGGACTGTGAATGTGAACGGCTTCTCCCTGCTTTTCGCTAAAGCTTTAAATGCAAATATAACTTTTTATAACTACTTTTTCTCTCATCAGCGCGCCGAGTTAACAGAGCGGATTCACTGAAGTGTTTAAATTCCTGCTATTCATGAAACTGAAGTCATTGCCATCTACAGTTCTGAAGGGTTTGAAATCGGAGATAAATGTGTCTGTGTGAGGACCGTCAGAGAGCTAATCAGACACCGAAGCCTGCTATTACCTTTAATTTCTACGGCCGGTTGAATCAGATGTTTAAAACCACAAAATGATTTATTTAGAGATAGAAAAATATTCCTCCAGTAGTATGTGAGAGAAGATGAGGAGAATCGACCTTCAGTGCAACCGACACACTCGCGGCCTTCCTTACAAGCCGCATTCGAACCATAAAAGCAGAATGATGCAAACTCAAATCAAGCTCAGAAACGGAACAGGGCTGTGAATCCACGGCCCATCAGCTCTCTGTGTAGTCTGCTAACGCGTCTATAAAAACGTCTGTGTCACATTTTCCCCGTGGCGTCGAAATTCCTGCATTGTGACATATCTACATTAGCGAGTGACTAAAAACGTAACTCGAAGCCGCTGAATACGGAAACACATTCAGGCCTGCATCAAACCTCCTGTCGCCGAAGAGTCGAAAGCTTAGCACTTCCTTTCTCGTCGACGGGGATGCAGCGAGGTGGTGATGTGACTGAGGCAGAAAAAAATCTCTTGTGCTGTGTGCTGCCTCCGTGTTCCAATCAATTACCAAAGTCCATTCAGTCAGCAGAATGCCTCTCTGTCTTCAGCCGCCCGATCTATCGCCACCAGGAGTATTTTCTCTCCCATTATCAACATTCTCTGTGTCTCCTGATCTCACTGTGGCTCTTTCTCTAAAAATAAACACCAAATTGTCCATTGAAAGGCACGTTCCCTTTGCGGCGCTTGTGGCATGTGTGTCCGTTGAAATGAAGAACTAGATGTTGAAGTATTGATTCGTAGATTGTACCTCACTGGCTACATCACTTTGCACAGATCATTTGTCATATGAAAAATAAACTACTAATAGAACGTGCGGTAGTAGTAGTACTAGTAGTAATAGTGTTTTTGCCACTTTCTCACTTTATTGCCGCTTTTCCCTCCGTCTTGTCATTCAGGTGTTTTGCCAGCCAGAGCTAAAATATTCAGGATTTTATAATCACATCCTACTGTGTGCAGACTTCATTTAACCCCGGAGTCTCTGCATTCACAGCTTTGATTAGAATTCAAACAGAAAGGTGTGTTTAATTTGTCGCCTGGGATGGCCCACAGATTTAAAAGTACGCTGGCTGGCACTCATTTATCCTGATTTACCTTGAACAGTGCTGCTGAGAGACAAAGAATCTGAGCAGTTCAGTCGATAAAGCTGCTTCCCGAAAAAAAGTCCCACAAGTGAAGAAGGGAACAGCAGCAGAAGAGAAAATAAAGTTTCTTCTCCGCCAGCTGAAGGGTTTTATTTCTCCCCAAAGGAACGGTACAAAACATGATTTTACTGTTTGCACTCAATAAAACACTAAAAGCTTCAGCGAGGACTAACCAGTTATGAATTAGCAATTCTAGTGATTTGTTTACAGTCTGATATTACAACTGTATGATCAATAAGAGAGAGAAACATGAGAAACTAGATGTGAATGGACAGATTTACAGTTTTTGTCCAACCACGTCCGGTGTTCATATGAACGCGCATGCTGCAGTCAGTTTCCTGTATGCATGCGAGTGACGGGGGCCACGGTCCACAGCCCCTCCATGCTGCAGAATGTGTTCAAATGTTTGTCTATAAACAATAAAAGGCTTCAACTTCACATATTACTTGAATAAAGTAGCTGCGTGAGCATTTTAGTTTTATTTTTTTTAAGGGAACCAATGAAAAACTATTAAATCAATCTGATCAGCCTGTAGTAAAAGCATCAATACAGCAGTGTAGAGATATCGAAGCATCACAATGTTGCTTTGGTGAAAGACCAAAATTATTTTGCTCAACAATTACTTGAAGTGAAAGGGCTATTTCTGTAGATTGTGTCATCATAATTGAGGTAATAATATGTTCATCACTTTAATATTGTAGCTGAGACTGTTATGACCTTGTATTCTGCTTCGATGACCATGTTCTTAATTAAATTATCAATTTAATAGTTATAATTTTAATTGCTTTATATTCTGCTGGGTTTCCAAGCAGCAATCAATGAAGTCTTATGATTACACTCTATTTTGCTTTATTAATCTTAGTCTGACACATAGGCAGTAACTATAGAGGTCTCTAATGAATGGAGCAGAACGTAATATATAAATGTAGCAAAAGAACAATATTTGCCTGTGTAGCAGAAAATGGAAATACCGTAAATACCTAATGGGAACTGGGATTGTTGTTATAAGACTTACTTGAAAAATTGTGAACCCGTCGTGTAATAGTAAATTTGCCTGCCTAAAAAATTCAAAAAAGCTAAGCCAAAAACAAAAAGGTGGAAATGTTTTAATGAAGAGCTTCATGTGTTGTTTTTCAGATATGCTACTGCGACATACCTCAGTGTTCCACTAAAAGGAGAGGATCCCTCCACTCCCTCTGTGACTCTAAACACGTGCAGATGTAAAGAAATCGTGAGCGTCAGCTGGTCTGAAGGACGCTGAGCTGAAGTAACGGAGGAGGTGCTAATATTTGTGCACATGTTAACGGTGATTCCGCTGTCATCGCTAATGTATGACACGAAAGTCCGGGCGTCTCAGAGTAGAACATCCACACAAGCACCCGCACCCACACGCAGCTACGTTGGAATGCAATTTAACGTATTAATCAGACTGAAGTGACAAGGAAGAAGGTCCTGTTAATTAATTCAGTGGTAGGATTAAAAAAGAGAGTTTTTTTTTTTATTTTAATTTTCTGTAGTTTGACTTTTTCACACTCCACTGGAGCTGGATGAATTTAGCGATGTCCAACATTAATTCTCCTTTTAGCCCTGGTTTGTAAAGTATCTCGTCCATTAACTACTCCGTGTTCAACATTCTCTTAGCTTCGATTAATGAAGTTACTCTGCCAGTAGCTGATCAACAGAATCAGCAACTGCGATATTTCGATGCCATGCTCAGCTCTGTACTCTTCAGATACACCAATAAAAAATGGAACAGACCAGAGTAGAACTGGCACTCAACTTTCAAGTTCTCAAGCCAAGTTCATGGTGAACCTGAGGCATCCTTCATGGCTGCATCCTAGAATCTCCGGCCCATTCTCATTCCCAAGTCGGGAAAAAGTGCTGCTTTGTTCAGTCGCCTTAATATTTAACAACTAAAGCAACAATGTAATATGTAAAGTGAAAAAATCTCATTGGGTGGTGGACAGGGTGGTAAATGGAACAAGCAGACGCAGGAATTTTCCCAAAGAAAACCAGGTTCAACTCAAACGCGAGACGTTGTTCGCTTTAATGCACAGGCTTCAAAAAGCGGCGCAGTTTGAGACTTTAGGCATCATTGTTATCCGACGCTGTGCGATGAGAACGTGGGAATCTCTTGTATTCTTAGCTACGCTGATGATGTCCAGGTTTATTTGTTACTCTTTAACGTGCACTTTGGGGCCTCGACATGGTTTGAGCACATTCAGTGTCACAGACAACGTGAAGTCACGCTGTCTTACCTGTTGGCGAAAGCAGACGCCATCTTATGAATGAATCATTTCAGAATCATGACCCGAATCCAAACCAAAAATGATTCCAACTTACCAACTCAAAGGCAGGTGAAGCGAAAGGTCACAAAGTAGCACCTGCATCCCCGAACAATTAATATGCCATGACATTAATTTTACATTCCGCAGATTTCTGGGAACAGTTTAGCTCAACCTGGGCATGTTTGACCAGGCTGCTTCTTCTAACCTCAGCTCTTGCCTCCAGCAACAAACATCTAAACAGCAGCTGAAGGCAACAGGGAAAAGTCCATCGGCGTCTCTGTGAGGTTGCATTATAGTTTCAGTTTGGATTTTGTTCCAGTTCAAAACATTTTAGTCTGGAATTCACCTGTTTAGTATGGTGAACAGAAGGTCTCCAAATGTTGGAGCAGTTAAACGGAAAAGATCAGTCAACCAGAGGGAGCGTTGAAATTCAGAACACACACACACACACACACACACACACACACAGGTCCTGTAGCTCATTCTCTCTCTCCACACATCAGTGGCAGCAACGAATGAAGATTGAATATCCAGAGTAAGAGAGGGGGGGTGTGTGTGAGTGTGGGGGATATAGAAAGAGTGATGCATCGCAGATAGAGGGAGCGTCTACGTGTGTGTGTGTGTGTGTGTGTGTGTGTGTGTGTGTGAGTGTTTACATATATAAGGTATTTGCGTGAGATGTCTCTGTGTGGCTTCAGGAGGCAGCTCGAACCTCTGGCCGTAAAGCGTGTTCTGATTGGGCGGAGCTGTAAATAAATAAAAAAGCGCACAGCGCAATCAGAGTTGCTGATTCCTCTCTGCTGCTCGGCTTAATTATGCATGTTTATGTCTCCGTAAGAGAGTTGATGAGATGGTAATGGATATCACATATTGACTTTAATGGATTCCAGAGAGAGTGAGAATTAAACCGGCCTGTCTATTAAAGGGCTCGAGGTGAAGAAACCCCCCCGTCAACAACAGCCACCCCCACTCTCTTCCTGGCAGCCATTTTAGAAGATCGTAGTGTTAGAGTTCAGTCTTCGCTTATCATCACTCGATCCTGATCATTTCACTGTCAAATCATCTAAGCTGGTTCCGCGACAATATTCAGGATTATTCATGAGAAGATTTTAAGAGATATTTCTAAGATAGATTTCAGGATGTATCAGGACGAGATCAGCTGAACACCTGAATGAACTGAAATTTTAATTAATTTAAAGGAAATTTCAGAATGTGTAAGGTACATTTGAGGATCATTGAGAGAGAAAGGTTTTAAAAAGCTTTGAGAAGATTCCAAAGGGATTTGTTTAAGATGTTTAAGTTTGAGGGATTTTTGAAACGTTGAAAAAGAAACTTCAATATGCTGTAATATAATAAATATGTACATTTAATAGGTTTATTAGAGGGTTTTTAAGGTACGTTAGAGTTTAAAGCATATGAGGAGTATGTGAATATGTTTTATGGCTCTTTCTAAAGAATAGGTTTAAGATTATTCTAGGAGGTTCAAATTATGTTTATCGGAGATTTGATCAATATCGTCACTAGTTTAAATAGATTTAACATTGTTTGAGAAACAATTCAGGAAATTTTTGTAAAAATTTGTGGGACATTTCAAGGATTACTTTTGGAAGAGATTTTGTTTACTGGGAATTATTGGATGTTTCAGGAGAATATTTAAATCAATTCAGGGTCACTTGAGACAATTACAGGACGTTACTGGACAACCAACCTAAGAGGTTTCAGCCGTTCGTCTCTGCAATTTGGGGACACAAAGGGTTTCAGGGAGAGGAATTCCAGCTCTCAAGGATTACTTGAGGAATATTGAAGTAGAACTTAAAGAATAAAAAGACATTTTCAAGGATCATTTGATGTTTTAGAGAAGTAGAAACAAAAGTTAGCTGCACATTAGGTTACAACATAAATAATTTCTGTGCTTAAAGACTTATGTAAGTAATAATAAGTAATAGAGAAAGGAATGTGTGTGGTGATGAAACTTGTGTGTGTGTATTTGTCTGTGTGTGTCTTTGCATGCACATGAGTTCATCTCTCAGTATTTATGTTCCTGTCTCTCTCTCCCTTTGATCAATACGTCTTGTCAAGCAGGGGCTGATAGATTATTGATCGTAATCAGCCTGTCTTCTGTGTGCACAGACAGCCTCTAATTCCTCTGTCAATCTGGCCAATCGCTCATCTCACAGGCACACACACACACACACACACACACACACACACACACACACACACACACACACACACACACACACACAGACACACACACAGGACTGTATGTTGAGGTGTCGGACAACATATAACATTTTCTCATTCTGTTTTCAGGAGTTGCACATGTTTAGTTCAGGATGCAGCTGTAAACAGATACACCTGAATTAAACGCTGTTGTCTTGAATTCGGATTTGGACATTAGGGCTGACAACTAATATTTTTTTATATTTTGGGGTTGTGGTTTGGTAGATGTGTGAACTCCAGAGTTATTGTGAATTAATTGGTTTGATGGAATATGAACGAGGCTTATAACCTCCACAGATTAAACATATTATTGCTAATAACCCACTGCTACAAAAAGGAAAACGACACACAAATTCCAAATGAATCATATTTTTTACATGTTTAATATTCTCCTCCACATACACTAAAACTACTCACATTTAGTGTTTGTCAGTCTGCAACCTTGAATATTGGTCTTCACTGTAACGTTAAAATAATTAAAAACAGAAATCTTCCTTCCATACCTCTTGGTTGCCCCAAATGCTCCTAATAACAATATTCTCCTAGAGATACTGGGCACATGTGACTTCAATTCAGAGTAGTTTTAATAAGTTATGGCAAGTTTGGGTCAATATTTGATAAAAATGTCTCAACCAAGTAATTTGACATGAATAATATAATGTGCCTGATGTGTTTGAATAGTTTTTGGATTAAAAACAGAGAACTACACCACAGATTGTTAGAAAATGACTCAGCTGGTCTTCAAATAGTGCAGAGTATGAAATATGTCATTTGGATTCTCAAACTTCTTTCCATATATTCCCTGGTTTAAAGGAAAATATTACAGATTTCCGATATTTCAAACTGCTTCCAATACAACACACTGGTGAGAGCTTCGAGAGTGATCACACAGTTAAATTACTTACTTTCACACACTTTCAGCAGGCACTGAAGAGTAAAATCGGATCCAACGCACACGCAGAAGCATATGGTTGGTGTGTGATGTGTGTGTGAAGGTCATTAGTTCTTGTCTGCTCTCTGCAGGCTCTGAGCCTTGTTGGCACAACTTCTGCCAGATCTGACCAAATTACCCACCACACCACAACTACTGCCAACACACACAGCCTTAACTGTGTGTGTGTGTGTGTGTGTGTGTGTCTATCGCTTACCATATGTTATCTGTACAGACACACGCCACTCAGCATCGGTCACTGAAGGAAAATGATCCGTAGAACCTTGGAATGGTGGATTGAACTTAGAACAGAAATACAGAGCAGAAAGAAAAAAATGAAATGTGACCATAGTTGGTCATAGTCTGGTAAACTGTAACTATCAAAGTGATCAAATATATAATAATTAAGAACAGGTAGATAAATAATCGGGAGAATTTTTTTCTTATTTTGGCGGGATGTCTTCTTCTGGAGCAGGTCCAGCTCTTCCTGTGGCGTCTTTGTCTTCGTCCAGGACACGCTACCAGCCCCTCCATATGCTGCTGGTATGTGGCGAGCATGTTCGTTAGGCTGTCATGCCAAAAACCACAACCCCAAGGTCAGGAGATGTTAGAGGGAGAGGGTCAGGATGGGAAACTGGACCATGAGTCCGATGAGCAGCAGCTTTAAGCTGGGTTGGTTAAATTAATTTTGGAACATAAAACTACAAGAAGCTAAAATTGGGGATTGTTCATTTCAATTCAACTTTATTTATAAAGCGCCAATTTACAACAATGTCATCTCAAGGCACTTTACACAATAAAGTCAAGATTATACCGACATTTAGAGAAAACCCAACAAATCCCCCTCGAGCAGCTATAGGCAACAGTGGAGAGGAAAAACTCCCTTTAACGGAAGAAACCTCCAGCAGAACCAGGCTCAGCATGGACCAGTAGCTGCACACAGCTCCAAAGCCGGGGACACCTGAAGACAGGGACAGAGAGAGGGAGACAGAGAGACTTTCTAGCTTATTAATGAGCTCAGCGGTCACGTCTAATTGTTTAAAAGAATAAATTATGTCAAACTTTCTTAGAAATAAAAACAGGTTTCAACAGCTTTGGTTTCATCCATGAGTCTAAGGTCTAAAAATGACTATTATTAGTGAGGTAAAAAGTAGTCAAAGTCAAAGTTCTGCATTTGAAATATTACTTAAGTAAAGGAAAGTATTCGCTAAAAGATCTTTACATTTTTAATTTAATTTTCTAATTATTAAATAGGAAACTATAAAACTGTCTAGTCAAGATGGAACAATGGAAAGCAAACAACTAAAACCTAACCAGCGAAAATCAATTAGAACCATAGTTTAGCTATAAAATAACCAAACTTTCCAAGAAATGAATGTGAACTATGAGCTGATGATGAAAAGCAAAAAGAATCCATGCACTTTGTTAATCTCTGCTCCTCCTCATCATTAAGCTTCTAATTTGTGACCAGGTCAGTCGGTTTCATAGCAGAGTAATAATCTTTTCTCTGATCAGTATTATTTAACGCCAACATGTGCGGCATGTGTTCGCTCTGCTCTCTTCCTGCTTGCTCTTCCTCTTCTTCCTGCTGCATCTCCTTCAGATAGATTACACTATCTATTCTGCATCATCATCCACATACAGCACAAGATTCCACACACACACACACACACACACACACGCCCCTACGTTCTTCATCTCTTCCTCCTGCTCCTTCTTCTCATTACCAAATCCTCCCTCCTCTCCTTCTCACCTTTCTCACTCTGCTTTTCCTTTCTCCTTCCTTCCCACCCCACTTCCTCCTCCTCCTCCTCCTCCTCCTCGCACTCCACAGACAGTAGAAGACAGTCCTTTCCTCCTCATCCTCTCTTCTCGCCTCTTCCTCCGCCTCTCTCCCCTCTGCTCCTCGGCCTTGCAGTGAAATAAAAGATTACAGGCAGACGAGTCATTATTTTCCGTGATGGCAGCCATACATCACTGCGACTGCACCAGAGAGAGGGGAGAGAGGATGGGGAACAGTGGGAAGGAGAGAAGAGGATGGGTGGGTGTAGACTGAAACAGGATGAAGCCGAGGATGAGCCCGAATCCTCCATCTCCCTCTTTCCCCCTTTCCTTTTTCTCCTCTCTGTGCCGCGTTCTCTCTCTGAGCCAGACTGTGTGAAATTAATGGCTGCTACACTGACCACAGATCAGACTCAGTGTGCGCTGGTTCCGAGAGTAGCTAGTATGAAAAATAAGACCCCGAAACTCGCCACGATTTATTAATTGTTTATTGTAGGTAATTGATTGTACATCCGCTGAGTGGAGACAGATTTAATTAGGATGTCAGGTAATCAGCTGTACTCCAGCACTGAGGAAGAGATGTTATGTGATTACATTTGTCAGGGGAGGCTGATTAAGTGATTTGTGTGGGGGGGGGCAGCTTCCGCAAGTGTGCGCTCTGTCTGTGTGTGGAAAGAACGTGGAACCCTGTTCCCTCCACACCTTCTTTCCCGTCATCTTCATGCCATCACAGGTTACGGAGAAGTGAGAAACTTCTAGGTGTTGGAACTTACATAACTGCTGTGGCTGTTTTCACATGCTCAACACTGTAAATGTCCTCCAGGAGCGTCCCTGTCTTACTGCAAATTACGTCTTTTCAATGAACATTACTGCAGGTGGATTACTATGTCTTTTACATTAATGAGGAGGTTGATAAGTTGACATTTAAAAACTCTTTATGTTTTTTACATTTCTTACAACAGGCTTTTGTGTAGTTGTTTATGAACCAGTTTATTTTAGCTCTTTCCTTTAAGTCGCTCTGTTCGGACTGTCGAGCTCGTGAAATCCTGCCTGTGGGCTGAGCAGGTGACGTGAACCGCGGACGGGATATAAGAACATGTGGACGTGACTGTGGACGTTGTGGGTGTGCGGACCCAAAACGGGATCTTTTTATGCATCAATGATGGGTTCAGAGAACGTCTCTGGGGGTCTCTGTATAGCTTCAGTCATGTGACAGGGTCGACATGAGGCTTCACGTTACTTCTTCTACATTCGTTCAGCTCACAGATTCAGACACAAAGTATTTACTTTAAAACTATCTTGGATCTTTTTCTAGCCCGGAACCAAAGTGGTTTTCGTACGTTAATCGTACTTGACTTGCTCTCTGCAGACTTACCATCCTAATGTTGTAGATATAACAATAATTAGGTTGCATGTCTGTAAACCTCTGAAAAGGCTGGGCTACCTGTAAATGTTTAGCTGGCTGACTGTCTGTATAGTCTTGACTTCATTATGTAAAGTGCCTTGAGAATTGCCGCCATATAAATAAAGTTGAACTGAATTGAACTGACTGACCTTACAAATAGCGTCCAGCTGTCATTAAATAGCTTAAAAGGGGGGCACTTACACTTCAGGAGTGTTTGGGGAACCATTTATTCGTGGTTTGGGGCAGTTATAGTTGTCATTGCACAATGTGCGGGGCCAATGTATTTTAAGCAGGGCCCAAAGAGTTGCCTGGTTTGCGGCTCCTGACTGTGTTCACTGAATCGCTGAGCCGTCCTCCACTGTCCCCCACAGCAGGGGGGACGTGGCTGTAAAGCCCACCTCAGTCATAATGAACAGCAGTTGTTTCAGCCTTATATACGAACAGCCTGTCGGAGAGAATTGCCCACCTTATTTCTGATACGGCATAACCCAGAACGTGCTCAGCATGAGAGGAGTTGGCGTCGAAGATACCAGCTACTTTAGGCAGGTTTGGTGTTTCTGATTTACTTCTTTATACTAAGCTGTGCTAATCACATCTTCAATCCAGCTCTCTTCTTAAAAGTATTGCTCCCAGTATTGCTCATTTTTGAATCCCATGAACACAAAAAAAACAGCCAACATGTTTGTGCATCACTCAATACCCGTGGAGTCCCCCGGCTCTTGTCTGGGGCTGTCAGCTTCAACTCTATTGATTCTTTGTGAAGATGTAAATCTCTAAAAATGTGTCCTGAATATGGTGTATCATCCAAGGAAAAAAGACTGCAGTTATTTTCTAAAATAATGCAGCTGTCAGCAAATGTTGCTTAAACAAAAGGAAATGAGGCATTTGTTAGGATCTATTTACTATTTAATACATAATTGATGATCAGGAATTTTGTTGGTGCAGCAGGAAGCTAAAGGATTTATGGTGCATTCACACAAATGAATACGTAGTACTTGTAGTATCGAGCCTCTCGATGTGTGCTGTGATTCACTGAATCTTATAACTGCTTATTATCGCAAATATCTAACCAATCACATGGCAGCAACACGGACACGGTCAAGTTTGCTGAAGTTTAAACCGAGCATCAGAATGGGGAAGAAAGGTTATTTAAGTGACTTTGAACGTGCCATGGTTGTTGGCGCGAGACGGGCTGGTCGGAGTATTTTTATAGAGACTGCTGATCTACTGGGATTTTTCACACAATCACTGGGTTTCACAGAGAATGGTCTGAAACAGAAAATGTCCAGTGAGCCGTGGTTCTCTGGGTGAAAATGCCTTGTTAATGCCAGAGGGCAGAGGCTACACATTGCAACGCCTCACCAAAACTGGACAATAGAAAATTGAGAAAATGTCATCTGGTCTCAATTTTGGATGCTAGGGTCAGAATTTGGCATAAACGGCACGGAAGCATGGATCCATCCTGAGCTTTGATTAAATACCACAGCCTACCTGACGATTGTTGCTGGCCATGTCCGGGCCATTTATGACCACAATGACGTTTGTTCTGACGGCTACTTCCATCAGAATAACATATCACAAAGCGGAAATCATGTCTTTGAACATGACAATGAGTTCCTCATCAGATTTAAATTCAACAGAGCCCTGCGGGGGTGCGGTGGAATGGGACATTTGCATCATGGGGGTTGCAGCTGACAAATCTGCAAGTCAGTATAAACCAAAATGGCAAAGACAAAAGAGGGTTCACCCTGTTTGTAGCAAGGTACCGGTGAGTGTCTCTGTGAGTTGTCTTAAATTATGTAACGTTAAAGAGAAGAATGCCAGACTGCAACAATCAGATTTTTCTTTGATCAGTGTTTACTTCCTTCGGTGAAGGTAGTGAAGTGACTGATTGGGTTTCTGGTGGTTGGCTCTCTGGCTTCTGGTGATTTGGCTTCCACCCAGCTGTAGCTGAACTGCATCAAAGGGTGTTTGCAGCTGTCGCTGGCTCTGCCTTTTGAGTTTGTATGTGTGAAAATTCTTCATAAAAAGAAGAGTAATAAACGAACATATTCAATACTCAAGTAAAAGAGCAAGTAGTGGCCCAAGCATATTATCACTTGTTACTGGTAATCTTTTACTCAAGAATAATAAAACGAACCCAAGCACAATATCTACATTTTACTCCAAAATATGTACAATCATTAATAAGACGTGAGTTCAATGATCACTGTAAAGTGGATAGAGGTGGTTAACCCATAATTCTACATCAAAGTTTAATAATCATCATTTTATATAAACTTATCATAAAACTGCCAGGTGGTATTAATGTTGTGGTCACTCAGAGGTCAAAGGTGCAGTGCAGTATATTAGTCGTTGGATACATAAGACTTATCATAAGATTATTAAAATTAATCCACTATTGGTTTTAGCAATTCATCACAAAATGTCAACAGTAATCAAAATATAAAATATTGCCAGTCTTAGACATGATCAGATTGACCTTATCATATTATTCATAGTGTATGAAAGTAAGGGGGGAAAAGGTTAAAGTGTCGTCACCTAACAAGTGAGTTGAGGCGTCAGAGAAACTAGTTTCAGTTTGAGCCACCAGGAGTTTTACTATCGAGCTTCATACTCACTTATGTGATTTCTTCCAAAAAAAACCCACTGAGGTAAGTGCGTGTGATTGTTTGATGCCGTGTAAAGCGGCACTTTACCTTGAGGTGTGAACATCAGAGATTTAAGGTTGCTGCAGCTGTGTTCAATGGGGATAATTCTTTAAGGGTTTCTTAAAGAAGTTCTCGCACTGTGGTTTTGTGCTGATAACACAGAAGAAAGGCAGCGATGGAAATGACGTGTTTGCCATTTGTGTTTGAAAGAGGCTAAACTGGTCCAATGTAAAGGCAATATATGCGAGAGGGGGGAATAGAAATGCAGGTACATGATGAAGCATGTATATTTCTAACTTTGTCATTTCATTCGTCCACCGAACATAATGTCTTAATGATTTAGAAATGTGTTTCCACAAAGACGCGGTTAACTGAACCGTAACCTGGTCAGTTCAGCTTCCCGTCTTGTGTTGAGCTGTTGTGCCCACCCATGCATACCACGGCTGAGTCGCTAATGAGAGAGGAAACAGCGCTTGCATTCAACCGACCCACCACCTCCTCATCGCTTCACGCCTCCAAAGCAGAAAAGCCGAGCCTGAACCTGCAGCACAGGGTCGGCGTTTGATTCCTGCAGCGGAAACTCGCCCTTTGGTGACGGCCGACTTCACACAAGCAACGAAGCGTTTTAGAGAGAGAGTAGTAATAAGAAATATTGCATCAGGTTCAAAGATGCATTTTTGAAATGTGCTTCTGTTGTGTAACGGACAGATGAGTGTGATGTGGGCTGACACTGGTGGATGGATGGACACGTGTGTTTCTATTCAACACGACTTTGTTACTTATGGTTAGTTTTTCCCTGAAGCGGAATCATTTTCCGTCCACATCTAACACCTCACTGCCCTGATCATCCTGTCAAGAAATATCTGCTTCTTCTCTGCTTTTAAAACACACAAATTACCCAAAGACCAGACAGATTACCCAACAGGCACAGCCCTGACTCTTCACTGAGAGCTGCACTAAATACTAAACTTTACGCTGATTTTCCCTTATTACCATTGTGTGTGTTGTCATCTGTGTTTTCACCCACAGCTGCTTGAATAATCACGTCTCCAACAGCTGAGATCAAAGCAACAAGCGTTTGGTTTGTGTTGGCTGTCAGTGATCGCGGCTTTGTTTCAGAAATAGGAAACGAGCGTCATGTCTCAGATAATTATGTTTATTTATGCATGGTGCCATTTGTAGATGAGTTGTACCTGAAAATATGACATTCATAAAGTGTGATGATGAGGATGGATGAAGAGAACTTGTTGATGATGGTCAGTCCATCAGTTTGATCCAGACCTGTCTGAGTAAGTCATGGTCCCTCATCTGAGTCATACCTAGACTCAAAAACAAAGACTCTGCCTCACACATTCATCCTCCTCAGGTTAGTGTAACACAACCATCTCGTCAATCAAATAACTAACAATCCTAATTATTTCGACGCTCTGACCCCAGCCAGTCCCGTCCCTGTTGCCTTTCTGCTGCAGCAAACTTTAAACTGGACAACAAGCAGGAAATGCAGAAAACATTTTTTTCACTTTCGGCCGAACTGAAAGCTCTTCATGGGTCCTTAGCTGTACTTTAACAGCACTTACGTACTTAATAGAGGAGCTAATAGACAATCTAATTATGTTTCGGCTGCATTTGTGTGTTAATAAAAAGGAAATGGGCACGTAGTATTCTTCACTACGACTGCAGGCCCCTCAATTGAGATTTCATCGTTGTGTACTTTCATTTAACAGGCTGGAAGAGTCCGTTTAGGATTCATATACACCCATATTCTTACTGTAAGATGGTTAATCTAGATATTAGCCCCTATTATCAACATATAACGGTGCTGGTGTTAACGTACCTGTGTAGTTGTTGTCTTGATTAATTAACACATTTTGCTGCTGATGAACAACATTTTAAACACCAACACTTTAAACCTGTTGAACCATTTGCTCCACGTCGTACCAATATCTGGTATATGTTTTTATCCATATACAGTTATGGGGCAGTAGGGAACTACTGCACATGCTGCCAGTCTCGGCTGCTCCCCGATATTATATGGCAATACGTTTATGCTTTTAACTAAAAACATAAATGCTTGTGGTTAATATTAGAAACGCAAACAAGAAGGTTGGTGCTTGAGAAAGATTGTTGGGTGGGTTGAAGTAAAGAACCACATGGACTGGAAGTAACAATACTGACGAATGATACGGACACTGACACACTGACAGGTGTAGAAGGTTTATGCCTCTGTGTTTTGTGGAATTTCGCCGCTCCAAAAACAGACGTGAAGTTCGTTATTCCCGACAGCTGTTTATCCAACCTTCAAATTAGATTTCAAAACAATCCAAGGTAAAAGCCTGAAAACATCATATCGATTATATTGGAGTCAAGAAGGAAGCGAGAACAGCTGTCAGAAAGACAAAACGCTGATGACAACCGTGATGACCGATGGGCGTCAGGCTGAAGGCTGACTGAACAACAGTGTGGATATTAATGGTGAAATCAGTCGACTGTCCTCTTCCACAGTCAGTCAGAGCTCGTTATTAACTATCGCACAGCGCCGTTCTGACATGTTATTGGACGCAAAGACAGGTAGAGTCAAAGGGAGACGGCTGTGAGGCGTTCGCTTTAGTTTCTCCGAAGCTACAAACGCTGAAACCTAAGAAGAAAAGTAGGACATGTGCCACAGAGGCTCGGAACACCCGTGCGACATTTTAAAACATATTTAAGACAATCGAAGTTGACAGGAGGAAGTGGTTCACACATTTCTCAGCGGGATTTGAAGGAGGCGGGTGTCACATCAGTGATGTGATTTCTTCGTGTGTGTGTTACCACTCGGAGACAAGCTCGCAGTGTTTTGTGGTAATATTGACCCTTCGGATTTTTAAGAACGGTCGCTTGGCACAGCTTTTCTTTTGCACAGCGCCACAGGAGCAGCCCACCAGACGAAGTGTTTTCAGCGTGTTCAAGGATTGTGTTAACAGCAACTCACGGCTGGAGCCGAAGTCTGATAATGAGAGAACTGTAGTTAATATGACGTATGAAGAAATCCCAGACAGCAGTTTTTCTATGTTTCTGCTTCAGTATTTTAACCCGAATCACAGTGTTTCTCTCATTAGTGTTTTTGTGGTTGAGCCCAACCACAGCTCACAATAACCTACTGAACTCATGAGAACTGATAAAGTTTAATTACGTGACGATCAGATGACAATTTCTTTGTTGTCAGATGATGTTTTAAAGTTTTTAAGCTCAAATTTACATTCTTTTTACTTATTTATCCTTTACCTTTGCTGCATATTGGAAAATTTGACCGTTACGAGTCTCAAACAGTTACTGAAATGCTTTTATATAAAAAACATTTGGAGGTCTTCTGTGGCAGCTTCTGCAAACTCAATTACATTTTTATGAGGAACGTAATCAGTGGATGGATTATGCCCAATGCAGCAGATTGTTTTTGGGATAAATGAGGCGCTACATTTGTTAATGCAATGCAAGGGGCAGCCTAAAGTCAGTACTGGCCTAAGGCTGACCACCTCGAAGGAAATGGTGGGAACAATTCACCGATGCAGTATGTTCACAATCACTGTCACAAAATCACCCAACGTATCAACTGAAAACAAAAATCCCTTCAAAATCTATAGTGATCATAGGTTAGTTGGGCAGCGTTCCAAATCATATAGTTTAACACTTTGAATTATTTATGCACAGACATTTTTGATTCTAAGAAGTAAGGAGTTAACACTTAGTGGAACTAAAAGTACAATACTTTTCTTCAATAGAGTTTCGTAGAAATATAAAACGGCATCAAATGAAAACACTAAAATACACCCAAATACAGTCTCCACAGTAGTCGAGTAGAGACACTTAATGATTCTGTGCCACTGGGAGATGCAGAGAGCAGGTTTACAATCAGCCCAGAAAGACCGAGAACTCTTCCCTTCAGACTTGACCTTTTTTGAAGCCGCTCTAATCACTATTGCTATAGCAACAATGGATCAAATGACTGTGTGTAATATGAAAGTTGCTGCTCATGCCTTTGCCCTGAAGACAACCATTATCTGACTCCACGGTTCCCCTCACAGAGGTTGTTTTAGCTCGTGTCTTTTGGTTTTACATTTCAGTTACTGATCTTACCAGGCCCGGTTCCACCAGAAGCAGCAGGAGGAGCCTGATATCAGCGAAAGACAAGAACGTGACTGTGATTTGTGGAAGTTACTACTCATCCCTGAGGAAATAAATAAAAACACCACCAGCCATTATCTTTAAACTTTCGACTTTAAAAAGTCTATTTCAAAATGCAGGTGGCAATAAGAGTGTGAGGCAGGACATTTCTCCACAGTCTTTAGAAAGAAGATGAAATAACACAGAAACAACCTTGGGAGCGTTTATTATCGCTCTTTGAACTGGAGACTGTAATTACCTGGAATTCATTGTGGCTCTGTTCACCTCCTCATCTCACACGCCAGAAAAAACAACCTCACGTGTTTGTTTCCTCTTCTGCGTCCTTGTCATGGTTCTACTTCCATCGTTGGAAGATAATCCAACAGGAACGACTCTTCTGCCACTGTGCTGCCGTGATTTGATGTAGTGTTTTTCAGACTCGGGGATGAAGTGAATATGGAAAATGTGTGACCCACCGCATAGCATGAGAATTATGGATTGCTAAATGTTTATTGGTATGTCAGATAATATATTGCACAAAAACAACATATCAATGAATGAAAAGTGAGTTTTGTAAGTAAGTTATGAACCTAATTGGCAACAGGTCTGAATCATGATTGGTTGTAAAAAAAAAGTCTCTAAGACGTCTTTAGAAGTAAAGATGGGGAACGTTTCATCACTCTGTGAAAGACCACGTGGGTAAACGATCTGTTACGGAATAAGCGGAATAAGTTAAACCAGATCTGAACACTGTGGTCCGGGGCCACTTTTCTGTCAAACCACAAACAAACTGCAAAGAGCCTTGTTGGAAGTGGTCTGAGACCCTCGTTTCTGCAGTAGGTGGTCCCCGTCAGCTTGTTTAGTCTGTGCCCGAGTTGATGGACAACTCTCAATCTAGTGCCGGAAAGAAGCGGAACCGAGCAGAAAATCAAAGCCTGGGTCTTTGCATTCCAGCAAACCGAGTTTGTGACCTCAGTGTTAGGAAGCCAGCGATGGGGTTCTACGTTAAACAGTTATTTCGCTCTTGTCGTAAAGGTTCTCTCATCCCATATGGTTTGATTTTTACTGTTTATATGAGCTCAGCATATAAACCTGGAGTGGAGGCTGAAACCTGGGCGTCAGTGCTGCTGTTGTGTTGTTCTCTGCACTGAACTGTTGACTCAGTGACTGTCTGCTCAGCACTGACAGGTTGCTGGTGTTACCATCCCATCTGTTCGGCTCCGGGCCCCCTCGCCCGCGCAGGTCACCTCTGCATTAATCAGACTAATTAGCCTAATGAGCCTGTTTCTTGGTGGGCCGACAAAAGGAGTGTGACCCGAACACGCGGCAACCAGACGGCTTCACTTTGCAGGAACAGAAAACACAGATTTCCTGGCAGCTTCTGACCTACATATACCTCACACACACACACACACACACACACACACACACACACACACACACACACACACACACACACACACGCTTCGTATTTGCAGTGTAAGAAAGCATGAACACACACACACACACACACACGGAACAAATGTAATGACACACTCACTTTTGTGTCAAATGATTTCTGTAGTTAATATGATCCATCACACTCATCCCTGTCTCAGCGCACACAGAGACAACGCCAGCTCTGCATACGTGAAGCATCTGAGAGCAGGAAATCTGTCCTGACAGGTCCACAACACTGAGCAATGCACATTTGGCTCAAATATTAAAAAGTGAAGAAAAAGCATTTTATTTGCTTACTTAACCTGAAAAAAGCATCCTGTCAGAAGTTCTGCCCTGGAGGCCAACTAGGATTTAAAATATTAACCGGCTCCTCACACTCAACAAAATGCTTGGGTTGTTTCCTGGAAGTATATGAAGTTCGTGGAAAACTAACTTGTGTCCACAGGAAATGTGCTGCCGAGGTTTCGTGCAGGTAACGCAGGCCCTGGAGGAGGCTTTGTCCAGCACGTACCACCCCGAGCTATTCACCGTAATTGTGTTAAGAAAGGAAGTTAATCCTAACCAGGTGCTATGAGAGTCTAAACAATTTAATAACTCTGTAGTCTGGATGTTCTTCTGCACATATTTCAGCAGAAAAGAAAAATATATTAATATAAGTATTGTATTATTCATGATATCCCATTGACAAAAACTCTCAACATAACCTCACTGCATTAATTGAACAAAATGCAATAATAATACTGTGATGTTTCCTGGAAAAATGTATTTGCTGTTTAGTTGTTTACAAGCGCTATTTGTAGATTGATAATGACCATAAGTGATGTAACATTTGGTCAGTGTCAGTGAAGACCAAGAGCTGCCTCCTCCAAACAAAGGGGTCGACGAAGACAAACACGACACGGTTACGCGTTCTTTAGAGTCGTCGGCATTAGTGGTTTTTGTCTACAAACGACTTTCCCACATGAGTCTGACGTCCAATGTTTCCTCCAATTTTCTATTGTTTATGTATGTTGCATGTTCTACAACATTAAGGAAACTATTTTAAGTTTGATGTGGCAGCAATAGACGTCAGACTGGACAGTAGTAAATTGCCATTTACCACACAGGAAAGGAAAGGAATCCATCAAACTTGAAATATATTGATTATATTCATTGAATAATTGCCATTTTTCAGTATAATTTCATATAATCCCGAGATCTATTTTAGCTGCATCTCAGTAACATTAAACGTGTTACATCTGAACACTACATCTATACAGCACATACTTATTATATGTCGTTCAGTTAGAGCTGCAGCGGGTAAAATTCATTCTGTCGACCGTGGCCACGGAAGATCTAGACAAATGGCTCCATGAGAGGGACAGAGTGAAATTAAGACTCTGTTCGCTGCTTTTAGCTTTACTTTTGTTAATGAAGAGATATTATCTGTGACTATGAGACATGAAGTGAGGCGCTCGTACCAGAGCGATGTTTAGGCCTCATAGAAAACACAGTAATGCAACATTTTAGTTATTTGCATTTGCTAAAGAAAATAATATTTCTAATGCAGGTTTTTAACCAGAAAACTTTTACAGTTTAGTCTGAAAAAAGGATTAAGAAAGTGACAAAGCTGCTCACACGATGGAAGTGAAAAAAATGAAATTCCTAGATTGTGAGAATTGCTTAATGCAACATTAGTAAATATCTGAATTTGGTAAAACATTAATCGAGTTGAATCAAACTCAGTTGATTTAATTCTGGACTTTGTGAATGCAATTTGAATTGAATGAAGAGATTAGTCCCGGCATCCAGCCCCACCACACAACACACACCACTACAGTTCTGACATATTAAAGACATTTGACTTCATCACAACGTTTCATCAACTGAGACGTTTCTCATGACTTCTGCAGACAAACGTGAAGATAAAACGCCTCTTTCTTTGGCGAAGCGAACACGTACGTCCCCACCTTCAGGCCACACAGTGTTCTTAGACTGATTAAAGTTATTTGATTGGACAGGTTTGATTCCAGTGACATACTCTACACCTCTTTATTAAAGTTAGTATTCAATAATTTCCTTCCCCCTGATTCTGATTGGCTGATCAGACATGGCTGATCTGGATCGCTGTAATTTTGTTCCTGCTTCCTGCTCCTGGTGAATTTGCCCACTAATTTACTGTCTTTTAAAGGAACTTCTCTTTTAGCTGAACGCAGAGTCCTTGTTCTCAGAGGTCACATCCCTTCATCGTTATTATCATCAGGGGTGTATTCATCAGTAGTTACACTGAAACATCATCAGTACATTATTATCAGCGCCATCTCGGGAGTCCTCCGACATCCTGCAGACTCCAGTGGTTTCACATCCTGTTTAACCTTGTCCACATGGACACAGATCAATCACGGCTAGCTGGTTGGCAGCTTACAGCTAAGGAAGAAGTTAATGAGCATATTAGATAAAATTATAAATTATCGATTATAGATATGTCATATATGATTATTGTTTTTATGTGAAATTGCATTTAGTGGTTGTCGTTGAGTTGGTTTTGAGTGGGGATCCTGGATACTTGGTGTTTTAGATGTTGAACACTGATAGCAGTCCATACGTCGTGAAGCATGAGACAAAGACGTATGGGCTATAACATGTTAACTGCCGTCTTCAGGGCTGCTGAGCTCTTTATTACAGAGGCATGAATTTATGGTTTCATCTTGTGCACTTTCTCATGCTCAGACTGTGGCTTCTTCCTGATTCCTGCTTTGACTCATATATATTATTATACATCATATTGGCCTGAACATGAAACAATCTGGATTATAGATAGATACACTTTACAACATCTGGGGATGTTGTAAAGGATTTAAAAAACTGGTGTTTGTCTCACTAGCTCTGCCGGGAAGGTTTTCCCGGGACTCCATTAGTCCCAGAAAAACATTGTTCTCAGCCTGGTAGCAGGAATTAAAGTAGGACATACAGTAAATCCCACATTGGTATCGCTGGAGGTAATTTTTTTAAGTGCAGTTAATTCTTCGTCTCGTCTGTCAGTCAAACTTTGCCATCAGCTGGAAGCATTTTTCAGACTGTACTTTATTGAGGCGTCATAATGGAACTCAGCAGTCGGTTCATTCTGCAGATACATTAAGGATGCATGTATACGTGCTTTTAGGGCGAAGTTCTTGTGACTGTGTAGTTGTGTTGCTGACAGACGAGACACCGGATCATTTCCTGTTTTCAAACCAACAGTTTTAACAAGCTGGGCTCAGTCGGTAACTCAGCCGTCCACAGACCACAGGGTCAATGGTTCGACTCCCAGTTCCTCCTGGCCTCATGTCTAGGTGTCTTTGGGTGGGGCATTGAGATAAAAGCCTCTCACCAACCAACAAGAAACATTTGGAGAAAGCTCAACTTAATGCAAATACACTGAGACAGAGTCCGGTGACGGCTGGCTGAAAGCCAACTGGGAGCACCATGGATCCAGCAGAAACTATAGCAGAGTCAGTTTATTACCTAACATGAATGGGTTATGAAAAGGAAAAATTGATGGAACAGTCTCTGACGTACGTGGCTGAGGCAAATAGAAGAAAACAACCATCCACTCCTAGAATAGCATGTAAATAAACGTGCTCAACTGAACGCACCCCTCCACCTACAGATCCACCAGATGAAGTGTGAACACGCCAATGTAATATAAGTCGCAGCTCCATGTTTAGTGACAGCAAGTGTGTACATGATAACAATCTACTAAGCCAGGATGGAAACAGCTGATGCACCATAATGCATATTTTTGTTAAATAGCCCAGATTATGTTGTTTTTCAGGGCAATCAAGCCTGTGGTTATGGTTATGAGTGGAACTTCTCCTGCTCGTATCAGAGGTGACCTGATCAGACCGCCATCTTTTCCATACTATAACCAAACTATGTAAGTGTTTTGAGTACTAACATATTCAAAATAATTTAGCTGCTGCATACATGTATTATTCAGAAACTAATGGAATAAGCTGTGAGGGAACATTTTGCTCATATATTCATTAAACACATACTCAGAAAATGTAAATCCGATCCTTTTGTTGAACCATATTTGCTGCTGTAAATGAGCAGAATATAAAAATAGACTTGAATGGTCATTAAAGATAAAGCATTGGCCTCGGTGGTGCCTGCTCACTGGCAACACACACACACACACACACACACACACACACACACACACACACACTCCAGGGACAGAAAAAGGCTTTAAGGACTAACTCACATATATAAAACTCCAGAGAGATTCAACTTGTGTGTGTGAGAGAGAGAGAGAAAGACAGAGAGAGAGAGAGATTGTTAGACAGTGAGGCCTTCACCTCCTTCACCACCTTGCTAACAGCTGCTACACAGCCTACCCATAATTCCCTGCAGGACCGTGGCTGGCGTTGGCGTGTTGACCCCAGAAAGTCTGCTACAGGGTATGTGTGTGTGTATTAATATTCAGTCTGCTGGGGAAAAAGAGTAAAGCAGAGGTCTGAGTTCAGATTGACTAAATCCAATAAAACCAGTAAAAACCAAACAACCAAACTCAGCATGAATGATCTGATTGGTTTAATGTCTGGACAGACTGCACAGATCTGTACTAATTTCTCCAAAACTTCAAACTTTACACCAAATCTCTATATTTGTTTTTTTTAATTTTATATATGTTTCAGGAAAAAATGTGCAATATCAAACTAAACAAGTAGAATGTTTTAAATAAGTTCTTGAGCACGAAAAACGAAGATTAGATGAACAAACTGTGCAGAATAAAACTAGGCAAGAAGAGAATGACAGAGTAAATGAAGGAAAAGAAGGATACGAGAAGAGGAAAGGCGGGATTTCTATCGTCCCCAAGGCAACGCCCATCCTCCATCTTCACGCTCCACCAAGTCTGACTGACAACCACCAACCCCCAACACACACACACACACACACACACTGTGATGATTAAACATGTACACTACGTATAAACCACGAGCCTCAGGGAGTTTGGAGAGAGGTCTTCTAATTATTTGCGTTGCACTGAGAAAAAAACTACCTTTAATTTCACCACTTGATGTTAAATCATTATGATCAGTTTTGAATGAGCAGCTAGAGCCGATCAGTTAAAAGGTGATAAAAAGAAAAAACAGTCGCTACAGTTTCCCTGTGTGCGACAGAATCTGGATTTTTCCAGGAATGATCGAAATTCACCCATGATTAAGCAGTGCTGCTGAAATTCCACATTCTTCAGTAACATTCACAATGAAATCCAGCCCCTGCACCAGCCAATGAAATGAGGCAGGCGCCGCCGATTCTCAGATTAATTGAAACCAGTAAGCAGATAAATAAAGAACCACATTGTAAGGATTCAGTAGTGAGTCGTCATGGAAGTCTGAAGGTTGTTTGTCTCCACGTTCTCACACGACCCAGCGTAGCATCACTATGTAGGGAGGGAAGTTATGGCACCAAGCAACAAAATGACGACTACTGTTGTTTTAAAATGGTGGTCAGCTGATTTTTGCTCTAAACATTCAGAATCACAGCATTTTAGGTTTGTGTTAGCCAAAAAATGTGAAAAAGTTAGTTAAAAAGTGACAGTTTATCTTAAAAATCACAATTTCCTTAACGTCACAACACTTTTGTTGCAGGAACAACAGCAACATTTTTTTTATACTGGACTTCAGCTTTGGTCTAAATCCTGCGTAAGTGGGTAACAACCCTGGTCTTCAAGGCCCCAGCTGACCCTCCCCATCCTGTGCCCTACCCACTGCTATGATGAGTCAGTCAGAGAAGCACGACCGAGGACCCCCAGGACCACGTTTGGGAATCCCTGTACTAAGTGATTGTCTTGGTAATATTCATCTCTTGGTCACTGTTGGTGACTGGAACGAATGTCCTGCTCTGCTGTGTTTTTTAGGAGGACGGTCTTGATATTAAATGTCTTTGTGGAATTTCGGGTTCGGTTCATCTGGAAGAGCCTTGCAGCAGTGCTTTCATCCGGGCTCCCTGTAATGTCTCACCAAAGGCCCGGGCTGGGATTGGTCCTTTTGAACGTCAGACAAAAGATCCCCGACGGTTAAAGTGGGTGGTGCTTTGAACATGGCACAAGATTTGATTTGGTTTCATTAACACGTGTGATTCCTTGTTAGTAACGTCTGGTCTTCTCCAGACGCCGCGCTACGCCTCATCACGTTTTTTTTTCTTTTGCCCTCTTCCTTTACCCCAAGTCAACATGCTGTTGACCTTTGACCTTGAATTGCGGCCCTTTAATTTCCTTTTCACGCACACACATGCACACTTAGGCTTTGTTTGGGGGTCACACTGTTGACCTGCATCTGCCAGTGGCTTCATGTTTGTTTCCTTCTTTAATACACACAAACCACACACACCTACACACACACACACACACACATACATACAGGGCTATTGTGTCTGTGTGGGTAGGAGGGTCTGCAGGCAATGACTGATGATGGCGAAGAAAGAGGCTCTCTCTGTCTGTTAACACCCATAAACTACCAATCTGTCAGCTTTACACCGTGTGTGTGTGTGTGTGTGTGTGTGTGTGTGTGTGTGTGTGTGTGTTAGACATATTGTCCGGCCGCGGCTCCATCTCAAGGGACGGCAGTTGGAAAGCCTGTGGCTTCTGTCTTGATTGGTCACGGATGTCAAATGCACACACAAACACTCTCACACACACACACACACACACACACACACACACACACACACACACAGAGGTATACTGTGTGTTGTGAAGGGGTTGCGGTTTCCCCGGAGCAGCAGATGTGTCTGAGCATTGATGAGTCTTCAGCGTCTGTCAGAAGCAACAAAAGCCGTCGACTACAGTCAAATAAACAATCTGACAAACAGAAAAAAAAACATTAAAAACACATCAGCTGATTGTGCTGAAGCACAACACACACACACACACACACACACACACACACACACACACACACACACACACACACACAGTTCAGTCTGGAGGTTTCTCAAGACTCACAGAGACAGAAAACAGGATGGCAAACTGTGATCTACACTTAAGGAGAGCTAAATATACAGCGCACAATAAAAACACTCAGTTCATTAATTTAATACCACGTCGACAGAAATACTGATAGTACGGTGACAGCTGCTGCTCTCACTGTACTGCTCACAGAGCTAGAGGCAGGACGTAAAAAGATCTGTGAATATCTGCGTGTCAGGGTTAGTATTTGTGCTAAGCAGAAATCAACTAATAAAAGCACGGAGTGTGGAAGATATTTTGTACTGCAAAACATACACATACGCACGTCAGTGTGGGTAAATAGTGACATTTATACTGAATCACACTCACTCCCACGGCCACGTGAAGATGAAGGGTTTAATTTGGGCTGCAGGCCTTCAGGTTTTTCCAGATTTACTCCGGTTAGTGATTCAGTGTCGCCAAAAAATTTAATCTTTATTTTATTTTAGATATTTATAATATTAAATGGTTATTTTTGATTACATGAACTCAAAACAAAAGAGGATTGAAAAATAATTAAGAAAAATAATGAAGGTGCAATCGCTTATGCGACGTCAGATGGAGCCTGTTCCTCTGGGACTTCCCACAAAAGCCTCTGCGATACATGCAAGTTGGCATAATACGCTGTACAATTCATAGTTAGTTGCTCAATATTGTTGCATGGTAACATTATTACTGTCTGTGAACTTTTGCCCGAGGTGTGTAAATGTATCTGTGTAAACGCTGTAAGATGTGCACATGTAGTGTTGAAAGTTATTTTCTCTGGGGTCAGAAGAATGCACATGTTTTAGGAGTACAAAATTATTTATTATTCATGAGTTAATGTAGTACTGTATTTGAGGAAAATTCATTTTAAATTCATTTAAATTTAAATGTACTTTTATATATATACAGATGCACAGTTACAACTACTGGTAAGGCAACAAAGAAATAACTCGTCTTTGAGCATTTTTCCTAAACACAAGCATTTGCACATTAATTTGAAACCTGTATGTGATTTCAAATTGTCAACGGATCCACTAAAGCTAAGTTGTTAATACCCAGCAACTGTACATCCACACTTATTAAACGTCATTTCTCTGATGGTTATAGTGAATTCACGTGACCTTTGTGTTCCGCCGTTTGAACCGTGAACTGCATGAAACTGAAGGCCGAAATTATCCTAGAATTCATACGCCGTCACATTAGTACAGTAGTGCATGTGTGCAGTCGGGCCTTCGTGGGAGATTGCAGGGGGTTTGTTGTTGTCATCTTAAATATGAGCGTCCATCCGAGGCGCCCAGACATTTGCCCGGTCCGCTTCTCCTGACAGTTTTCTCAGTCAGTTCTCGAAACCACATTTCTCTTTACGCTTGGGAGAGTCCCAAGAGGCAAATATTAAAAAGAAATGAAAGAAATGGAAGATCAAAGCAGCAAAGACATCCTGATCCTTTGAGTTTCTGTTGGTGTTCAATGCCCAAAAAAAACACAGCATTTCCCAGAATGCATCTCAACTGCACATTGATTAACCAAAAGATTAAAACCTGTGGAGCGTCGGCTTATAAAATTTTACCCTTTTACTGTGCCCATGTTTTTTTGCATTCTTGCAGAATCGAAAGTGATAATAGACACTACAAATACATAAGCAGCTCGACAAAAATGAGGTTTTATGTGGGTATTGGCTCAAATTCGACAAGATCTAAAATACTCATACAACACACACACACACACACACACACACACACACAGATTCTGACGGCATTTGTCAGGATTTTACAGACAGTGTGATAAGGTGTCAGTCAATAGATATCCTCATCTGTCTGCATAGCCCCAGTCCTGTCACACACGCCGAGTATTATACTTTCAGATCAGGACGATGAAAAGCGAGGTTTTCTCCTGAGAGACAGACAGCGTGAAAACGGTGGGAGGAAGGGTTGTAGCGAAGAAAGGAAGAAAGAGGAAGATGACAGTCGAGGAGGACAATAAGGAGATGACTGTGTCTCCCCCTGATCGCTGATTTGTAGCCTCTGTACTTTAGGGCTGTTCGGTAAAAGCTGTGTGTTTTTGGGTTCATGTTGAGATATTGTTTCCTCTAATTTCTTTTTCTGTGTTTTTGTTCCTCTTTGCCGTTTTAGTATGTGATTTGTTGAAATGCAGCAGTGGTGGAACTGGTATTTAAATCGCACTTTTATGAGGAAAGTTGAGCAAGCACAAACTTTCAAGGTCTGAGCCCAGTTGGATTTAATTGAGCTTTCGAACCACTGACCCTGTGGTCCCAGTTTAACAGATGACAACATTCCAACAACTTCTTTGCAAATTCACGTTGAATTCTTTCACATACTGGTGTGAACCTCATCCCAGCCTTGGCTTTAAAGGACTCAGCTAACTGGGATTTTTGTTGCCAGTTTTGGGGTTTACTGGCATCATAGTCAAATAAGCAAATATTTTATTATTAAGGAAATATTTTGTACATCATTTACATCTACCACAGAATCTGAACTTTTTTTTTTGCTGTTTACTACAAAATGAGAATATTGGTATTGTTTTGTATCTAGTCTGGATGGGAATAAAACCTGTATTTCAGTTACATACAGTCATTAATATACTTGTGGGTGGCTGTGGCTCAGCAATCGTCCACTTATCACAGCATTTCTCAGCTTAGTTCCCCAGCAGCTCATGTCCAAATGTCCACGTGTCCTTGGGAAACACATCGACTTGAAGGGAGGACTTACAGACGCTGTAAAGTGCCTTGCCTTGAAACGTGTGATATACAGTAAGTGCCGTCCATTTAAAGGCCACATCCACATCGTCGGGAAGAATAACTCCCAATTACTCAGATTTTGGACTCAAGGGCAAGAAACACGTGTGTGTTGTTAACAGCCAACCAAGAATAGGACGAACTGCAGCTTTGCATTGTTGGAAGACATTTATTGTGAAATGTCAGGTTGGGTTTTATTAATGGTAACCAGCTGAAATTTACTGGAATTCGTTTGTAAATGCACATTTAGCAAAGACAAAGTAGGAGTAATGAGATTCAGTTGTGCTTCACCAGATGTTCACTGAATCGATCCACACGGACTCCAGGAAACACAATAACTGAGGTCGTTGCCCCTTTAATTTCTCGTATGATCAGTCCTGTGGTGTCGGATAGTCGTCCTCCCGGGGTGTCCACAGAGTATCTGTGGCATCAATATAAGATGTCAAAGGACATAAAAAGTGTCAATATCTGGTGTTGTGGGAAGAAAATGTGTTGAATGAACATGACATGTTCATGTAATATGTAAACTCAATAATCTGGCAGGTAGAAGGTAAACAAAGCAGAAAACTGTCCCACAGGAGACCGAGTCCAGCTTAAACCAACTTTATGTTGTTATCATCCAAGACTTAACATCCTGCCGTACACAAGGTTCATGTGTGACGCATGTTGTGTAACACAAGGAAACAGCGATTTAATGGTGACATGTCATTTTTCCTCAATCTAATCTTGTTTATTATTTTTTTATTTTATATCAAAAGTGTTATGCCAGCTGTCGTGTTGGTGCCATTGTAGCAATTTTTGAGCCTGGTGCTGAGAGGATCTATTTGAACCAGACAGCTGCTGGCCTGTGGGATGTATGAGAAGGCCAGGACGACAGAGGCGTCTTACTGAAGTGCTGTGTGATTAAATGTATGTATAAAACTGTAGGTTCCCAAAAAAAAAAACTTTACAAAAGCTGAGAACTTGCAGGTTACTGTACGTAGCGTAATCGAGTCTGTCTAAGTCAAAAATCCCTCCAAGGACAATATTTAAGCGCACTGTGTGAGTCACAGGTTTCCCTTTATGAGTTGTATATTAATCACAGAGTAAAGTTCACGCTCAGTGTAAGATGAAAAACCCAGAGGCGTCTTTTCTTTTCTCCGTTTGTAGCCTGAAAAGAAAAACACACACTTCATTGTTGAGACTGAGCTGAGATTTCGCTAAGAGAAGGAAACAGTTTCTGTGGCGGCAGGTTCTCTTTCTTTTTGTTTTGCCACCAGCAACAGCCTCCCACACAAAGAGCCGGGATGTGATTTACTGACTGTTTCTCGACGGTGGGGCAGATTTGAAAACTTACTGATGATATGTGGAGTTTAAATCCAACGCAGCTGTTAGTGAAGGTCAGCGACCTGCAGTTTGTCTCTATGGCCGAGCTTTCTGCCGACCTCAGGCGTCACATCATTTAATACACACACACACACAGGAACACGCATACATGTACATGCAGGTTTAAAACACACACACACACACACACACACACACACACACACACGGCATAACAGATTGTGAACTCTTAAGCTTCTCAATCAAATATTGCCCCTGGATCAAATGCATTATATCTGAGTGTGGCTTGTATTTTCTGATATGTTGTTGGACATATGATGTTTGTATCAGAGCGGTGATGCTCCAGATGTCTGTCTGTTTCGCTGCCCACATCTGCGCATTTGTTTGGTGGTTCTGATGTTGTTCTACAGTTGGAAAAAGCAAAAAAAAAAGATGAATCTGAGCTCAGCAGGCACAATGAAATATGATGTTGCGTATGCTGTTTAGCTACAATAGAAATGGTGAGAGACATATCGCAATGAGTTACTGCTTCTCGGAGTCTGAACGTGTTTACGGTGCTCATTTTATTTAAATATAGTGTATTTGATTAAGTCTCTGATTTTTTTCAGCTTTGTTTTTCCACATTTTGATGAGATGCAATTAAAATGTCTAAGCTAAGAGCTGCTGGCTTGAGGCTAAAAGCTGAATTTAGAGTTCAACCTTGTGTCCTTAAAGAGGCCTCATGCATAATTTCAGGTTTGTTTGATTTTTTTTTTAAATTCGGTCTCTACTGAAACAGTTTTAGATGATTTATATTTTCAAAATCTGTTTATTTTCCCATATTGCAGTTCTCCGGTTTCAGCTCTCTATGAAACTGTTTTAGCTTTTTGCTTGAGTTCTGATTGGTCAGAATGTTGAAGCCCGAGAAAAGCAGTGCGTAGCATTAGAACTAGTGCATTGTGGGCGTGTGGACCCAAAACAAAGAACTGTTCAAATCCTAAAAGCATTTGTATGTTGGACTGTTGGGAAAGTTTCACGAGGGTCACGAGAAAGTGTCTTGGAGCTGCTGGAAAGTCTATTGTGATCTTGTGACAGAGCAGACGTGATTTGACGTGGACCTCACCAACACAACAGTGAAGTTCAAACTAAAACTATCCAAAGCTTAAAACGATCTTCATAAGCAACTCATAAGCCTCAGGAAACTGTTGACTGTCTTATGATGAACAGACACCATATTCCTCCAGACCATCTTTTTAGTGTTTTTTTAAAGGTTCCACAGCAGCCAGTGGTTTCTACACACATGCTTAGAGAAACGTCTTCTTCAGAAACATTTGTCTTACACGTGCACGTAAGTCAATAAACGTTGAGCTCCAAAAAAGTAGAAATGTAAATACATAAGCATTAAATTGTGTGGCACATGTAGAAAGTGCAGATAATGTTCAGAGTGCAGACAAGAGGGCTGACCTTTAACCTCAGCCAGAAGTTATGAATCTTTTCCGAAGGAAGTCTTTATGGGGTGTATTAATGTTGACAAATAAAAGTGACTGCTTCCTGCTGAGGCCAGTAATCCGCCATCTTTGACTGAAACCAGTTTCCTCTGGGAAAAGTCCAGAACAGACAAAGGATGTAAAGCTAGTGGAAACATTCAATATCTGTTGTCGACAATTTGACAGATTCCACATTAGAATGTATGTGCTCATGCGACCATACTGACAACACTTTGGTGCTACAAAGATATTCTACAATGCCAGGACGTTAAACGTTCAATAAAAGACTAACAGCTTTGTTTAAAATTGGATCATTTATTAACCGGCCTTGTGTTTAGATGAAATTGAGACTGCAGCAAGAGATGTGGGAAGAGGCTTGTATTAACAAATTTTCTTCCAAGACATATTTTTTAAAGTAAGTTACGCTGTAATTAAGGCGTATGCATGTCCGTACAAGCGTAGAAATGCTCGTGGTTTGACACTATCTGAGCCGCAGGAACCTTGGATGGCGGCACGGCTCTCTGTGGTTCATGTGTTCAGACTCTGCCGTGATTAAACAAGCAGCTGACTGACACTTTCTCTTAATGTGCTGAGTGCCAAGTGATTTATTTGCTTCCATTAAGAGTGTAAAAACACTCACAGGTGTGAGCTTTGCTGCACTTTGTGTGTGCGTGTGTGTGTGTGTGTGTGTGTGTGTGTGTGTGTGTGATGAGGAGCATTGTCCTCAGGAAGCAACAGTAGTTGTGCAAGAGTGAATGAGAGAACGAGAGGGAGAAAGCTATTTACATAAATCATTTATGCAGGAGACACATACAACACGCACTCATTTACATTTCATTTTATTTAGTGCGTGTGTGTGTGTGTGGGAGTAAATAAGGTCAAATCTCAACATTTTACATTTATTCTCATTAAATCTAAACAGGTCAATGCATGCAAACGCTGAACTAGATGAAATCAATATGCAAACAAACACAACACTTACACATATGTAAATGTAGACACACACACACACACACACACACACACAGTAACACAGCACTAGTTAGAATGAGACTTAGATTCCTGGTCAATATTATTGATGCGAGTTGGCCTTGTGATGCTGAAGGCTGAGCTGTGAGGTAATCAGGGTTATAGCTGCACATTAGACAAGGGGGGAGTGGAAGAAAAGAGGAGAAGGAAGGAAGGAAGGAAGGAAGGAAGGAAGGAAGGAAGGAAGGAAGGAAGGAAGGGGAGTACATAAAGAAAGAAGCATCGACAGGACGGGAAAGACCCAAGGACAGATGGGGTTCAGGAGGGTAAGAGACAGGAAAGATGGGAGAAAATGAGGAGATTAGGGGATGATCTCTGCAAGAAATCACTACATCAATGTAGAAAGTTACAGTCAACAGTATAAAAACTCGAGGAAAGTCTCAGTTTGGAGCAAAATACTGGACCTGCCGCCTGCAATGAGAGGATGAGATGAGTTTTATATAGAGAGATGAGTTTTTATATATATATAGGTTTGTTTTTTGTTTTGTTTTTTTCAGTTGTAGAAATCTTTGTCTTATTCCTTGTCGAAAAAATTAAATAAATCGATTGGTTGGAAGCATTTGAATATATTTACATATATATATCACCCAGTATGACCCAATAACAAACACAGAGTAGAATCATCACCTTTCGTACAGTTTCAACTTTAAAAACTGAGGAATTATGAGTGCACATATATCCCCATTCCTGCTCAAATCCTTTGAGGAGTTTCAGAGTTTGGAATGTGTGTTGTGATGTTTGGATATGGATATGGATGGATGTTAGTTAGCACTGAGCCTTACAGTCCACTGGGCTTCTTCTAGGATATAGGGCCTGTGTATCTGGCTAATAATATACAGATCTGCATTATCATCATGTTTAAGTTAAATAAAAACTCTGTGATATGTTGGTTCTGGCTCTGGGTCCGGACAGGATAGAGTCAGGGTCCAGACCCAGACCGATGTTCTAAACCATGAACCTCCAGTTGTAGTTTGGGCTTTTTGTATTTTCTTGCCGGTCTTCCTTCCTGTAGCCCTCGTGGCTCCGAGCTCTTTGTTCTCCCGTCATTCCAGTAGACTGCTTTCAGTATCGTGGTTCTCTCCTTGCTGCAGGCCTTAGGTCCAACTCTGGACCTTGTAAAGTAAATCGATTTTTGTATCACTTTCAATAGCAAGTGCTCTAGGTGTTTGAGAACTAGTCAGACCTTTTTGTTTGTCTGCATCCCTGCAAGTTTTAATATGCAAACGTTTTAGTTTGCATGTTGATTTGAAGCTTTGTATGTCTGCATGGTTCTTGTGGTTTTCATTGTCTCTAGACATTCCGGTTCTACTCCTGGACCATTTGGCTGCTCATCTTTTCCAATCTTTGCCTTTGTCTTGTCCCAGGCTTTTAATTTCTCACTCCAGACCTCGTAGCTGTACTAATTTTAAACCTTTTGACCCTTTGGTCCGTCTGGCTCTACTTCCTGTATCCGACATCTAGGCCTTTTACTATTCTAACCTTCGGCTAAGTCCGCGTTCTTGCTCAAAGCCGTGTACAGTATTTGTTAGAGCTCCCAGCTCCATTAGACATTCTAGTTGCAGGTTTATGGTCACGCTACGCTGACCTTTTCCACCGGACTCTGGCGGTTTGTGGCAGCATTTCAGTTGGAGGCAGATTGGGAGACGATCACACTGAGCCGCACACCAGCCACCTTTAACCTCTGGGAATGGTTTCCAGCTGAAAGACATTTTCTCAACAACGTGGAACCAATTTCTGTTTCTTCCTGCTCAATTTGCAGAGCCCAACAATTTCTTCAAGCGGGAAACCAAACCAAAGAATAAAGAAACATTCAGTTGTGGGCTACTTTAAATTCTTAATGATCCTTCGTGATTATTATTTGACTTTAAAGAGGAAATAAACAACATTTTAGTGAACAAAAACTAGGATAAAGAAAGATTAAAGAGGAGGAAAGGAGATAAGATTAAAGAAAGACTGGAGAGGAGGAAAATAGGAGGAATTAGTGGCTTTAAAATAAAAACTGAGAACATCATACTCCTCGTCTCTCCCTCACTGATATTTCTTTTCATCCTGATCTCTTCTTTCATCCTGCAGCTTTTAGCCGCTGTGTTTTATTTCTCGACTCCCAGGGTTTTTAGGAAGTGAATCTGTGATCAAAGACCAATAGAATTGCTCTGACACGTTTTCACTTCACACTGCAGATTTTATCTCTGATATTATCCTGCAGTGAGCACAGCAGATCTGGGTCGGAACACCGTTACTCGTTCTATGATCACATGACGCCCCTGCTAATCGAGCAGCTTGTATTGATTACGTATGATCACCGGCCCCCGTCGCAGTCACCCGGCAGGTGAAGCCTGTGACTTCATGCACACACTGTTCCAGCTTGTTTCCTGTGTGTCTTTTTCACTGGAAATCTGCCCTCGTGGAATTTAAATTCTCAAAAAAAGAGAATCGACTATGTCGTTCACTGACTAACTTTTCAGTTTTCACGTTGTTTCCTACTGTGCTACGTTGGGGGACACTTGTAGATGTCCTTGCCCAAATGAAAAAGTGACATGAGCAATTTTAGGTTTAGGGTGTAAAAGTACATTTATGCTTTTAAAACCTCTGACTTCACTATATTAAAACATTTCTCTGCTTCTAGCTGGAAAAAAACTTTTAAATCATCAGTAGTTCATATGATGTCCTCTGGATGAGCTCTGGAAAATAAGTTTGACTATGATAACAAATTTCATAGTGCAACTAACAAAATGACATAATCCTGAACTGAAGGTTCCTCCAAGTGATGTCATCTGGAGGCATTTTTCATCTACAAGTCGGGAGATGTTTTAATATAAGGACGTCATAATTCTCATTCTATATGGAATATTCTTAACTTTGGCACATACAACATAACACATAACAACAGGTCGCGAACGTGATTTGGTTGAGATGACTGGTTTGATCATTATAGGGATAATTACATTGATGTACTCCTAAATAAGCACCATAAGAACCAAGCTGAAAACTAAATATTTGTATAATAAACTTCGAATGGAAGTCAAATTTAATTTCTTGTATTGACTATTTTAATCATTGTATATCTATATATATTCCTGTGCATATATTTATAATGTCTTTGGTAGTTTTGTTCCCCTTTAACCAGCATAGACTACTATTCAGCTATTTTTATGGCAGTTATAAATACATATTTAACATTTTATTAGCATTTCCTTGTATGGCAGTGGATTGCAGTCTAATTTCTGGTGCTATGGGTATTGCAGTGTCTTTGTGATATAGTGTCTGTTTAACGTCTATAAAAGCAGACACTTTTTTTAAGAGAGTTTTAACCCTTCGCTTCACTGATTTTACCCCTTCACTTGCAGATATGACATATAATGAGCTCTAAAATGAAGATGTATTATTATAAATTGACCAGCTGTCACTATGTAAACTGGTTCAAATCAGCAGCTGCTGTTTTTGTTCCACTCTCTATTGTTCCAGTTGTAGTACACTTTGTTCATATTTCTATTGTTTTTATTGCCATAATTTTGACCTTTGAGTTTGTCTTTACAATTTTTGACTAGACTTTTACATTTATTTCATCAACAGCATCAAGTCAAATTGCACTTAAATATGTTGGTTTGTTAGTGAGAGTGCCTTTGTACCCACCTGATACTTTCAGTAAAGAATTTAAAGTCATACTTATCGGGGAATATTTGAACTTTGACTTGTGTCCTGAGTTTGTGTTCCTCTGCAAATCAGAGAGAAACTCATTAGTAATTAATCTGATGGTTAATTTTTAAAGAGGCCGTTAATTAAGTGTAGCTAGACACAATGTGGACCTGATGTATCACTACTCAGTGTGTGTGTGTTTCTGTGTGTGTGTCAGTGACAAACGTGACAGCTATTCCCTTAAGCTACTGACACAAAACTACTTTAAAATTATCTTTCAAGAAAACATGTGTGTGTCTATGTGTGCGTGTGCGATGACAGATCCTTCCTTTTAACCTCTTTGACAGTGAGCTACGCGTTATTGTCATTTACTGATTGTGTGTGTGTGTGTGTGTGTGTGTGTGTGTGTATAATTGGCCTCCTGTTGACCGGTTGGTAATTGAGTCTGACAGCAGTAAAGGTCTCCGTTCACAACGTGCAGACCCATCGCTTATCGGGTTTTTAACTTGCAAACACCCAGATCACACACACACACACACACACACACACACACCACACACACACACACACTCCCTGCATATGATCATACTTGTCTCAGGGGAAAGAGTGTCACCGTTGTCTCTTGAAGCATTTTGACAAGGACCAAATGGAAAGCACGTGTATTCCTCTGTGTGCATGTGTGTGTGTGTGTGTGTGTGTGTTTTCTTTCATTTATCCTTTTCTTTTATTCTTTGTTCAAATTGCTGTTTTTCATTGTCTACATCACAAAAATACTGAACCAATTATATTATTTTGGCACCAGCAGTGATTAAAAAGGGTAAAAAATGCGTTAGTAAATGTATTATTGATGGGTCTATGCCTGTGGCAAGAAATTGGATTTAGAATTTTAATTCATCTTTATTTCACCTCTTGATATATTTGACTTCAGCAGGATTGACTTATTGTGGAGTGAACCACACGTGGAGCTGAATGAAAAGGAAATGCAAAAGATCTTTATTATTTTCAAACATCTGCTGTTGTTAATTTAATTTACACACTAAAAACAAACAAGCTGGGATTCATGGTAGTGACACACACACACACACACACACACACAGTAATTAGGAGAAGCACAGCAGGCTCAATGAGACCCAGCTAATTAGGACCAATTGCTGTTAATATCAGAGTGAATGAAGTGTGTGCATGTGTGTGATTCTTTGAACAGTAAAACAGTGATTTTGAATGAACGTGCGGAGAAGCTGTGTCAGGGAGGTGTGACATCACCAAATAATGCTTCTTATGCTTCTTATAATTCACTGACTTAAGGCAATTCTACCTTAATTTACTTTGTATTTCCATTTTCTGCCCTATACTTGGACTTCAGTACGTATCAGAGGCAAATATTGTACTTTTAGTGTAATAACGAGTTTTCATATTCACATTAATGGAACAAACTACAGTGTCATCGTGAGGCGCCTGAGTAAAAAAACAGCTTAGCAGGATGTAAAGCCATTCAAATTATTGTTAAACATAAAAGCATCAAATAAGAGTAAGGTCTTAGAATTTGCTTCACTTTACCAGCTGCAATATTGTAGTAGTGACCAAATTAATGCATCAGACATTTTAATCCAATGAAATGTTCACTAATGTGAACCCATGACATTTTTGAACTACTTTGACTGCTGACTTCTGCCACCACCACATCACAGCTGACAATCACGGATGAAATCAATACTGTAAAGGTTGAACAATCCGATAAATATGAATCTTCAGCTAATTTCTGAGTAGCAGCCACAGAGCTTCAGTAGGCTCTGACAGCGTTGGATGGACAGATATGTCACTGCAGTGTGTGTGCGTCTGTGTGTTGAGCTCAGCTGTGCGATCGTCGGTGGGATTATGTGGGTTATAGCTGGGTGGGACGCAGAGGGTGCACGGAAAGTGAGACGTGTTAATGAGGGTTTAATGCTAAACACATACAGACAAACACACAGACGCACGACCGTGCTGTCCAGCTGGGTACCAGAGTTCGCTGCAGATGGGACCTTTGTAAGTGTGTGTTTGCGCCGCGTGTAATTGGCTGGTCGGTAATAACAGCAGGTTTCCGTGCTGAACATTTAACTCGGAGTCGGGGTGTAGGTGGACGCAATAAGACGAACACCTGCGCAGGTGAATGGTCTGTGTAAATGTTCAGTAAATGGGTTATTGATTCAGCTACACGGTCACTGCGGAGACTGGAGAGTTGTTGTCCTTCGTGGACACTGGACATTTGCTAAAGACATTGTTGCAAACGCTGACAGATATCAGGAGGAGCTGAGGTGTATGATAGCTGCTATATGCAGTTATACAGTCTAATGTTATCATAGTTATATATTACAGTATTCCATGAAGTAACTGATAAGCAGAAAAGTAATTGATAAACTGCTTCAGTGTGATGGCACCTACATCTATGTAACATGGAACATAAAAAATACACATAACTTTTTTTCTTTACTGCATCGAGTCCGTGATTCACTGACATGAAAAAAAAAATTGTTTTGGAGGGTGGGTCAGTGTAACAGGCAGATTTACACCAATCAGCCACAACATTAAGTACACGTGTACAGTCTAACGCAGTCCAATCTGCCACGAGTTTGAACTGTTACAAGGTTAGAAGAGAAGAGAAGGGTGATAAATTTACAATAAGGTTGTGTTTATTATTGAGGACATTTTCAGAAGAGTTGGATGTTAAAACGTTCGAATAACTGACCCGGATCTTCGATGCTTCATTGCACACCTCTCCATCTAACCTGCTCGTGGCATCTTCACGTCTGTGGTGCGTGTTCGAAAGAAACGGCAAACGTAACAAATATGTAAGAGGCTACAACGAGGAGCTGTTGTGCGTGTTTCTGCCTTTATTTCAGGTCCGTGTCTCGATAATCAGAGTCACAGCTGGTCGTCGTATTGTTCTCTTGTGTTACTTTGCTCATTTCTGCAGTGGAAAAATAAATCGTGGTGCTCTGACAGAAAGTCACAATCGGGAGGTCATTAACGCATTAGCAGCTCTCCATTGCACTTTTCAACTTCCTGTACGGTTTTGACTTAATCCTGCTCGCTTAGCACTTCTTCTGCTTTTCCTTCTCTTTTCCTTCTGTTCCGAAAGTTCATTCCTCCAGCTGCTTCAGATTTTTAAGCTTATCAAGCAGAAATGTTTGGCTCTTAGCTCTCACAAACATTCAGTCCGCAGAATTATTCCCGTTCTACTCTTTTCTTTGTCTTTTCTTCTCTTTCTTCCTCGGCTTTCTTCATCCATTCTGTCTCATTTCTTTGTGTTTCATCTTTTTACACAAGTTCTAACGGAAAAAAAAACTGGTTCTCAAACCCAACTAAATTAGATTTGTGTTTCCAGGATTCATTAATGAATTGATGATGTTTGATCGCTGTGATTTTAACAAGTCATAGTTTGTTCCCGGACATGTTGCTCGTTTCCATGATGTCTCTGACAGATTGTTTTTGGACAGCCTTGCAGTTCTTCTTCAGAGCTTCTCTTTCTTTCAGTCAAGATGGCCGTCTGCTGGCGGGCGGCAGCTGGCAAAGAGTTTAAACACACATACACAAACGCACAGTTCTTGGATTTGGCCCAGAGTCTTAAGGCAGTTTTCTCTTTAGATAGTAGCTTGTGTGTGTGTGTGTGTGTGTGTGTGTGTATTCAGCTGGTTTTGGCTCTTGTCCACCTCGCTGTCACCAGCTCTCATCTTATCAGTTAAACTGCTGGATGGCTCTATATCCTTCCCTCCATTATAAAACTGGGTCTCAGAGTGCCTCAGCCTGCTGCCTTTACCTGAGCGTTCGACTCACTTAAGCAGCGAGAGTATCTGCTGCTGAGGTCCTTATTAGGCCACTCGGTTCCCGAGATCTGGCCCCGCGTTGGATCGGGTCCAAGAAATTCAGCCTTATCAGGTTTTCTCGAGGCCCCTGTGCTCTTTTCTGTTAATTGGTGGAGCATAATGCTGCAGTCTCCGTTGGTGTTTCCTCTTTGTTAGCGTCAGCTCAGGCCTCTGCCGTTTGGATTACGTATAATTATTTCCACAAATCTTATGGATTTTCCTCTGATCAATTCCGGTTAGTGTTTTAGAAAATCCAAGTCCTAAAAAGGTCCAAACAATTAGCTGAGTTTAATCTTTTAAATGGTTTTAATTTCCAAACTTTGTGAACTAAACACACTTTAGCTTTGTTTTTGCAAGTTATTTAGATGTTGAGATCTCAGAGACGTGACTTGTCCTTTAATACAGGGTGTCTGCAGATAATCTGAACTGAGGTTGGTTTATTAAATAAGTAATAAGAGCTCTGTTTTATTATAGGAGAATTCTGCTCATTTTCTCCATTAATCATATTTTAAACAATGCCCATACATACAAAAAAAGAGAAGAATTGCCTCAACTGGCGGCTAATGTCATTCAGTCAGCAGCTGGGATTAGCTGATGCATGTGCTGCAGACCTGTGTTGCCCTAAAGAGGATTTAAAAAACACCGTTCAGTTGAGCTTGGATTAGGATGCATTTTTCTGTCTGAGCCGAAGCTCAGCCGGAGGGTGCGGCCCCGAACCTTTGTTTAGTACAGGCCACGGAGCCTCTATAGGCTCATTACTGTGTGGGTTTCCATTAGAATGAAGAAGGTGTGTGCATTCATGTGGTCATGTGTGCAATTATATATTTCAGCCTGTTCAGCCTATTTTACATGAACCCAAACGTGAGGACTGAGGACCAGTTCAGTTTCTCAAGGGCCACTGCAGATCCACATCCTACTGTCTCCTCAGTGACAACACAACAAAATCTTTGGTATTTATTTCCAGTTATTTTCCTAATGGGGGACTGTGATGTTTAATCACAAATTACTCGCATGAAGTGTTTCTCTGCACATACAATAGTAATCTTAGCCTTTGGTTGAGACCAATCAATCGTCTGGATTAGGCCTGGTGCCAAACCCAAGGATCACCTAGAGTTGCAAGTTATTCTTGCAGCTCACACTTGCATTATACATGTATATATAAATAAATGCACCTCTACAAAATTGTAATGGGGATAAATTTTCTCCGACTTTGTCACGTAAATGAACCAACCAACCTGTCGTCCAAATTCAACTACTTTATACATTAAAGAGAAAAAGAAAAGTCAGAAGTTTATTTCAACAGAAGCAAAGATTAACTTAAAGGAAATGAATAATTGAAAGTGTTCTGTAAACACAGACAGACTTCACACTTACATGTTGAGATGACCTGCTGTGCTACTAGGCTGAATAAATCATAAGGAAGTAAACATGAACACACCAACTCAACTCTTCCCAGGAAAATCCCTGGAAGTTATTATTGTGCAATGAAAGGCCGCCGAGACCAAGAGAGGAGACGCCAGTGGACACGGGCAGAGAAGACAGAGAGTGATAGCATCAAACTGCAGGACAATGGGGACAAGGACACGCTGATGAACTGACTGACTGTGTGTGGGAGAGAAAGAGCAGTGGGAGTGACTACAGATAGAGCTGTCAAGATAGTGATTTACTGATAGAGAGGAGGAGGACTGTTGAAGGGGAATCAATAAGGAGGAAAGAGGAAGAGGAGAGGAAGGAGAAATGAGAGGAAGGGGTGATGGAGATGGAGAATGAAAAAAATGGGAAAGGAAGATGGAGGGAACGAGGAAATGAAACTGGACGAGAGACCGAACGACTTGGAGATGTTTGAGCTGAGAAATAATATATGAGAGTTTTATTTATTAAATTACATGCTCAAATTCTGCCTTTTTCTCCAAGAAATTAAAATGCAACATCTCGGCTTCTTTTAGAGAGTTGGTGTCAGTCAAGACATGTTATCAAAGACACATGACACAAATTGACTGACAATTAGCCTCGTATGTGCGAGGATTGTCTAGATGAGCAGCCTGGACGGTGAAATGATTATAGTGTTTCTGTTCCAGGAATCAGTGTTACATGGGATTAAAAAAATGACACATCTCCGGTGCACTGACGCAAATACTTTTAGTGGCACACGTGTATTTCACGTGGAACGATGCTTTCACACGCTGCACATTTGCAAACACACGCGGCTCGAGTTTAAAGATGCGTTTGTGTTCTGCTCGCACAGTAGATGTACGTGTCGGCTGTGGGGAAGTGTCGCGCTCAGCAAAAAACAAATCACTGCAAACACGGCTGAGTGAAGAGGAAGAGACGGAGGCCGTGTTGATATTCCCAACCTTGTCTGTTAGATGTTTTCTCTGTCTTTTAATTGGTTCGTTTCCCTCTTGGTTTGGATTCGGTGTACACACACACGTCCTCTGTGAGCCTTTGACCCACGGTTACCCACAATGTTTGTGTATGTATGTTTCTGTGTCTCTTTTTCCCTCCCTCGACCTGTTGCACACATGAATTCAATCGGTGCTCAGGTGGAGGGAGGTAGTGCAGGAAACAGGAGGCGAGCAAACACACAGAGGCAGCGGGATTTTTGTGGGTAAGGAGTTTGCTCCTTCCCTTTTTTTAAATCTCTTTTCCTCAAGCTGGTGATTTGCTTTGCTCCGTGCACGATAGTTACTGGGGTTTTATTTTTTTAGTTTGGGCTGGAGATCACCTGTAGTTCAGTTATTCGTCTTTATTTTTGTGTGTTTGGCTGTAGGTAGGTTTATGGGGAGACGCCGGGAGCCGTTGTTCAGCCCGGCCCTGCATCTTCTCCTTTCTTGTTTCCTTTGACTCCAAGTCTCTTTGCTGTCTTCATTTCTGTGTTTGGCAGTTGTTGAAGGACAGACCACTATGTAACTGTGGAGAAGCACTGATTCTGCTTTTCAAATTTAATCTGACTTTAATATTACCATGCCGTGCGGTGATTATTCATTAGTACTAATCACCCCAAAGTCGAGTAGCAGGCCAGTGGCTTTAGCACCGATATGTGTGTGGCAATTCAGCATCGAGCAACCGTGACTTAAAAAGTGATGACGTCTGCAAGGAGGAGGATGGATGGGATGGATGGGTTGAGACATTGTTTCCTGCTTCAACAAGTTTAAGAAATGAAACACACAACCAGACACAAAAAAATTATGAGGTTTTTATATTAAGTGTTTTCTTATCACCGCCTTCCTGTAGGGCGACTTCACCTGCAAGAGTTTGGAAGGAACACTGTAAAATGTAAAATAATATAAAATCTACTGCTGTGCTTCAGATTCAACTTCAGGCTGTTCGTAGCAGTTCAAACTTTCCTGGAAACGCACATTTGCTGAATGGTGGCTTTGACCGATCCAACTGCCTCTCTGATCAAGATGAAAGACTTTTTTTTTTTTTTTTTTAACAGCGTCTTCATCAAAGACAAGAGGCAATGCCACTACTTGCTGATGTCAGAGCCTTTTTCAAGATTAAACCAAATATAAAAAAAGATAAAAACAAAGAGTACAACAGGTTGATGTGGCTTTGATAATGATGATGGGTTATCCTGCAGCGCTGCAGGCTGCTACGGAACGTCAGCGATGTTCTCTGCTCTGAAGAGACATGCCTGCCAAACCCGAGGCACTTAATCCGTGTCAGACACATATTTTTGTCGAACTATTACTCTCATATAGCATATGAGCCCCTCCATAGGGGCAGGACGCTGTCTCATAGTGTTGCTGCTCCTTATAATTAGTGCCATGTGCAAATGAATTAGCAGTGATTTATGATGCTGCTTCTATGGGACAGTGTGTCAACATGTCGCAGCTACTTCAAGACAACACAGGGCGAGTGTGTGCGTGCACAGAAACGGCATTTTCCACGCGATTCACAACCAGCCAGTGTGTTTTACAGATGTGGCTAATATCCATTTGGCTAAATTATATGAAATAAAAATAACATCCCACGCTCAGACAGGAGTTGATATGAAGAGTGTATCTATGCCGTCGGACAGTCCATTTTACGTTACTGCTAACAGGGGCCCAGGCTCAGAACCCAGCGTTGGCCTCCAACGTTCCCGTTTTTGTAGTAATTCATACAGGAATTGTGCATGTATGGTCTCAATTATAACTACGCTGGTGATTACATTTGTGATTAATTACGTTGCAGACACAGACTGAATGTGGGGCCCCTGAGGGGCGACGCATGTTGCCCATTTTTCCAGTCTGTGATGGTGATTTCCTATCTTGCATTATGAAATGTCTCTTTCACTTCAGACATAGAGTCTTATTGTTTAGTTTGAATTTATTGTATCTGGTAATAATTATGAAACATCAAGCAGTTGTTGGCACATGATATTTTCTTTCTAATCAGACCCCACATGTTTGTTTGGTGGTTTTTCTCTCGCTTTGGCCTATCCAGTAAACTCTAGGCCTCCATAACAGATCAGCTGGTCCACACATTGATTCAGCACATGTTTTATGCCTTTCCTGACACAACCTTCACTAACTTTTTAGCGGCTTAGGGACCAGATGTACACTGGCTCGTGTAACCTCAATGACTGGGGTTAGGCCGCTTGGGGGTCCAGGGACACTTCAGCATGCGTGTTGGCCCTGAGATAGACCGGAGACTATCCAGGGTGGAACCCATGCTTACAGATAATGGAGGGATGTTCCTCAGCCTTTCTATAACTCCTCCTTATCTCTTTTCCTCTCACAGCCTCAGATGCCTCCTCACCTTCCTCCTCCTCCTCGTCAAGTCTTGGAGGTTTCGTGGACTTCACTTTCACCCAGGAACCTCAGGACACCGTGACAGTGCGCGGGGGGTGCTGCAGCTTGACTGCCAGGCACAGTCAGACGCAGCGGGACTACCTCTCTCCATCACGTGGCGTAAGGACGGCGTGCTGCTCAGCGCTGTAGTGGACGAGCGGCGGAGGCAGCTGGCTAACGGCTCGCTGCTGGTGCAGAATGTGATGCACTCACGACACCACCGGCCTGACGAGGGAAACTACCAGTGCATCGCCACGCTGGAGGGATTTGGGAGCATTGTGAGCCGGACCGCCAGGGTGACCGTGGCTGGTAAGAGACCGTTTTATTCTTGGTAGCTGATTCACATCTTGCCCGTGAACAATTTGTTTAATCAATTTTGAACATAAAAAAGCCTTGCAAGCAAGTTATTGGTCAAAAATGTTAAAAATGCTAATTTTGTATGTTGGGTCTTAGTTAAACTTTCTGAACCCTTAGGTTATTATTTATTACATGTGCGTACAGGCTCAGCTTTGCCTAGGGCCCAGACTTCCCTGTAAAATAATAACAAACCATGTCCACAAGCTCAGCTGAAGATTTCAGCTGTGAAGCCACAGGGCTTGTCGTTGTTCGCTCCATAATACAAACTGAATTTGTTATGCATATGATGCACGACTGTATCCAAGACTGACAGACCAATGATTGTATGTCTCCACTTTTATTTAATTGTGCCACTCAGAATTAGTCAGTAGAACTTGTGTTGAAGGTGATCACTAATCTGAAAGAAAGATTCCATCATTCAGATAAATGTTTCCATGATTCCTTGACCTGTCCTTCACGGTTATGATAGCCACACACACACACACACTTAACATTGCAGAGGTCCATCCATTCATTTTACTGTTCGTATTGAATTAATAGAGGCAAAGTAATTCACCTGTAATGTAATTTGGTAAGTGGTGTGTGTGGTTTAGGATCAATACAGTAATGAAAGACATTAACAGACAGAGCAGCACAGCAGCCTAAGTGCATCGTCGTCACCAGCCCTGTGCTGCACACTAGTGTACAGCGATGTCGGGTAATCCACACAGCAGTCCAGAAACGCCATGATCGAAAATTAATCTCAGGATTGGACTTGAAACATAAGGTTAGAGAGTTTTTCACTCCGACTCATGCAAATGACCTCTGTTGAGCTGGACACAAAAATGGACGACATCCTGATCCCTTCTGTTTCTGATAACGAGCTTGTGAATAACACACACAGTCGCTGTGTGTGTGTGTGTGTGTGTGTGTGTGTGTGTGTGTGTGTGTGTGTCAGCTGGCCATCCCTTCAGCTCATTCAGCTCTTTGTGTTTGAGTGTTTTGGTCCAGTCCAGTCAATTAGAGCTATTAAAGAGACAGGACACGAGCAGCTGCAGCTCACAGAGAGGTGACAGAATGTGTGTGCGGGTGTAGGTGACAGAGGGAAACGGTATAATGTCCAACACCATTTAGGCAAAAACAGGATTTATTGTCCTTGTGAGGAAGCATCAGGAAAGACCTGCAGCAAAATGTGAAAACTACGTTTGTATATGAAGCATTTAGATAAAGTTTTATTTACTCACAATAAAATATACATTTGCATATTAGCATGAGTTAATTCCAGTGTTTAGAATTTATTCCTTACATGATATGATATGATATATCAGTAATCCAGATGAACAGCAAATATCATTACCTTCTGATTGGTTATAAGTAGGTTGATTTGATTTAAGAGTCATTTTTATGTTATAAATACAGTAGTTACATGCAAATTGGAGTGTGACATACTGCAGCAAGTTTAATCAACTTTTCAAGTGTGTTTAACTACTTTCCATTAAAAACACTTGGCAACTAATGTGAATTTATACGGACACATTCACATCGATCTTGCCTTTTGTAAGCTTAAAAAACAAATATATGTATATTTTCAATCAATATAAAACACCCACAAGACAGAGATGAATTCCAGCTAAACAGAACATGCATCCGATGTAGATCTCCAGTAGAGAGACACACAACACCACAGATTCTGTGGTAGTGTTTGTTCTCGTCATCGTCGTTAAATGTAACGCGATGTGACAGCACTGGAGAAAAGCTCTGAAAGTCCGGGCAACTTGTACTTTAGCATTAAAATGACAAACACGGCTCGATCGCGTGATCTTCCTGCAATGACATCAGCTGCCAAATGCGAGCTGAGTCATGTGTGTCACACATGCAATTTGAAATAGTTTCCTCCTGTATGTCATTAAAATACATTAAAATATGAATCAGAGGTGCCTGCCTGTCATTCACACACACACACACACACACACACACACAGACACAACATATTACAAGGCCAAATGCTAATGAACAGCAGCAGCTTAAAAATTCAATTAGCAGTCTGGCTGTGTGCGTGTTCAGAGACGACTGTAAACTGGGAATTAATTAGAAACATGGAAGAGAGAGACAGAGAGCGAGGAACACAGAGGACAGAGGACACAGGAATAAAGAGAGACAGAAGGTGAGCAGATTGAGAGAATAAAAAATAGCGAAAGAGGGACTTTTGAAGAATGATTAAAGAGACAGAATATGAAGACAAAGACAAACTACAGTGAAAGAACAGGAAAAGAAAAACACAGAAATTAAATTTCATTCAATAGAATTAATCGACGAATAAATAATTCTCCATAAACTGAATTGGGAAATGCTAAGACTTAATGAAAGTAAGAGTATAATAAAATATGTCCAAAAGTAAACAGACAACAATGATAAAAAAACAATTCAAAGTAGGGTTTATGTTGTTCATCAAAGTTTAATGAGATTGAGAATAAATGTAAATGTCTCACCACATTAAAAACAGCCAACTTTATCAAAGCAGAACAAACATACATTGGAAATATCTTTTTAAGTCTGCAAACATTTGCCTAATTAATGCAAACGTAATTATAATGTATAAGAGAGATTCTCCCAAGCCCCCAAGATCTCATCATTAAAAAAAGCCATTGTTATTTCAACAGGAAACTCCAACTATTTTCTTTAACATTTGCTGTGAAAAGGCTCTTTTTTCACTGCTGCACCTCGATTTCCCCAAACTGCCGGGTTGCTCGTTCGATACCAGACTTCCCTAAGCTGTGTTTAGAAGTGTCCTGGAGAAGAGGAGTACTGCTCTTTCAAAAGTATAACATCATACAGCCTTTTTTTACCATCAACAAATCCCAGAATAAGACTTAAACAACAATGTGTGTAAGAAAGTGGGTATGATGTGGGCATGGGCCCAGAGCAGAGGTCTGTTTCTGCATGGACAATATTTTGAGGTAGGACTGTCATGAATGTGTTGAGAGGGTCCAGAGTAAAGTGACTGTGAGCCTCTAAACAGACAGACGCATCAGACTTAGTTTATTGAGATTTATTTTACGTTCAACTCATAGTTTGAAGCTTTAAGTGTTGATTAATATGGACACACACACGCACGACTCCTTAAAGATAGTGGGCCGCCATACAACAGAGGCTAGTGTTGGTTCAGAGTCGATTCAAGTTGCAAACTAAGAAATATTTGCTGTTCACCACGGAGCAACATCATTCTGTCCCTCTTCATGTCTGTGACTCTGCTCGTCTTAAGCTGAACTGAGTCTAAACCTCAGAGACATGATGTTTCCCAGCCGCTGTAAACACAAACTCTCATCTCCAAACTTACGAGTTCACAACAGTTGAGGGAAGAGGCTCAACGGCCTTCAATCCGTCATCTCCAATTAGCTGCCGACTCTCTGAGGAGTTGGGTGAATCTGAATTAATGACGTTGAGGAGGAGCGAGGTCCGACCCACATAAGCAGATAATAATTGTTCCCAAGGCGAAGATTCAGAGCAGGAGTGTCCCCGAATCCCCTTGGTCCAACGTCTAATGTCTAACGAGGAAGCAAACAGCAGGGAAACAACAGCCAGCCATCTCCATGCAAATAGATGACATACTTTTTTTGATGTGGAGCCTGCTGGTTTGTCTTCTACCACAGGAAGCTGATGTGACAGCAGCGTTATTTTTCTTTTCACTTCTGGAATACACTCACCTCCATGGCCGTTTTCTTCCCTAACTCCTCCCCTCCTCTCCTCTCCTCTCCTCTCCTCTCCTCTCCTTCTAATGATCTGACCCGTTTCCCATCCTTTCTTTGCTCACTGCTGTTTCCCTTCATCGAGTTTTTTTCATTCTCTCTGATCAGGGTTTCCTCTCTGATTGAACATCTCTGTAAGATCTCTGGTCCCACTTTGGAATTACAAGCGACCATGTGCTCACATCAGCGTCCTCAACAACTATTTGTCGTCTTTAATATTCTAAATCACTGGATGCAAACATGTGGTTTAGCTTTCAACACAAAATAAACACCATTAGGTTTAGTAACAACGTTACTGCTGCTTAAAATCATGGTTTCCTGAACATTTAATCACATAAATAACATGCCAATGGTCAGGTGGTGTCATTTAACATAATGCAGAAAAGTGTTCACCCTGGAGTCATTCCAAAGAAACTCAAAACGTGAGGCCTTGATCATGATGATTGACTTGTGTGATTTCAAAAAACATTTCTTTATTGTCATTTGAGGTTATTGTAGTTTTGTTAAGTTTCATACAGATACTTTAAGGGAAGTTACTTGTTCAATTACTTTTCATTATAAGAATTAAGGCTTTATTTGGCACCACAACACCGTTTCCAGTCTTCGTGGTTATGAACATTCCAAACAATGTTCCAAACACATTCGTACTGAACCGATGAGTTTTTTCGCGTGCCCTTCCTGCCGCCGCCCCTCATCCACGGCCTTCTGTATCCCAACCAAATGCTCTAACCATTAAGCATAATACATAATAGACATAATAGTGTTTAATGGTCCTTTATTTGTTCTCTGTGTGTTCTCTGTGACGTGCTTCAGTCCCATGGGGCAAAAGACCTGATTACACACCAACCTTATGAGGATTTATATTATCCGAGGGGACAATGCACCAGTACTCACAGTGTAAACCTTTTTTTAAGGTGCTGACAGTTGCCTTAAAGCAATGCATTTCAGAGTTTAAGATTTAGACGGGTTCAGTTTGAGGTTTAGACGGGTTTAGACAGGTTCAGGGCTTGAGCCAAGCCTGCAGGAATGATATTTAAGTCAATATAGTGTCCCCACGAAGGACAAAAACACGAGTGTATGTTTTATGTGGGTGTGCAGCTGCAGGCAGCAGTGTGATCCGCACCACAACCGACAGCCGCAGAAGTTATATAAGACGCGCGATCCCAATTCATATCACATTCCCGTCACATCGGATCCGTGTGATGTCACACCGGTTCACGTCCTCTCCGTCACAAAGACGCGCAAGCCGGCATGCAGCTGCATCTCGTCTCACCGTGCAAACGTCCAACAGAAGCTTTCTTTTAATGTCACAAAACAGAGAGAGGAAGTTTGTGTTTGTGTCAGAGCCCAAGTTTCTCGGCTGCTTGGTTAAAACACAGGAAGCGCAAACTGATTCAAACCAACGTGAAAACAAAACAACAAAAACACAAACTGCAAGGAAAATCAGACACCGAACTTCATTTATTTTTCCCTCTCTTCCGTGGACGAGAAGTCCCTTGGGATTGGGAAAGTTTCTCCAAAGTTTAAAAAGCACTTGAAATTTTGAAATACATGGGTAACAAGGACAACATACTGTAAACATTAGTGATCTGTGAAAAGTTTCTTTTTACGCCGAGCACAGCATTCTTTCTTTCATGTGTTAGAACACAGAACGCGCTCGTAGAACGCCCCAATCTCATTTAGTTAGTTCGTTTCTATGAGAAAGTACAGTACCCGCTTTGATCAAAGCCTGACACACCTGAGGGTCTGGGACTTAAGTTGGACCACAACATCCCCAGTTCGAGTCCTGCTGGTGACCTTTATTGTCTCTCTCTCTCTCTCTCTCTCATCTGTTCATCATCGCTCTGCTGATAGGCAAAAAAGAAGAGAAACTAAAATGGTAAAAATCCCTCGTTGTGTCCTTGCTCCCCCCAGTCGTCTGCCGCAGTGAAAGAAAAGGAAGGACCACAGTACGGTTCTTTAGCTTTGCAGGATCATTTGGAAGAAATATTTGGATCACAGGAGTCATTTTGGAAAATAGGATCGTTTTCTCTTTGAGAGCATGATGAGAAGATCAATATCAATCTCATAACTCTGTGCTAAAGGTACCAGGTGAAGTTTTTTTTGTACACAAACAAAAGTTAGGTCTACATAATTCTACGTTCAAGGATCATCAACTCTTCCAATGCCTCCAGGATTAAGACATTTATTTTTGTGTTTCTAATAACAAAGACTTTTTTTCAATAACTCCTTTAAGCAAGGTTATGAATCCATCCATTACTCATTTATTTTTTTCGGTGTGTAGAAGAAGACAATTGTTACTCCTGTGCACAAGGCTGGGAAGCCCAAAGACACTGATAACTATAGATCAGACCATAAAACATCCAGCTTAGTTAGTTGTGAAGCGAGTTGCAGATTAATTTTCTTTACATCATCAGTTGTTCTCTGATGATACTCTCGCCTCATTCAAAAGAAGATACATTTACATCTACAGTATATGAAGGTTCAAGTTAACTGCTTGAATAGTTCCTGTCTACGTCTACAAATATTAATGCTCACGTTTTTATCCACAGAGAGATGATACACAGCAGATCGTATGTGAGTTTAAAAACTTGGAATTTAACACTAATTACTCACTGACTGTCAGTTATTGGCCCCACCATAACTGGGAGTAAACATGATGTTTGCATATGATGGTGGGCTCCAAGCGAGGCCTCAGAGGGGCCACACTGTTATGCTCTACTGAGACTTCAGTCCAAAGATAAAAGGAATGAGGATATTGGGGCATGGCTTTAAATATTAGTAAGGACATGTCCCCACCATCCATGTGCAAATCCCCACGCTTGATTCAAAGCTTTCCTTTAAAAACACATTGCATTGCATAATGTATGATTAGCTGATCTCAGACATATAAAGGCATAAACCCATGAAGATCCAAAACTCACCATGCTGGAAAAGTTTAGGTAATTTTTTTGCTAGAAAGTTGAGAATGTGGTTACTGGTTTGCTGCATTGCATGTTGCGCGTATGAAGCAGAGATGTGTTCACAGGTCGCTACTTGCAAGTCAAGTGCCAACGTTCCAGTTATTAAACTGCTTAGATCACTGCATCTTCAAAATTCAAAGCATATACTGCATTATTATCATTCCTTTGTTTACTATTAAACAGTTTCAGCATTTATTAGTGTTTGAAGTAATCACTGTATTTAATAAAATAATCAGATTCATGGGAAAGTTCTGATTTGTTAGTCTGTGTAAAAATATGTCACAACATTTATTAAATAAAAAGCACGAGTGAGATAAATGTCTCCTGCAGGGCACATTATGTCATTAGATGAAACACTAGGATCTTACTGTTATAGTTGGCTGAGAGGGAGCTCCGTATTTTTTATACGACTATTAATTACTTTCATTATGGATCAATCTGCTGATTAATTTCTGCTTTGTTTTAGTGTTGGAAAGTGTGAGAAATCCAGTCACAAGTTCTCTCAGGGGTTGTTAAAATAGATGCCGGTTTTCTGTAGGTGACAGCCTGACTGATCCCGTCTGCACCTTTACCTCACACACACTTATGTCAGCTTGGATGTGGAAAATTATTTCAATAGTGGATTTTATGATCAATGATTTAACCTTCAAAAGTACATTTTTTAGTGATTAGAGTTTCTTTGTGATTAAGGTAATTGTGTGTGTGGGCGCAGCCACACTGATCCTTTCTGCACCTCTAACTCACACAGACACTCTCTGATGTGAGAGTCGGGAAAGTTTGAGTTTTAAAAGATGAACGTTTAAACATGCAAGTGACTATTCGTTAGAGATTAAAGTTATAAATGGGACACATACTTTGTGTTGCACAGAGAGATGGTGCTCTTGTGTTTCATGTTTCCTCCTTTAGCCGCCACTTTGCCTCCACAAACTGGATATCCGTCCTCGGCAACAACCCTGGTTCATTTTTAGGATATTCAAGCTAACCTTATGTTGCTGATTTTATTTGGCTTTTTTGGGAATTGCAATAAACGAAACACCTCTCTCCTCTGCCATTTACTCCATCGCATGTGTGCATGCTGCACCCATCTGACAGATTTTCTGTTCGGCTGCATTTTTTCATTCAGCTTATCAGACATTATCTTATTGTGTAACAAGTCCCGGATCGCAAATCTAAGTCGAGCCTAAAGTCTTTTGAGGACAAGTCTCAAGTCAAGTTTGAAATTATTCTGTGTGACTCAAGTGCGATTTCGGTCAAAGGCACCAAGTCAAGTCCAAATCTCTCGTATGAATCGACTCCATATGATACAAAATGATACGATGCAACGCAGTACAATAAAATACTACTTTATTGTCCATCCAAAAGACAAGCATACAGTACAGTATTGAGCCACACTCAACAATAACAGTCATTACCCATCATGTAGGCACATATTTACACCACATTCTTCAGTCTGTTCTGTTGAACGTGAAAGTCTGTGAATTACCTGTTAGAGAACAGAAGAATCAAAACAGGTTTTTTTTCAAGTCTGAGCGTATTTGTAATTAGTTGCTTAAAAATAGTTTTGTGATTGTCAGTGATCTGTTTGATATGGGTCTGTCTGTCTGCTTTATATCGGCCTAATTGGCGTGTTGTTCTGTCTTGAAAAAATTTGTTCTGAAATACTGATGAGTGGAAAGCTTTACTTTTCCATGCAGGTCTAAATACTAATATATACAGTATAAATATGCTCAGACAAGAATGGAGAGAGCAGCAAAATATTCTGGCATGATAATATCCTCAATGAATCCTTTACGTTTGTTTAAGCCCAGCTGGAAACATCAGAACAAAATCAACACAGGACAGAAAAAAAACTTCCTGACATTCCTGCAGATTTGCGTAAATCTTCAAGAGGCCCCGGCAGCCATGATGAAATAAAAAAAACTTGCACATTGCATGATTCAAATAAATACCCAGCATGTTTTCAGTATGAGAGCAGAGTCGGTTTGAGTCAGCAGGGTTATGTGTTTACATGGCTACAGGCTGTGTGTTGCTGAAGTGAATCCGATCAGACAGGAAACTACATGTGTCCTGCAACACAGCAGGCTGGACACTGCCATTCCACACTGTCCGTGTCTCGCTGTCTGACTTTCATCTGTCGCCCTGCTGTTCCGAGTCGAACTCTTTTTCCCTCACACGTCTCCACCTACTGTGCCTCACTTCTCCTCCTGTTCCATTTTGGTCTCTATTATTCCCTTCTTCTTGTCGACCTGAAAAACCTTTACTGTCACATCACTTCTTCTTCTCTGCCCCTGCTGCTGCTGTGTGTCTTTTGTTTCTAATGTAGAGGCACCATTAGTAGTACTAACAGCACTGCTGCCAGCACTGCTGCCTGCATGCAGAGTTGATGTAGGTGTACAAGTGGCTGGTTTTGCTGTGATTATGGCAGCAATTCTTACATTAACGTAATCATAAAAGTAGAATCGTGGAGTAGTGATATTTAGATTTGTTATGGTAGTAGTAATTTATCAACCTGGAACTAGCACTGGACATTTTGGTTACTCACGTCCTCTGAAAGGCTTCTTCAGTTCCAGCTGACTGGTTGACTTCATCATCATCATCATCATCATCTCACTACCCATCATGTGTGTCCTTAGGGTCACATTCATCAAAGTGGATTCAGCTGGTAAAGTGCTTAGCAACATTAACTAGTGGATCCAAACCTTTTTCCTTTTGTTTGTTAGAAATGTTGGTAACTTCTTATTCCTTATCTTATCAAGTACGGGTGTAAGGAATAATTCATCTGGATTAAAAATAGATACAGGAGTCAGAGATACAGCTGCATTGGTGGGAAACTGCAGATACAAAGTAAACTCTGTATAAAATCGGTCTAATTTGATTTTGCCACTTTTTGCAGGTTTCCTGTTCCTTGTCTCGGTGCCATGCAGTGTGTGTGTGTGTGTGTGTGTGTGCACGTACCACCTCCTGTCAGCATCCAATCCCAAACCACTGAACTTCCTGTGACCTCATTCCTATAGAAAAATATGTCAGACTATTCCACAGTGCAGAGGGAAATGGAATATCAATACAAAAATGAAAATGTATGATCTAATGTTGTATTTGGTGCACACTCGATGTTGATGAAGATTTCCTATATAATCCAATTACTCATGATTTTAGGCAAGTTTCACATCCATAAATCTGAATGGAGCAGCTTTCATCGATTGATTGTGGGTCAGTACACCACCTTAATCAAATGTCAACAACGAAAAAGCTATAAAGACCTTCAATATTTTAAATTTCAATTTAATTTAGCTTGAAATGGATCAGAGAACTTGATCTTCGTGGACACTAGGCTCCCTGTACAAGGTTTACATGTTAGGTTCGTTTCTTATGACTTTAATATTTATACTGGAAGACATTGTTAATGTTTGGTATCAATAAAGTTTTTAAAAAAATGTTTCCGCGTTACCTGTGCTAGCTAACGTTAGCTAACTCCGTAATCTGGAAGTATTGGAGCAACAACCCGAGACGGTCGCGGTGAGGAGGCGCGTGCAAACTTCACAGCTACTGCAGCTAACGGACGGGAACCGAAGCTCTAAGCTAAGCTAACGGTTTATCATTACCGACGGTTGGCGTTTGAAACATGATATTTATGAAGAGAAGCGCCATTACTGCGTGAGTCCTCAGCTTTTCAGTGACAGCGCAGTGTGGAAAAGGAGCTTGACGACAGTAGTTTTGCTGCCGTTTTTAGGTCGGAAGAGCTAAAAGTTTCTTAAAGTTATCACAGTATATAAGCATCACTGGTAAAGAAGCAGTAGAATAATCCATTTTTATAATGATATGTAGCTACTACATGATTTTAACTGTTGATGCATAAAAAATACTGTAAATCTCGAGCTGATTCAAACGACTTTATACACGGTACTACGTTACTGTACTACTGTAAATTCTGGCTACTTCCATTGTTACTCCACTACATTTTGATCACGGTTGAGTTACACGTTACAATCATTTTACACATTTTACAATAAACCACCTTAAGTCCCCAGTGGAACAGGATCCGCTTCGTTAAACCGGGCACAGACAGGTTCGGTGTCAGTTCCTCCTTCCACGGTCCGAGCGGCAGTTTGACTCTTTGGCGTCTGGTTCTGTCCATCGGCAGGAGCGCACGCATCTAAACCGGAAACCCCGGACTGATGGACTGATGGATTAATGGATTAATGGGTTAATATTAGACGTAAACTATTGGATTCATTTAGGATCATTGGACGCGGCGTTAAAGTCGATGTAACGACGGACGCTCCAAACGTTTCCTCCTAGTTTCCTCCGTCCGTTTCTCTGTGACATACGCGCAGAAATGGACAAGATGCGAGTTCTTGGTGCCACTTCCCCGAGAACTGGGACAGAACTGGTCCCTGCTGATCCACATATTAATATGACTCATTGACCGAAGCAATTTATTAATTTTTTGTTCTCGTTTCTTTATGACGGAAACAGCCTCATGCGTCACTGCGCAGTGAGTTTACGCGCGACCGTCCGCTGTGTTTACTGGGTTAAATCAGGTGCAAATCATAAAATAATGATACAAGAGAAACAGACATTTATTCTCAAAATGTCTCCTGTTAAATTCTTAGACTGTAGCTGTCTGTGCATTATGATTTACAATGTTTCCCAGTGTATTTCCTTATTTCACTTTAGCTCAGTGCAAGCTGATGCCCCTCAGCAGAGGTCAGTGGGCGGCAGTGGATGTTAATTTAGAACTTGTGTTGGATTGAATTCCAGAATTACCCATGGCAATTGTTGTGGATCTACTTTTTCCTGTTTACAGTTTTTACTTTTACAGCAGCAACAGTGAACACAGGGAAAACATGCATCAATAATTGACCCCACTCTGTTTTTACTATCCAGGTCCGCTGAAGGTCATCGTCCCCACTGAGTCGGTTTCCTCATACCTTGGCGACAATGCCCTGCTGCGCTGTGAAGTCTCTGGTGACCCAACACCTATCATCCGTTGGCAGAAGAATCGGGAAGACCTCCCATTGACCTTTGACCCCGACTCCCGTCTGGCGGTGCTGCCATCTGGGTCGTTGCAGGTCAGCCGCGTCCAGCCACCAGACTCAGCCACATACCGCTGCCTGGCCGATAACCCCGGCAGCACCAGGACAGGGACAGATGCCGAGCTTCGTGTGCTCCCAGGTAACCAATTCAAAAGTGATGCAAACACATTACCGCCTTGGTTATTGATCACCACATGTGTTCATCTCAGGTCTATGTGTTTCCAGTCGAGTCATCAGTATGTTTGTGTGCCTGGTTATGATGGTAAATTTAGTTGTAGAGCCTTTTCCGTCTACATCACCATTACCTAGAATTTTATATGTTATGTTTTGTTTTTTCACGTAACTAATGTGAAATATAATTTGCATTATCAGCTTTAAAATGATGGCTACTTTTGTATCCCGATCTTGTTACACTGAAGTAATGTACTAGCAATTTTATTCAATAGTGACTTATGCGTTTCCTGCAGTCACAGTTTTGTCAGGTAGTAATTTTTGTTCATTTCCTCCCAGTGCTGCATGTCTGATTTGAAAATGAAATGTGATTTAATGAATATATAGAGGGTAAGATGTGATTTTAATAATGTGTCTGTTTGCCTGAGAAGAAGCAGCTTCTTCTCAGTCTACAGGGAGTCTGTCAGCAGCTGACGTTCGGTACGCTCCACACCATCCAATTATACGAGTCCATACAGCCTCCACTTCATCACTCAGATTACAGCTTGGGTTAGCTCACTCTCCTCCTGGTTAAACACCGCTTTGAGTCGAGCTCATGAAGTGTTCTGCTGCTTGTTCCCAGTAGGGTGTCTCTGGAGCTGAGGCGTCGACCTTCAGCAAGATAATCACATGTGCTTTGGATTACAAACTCCCCTCCTAGTTTTCAATGCCCCACTCCCTACCCCCAGATCCGTGAACGTTACTTCTACAGCAAAGTCCCTTCCGAAACTTACGAAATGACAGGGCCAAGTCATTTGTGTTTGCTGTACAGTGAGGACAATGGGGTTTAAGATGAAAAGATAAAAATGAGAGTCATTAATTCTGTTGTCCACAGTTGACTCAGCCGGCAACTGATAGACGAAAAATATGTAACGGTGAGCGGAAACAGTTTTTAACTGAACTGTCTAGTACTTAAAATTCTGAGCCAGTATGTGTGTTCCTAGCTTCAGCAGGCCATGTTTGAAAATGTCACTCCTGCTTCTATCATACTTGCTGTTAGAGGTTCCCTCATTATCTGAGCCCTCGGAGGTAGAAGGACACCTACTGAACTATAATTATGGGCTGACAACAACTCATAATGCCCCATTAAATTTAGTTAGTGAAAATCGACTGAACGGAACTAACCCGGCAGTTTCCTATTCCTTCTAGGTTTTTTGCAAAGTTGGCTGAACATGGTTCTCTGAAACCAATATCAGTTTAATTTGGTAAAGAACAAAAAATCTTCAATCAACATCGTTGTTTAGAATTGATTTTAGACTTAATGGACATTCAACAAACATTGTAGAATGCAACCACGACCCACTGCATGGGTCACCATCTGTAGGAACCCTTAATGGATCTCATTGATGATGGTTTGATTTTCACTCCATAAAGACTTTGTCAGAAAGCTGATAGATTTTGCAATGCAGATGCTTTCACACGACAAGGTTTCTAGTTACAATCTTTTTCTTTAAATCCTCTTTACTCTTTGATCTCTATGAAGTTTTAATGGATCAGAGGATTAAGCTTTAATGAATCTGTCTCCATAAATGTTTTATTAACTTTGACTTTATAAAGTTTTTATCAGATGGAGCCATGACAGGGACTCAGAGGTTAAACCTTAGAGATTAGCAGATGGACCCATGAGATTCGCACGTGTCACTGGCAGAAAATGTATCGCTGCCGATGTGACCTTTGATCTCTGTGGGCCTATATTGGTATGTTACAGACAAACCAATTAGATTACTCTCTAAACAAATGAGACATTAGGCTCATTTGTGATTAGATAAACTGATTATTTTGGAGATGGCTCTCTCATTAGGGACAAACTTGGGGACCTGGTAAGAGGGAAAGTCAACTACATTACCCAGTGTTCATTTCAGTAATAACCATCTACTCTCTGAGCTCTAAGTAATAATTTGAAATTTTGGAAAATATGATCATTCATACATCAACTTGCTTTCTTTTTGGCTGTGTTGTACAATATTTTTTTCCTATTTCTGTATTTTTACAATAGCCAAAGTGTTGCAGCAACAAGTATTGCCCATAGTTGTGCACTTCTCTTGACGATGTTCACCATTATTCTTTTTGTACTCACATGCTAAATTTATTTTAGGTAAGATATGAATAAGGTAAGATAAGAAAGATAAGAACAGTCCTAAAATGGTCACATGGTCCTTTTAAACATGATCTCAGCAAATGAGTACTGTCAGCATGTAGATTTAGAGATGAGTAAAAGTGGTCTCTAAAACTGCTGTCCCCACATAAATTGTGAACAAACTGAGCAATTTAAATTAGTTAAGTTTCACATTATGGGTCACTTAAGGATAAATACACTAACCGTTGTGTTCGATCACTAAACCGAAAATAACCGTTCATGGCACTGCTGATATGTTCAGGCACAGATACCATGAAAAATAGATTTTGACGGAAAAGGCTGCTTTCACTATGATAAATTATATATTTTATTCTATTATCTATTTTTTTATTATTTTTTTGAAAAGAACAACTCAATTTTCTCAACTCAAATTTGTGTAAAAATGTAAATAAAAGAGTGCAGTGATTTGTTAAATTGTTTAAAACACATCAAGCTGGAAAAGTAGCATAATGGTAAGAAAAACATTTTGCAGCATCTCACAGCTAATGAGGTTAATTTACAACAGGTCAGTATCATGACTGGGTATAAAAAGAACATCTCAGGGAAGATGAAACGGCGTGTTAAGTATAAATTTCTGAGGGTGTGTTGGGTGTGTTATTGCTCACAGCATGGGTAACCTGCACATCTGTGAGGGCTTCACTAATGCTCATAATGATATACATGTTTTGAAAACATTCAAGGAGGACTGTTCATTAAAACATGTCACATTCAATGATTATGCATTTGATCTCTTGTTCTTGATGTCTCTGTAACCAAAACAACAATAACAAAAATCTTCTGCGACGGAATTTCTCCTGCTTCTTCTGTTATCCCCTCATTCTGCTGATGCCCTCCTTTTCTGCTTCCTTAGCTTTTGTTCCTGAGGTCATGCACTTTTACATCCTATTTATTGTGTGTCTCTGTGTTTGATGCTGTGCATGAATCACAGACATCTTTGTGTCTGGCAGGCAACAGTTGCTAGATAAAATTTAAAATCATTTCTTTAGAACTATATTTGTATCCATTATTTCCATAAATTAGCAAGTGTTCATCAGGCTGAAGAAATTAGGTTGCATGAGTAAATGCTTATTTATAGTTGCAAATTAATAGAGCATTACAACCCCATTTCAGGTTAAAGGTGTGTGTGTGTGAGTGTGTGTGTGTGTCAGTGCCACAGGGTGTGTTGATGTAACTTTCTGTCTCTTGAAGGAAATCATCATCATCTTCAGTCTTTGAGGACCTTCCAGCCCTCGGGCCAACCTGAGGGCAAACACAACCTGACCCACTGCAGAAGTATCTGTGTGTGTGTGTGTGTGTGTGTGTGTGTGTGTCCTAAGGCTTCCGTTTTCTTAGATGAGATCTAAAAGGAAATCGGAGTGTGAAAATATGAAAGCTTCAACCTATGTCAGCTCTTTTAAAAAGGCAACACTGAAAGTTTTAGGATCAGTGTTAGTGGGTTACAGGCAGTGCAGGATTCTGTGGTTTGTCCATTATAGGAATTCACCTACTTAGCAGCTGTAAACCTAGGATCATTTAGTATTTAGATCCACAAAACTTTGTCAGGAGGAGGTTGGGGTGACTGACAGAGCCAACAAAAAGTAGTTATTAGAAAGTAGAAACTAGAAACTAAAGTTTGAGTTTATTGTGACCAGTCATGTGATGTTTTTATTTTTTGGGGGGCGAATCACGAAATTCCACGCTGGCATATCAACCACAGTTTTGCTACTCTCCATGTCTCACTTATTAAGCACTGATGAACATAACTTTAGGACTACTGACTGATTATCTTGTGGAACACATATACTGGGTCATATATTAGGCAGCAAATGAACATTTTGTCCCTGAAGCAGAAAACATGGGCACTCGAGGCCCATTGATGCACATGAAGAGGGAAGGATGGCCAGTTTAGTCCATCCACTAGAAAAACTACTACTGTAGCTCCCAGGTAATGCTGGTTCTGGTAGAAAGGTGTCAGAACACACAGTGCATCACAGGTTGGTGTGTATGGAGCTGCTGAGCCACAGACTGGTCAGGGTGCCCATGCTGATCTGCGTCCACCGCCAAAAGCATCCACAATAGACATGTGAACATTCAAACTGGAGGCCAGAGCATTGGAAGAAGGCGGTCTGGTCTGATTAAACGTGTTGTCATTTACATCATGTCGACGGCTGGGTCCGTGTGCTTTTGTTACCTGGGAAGGTACGGTACCAGGATGCACTATGAAAACAATTCTAGCTGTCGGGGGCAGTGGGACAATTCTAGCTGTTTTGGGCCATGTTCTGCTGGGAAACTTTGGGTTCTGCCATTCATGTGGACGTTACTTTGACACATACCATCTACCTAAACAGCAGGAAGATTGGGTCCTACTTTATATTAGTCAGGCTGTAACTATGCCAGACAGTATGCCAACCTAACCATATTTCTTTTGTGTAAGATTTTCAGCTTTCTTTGATTTAAAATCTCTAAAGGCTTTTTGCTTGAAGGTGAACACTTTGTTGTTTGTGTTTTCAGACATATAGCCTTAAAAAAGACTTCAATTTAGAGTTAGTTTGACCAAAATAGATCCAGTTATATGAACTAATGAATACATCTGGCGCAGATTTGTGTCCTGTTTTCATTTAGTGCCTGCAGCATGCTTTTTTTCCCAGTGTGGGTTTGTTCCACTGTCTTATAGTGCACAATGCAAAAATGGAAGAAAACAGAAAAATTGGCTTCACAGACACGAGACGAGAACGACAGATGCATTATGTTTTTAGAATGTGTGTTTTGTTTTTTTTTGTCCAGTTTGCCAAGGACCTATAGGTAGTTAACAGAATAATTTATCTCATGAAAAGATGCGATGAATCTCATGTAGCTGTTTGATTAGAATATAGTGTATTCTGTTTACTGTTGTAGTCTTCCTCATATTGTTATATAAGCAGCACTGGAACCTGGATTTGGACTTTTGTGGATGTGAATATACTGATTAGCTTTACGCCTCTATCTTCAGAATCGATTGTCCTTTCAGCACCAGGGACAGCGACAACACTGAGCACGTTTTGAGCGTTTTCTCGGGAAAGCAGATTTCTTAAGTGTCATTATACAGGAAACCTGTTTTCCGAAATCTGGGTCGGGGATTAGGGAAACCTGGTTTCCCGAGGTAGATTTCTGTATTAGAAAACCGATTACTCTGCCATGTATATTTGCAACCGGGTTTCAAATCAGCTTTCTCCAATTGTGCATGCGTTTAATAACAGGGTCGGACAGTAAACTGTACACAGCTGAGTGAAAGAATGAATGAATGGAGCGATTGTTAACTAGTTAACAGGGCGATGCTACCTCATTTAAACTCCACCTGAGGTCTGACAGAAATATAAATTTACACAAAGTGTCTCTTAGAAGTCACTTTCCTCCTTGGATTTTTATAAATCAGACTATTGTGGATCAGCTGCATGAGTTTTTCTTGTCTCTCCCCCCCTTTGCTGTCACTCTGCTGCGAGTCAGAAAGCAGCAGTTACTGTCATTATACAGTTAGGCTTCCAAAAGAAGTCTGAGGTGGGGGGTACACCCCAGAACCGGGTTTCTGAAGTGCGTGTAAACACTGTTGCTGGTTTCTCTGTGTAACGCGGCTGCTAATGTCCATGTAAACACACTCATTGACTGTCCACACCAGGCTGACTCATTAGTTCTTCAGGGGAAAAAAAGCAATTCAGTTATAGTGTTTTATACTTGGTGGGAACAGCCTTATTTTCTCTGACTCCCTGCATAAACCCAGCCTAAAAAAAAAAGTGGTTTTCCCTCTTGAATTTGAAAGAATTTGATTGTCCTGAACATCCCCCATCCAACATGTTTCTTATGAAGTGGATTGGCACCAAGCCTTTATCCCCTTACATCAGTGCTGGACCTCGCTAATGCTGGTGGGGCTGAATGGGAGAAAATCCCTACAGCCACGTCCCAGCATCCTAAAGGCTATTGAAAAGGGCAGAATGTGTTATAGCAGCAGATTAAGGCAAATGGCAGTGGCAGTGATCTTTTTAATTAAATGTTCTACTGTCAGTAAATTGATAAAGATTCAGCTTTTCATTTTCTGATATTTTTTTTTTTTCTGTCTCGCAGAACCTGGGTGAGCAGGACTCTCCAGTTCCTCCAGCGTCCATCCAGAGTAACTGCTCTGCTGGGAGCCGATGCTGTGCTGGAATGTTCGGCCTCTGGATACCCGACTCCCAGCATGCAGTGGAGGAGAGGAGAAGAACTGATCCACAGCTGGTGAGTCTGATGCTCACATGACGTTTATAAGACCGGCCATGTTTATCCTACAGTACCTGAGTCGTTGTAGCTGATCCCATTCTGCCCAGTTATTCCTGTAGGTCTGGTGCTGTTTTTTTTCATCACTTGCTAAATGCAGAATTCAATGTACTGTCTACCTAAAGTCTGATAACACTACTCCTCTAAACCCAGAGTCAATCTGTGGACCATGCACCCATGTGTTCATTCAGGACTATTATTTTTACATTTCTGACTAATTTCCACATACATCATTCTGTTGCCAGAAATACTTTAAATATATTACTATTAAAAGTAAAATTCAAATTCCTTCCTGTCTAACTAATGATTGCTTAACACTACTGGGTGTAGCTGTGATGGGGGAATTACCGAACCTTTTTACAATGGTGAAAAGCAACTAAGTATGTGCATTGACATTCTGTACTTGAATTTATTTTTTAGGTATTTCTAGTTTACTTAACATTTTCCATTTCTATTTTATGCTGCTTCTTACTTTCAAAGGCAAATAATGACAATCAGAAAAAAAAAAAAAATAGCCAGACATGTCCCTTTAGTGTCATATGTATTTTGTGATTCATCCTGAATCACTCTGCCCTTCATTGCAGGAATAAAAAGTACTCTTTGCTGGCGGGCAGTAATCTGATCATCAGAAGTGTCACCGACGACGACTCTGGCAGTTACAGCTGTACAGCCACCAACAAGAACCACAACATCACTGCACACGCAGAGCTCAGTGTGCTAGGTGAGAAAACACTCTTTTTGCTTAAACTTTGGTGGCAAAAGTACAAATAAAAAGGGACGCCGTGCTCCCACCTATGGCTTATGCTAACTTTAAGCCTGACCTCTAACAGGCGGTACAACAACACACACACCTGCAGGGCTCAGCGTTGTGGGAAAACTAAAGAATGTGTCACAACCTAAAGCTCCTGAGGGACGGAATAAAAACAACAATCTTGACTGGAAGCTGTTAACAGCCTGACAGCCCCAAAACAATAAAAATAAATAAAGTAGAATAAAATGTCATCCATATTTCTTCACTGACAGAAACCCTTCTGTCTGCCGACACTCTTAGGACCAGAGCATCACATCCAGAATCAAATGCAGTCATGAAATATAAAATTGGACCCGTCTGTTTGCTTTGGTTTTGATAAATAAAATATGTTTGTATTTATTGTCTGACTGCTCCTCAGCTGCTGTTGGAGCCACACTCAAGCTGCTCATATATTCAGGTGCATTCAGACACCTGCATCGCTGCTGATTGCTGCTGCTGTTAGAAGCAAACACAGCAAGATATGTTTTTGCTATTCTCCTATTGGATTTACATAACAAGTGACAAGATATGAGCATATTTTACAATAAAAACATTGTATTAACATTTTGAGACTGGTATTCTACAGTACTGATATTCTGTTGCACTGAACACCCAAAATGAAATGTGTATATATAGGATATAAATGTACATCAGAGGTCTGTGGCAATGGAATCAGGATTCAACAGGATCCTCATTCTGTTGTGATATGCCTGAGATAAAATTCATATACAGTAGGATAACAGACACTTTTGTGTCATGTATTCAGGTTGCTGCTTCATTTTCTTAAAATAATATTGTTTCCTTAAAAATAATAGCCTCATTTTTGGAAGACAAACTCATTTTTTAAAGAAACTAAGACGGTATGTAATATATTAATAAACAACTCATTTAAGAGCTAAATTTGATTCTCTGAAGGGAAGGCCACCTCTCTGGGTTTAAATTTAAAATAGACTGTGGTGAAGTGTAAAACTGTGGTCTGATGAGCCCAGGGTTGAATGCACATGGCATGAGTAACATTCCCGACTTTCTGGGCCATACCCATAGATCTGTCAGCAACTGAAAACATATAGAGCAATATGACACAAAAATTTGACAGGAGGCCATAAAGTTTTGAGAAGCTGAAATCCAAAATTAACTAGGGACGGGACAAACTAAAACAATTGGTCCCCTTATTTTCTCAATGCAAAGTGTTGTTAGAAGAAGAGCCAATGCAACACGTCGTCCTGTCCCACCTTCTTTTAGAGATGTTGCTGGCATCAGAATTTCTCCATTAAAGTTTTACCTTGTTTTCACAAAGCTGAGACATATTTTCATTTAGAGTGGATTCCATCTGTGAACATATGAGACTGGTTATGAAAAAAACTGGTTATTGGTCACAAATAATGAAAAGCACCTCAACCCTTTCTTTTGACTTTGTGGTAATTTTATGTTAGATTTTTTTTTGTATAATTGTCATTTTGTTTCTGTTTTGAGATTTTTCCATCTTTTTTTAAGGTCACTGTTTCCTTTTTTATTTTTTGATATTTTGATTGTAATTTATAATGACATTGTTCATAATTTGTAGTCATTTTGAATATTTTATGGTAGTCCAGTCAAACCAGAAATGTGAACAGCAACTTCAGACGTTCCCGGTACAGTAGTCCCATTCCGTAATTCGCTCACATGTCATTCTAGTGCATTTGAAGGGGACAGGATTTTGTTACCTTGGCAACAAATATTCCATCTTCTGTTGGGATCATTTTGAGGTAAACCGCCAAAATGTGGCATTTATGTTTCAAAGTAGTCTACCACAACATACAAAATGTAATTGGCCCAAATCCGTTGATACAGTAATACATTCCATATCCCGTGTCCCAGGACGTATTTTGTCCTTGTTAATGCCAGTTGAAATTCAAATCCAGTGGTCGATTGAAAGGGATTTGTTGGAAGAAATGATTTGTGTAGACCCAAACCGATGTTTGGGTCTTTTAAGTTTATGAATAGAGTTTCATATTGTACTGTCATTATCTCCTGTATTTCTGCAGTAATAGACTGTAAAGTTTTTATCTCATGCACAAAACGTGCCACAATACCTTGCTGGGCTTTGTAGCTCTATCTCCCAAACTGATACAGATAAATTTGAATACACAGACTATCATGAGACAACTACATCTATTTTGCTTCCAGTCAGATTATGTATTGTACCTTTAATGAGACAGAGACAGATTTTCCTGTGAGCAGAGAGTTGGAATCACACAAACACAAGCAGCTGTTGTTTGTTCGACTCTCAGGAGAAAATCTGCAAATTAACCTTCGGGTGTCTTCAGTCTCTTTCCAGCTGGGCCTCTCCGCTTGTTTCCGTCCTTTAATGTCTTTGTCTCAACGTCCTCTCCGAGCCTGCCTCTGTCTTCAAGTCACGTTTTGAATTGTGTTGACGTTCAGTTCTCAATAGTGGTAGCCTACAAACATCACACGGTGTTTGCAGAAAACGGGGAATCTGTGTCTTCTCTTTTGTCACATCTGGGATCTCATCAAAACAGGTTGTATTCTAAAATGATGACCTTGTTGCCATGGCCTCAAATTATACCGCTCTTGAAAAGAAAAGCATTAATCCCTTTACCTTTAGCCTTACTGACAAGTTTCACCATTACTAACTACAAATAAAAAAACTTTAGTATAATAAAGTTCATGCAGCTACACAAATTGCCCAACAGAAAAAAAAATTCTACCAAAAGAAAATTTACAATATCACTCTCCTTACCACAAAACACACACACAATAAAAATTAAATATAATAGTGGCACAATAATCAAACATTGCAGAAATAGCCATTACAATGTCCAATGTCGTTGGCGCGGTGACTCTCTATTGGATCTACCCGTAGCACAGATGAAGGAAGCGCACGGGTGCACTTGTTAGACTGAGACAACAAGATGCCGCTTCCATCAATACATCTGGCCAACATGTGCTCCTCGTAAATAAGATGGATGAGCTTCTGTTTCTTAAACCAAAAAACAAGGACTGAAATATATCTGCCGCCCTGTGCTTCACTGAAACCTGGTTCAGGAAGTGTACTTGCATTTCACTTTGGACGTGGGCGTCAAAGCTGGAGTTACAGGGCTGCTTTGACTGCACTGTCTGGGAGGTGAGGCTGTGCAAGCCAAGGAAGAAACAGTGGGGACTGGACCCTGTATAGGCAGGCCAGAACCAGACTGACAAGGGAGATCGAGGCAGCAAACGGGGACTAAGGTGAGGAGCGGCAAAACAGTCTGGAAAGGCCTACAGCACATCACCTACAACTACAGGAAACCATCTCCCCACCCTGAGGCTAACAAAAGCCGGGCAGATGACCTAAATAAATGTTATTGTCGAACCACCTCATACCTTCTGACTACACAATAGGTTTATCTGCACCCCCTTCCATTCATCAGACACCCTACCTGCACTGAAGATCTGTAAAGGACGTGTCTGCCGTCTCCTTCAGAGGAAGGTTGTGTGTCCCCAACCTGTCTGAGAGTCTGCGCTGACCAGCTGGCGCCCATCTTTACTCTGATCTTTAACCATTCCCTGCAGCCGTGTATAGTGCCCAACTGCTTCAGACAGTTCTACCTCTTCCCGCTGGCTAAGAAGTTCACCATCACCAGTCTGAACGACTACAGGCCAGTTGCCCTGACGTCTGTGGTCATGAAGTCCTTTGATTTTGTTTGTGGACTTCATTTAAGCTTTCAATACCTTTATCCCTGGAACACTTCGACGCAAACTTACCCAGCTCTCAGTACCTGCTTCCACGTGTCAGTGGATCAGCAGCTTCCTGACTGATAGGAGGCAGCAGGTGAGCCTGGGTAGCATCACATCTGGCACCATTAGCACTGGTGCATTGCAGGGGTGTGTCCTCTCCCCACTGCGCTTCTGCCTGTACACTAACGGCTGCACCTCAGGGGACACCTCTGTGAAACTCCTGAAATATGCAGACGACATGATTGGGCTAATCCAGGACAGTGATGGGTCTGCTTACAGGAGGGAGGTGGAGCAGCTGGCCCTGTGGTGTAGTCAGAACCACCCAGAGCTTAACATGCTCAAGACTGTGGAGATGATGGTGGACTTTAGGAGACACAACAACACAGTATCTACCATGGACTTATTCTGGTTTCTGGGGTCCACAATCTCCTAGGACCTGAAGTGGACCCCCCACATAGACACTGTCCGCAAAAAGTCCCAGCAGAGGTTGTACTTCCCGCTCAGGAAGTTTAACCTGCCTCAGGAGCTGCTGTCCACCTTCTACACTGCCAGTCTGTCCTCTGCACCTCCATCACTGTGTGATTTTGTTCAGCCATCAAGCAAAACAGGCACAGACTGCAATGGGTGATCAGGTCAGCAAAAAAGATCATTGGGACTGAGCTTCCTTTCATTCAGGATCTGTACCGGTCCCGAATCAGGAAATGGGCAGGAAGTATCACTGCAGACCCACACCACCTGCACACAGAGCTCTGTCCACCAGAACCTCCAGATACAGAGTCAGTTTCTTCCACCACTGAGCTGAACCCCCAACTCACAAAGAACAAGTAGTCAGTGCAATAACCCTGCAAATGTGATATAGCCTGCAATAAGTGTATAGTGTGCAATATCTATTTATATTGTTGTAGCATTTCTACTGCCTTTAAATGTAATTAATTAATGTCAGTAATCATGTTACTACAGACTAGAGAGTACCAAGAGACAGAGCTCGACTGGATTTAGTTCCTTGCTTGTCTTATAACCCCTTATATATATAATAAAATGTAAAAAGTGTGTGTGGCACTTTATTTTACCCTAATAAGTTTTTTTTTTTGCCATTAATTCTGAAAAAACCCCATTAACAACTAGAACATTACAAAAAAATCCCACTGAAAAACTCATTCCAACAAACACAACCAGAAGCAACTGTATGAAACAGCTACTAAACAACTATTTCATTGAATAGTTCCTGTTTTCACATACAAATCAAAAATGTACAAATTGTTGTTTTCTACAGACAGTGTTGGGAACACTCGACTGTACTCAAAACCAGTTACAGCCGCATCAAAAATTGTTCAGACCCCTTCACTTTTTCTTTTTTTTTTTTTAAATAATCTCTTTTCAAACCCTAATTTAGGCAGTTGATCCCATACTTAATGTCAGGTCCTCAATGAGGTTTAAGTCGAGGCCTTGTTAGGGCCAAAGACTTGTCCTGAAGCTAATCCACTGTTGTCCTGGCTGTCTGCTGTGGATCATTTTCATACTTAAAAGTTAAACATTTTCTGGCTGTATTGATCATTCTTTCTCTGATTAGTCGCCCTGTAACACCTTAATTTTTTTTTCCTTTAATTTAAAAATAATTAAAGACCGTAAATTATATAATACTTGAAGGTCTCTTAATATTTTCTAATGTCAATGTAAATTGCCTGTGGATCTCAAAATCATAATAAAAAAGCATAAACAAAAATGAAAAGGAGGAGAAAAAAAGCCTCTCAGACTTATAAGAAACACCAGTGTTGCACAGTGTTACAGGCTAACCATAAGAGTGTGATATCTTTCCCTCAGAGGTTTGTGCTCAGGGCCATGGTTACCACTGATGACAGGAAGTTCGTGTTCTTGTCTAGTCTTGCATGCAAATTGCACATGGTGTTTTGAAGGCTTTTTTTTCTCCATTAGACTTAAATTAATTGGACTGCTAGTGGAGCGATCGTCTCAGTAATTTTATCATCATCAGTGCCCACGTATTCTCAATAAATGATCCGAGGTCTCCATGATGTGTCACCGCTATATTTCATGATACCAGTGTATATTTTGATGACTGCAAGTGAGACTTTTTTTATTATTAGGCACAGGAGCTCTCAGCGAGAGAAAAATCCCAGCTCAAACAAGATGAAATGGATGCATCTAAGAGGGGGAATAATAAGAAAAGAAAATTAAGAAAGGAAATCAAATAAACCAAGAGAAATTCCAAATTTCGGTGAAGTTGACATGATCAGGATGATCCCTCTGAGTAATTTCTGTATTTATGATAAACACACGCAGCTTGATACTGTAGATTTTCTACACATTGTGTATTTTAATCAGCTTTTCTGTCATTTCTTTGATAAGACGTTTCAGAGCTGAAGCAGACATGGATTTAAACTGAGGTTTTTCTTATCACGACGAGCCTGCGGCTATCCGTGAATATTTATTCACCCCTCCATCTGTTTGCCTTTTATCTGTCTTTCTCAAATTAAATATATTTGATAAGGTGAACAGTTTACTTACACGCTATATTTTCACACTTCCTGTGAATATTTATTGACTTTTGTGCAGGAGTAAGAAACGCACAGGTACACACACGTCTAGGAAAATGTTAAAAAGTTTCAGTACAGTTCATGTCATACCTTTTTGTCATTTATTAATTTTTCACAATTCCTTCTTTTTTCAAACCGTGTTAAGCCACTAACAGTAGACAGTGTAACTTCCTTCATTGTTAGCCCAGAGTCACAATTTTGGTTTTGTTAATTTTAGACTTTTCCCTAATAATCTCTGTAGAGAAAAGTTCCTGTTACTGTTTTTTAAATAAATAAATGAATATCTCTATTTGGCGATAGGCAGCCACCTTTAACTAAATAATTTAAATGCCATTCTTCAGATTGTATTTGTTCATAAACTTGTTTTCATTTGCTCAGTAGTCTTAGAGATTTTGGATATAAATCCTGGAGTCCACTGAGCAGATAATTTGCTGTTCATGTCGTTTAAATTGTTTGTCATTTTGGAGGGTAAAGGTCTACTAAGACAATGGAAACAAAACTTCCACAGTGCTAATTATCAGCCAACCGTTAGTGTAAAAAATAAAGCCCAGAAAAGCAAGACGGTAACAAAAAAAAAAAAAGAGGCAGAATGTTGATGGAAAATCTGGCTGGGCATGTGATGAGCTCACATCTCCAGACTCTGTCCTGCATTTACATTAAACTAATAACGAAGAAATATGTTGTGCTAATATGCCCCATTACACTTGTTTTTTCCCCCAAATGGAGGCAGTTAGATGCTGATAAATGTCCACAGGGTGGTGATGTATAGAGATGCACGGGTTCTGACTTCGCAGGGCAGTGACCGTGATTAGATGATTAGGATAACGAATGTGTGTGTTGTTTCCCATAATCATGAGCGCAGCCTGGCTCATTAGCCACTTCATGTTAGCAACCTAATGAAAGCAGTGACAAAGAGACCCCACGCTGCAGCTATCAGTCATCTTCACTGCTCACATCAACGCTGGATGCTGGTGGTTTATGGTATTTTAGTGTTTTAAATTGTTGTTAGAAGGGGGTTAGAGGGTCGCTGTGTGCTGATGTGGCATTAAAGCTTTTAGTGTTGTTATGAGGGTGCTGCTTTTACTGGCTGTTTTTCTGAGGTGATAATGCTAAAGTAACATTTATGAATGCTAAATAAACAGTTTCTTGCAGTAAGCACAACTTCTGAAACTCCCCGTCCAACGCTAATAAACTAAATAATCTGAAATTCTTAAGAGTGACTCTTTATAACAATGAAATCAGAGGTAGCATAAAAACACCTCATTTCCAGACACTCAGTTTCATACAGGCCCCTGTGACCAATGACCAATGAGCCCATGCAGTGATTTCTACACAATATCGCTCTATGATAATGACACAATTAGACTAAATGCTGCCTTCATTTATATTAATAATGGTCCCTGTGTTTCCTTTGCCGGAAAGTTTTGGGTGTGATAAAAATCTATCAGCTTCAGTTGATTTGATCTTTATTTTAAATTTATATGTATGGCCTGTTTATACCAAAAGAGACTGCAGTTTAGTCAATACATGTGTCAGGACTCGGAGCATATGTGTGAATGCTCTCATGCACTTTGACAGATTTGACCTAACGCATGCAACAGAATGCTCACAGTATAGGGCCGATCTGGCTGTCATAAGAAAGAGCAGCTCTGCAGGTTGGAGAAGCTTGTGCGCTCAGGTGCAGCATGTTTGAGCCCCAAGGTGGAACAAAACACAGCTGAGTAGAGAATCCAATTTTGATGGGATTTATTTTAGCCTGTATCAATATTTTAAAATATGAAAGTATCTGTTCAGAGGCTGAATCCTAACCAGCCCTTTCTCATGATGATAATAAAATAGACATCAAACCTTTGCTGTTAAGTCCCATTTGACAAAGTTGGCTTGGAGTAAGAAAGTGAAATGAATACAACATTACTCCATTACTGCAACGCTGACCTGACCTGGACCACAAAAGGAAATTGAAACTTCCTCTGATCTTCTCTCAGTTCACCCCAATTTAAAGTTGTTTGTGTCCTCCATAGTATTGAATGCACCAGTTTTAAAGGGTAACTACATTTTCAAATTCTGCTTGAAGCCTCTCTCCCAGCTTTAGTTTTAAAAATGCAACAGAGGAGTGAGGGAGCAGCGACTGTGCAGAGCGTGGCCTCGAGGCTGAGCCGCGTGTTACACAAGGGACAGTGAGCAACACAAACGGCGTAGAGCAGGTCACGAGGGGCTCCTTTACAGACAGTGAGTGTCACTAGAGGCACATTCATTAGGCCTTTTGCACAGACGGCCACTGTGTGGGTAACTGGGTTGTTCTTGGGCCAGCAGCAAGTTTTAGGAATTTTAAATCAAACTCTCAAATCGCAACAGATTCATACAAGTTTTAGACAAAAAGCATTAAACACATTATGAATTTAGTTTGAAAAGCATTAGCTGTATTTGCATCATCATACACTAACAGAGTCAATAATATGTGATTTAGCATACACTGATCTAGTGTGTACAAACTCGAATTTGCCAAAAAGGATTAAATTATTTTCAGTCATTTGAAACCTATATTTGACTATAAATAGTACAAAGACTATAATCAATACTAAACCTGAGAAATTCATTTTGTATTTTTGTTTTTTGAAACTTGTCTGTATTGTAACTTTGAATTTGATAGCAACAGCACATTGATTTTGTTAATTTCTTTGAATTTAGTAATAGCCTATAACACATCCCAATCGAAGCCCCAGTGAACAGATACAATTCAGTGAAACCTGACCATATACATTATGAGGAGGAGAGTCTTACTGTGTGTTTTCCGCTTGTTTTTTATGTCTTTATGTCTTTGTCTTCCTGTCTATTTTTGGACCACACTCATTGCAGTGTGTCTAACCAAAACCTAAGTCTAACTCTGACCCTAAAAGCTAGTTTTGAACCTCAAAAAGCATTTTGAAGTTGTGTGGAGCAGCTAAAGTCTCTTCACAACACCAACATGTCCTCACAACAATCGTATTGAAGCTAAATGTGTCCACAGACGGCTATGAAGACATGTCCAGCCACACACACGCACACACACACACACAATAGCCAGACAAGGTGAGAGCCAGACATACCCTGTACATATGCAGCAGCATCACACACTTACTTCAGGCTCAGCAGATGGTAGTTCTGTGTGTTGGGCAGACTGGGCTTCATCGTCCTCTTAAATCCTCCTCACAATGGCTGCAAGACGCTCGGGTCCAGTCTTGGTTCAGTGCCATCCAGATGACAAATGCATTGCACACGGAGATGTCCAACATGTTGAAAAATAGAAGTGGCAAATGGAGAGTCCTCCTTATGCAGCTGTAGCCAGTGAGCATCTTGTCCATGTTTTCCAATCTTTCCTTTTGTTTCATTAACATTCATTATGGTTTCTGTTTGTTTATTTATTTATTTATTTATTTTGATCAACTGGCTAATAGCCATAGATTCCAACCCTCATGAGCACCAAATTTTTGCCCTTTTTATTGTCCCCTGGTTCATTAAGGACACCAGGGAAGTGCTATTGACAAGTTAAAAGGCCTGTTCTTTGTAGAAAAAATAAGATCTGGCTTATTTTTATGCATCGTTTGTACCATCATCAACTTCCTGGAATCCCTGTTCCACTACATGCAAAGTAAAAATTTTGTCATGTCCAGAGCAGCTCTCATTCCTTGGTCCTACTCAGGTCTTCCTTCATTTGGCTTTTCTGTAGACACTAAACCCATTTGTCCCACACTGTCCTGATGGCAGCAAGCTTGTCTTTCTTTTGTCAAGCTGGGCTGTCATCTCTGTTATCACAGCAAATAATTGTGGAAAGTATCTGGAAGATATCCAGAGACATTGTTGCACTGACAGGACTCCATGTCCTGCACATGGGTAACCACCATCCGTGTTGGCCCTGGCTGCATCCTTATTGCTTTGGCAGCCATGCGGTGGGGCTTATTCCTTGGGCAAAGAGACTTTTCATTTTTTCAGATCCCGCCTGTAGTTGTTTGCACTGGGGCTGGTCCTCTAGCTGTCTGCTGACAAGCTTCTTTCGGAGCTGGCTGATGGTCTCATTCTTCTCTTCAAACTCATTGTCAGCCTCTGAATTTACAAAAATGTGATCCTCATAGTCTGAAAACTCTTCATCATCATCTTCAAAGCTTCTCACTTCAAAACACATTTCTAAGGCCATCTAAGCAGAGAATCTTTTTGTCATCTTGATCGATTGTGATAAGGAGCCATAGAGACACAGCTATTTGTATGTTGCATCTATCCCCCAATTTGCAGCAGGGAAAGAATGTTAAAAAACATAGAATGGTTCCCACAAGACGGAGGCTAAAATCTGCAGCAAAGTAGAGGCAGAAGTTTTAGGAGCATGAAACGTACTGTAGGTGCACGACAATGTTAAAACATTGTCCTGGGAAGTCGGACATAGCAGGTACAGAAAGATGAAATGCTGCAAATATTGTGTTTTTGTATTATTAATATTCCTGTTACTAATATTATTTAAAGTGGTTCTCTACTTATGTACATGTACTGTGTTTTAACAGAAGAGTGGTTCTGCAACGTTACTATTGCAGCCAAACATTCACTGCAGTCGATCACACACTAATTCACAGCCTTAAAACACCAGTTGGTTTAGTGATCGTCTCTCTCTGTCTAGAAAAAGACCATACACGCACACACACACTCCTGGTGGAGGCCTGTGGGGTTCCACTCCTGATTAATTACAGGCTCTGTGAATTACTGTGGGTGTTTTAGAAAACATTTAACAAGCTGCCAAACTCCCCCGCTGAGCCACCGACCAGCCTGCTGCCGCTAGCCCAAAAAGACTGAACTGTCGACTGAAAGACATGAAAGAAAGAAGGTAGATAGAGGGCAAAATATCACAGAGCTCCTGTAGAGAGCGGGAAGTCTTTACTAATATATAGGTTATGGTGGATTTAAGTCCATCAGTATGTCCACGAGTCATAACCAGGACTGATTTTACCCAGTCAGAATGAAAAAACTCCACAGGCGGCTCCTCACCCTCAGATATTCTGAGGCTATGACCCCCGTTTGAAAAAAATCGGCAGTATGCTGGAAAGGTTTTTTCTTTTTATCATAGGAACTTCAGTGCAGTCTTAAAGCGTGCTACTAGTTTATGTAAGGTTTTTTTTTTTGATTAAGTCAAAGATTTAGTAGGCTAAGTGTAGCAGAATGTAGGAGAGCAGGAAGAGGCAGGGCTTGGTAGAACAGACTGGAATTATTCTGTCTCATGCTACTGACATGAGACTAACTTTAAGTAAGTTGTAAAGATCTATAAAAATAGTGTGCAGTAATTGAAAGTGCATCTCTCTCACGTCACACTAATAATTACCAGAATGTGTTCAGGCAAACCCAGCATAGAAGCTGGAACACTGTGGACGTGTAACATGCAACACCATATGAAGTATCTGGGGCAGTGTTCAGCAGGCTGCCTGCAGTGGGGAAGAAACTTCTTGTAGCTCGGGGAGATGTACAGCTCCTGGAGAGATGGGAGGCTGCAGCCCATCACCTTCTCAGTGCAGTGGATGACGAGCTGCAACTCGGCCTTGTCCCTGGTCGTGGCTGCACTGAACCAGACTTTGATGAAGGATGAGAGAATAGATTTGATGATGGCAGTGTAGAAGTTCAACAACATCCTCACAGCGAGGTGAAATGCAAAAAAGTACAACCTTTGCTGAGCCCTTGTGGTGAGGGAGCTGTTGTTCTGCTCCCGCTTGAGCTCTTGGGGGATGGTGGTGTAAGGAGGAGGCGTAAGGACTCGACAGTGGTCACCGGAGTGTCGCACAGGGTGACAGAGAGGAGGGGGGGCTGGGTCCCTCCTGAAATCCACCATCATCTCCACCGTCTTGAGAACGTTGAGCTCCAGGTTGTTTACGTTGTTCATGCATATGAACCCCCATCATGGGTGGAAAATGTGTCGTTGAACGAACTCTATGGGCTTGTAGACGAGTGGTACTCCTCTAATGTAAGTGCAGTACTGACAAATGCAAAATGAAGTTTTGGAGGATTGAGTGCACTGGTGGGTGGGTGGCACTCTGGCTAAAGAGGGGGCAAGCAAGTAAACGAGTACATTGCCTACACAGTGCATTCAAACCCTTTGGAAGTTTACACCTTTTTTTGTGCATGTTAAATTTATTATATTTAAAAGTGATTCCCATGTGAAATGGCGCCTGTGCGGCGTCCAAGATGATACAAGTAGTAACACGTTTGCAGTTCTTGATCTAATGCTGCTGTAGCTCTTTAATGCCAGTTTGAACAATCGCGCGGACTTGCCTTTTCAGTCAGCCACCCACCCTGTCCTCAGTTAATCAGCGTTTCTTTATGAACTGTCTGGGGATACAGATTAAAGCGCCGCCAGCTCTCTGGCCACGTATGTTCAGACTGTTTTAATCCGTCTCAGCCTGTCCAGTATGCTGCTGCTGCTCATTTCCTCGTGCCCAATCGCAGGTTTTTAACGCGGCCACGGAGCTGACCCCGCCGACAAATCAAATCAACATGACCTGTCCTTTGTCTCTTAAGCTTTGTAATCCCGGATTTGAACTCAATCAAGTCACAGAGGGGGGAAAAGAAAAAGGACTTAACATGACTTTTCAGTGGCATGATCCCAACAGTGTTGATCTGCTCTGTGTTTACTACCCCAAAAAATGACTCATCCAGTGAGACCTTGGGGAGAAACTCCCTCTTTAACATGATGTGCCTCACGTAATTGAAAAGTGTGAGGTAACCAGATGCAAACATCTGTTCATCTTAACCATCTGTCTTAATCACTCTCCACGCTGCACATTGGTGGACGTTGAGTCTTGCTGATTCCCGTTCCCTTTGACTAGTTAGAACGTTGTCTGATTTGTGCTCATTTTCCCGCTTTAATTCTTCCATCTGCATATGCTTTTGTATGTAAAATACCGCCTTGATTGAGGTGATTTGAGAACCGAAGGTCATTCTGATCTTGAAAGCTCTTCCCCTCTGCTTTCCTTTTCTTCTTTTACATCTAAACCATCAAGCCTAAGGCTGTAAACTTGTATAAACACTCAGCAGCATGCTGACCTTTGACCCTGCACTGCTCATTCCCGGTTGGTTTCTTACTTATTGTAAATGCCAGTTTTTCAGTGTCCTCCCTCCCCCGTTCTGCCTGCACGTCTGCAGCAATTACCTTCACACATGCTTCACCTGGCCATTCGGGCAGACAGCTCCAGCTGGGATGGACAGGTGAGGTCGTCCCCAGGTGTCTCAGCCTGGCTCCATCTCAGTCGCACTGATCTGACAGGATTTGGGTCAGGGCTGTCGGACACCAATGACCCGGCTGTGCTAATTAGACGTTAATATCCACTGTGTCATCCCGCCGCACTGGCCACCAGCACTGGCCGTCAAAGTGCTGTCATGGCAACTAGCTTGATGTCTGTCTTCCTGCTGTGAGCTGAAGCTGAGGAAGAAACTCTGAAAAACACATCTGTCAATCATCCTCTGCTCAGAAAGCACAGAACAGCCAGAAAAGGTTCATTAGCATTGTACAGTACAACGTGCAATCACTGGAAAAAATGGCTGAGGTTCATATAACCACATTCTAAACATCCTCCAACATAAGTGGACTGTACTGACTGTAGACACGTAGAATTTGTAGCAGTTAAATCTAATATGCCTGTATTTTAAGGAATTGTTGAGGCCTTAATAATATTTTACAAAAACAGAAGTACACTTCTATTAGTGACTTATACTGTACTAACTCTACCACTAACCGTGTTTGAACTGTCAGGCTGCCTTGATTTTATTAGCACTTGCAATACATACGGATACAGCAGATGCTGTCACTCTCAGCCCCTGTTTACATCGCATAACTTTGTATGCTTTGCAAACAGTTTACCTCTGCACCGTACTTTCGTGCCGATCATCAGGAAGTTGTCTTGCACAATCTTTCCCAGTAATTTTCGCATATTTCTCACCTGTCTTGGAAATTGCTGGAGTCTACCGCATATTAACTGGAGCTCCCTGATGCCTGCAAATTAAAACCAGTAATGAGGAAATAAGAAAGCGCTCCTGTCCCTGTCGTAAGTGCACCGCTTAAAGGTTTTGTCCAAATTTGACTTGAAGAAAATAACAACATTCTGGTTAGCCGACTCTCATTAGCAGCTCTGGTGCACTTTATGTGAAGTATTCACAGACAGTGCATAATTTTGGTCAAATTTATAGAAAGTTGATTGGAAATAATTGCAAGTTTGCACGGAATTCATGGTGGTTGAGCATTTGCGTAATTGTTCTGCAGGGACAGATATACCATTGATAATTATTTCAATTGTAAATTTTTAAACGGTGAATTAAATCAAATAAAATCCAGCTCCTAAAGCTTTCCCTTGTGTTTTCACTTTTACTGCTGGTGTAATCACTTCCTCTCTGCTCTCTCTGTGATAAAATTTCACCTTAACTGTTAAGTACCAGGTCAGTGGAGAGAAGCCAGACACAGAGAATGAGCTCTCTGTGGCTCATAAATACATGCCTTAGACATTTAGAATCCTTAAGCCAGGTGCTGATGGTTAAATATGAAATTTAAACAATGTAAACAAGTTTAAGGGAAACCCAACGAGTGTTGCTAAATGCTCTTAAAGTTTGAGATGCTAATTTGTTCTAACGTTATTAATGTGTGCACTAGTGAGCGTGTTTACATTCTATAAATTATTGTCCCTGCCAGATCTTGATTTGCAAATCAGTTACCCTGCAGATTTGTACTTATGCACACACTGTGGTAGCGCTGCACAGGCCTATGAGATCTGCAGTTCTCAGTCTGAATAATTTTGATTCCTGCTGTGAATCAGTTTCTGTTTTTGAAGAAATTAATCTCTTCCATCTGACTCTGGTGAGACATAAAGTGCCTCAGTTTGATAGACAATTTTGATGTTTAGTGTCAGTTTTAGTTCAAAAACAATTTCACTTGTCATGGGCTTTCACTGATAAGGCGATGATTCAGCTGCAAAAAAGTGAATAGGTTAGTTTAACAAACACAACTTTAAACACTGCACGAGAAGCCTGGGAAAACTAAATGTCTTGGGACATCACAGTTTGGCAGTTTACTACAGTATGTGTGGTAGAGCATAAGCGCAGTTATTTTCTTTTACTTTTTTCCATCACTAAGATGAAAATGTTTTAGACAGGAAGCAACATAAAGAAAAACTACAGACTGATCTTTCAGAGTTTCTTTTTAATCCATAATAAAAAATCTGGATTGAATTACAATAAAATTCATACATTCAAATAACTGAAATTAACCTAAAGTAACAGTGTGAAGCTTTTTAACTTTTCTTAAAATGCATAGAGGTGGTGGAAGACTCCTGTCACTCGCCAGCGGTGCAGAGATGTTCAGTTCCAAAAGCGTTTTGAGTGAGGCTCACCCTACTGACCAATCAGAGAGGAGCAATGATTTCTGCATGGCTGAATAGTTTGATAACCTTAATATTTATTGAATTTATTTGAGGATGACTACCCGCAGGTCTGGATAGAGAGCAGGGAGAGGGAGGACTGGGCAAAGCAGAGACAGTCTCATGTTAGCTTAAGTTGTACACTGTAGCTTTAACACGCAGCGATATTTAAATCTACGAGCGGGTACAGACACTGACAGATGCAGTAGATGATGGATCACGAGTTCCTGCAGTAAAGCCTTAACCAGTAAGTTAGATTTCAGCTCATTTTGTAGAACGTTCCACCTAGTGGGACCTTCAAATGAAAAGCGTTTTTTAAAACCAAATTTAGTTTGAGCAGCGTGAAAAAAGGCTCTGTGAATAAAACGCAGCTTGAGCTTTTCTTTTTATATATACACACAAAGGCAAAATATGGCTTTAAAAGGAAAAAGCAATGCCAATGGTAGGGCCAGAGGGCCAGACGACGGCCAGAGAACTCCTCATACATCTTAGAGTCCAGTGAATGTAAGCACTGAACTGATGCATTCATGTACAAAATGTCCTCCAATTTAAGGAAATGTTATATGAAATTATATCAAATTGTTGGGGCCGGCTACCAACAAAGAAAGAGCTGATTATTTTTCCGAAGCATTATACATAATAGCGTGCACACATGAGCAGCAGACTGATATCATGTAAAACGTGTTTCAGTAGCCAACTGCTGCACAGTTGTTGTACATTTGTGCAGAGCGACAAACGGAAATTAACTGCCCTTTGCTCTTGAATAATAGCAGCTTTACATCCTCAACTATTACAGACATCATGACCAGCATGTTGATGATAAGGTGTGTGTGTGTGTGTGTGTGTGTGTGTGTGTGTGTGTGTGTGTGTGTGTGTGTGTGTGTGTGTGTGTGTGTGTGTGTGCACATAATGGCCGCTAATAGATGGGTAAGTGCATATAGAGGAGAAAAAGGTTTCTAACCAGTTTCCGTTCACGTGAAGAGAGTTAACTCGTGATAAATATGTATGCATGTGCGTATGTATGTGTGTGTGTGTGTGTGCATACGTGTGTACGCCTGAAGTGTGTGTGAGTGTGAATGTCCTTCACTGGGTACTATCATCACACACAGCAGATGTTCATTGAAATGAACGATGGGCCTGATTTCCATTTGAATGCTGAGTGGAAGTTATTATGGTGCAGCTATAGAGAGGCAGCATCACTGATACTGTGTGAGTGTGTGTGAGAGAGAGAGAGGAGAGAGAGAGGGAGGGAGGGTGACAACAGCAAATTGTTATTGTCTTAATACTCTGCTATCAGCCTGTATTAACTGTCTTTTGTTTTTATATGACTGAACATTCTAATGATAGCCTCAGTTATAATGTAAAAGGAGAATCCAGGTGAGCGTGTGCGGACCAAGGCGAGCTGGAGTCAGACGTGTTGTGTCTGGCAGAGGTCAGGTGGTTGTTCATGTGTCAAATTACCATATGAATGGTTGCTCTCAGCTGTTTGCGGGACGAAATAGAATCGTATTAACGGGCTGTCCTGGCTGTTGTGGCGCTATCACAAAGAGCCCACCTGGTCTAACGCAAATGCTTTTGTGTATAAGTCTCCTCAGATGACCAGGTAATCAGCGTTAGGCTTGCAAAAAAAAAAAAAGTCATCCAAACAATCTGTGTGGGTGCTAAGGGAATGTCCTTAACACAACAAAGCTTCCTGAGCTGGCTAGAAGGGGCAGACTCTGAACTTTTTCGAATTTTTCTTCAGTGCCTTGTTCATAAGAACAGTAACACCACGAGCATCCTTCAGAGTGTCAGTCATTCATTCCAAGCATGGAGCAGACAACCTGCCAAGACTGACAGCACAATTCACAAGTGCTTGGTTTGTGAAACCAAGTGAGAGCCCACTGTAGTTGTAAAGGATAAATGCTCATTTTTCTTTGCTAATCATTTTTTAAAAGGCAGTTGGTTTTAGGGTCTGTATTGTTGAAGATACTGTTGATTTAGAAAATCATAGTTATGTAACAAGTTTAATTTATCTATGCATTTCAATACTCTAACCCTTATTATCTAAAAAAAATGTCTGTCCAGGTAAAACTTTAAAATAGATCTGTGTTCTTATTGAGCATCATTCTTGACGTTTTTAAATTAAATATTTATAGTAACTTATATTATAATACATGTGTTTTCAGATAACCCTTTCAATGGTTTTTATGTACAGATATACTCCCAAAAAATTGTAATCAAAACCTTTTGTATGTGTATATATATATGTATATACGTATAATCATTTTTTGTCTTATTTCTTAGATTTTAATTCAGCATGAATTTGAGAAATTCCATTTAATGATTTCAAAGGTAGCATCCTTTGGAGGTTGGCCACTTATGTGTCTAGCTCTCATTAGATAATTATGTATCATTCTGCTCTTTAACACAGTTTATATAAGAACACTACTTCCCTGATGAAGACATTAGAGGAGATGCTTCCATTAGTTATCTAGCTTTGCCTGCCACCTTCTCCTGGCAAACGTGTGGGTCTAAATACTCAGTGTCTTCATTTTACTACAGCCACTATAGAAGTTACCGAACAGTGTCGAATGTCTTTGGGTAATTTTTGGCTGCTGGTACAAATAACATTTGTGGTCTTATTTTACACGAAAATGTACACAACCATACATAACAGAACACAATGTACCCTTGATTCAAATGTTATTGTTAGTGGAGCAGCAGTATAGACTGACCAAACCGAACAACAGGGAGTAGAGTCTTACGAGATGTCAGCAGATGTGAATGCACCATTAATGTGTAATTCAAGGATTTAGGTTTACTTCAACGTAAGTTTATATCCAATAATGTCTAATAATAATCTGTCAATATAACTATATGTCAAAATCATTCTGCATTCAATAGTTTATTATTCAGAAGTATTTATCGTGCAGCACACAAAGGACCAATTATTGTGAATGTCTATGTGAATATTATCTTACACCTGGCATCACTTTTAGAGGTGGGGAAAATAACAATTCCAGAGAGATCACAGACATTAATATTTAATCCGAGGGGTTTTCCCATCCACTTCAGATCACAACAGCATCAGGAGGACATCCAGAGAACGCGAGCTGATTAAGCTTCATCTCTTTCTGCATTATTCAGATGCGGTGGCTGCTGACTGGTTTTAGGTCTGTTCTCCGGTGTTTAGTGTCTCTGACTAATTCCTGGACACATGTAGTAGTCTGTGGTGTTTGTGTATCGGTGTGTACTTGTTGCTTTGGTGAAGCTGCAGCAGTTTAAAGGAAATCATTAGCTCTTAATTAGAGCATTACTGCTGTGATAAAGTTACACCTCCAGATAATGATGAATCGATAGGAGACTCGCATACACAACCCACCGCCTCTACTAACTTTCTACCTGACCTATCTTGTTTTACTTCTTTCCTGCACTTCCATTCTCTCCTTTTTTATATTTTCACATTTTATCTGTTATCTTTTACAGTCTTTACACAGCTTCCACACGTCTTTTATTTCTGTCTTTAGTTCTTCTTTCAACCTCCTTACTCCCTTCTTTTTCAGATACGCTCAGCATTCCCATACAGGCGTTTGGCGTCTTCTGCTGTTGAAATAATTTGCTTCAAAACCTGTGTTTCTTCACATTTGCAGTTAGTTCCTGAGTGTGTGTGTGTGTGTGTGTGTGTGTGTGTGTGTGTGCACATCTTTATGTCCTTCTGTGGACAAATTTAGTTTCAACACCATTGTTGTGAGGACATTTTAGCTGTCCCACACGGCTTCAAAGGGTTTTTTTAGGGTCAAGACTGGGCTGTAGGGTCAGGGTTAGAATTATGGGTTTTTGAGGGTTTATGCAGTTGTGATTGTTTGGGTAAGGGGCTATGGATTGTATTATGTCACTGAGTGTCCTCACAGGTATAGAGAGACAATCGCGTATGTGTTTCGAGCTGACAGGGAGAATGTTGTCTTGGAGAGTTGACAGCATCACCGTTGTGCTTGTGTTACACGAGACCCTTCAAGTTTCGTCCTTGTCAACTGTTGAGCCTCAAAACGGCTTCTGTGTAACATCTCCTCGCACAGTCATGAGCTGACGGAGTCTTCTCACAGACAATATTTAACAACAACAGAGTTGAAACGTGTTGGCTGCCGAACCCTTCAGGTATCTGGAAACCCAACGTCTATAGAGGGAATTACTCAAACTTGGCAAAAAACGTCACATGGACTCAAGGGTGACCTGATTGTATTTTAGTGGTTAAACGTCATGATTTGTATTTTGGAGTGGACCCAAGTGAGAAAAAAATCACTCCGATGCGGAGGGTGAAACACAACGAAAGTCTAGGAGTTAGAATAATACTCAGCAAAGACTCAGAAACAAATAGCCAAGGAATACCCAGGGTCGAGCTGTCCACAGAAAGAGCAGGATTGGAAAATTAAGAACCTAAATACGACAAAATTACAGAAAGGGAATGAATGGGAGGAGACTAAATAAAGAGGCAGATTGAATGGATGAACGCTGAAAAGACTAAGGCACAGAATGAGAGAAAACCAGACCAAACCTCAGACCAACAGAAGAAAGGGCAACACTAAATAGAATCAGAAGTTCAAAAAAATTATTACCCTTGTTATTCATCCTGGGATTGAGACAAGGATCTGATAGGCAATGTGGGGAACCCAGTATAAAGGGGAAGGGGAACAGGTAAAAAATATTGATACTCATAATACTGATGATAAGTGGTGACGTTGCCAGAGAGAGTTATGCAACAGGAAGTGGGGGAGAGGGCTAAAAAAATAAAACAGGACATGGAAATGAAGCTGTCGGGCCAGATCGTGACAGTCACAGATCAAGGTCACTGTGGCCTCACATCTGCCCTATTCTCATCAATGCAGAATCTGGCACAAACCGAACATTAGAGAAACCCCAACCTCACTGTTTGGTAGAGGCATAGCACTGCAAGACTGTGAATCCAGCTGTTTAGTTTTCATATCTCACGTTTGATTTATCATCCATCCATCAGTTTTTTCATCCATTCATTATCTGTAGCACTGTTTTAGGCCTCTCCGCCCAGCCACCAATTGTTGCTTTGACCTTCTTTTTACATTCCTATTACTCACACTCACATTACGTCGGTTGATAGTGTCATAAGAGCTAGATTTTTAAGGGTTCCTGGAGTGTCGGGACCAGAATACATAATATACCGTTATATACCCAGTGTTATCTGTCCCAGCAGTCGTAGAGCATTGAGACAGTCCACAGAGTTTTTATACACCTGAGTAACACATACTGTATACTTACTCTGTTTGAGTCTCTTTAGCTGCTAGATATTCCACTAGTTACCAGATTTGTCTGGCTGTCATATGGCGGCTGTGATTTACAGAAGGTTGCAGTGAAAACAGCTGTTGTCTGCTGCTAAAGGTTTAAAAGTTAAAATTCTGTCTGCAAAGTTTGCAAAAACCTACAGATGATCCATGCAGGGTAATGAGATTAATCACATTTAGCCCTTCAGTAAACCGCACACTCGGTTTGTAATTGTGTTAATTAGTTTGGAAATAATTGAGGTCATTACAAGAACTCGCTCATGTAGCACATAGAGCTGAAGGAAAGGAGGTGAACGTGCTGAACAACACTGGCAGACATACTGTACTCCTGCAAAAAGTTTACGTTCTGCTTATTTCTTGTTCATTTCTAACAGTACCTCCTCAGTTCCTGAACTACCCGACCAACACGTACGCCTACGAGTCCACCGATATTGAGCTAGAGTGTGCCGTGACGGGAAACCCACCACCGACCGTTCGCTGGATGAAGAATGGAGAGGAAGTCATCCCCAGCGACTACTTCCAAATAGTGGTGAGTGGCCACATGAAATGAAAGATATCCCTCTGAGTCAGGAAGAAATTCATGAAATTGTCTGACTTTTTAAATGGGGAAGTTTTGCTCGAACACTTACTTTCAGAAGCAAACATCTGCACTACTGGCAGTGCTGATCAATGAGAAAAGATGAGGCATTTCTACTCAAATAAATTTGTAAGAATATTGAATACTGTCACTGCTGCTTTAATGGTGAGAACCAGGCTTCATTTGATCATATTTCAGTGAGAATGTCTGTTTCCTGAACCTGTTTTAAAAGGTTGTTAATGCGGTCCGCTGCCGACTAAATGCTTGCTCCACATTTACCTTCTGTCGTGATACACTTAGTATAATGAACCATTCCACAACACAATTTTCACTGAACAAATTAACAAGTTCTAGTCAAACTCAGCACTCTGCTGCCCTAAGCCTGTCTTTATAACACAAAACTGTCCGCATCACTCGTTAGCAGTCTCTTCAACTCTGCAGGTTTTTTGTTTTATCGCAGTTAACATCACTTATCCTGCACAGATGTTTCACATTAAAAGCTTAGCAGTAGCTCAAAGGGCATAATCCCTTCCTACCCTAGCAGAATTTTAGCACGATTCTGTTTCAATCCTGGTCAGTTGATAAAACTACGTGATATGCATTCTAACCTCAAATCTTGAAAACAAAACGTCAGCAAATGATTACAACTTGTCTGTAAACCGATAATGAACCTAAACTGAAATTTACGTTTTACAAAGATCACACTCCCCTTTATTTCCCCTGTAGAGGATATGCTTCATCACATTTCTGCAATCAGCCGTACTTTTCAATTTTTCGCCTTTTTTGGCACAAACATCAATGGATATAAACAGTGCAAGCTGCTGGCAGCTGTCTGTGTCTGTTTGGTTCAAAAACATGCAACACCTCCTGAGAAGTGCATAGAATTTTCTGCTACCAAATCTCAAATTGTCACCGACTAGTGCAAAAGTCCATTTACTCAGTTGTGAGAATAATTCTCGATTGCGGCTGCTGAAGACTAAAAAAGTCAATAAAAATGTAAGGAGTCAGGCAGTTCCAACACTGAAGTAGAAAAACAGGAGGAGAGCCAGAAAGCAACAAACTAGAGGAATTTAGATAGACATCTGAATGTTTATGTACAAGTTAAGTCATGAAATCTACGTCTGACCTGTACATTTATGTCAAACAATCTACACAGACATTCTATAATCAAGTGTGTACAGTTAACATAAAAAACAATATTGGGTCCAAATATATAGACTTTGATTGTGAAATATCTATAGAATATTTCAGTTGATGATATCTCAACACAAAACAGAAAAAAGCAAAGCAGAACTGTGGGGATAAGGACAAAGGAAATAATGAATGAAAACACAGTTTTAGTATGGAATCATTTTGTTGTACTCTCATAATCTCTGTACATAATCTGCCATAATCTTCTGAAAAGTAAAGACACACACGCACGTCAAGCCTACTAACAGTGGACTTGGTCGACGTAGCGTAGAGACACACACAGAGCTCTGTCACTGACATAATTGCGTTTAACTATGTGCTTAAACATGCAGCGCGGCGACTTTGTGTACTTTGCCTTGATTTACAGTGTCTGCTGTGCACATCAACAGAAATTACAGCTGCACATCCGTGAGATACAGTCTAACAAACAACCTACTTTTGAATCACCAACAGAAAGCCTAAAGCTAAGGTTTTACTCGTTTAGTTGACATGATGTTTATGTGTTGCTTTGTTGTCCAGGATGGCAGTAACCTGCAGATTCTGGGTTTGGTGAAGTCGGATGAAGGGTTTTATCAGTGTGTCGCAGAAAACTCAGCTGGCAGCTCACAGGCAATGGCTCAGCTGCTGCTCCGAGAGCCAGGTAGGAACACACACACACACACACACACACACACACACGCATAAAACTGACACACAATGTCCCTGTTGCAGCTCATCAATCACCATCATCAATCACAGACTTCTATCGTCAACTGTTGTCTTAGTTTCTGCCACTTCCTTTCTGCATTTCCTGTGGTATCACTCGGTTTCCAACTGTTTGTTGTGTTAATTTTTTTAAACCATCTTTCTCATTCAGTTTTGTTCTTGTTCTGCAAGTGAAAAAGTATTTGTTCCATTATTTAAACTCCGGATTACTTGGTTGGCAACAGTAACATGAAGGCTATTTACAATAACATAGCTTCCGTGTAACATGTCACATTCACCGAGATTATGAAAGAAATGTTCATTATTTACAAGATAAAACTTGGGATTTCACCTCTGGAATAATAACAGCTAATTTTCATGAAATAAAAAAGTTAGAACCGTTTTGAAATATCTTCAAATATTACAGTGAACCTTGCTGCAGTGTTTACTGCATTTAACAGACATGAACATAACTTCAAAATCACTTAATCACATCTGTAGAATTAAATAACACTGCAGTTTTGAATATGCATCTAATAGAGAGTAATTTTCTTAGATGTCATACTGTATACAGTATGTGGTCGTTTCTGGAATCAATCTTGCTGTTTGTTTCTGTTAATTCAGTGAAAAAAATTAAACTGCTTTTACCAGAATGCCAGGAGTAATAAATAGTAAAAATGTCCCGATAAAATCTGTAGCATCACTGTGAGCTGTGATATATGTGATATGGGCATATACTGTAGTAAAGGATCATTATTGACTAAATTAAAGCAGAAATAAATCAGAACCTTTCTTTACGGCGACAGCAGGTTCTACTGTATAGCATTCAGCTGCAGAGGAGAGTGAAAAAATGTGAGAAATGTTTTGGGCACAGTGAGTTCTCGGAGTTCAGGCACTGAGCTCGGACCAGCGCTCTGAACTCTGATGCTATTTATTATTAGCAAGTGTCAGCACACAAAAGATTTTACTGCATTTACCAGGTAAAGTGGCAAATGTTGTTGATGGCAGGAGGTTGTCGGCTCTAATAAATATTAATTTTGTGACATACTTTTGGTTGGAGCAGGAAACTTGTGTTCTATACATAAGCTGCAAAAGCAATTATGTTAAAATAGGGAACATAATCAGTGGGTGGAACCGCCTTATCTCACTTTAGAACCTCAACTTACGTGATACTCACAAAAGTACCAAATGTACAGCTTATATTTACAAGATGTTAGTATGTCAGTTTATTGATACCATTTACCTCATGGAACGCCAAGCCACTATAATCATGAAACGCCCGGGCTGAGTTTTCTACTTTAACTCCAACATCAAGCAGCGAGCCAGTGACCAGGATACAGTAAGGCTGAGTCACAGCTGAGAGAACAGCAGGAGTTGGATGGATTTGGCACAGTCAGTGTTGTGTTGTGTTGTGTGGATGTTTGTGTTAAAATTCAGTTAGTCATGTGGTCTGACAGCAGTTACTACCATCTGACAGACAATGAATTCTCTCTCTCTCCATCTCTCCCTCTCTCACTCACGCACACACACAAATGCACACACACAGATATGAAGATATGAACAGCTCAGCCATTCAGCAGAACATTTGAGTCAGCACATCTGCATCTAAATGGACCAGCGGCTGTGTGTGTGTGTGTGTGTGTGTGTGTGTGGATATGGCTGAGAAGCATTGAGTATAGTTCTGTTCACACTGTATGGTATATCATCATGGCTGTGATCGTGGCGTCTGTAGGATTCTGTGTGTCTGTGTGTGTGTGTAAACCCTGGATAACCTTGTTGTAGAGAAAGTGAATATGTAATGGGAACATTCTGACACAAGCCGATGTTATGTGTATACATGCAAACAGCCAATGCAGGTTTCAGATCACAGTCAACTGGAGTCACCTGATCTGACAGAAACGATAAAAAAAATGCTGGCACCAGCAGAAGCCGACGTTTTAGCTTCTTTGGCACACAGCTTTATTTACTACGAATGCAGTCAGGCTTTTATGTGATACAAGCTTATATTAGGGAACAGATTTTAGTTTTGTATGGTATCATTTTCATTAAATCATATCATATAAAACAACAGAATAAGCTCTTTGTGGTGGATGAAGAAGGCAGGAGAGGTCACCCTGTGCTGTCAAAGTACGGAACCCTGGCTTTAGAGCATTTTGAAGTTATTTAAAATGTTAAATCACGTGTCTGATTTGAGAGAGGGACCTGTCAGGGGTGAACTGCACCCTGCCATTCACCTGCTGGAAGCTGAGAGCAGCGCTGGCGTCAGCACGGCCTTTTACAGGATGCGTTGTTAGGATAATGCACGAATGAATGGATGGAAAATGAAAATCACACACCTGCAGACGGAGCCGTGTTTAAACTGTTGTGACATCACAGCCGGCTGTGAAACTGGATATTCATGGATAAGCTCATCTCCGCGCTCGGCTGCTACGCTGAGAGCGTACAGAACAGGAGGAAACACACTGTGTACAATTTGTGTAGAGTGAGTTTGCATTGCAGCTTGGCGAGGAACAAAGCAGGGTGCTACTACTACTACTAATGCTTTTCAAACTACAGATGAAGTTGGAAAACAAGTATGAACATCACTTTTTTCTGATAATCACGTGAAAAAATGCTGTACGTCTGTGCTAAAGTTCAGAGACTGTAGTTGCTTCTGGCTTTTCTGTGTATTGCTTCTACTCTGTGTGCTACATCTTAGCGTCTGATTGTGTTATCATATATTATGTATCTGATTTGTCTGTCTGGAATTGTATAATTTTGTTGCTGTTCTGTGACTGTGATAATGTTGCGTTTGTGTGACCTGCCAAGGGACTAGAGATGAAAAGACTTTTCAGCTGGTAGAATGCATCGAATTGCAACATTTATTTTTAATACGATATATGGTCCCATACAATTACAAATGTATAAATAATAGATTTACAGATGCTGTCTCACTCAATTTGCATTTTCAGCAGCAGTTATCAGAGAAACTTTGAATATTATTCATCATAATATGTTCCCATTGGCTGCGGTTAAAGTTAAAGGCCACACCTCCAGCCAATCAGAGTAAGCACAAATACAGCAAATGTTCCAAAACAGCGTGATGGAAGGCAGAAGGGAGGATGAAACATTAATGATAATTAATGAAAATGAGTCAACATGGGGCAAAACGATAGCTCTTTAACCTGCTGTTTTTTTGGATTTTTTCCAATACAAACAGAAATTCCCTTTATTTATGTCGTATGAAAAACCTCTTCAGTTAAAAAGGCAGGATGTATTTATGTCACTTATTTTAGAATAAATGAATGAGTTGGTTTGTTTGGTATTATAGATACAGCCTTGTTTCAAATGTAAATTGTAAAAATTAACATTTTAAAAATATGTTTAAATATATATTTGACCAAAAATAGTAAAAATAAAACATATGCAATGTAAAAACAGAGAAATTTATCATTATATTTTTTTAAAATATGTGCTCATTTTGAATTTGATGCCAGGAAGATAGCACAAAAGCGTAACCTACATCACCGCAAGATTCCGGATCCGAGTCTGGCTGCAGGTCTTTGTTGTATGCCATGACTTCTTCCTCTCCTTTCCTGCCTCTATCAAGTAAAGTTAAAATGCCTTAAGAATAAGTAAAAAATGTTAAAAATGCTTGTATCTATTGACCTCACAGACAAACAATAGTAAACTGGAAGATAACTCATCTAGTATGTTTGAATCAAGTTCATTTAATAGCAGCCATCTCTTCATCTTCAGCCTGAGTTTAGATGTCAGAACAAAACAGAACAAAGCTCCGGTGGGTTCGTAACTCCCATTTCCCCTCCCGTCAAAACACATCTGGTTCTGCTGTTTTGAGTCCAGTTTTTGACGCACAGACCCAAGACAGCAAAACTAAATTCAACTTGATTAGAACAAGCAGAATTTAGATCTAATCCAACTCAGGTGTAGGGTTGGGTCTCGGCTCCTCGGAATCAACTTCTTCAGCCGACTACATTACAGAAAAGCTGATATACAAGTTGCTTCTGCTTTCTCTCTTCCTTTCTTTGTCTCTACTTTAATCATTGTTCAGTGTGTCTCTGCTCCCCTGAGCCAGCACCACAGATGGCAACACATACATACACTAACACACACAGAGAAGCATTAAGAGGGTCAGATGGTTGGTGTTATCGCTTGGTTACTATCACCACGGGAACTGAGCATCCCAGCAGGCACACAGCGGCCAATCAAACATTCCCATGAGAAATCACCGTGGGGGTGTGTGTGGTGTCTGTGATTGTCAGCATACCACCTTGTTGCCCTTGACGATGCCAGGCCTCTTGATCCTTGCAGTGACTCTTCTCACACACACACACACACACACACACACACACACACACACACACACACACACACACACACACACACTTTCTTTCTCTTCCTCTGTCTCTTACTCACAGACACACACAGTGTAGCTACATGCTTTAATTTACACAAACACTTCATACAGAACATTTGACCTAAGACATGATCAGATGTTCAGACATAACAGGAAGTTTACAGTGGAAAATGATGCAGTCTTATCTGTGTTGCAAAAGTATGTGAACTTTTAGCATAAGCAGTTTATTTTAAGTGGACATTATAATCAGGTGTTTCAATTGGGATCACAACCAGCTGAAAGTTTGTTAGGTCCTGTGTTATTTTGAAAAAGATAAATCTAGGCCTTCACTTCAAAACTCTGCTTTTGAAACTGTGGTCAGAAGTTTGTCATGGCTTAAACAATTAAGGATGTTTCTGAAGACCACAAAATAGTGGATGTGTTAGGGTTTGGTGATGTTGCTTGGTCTGGGAAGGTTTACTAAAGAGCCTCTAGAGAGTTTGGACTCTTTCTAATGTATAGAACAGGATTGACCTCTCTAGGCTAATATTAATGCTCACGAGTCCACCATAAGAACAACGGTGGATGAAAATGGAGTACGAGGTTGAAATGAGTCGGCCAATTCTCTCCCAAAAACACTACTGCCAGTCTGCAGTTCCTCTGAGACCATGTGGATAAAGCAAGAGATTTGTGAAAGAACGTCCTGTGAACAGATGAGACCCACATAGAACCTTTTGATGACTGGGGCCTGGACCAGGATGGCTTGACCATCAACTCAACAGAAAGTGAGTAACGCTTCCTGAAGGCACAGGTTCACATACTTTTGCCTCATGCAAATACTTAGAATTATTACGAAGAATTTCTCAGAATTAACCCACCGGTGATATTTTGACACTGAGACCCAATTGCATGAGTAGCAATTTGTTGGGAACTCTGCTTTTGTGATTCAAAGCCGTCTCTCATTCAGAATTTTCCAATTTGAAGAAGTAGTACTTAATGGGTTTAGGTTTTCTAGTTTAAGACAAATCCCCATCCGCTCCAGTACTTTGTTAGAAGAAATTGAAACCGTCGTCATTTTGCTGTACGAGTGGATTTAAATCAACACATTTCTGAGCTGACAGGTGCGAGGCAAACTGGGTTTCATTTAACCTCGTATTTAACCTTATTTCCGTTTTCTCGTTTTGTTGTATTAGCGTATTTGTTCTTTCTAACCAAGAGATTTCATCCTCGTGTTAATTTCTTGTTGCTGTATTTGTGATGGAGAAGTTGCGACGCTTTGTCGGCGTGAATGCGTTCACGTGCGCGAGCCCCCACCTTACCCCCCCCCCACCCGCTCTGCTTTACAGTCTCCTCAGTCCTCTCTGCAGTGCACTCTCTCTAAAGGCTGGATCATGATTTCAACTTCTGACTACTCATTTGAAATCTGTCTTTGTCCTTCTGCTGGACGTCTTTTCAGTCTGATCTGTTTGTCTTTCATGTCCTTGGAATCATCCATCCGACAACTGAGTTTCGCTCTTCTGTTCTTCCATCCTACCATTTCTCCTTTACCTCTATCGTGTGCATCCTAATATCCTTCCATCTTTCTTACCCTCTTCCAATCCCTCCTCCCTTTCACGTGCATCCTCCGTCTGTCCCCTTTCCTTTTCCAACTTTCCCCTTTCTTTGTTCTTTAATTGTTCTCTTGTCTCCATGTTTCCTTTCATCCTTTTTTGTTTGTCCTTTGTTTCCAGGTCCCTTGGTTCACTTTTGTTTTCCCTCCATCTGTCCTCGCTGTCTTCCCTGTTCAGTACTTTAATTGTTCCCTCTCTTCTTTGTCTAAGTGCTTGTATTGTTCTTTAATTTGCATCCCTCCTTCTGTTTTTCATATATATACTTTTTTGTTTTCATTCTTTTTCTCCTACCTCACTTAATGAGTCAACCTTTTTGGTTTAATTTGCTTCGGCTCCTCAGCGTGCCGTCTGTCAGTAAATAGGTTTGGTATTTTGATCGAACCTCAGTGTTTTCTCCCAGTGCTTGTCATCTTGTTGGCAGTCCTGAAAGAAAACCACTCTCCTGTGTTTTACCATTCTGTAGTTTGATTGCCATGAATTTCTTCATCATAATTGGACATCTGGGCTTGGCAAGTTTTATTCTTTACTGATTGCACACAGATTCTGTGAGATTCTGATGAAATTTAAAGATGAAATTTGGATCTTGCTTCTCCTATTATAGCACCTGCTTCCGATGTGAAATTATGTGGTTTGGTTTAAGGACAGAATTTAGGAAGTGAGGGCGGCAAAATATTAGAGGGTGCCTTCAAATATGGACCAAACTACAGACCCAACATTTCAGAAAGGTAATCACCTATAATAACATGTTTTTGATGTGTTCATGTGTGCAATATATGTGTTATGAGTCTCCCTAGTTCTCTTCCAAAGCATTTTAAAGAAATCTTTAACTTCTCGGCTATATGTCTTAAGAATAACGTTCCTTTCTGGGTATAGACAGACGAGTTTCTAAGAAAGCTGTTTTTGCTTGGCCATCTTTGTTCTCTAAAAAAGGTTTCTGTACACATGGCAACAAACATGTACCTCTGTATACTTGCTGGAAGATACATCCATGCAAAAAGTCACTGGCAGTGGGTTGAGTTGAGTTGGAAAAGGCTGCTTTTTCTTTAAAAGGTACAAAACGGCCTGTTGCTGCTGGACCTCATACTGTACCTACAGTAATTTGTACCTATCCAACAGGAATACAAGTGTTAAGAAACACAATCACACCTGTAATTTATTTGTTAGATTTTCCCCATTTCCCATTATATGAGTTTTCTAACAAACGTTGAAAAATCCAAGTGAACGAGAAGTCACGAGAAGTCATGCGGGAATTCTCATAGGACAGGAAAAGGACGTGAAACACATGACGTAGATTCAGTTCTGTACCGGTGAATCTTCTTCTGAGTGAAAAAGTGAAAATTAGCTGTTTGGCTAAATCATGCTGTTTTGGCCAGGAACAAGGTATTTTTATGTTCTCACCACAAATAAGCTGCTCCGGAATTTGTTTGGGACCGAGCTAAGACCCCTCTAATAAAAAAGTCTCTATGCAGATGTTTTGCACACATGTGTGATTGCTAGGTCCAGATCCGTTCAGACCAATCACGCGGAGGGGTAGTCCAGGTGCACAGTGATCTCTGATCTTTTTGACATGACTCTACAGGACGTACCTTATGTAAAGCCGCGCACAGAGGGAGTGAAACTCTCTTCATGTGTCGGTTCTCTGTGGACGGTCCCATGGCAGTTTATGTGTGAGTGACTTCAGACAGTATTTGCTGTGTTTTGTTTGTTTCTGACCACCAGTCTTGAGGGACACTAAACTAGGTCAGTGTGTGTGTGTGTGTGTGTCTCTCTATGTTCTATTTTCCCATATTTGTAAGTGTAGTGTTGGCTAAAAGGTTTTCCTACATGCACACATGCTGCGCACACACAAACATGCATTTTTCTTCTGGTTTATTTTCTCTTCTGTATTCTCTAATATTTACTAAATGTGATGCAGAAGCATAAAACTTGAACACATGTGATCACAGGGGTTTTTCTCGACTCCACATGTTTTATAAGCACACAACAGTGTGAGCTATGATCTGCCATCACACTCATTATTAGCTGACACAGATTTTTTGCGCATGCTGTGCAGAGCATACTGGGACCCTATCACAATAAGCTCACAGAGGAAGTTGTGTTTGCACTGCTGCACACGCTTACCTGTACACGTTCAATAGAGGTCTATTTTAGGCGGCCGGATCCTGTTTTTTCTTTAAACTACACTCTGTAAAAGGAAATAAATAAAAACATCCTAAAAATCGAGTTGTTGAGTTGATTATCTAACTTAAAATGTTTTTTCCCACTTTGTTTATTTCACCTTATAACACAGTATTTTATGGTTTTCTACTACTGTGGAATTACTCAAAATTAAAGTGACTCAGATCTGCCTATTGTAGCCATTTAATGGATTGAGACTCATTTTGAAAATATCTTTTTATAAATAATTCTGAGCTTTAATAACTGCCATGATGATTTTGTTTTATTGCCAGCTGATGCAACATATGTGGGATCTTTACTCTCTAATCTTTATGACCCATTAGCAATCAACGGTCTAAGTCAGAAAGTGCATGGAAGTGTGTACACGTTAAGAACCTTTTTTCCATTCTGAAGAGTCCATAATATAGGAAAGAAATAATTCTGGCAAATGTAACTTGTAGTACATGCAAATAAACAACACCTTTTGTAAACAGTTGAATTATGTTTCTAACAACTCAGCTCGTTGCTCTGACTAAACATTTTAACAGACATTTAGTCAACACAACTCAAATTTGTCATTTTCTGATACAGAAATGTTAACTTTCTTAGTTGTAATGTATCATGGATTACATTATCAAAATTATCAGGACTCTTTCCAAAAAGAGCTTGTTATGTTAATACATTAGTGTTTACTCTGCAATATATATCATTTATATTGGCTGAATAACTTGTACTATATGTCTTTGTAAACGTGGCCAGTAAGGCTGGTACTAATTGTCGGCCAACCTGATGGTCTCCCAGAGCAACAGCTACTCTCTTTGGGACCAAAGCGATGTACAGTGTTGTTTTGTTCCTCTGTTTCTTCTATGTTCCACTCCTCAGCATTTAACACTCTGGCTGAAAAATAGGGTGACATTTTTAGAGCGAGAGAAAGAAAGGAAGAGACAGAAGGATGATCGGAGTGGATGGAGCGAGCGGAAAATAGAAAATTGGCTCAACGGAAACAAAATGGTGAGAGTAACAGTGAAAATTCCGCCGCCCATCGTAGTTCTGTGGGTGGATGCAGGAGGAGGGGAAAAAAGAGAGCGGATATGTATGTGTGGATGGGTGGATGGATGGATTAATGGATGGAGCGCGTGAGGATGGGGAAGAAAGGAAAAGAAGAACGAGAGATGGGAGGGTCAAGCGAAGGGCAGGACAAGTGAGAGACTGAGGGGGAGAGAGAGAGAGGAAGTGTGTCAGCCATGACAGATTTGTATTCCACAGTGAGCGTCTGACCTTAGCAAACCTATCACACACACGCACACACACACACGTACACTTTATCTCTCACACACAGAGAAATGCTTTTACTCTGTCACCTCCGTTCTCTCTTTTTCTGTCTATACACACAACACACACACACACACACTCTACCCCCACTCTACACCAAGAGTGTGTGTGTGTGTGTGTAAGAGAGGGATATGGGGTGGGTGGTGTGGAGGTCTCCGTCTGTTGCCATGGTGATTGTAGCCTCCTCTTCTCTCCCATCCTCTATCCTGTGAGGGCCAAATGAGTGTGTATATGAGAGACAGGTAGAGATACATATTAAGTGTTTGCCTGACAGTGAAAAAAGATCAGTGTGTGTGTGTGTGTGTGTGTGTGTGTGTGTGTAGTCTACACATTGTTTTTAAACAAAACACATACATAAAAGTAATATTAAATAGAGATATTCCACTGGTTGAATAATTAGTTAAATGATGATAATTACGCAATCGGAAAAGTTTTGGATAACGAGCTAAATATGTATTAATTTAATTAAAATTTTTAAAAAAATCTGAATTTCTTAGGTTAGTCCAAACAGATATTCTGTAATATTCTTCTCCATATTGATATTTGTCCTTCTTTCTGGAAATCTCTCATTGATCGATAGATGTGCTATTACACTGTACATGCGGCATGTTCATTTCTTGTGTTGGAAAAATGAGAGGTGAATGCTGTTTTCACCGTCACATCCGTCCCGTCACCGTCACCTATTCTCAAAAATGTAATCAGGAATTTTGTTGAATCAGCAAACATTTTTTAATTAGCAGAAACCTCTGTCAATTTCACCTAACTTGTAAAATAGGCAACTCAAAATCAACTAAGACAAACTTTAACATTAACATTGAATTGTGTTAAACTTGATTTTTTTTTTGTTTATAGTTTATTAACTGGCCCTTTCACTTACATGACTTGTATTTAGGCCAAAAATTAATGCTGCCAATTCCGTTGGTTTTTTTGTTCGGCCTGTACAAATTTTACAGTTTACTAGAGGACAGTCTGCCATTTTGATGATGAGGTTGGAAGTAATGCTGATACAGGTGGCTGTAGATCAGTTGGTCCATGGACCACAGGGTCAGTGGTTCGATCCCCGGTCCGTCCTTGCTGTGTGTTGAAGTGTCCTTGGGCAAGACACTGAACCCCAAGTTGCTCCCGTGTGTGTGTATGTACCAAATTAGTCTAAGTAACTTTTGATAAAAGCCAAATGACTAAATGAAATGATCTGAGCGGTGAGTGTAGAGGACAAAGAGCTGAACCGCATTTAAGGCTCCTCATAATCAAAGGTTTAAGTTGAAATCGTTGATTAAAGTCCAACTTTGGGATTTTCCAGCACCAATTTTTTAACTTTATGCTATATTCAAGTGCAGGAAGTCATTTGCAGTAGAAAGAAAATTCAAATTCTGACTAGAAGTTTATATTTTTAAATATTAGGTCAACAAATCTCATTTCCTCCTCTCCTCTTTCTCTCTTGCTCCTCATCCCCCACCTCCTCTGTACCTCCTTCCTTGTCTTTTATCTCCCGTCTCCTTCCTCCATTTACTTCACTTCCTCCCACTTTTCTCATCATTTTTTTTCTGCTTCCTTCTTTTTCCCGGTAATCTCCCCCTCTTTCCTCCCTCCAAATGTTTCTCATCCCTCTCACCCTCTTTGTAATGACAGACAGGTGCTGCTCCGACTCTCTCCGCCGCCTCCAAAACAAAACAAAAAACAAATCAAGACACGGCAGCGTTCTGTCTGCTGGAGTGTCATTTCAATCCTCCGTGAGCGGCGGGAGGCGACCTGGTGACGCCCTGAAATGCCTTAAAAGCACCTGGAGAGGACAGATTTAATGAAATTCAGCTCAATGTTTGATATGGAGAGAGAGAGAGAGAGAGAGAGAGAGAGAGAGAGAGAGACTCAACAGCCTTTGAGATTCAGACTAAGCGTATGTATATATGTAGAATAGAGAAGAACCAGTAGAAAAATTCTATGCATAAATTTGTGACAATATGATACACTGTGTTTCAATGCTGGTATGATTTGATTCCACTGATTAGAATGTGATGCTTTTCCAAATTTGTTTTGGAACAAGGCCATGGAAAAATTGGTAGATTTTTGTGTCCAGCATATTGTCAGATGGTTTTACTCAGACGTGTGGACGTGTGTGTTGTGCTTCTTCCTCATAATCACAGATTTTTAAAAAAACTATGGAAATTGATGGAAACCGTCTATATGTGCAGTTTGTTCAGAAGAAGACTGCTAATGCAGATCTCTGGAGTCAAAGTGTTCAGCAATGCATATGCTAAGCATTTACACATAGGAACATCAGTTTATTTATATATCACGTGGCTGAAACGCAACAGCTGAAAGTGCTGAGGTGGGCTTTTCACACTGTCTAAGTCAGCAGTCCGCACAGTCTTTTATGAAGGACATTTTTAAAACCACTCATTTAGTGGCATACATACACCAATCAACAGTGGCTGTCCTAGGATGAGGAGGGCAAAGAAACCTATTACAGCCTGCAGAAGCAGAAGGAGCCCCGCTTAGAAGGTTGTGGTGGGGCAGTGTGTGTAGTGGCTTTAGTTCTCATTGTTAAATGTGCCAATATCGTTTTGCATTGTTGGGGGCCCTGTCATGGACACCTCCAGTGTAAATCAGTCAAGAAGCATGAACATCTTTTAAGGGTTTCATTATCTTGCAAGAGAGAAGTTCACCGACAGAGTTTCGTGCCTCCGTCCAGGGGCGTTCTGAAAACTCACACATCACACAAATGTGTTGCACCCCTCTGTTGCTGGGCAGAACATTCCCGACATCAGGCTCCCAACACACACACATGACTTTGGTGTGTGTCTAGGTCTGTTCAGTTTAGGCTGAAGTTTACTGTTAAATAGCAGGTAACTTCTCCAGACAAAAACATGCATACGAGATAAAGGTTGCTACGCTTCAACATTCTTCATAAACACACTGCTGAACACCCTTCATCATTACAACTAGACAAAACATAAATATTAAAAGTTAATCACATTCACAGGCCCCTTTTCTAAAATTGTCTGAGGGGCCTCGAACCTGCCTGCAGCTACAAAACCCTCAATGCAGCAAAGCGTGGTTCACTGTTAGTCGTCATGGCCTGGTGTAGCATTTTTCCCCTTTGCCTCTTGTCCACCACATTTCAAAACCCCTGTAAAGGAAAAATTTCACTAACGTATATATAAATTCACTTTACATGTAAACAGCCTCTCACCACAGATGGTTTATAATGACTTTTATGAAGAATATGCATGATACTAAGTTGCTAATTGTAGTGGCGTTAATGACACTGCTGTGGAATAAGCCTGAGAAGCCCTTACGTGTCTAAAACCATAAACTTTCATTAACCACTTCTCTCGGTTCGTAATATATTATGTAATAGGTGCTAATATACTGTGATTATAGAAAAAATTCACTTCAAAAAAGAGAAACTGCAGATGTTTTACATTAAGGCACCGCAGGAACAACAGAAACAGGAGATAAAAAAAAATACAAATCACGAATTTGCGTCATCACCAGAAAAACGTCAGTGTCACATTGTCACTAGAATACGTCTATTTACTCTTCACGTAAGTAAGAAACTGTTATTTTTCATGTTTTTTTTTGCTAGGCTCAGTGCTATAGTTAGTTTCTTCTTAATAATCATTTTCCCACAACACTCTCATTATCTGGCATTAGATCCGTCTTCCTCTCACCACTATTAAAGCCCCATTTTTCTCACACTGCATAAAAACACCCACAAAGAAGAGAAGGAAAGATGGGAGAAGAGTGGAAAATATTTATCTTTCCTCCTCTCATAGTGCTGATGTTTCTGCGACGCGGCCTTTATCGATCGGAGAAAGTGGAAGGTCATAGTGTGTGAGGGAGGTGTGTGTGTGTGTGTGTGTGTGTGTGTGTGTGTGTGTGTGTGTGTCTGTGTGCGCGCCTATCGATTGGTTAGAAGTTGGAGGTTTGTACCTCACCACCTACGCCTAAATGTGTCACCATGCTGTGTGTGTGTGTGTGTTGGTGTGCTCATATGAGTGTGTGTTGTCACTTCTACCATTGATCTGCTTTGTGATGAAACACCTTCCCATCAGCCCTTCATAATCACTCAGTGGGAGAAGGAGAGGTGTGTGTGTGTGTGTGTGTGTGTGTGTGAGTCTGTTTGTTTGAATGAACCAACCCTTGTGTGTCTTTACGTCTTTTTATTTTCTCTTCACTTATCGAATGAACCCTGCTGTGAACACATCTGTAGAAGGACCTTTTTCAAAATGTTTTTCACTATATTTAATGTTCAGCAAAAAGAATGTTAAGGGTACAGGTGCGGTGCACACTGCGACCATATTACTATATGTTTCTATATATAGCTCGATTTTTGGGATCACTGTTTGGTGCATTTTCCGTCAACACGAGCAGGGAGATGAGCTGCCGATATCAAACATTGTGTAATTCTTGGATAAGTGCCGCCTTTGTTCATCTATACACGGCGGCAGATAATTACTGGACTCTGGTAATAGATAATTATTGGGCACCTGCAGTTGGGTCTTGTTAATACAAGGTAATGGATGATTCCTAAATGGCTGCTACTCAGTTGATAGTTCCTGGACAACTGCAGCTTGTGGGGGTTTTTGTGGGCGGTGGGTAATCCCTGAATGTCTGGAGCTTGTGCTCATTTATGCAGGACAATAGATCATTCCTGGATGACTGCAGCTTGTCCTCATTCATGCATGGCAATTGAAAATTCCTGGACTGCTGCAACTTGTTCTTATTCATACATGGCATGGATACCTACCAATCAAGCTCATTATTATGGGGCAGTGGGTAATTTCTGGCAACTGCAGTTTGTGCTCATTTATACAAGGCCACGAACAGTTCCTGGATGACTGCGGCACAGGCTTATGTCCATGGAACACTAGGTACATTCTAGACTCCAGCTTTTGTTCATTTTTATTAGGATAGTGTGAAGTTCGATTCCTCCCTTTCAGGATGCAGTTTGTAGTTGTTCACACAGGGCGGTGGATAATACCTGGTGAGCTGCGTTTTGCGCTAACGTACGGACAGAAATGGCCAAATCCTTAAATAATACTGCTTATGTTGGATTAAACAGGGTTCTGACTGACTCCTGAAGGAACATTGCAAATGCTTGTTTACAGAGGGCGATGGATAATACTTGCTGGCCAATGATGTGTCTAAATTCAGGGACGCCATCTTCAAAAACTGCATTTGAAGTCAAACCATTTTGTTTGGCCTTCGCTCCACTCAAAAGATGTGGTCTTCGTAGACCACATCTTTTGAAAGAAATGTCCTCGGAATGGATATATTTTTTCTTTATAGCATGAAACAGACTCCGAAGATTTCTTTTAAAGGCATGTATCACAGGAGACACTCAGCAAGGGGGGACAGGGGATCGAACCACTGACCCTGTGGTCTGTAGTTACATTTTTGTCTTGTGCTTTCGGTACATGTGTGTACATTTGTTCAACATACAGGATGCATTAAAACATTAAATGTGATGAGATGTGAAGGCTTCACATTTGCCGGAAAGCTGTCTAGTAGAAATTTTCTGTCTTTCTTAGTCAAATGTTACTAGATCTTTGAAGAACTGAAGACATGAATCATCTCAGTTTATTACCTGTCGGCATACTTGTAGACCTTATGACCCAGAACCCACTCTCCTCTAGATTCTTTTGGGTCATATAACTACAAAGTGATTAACGGGATCCTAAGCAGTCCTCTAAACATGTTCCATCCTGTGGCATCTTGGTCCATCTGTTTTCTAATTATCTAACCATGTGACTAAATGTACTCTATTGTCTCACAGCTGAGACAGAGATGATCTGATTTCACAGAGTACGCCAGGGAAGGAAAAAATGTTATAGGACTTTGCTGTAATGCATCATTGTCCATGAACCACAGGGTCAGTGCATCGACTCAAGGTCCTTCTGGCCACATGTTTAAGGGCCCAGGGCAAGACACTGAACCCCACAGTTGTCCTTAGTGTCTGCTACTTGCTTGTAAGTCGATTTGGATAAAAAGCATCTGCTAAATGACGAATTGTACATTTAATGACCTGTTTTCAAGAGAAACATAACTAAACTACCACGACTTACGGATCACCACCCTGTAAATTCTAGCTTCTCTACTGGTAAGAAAATACCGACCAGTGGAAAGAGTCAGAATAACATACTATGTAGTGATGCAACTTTAGGCAATGCAACGGCTTTGATATTCCAGTTAACATTTTATTCAATTTCAGCCAGTCTGGCTGTAATTATATTTATTATTTAACAATCAATATATATCCAGTGAGATACCAGCTGTTCATACGGAACAGTGATGGATGTTGCCTACTCTTGATCCGGGACCATCAGTCCATGGATCAGCATCTCTCAGAACTCGGGTATCCCTCTGTCCAAGGCTGCCATTGCTCAGATCTAAGCACTGGTTTCCACTGGCCTCCCTTGTTGGTTTCAAAGCTCTGACTCTCACCCTACATACGCAGCAAATGATCCCAAGAAAAGCTCTTGATCTAACAGAGCTACCAAACTCTGCTCAGCAGCCTCAATCCTAATATTCCTAAAAATATTGAAGATGGAACTGTTCCGATACTACCTATACACTTGAACTAATTAAGGAAAAAAATGTCTATCTGTCCTGCGCATGTTTTCTCCTTAACTTAAAATTAGTTGCTTGTTTTGTACCTCACCTCTGCTTGTACCTCTTTGTACGTCACTTGGGCATGTTGACATTGCTTTTTAACCCAATACAATTATAAATTGCCTTCTGAAGGCAATTCTCTGTCAATACATGTAAGCGCAAATGCGGACCCATGCAGACTAAACAATAATAGGTAACCATCGGCCACAGAGGCACCGACGTGCACACCTCCCAAACCCTTAAACAAGCTGTGTGGATAATGTTAGGAGTCGGAATCAGAAAAGTAGAACGAGAAACGTAACAGTTTATACCTGTATCGATGTTCATACGGATTTAATATAATATTTATAGACATGTTTTTATATATTCAGTTTCCTCATTCATTCTTTTGTGTATTCAATTTGTCAGCACCGTGTTTTGATATGTGTATTTCAACTCATGCCTTTTTATTTCCAAAAAGAAATATTTTGGGAAAGTCTCTGAGCGTAGGTCAGCGTCAACGTTCACACGTAGCGACAGAAAATTTAAATTTGACCTTAACCCTCAGAAATGTAGGATCACATCAGCGTGATCAAATCACACAACTTATTCCGAGTGGCGTAGCATATGAAATGCAAATGAAAGCACATGGAGTGGTGCGGACAACTGGTGTTGAAAGTGCTGGTTTAAAATTCTCTCCCAGTTTTGGTTTGATCCTGATAGACCATGTAAAAGTGGAGATACCACAAAAAAATATTCTGTAACAATGAATTTGATACACACATAAAAAATTAAGCAAATTGGGTGAAGCTGGTGCTGCATTTTTCTCATTAGTTTTTGTCACATTGGATTGTATAAGAAGAAAGTGATGAATCTGCTGCATATGCTGTGGCACGAGGGACGGAGTGAGCGGAGAACTTCAGCGTTGCACAGTTTTGCATTTTCTTCCAGACAAAACAATAGACGGATTTCACTTCTGTTTAAGCATAGATGTCACTCATAATGAACTGCCACTAGTTACACAACCACAGACGACCTGCTAATATGGACATTTTTTGTGTGTGCTAGAATGGCAATTAAACCTTAAGTGTAAATAGTTCCCAGTAATCTTACAAAAAAAAAGTCAATTCTGTTAGCATGGCAACCTGAGAATGATTTTGCCACATTGTCACGTCTTTACGATTGAGCTAAAATTGAGCTTCATTAAATATTCCAACCTGTATGAACTAGTGGAGTATCATTATATTAATGTAACTTTGCAAAACAGCTTTAATTAAAGATGTTATTAGGGCAAAATGTATGTGTTTGGCATAATTTACTCTGGTTCTATGCTGGTTTGAATTGAGTAGCACAAGTGGCTGTGGGCAGGAAACAGGACAATAACATTTATCAGCATTGAGAGAAAAGGTAAAGAAAAGGGAACCATTACCGAACAGACAACAAAAACCCCTCACTGCTTTTCAAAGCAGAAAATAAACTGTTATTTAGTAGCATTAAAGCCAACGTTGCTCTCAGCACATATCTGCTATTGTAAATTAGTCGGTTGAAAAGTGGGACATGAAAAAAAAAATAGTTCAGTGGCAGTGACCTTTGTAAATTATAAATAATTTGGGTCTCGTTTTACACCTAACCGCCATATTGTTTTCGCACCTACAATGACTTTGATTAGCCACAGAGGGACTGAAAGGTCCACGTTTTAGAGTCTGGACGACTTTCGTCTTCCTGTCAACTGCAATAGAAAATGTAGCGCTTGACCGATGTGTTGTGGGTCATACCGTCACGCCTTCTGGAAGGCCTGTCTTTGCTTCTGCTCTTCTGCTTTAGTATTCTGGGTTTTATAGGTGTGTCTTGTTGCGAACTTGAGCATAGATGTCGTCTTACTCCAACAACAGACTCTTATGCTATAGACAGATGGTTAGGTCTGCTTTCTAAGGTCACCTCATTGCATGTGTGGATCCCTCAGCACTGGCCTCAACTTTTGGTGTGTGACCAGCATTTCCTGCTTTCACAGTAATGACACACAGAGAGCACCACACTGCACAACAGAAAAACACCTTGAATTACTGCACTGTAAGACTGAGCTTTTACTGGTTATTACACATGCACACACACATTCATGCCCGCTAAGACACACAACACACATACTGTAGCTTTCAGAGTGAATTATTGTACACACACACACACACACACGCTCAGCTTTCACGGCAAATTACTGTAAACACAGACACACATTGTCAAGAGCGGCTTTAAAACTAGACACAGAGCTTTCGCTGCAAATTTAAGAACACACACTGCATGCCTCACACTGCCTCTGTAACAGGAAGGAAACCGTTAAACAGTCATGTGAACCATGTTGTAAACTTTAACTCTCTGTGAAATTTTGTTGGTTTTATGTTGGTCATTCAGATAAGTCCATGTGTGTGTGTGTGTGTGTGTGTTTGTGTTCTACTTCTTTTTAAGATCAACTGTTTAAAGTCTCCATGGTTCTGACGGTTGTTGGCGAAGCATAGAGCAGCAGTCCAAAGCTCAGAGTTTCTTTTAAATGTTTCTGTCTACAGCTAAAATGTGAAACATCAGGTCCAATCAGCTGTCACTAACTAAAGTTAATCTCTTGACTAAAATGAAGTGAGGAGAAGTTTGGGATGTCTCGTCTTCTACAACCATCAGTTGATTTCAAATAGAATCTCCCAGTTCAAATCTTGGTGCAGTACATGTGATATACATCAAGAAAAAAAAAACATTTTAGCTCTAGGCAGCTTATGTCTAAATACTTATTTAATCATAATTCAATGTTTTATGCTGCTGTCTGTACAGTATATTTATTTTTTGCTGTGCATACTGAGAAACATTTCTTTAAAGACGAATTTAATCTGATCTCATTGTCAGGTTGTAGCTGCGGTTTTGAAAGATTAATTACTGTAACCTACAGATTTAAGCTTTGTTAAAAAATTAAAAAGTGCCTTTTTCTAAAATGACCTGTAAACATGAATATATAATTGAGTTTCACAATTCTAAGAGGGCTTTTTTTCTGCACTGGATTCTTTGGTTTTGTGCAAGAAAAGGTTTTTCATCTTTTTGGACCCTTACCAGTTTACGCCTCTGATAGTAGCAGATGATAGCTGTCATTTCCTGGGCCTCCAGTAAAGAGGAGATGGTTACTGTAGATGACGTGCTTAGCTCAGGACAGGACTGAAGACTAAAAACATTCACTATACATCAGTGACTTTCTGGCAGTTCAGCTAGAGCTCGAATGAAGTTGGACTTTATAGGACTTGCTTGGATAAATTCAGGAAATTGGATCTATATACGTGTTTAGCTTAGCACAAAGTGTACATAAGTCTGCGTCTCAGTGCTTTCTATTACCTTGTGTGACTCTCAGCTCAAATGCCTTGGTTATTTCTGAAGCTGGCAATTGGCATTTTAAAAAAAAAGTTTATGCTTTCAACAGCTGGTCACTGCAGTTTGTAACAAGTGTTACTTTAAGGAGGAAATAGAGGAATTTTAGAAACCAATATCACCAACGAATTAATCCTCATTTTGTATTCAGGCATAAATAAATAATTTATAATGGATGTGTTCACTGTAATGAAAGAACGACCATTCGACAGTGATGGAACAATGTATACCAGCCTATGAATACATATAGTTCTTGGTAGGAGGATACAGTACATTCATTGTTGGCTGGGCCTACAGAGGGGCTTCACAATAAAAAATACGTACATTTTAATTAAAGTCACAAAGGAAACCTACAAAAGTACCATTGCTATAATCGTGCAGTGTATTGTGTTGAACATGTAGTGTCTGCTCCTTTCTGTGTGTCTGCGTGCCTTTGTTCAGCATTCATCTATTAAAGTCAATTTCTACCTTCAGGTCAGTCAGGTCACAGCGCGCACACATGCACACACACACTTAAGATGTTAGAGATTTTACTCAGTCACCCACTACGGCGCAGATTTACAGGAATAAATATCCATTTTAGAGGAATTTAAAACTAGATGGCACAGAGGAGGTGTGTGTGTGTGTGTGTGTGTGTGTGTGTGTGTGTGTAGTACAGACTTTCCTAATGGCAGCTGGCTGAAATGAGCCCTGAAATTGAGTGCAGACAGACATAGAGAGAGTGAGCGAGAGAGAGAGAGGCAGTAGCTGAAGCAAGTGAATGAGCATAGCAGTCTTCTTCTGCATAAATAGAGGTTAAAAAAGAACGAGAGGAAGAGGGCACAGCAGAGAGGGATGGAGAGTATATTTATGGGCAAAGTGATAAGTAGAGGGAGATTTACAGTCTGAAACTGCATGTACATATCACATGTCCTTCTTAATGTAATGTATCCCTCTTGAGAACCACACAAAGTAAAAATATGTCTTATTTTATCTGCGCAACACAAATTATTAAGAGCTGTCATCTGCTGGTTTCAGGTTTAACACCCACCAACCCGCGAAAAGTGAGTGGATATATATGGTCATTGGTCCATTGTTAACAAGGCCTCCATGTAGATGGTGGAGATGTGGATGAGATATGTGGTTTTTGGATACAAAAAGCATTAGAAAACCTTACTAGCTTACGCGAAATATGGACAAATGGTTTCACAGATGCTCGTCGGCAAGCTAATCAAACAAGTGATTGAATGTTTCTCTGCGTCCTAAATTCAGGATGGTAATTGGAATAGAAATTTCCTCGCTTCCTGTTATAACTGGACTATCCCCACCTTTGCTTCCGTTAAAAGCTGTGGGTCTGCGCCACCTTGCAGGTGGGATGCGTCCTGATGAGTTGAAGCTTTATGGGAGAGTGGTAAAGCTTATAGTAATTCAGAAGGCTGAAGTCAACTGAATGGTTTGTCTTTCTTTATTAAACTGAAACGGAGGTTTTTGGTCACACACGATGCTTTGTAAACACACTACCCCCACTGTGAAGCGTGGTGGTGGCACCATCATGCTGTGGGGATGCCTTTCTGCAGGAGGCTCTGGAAGGTGGAGGTAATGCCTGAAATGAGTGCTGGCGAACACTCTGATGCAGTATGTAAGAGAACTGCAAGTGGGAAGACAATGACCCTACAGCCAAAGCTAGAGAGAAATCATTTCAAATTCAAACCGTGTAAATATTGTGGAGTCGTTTATTCAGAGCCCAGACCTCAATTCAACTAAGAGGTTCTGACTGGACTTGAAAAAAGTTGTTCACTCGAAACGCTTCGAAACGTGAAATCTGATGGAGCTTTTACAAATGAGAATAGAGACTTTCTCTTTCTTTTGAGAACACACACATAAAGGTTTAGGTTTCCAGACAGAGCCATCAATATCAGAGCAAGTCCCATTACTCTAGTCTAAAGTATCAATTCATCAGATGGTTTTAGGGCTTGGAGAAGAATAGTGCAGTGTGTTTCATTTAGGAAAAGGATGGTGGGGGCACTGTCCACCAGGGCTCAAAGCTGTAAATATGGCCAAAGGTGGACTTTGGTAGAATTTAGGTCGGTTTGTAGAGATATGTTTTCACTTTCCGATATTTTCAGACTTCTCAGAAATTTATTTTTGTTATATCCAAGTAAAAAATATCAACAATGACTCAGCGTAAAAAAAAAAATCAACATCCAATGCAGGGACCTTAACTAGTAAGACTTAAGAACCACTGTAATATTTACTGCTGTAAATCTGCACACGAATTTAAGCATGACAAATGTTTCCAGGTGGGAGATTTGGCTTTACTACTAAAACTATAAAAAACATTAAAACCAAATTTCTTTGGCCAAATTTGCAGCAGTAAATGCTAGTTCCTAAAGCTTACGGGTCAAGGAACGTGGTGGTTACTACTTGCCCTTGGACTGACGTGTATGCTCACTACAGAGGCGAACGCATTCCTTCTTTCACTGCAATCACGTATTCGGACTTTTCCACACATGCACACTCCCTAACAGCATAAACAATGTGCTTTTGTCCCCAGATTTAGATTTGCTAAGGTCCCTTCATAGTTACTGTTTGCCCTTGAAACGAGAATCTAGCTCGGGTACGTTGTGCATGTGCAATAAGTGCCGACAGACATGGGCTGCACATTGATATGTGGGTAGAGTCTGCCCGGGCCCTTGTAGACTGTAAACAATTTGGGGATGGTCTGGGTTTATGTAAGTATTATATAAAACACAACAGATTAGGGGTGAAGGTTACGTTATCAAGAAATTTCCCCACTGTGGGATCAAAAAAGTCTAAAGAGACAAACATATACGGAGCAAACCTCCATCATCTACTTCCCAGTCTTGGGATGTAAGACTAACTAATTTAGAGCCTCTGTAGTTGTGAGAACTTATAAATACATCAGTAGAAACAATGTTTGGTCCATTATAATTCTGCTCAGCATGTTTTTTTAATAACATACACATACAAAATCAGATTTCTTGTCTGTAGAAACCACAGAGCTGAAAACAAACCCCCCTAAAGATCAGTCAGGCAGCAGAAACAATATAAATGCAGAGCAGCTTGTAGAAAAGGGACACAGCGACGGAAAAACATGGAGGTGTGTGTGTGTGTGTGTGTGTGTGTGTGTGAGAGTGCTCACAGGTATCATTCGTTGTCGGACAGACCGCAGTATAATTTTCAGCACTTATTCAGATTGTTTTCCAGCTCTTCTTCTGCGGTGTCTGACTCTATTATTTAGCTTACCCGTCTATTTTCGGCACAGAGTGATGCTTTACTGCTCAGCGTCTGCTCGGCTTTTTTGGTCGGGTCAGCGAGCAGAAAGGAATCCGCCCTTCACACCTCGAAATCTCATCTCACATAGACGGGAGGATGTGTGTTAACATTTGTCTGTTTCCATCTACCCCCCTTTCTGCTTTTTCCTGCATCCTCCTATATTTCTTCCTGCTCACTTCCTCTTTTTGTTTCCATTTACCCAGACTTTTGTCCTTCCATTTCCTCCTACATTTGCGACTTCTGTTTTCCCTTTCCTCTTTTTGTTTTTTTCAGTCTTCTTTACCATTCTTTTTCTTTTGCTCTTTTTTCCAGTATTTCTTTCCCCGCTTTTTCATCTTGCATCCTCAGTTACCTTCCTTTTCCTCCTATTTCTCAATCTTTCTTCGTTTTCACCTTCATTTTCGCTCTCTCTTCTTTTTCTTTGTCCATCTCCCCCTCTTACCTGCTCCATCATCTCCTCTTCCCCCCGTCACATCATAAAGTGTGAAGTGTGTGTGTGTGTTCAGTGAGGCTTTATTGACATGTACAGACAGAGAAAGCATTTAAAGACTCTGTGCAGAGCCAAGACCTTTGACCTTAGGGATAAATTGGATTTCTCTCGTCTTATGATGGAGGAGAGGAGGAGGAGACAAGATAGTTTGGTTTAAGATGATTAGCCTTCTGTTGGGAGTCTTTATATTTTGATGGAAGATGAGATCTTCTGTAATAAATAATTATAAATAGATACACAAACATATGTGTGTGTGTGTGCCACCTTTCATGTTGCCATAGGAAACTCAAAGTTCTCATTTAGTCAAACCAAACATTTGTTCACATTTGTTCTTGCTGCCCACAACAAAAGGTTATAATAGGCTCTATATAGAACACACTCTCAAAGACGGTTCTTGCTTATAATTTGAGATATAAGAAGAGTCTTGTGTCAGGAGCCTTTTGGTAATTTTCAAGCTGAAATCTTTCTGTACACAATTTACAAGATTCAAAGTATAGCAAGTGGTTAAAAGTAAAACTTTGGGGAAAAAACATTAAACATTGAAATAGAATTCAGCCTGCACCTCTGTATTACAAATGTCATCATTCATTTTGTTTTTATTTTCATCATTTTCTTCACATCAGTTTTTTAGGTATCAGAAGAAGATACCAGAAAAAAATAGGTGTTAAACAACTGTAATCTGTGTTTGCGTTTATCTGTAATGAGGATTTTTTTAGAATAGCAAGCCAAAGTGAAACCAAAACTTTTGAGTTGTGATGTAAGAAAACTTTATTTAAAACCCCAAAAGATTTCTAGCATAACTAATAGGAAGAAATTCAGCCTGGGAACAGTGAGGAGCGACTAACACATATGTACAGATCCATAAGAAACAATTATAAGTAAGTAGCTAAATAAATAGCTCGATGACATCTGAATCAGCTGGTGTGTTAGCAGTTAACGTCCTACTTAATCCAGTAGTTTCCATATGACTGAGCTCTGTGTCTGTCATGGCCCATCCACGCTCTGATCACTGTTATCACTCATTTTCTAGTCTGCTGTATGGGTTTGGTGACCAGTCAGTCAGTCCTGCCTCCATAATTTGACATATCAGCACCACAGCTTAATGTATTAAGGTGTAAATACAAAAGCCTGTGATTAATGTCATGATCTGAACAGTATCCAGATATACTAGTTATATCAGTTCAAAGATTCAGAATCTGCCCAAGAGTTTCTAATATTTATTGTGTTCTTTACAGTTACATTGATTTGCTCTTGTTCTGCCTCAGGGCGTAGACCAGTTGGTAGAAGTTATTGCAAAAGCCCCACATGTCAGCTACCGAATGTGAATAATATCAAACTGTTGTGCTTTAACATCAGGAAGCCCTCTTTCTAATGTTTGATATCAGCTGATTGATAACTAAACTCTTCAGATGCTCTGCTGCTTTTTCTTCCTGCCTGTGATCTTCTTTACCACTCTTCTTCTTCCTTTTCTTCCTTCTTGTCTCTTCCACGTCTTTTCCGTTATCTGCTCATCTCATCTCTTTTTTGCTCTTTTCGTTTTTTCTTTGCACCGCCTCCTTTTCTCCCTTCCTGCACCTGCCCCTGTCGTCCTTCGTCCTCGTCCTTGCTTCCCCCTCCCCTCGCCCTCCCCTGAATGAACTTTTAACAGAAACCACGCCCACTCAGTATAGACCCGTCCACACACCTCCTCCTCCTCGCCCTCCTCCTGCTCCTTCTGGCATCCCTTTGACTTACTCCTCCTCCTCTGATCCCCCACCAGTGTCCCCCAGCCCAGGCGTTGCCCTCCCCTCTGCCCCTCGCGACCTGGTCCCTGTCCTAGTGTCCAGCCGATTTGTTCGACTCAGCTGGCGGCCCCCAGAAGAGACCAGAGGAGCGGTGCAGACCTACGGCGTTTACTACTCTCAGGATGGAGTCGAAAGGTAAGATGTAATTTTAGTTTTGTAATGTTTCCACTGATTCCCTGCTAGGATGGAGTCATGACATGGGCTCTTTGCTTCTTCAAATGTTCTTTTAAGCTTTGCTATTTTTCTCATTCATTACTGAACAGATTCAGGGTTTTTTCGGAGAATAGGAGAAAGAGGAATCTTTAATTACTGGTGGCCTCCTGTGGATATGTAACCTTTGATGGCAGGGCAAAGCCCAAGTTGTTATTTTTTCAAAAGTTCTAAACCGCTGGGGATGACTTTCCTAAGGTTACATAAAGTCATAATGCTGCATCAGAAAGTTTTATGAACACCTGCTCTTGGACCATCAATGCACTGGCAGGATGTAAATATACTTGTAGGCACTTATGAAACATGGTTTTTATGTGTATGATGGGCAATTATCTGCAGCACTTAATCCGCGCAAAAATATATTTCTGCAACTGTGACATATATTGAAGTTTTAATCTTCTATGTCACATTTTCCTTTGTTGTTCAAGCTTCTTTTTTTTCAGGTTTTATGATGAAAAACATGAAGGTCATTGAGTACCCAGCAAATATAATAAAATGATCAATACATATAAAACATCACAAAAAGAACAAGGCGGTGGCCTCATTTTATTACATTCCCAACATGAAGTCCCTCCTGCCGTATGGATGATGACATTGTCACCTAATTTCCTGTGTTCATATGTTAATGCAAATTCTGTTAACTCAGGTTCAGTTATGATGAGTTATGGCCTCACCTGTGCAGAGCTCAGTGCACTGAGTGAGATTAGCTGATGTTAGTGAAGTTCTAGTTGGGCCGTGTCTGCCTGTCTGTCTAATGGAGGGTGGGGCAGCTTCTTCACATCCACAAAGAAGACACAGCAGTGGGGAGACGGATCCCAGCTGGGGTGGACAACTCTTTCACTACATGGTTAAACTCAAATAGTCAGTGTGTTTGATCTCAAATTGCTACGAATATAGTACGGTACAACAATAGCTGTCAGTATGTTTTCCTAACCTTTATACGAAACCTACCAGCTGATCCGTATCAGATGGAGAAGAACAAAGGATCAGCGAGCGATAGTGACTGATTTTTATAATCATTTTATATCTCGCTTAGTGAATAAAATCAGGAATGTTTTTGTCCATTTCATGTGGATAAAAGAATAATGGACATATTATATATGACTTTGCTATAATAGAAATTAATTTGTGATTTTTTTTAATCTGTTGTCAGCTCATTAACTTCACCAGGTCAGTACCGTCAAAAGCATGTAGATAGAACTTCCAATAAATTAACAGATTATTACAGTCTGCAGTTAATCATCAGAAATGTTTTTTTGCAATTGATAGTCCTAGCATGATTTATATAAATGCTGCGAGTGTGTATAATATAGTTACAGATACACTACAGTATACAGTCAGGTCTATATGTATTTGCTCAGTGACACAATTTTCATCATTTTCTATTTTCATGTTCAGTGGGTTTTAAATTAAACCCAATTATGCTTTGGAGCCTGTGCAAGACGTTTTTTTTAAGGCCAATTCAAGGGCCTGACTGAAACCAAGGTGGCGCATTTCACTTGCTGAAAGCAAATTGCCTGGAGCAGGAAGTGACGACAGCTGCAGTAATAAAAACCAGTCAGAGCATCACCGGGGAAGAAACTGGAGATGGCTATGAGTTTAACTTCAGGCAGCTATTGACTCCAAAGAATTTGTAACCAATTATTAAAACGGTCAATTTAACATTTATTTACGTTAGCTTGTCACTTTAATGTTGAGCCCTAATGTTTAATTAAAATAGTTCCTACGTAGCTTTTTTCCAAATTCTCTGAACACTGACTCCAAAAACACTGACTCGGAGTCTATACTTTGAGCACTTTGTTTTATTTCAGATCTGTTCGGTGCTGTTCAGAGCCAAATAATTATGGATCTGACTGTGTATACAAAATAACAGTGTTCAAGTCGCATTTTACAATGGGTAAGCTTCAGGTTGACTCAGAAAAGGACAGAGGACAGATAGTGTGGAGTTGTACACTAACAGTTTGTCAGAGACAACACCTCTTTCTTTTGATCACAGCTTGACTGCACACAGCAGTTCTGAACGTTTAGTAGAAAAAGCTCTGGTTGACATATCGCACGGTCCCTCGCTGATGTTAAATGGTAACCTTTGACAGTCGGGGCTCCGGCTGAAGGCTTTCACATCCAGGCTTTTTAGCTTTGTTACCTCAGGGACAAACCAGCCTGTGGTGCTTTAGAGCTTTGAACATTGAACTGGGCAAAAGAGCCACTGAGGTTTCATAGTGAAATGATACGACAGAGAGATACTGTCAGTCCTAATGACTTGCAGAAGGAACAGAGCCAGACGTTTTGTCAGTTCTAACGACCTAGAGAAAAATACAGAGATGGGTTTTGTCAGTGCTTATAACTTGCAGAAAATGAGAAGGAAAGGAGGCAGAGAGAAGGAGACAGAAAACAATGACAGATTACAGGAGAAAGGGAGGTGGCAAGGAGGAATCAGGATGATGAAGGGGTTTGACAGTTGCAGTGACTTCCAGGAAATATTTTGACAGTACAATACAGGAAAAGGAAGTGATATCAAGAGAAACAAAAAAAAAGAATGAAAAGCGAGAACAAAATTCAAATTAGTCTTTAAAAGCTTTTAATGTGTAATTTTTTTTCTCACCACACCAAACAACGTGTCATCACTAATGTCGTTGCATGTCAGCGATATTATACCCATTGTATACCATCTTTTTTCCCAGATTTTCTTTGGGATAATACAGATTTATCCAATTATCTACAGCAACCAATGCCACTCATGGCAACAGCTGAATTGCATTGCTGATATTTCATGATGCTATTTGATAAAGTTGATATTAAGCACTGCAGATACTGGAATTTGGGCCCAGTTGGCAGAAAAATAAAAACACATGCGTCCATGACAGAACATACTTTACCTACTTACAACATAACCCGCTGAACCTACTGTTTGTTCATCGCAGACTCCGTCTGTGGATTTTAGAACTGTAGACTAGTTTTCCCCAACACCACAGAGCAGAGTAGTGAGTCTGGGCAGGTTTTGCCCTAATTCAGTACAGCGAGTACACCAAGAAATTAGATCCATATACAAAGAGATGTGGGCTGAGCCGACTTACTGTATGCATTTCCCCAGTCTAAGTCAGATGCTTAATTTTTCAAACCATAATAAATTTACATCATCATTTATGTCTAGTGAGCATAGTGTTTTTATGTTTTTAACCACACTATAGTTGCCAAGAGTAAAAAAAAAACAAACATTTTAAAAATAATGACTAGCTCGCAGATGTGAGACTGCACTTAAGAACACTGATGCTTTAAACGGAAAGCTAACATTAGCATGCTGAAGCTCAGACACGTAGCAGGTAAAATGCCACTATGAAAGACACTTTGTTAGATCCTGCCAGAATTGTGAAGTGTTTACACCAAACAGCCTCGCTCAGAGGAACAGCAAAAAGCAAAAAGCCAGCCTTTGTGGAGATGGAGGAGACATGATATTGTTCTGAAATTACAGAAAGTGCTGCACATTTGCAAAGATTCTTTCCAGGGATGACATCTGTAGTTTTGAACTTGGTTATTACCATGAAATATGACTCAGATTGGTGAAAAGGGGGGAAAAAAGCTGAGTATGATCAAACTCCTGGCTTTTTTCTTTCTTTTTGAATTGTTCTGCCACAACATTGAGTGGATACAGGTCCGTCTAATCTGCCATTAGACATGTGCCATGCAGTGTTTATGAGGCCATGTGAATACCTGCCCAGCAGTTCTGATTAAATGCACTGAATTACTTTTTCTTGAGGGTGACATCAAAGTACGTTTTGTGGCAGTTCATCTGACACTTGTTGACACATATCTCTCAGAACCCCAAATGTCAACTGCATGGCAGCGTTGCAGTTAATACGATCAGTCGATAGAACACATCATCTGATTCATCGTCATCATTTAGCGGCTGAGCCGTTGGTTGTTGGTGGGTCACAGTAGCTGTAGAATAACCCTAAGGTGCTTTACAGATATGTTTGAAGTTTCATCTTTTACTTGAAAGGCTTAAAGGTCTGGCAACCATAAGGACACAAATGAATTGCAGGTTCAACAACAGCCCACAGGTGATCATGAAGGTGTCATCGAGTTACCAGCTCTGAAGAGTTTATATGCCTGACCCTCCAACCCACTCAGGTACTGTAGGACTGATAAAGCGGAGATGAAAGAATTGGCCTTAGTTTCTATATCTTGTACTTAACCTTCAAACGAACATTTCGTGTTTGCTCTGCAACCAAAGAAAAAGAGGAAAATCCCCATTATTTTGATATCTAAAATTAAAAAGCCTCTTCTTGATTTGGCTAAAAACAGGAGCAAAGTCCCTATTGCTAAGTGCACGGCTCTGGAGAAAAAAGAGCAAGAGGGAAAGACAAGAGGGCAGGAAGAAAGCAAGATAAAAAACCCGAAAGCCGTGTGAGATGACAGGGGTTATCTGTGTGCGTTATTTCTGTGGAGCAGACTGAATGACATCAGAATATGGCCTTTGAAGGGCGAACAGAGTTCACACTGCGCGACAGAAACAGACCTGCTGTTTAACACGACATCCAGCTTGGCCTCTTTGCCTTTTACTCAGCAGCTCAGAGGGAAATATAGATTCATAAACCCTGAGAACACCACTTACCTTTCAGATTTTCTTTAACCTTTGTGTCTCACAGCTGCTGCTGATGATACTGGCTGATTTGTTGCTCTGTCAGTATGTCTGTCCTTTGAACCACACACCTAAAAATAAACAGATTGACATGAATTTTGCCCTGGATATCTGTGATCTGCAGATGAATTATGCAAAAAAAAGTCCAGACCAATCTGATTAGCTGTTCACCTCAAGAGACTACTGTACCAGTACAATTTATACTGTTGTGTAACTTCAGATGGATCCTTGATTAGAAGTAATTATAAATCATCTGTTATGAGCTAGAGCATAGAAAAAATGTATTATAAATATATGTAGACATATAAATAGACAAACACTAGAATAGCTTCTCCAGCTGCATTAAAACCTTCAGTATTTTCTCTCTCATATTTCCTGCTGGTGCTCCTTCACATTAAAAGCATTCCATTTTCAAAACAACAGCAGCAGTTATTTTTAAGCGGGGACGTGGGAAGTCTAAGAACTTGTCACGGACTCTGTCGTTGTTGCTGACGTTTTGTATGAGTGTGGAGGATAATGGGGGATCAGAAAGTTGCAACCTGACTCTTGCTGTGTCCACACACGGTACATTTAAACACCTTGTAAAGTGTCAGGTCCCCCAGTGGTGTAACTTGATAGAAAGGTGTATCTAGAAGGGTGTTTTTTAACTGGATGTGTTTGGAGTTATTTTTTGCTGGAAAATCTGCTTGGACTTGAGACACATTCATTCTGGATCTGTGCAGGCTGTTTTTCTCAGAGCTCCCACAATGATTGTGTTTAGATGCACTTAAGGAACCCGGTTATTAGAAATCTCTGCGTACATGCAGCAGAAGATTAACTTAATTTGAGAAGATTTTTCCTCCATCTTGAAAGTGGCTTCCGGATTTCTGGCTATGACAGCGAGAGAAGGAAGTAAGAGAGAAGGAGTAAAAAAATCTGAGGAAAGTGGCTCATTTAGACTTCTGCAAGGCACTTTCTGTCGGACTTGACGAACGATATGGCATCGTTAATGATCTCTATTCATTCAGCATTTTACTCGGCTGCATTTTACTTCTCCAATTGTTTTCTCACTTAAAACGTGCTGTTTTCAAAAACAAAATTGTTAAGTTATACGTGTCCCCCAAACGTTTGCGTTTTGAAAATACAAAACATAATACAACCTAATTTCAACAGTTTTTCATTTTAAACAGGTTTACTGTTGAGCTTCTTAGGTGTTGGTGGGAATTATTTCAAATGAGGTCGTCCTTGTGATATCAGGCTAAATACAACCTGCTCTGTACCAAACATCCAACATTCTTCTGCTGGCAAAGTAAAAAACAAATAGCAGTCTTCAGTAAAAATTAAGCTGAGAAAGATCCTTTAATGAAGGGAATGTCTTTTATTAGTGGAGGGAAAATCTACCAAAATAATATTTTAAACTGAACTTTTTTTCACGGCCAGTTTTACAGTAAACTGAGCAGAAAGGCCTTCGGATGGAAACATGCCGTAATCGCTGCAGCTGCCTCTTTAGTTTTTTGGTGATTAGTTGAGGATTGGGAAGCTACAGAGGTGCTCTAATCTCAGGATTAGCTGTGGTCACTAAGGGATTACACAGATTACAAATGATTACCGGTCAGATTATCTGCACTGTTACAAAGTCAAACTGGGTTCAGTTTCAAATGCTCTGGTGTAACAAATCACGTAAAAAGTTTAAAAATGAAGCATGAACATGTTTCTTTTCAGCCCTGTAGCCAGGCTGACCAAGAGCCATAGTTCAGTTAAGCCTACTTTTCCCTCAGCACTAAGCACCAATGACTCCATGAATTTCTTTACCAATAGAATTGTGGCTATTAGAAAAAAAAAAATCACCAGACAAATACAACAGTGTTAGCACACACACAAAATGTGTGGAAGATAACACACAAACCTCCATGAATTTCCACTGCTACGCGGACACCGTTATATCTATCTAGGAAACCAGTTGAAACAAATGAATCAATCAAACGCCTTCTCTAGCTTCTCTCGCTTAGCTTCCCAATAAATGTAGAACAGAATGTAAAACCCTTCTTCTTACCTATAAAGCTCTAAACGGTCAAGCTCCATCCTACCTCAAAGATCTCCTAGTACCATAACATCCTCAGAATGCAGGCCTACTTGTGGTTCCCAGAATTTCCAAAAGGACAATGGGATGCAGAACCTTTAGCTATCAAGCTCCTCTCCTGTAGAACCAGCTCCCAGTCCAGATTCAGGAAGCAGACACCCTCTCTACTTTTAAGACTAGTAGCTCAAAACCTTCCTCTTTGATAAAGCTTATAGTTAGTTATAATCCTGCTGCTACAGGCTTAGACTGATGGGGGACCAACCCCAGATGCACTGAGACACTTTTCTCCTCTAAGAGCCACATTTATATGTCACCACTGAAGGACATTTACTGTGTGTCTGTCTTTCCTGTATTTGTCTGTCTCCCTATTTGTTTCCCTTTAAGAGTTTTTCCTCTCCACTGTTTTTTTTTTACTTATCTGTATAGTCTTGACTTTATTATGTAAAGTGCCTTGAGATGACATTGTTGTGAAATGGCGCTATAGAAATAAAGTTGAATTTAATCATTATATTAGTGTTTAAAAATCTGGCGTAACTCTGTCAGGATCCCTGCTACAATAAAAAAAGTGCATATTAAAAATAGGTTGGTGTACTTACTGTGTGTGTGTGGTTTGTGTTTTCCTGTGTTAGAGAGCGGTCAGTGAATGTCTCAGAGCCTGAGTCCTTGGAGCTGACAGTTTCCAACCTGAAACCAGAGGAGAGCTACAGCTTCAGAGTTATCGCCTACAACGACGTAGGACCAGGAGAAAGCTCCGCCCCCCTGAAGATTACAACCAAACCTGACCGTGAGACAAAACACATACACACACTTTCATTCGCTTTTGTCTTCCTTGGAGACTTTACATAGAATTACAGAGATTACACTTCTTCTTAACAGTGGGTAGTGAACGTTTAGGTAGGGACGTTTTCACAAAGTTTGATTCTGAACTAAGGTTGAAACCTACTTCTCACTCTGACGTGATAATTTATATGGTGCATATAAATTCATTTTTTGGTTCCACTTCAGGTTTTTCAAGAAACCTGTTAATAGATTATTTCTGTTGGGAGAGAAATGAGATACTCTCAGTCTTATGCAAACAAACAAAAAAGTCCTTTTCGTTAAAGTCCTTTCTTGTGAAACATAAAAATGATTTTCATTAAAGCAAAATGTGTGAATATAATCCTTCATCCCATTTATCTCCCACATATTTACACTCTCCTTGCCAGCCTTGCAAAGTGCTTTGAGTGATCTTCAGGGTGTTAGCAGCATATTTAACACTCATTATTATGACATTTTGTAGCTCTAGTAATTTTTTAGGAGTTTGAAAGATGACTTGGCCCCTGGTCTATTCTATATTAAACTATGAGAGTCACTTTTGACTGAGTTTTTATATTTTTTTAGTTGTCTGCATTTCATTTTCTCTGGCAGTAAATCCTGTTTGACCTGCCTTTAGAAAGGTTAAACATTTTTAAATAATATTTAGCGTATCACTTGTCACAGGGCCTGTGTCCCAGCCTGTCAAAAGTACTTTTTAAATTAATATAAAATTATCCTATTATTTTTTTACCTTGTGGGATCAGTGATTTTGGAGCTTGCTACATGTAAACAGTAGCGACAGACAGCGTCGGTGGCAGGTACCACTGTACCACAGATACCCTGTAGTCTGTGTGGAAGGAGTTGTAGTACCGGAGTGTGTGTAATCAGTGAATTGTGGCCTATGTGTCTCTTCAGTCCAGGTTCCCAGCAGGGTGGAGTCTCTCCGAGCTGAGGCTCTGTCTCCAACCTCCATCCAGGTCGGCTGGGAGCCTCCCAGCCAACCAAATGGCCCCGTCCTGGGCTACAGACTGCTGTGGACCGAGAGCCCGTCTGGCAAGGAGCAGGTCAGCTGTTAAAAAGTATTATTATTTCTGTTTGTTTTTATGCCATAAAATATTTTTTTTGTAATTGCTCCTGTGTGTTTGTCTTCAGAGTGTGGAGGTGAATGGACTGAACTACAAGATGGACGGCCTCAATAAGTTCACAGAGTACACTGTTCGGGTTTTGGCCATTAACCGCTACGGACCAGGCACCACCTCAGAGACCCTCAGTGTCACCACACATTCAGATGGTAAGTTCTGCCTCAACATCTCATCCTCCTCACCATAAACCAGCTTGGATTACTTGCTGATTGTAAGATTTTATTGAAATTTTACCAGGCGTACATATCCTCATATAATCCCACATGTTAACCCGACCATAGTAAAGTTAATGCAGCAATTCCCAACCACTGAAGAAGGGGTTTCTAGTAACTTCTAGTAATAAGATGTTGCTGTTTAGAAGCTGATTCTCTGTTCTTAATTGCTGAAGAATCTATAAAAACTCACTCTATAAAAATGATCACTCCTTGCAAAAATTGCAAACTTTTTTAACCTGGCTAAGAAATTGCTAAATAATTTTGCATTTAACCTTCTGCTGTAATTTCTTGAAGCGTTTCTTACATTGCTTTTTGATAAATATGAAAATACAGAGTTGCGGGTGAAGTAGAGGCTTTTATGCTGTTCTGTTTATTTTCTGTCGTTATTTTTTCAACCATCCTGTAAAATTAAAAACAATAATAGTTCTATATCATAGCCATCATGTATAATGTTAGTGTATATCTGTGTGTATAACAGACAGCGAATGCCCATGTGACAGACAGAGAAGGACGTTTTTCAGCAGTAGTAGTAACTATTTAGATGAATTTAAAATCAAAATTAATTATTAAATTGATTAAAATTTTCAAATATATGAAAATCAATTAAATCAAAGCAATTTATAAACACAGGTGTAGTCAGAGTTTCTCCAGTGGCTGCAGTCTCACAGGTTTGACTTGCTGCTGTGCAGCTGAGACCAGAGAAGCTGCGGATCAGCTGCATTTGGCATGTGTGTGTTTGTGTGAGTGAGTGTGTGTTTGAGATAGAAGTAAAGAGAAAGTATCTAGAAATATATGAAGAGTCAAGCAACTGCAGCACACACACCTGATTTGTCTGGACTACACATCCTCATAGACATAAACTCTCATGACTCCTTCTCTTGCTGCCAGTAGTCTCATTACGGGGCTCAGGGGACTTTAATTAAGCCGGAGAGACAGGACCTGCATCATTTTAGCCGCTCAGCCTAAAACAGTAATGGAATCTACACACACACTCGCAGAGACCTTACATTTACCTGAAGTCATTTATGGAGACTTGCTCTTGAGATGCACAAAGAGCAGCGATGAATTCTGTTAGCCTACAGCTAACTAGCACATCTGTTCTGTGTATGGGGAAAAGACTCCTGATCCCCGCAGGTGGCAGTAGTCCGCAGTCGGTGTGGGAATCGAAATCTTATACTAAGTTATCACTGTAAAATGTAGGTTTTAACGACGCCCAACCAGGTTTATTTAGTGCTGAACCCTAACGTAACCTGTGCCTGATATTTTTGTGCCTTACTCTAAACCAAAGCCCTATGTTTACACAATTGATATTTTTCACTTTTGACTATAGGGCAAAAAATTATCACACTGGCATTTGGTTTTGGAGGGAACAAAGGGGGAAAAAAAGGCAGAATATGAGACATTAATCCAAACACATATGTAAATCCAGTATGCCAATCGTTTAATTACCATAATCTTCTCCTAGACATACACTAACATTTGTTCCGACAAAGGGAAAAACAACAGAGACCGTGTATTTTTCTTCACTTAACCCTCGTCAGCGTTTCTTATTTAGGGATGTTGTAGCTCTCGGACCTTTTTTCCCTGAATCATTCTGAGAAATAGTCTCCACGAACATGTAACAGTCTGCAAACTGAGTCTTGTTTTGATTGCTATTAGCTTCGGTCTGCGCCTGTGGGATCTTTTAGGAGGAATCTTTGGAACACTTTTAGCCATTACTTGTTTCTTTCAAATCAATGCCGAAAAAAAAAAAAACACTTTTGGCAGGAATCCAGATGTACACTGTGAGTGAGTTTGGCCCGAAAACCTAATACTGCAAAAATATTTGAGCTGTTGAATCTGCACAGTACGAATTCCCTCCCAGTATAACTCTATTCACAACTTGGAAAGCAATCAGTCACCGGAACAACAAAATACCGAGGTGACTTCATATTTCGATGCACCAGCAGTCAGGGGACAGCATTCTTCACAGCACAGTCCAGTTCTGGGTGGAAACATGTGCAGACACTGTAGAAAGCAGGACAACCTGTAACTAGCAAGAGTATTTTCTATATGGTAATAAAATCCATAAACTATTTCTTTAAGGTTTGAGAACTTGTTGCTTGGTCTTCTTATTGACTGTGTGTTTTACACACAGGTAGAAGGTGAAGTGATTAGGTTAAAGTACCATCCAACAAAGGAGCCAGTCATCAAGGAACTATGCTTTAACTTGTCTCAGCGTTTCAAAAGTCATGAGTCCTTCAGGCCTGCAAATCTTAGTAGTAGTGGTACGACTGTGTAGTTTGCCGTCTGCTGTGGAAGACCTGTTGATCAATTAGGGAGTGACATCCCCTCCTCCGAATGGGATTTCAGCTCTGGCTTCAACATTCAGTTGCTGACAGTGCACAGATGAGATGTTGTTGTAAATAAACTTCCACGCGTAGACGGTGAGAGAGAACGAAGGCATCTGTGCAGCTGCAATCCCACCGTAAAAATGATGCGAAATACACACACACACTCACACACACAGTTGGAGAGTGGCCGTATTGTGAACATACCGGCTGTGTCTCAATGATAACAATGACTTGTGACTAATTGAATCCACATTAAAAGTGACACACACACACACTCGCACTCACACAATGAGCAGCTGAATCAATAGATAAGCCGCTGACAATTCATCAGGCGTCTGCTTGGACAGACGCAGAGTTCATTCAAACCAAAACACGTCGCAATTCTCAGTTTGAACGTCACAGTTTGTCTCTGATTCACGAGACGGAACTGCCCATCTGCTGCCGTTGATGCTATTTCGACTCATGCTCCCGTTTCTTCATCGTCTTTCTGTCCGTTCTCATCCTCTTGTTTATTATTTTCTTTTTCGCAATAACTAAGTTCTGGTATTGTTGTTATGTTTGTGGTTCTCTTGTGGTCTTTGCTACTTATAGCAACTTACAATAACTTACTCAAAAATCACTTTATCGTTGGCCATTTGTTTGACTAAAGATTTTTAAAAAACTTTTTGTTTATATCAGCACGACGCTTTCTGTAGCCAGAATATCAAAGAAGAGACAGCGGCATGGAGATATTTTAAGCCACTGACGCTGCTTTCATTGCAAGCGAATGGAGCTGGACGATACATAAAATAATAAACTTTAATTTTAATTTGTAGAATACAGCAGTCAGAGTTTTCTCTACATGGACTTAAAGCTTGATTAAAAATTTGTTTTATATTGTCGAACTTTACACCACTTCCTAGAAATTAGTGTAGGAAATATGAACAATATTGACAGTAAAAAACAACTCATCAAAAGCAATAGTAACATATTGTAAAGATTAACCGTAGGAGCAACTGTGTTGGGCTACAAGAAGAAAAAAACATTCATCTGAAGTGACGGAACAGTAGGTCAACGTTGCTGTTAGCATCTGCCTCGTTCTCTTGACAGAAAGCCAATAAGATTTTTATTTTCATTTATATTTCATTTGGCTTGTGATCATGACTTATATAATTAACAAAGATGTAAAAGTGGACTACTTAGCAAGCGAGTCTCTGTTTTCATCATCTACTACTACTACTACTCTTTCGGCTTTTCCCATCAGGGGTCGCCACAGCGAATCATCCCCTCCCACTTCACTCTATCCTCATAATAATGTTTAATGTTCCCAAAAATCTCTGTGGTCTAATTAAGCCATTCGTTAGCAATCACCATTTTTAGGACACATAAAAACTGTAATGTAGCACAACTAGTAGCACATTTTAGGGTTTTTAACCAAAAAACCTTCTTGAAACACCCATAGACATCAGGAAGGGAAGTGGAAGTGCAACAATGTAGATTTCGGCTTTATAGGGTTCATTCATATGTAATTCACACTTTACAGATTCACAGATTAATTCAGTCGAAGGGTTTTTCATCCAATTATCTGTAACCACTTAAGGTGATTAGGTTGCAAGGACCTGAGCCTATCCCTGTTAACCCAGCATGAATGTCAATGTGGCAAACAAAGTCACAAATGGCATTTTTGTCACTTTGGTTTATCCGAATTCTTTGGTCCTTCTCTACTGATCATAACATAGGACAGAGAGATATATATTTTTTATATTACGGATCATGGCGATCCTGCATACCCCGCACTGATTTGGAGCATCGTTTCTGCATATCACCAGACATTAATACACGTGAGATTCAACCACATGTAGGATTGTGGGGCCAATGTCAAACAACCTCAGCAGCACCTGTGAATCACTGCAACAACAGTGAAAAGTGTTGGAACCAATCTACCTGCATCTATTTACTCACCATTTCCTCTTCCGTGCTCTCAGCATTTTGTCTTGTAGGGTCAGAGTGGCTTGACTTTATGTTAGACAGGAAAAAAAATCAAATACATCCCTACCCAAAGGCAAAACTCAGTAGAAAAGATAATCCAGGATAAAACAAATCCTCTTAACGTTCGCCATTATCATCTAAATAGGGGAGGGACTGTGGACACAGGTTCAATCCAAGAATGTCCATGCACGTCAAAAGTTGGTTTAGTCTTTGTCCTATAAACAAACTAGTTTATTCATTAACACGGTTTCCATGTTCTCTCTGTTCTCGGCAGTACCCAGCGCATCTCCCCAGAACATCACCTTAGAGGTCGTCCTGTCCCGGGTGAGTTTTTGTACTTTTTCCTCCTGTCCTCTGCAATACATCAAAAACAGCTGTCATCTGTGGTTCATTCATTGTGATATTGTGTGTTAAAGGAGACAGATAACCTGAGCTTTGTACACAGGGGGAAGTTGCCTACATAAACCATATCACATTTCAGGTTTTTTAACTTCCTCCAGTCGGGGAGTGAGTGATGAGTGACACACATTTAGCCTGTGACACTGCCATCAGTCAACAGTTGTTTGCTCTTTGGTGACATGTCCTCATTTTAATGATGAATGTGCTGTGATTTTCCAAAAAGAAATATGCATACAGCTTAGACTGTATGGGAACCCAGAGATGTCACGCAGATTTTAATGCCAGAGGTGATGAGTTTTCAAATTTGAGGGCTTTAATTTGTAGTTTGGTCTGGTTTTAAACACACCTCACAGATGATCCTGCACATCCTCGTCTGTCGGGTGACTTGTGTTTGCCTTTTTTTGTCAGTATTTTACAAACCAAAACAAATTTTGGTTTGTAAAAACAAAAATTAAAAAAATGGAACACAACCTCTCACATTCAAATAAAATTTGTTCATCATCTAACACCAGTAGCATAAGTTCCATGGTTCAGATTGCTCCTTAACCTCACATTTGTAGTCTTCAAATCATTAACATTAACAAATTATATGATTTGGCGGTCACATCAGTCAGAGATATCAAATTAAAAAAGGCAAATTTTGACTCTTCAGTCCATGGGACAGTTTTCCACGCTCAGAGATGGTGGTCGTGTTTTTAGATCAGTTTATATATGGTTGTTTCTTTTAATCATGTGTTTTTAATGCAGAGCTGACTGTGGGCCAGTTTCAGTGTTACCATTTAGTAATATTTAATTTTGTAGATAATATGTAGTGTATGTTATGAAATGAATTGACAGACTTATTTTCTTTCTTTCTTGCATTCTTAGGTTTTTATAATTATTTGCCTACATAGTGTTTTCCCATCTTTACTCAGCGTCTCCAGGATGCTCTTTTTCATACCCAAACATGATATTGACCTATTGTTAATTAAGCGTATTAATTGGTTTAAGCATTGCACAACTTTACCAGTCTTTTGTTGCCCTTTTAAACATCTTTCTGGCATCAAATTTAAAACGGGGCGAATATTTTCGAGAATCAGATATATCTCTGTTTTATATGTCGTCCTAGTACTACTTACAGTCAAACAGAATATTCCGAAGATTTGCTCATCATGCCAGTTTCCTTTTTGTAATTTCTCCAACGTCCCATCTTTACTGGAAAAGTTTGTTTTTTGTCTTATTTACGCAAAGGCTCAAAAAGAAAATATATAAATAAAGAAAAGAACACACACACAAAATGAAACAGTGCCCAGTTGTAGCAAACTAGCCAAGAGCCGAGTTGGGGGTGACATCCAATATTAAATGTCAAGAAGCAGCAGTTTTAATGAGCAGGCAGGAGTGTCCAAGCTGGTGGAAATTGTTCTCTGAGACACAAGACTATACGGAAGCCCAAATATTACTGTGCAGTAGTATAATGATATCTAAAGTTAAAATTGACTTCAGACACGGAGAATATGCTTTTAAGGGCAGATGATGTTAATGGAGCGAGCAGTCAGGTTACCGGATTCCACGATAATTGTGTTCACTGCAATATGGTCATTTGAGGCCATACTTGAATGTGCACAGCAATGCTGCTCTTAGCAGCAATCTGGCCTTATACAAACTCTGTGCTCCCTGTATTAATTCTGCTGACACCAGAGATTTTCTTTTAATAATCCAGAGGATATGGGGTTTGGCAATTGGCTTAACGTGAAAAAAATAATTTGCCAACTGTAGTGCAAATAATCTCACTGTCTTAACTTGGAATCTTTGTGGAATCATAAAGTGCAGACATCCACAGAAAATCAGTTAATGTTTGCGGGTCATAGTGCTTTAGTCGATTTAAATATTGAATGAAGGTATAGGTGAAATTATAAGCTGTGTATCAGAGGAGGCTGCAGCGGCAGTTTATGTGAATTTGCTGCTGACTGCTACAATTATTCAGTCCATTAGTAGCTGTGAGGGATTCTAAAACAATCTTTAATTTGATATGCATGTGCCTTTTCCCCCGTTCTGCTTTTCTACAGGATGACCTTGCAAGGTAAAAGAAGTTGTGTCCCTTGATAAACTGTAAAGATCAGATAGTTCCATGCGTGTCTGTAACTTTTTAAACCAGTTCTGTTGTCAGATATCGAAGCATAGAGAATGGGTGAGTGATTAGAGTGTAGATAAAAATGATTACTCATGTAAAATCTAATAAGGTTCATCAGATGTTTGCGTCTTCAGGATTTTATACCCTGGTCAGAAGGCAGTAGCAGAGATGTTGATGACAGATGTTTCCAGAGACCATTAAGAGAAGGTTCAAGCTGTCTGTGGAGAGCTGACCTCATTTAGTTTCTGTCCGCTTATTCTCGTCCATGTGATTGATATTCCTCTGCAGATTGGCTTGCAGGTCAGGGCTGATCGATCAGTAATATCACAGCCGCTCGACAGCTTAAAGCCTCATGAGACATGTTTGAAATCAGGAATGTTTTTCAAAGCACGCATTTGTGAACGCACATGACACGCTGACCTACATAGATAAGAATGTAAATATTCATTGAAAAAACATTTTCTATCACCAAAATTGAGGACCTCCATGTCAGGGGGGCACCTGGGTCACAGGTCCTAGCAGGAACGTGTGTGTGTGTGTGTGTGTGTGTGTGTGTGTGTGTGTGTGTGTGTGTGTGTGTGTGTGATCACTCAACTTCAACAAACCTTGTGACTCTTCCTCTGTCAGCTCTTCCTCTCCCTGGAATGTTAGTCAGAATATTTCTGATGGGTCAGAAAGACGAGCCCTGCTCCAAAACATTGAGACGGAAACTAATCTGACTCACAGGAGGATTTAATAGCCCCCTCACTAGGATAATTATGGAGTGTAATGAAAAAACAAAAGGTTCCATGCTGCTGTATATGTGTAGATCACATTTTTAAAGAAAACATTCTAATATGCAGGCCATCGTTGTTGAGCTGACATAGATTTATAAATTGAAATTGAATGTGTTCTTGTTGGAAAAGCCCAAATAAACAGCATGTGAACTCTGAACTGTGCTGAACAGCATCCTGCTCGCTGATTAATTGCTACACACACACACACATACAGTAGACACAGTTAAACTGTGTGTGTGTGGGTGTGGGTCCAGCCTCAGTTAGTTTCTCGGGAGCCTGCTGCTCGAGGAGAAAACGTGAATCTTTCTGCTCTTGTCAAGTTTCTGCTGTCAAACCAACTTTTCAGACAAATTTGACATTTCCCCAACTTTCCTCCAGTCAGTGGAGCGTTACTGTCAAGAATGTGTGTGTGAGTGTGTTGTTGAATGCTTGATTGAACACACAGCCAGAGTTTACAGCATATGAGGCTTTGGGGGGTTTTTTAAGCCCAGAATTCTCCAGAGTCTCAAACCAGGGTCACCTAAGTCTCGGGTCGGGATCGGGAGTGAGCAGAGAATGTCCAGCTTTAGGAAGGTTTCACACTGAAGAGATCAAATATCCCTGTGAGTCGCTGCAGGTTTGAGATCAGTTAGTCCAAAAACCTCGAGACTCTTTTAAACATTAATTAAAATAACCAGCAGTGAAGGGTCCAGCTGGGCTCAGTGTGAGGTGTACATTGGACTTCAGAGAACATGAAATGAGGTTTAACGCAGTCCATTATGAAAACTCCCAAAGTCTCTTAGTGAGGGAATGTGAAAGCCATAATTGATTCATACTCTTTTCACTCATTTCACATGTTACTTTCATTTTCCTCTCAAGCGCATGTATTTCCCCCTCCTTATCCTGGCATAACCCACTTGTTATAGCAGGCAATGCAGACATTACTGCGTCTGAAAAGATTTCTTAAGCATTTTGAAATAGTCTGCCAAGGGCCACCTTGATTTCAAGTCCAGATAGATGAATGCATCAGTACGCAACTGTTCTTTGCTTCGCTCTCTGAGTCGTGAGTTGAAATGAAGACATCCAAACAATGAATCCTGTGTGTGATTATCCTCACCAACAAACAAGCTTCTTCAACAAACCTTGGGAAATCAAGATAAGGTTTAAATTCACTCTGCAGCCTCTCACAACTAAAAACATTTAATGTTGTGTAAGGCTTGTAAAGAATAAAACATGGATCACTGATGAAACATCAAGCAAACGGGAAATAACGGCTATACGCACTGAATTAACGAGCCACAGTAATCCCATAACCAGGAGAAAGCACGAGTGTAATAGTATGTGGGTTATTTAGTTGTTTGTGTCTGAGTTAATCCAGGTAAATACAGTGGATTGTCGTGTGTAATCCTGCTGTGCAGCATGTGCCCTGCTGCCTTAAAATGGAGAAATGTTTCTTGTAAAGCAGCTGCGGACAAAAAAAAAAATGTATAAATCAGTTATATTAATGTAAAAATTAACAGGAAGCCCTAAGCGCATTAACACCATAAGGTCGCATTGCACTGCTGCATGTCGTCTTTTTCTGTCTGCTTGCATGTCACAGATGGAAGGACAGACAAGCAAAATGAATTTCACGGTCAAGAAACATTTGGAGCTCTGGTCGTTTAAACGAACATTGTTTGATCGTCATTGACAAAGCTGATTGAATTTCAAACCGGCCATTCCATGGTCCCTATTATAGGTCAGATATTATCATAACACCTGTAGGCTGTCATCAAAAGAAATCGGTCAGAATCATCACGACAGCCGCCTGCACCGGCTCCATCGAACATATAAGACAAACATGTTCTCATTTAACGATCACATGATATAATCAATCGATGGGATGACAGTCGTGTTAGTAGGAGTCCTGCAGTATAAAGATGAGAAGAGTGTCTAATGACTCAAACAACGGAGATTTCTGGACACCATAGAAGAAGAGCAGTTGATCAAACAGCGTTTAAGTGGTTAAAATAGATTTAAAATAATTGAATTGAGTTTGAAAGTCCACTTTCAAAGTGGCTGGTTTTTCCTACTAATGAAAGTGCAGGGTCCAGACATTTTTATATGTCTGCAGTAAAGCTGCACAGCTTTTTCAAGAAAATTTCTGATCCATAAAGAATAGCTGGATGTGACCCATGTACAAAAAAAAGAACTAGATTTTTTTTTTTTTTTTTCAGTTTTAGCCTGTTTGAACCTTTAGTACCGTCAGTTGCTCATCTCGCTCAGTCCCAGGTGTGTGCATGCAGTATATTTGGTCAGTTGGTCATTCATTCACCAATTCAGTCAGTGCCTTGATCAGCCGCTCATTAAATCATTTCCTTTACTTCAGTCACTCGCTGTCTTTCGTTCACTCAGCCATGCAGTCACTTGCCTCGGATTTGCACTCACTTTCATTCATTTATTCTATTAATGAGAACTCACCCTGAAAGTGAGACGTGAGCAGCACGTACGCACTAGTGAAGTGTCATTTCATCAAGTGCCTCCATTCAGGGTCTCGGTCAGCGGAACAAAAAGAGACAGCTGACTGACTGCACGCATTTACTGGGCACGAATAGTTTTCTTATAAGCACGGCACCAAGAAAAAAAAAGGCCATTTGAAAGATGTAAAAAAATGCATCTTTCTGTGTGACCTGACCTTTAGTCTTACAGTCTGCAATGGCAGGTGTGTTCTGTGCTCACTTACTCACACACACCCTGCTGATGTTAGCGAACAGAGCTGAATATCACCATCAGATTCTTCTACTCTGCTGTTCTTTAGAGAGTTGTCGTGGTAACAGGATGATTACAGCCTCACAAACCAAAACAGAAACACAATTATCAGTTAGCTGTCGTTCATCAGCTCTGTTTCACCACGAAATCGTCTTCTTCCCCATCACCGCGTCACTCGCCCACCTCATTAGGAGCAGCAGATTTAGACGGGGCAGGCAACAGCCAAGCACCTAATTGGTCCACTGAGAACCTTGTGACCAGGAAGTCATGAGTTTGATTGCAAAACTGCTGCAGTTTACTAGATGTTCCGTGATGCTTGTCTCCTTGGTCTTTAAACAGTGGCAATGTAATTATTCTCTGCCTCTAAACAGTCATGTCAATGAATGTTTAATACTGCAAAGAACATATTCTTGTGAGGTAGAATGAGAATTAGAAACTGATTTGGTGGAAGCATGAATGTACAATATTGTGAGCAATATTTGAGCAATATTTCTGGCTTCTGTTTGAAGCTTTTGCAGTATTTTTCTAACTTTTTGTTTTCTTTTCGAATATGTTTAAGTGTTTAGCAGATAGGAATACCTGAGCTAATGAAACATCTCTTCCTGTTTCGGTACTCTCTTTACCAAAAACGTACATTTCACAATAATAGAACTATCATTTATCATTTTAGTTTACCAGTGCAGGAGACGCTGGAACTTCTGCTGTGTGAAATAAGGCTTTAGATCTCTTGCACTCTATCTCTGGAAAATGCTTACTAATCATTAAAAGGTTTTTTTTTCACAGAGCAACAACTGCTTCAATACACCTGCATGTGTATTTTTATTATATTGTTCTAAAACCCAACAGCTGTTCATTTTATTAACACTCAGACACACACAAACTGCATGGTGCAGCATGGTGTTGCATGTTGTATTGCAGAGCAAATAGAGACAGTCTGCCTTCTGTGTGATTGCTCCTTTTACCCAGAGGACATTAACAAAACACACACACACACACACACACACACACACACACACGGTGGATGTGATTGCAGCTCTCACCCAGAGGACGTGAACAAACAATCACAGATTGAATTCAGGGAATGTTTACTCACCTGGCTCTCTCTCTCTCTCTCTCTCTCTGTGTGTGTGTGTGTGTGTGTGTGTGTGTGTGTGTGTGTGTGTGTGTGTGTGTGTGTGTGTGTGTGGAGGTCACAGGGTGGATGAGGTGGTCTGTATGCAGCTCTCACACTCCAGCTCCGCATACAGAAACAGAGGAGTAAGCCACTGAATTAATTCAAGTTTCAGTTTAAAGTTTTGTTTTTCTTCAAAGCTTTTTCATCCTTCGATCGGACAAACTGCTCAGAAGTACAAAGAGCCACAGTCCAGCTGGAAATACAATAATACAGGCTGTACTTCTAGACCAAATGCACCAGTAATGTGGTTTGTCCTGCATCAGCAACACTGGAGTTTCTAAATAACACTCAACACTTTGTGGAATCAGGGGCTTTTTGTAAAGAATATTATAATCCCAAAACTACAACTTCAACTGTAATCTCTAATATTTTAGAGAATCAGAACTGCCACATATTTCACGTGACCATGACAACAAACTTTGCATACTGACAAACTTCATGGTGTCTTCATTGTACCTGTTGCAGTTGAACTTTACAGTTTTGAGCAGTTATTTGTATTCAAAAACCTGTTTATACTATGGCTGCGTTATTCATGTTAACTACAGACAGAATTTCTATTTTATTAATTGTGTCAACCCAGACTTACTGTGAAATTATATAATTCAAGTATGGTCTTTGGCCCACTGGTGTTTAGTAAGTCATAAGTTCTAAACTTTTAAAAGATAGTAGTTTAATGCAAACCTCTGGTATCTGTAGTAACTTATCTGCCCCTTGTGTCAGTGAATGCAATTACATATTCTTACATAACCAGGTAACAGTCGCTTTTCTTGGGAAAGCTGATTTCTTCACTGTCATGCGGGATGTCAAACAGGAAAGCTGGTTTCCAAAGTCAGGGTAAAGTATTAAGGGAAAGCTGGTTTCCAAGGAAGATTTCTGTCAGAGAACGCCGGTTTCCCTTCCGTGTTTATGTAAAAGTAGGTTTCTAATCAGCTTTCTCCAACTGTGCATGTGCGTAACAAAAGGCTGCAGACAGGAACTGAGTTTAAGGCTGAATGAAAGGAGAGATCATAATGGTTTGAAGCCACCTATTTTTTTTTAAAAAAACAGAAAGTATGACGGAAAGTTCCTCGTAGAAGTCTAAATAAATCACTTTCACCCGCAGATCAGACAGTTTCCACTGTAGATCAGCTTTATGTGTGTCTCCCCTTTTTCCCCTGTCTCTCCCCCTGCGCTGTCACTCTGCTGCGCAACGAACGAACCAAAAGAAAAGTCAGAAAGCAGCGTTTCCTGTCACTGTAAAATCTGTGTTAGTTAAAATAAGTCAGAGTTGAAGGAGGAAAAAACGTTGCTCTGCTGCTGCATGTACAGTATATGTGGATTTGCAGTAACCAGATTCTTTAGTACACGTAAAACGTCATTCCCTGATTACCCCAAACCGACTCCCCCGGTTTCTGAAGTGCTTGAGTAAAACTCAGTAAAATGACATAAAGACACTCCTTTTTTTTTTGCGGTGCCTACATGAAAAACATGTCTGTCCTGTAGGTAAATCTTGCTGTTCTGAGGACAGAGACTCTAACCCGAGCTCAGTTGAGAGTCCTGTAGGGCTGTTGCAGTGCTCTCACCTTGATTTCAATGTGATTTCCCACTAACAATTTCCAGTTACAGACAAATGTATGTAAACTATTGGGCCCTTTTTTCTGAAACACCTACATTGGAAATGATGGTGTGTGCCGTCCCTGAACGCATCACACAGTGATCCAGTGAACGATTGTAGAGAGGCAGCGTGAGCGAGAGCTGGCGGCTTTAAGTGCAGGAAGGCACATCGAATGAACAAAGCCTTTGGTGCTGACATTCTCCTTCTTCAGTTCACTGAAAACATTAGTGCATCCAATAAATGGTGATCTTTTTGTGTGTTCATGCACTATGGCCAGTTCTATTGCCAGCATCATATGCTGGCTTCTTCTCTTCTCTGGCAGAAAATACACTGTGAGAAAACAAAAAGAAAAGGCAAGAACTTAAAGTTTTCAGGCAACATTCTTAGACTGAGTTCAAACTACACGATACGTGCCCAGTAACAGCCCAGCCCAGCAGACGTAGGTGGTCAGACATGACAGCTGATGCTGCATCTCAAATGCTTCACAATGGCCCCAAAAAAAGACATGTTGTTGCTACTTATGCTGTGAGGTGAACAGGGAAAAATGGAGGAAAGGTTTCAACTGGTTTCAACCTAAAATTTTCAATGGAGTTGACGTTAAGATTTTAAACAATATTGGAAGTGTCTGGCACAAATGAATAAGATAATCTAGGCTGCAGGCTGACAAAGGAATAAGCCGTGGATTCACTTCATATTGAGTGACAGCAGAAGATGCTATGCTATCAGGTGTCACTGACCGGTCAGGAAAAAATGTTTTTTTAAAAAACACATTTTTTACTGATGTTTCTGTTGGTTATTTACTTTGACATTCCCTTGGCACAGTGTGTAAAATAGCTAAAGCATAACAGCAATACATCTTAACAATAGTAAAAGTATGGATAGCACTATTGGATAAATAGCACCATTTGAAGTTTTCTTCTGGCAGCAGCAGTATTATAGATCATAGCATCATATCAATTTGATGATAATATTCTTACGTAGATAATATCCCTTCAGTTTTCTTTAGACGTGGTGGTGATTATCAGATTATCACTGTTGTTGTGGTAATAATTATTTGTGCTTTCTGCATCAGCTTTCTGCAGACCTCCCTGCACTGTATTTTCCTCATATCCTCTGAGGGAAAATTTAAACAGACGGAGGTTTTCGGTCTGTTTGAAGGCAGCGAACGAGGCCACAGCTTTGCTTGCCCTGCTGCTTTACAATGTCAGCTACATCTGAATACAAAGCAGATACAACAGGGATTTCTGCTCCCTACATATTGTGCTCTGCCCAGAAAAACAAAGGAACTGAGAAATGACATAGTATTACAGCGGAGCCTGAGGCCCATTCACCTCTAATTCACATGTGGAAAGAAAATATATCTGAAAGCAGCTCAATTGATCCTTGGAGCCTATTTAGTTCAGTCAGCGGCATGGAAAAGATGAAACCCAACAACTTAATGACTGTACCAACTGTGTTTCGGCTGTTTTATTAGCAGCAGGTGGAGAGTGGACGGCCAGTGATGTAGGTCTGGTGTGAGCCAATCGCTTTAGAGACCGTTTCATCTGAAATGCACAGAGGTGTAGAAATATAAAGTGATTTATGCTGGCGAATGGCAACGTCTGGTTGGTCTCACTAACCTATCATTAGGTTACTGGTAAATATTGGATTGGATGGTTCGAATCGAGATCCAACAACAGTACTGATACTCACAGTTACACGTACAACCGTAGTAGAGCCTTTACATTCCCATGACACATGCAGAAGTTATTTGGCAGAGACAGCAGCAGTAGCATTTTAAGCATTAATAGCAATAGCAGTATTGTGAACTGCAGTAGCTGCTACGAATAATAACAGTATTGCAGCAATAATATCAGTAGATGTTATTGCAGTGATGTAGGTAGCAGTAGCATTATTAATATTAGCAGGATAGCAGTGGAAAAGGGGATAAGCAGTAATAACAGCAATAGCAGCAGCAATTAGAATGATGACACCAGTAAAGAGGTAATGGCATTAGTTTCAGAACTGGTAATGTAGTAGCAGCAGTAATACTACTAATAAAGGAAGTAATAATAGCTGAGCAGCCACAGTAATAGTAGCAGCAGTAATATTACTAATAAAGGAAGTAATAATAGCTGAGCAGCCACAGTAATAGTAGCAGCAGTAATATTACTAATAAAGGAAGTAATAATAGCTGAGCAGCCACAGTAATAGTAGCAGCAGTAATATTACTAATAAAGGAAGTAATAATACCTGGGCAGCCACAGTAATAGCAGCAGCAGTAATATTACTAATAAAGGAAGTAATAATACCTGGGCAGCCACAGTAATAGTAGCAGCAGTAATATTACTAATAAAGGAAGTAATAATACCTGGGCAGCCACAGTAATAGTAGCAGCAGTAATATTACTAATAAAGGAAGTAATAATAGCTGAGCAGCCACAGTAATAGTAGCAGCAGTAGAGGCAGTAATCGTACCCTGACAGTTGTAGTAGCAGAACTACAGTAGCAGTGATAGCTGGAGCAGCCCCATTAGATATAAAAAGCAGGCTTTTTATATCTTTTCATATCTCCATGGGACTAGTTCCAACATGAATTCGATGTCTGTGTTTTTTTTTGCATCCAGCTTCGTCCTGTCAAAGTGGCTGAGTAGTTAGCGAACCACACTGTGACACGGGGAGAGCGAGAGCGAGACAGAACGGAGGCCTTTTGCACACACTCGTGTTCAGTCTTTCTGCTGTCCTCTCGTGCGACTGCTTCTGCCTTCCCCCTCCTCCATCTCGGTAATCAGTTCTGCTGTAATCAATTAGCAGGATGAGGAGCAGCAGAGAGAACAGGTGCAGTTAAATGTTAATGAATTCCTCTGTGGCCGCCGTCACAGTAACACTGGCTGAATATCTAAACTGCTCATTGGCCTGATGACTTACCCCACAGCTGATAGAGGGATACACACACCATCATTTAGACTGTGTGTGTGTGTGTGTGTGTGTGTGTGTGTGTTAATATGACACCAGCAACAGATGTGTGAATGGCTGGGATAAAGTGTGCACATGTGTAAGTGGCTGCCTGGTTCTGAGCATGTTTCGTATGACAATCCACTTCAGTTCATGCTACCACTGTTTGGAATGTGCCTATTTGAATTGTATAACATGAAGTCTGAAATCCAGTGTCACCTTGTGATTTATCCAACTGCAAATGGAACCATTGAAGGTATTTATTTCAATAGCGGATGTTTATGGCTGTCTGTCTGAAACGGAGGATATTATGCATGTAGCAGCGACTGTTTTCAGCACTTGAGCAATACGTTTGTTGATCATGTGAATATTTCAGGAACCAGAACATCTAAAAAACTGCCAAAATAAACAGAAGAACCACACGCTGCACTTCAGTCTTCTAACAAGTTTAATAACATAACATGGATCCTGCTCGATTATTAAACTTGCTGGAGCCTGATGTGCAGTGTGTGGATCTTCAGTTTGTTTTTTGCCTTTAGTCTTTTTTTGGGGGGGCCAACACCTGCAGAATTCTGTTTGGATGTGTGAGCTCTTTCTTCTGTCTGCTTCACACTGCCAAAATTACCCATGATGTTCATTGTAAGGAAAGAAAAGGGAAAAAAACTAAACATGTCACCTAATGTGGATTTGTCGACAAAAACAAAATAAAAGCAATACATGGACATGCTAAAGGGATTGGTGTGGCATCATTCATCAGAACTGGTGACCTCGTGAATGATCAAGAATGGACTATTCATGAACATGAGAGCAAAGAGAGACTTATTTTAAAGCAACAATAACCTCATAGTATTCCATCCGCCATTCAGTGTTTGAAACCTGAAGGCATTTGTCAGCCTGAATGAAATATCAATGTATGATTCATATCGTTAAATGGTCTGTACTTATATAGTTCTTTTCTACCTGTTGCTACTTTACACTGCTTCTTATTTACCCATTCATACACCGATGGAGTGGTGGTGGTTCAGTGTCTTGCCCAAGGGCACTTCAACATGTGGCTGCAGGAGCCGGGGATCCAATCAACAACTGTAGGCTCGGTGGACTTGTGTGCTACCCACTGCGCCACAGTTCGCTGGCAGTTTTCTTCGTGTTTGGCGTGTCTCTTGGTTTGACACAGTACCACCACCTGTCAGTCAACGGATTAGTGTGAGACCATCGACCATCACACCCACAGACATGTAGTTTGTGTGCAAGACAGTAACAAAACTGGCTAAAACTCTTTCAGTGTTTATGCCAAAACCTTTATAGGGTGGCTTTTAGAGAATAAGATATTAGATAGAATATATAGTATATCTGTATAGATAGAAAATCTCTTTAAGACATTAAATAGAACAACAATAATAATAATAATTTCAGAAATCTTGCATTTTGCCAAGTTGAGGCATGTTGAGCCAAATCTGTGCTTGAAAAATGTGACATTTTATGATGCCTTGTGATATTATTCTCCACCACACACCACAGTACTTCATTTCCCACAATCCTGTTTTGCCATATAACCATTGAGATTCAGTAATTGTAGACAAATGTGCTTTACACTTTTGTTTTAGCTTTCTGATATAAAATGGATTACAGACTTGATCAAACAAATGTAAATGTTCTATTGCTCAAAAAGCCTCCCACAGGGACCCTACAGCTATGGCAGCATACGCTTTGTTGAATTATGTGTTTAATTACTTAAACACATGAATGACCAAGTGTGTTTGCAAAGTGTGCACTTTGGTTTTGTTCTATTAGTTACGTTGCAGCAATGTAAATTAGCCATGTGCCGGTGCACTTTGTGTTACCTGAGATGAAATCACATAGTGAAAATTAGGCTATTATCTGATAACTAAATGAAAAGGGGGGATATATATGATGACATTATTGTAGTACTATTATTAATACTGTTGATAGTATTGTACCTAGCAGCAGGTTGCACTGTAGGCTTGGACATTTTGGCTTTTTGTTGCTTGGCTTTAGTTCTTCCAAACCAAATAAACAGACACACTGCTTAAAGTAAAGTCTGGACCTGATAAAAGCCGTGTTCAGAATATCCACCACTGATGCAGACCCCATGTTAAAGGCGATGAGGGAAAAAGTACAAAAATAACAACAGTATAAAGACAAAAAGAAAGGATGTGACTGTGAACAGTGTACTGTATGTTCCTAACATCCCTAAACCAGACAGATCAAAACAACCTAAATATGTTCTATCATGATCAAAAATAAAAATAGTTTTATATCAAAACCTACAACAGACAGGATTTGTAGGGTTAACCTTTTTTGGCATGTTGTAGAACTCCAAAAATTCTAATGCCCAACAACACAGCAATTATTGGTCTCTAAAGATGAATGCCTATTAATTAAGGCATGTGACCATTTCGCAGTAGACAACATCCTGTGGGTGAGCGATGATTTGAACTGTAAAACTGTAGAACTGCCCTGTTAACTGAAGTGCTTTTGTAACCTAGATGTCACCGCAAGCAGGATGCTGGGCGTGAACCCTGCTGTGACACTCGTGCATTTCGTGCCCCTGCCATCGAATTCATCAGCCATCAGGCTGAACTGGCGTTGATAAACATAAATCTATAGATCTTTTTAAACTTCAGAATTGTCATTCATTAGAGCTCACCTAAAAACACACACACACACGTGTGCATATACAGGGTCATACAGAGTATAGTGGCTGATGGCAGCTGCCTCACAGACCAGAGCACACTGGGGGATGAGCAAACATCTGCTGTGTGTGTGTGTGAGTGTGTGTGTGTGAGTCAGAGGTGGGCTGTTAACATGCAAATAAAGTAATTAAAATGCATGCAACACACACCCAAACATAAATACAAACACACACAGACATACAAACACGTGCACACACTGAAATATATGCAATATATAGCCAGCAGACACACACACAGTGAAATTCAAAGTACTTCACGATTCAATAAAAACAGAAACGCACAGACACCGGCTCAGCCTCACACTTGTCTGAGCTAAAACAGAAGCACAACAGGAGCCAGACGGGCTTTTTTGCTGATTACTGCTCAGATTCCCAGCTCCATTTTAAACTTTGCTTTAATGAAAATGGAAACACAGCGAAATTTAAAGGCTTGTCATTCACGTCGAATCTTATACACAATGATAATATCGCTGACGTTATCATTAAAAAAAACATTTAGTTTAAAATGTCCATTATAAAAATAATTCTTTGCAAATCAGTTTGTCATGTTTTCCTTACTCCTAGTCCTACAGTATCATATGAATTCATGGTGTGAAAAGCCGTCATGCTTTTTTTGTTTGTTGTGATTTCTTTATTTCATATTTCAAATCATAATATTGGAGCCACTCAACTTGTCTATCTTGTGTTTAGCAAACTTTATGGTAATGGGCAAGTGATGACAAAGCAATTATAACAACATGTAACGACAAAGACACGTAAAATGTATAACAAAGGCAAAGTAACTACAGTATGATGCAACCCCCCAAACAAAAGAAAAAACACACAAAACAACTACAAAGACACAAACCAACTGCGGCTACGAAACAAACGCAAAGTGACACAAAACTTCAAATATACATACTACAAAGAGATTTAAGACGACTACAAAGACACACAAACCACAGAGGGATACACAACAACAAGGAAGATACAAAACAACTACAAAGATACACGACTACACAGACACACAAAACAACTACAAAGAAACGTTTAGTCTGACGACCAAGTCCTCCCTCGTGACCAGGGACCAAAAGTCTCATAATTCACCGCCGTCCTCTGTGGGACATTTTTCCAGTACATTTTAACTTGCTTGTTGTTTTCTTTGTCTCGTCTTTCAGAGCATCAAAGTGTCATGGCAGCCACCTCCACGCAGCACCCAGAACGGCATCGTCACAGCCTACAAGATCAAATACCGGAAGACCGGTCGGCGTGGAGACCAAGAGGCCATTGAACCCAACAATTTGTGGTACCTGTTCACAGGTGTGGCTCTGCAACTAGATTTATTCTTAAATCTAAATGTTTTATTTAGTTTAGGAGATTCAGGTCAGTTTTCAAGTTTTTTTATTTGTTATAGTTTTTTTTGTACAGGTGGAGCTTTGTGAAGCAGTAGAACACCTTGTCAGGCTGCGCATACACAGACCAGTTGTTCGAACCAGTGATTCATTCAAGATTTTGGGATTTTTATAGGATTATGTGACAGTAAGAAAATATATTGCATAAAATATACTTCAATCAATCTACTGCATCCTTAAACATTTTTCCTCGCTGCTTTGTTTTCACAGGCATTCTGTAAAATTCTGACTCTTATGAACAAAATAAGGACTTAAATTTAACCAATCTATAGTTTCAATATGTGTGGATTTAAGGAGAGCACAGACAAATGTTTTCACTACACATAACCTGAGGCTGGCAAATCCGTCCGACATGAACGTTGAGACAAAGACAAGATTAAATCCTCAAGATGTGTGTGTGTTTTAGTGTGTCTGGAAATGTTTGTGTGTGGGCGGTTGTTTTTTTCTTTCCCCCTTCGGAGAAAGAAAATCTGTATTTGCATGAGTTCACATCTACACACGTGTTTGTGTGTGCATTTGAAATGCCACCAGCTATTATTTCAATTTGTGGTGTGCAGGATTTGAATGAAACTGAACTTCATTTTCATTATTTTTCACTGATGGGTATCTTCATATGTCCGCACAGGAATTCATTCCCCAGTGGCAGGTGTTTTGTGTTTGTGTTTTGTTGAATCAGATCTCGCTGCTTCAAGCATAGCTGTCAGCAGCAATCACCCCCTTTTACTGTAAGGGGAATAAAAAACTGATTTCAATAAGTGGAAACAAATTGTAGCTTTCACTGAGGAGATAAAGGGGCAACACCTTTTTATTTATATAACACAGTATAACAAAATTAAATCAGGGTTCAAACTGTTTCCTTTCTGGCTTGTTTTTGAGTTAACACTACAACTGAAGATTAGTGAGTCTTCCGGCTCTACGCTCACAGATTTAATGAAGACTACAGTCTCACAGGGCACTCTTCAAAATAAAAGACTAAGATATCATAGTATGGTGCCAATATAGGTTACAACAACAATATATTATATTTTGAACAAACAACAAATTTATATGAGATTTGCTGTTCATGGAGACTTGCCAGTTGAGATTCAACCTTAAAGTGGTAATAAAACAGGAGGTCATGATGAAACAAATGTCAATGCTTAATCTAATGGGGAGGAGGAGTCTAACAAGGATTTTGTTGTCTTTGTCAAAAGCCCGAAAGTAAGACCTGTAAGTCCTGTACCCAGTCCTAAGTCAAGGCCAATCTCATATTAAGTCCAAGTCTTCCATTGTGGACACTATACAAAAAAGATCCATAAAGCTTCTTTTTTTTCCTTTTTTTTTTTACAAAAACATTGTAGACAGCAGCAGCATCATGCACTTAGACACTTACTGAATGTGTTCAATTATAATTATTACTTAGAAACAATAAATTCTTGAAAATGTATCAAGGGTTTCTTCTAAACCTCTTACCTGAATGTGCCATCTGTTCTTGCTGTCAATATTACCCATGAGCCTCAGCTGCAGTTGCTATGGTGAAGAAGCCATTTACAGGAGTGAGTCAAAACTTTAGCAAATTATTATGTGTCATTATTACACATAAACTGAGGAAACCTGATTATTCAGAGGGAAGGAAGATGAAACCGTTCAACACAGTGGCTGTCACAAACCCCTAGGGTGTAGTTCAGAGAATCACTGAATGCTTCTTACTGATCTTACAATATTCCAGCCATTCGCCAAAAACGGTGGAAACCACAAAAGGCAGCTACATGTGAGCTACGGTGACATCCTGTCTCTCTCTTTGTGTCTTCAGGTCTGGAGAAGGGCAGTCAGTACAGTTTCCAGGTAGCAGCCATGACAGTCAATGGAACCGGACCAGCCAGCGACTGGTACACTGCTGAGACACCAGAGAACGATTTGGATGGTAACATCAGAAAGAGAGGGGGAGAGTCTGTGTGTGTGTGTCTAAATACGTCTTACAGATTTAAGATTGTAATTAGAATCATGTTTAAAGGGCTGGGGAATGCAATATGTCTGAACATCCTCGAGGACGAGTGTGTGTGTGTGTTTGTGCATGTGTGCGGTCGCACTGTTCTATACAGCATGTAAGTACTTCCACTGTCCCAACACACACATAAATATTTAACCAGTTAAAGGTTGAGGCGGATGAATGGATGGAAGATTTGCCTCAGGGGAGAAGGGAGAATGTGGAGGGCAGGAGGGAAGTGGAGGAATAGGATGGTTGGGATGAGGAGGAGGAGGAGGAAGGGGAAGAGAAAGAGCAAGAAAATATTGGAAAGCAAAAGAGAAAAAGATAAGGACAGGACGTGGCATTAAAAGAAGGGTAAAACTCTCATTTATGTATTTTGAAATCCTCCTTTGGGCTAGCATAGGGTATAGGTGCTGCTGAATAACCATTTAATGAATGTTACAGCATTATGAAAATGCCGTACAGTATTGAGCGCTTAATGAAATGTCCTAATGTCCGCCTTGTAAGCCATAATGTCTAATAACCAAAACCATTCCACATCAATGACAAACATTTCTGATGAAGGATAGCACTCTCAGGAGAGACGATTTTACCCTGCTACGCCTGAGGCCTTAAGAACAGGGTACGTTTAGTCTGCTGGTGTTTCATAAAGGTTCAAACTTCAGGTTATGTTCTGAAGCAATGTGGGAAAAGTGTTTTTTTACATAGGAAACAAAAGAAGGACAATCCAAAGACGGAAAAGGCAACCTGCCAGCTCTTTGGGTTTGGTCAGGTAATCACTTCTAACAGGATAATTAGAAAAGCTGACCTCAGGCTGAAGCTCCGAGGAGGACGTTCTGGTCAGCAGGAAGCTGTTGAGATTAAAAAAAAAAAAACACATCCATGCTAACTGTGTTTCCAGGCCGGGACAGAGGGAGACGCAAATCTCATTTCAATGGATTATCACTCAATAAAGTGATATAAAGCGCTTCTCCCCGAAGACTGAGAGCACACTAATCTGATCTAATCTGATGCTGAGGAATAACACAAAGTGTCAGGGCTTATTATGGCTTCATACGCATCTAACAGGGTTAGCGTCTGTTGGCTAAAGCTTCTGTAACTACCTACCACTAACCTGTTTACTTCTTCTGTGGTGCGATTCTTAATGTTTGTGTCTTTGCAGAGAGTCAAGTCCCCAACCAGCCGAGCTCTCTGCACGTCAGGCCACTGCCCAACAGCATCATCATGTCCTGGACTCCGCCCCTGAGCCCCAACATCCTGGTCCGTGGGTACATCATCGGTTACGGAGTGGGAAGTCCCTATGCCGAGACGGTTAGGGTGGACAGCAAGCAGAGATACTACTCCATCGAAAACCTGGGTGAGGAATCAGGAATCACGGAAAACAGGAAGCTTTTTTTATGCCCCTTAACTTTTGAATAGTAGCTCATACCTGTTAGTGACAATGTTAACACTGTTGGTCCTAATAATGTTATAGAAGACAACAGTCACATAGAAGTACCCCATAAGTAAAAGTACTATGCATATTATCTACAAAAGTACAGCACGAAGAAAACAGTATATTTTAAGCAATACTAATTATGGTAATTATGCTAAATCATGTACAGTAATATCCACATATATTTTCAGTAATCAGGCTTTTTATATGCGTGTAAACTCTAAGACACATGGTCGTTTCAAGCAGGTTCAGGATTGAAGGACAGACTCGAGTCAGGTTGCCTCAAATTTTAGTGCCATCTATCCATGTCCGACTTGTAGTTGTAATTCAGTAATAGCTGTAAGAAAGCAATAAATACACTTTAGCTCTCAGAGTGGTTCTCAGAACCTGCAGCTGCCTTAGCCAGGATTTTACAAATACTGGGAATATGACTGGAACACAACTATTTCCATTAATTACCAACAATTAATAGACAAGTTAATAAATAACTCGGTTTAGTTTCCTATACAAATGTGTTACATTCTATTTAAAGCCCTTCCACATGTTGACCAGAGTCCAGCTGGCGGAGGGATACTGAATCTTTTTATTAAATGCTGACCCACATTTCTTACATTAATTTATTGAGTCACAGTATTTTGCTGTAGAATATAAACAGCTAGGTTCCTACCTAGGACACTGACTGCGGACGTAACCACCGTGTCTTCATGTGACAGTCTCGACTCTCGTTGCATTAAGCTGGGTGGGGTCGTCTTCACTAGTCTGCAGCAGAGGTACGAGGTTGTGGGTTAGCGTCGGTATTGCTAGAACAAATAGCACTTGGCAGATGTTCTGTGCGCTGACATATTTCAGACAACTGTTGGTCCCTCAGGAGGTCTGCAACTTGCTGTGAATTTGTAATACGCTGTATTTGCTCAGAGCCTTGCTAAAGGGCAAACTGACAGTGATGTTGAACACCTCTAACGTCATATCAGTACACCAAACCCTGGAGCCAGAAACTCCTACATAGAGAGAGAGTGGGCTGAAAATCGCAGGGCTGTGGGCAGTCAAAACCTTCTTTCCTATGTTCCTTTTGTCCCAACCAGTTCAACAACCACTAAAATAATACATGATTTGATGATTTTACATTTCCAAAACCAAATATGTAATATTTTAATTTCACCCAAAATCCAGCTTGCTGACAAAGTGCCAATATTGACACAGGGCTTCCCCTGTTTCATTAATTTATTATGATGATGAAATCCCCATTTAATCACAATGAAATATTTAAAGGAATTTAATAAGAAAGCTGCTTGAGGTGAAAAGTGAATTGTGAAAGGCTATGAAAGAGAAAACAACCTTTCAGTGACTGCAACTGCAACACTTTGCATGCCAAATAAGATTTTTTTATATGTAGAAAATCCTTTCTCAAGTTCCATAATGGAGGAGCAATGAAAAAATGTATTCCAGTCATTGTGTTGCATGCACACATGGGAGTGAGCACACACATGTACAAGGCATCTTTAATTCATAGCCATCATTAATTCATGTGGCAAAGCGTCTGGGGAATAAAGCGGGGCATTTGTTTTACTGATGCAAGGGTTTGACACCACATGGAGAGTACATGCAGCATCATCACATCACGAGCACCACGCCACCGCATCACAATCAGCTCGTGGGTCTGCAGTCGCCGTGCTGCTGTCTTCACGTGACAAAGTCAAGTCAGAAATAAAACTCAGGTCACCTGCAGGAAGCAACTTTCATGGTGTTACTGTCAAAGTGGAAAACTGCGGCAGCACACGGCTGTCGCTTCTCAAACCTCATCACACAGGCGGGTAAGAACATGTGGTCAGCCGGTGCTCGTCGTTCTGAAATGACGAGCAGCTGTTTTTGGGGGGAGATTCGGATTGAGCTGTGTACAGTGAGTTAACCCGCCATTCCTGACGTCACAAGAACTATAAAAGTATTTACTGTGTTTATCTTAATATTGGTAATAGGAGAAATGAAGTCTAGTGGGTTTATGGTAAATATTACTAAATTGGTTGTAACAGATTCAAAATAAAATACATTTTTTATTAAATTCTCCCTTAGTATTTACTGAATTGGTATTATGTTAATTTAAAGTTTACTAGATTCCGTTCTACTTAAGCCAGGTCTCTCTCTCCCTGCCATTCTGATCACCAACCTACAATAAATGGGAATACTACAAAATTTGCTAAATAAACAACACATTTTTCTCTGCACATCTGCCAGTGCTGTTCTATGAGTGTGGAGAACTTTGACTGCACTTCTCCTGTTATGTTATGGATCATATTTTGACTACAAATACACGTGAAAATTTTTACTAAATCTTTATTTCACAAACATTTAAATTCAACATATTAAGTTAACTTATCAAATTACCTATAGATTATTAGATACTATTAGATAGATTATTTTTATTTTACAATTGTTTGTTTGATATAAAAAATAGCTGCAGCTGCTTATGTCATGAAAGTTCAGTACAAATAGGATATGAAAGCCTGATTCAAGTGATAGAAAAGTACTGCTTTAGGAACTCAGGGAATTTAACAATAACCTCCATCATATTTATTATTGCTTTTATAATTATGCACTGAAGCAGACATGAACAAAATGAACATGTATTAAAGTCATAGAAGGTTTTCATCATGATTGTTGAATTGACTGTTGTTCTTCATACTATAAAAAAGTTCCTGGAAAGATTTTTTATGTATAATAATGCATGCTGGGAAGTTTTGTTTATTAACTCTGAGACTTTAGGTCAATTAATTTTAAGTCAGAACACCTGAAAACAGAAGTATTTATGTTTGTAAGATCTAAACTGGCTGTGAATTAAATCTTGACATTGACAAACCTGAAAAAAAGTTTAGATGACTCAGCTACATTCATGTATGTTGTGTTGTGAAATATGATTTAAAATGTCTCCCTTTCTGTCTGTGCGTGTCTTTCTTGCTGTCTCTCTCTCTCTCTGTCTCAGAGCCGAGCTCGCACTATGTGATTTCCCTGAAGGCGTTTAATAATGCTGGCGAGGGGGTTCCGCTGTACGAGAGCGCCGTCACTCGATCTCTGACAGGTAGATCACACACAAGTCACCGACGGCACCACAGTGATGCGACGTTCACAACGATGCTGTAAAATACAGTAGATACAGTACGATGTGTTCTGTATTTGCATCATTGGTAAGGGTAGCAATAGCTGCTAGTAGTAGAAAGGAAGTAGTGGAAGTGCTAGAGAAGCAGCTTTAAAAGTAGTTCTGTTAGTATTTGCCATATCAGCAGTATTAGCAGGATCAGTACAGGTAGCAGGTGGCTTAGGTAGTAGAAATAGGAGGAGCTGGGAGAGATGGTGATCGGGCTCATACCTGCTACTGGTTGAGGAGAGTTTAAATAGTCTAAATCTGTCGGTTAAATCTCAGTCTCAATCAACTAACCAACATTATTCTTCCTGAAATATTAAGACTGAGGAAATGGTTCACTGTCATTCACAGTCTGCCTGAGTGTATATGTATGTAACTGTAAGTACGTGGTGTGTGTGTGTATGTACATGGTGTGTGTGATGGCTTCCACTCATTGCAGTTACTGTGTGTGTGTGACTCCTTAGATAATCCTGCACACGATGAGCTGTAGTGGTGAGATAAATGAAAAACATCCAACATTAGCCAAGTTTCATCTCAGGAATTAAACAACTGGCCCTTCTCCGCTCACCCAGCAGCCTGCAGTCAACATAAATCCTTTATGACTCTCATAAAAATGTCACATTTCAGAGGTTTTTCATCCAGAAACAGTCAGCGGCAGAATCTACTCAGCTCCACACAGATTTTTTCCCCCACATTTACTATATTGAAACTTTTCGAATTACGACAATTTTCACCTAGTAATGAATGTCAGGTGTTGATTGTGAAAAGGGGGAAAGACTGAAACTTTGATTCCTAGAGTCAAAGTTAGGAGATAGAGTTTAATATAGCTTGAAGAAGTACACTGCAAATAAACACACACCGTCACACACATTAATCTGCCACAACTTTAACACCAGCTGGTGTACTGCCGGCCATAATTGACAGATCAGAACATACACTGCAGCTTGCTGTAAATGACTGTGTAGCCATAGCAAAATATCACTAGAAAAGTCATTAAATATGGTAGACAGCTGGCAACAGATATTAATTAATTCTAAAAAAAAAAATAGATTTTCACCTCTAGAAATGGAACAAAACAAATAACTAAGCACATGACTACACTGTGTCCAGGATTCTGTAGAGACACATATTCATATACAGACACATTTCATTTATAGACACATCTGGAGCGCTATACAGACACACACTCTGATGTTCTGCGAAAAATAATAAACAAATACAATAAACAAATACAGGACATGTTCAGTCACTTGTGTAGTAACACATCATGTAGGCAAATATATCATTGGTTCTCTATAAATATTCAAAACAGCTGTTTGAACAGTTTTCTTGTATTATGTAAACACAACTGCAGTTCTATAAAGATAAATAAACACATCTGTATTTATGTACATATATGCAAACTCGTCTGGAGTTCTACAAAAATAAACACACCTGGAATTCAATACACATATAACATTGGGATTACTGTACAAATATGTAAACACATGTGGAGATCTATAAAGATACATAAATACATCTGTATTTGTGTACAAATGTGTAAATACATTTGGGGCTCTATCAAGATAAACACACAAAATTTTTCAAATCTGAAAAACAACGGTAGATAGACAATAGAAAGATGTGGTGGTATGGAGAGATTTGAGCACATCTGGAATTGAGACGCAGGGAGTTTGACAGACATGCAGCGGCATCTAGACATATCTGGGATTTTAAAGAGATTCTCACACACATCTGGACTTCTACAGATATGTTCTCAAATCTGAAGTTCACTGGCATATACAGTCTATCATGAAGTTGTAGTGTGGCAGGCAGGAGTTGATAAGCTTAGACAAGGTCAGCAACAGTGCCACACACAGACACACACCCATAGACACATTTTCTGTGTTCTCATGCTAGAACGAAGCGAATTCTCTGTCACTATATACGGTGGCAGGCTGCTGAGAGCTTTTTTTTTATGAGAGCTTTAAAAAATGTCTCGTTAACGACGGGATCCTCGTTAATATACTGCCTCATTCTCGCCTCGTCGCCCACACGCTGCACAGACAGAACTGATCCTCAACCAACCACCAAGACGTCATTTAATCAATGATTCAAGGACCACAGAGAGAGGGAACTGGGGGAAGGGATAAGACTATTGTAAAAAGGAATGGAGGAAGAAAAAGGGACGAGGAGGAAAAGGCAGACGAGAAGTGTGAGGAATCAGTGATGGCGGGAATGGAAGTTTGGGGAAAAAAAGAAGATAATAAGAGTGACGCAGGGAGAGAGAGAAGAATGGGAGGACAGGAGGGGCGTAGTCAAGAAAGAGAAGAAAGAAAAACAACGAGGAGAATTGTAGATAACGGTTAGAATGTGAGCAAACGGAGACGGTATGTAGAGAGAACGAAAATAAGGGAGGAGAGGGTGGGGGAGTGCAGTGCAGGGATGGAGGGAAGGGGCGTGTCCTGCATCCTCATCAGTATTCCGTCCTGACTGGAGCTTTATTGTGATGCTGGACGACCAGTTTAACCACGACACCGCCTGCTGCAGCTCAGCCCGCAGCTCCACACACCTCCATCATCAATCTCTCCCTCGCTCATCAGTCTCCCTCCCTCTCTCTCTGTCGGCCTGCAGCTGTACATCTCTCTTCAACAGCAGCACATTAGATGTCAGTGCTGATTCTCTCACTGGTCTCATTTACTCTGTAGACACAGCGTGACAAACCTATTGAATCTCTGGGGACTGATTCTGCATTCATGTGGACTCCGAAGGTCTTCGCACAAATTCAGGACAATAATGTGTGGCTATTGTTCAAATGGTTTATACAGTGGCAGAGATAGCCCAGTGCTTTGTATTTTAAGAAAACGTGCAGTTACAGGTTCAGAAAATAGAGAATAGAACGGTATTTTTAACTTCAAAGTATTCACAACAGATTTGTAAAAGAAATTAAAGGATTAATGTCATACAATCAAGGTACTAATTTAAGAACCCTTCACTCTATCAGTACGGACATATCAAATAAACAAAAATACATTTCTAAGGGACACTGAAAACTACTTAAGTAATCAGTAACTAGTAAATGGGGCCTACAGAGAAGATAAAACCAATAATTCAGATGTTAGGTGAATCATGTTATGCTGCATTCGCTTCTTCATGTCAACAGAGTCATGGATGTATACGAGATAAAACCAGAGCTCCACTGGTATCTGTAGCAAATGCTTAGTTGCACAGCACCTGAAAAATATCTTGATTCTTTTAGATCCCAGATTCAGAAGTGGTCGAGTCGATCCTCTGGCTTCCAGGTTTCTGGGCCACTAGGACATGAACAGCAGCAACATCCTGCAGTCACACCTCTCGGCTTAACATTTAAATTGGAATTAAACGTAATTTCCTTATCCCTTTTCTCAACCTTCTAAAGGAAATTGAATCAAACTCGTCAAATAATCCTAATACAGTTCAGTTCAGATAGTTTTAGATATCTGTTTTGTTTCTATTATGTTAGCACTTGGGACATATACAAATGGCTGAAAATTGCATGAGGAAGTTATTGGGAAGCGGTTTTCCTACTGAGCTGCTTGTAATAACGCTTCAAGCAACATAAGATGAACGCAGCATTAGTCATAAAATAAACACTAATACCGTATAGTCGTTCATGTTAGATCAATCCTAATGAGTTACATTCTGTGCCAAGCAGTGCTATATATTCTACACTATGCAGCCGCAAGTATAGTTTAATTGCCACAACCACAATTACAAGTTGCCCGGAAAGATGTGGAGAGTTAGAGATAATAAGCTCTAAAAACATTTTATCTTAGACAAACAGGCAACCATAAAGTCCTTTAAATATTATTGTTATTGTGTTTTTTATTGGAAGATATTTTGAAGAACACGTTGATCAGGCAACAGTTCAGCAACGTTCAGGCAACTCTTTTTTTTTTGCACCGTACTATATGTGGGAACCAACATCCCACTCATATCTGTAGGCCACTCTGGCTCATCAACAGTTCAGACAGTGTAGGAGGATTTGAAATCTGATGATGTGAAGCCCGAGGAGACGGAGAACTCTGTTCAGCCGTAGAGTTACACCAAATCTGTGTGTGTCTGAGAGAGCGAGAGAGTGTGTGTGTACAGCTGTTGGACAGACAGAGATCATCGTTCTACGTCCTTATTTCAGCTAATTGTTCCGTGAGCTCTGTCAACAGAACCAGAACAATGAGGAACAGTGTTTAACACACAATGAAGTGAAGCAGTTTTTCAATAAAGTTTAAAATGCTTTCCAGCTTTGTTCTTATGTATGTTTTTCATGCATTTATTGTTAATTGTAAATGCCAAAATATTTTTTTAGTTTATACATTGTATATTTAAAAACTTTATATTATTTTATTCCCTCTGCAGTCAATCAACAGTCAGTAAAAAAAAGCCTCTGTGAGATTTTTCTGCATTGGAAATCAGCATCTCCAGTTTGCCCACAGGCTGTTTTACTTATTAGACACATGAGACCATCCATTTGAACTGAATCTATAAGGACGCCGTTGAAATTCATGTCGGTTGATTTGCAGTGACCCAGAAAACTGTTGTGAATGGGATTATTTTAACTGTGTCGCTTACTGTCTTTTAGCTTTCAGTAGATTCGACTGTCAGTAGATCCGAGGCCACAGAGCTGTGATGCGCAGACTGGTCTTATTCCTCGGCTCACTGTGTTTAAAGCTGCTCATTCCAGCTCTATGCTAGCCTCACATAGCATCTGTTACCCCTTTTCAACCATCACATACTAGTTGCAAGGCCTGGGCTGGTGTTTGAGCTGGTTAAGAGTCGGTTCAACCCCGTAGCTGCGTAATTACGTCTGCACACATCTGTGCTTCGCCATCACTGCCAAGCACAACACCAATAATGGCAGCTCACACCCAGCATCACCTTACAGACGTCCCTCCTGGTGTTGAGCCTGTACTGGCATTCAAACATGACGGACGCAACAGATTTGTTGTGCACTTGTATGGATGACAATAGATTTGGATCCGAATTGTAATTACCTAACCCAGAGTCCAGGCCCTGAGATAAAGAGTTCTTGGTATAAGACTTGCAAAGAGTCAGTGTCACTCTGGATCCAGCTTTTGAGACTCTGGTTCTCTGCCTGTTAATTAAAAAAAGCTGGTTTGAAATTGGACACTGGCTCTGTCCTTGAACTGGCTCGGTGGAAGAGGGGTATGTTTCATATTCTGCTGCCTTTTCTCTAGATGCCACTTGTAATGTTTATATATCTTTGTGAGGCCTTCAGGTGTTGTCGAACAGAGTATATTCTAATTATTTTCACACATTATAAAGTACCATAGCATCAGCATAATGTCATTTAGAGGTAAATTTGTTGCAAAACAATACGAAAATTAACTGAGAAAAATACTATAAAACGCACTAAAATTAAAAATGTAAAAGTGTACTTTTATTTTTAGTACTTAGGCATTTATCAATAAGAAACAGTCAGTCCAGGTTACAGCCTCATGTATGTAGTATTTCTGACAGCACCTGAAGGCAGCACCTGTTCTTTCACTGTCTGAAGCCACAGATCCTCACACATGGTTTTCAGATGTTTAAAAGTGAGCCAACACGGAAGCCGACCGTGGGGAAATCAGTATGTTTCCAAAAACTTCTCCATAGTGTCTCTCTTCTGTTAAAGGTTTGTCACAACTTATCACGACATGTGTCATATATGTGTCATATCTAAAAACAAGCTACAGTTGATATCCAGATACCATATTTGACATCACAACCTCCTAAAAACAAGAAAGTTTTGAATCCACAGATAAATTTGAGCTAATTGTGGAACAGTAATAGGTGATGTGACAAACCGCAGAAGGTGAGGAAACCACTGTCAGAATAGTTTCTTTTACCAAAGTTTCCAGTTTGAGATCCTCATTCTACTTTGCTCTGCTTTCGCCCATATGTTGATCTGTGGCTCCACTTCCTGTTTAGGAAACTTCTTACTATTTGTCTTTTCTCTCTTGTTTTCTCTCCTTGTTTTTCACTTTCTCATCCATCCATCCACTCCTCCTTGCATGTCATCTTATTTTTCTTTTGGTTTACTTGTTAAAATCTTTATTCCTTTTGCTTATGAACATGTAACACACCTTTACTAATGGGACTTGTGTGACTAATTTTTTCCAAATACAAACCTTCATTATCACACGTCCATTACACTATATGATTTTGGTGACTACCCACACACCACCCAGACCCCGTAGACCCATCTGAGGATGACCTCTTCCATCTCTTTGATAAATACCCCACTCCCATGCCAGACACCAGCACTCCCATGATCCCCCCAGTAGGGGTCCAAGCCGTGGCCCTTTCCTCGGACTCGGTCCGTGTCTCCTGGGCTGACAATTCCATGACCAAGAACCAGAAGACGTCTGAGGTGCGATATTATTCCGTCAAATGGAAGACCAGCTACTCCACCAGTGGGAAGTACAAGGTAAACACAAACATACAATTCATCCATGATGTCCATGTGGAGCTTTTTGAGTCACTACTTAGTTTGCCAGAGGTGTCAACATGACTTGGACATGAGTCAGACTTAAGTCAAAAATGTGATGACGCTGGACTTGAGAAACTTTTAAAGTACCTTATTTTGACCACTCATGTTTCTCAATTACAAGGCAATGTCGTGGAGACCAGTGAGACATGAATAAAAACTTCAGAAAACATAGTTAAAGACACAGACTTGACTTTGGACTACCTGTCTCGACCAGGAGCTGTTTGTCTAGAAACCTGTCCCCTAATCTTTATGCTGATTTTATAGGATAATTTGTTAAAAGAGCGCCCCAGCATAGGAAATGCTGAAATTGTGCGTTTTGTCTGAAATGGTCAAAACAGCTGGATTACAATAGTGCAAACAAATAGCCACAAAGACATCAAGGTTTGGTGTGGGCACCAAATAAACATTATGGGAAATCATTATGTTTTATTGATTACAGCCAATAGACTCTACCAAGCAATAATATGTATATTTTAGTCATTATTTGTTGCTGTTTAAATGAGCTATGTAGTTTTATTTTACAGAAAGACAGTCTCAAATTTTTATAAAAACTAACACAAACTGTTATGAAACTCATGTAGTAAAACCCAGTACATCCTAGCATTCCTTTTACTGAGGTAACGTTTCACTGCTGAGACTCACTGGAAACAGGATCTCTATACAACAGCAGATGATTTGCTCACCTCAGTAAAGCACAGGAGGAAGGAAACTGAACGAAGTCTTTCTATCCTAATTTCTTTTTTACACACATTCTGAACATTTCCTAGAAGGACAAATGGAACTATGGACTTGAAATAAAGTTTATGCAGCCACTGGGGTTTGTTAATATTCACTGATGTTGAAGCCGTAGATGGAAAAATCTTAAAGTACAAAGACAAGGACAGTCTGACTCTCTTTACACTGGACAGGAAATAAGATGCTCGCAGAGTGGACACGCTTTAAATGTTTTATGAAACTCTTATTCTGCTCCTTTTTGTTCAGTTTTATTCTAAATTTGATAAATGAATTGTGTTCACAGTCTGCAGACACCACGGCACTCAGCCATACGGTCACCGGCCTTAAACCTAACACCATGTACGAGTTTGCTGTTATGGTAACGAAAGGCCGCAAGTCCAGCACTTGGAGTATGACAGCGCATGCAACCACATATGAAGCAGGTACGTCTATACATGAAAGTGTATTTGTTGTTCTTACCATGTTAGGACAGCTTTGTCATAAACCAAATCTTGGTAAACCCTAATTATAATCCTATTTCTAATCTTGCAGGTAAAGTCTTTAATCAGGTACAGCTCCTGATCGATTTGGAATTATCCCTGTGAAAATGTCGTAAACTCCATCTGCTGAGACAAGATGCAGTAAAAAAAAAGTAGTTAAATCATAGACTCATGATTTAGAAATGACTAGTTATTGCATCAAGTTATAAAATTAGATTAGATGAAAAATGTGCTGCCATTGGTGTCATCTCAGTGACACATCTGCTTTAGAATAAATCTCCCCATAAATGCTAAAATGTTCCTTTTTGGTTGTTTTTAAATCAGCAGTCCCAACAGTTGGTACATAAGCGGTACAAAGGTAGCGGGAATGAACAGTAGCAAGCCACATGGGTAATAATGTCTGAACTATACAAATACATGTAAATTATTGGACTTGGTGATGCGCGATTTAACCAAGTGCTTTTGAAATAATGCTACGATCCATTAAACCACAACTAGATGCTCAAATTTTGCAGGGGGCCATATTTTAAAAATGCAGCAGAGGAGTGTGGGGGCACGAATGGGGCAGATGATTTGGCTGATGCTAACATAAACTAGATCATTTTACATACAATAGAAAATTAGTTGGAGACATTACCAGTATTAACATCATCCACACACAAAGCTGCGATTTGTGCACAGCGCAAAACGTTTGTGTGTGTGGTTTCTTAGGAAACCGCTGTGTCCTCTGCTTATCGTAGGGTATTATTTATTAAGTAGGTGATTCATATTGGTAGCTTTCCCTGTTGGAATACACTTTTTAATCTGTTACTTAATTTTCAGACATCTACAACAACAGAATCAATGCATAAAGGTCACATAAAAGAAAGTAAGACAATGAATGAGGCAAGTTCGGGAAACACACTTTCACTAAAACATTATTTTCCCAACCAGTAAAGTGATTACTTGGTTATAATACGTTTCATAATGTGCAGAAACAATTTTTTGCTTCAGTGAGGTGCCACAGAGAAATGCCATTCTACCCCACAACAACGTAACAACTGTCTGTAACAATGAAACCCAACCGCAGACTTAAATCAAAATGTCGAGGCGTTCCTTTTAGGATGTTTACAATCATGTTAGTCGGATTTGTCACCCAATTAAGTGTGAACAGCATTAGGCCTGCCAGCTCCCTGAGGCTCGCAGGAATACATTGACATTCAGAGGAAACAGACGGAGTGAGCCCACTCAGTCCCCGCAGTGATCCACCAGCTCTGGACACGCGAATGCTGACCACATTTTCATTACAAAGCGTTGAAAATCTGCCTTTACTACAGCTCACGACACCTCTGCCTTACTATTAGAAACGATTACCCACTGACTTTAAAAGACACCAGCTGAGGGGCATTATATTACTGTATATGTTGGTATTTACTTCTTGCCAGAGGCAGAGTCTTAGAAAATGTGATATTGGTCCATTAAACAACCATTAAACCTTGTGGTCTGAGTCAAGTCTCTCACCATCTACTGGACAGATTGCTTTTAAATTTGCTCTGGATTTCCTGCTTTCCAGAGGATGAATTCGAATATGTTTTGCGATTCCCTGACCTTTACAGTTTAAAAGTGTCCACCTATTGTTTTGCCAAAAACAGAAAATGATAATAGGCAGACTATAGTACAATTTTCCTGCCTGCCAGGCAGTGAATTCTGCACGCCATCCCACCTTAACCTCAAGAGGGGGACACTAACGTAGTAGCAGAATGTTTGCTAAATTGTAACTATATTAAAAATGATAAAAGCATCGTTGTTTACATTTAACTGACTACGTAAGTCAAAGGGACCTTTGCAATCATTTAAGTTGGAGAATGATGCCTGTCATGGTTAAAAGAAATCAAAAATGACCTTCAGCAGGAAAGGGTAACAAATGATGGTTTCTGGCATTGTCCCATGCATTGTCCTGCATTCCATCTACCCAGACATCCTTCCTGTGAATTTGTTGCCTAATGCATAACAATATTTTTTGGACTGCCTTCTGTCTCATAATTCCTATAGTCGCTAGAGGATTTTGTCACTTAAATGTTCACAAATGTCAGTTTTGGGCATTTTCTAACAAGACTGATGTGAGGCTTTGAGAGGACATTCTCAATGTGGAACTTCAGTAGATGTGCTGAATCTACAGTTTTCAGTTAAAAATATTTCAGCAGATTTAGAATTTGAGAATGAGCTCTGTTTTCTATGAACCGAGGTCATGTTCCACTGTCCTGGAGTCCATGTTCAATCAATTTTTTGTTGGATTTGGTTTTTCTGTGCAGCATTTACAAAAAAAAATCTAATGAGAAATTAGACATTAAATCAGTTGTTATTAATGAAAAAATAATGGCTCCAGGATGTTTCCCGGAGGGACACCACAGTGTGTTAACTTAGAAATAGTAAACATCCCATTTCTATCCACTTTTTACAATATACCTATGAATTGCTACCACATGAATACTTTTGGTATGGGCTGTAACCAGTGATTCTTAATTTGATAAGTATAAAGCAAATATGCACTTTCACACATAACTGCACCTTTGCTGCTGAGATTTAAGATCACGGTTTTGTTTAATTCAATGTGTTTTTCATGTAAACAGCAAAGTAGCATTAATTCTTAACTAAATGTAGTTTATTTCAGTTTTAAGTCCAGGAATTACTACTTTCACCAGCAGGTATATGAAAAGTGTATTTTTCAGAGGTCTTCCTCCGTATTTCTGGGAAGTACAGGTTGTCAACATCACTAACAGGCTTGACTGGAACTTGTAATTTCCTCTAGCGCATCATGTCAGATTTAACAAGCAGTTTCATTAGCCAGTGCTGGAGTGTGAGGTTCGAGGCCCGTTGGGTGTAAAACTTTTTTAAAAAGGTGTTATTATTCACACAAATAACTAAGGACACACGCACAGCCATTGCACAATAAAGCTTTCAGAGGTTGTCACTCAAGTTCCAATGGTGACAGTTGAGGAGAATAGTCTGAATCACGGCTGTGAAGGCGAGATGCTCGAGTTTCACACAACAGCAACAGTGCAATGGGGCATTTCAGGGAAGTCGGTGGAATGGACAGAAAAGTCCAGTCTACCTCAGGAGTGGCACAGAGAGACACTGGAGTCAGCAGTTAACATGCATGTCTTCAGATTGAGAAATGCAAACTGCACAAAGAAAGGATTCAAACCGGGGACCTTTTAACTGTGAGGTGACCACTCAACCACAGCGTTGCCCCCAAAAGGCATGTGTTGTACAGAATATGGAACAAAATCTATGTGTCACTATTAAAAGTGTCTGTATGTGAGGGCATTAATGCCTTTTGAAACCTAACTTGACATCCAGAAGTTACTATTTATGAACTTATAGTGCAATATTAGCTTCATTTGACTGTCATTAAGTTGGGTTCCTGACTTAAAATGTGTGATTGAAAACAAATTCTGATTTTAAAAAACTAGAAAGAATTGTATTCAAATATTTGCATTGGCACTTAAGGAAATCATTTGTATGACAGAGAAGTACTAAAACCAAGAACTTAAAAAATTAAAGCTTCAATAAAGTACGAATGTAATATACTTTATTTATTACCACAAACTTTTTTTTATTTTGATGTCTTTTCAACGACAAATGTCATGTTGGCCTTGTTTATATGTTGACTGTTTCAGCATCAGGGTTAATACACAGGACCAATGCTTAATGAACTGAAACTAGTTGCCTCATCATCTTATTTTCTCAGTTTTCACATAGATGTTTTCCCATCTTCTTCCTATTTGCTCATTGTAAACAGCTCCAAGCTCCGCCCCCAAAGATTTGACAGTCATCAGTCGCGAGGGACGACCACGCGCCATTTTAATCAGCTGGCAACCACCAATGGAGGCTAATGGAAGAATCACAGGTGAGTAACAGACCTGAAGTAATGAGCTCATGGCAGGACCAACGACGAGGATGTAATAAAATAAAGGATGTAGAAAAAGCAAACAGGCAACGCTAACCAACAGGCGGGTAATCCCAACAGGGAGGTCAAAGGGAAGCAAAGAGAAAGCAAAGTTCAAAAAGTTATGGCAGACAAACCTGTAGTAGGTGCAGATATAAGTAGGCTGACAAATACTGTTTGTACAAAAGTTTTCATACCCTTCTTTTGAAACGGCAAAACCTTAATTTTTAAATAATTTATCAAAGGGGGTGAAGACTTTTGGACTGATATAATTATGTGTATTTTACTATAACTTTTTTAATACACATTTTTATATATTTTTGTCACTTTTGAAGATGGAAGAACAATTGTAGTAGCTTAAAGTGCATTTACATTATGTTATGTTTAGGATCTCCTTCCTCCAAAGAGGTACAGGGTTCCAGACTTCAGTAGAGCAAAAATTATGTTCTATCAACACTCCGTTCAAGACTACAAGAACTCTGTGTATGCAGAGGATCATATTTGCCCAACACACACACACATACACAGACACACACAAACACACTTATTTCTATTGTTCTCGCTGTTCCTCTGGGCGATCAGCCCAACTGTAAATCCGCCTCTTTTAACGAGCCTTGCTGCTCCTGCAGTGTCCCACAGGACGAATCAAACGCTCCCTGCAGAGATAACAGCGTAACACAACTGAACACACACACACACACACAGACATCAGATACCATCACAGAATTATACAAAAACATTCAAGTGTAAGAACATTTTTTATCTTTTCAGATTTTATTTTATACCTTCTTGTGTTGTTTTAGTACATGATTTTTTCCCCCTTGCTTTTAAAAATTTATTTCAGACTTCAGTTTGGAATATGTGGTTTTGTCCTGAATTCAGCATTTTCGCTGCAATCAGTTATTTTTGTGTCTAATATATTAACATATTTTTCTTGCAAATGACACACTACAAACAAAAAATGACTAGAGCTTTTCAGGTTGTATACAAACCTGTCCAAAGACATCATTCAATGCATCAAAATATGATCCTGTTGAATTATTATATATACTATAGTTTTATCATCTTTATCTGACAGGTTATATCCTGTACTACACGTTGGATAAGAACATGCCAATAGACGACTGGGTGATGGAGGCGATCAGTGGCGACCGGCTCACCCACCAGGTTGTCGATCTGAACCTCGACACAGTTTATTACTTCAGGATTCAGGCCAAGAACGCTAAAGGAGTTGGCCCTCTGTCGGAGCCCATCCACTTCAGGACTGCCAAAGGTCTGTGTGTCTGTATTTGTTGTGTGTGTGTGTGTGTGTGTGTGCATGTGTGTGTCTGCGCGCTCGCAAGTTTCAAGATCAAGACCTACTTTATGTGTAAATGCATTCCTTTGTTTTATATTTCATACATTTCTGACTCTGTTTTTCTCAGTTGAACATCCAGACAAGATGGCCAATGATCAAGGTAGGCTTTTATTCCTTATGCGTGTGTGTGTGTGTGTTTTTTACAGTAACATAAAAAAAGGAATTTGAGAAGGAAAGAGATTCTTCAGTATTTCAATAAATAATTGTATAAAATTTAAGACGACTGACAGGAGGTCTAATAGCTATTAACACAGATATTTAAGTGGTGATGTTAAAAAGCTGTTTACCTATTTAAGCTCATTGTCTTAACTTAGACATAATTAATGCACTGTCCTCAGTTCTGTTCACCTGCTGTGACAATTAGAAGGGAGCTGAGCATTTGATACTAATGAATTCTCAAAACTGCTTTCTGTCTGCTTCACCAAACTTCTCACAGCAGCTCAGAGAACACGATGGGTGATCTTGTAGTGTTAATGTTTAATTTGATCTTTTTTAAAAACCTGGATGGATTTAAAGTGTAATGAGCATTACCGTCATTCTGAAACAGATGCTCGCTGACAGAACGTGTCCAAATTGTCCCAATGCTTGCTTGACTAAAACCACTGACGATACATCAGCAACTCTCTAATTACAAACACGTCTTTTTGGTTTTGCTGTGGACGTCGGTGTAGACTGAACTGGTGTGTTTCTCCCCTGAAAACTGAACTTATCCGAAAGTGATGGTGGTGTTGACCCACTATAATGAGCAAAGACTCTCCATATAAACACACACTTAAACTGGTTCAGGGGTGACAATGTGTTGAAGTCTGGTTGTGAGCCCCAATGTTGATTTTTTTTCTGTGTGTCACTTTTTATATGAAGTTAGTGTGCGAAATCAAATTTAGATTGCTGTGTATCATAAGCATGTGGATGATTTAATACCCTATGCTCCATCCATCCATTATCTGTAACTGCTTACACTCCTTTGGGCAATTTAGAGGAATCAGTCCACCTAACATCCTAACTGGATTAAAGCCACACAAGCACAGGGGGGACATGCAAACTCCAAACACAAGGCCACTGTTGGCCGGAGATGCGAACCTGCAACTCTTAGTTTAGTAACTGAGCCTAAGCTTGATCGTTGTTGGATCCCTGACCAGAGTGCTGCTTAAAAACAGTTTAAAAACAGGACATAGACAGAAAAGCTAAAAGATACACAAGCTCCGATAGACTGGTTGCCAACTAAAAGTATTTCCTGGCAGAGTACCACAGTTTTAGCTCTAACTGTACTGACTCTGGTCCGAAGTACTTCACACTTGACCCCATCCAGTTTATGCAATAGATTCATCTGTATGAAATCAATGCAGCTACATGATCACTGCTCTAAGAATGGAGCAAAGCACTAGCCTGGATGAGCTGATACTCAATGATTTATGACTCCTACCTTACAATATGAACACAGGTCTTACTCTGGAGTGGATATTATACACGAGCTGAATGGCTTCTATCAACAGACGGAGCGAGACGGCCTGAGAGGCACACTGTAAATGCGTATCCAAAAAGCCCATATGTAAACTGTCCTGTTCTTCAAGCTTGATTTTATTGTTGAATATTTGACACAGACCTAGATTTTCCATTTTTTGAAAAACTGGCTTAAAATAAATGTGGAGCTGTTATCAGGGCAACAAGTCATTAAGTCCATGGAGATTCCATTGTGTAGTTGGGTATAATACAGAGAGGACATGTGGGACTTGTTTACCAATGTGTTCAGGGACTTTGCAGTGCAGCTGGACTGAAGTGCAGCGGAGCAATTCAGACGGTGGGACACTGAACCAGAGAGACGCCGCTTCGGTGCCAGGGTGTTAAATGCTGCTGTTTGTCACTGACAGATGTGCGTGCATGTGTGTGTCTGTGTGTGTGTGGTATGTACACACTGTGGTCCCTCTCCATATAAATCAGAAGTGTCACTAGGGGAAGGAAAGATTGATGTTCAGCCCTGTTACTGTGGACCATCACACACACACACACACACACACACACAGATAGGCACGATGCACACATACCGACAGACACACAAGAGGAGGCAATTAATGTGTGTGTGCACGAAGATTCGAAAATCAAGTTTTAATCACATTGGCTTCAAACTGCAAGAAAACATCAAAATCCACTTTATATTTTAAGGCACTAAAACCCGTCACAGCTGCTGCAGGATGGTGGAAGAGGAGCAAACCAGATTTTAGCTTTAAAATGTGGGAGAATTTTGGATCGTGTCTGACTTTCCGTGAATTTGGGATGCGGTGCTCTTTAAATTCAGTATCCAGACAGGAGCAACAGGGCTGAGGTTCTGAGAAAACTCGCTTAATCTCTCTCATCTGCCAGCAGTTAGAAAAAGTAGTAATTAGTATAAATGCAAAAGAAAAATTCACAATGTAAAATAATCTATAGTAAATGTAGTGAAATATTGAATTGGCCTCGGCCTACAGAATAGATTGAGATTGTGCATGCTGGGTGTTTCAACCGTTTTGTCCCACGTGATCGAAAAACTTTCATTGGCTTGAGATTGTTTTGAAATCTGACAGCTTTAGCCATGGGCCATGTTCCTTTAAATTTTTGTTTTTATGACTTTTTTTTTTTTATCAAATCTTTCCCATATATTGCTGATTTTAATGGACAAACCTGTAAGTGCAGCCAGGTAGTAAAATACACCTGGTGGGGGCCTCAGAATTGTAATTCAGCTTTTCATGCCATGTTGTTTTTCTTATTGTCTTATGCCTTTTTGTAGTTTTTTTGGCTTTTTCCGTGAGTGTAGCAAGTCTAACTCTGATTGCTGAGCAGTTTCTCCAGTGACACATGAAACTACCTCAACTGAAAACACTCACAAACCTTGTGAATTACAGAGAAAATCAAAGATGTGGATTACAGGTCGCACAAGACCCAACCTGGGACCTGAGCCGGTGCAAAATCTGCACCGATGAGCTGGGTCACATTTAAGTCCAGCTTCCAGACTGTCACCAGTTCTGTTTTGTTCAGATCGATTTGACTCTGATGTTGAAACCACAGGAACAAGGTCACCCAACTTACGGCTCAGCACTTCTGACCATGTTTTGTGGTCCTCTAGTCAAAACAAGGCAAATTATTTATGTCACAATTTTTTGAGCAGGTAAGGGCCTAAAAGCACAACTCCCTGGACACTGGGTTAAAGGTCAGTTGACTTTAGATTCAGAACAGTAAGCACAGTTCTTGGTCAAAGACGGAATGAAGGTATGAGACGCTGTCATGGGTCAGGAAGGGGGGAATTCGAAAATCCCGGCAAGGGTCAGGTGAGAGACAGAATCCAGGCCAAAATTCAGAAACAAGCAGACTAGTAATGAGTAATTATAGCTGGAATGCTGTGGCTATGAGGGGCCGGCAGACAATCTGGCAGGGAACAATAGGAATCGGGCCAGCATGTAAACTAAGTCAATGATTACCGAATGAGGAGCGGAGCGTGTGAGGTGGCTGTGAGAGACAGCGCTGGGTGATTAGGCAATGCAGGAACAGGTGTGTGGGTGGACCACAGAAAGAGTCTGGGGACATCTGGAGGGAGAGCGAGAGAGCGGCAGAATGCAGAATCTGGGGAAGTGGGATTCTGAGGGAAGAGGGTGGTTTAAATTCTCCTCCAAAGATCAGCTAAGGCAGGAATTTAAACAATTTATCCGATTACAAGAAGGCTAACGGCTTCGCTTCGCCTACCTCCTTTTACTGATACTGTGCTTGAGCGAAGCCTATTTTCGACCAAATTTTCAATTAAACTAATTATCAAATAGCAATTGCCACAGAATGAGTGTGAGGAAATTCGGGTCCCTTTGGGTATGAGACGCCCGACTTTGTCCTATTCGTAATATACTCTGCCTCCTAACAGCAATCTTTAGTTGTCTGATGGTCAAGACCTGCAAGTCGTTTCTATGGGAACCAAATACCTAGTGAAGTGTGACACCAGGCAGATGGATAAAACCTGAAAAAGATCTGCACTCTGAGGAGGGAACTACACACATACAAAGAGCAAATGTTTGGCACGTATGTGAGCGTCAGTGTAGCCAAAGTAATTTACTTCCTCAGACTGTAAGTCCTGAAGAATCCGTCTCTGCCTGAGCCGTCTATTCCACCGGCCGAATGACTCTGAACTTTTCTCTTTTCCTCTCTGTCATTTTCTCTGTCTCTCTTTTTTTGCCTTTCCTGATGTTCCTTATTATTTCTTATATTCCAGGTCGAGGGGGAGACCACACGCTGTGGCCGTCTGACACCAACCTCATCGACAGGAGTAGCATCAATGGTAACACACATGCAGACACACACACACACACACACACACACACACACACTGCTGCTGTGCTTGACTGAATCTGACTGTCAGAAACTAAAATTACATTTGGATTCATTATTGTACTTGATACAGCAATGAGACTAAATCTCCTGTGAGCTGAGCTGATTGTGTGTGTGATTTTCTGCAGCATCATCACATCATCCGAGCAACTCAGTTGTTATCTTTGATTACTGTGCTCAGTCATGTCTAAACTTACTTTAATAATCGCTGCATCCTGACAAGGAGCTGCAGCTCCCTGGTTTACACTCCGTTAGCATTGCTTCTTGTATCGCCGCTGGCAGGAAGAATTAATTAGATTCACAATCTTACTGTCAATCACTGCTTTTACAGACGAGAGAAAATATTAATCATTATGGAGAATGATTCAATGTATATATTTGTATAATGGCCATAACAACAACATTGTTAATAACTTTTGAGCTTCACATTTTAAACAATTTTACACTCACTGTATCAATTTAATATCATGAATCTTAACTTAATATGATGAATTACAGTCTTTATATTACCTACAGCACTACACTATTCATGTTTATATAACAGCTAGACAGCATTTTTGTTCTTTAATAATTTATTTTCTGATTGACTCTGATTTATATTCACATAATAAAATATGTTCATACTTAAGCACCACCAGTAAGCTCTAAAGGAGAGGTTACTTATACTTACGCTGTACGATGGTACTGTTGATGTCAGCAGTAAAACTTATGTTAATGTTGATGCTATATCATTATTAATTATGTGCTTGAATTTACATTTGATATTAAATGGCAACATTTATGTTATTTAGGGCACCTCACTAGCATTTGTTTAAGTGTAAGTACGGATCGCTGGTGCCCCTTAGCACGAAATAAATAAAGAAAACGCACGTTTTTGAAAGAAGTGTCATAGATGCTAAAATATAATAAATTTCATATAAAACATTTACAGTGCATTGGATGTCATGAGGGACCATGATGCAGGACGCTTTATAAAGTGCTTTCTGAAACACCGTAGCACTATGGCCACTATCCATACGTTTACTGTTGCTGAACTTGTGATTTTGCTTTTGGAATGGCTCAATTCATTTGTTTTTGCTATACACTGCAGATCTTTTATCCATATCTGATCACTCAAATTTTAATGAGGAAAAGTATTGAAACATGTAAATTACTACTTTTGGTTGTAGCCGTGTTTTATACACATTTATATAAGGGTCGATTGCTATGCCAATATTCATACTAACTTTATTCTAAACACTAACACAGCTAATACTAATATTAATATAAATAGTAAGAAAATATAAATATTAACATTTATGATAACACATTGGACATGGCAATGCTAAGTAGTACATTTTCTAATCCTACTGTAAATAATCTCTGTGTTGTGTTCATTATGCAGCCAATAATAATGCTGAAAGTGCTAGTAAACCTAAAGCTATTGCTAACAGTACAAATCATGATCATAACCGGAGCTGTCCCCTCTCATTTCTGCGTGAAGAAGAATTGTTCAGTTACCCCTCCTCCACAGAAAGGTCAGAGGTCAGGGTCTGTAGCTGGCAGTGATTCAGTGTCTCATTGGAGGACAGTTAAGCAGCGTGTGTGTGTGTGTCAGGTGTGTGTGTGTGTGCGCGTGTGTTTGAGATGTTTTGTCAACGCCATCGCTGCTGCTGCCGGGGGCGATCATAAATTTGTCTCTCTGACCTGTGGCCTTCCTCTGGCTTTATGACTAGTCGATGTGGGCAAAGCCTTGTTCATCAGCTCAACAGTATTTCATCGTTAACGTGGTGTCGCAGAGCTTCCCTTCACTTGAAAAACAACCTGCAGAGAAGATTCACCTTCGACTCGTGCGATCACAGCTCTGTAGCTCTCAGTCTGTGCTCTGGTGATACGATCCGGCGACCGAACCTGAGCAGGCCGAGGGTCTGGCTGCACCACAGTCTGTTCCATCACTAAACGTTTCGACTTTCTCTCCTCATTTTCTCCAGAGAAGGTGGTGTTGGCTGTTGTGCTTCATACCGCTCAGAGCACCAAGCAATTAAAGTTAAAAATATCTCAGCTCTAAGCAAAAGAAACTCACTGTTCAAAAGAGTTTTTAATGGAAGACATTAACATCTTGAACCCTCATATTCCCCTGAAACTTCACTTAAGTAGCTTTAACAGCCTACCTCTCTGAAAGATGTCCAACCACAAAAGAGGATCTTTATATCTTTACAAAAATAATGCCACCAACTTCAGACAAGCTAAAGTAAGTAGCATTGCTCAGAGCTTTTAATTTTACAAATTAAACTAACGGATGAATCAACCGGTGGATGGAATGATGGAGAACATTGGATTTTGTAGAAATCTTTTGCACTTCTGGTCATACGTAAGCTGCTTTAGGATCTTCTGGCTTCACACAGTCCCACATGTGGGGCTGGAAGCGCTTTGCTCACGGGCATCTCAGCAGAGCTTGTTAACACTCACTAACGTGCATTCTGCTTGCTGGTCAGTTTTGACATTCTGCCTGTCGGTCGGCGTTCCTGTCTTTTGTTGTTGTTATCTCATACATCAGCAATGCTCTTATGGAACATCACAGTCCAAAAATGTTCTGTGTGAGACAGAGTGGAAGGAGCCGTGTGTGTGTGTGTGTGTGTGTGTGTGTGTGTCCTTTGCAATCCCGCTCAGCTCTGAATTGCATTGTGTTGCTAAACTGCTGGGATTTAATTTGAATTTGATTTACAATTTTAGACGTACAAAACATTTTTTAAAGCTGGGATAATATATCTCCATTTTTGAAGAGATGATAAATCCAAAGTTAGTCTACCACTTAGAAATGTCATTTTTTCATTTCGATTTTTCAGTCATGCTTTTCATTATTAGTTACAACACCCAAAAATAAGAACTACAGCGTAGAGACTGTTAATGTCGTAAATGACAGTCGTGGCTGGAAGCCGCTGTTTACTGGTTTTCAATCGGATCTTAATAGGATGTCATTAACAAAGTTATTATGCAGCACTTCTCCTGTTTTCTAAGCCTGGTGAGTCAGACCATATTCCTCGTATCCAAAGATTCAGCCATTTGATTTTATTTCTAGCAGTACCTGAAAACTAGGGTCAGGTATTTACTTGAAATTAAATGGGGGATTTTTATTTTGTTTTGTAAAAAACGCCAGTGATGAAATCTAACTTCAAATAAAGAAAAGCAAGTGATATCATGGTCTCTGTGCTGCAGCTGTAAGTTGTGATGGATTGTGGTTTTCATCGAGAGCGACGCCCAAATGGAGAGAGAGAGAAAGAGAGAGAGGAAGGGAGGTAAAAGAGGTGAAGTGCCTCTCTCTCAGACTCATATATTTTACTTAATTTTTCTTTCCTCTGTCTTCCCTCTCTTCTCTTCCACGCACACCACATACCTTTGAATACCTGCTATCACTCTCCTTTTGCCATCTCGCCTTTTTCGTCCTTTCTCTCTCCCTTTCTTTTAACACACTTCTAGTCCATTCGGACTTAATGGGGCTTCTGTCTCCTATTTTCTCTGTTTCTGTGTTCCAGGGTCAAGTTAATGAATGACAGAGCGTGTCATCAATTCCCTGTTCTCCCTCTACACCTCTCTCTCTCTCCCTCTACACCTCTCTCTCTCTCTCTCTCTCTCTCTCTTTCTCTCTCTCTCTCTCTCTCTCTCTCTCTCAGACACACACATTGGTCCTTCTAGTTGTGTGGACAGCTGTGAGGCCATTAATTTACTAAATTAATTTTTTAGGCCTTTACCCTAACCCTCACAAATAAATGTCTAATCAGACAATCGGGAACCAGTAGTCTAGTCTAATAAGAATTAGTACTCCTCACGTGTAAGTTGCTTGGATAAAAGCATCAGCTAAACCATTTTTTACTGTAATTACTAAACATTAAAACCAAGTCTTATTTCTTTGAAGTTGAGGTAATCAGCCAAAAGCGATGATTCAAGTTTATACTTGAATGATTTTGGCCCTAAACCAAAATCACAACATTGCCTAAGAGACTTAAGAATCTGTATGACGCCACCCTCTGTCTGTCTCTGGAAGCTTAAATCAGGTAATCACCATCCACCCACAGTTCAGTCACTGTAAGCAAGAGGGTTGTGGCTCACCACTATGTGCTTGTGCTCAACTTCTTAAAAGAATTGTCTGCAAGTTCAAAAATGTTTCACCAAACAAGGTTAAAAATAATTATTTCACTATCTGCAGGACATAATAGTGTGAATCAACTCAGAACAAAAAGGCCAAATGCAAAAAATTTGCATGTGACTTTTTCGCATGAGACATGTGCCAGTTTGAATGGGCTCGAATTACTTTGGAAAATTGATGTCACCTAACAATCTGCGGCTGCATGCACATATGTAACTCTAACTGTTAAATCATACATCAGTACTGTGCAGAAATGCTGCCAGGTTCTCTGGGCCTAATTAAATGTACGGGGTTACAATACAGTAAAACATTGTTCTGTGGTCAGATGAGTCCATTTTTCCGCTTCTTTGTGGGGAAAATCAGACAGTGAATGCCGACTATTTGCAGCGTCCACAATTAGTCCACATTTTGTATTTGCATTTTCCAACCTTCAGCCGACCTTCATATGTATTTTCAGAGTCTCCTATTGGACAGATGCGTCCACCTCATGGCAGTGCCACTCCTCAAAAGAACAGCAACCTCCTGGTCATCATAGTGGTTTCTGTGGGCGCCATCACCGTGGTCGTGGTTGTCATCGTGGCTCTCATCTGCACGCGGCGCTCCTCCGCCCAGCAGAGAAAGTAAGTTTTTTTTTTATTGATCTGTTTGATGGCAATAAACAGCTGTCAGGGAAATGAGGCAGATGTTAAATGATCAATCCTTGTTGCTCAGTTATTTTCACAGAGATTGAGTCTCAGATGGTAGGACACCTGATCCAAAGTGGGAAATGTGTTCTTTGTTTTTAATCCCATTCAGTCAATATGAACTGATCAGATTTCATGCAGCAAACAACAGCAAGACCAAATAAAGTCGGCCTCGCTGAGCAGTTGGAGGTGTGCAGCCTGTTTGCTGCAGCTGTCCGTCTAACGGATCACGGTGGTTCCCCTTTCATTTTCTATTACTGCAAAAGTCAATTTCATTTGCTGTGGCTGATTTACTCTAAGGACCCCACCCCCCTGTTACACCAGTTCATGGGTTTATCTCATTTCAGTCAAATTGATGGTTTCTCATTGCAACGTTCATGATGTTTCAGACAGCGTTATCCAGTCAAAATAAACCGATCAACCAAACCAGTAATACCAACCCGGTGGTTTAAATGCTGTGCTGGATCTGTGTAATGTGGTTTTGGTTTAACAGGCTGTTATTTTACTTTTATTTTGCACTTTATTAGGCCCGAGGTAGTATTACTGTCTGGATCAATTCATGTTTTTGTGCAGAGCAAAAGCTCATTTGAAGAAATCTCAGGTCTTGTTTCTCCATCCGCTCTAACCTGTCTGTTTTCATCATCGTCTTATTTTTGTTTGTGCAAATTGTAGCAAAAATAACCACGGCAAATGGTTTTATGATGGATGTACTTTTCTGTTATGGTACAGATGAACAGGAGCATTCATGCTCTGCTGGGATATTGAAGGGTTGCCTAGCAACATAGCCCCTCTAATACCTAGCCTAGAGTGCGATGTTCACTAACATCCGTCTGTTCCTGGCCACTGACTTCCTCACCTGTGTGTCCCCACTGTGCAGGAAACGAGCAAGTCACAGCGCCAGTAAGAGGAAGGGCAGTCAGAAGGACCTGCGACCACCTGACCTGTGGATCCACCACGAAGAGATGGAGATGAAGAACATGGAGAAAGCTCCCAGTGTTGCTCCCTCTGGACACGATTCACCTATCCAGTCTTGCCAGGACCTCCCCCAGGTTGCACACAGCCAATCAGAGAGCCAGATTGGCAGCAAGAGCAGTCACTCAGGTGTGGCATGGTTTGGAGGCATCATTCATGAGATTTTTTTTTATTTACTTGGAAACAGCTAAATCTTCAGAGTTTAGAACACTAAAATTACCATTTATAATTTGAGTGTTTCAAGTCTGCATACTGAATGCTTCTTTTTTCATTTCCCCAGTGCTAAGTGATTCATTTATATCCATTATGAGTGTTGATTAAATTAGCTGTATAATGAAGCCTGATTAATCATGAATAAAAACAAATGTATTAAGTGAAAATATATAAATTTCTCCAAATAGGAGACAGTTAGCTGAGCTCATTTATTAAATTCGCACTGCCAGCCAGTAGAAATGTAGTTGATAAAACGTTTAAAATTATTTAGAATTTGAATGTTTGGACGTTGCAGGAGCCGACGCTGACGAGGCTTCCAGCAGTATTTCCACTCTGGAGCGCTCCCTGGCAGGCAGAAGGGGGACGCGGGGCAAAATGATGATTCCCATGGACTCACAACCAAGCAACACACGTAAGTAGCACAACCCTGTGATGTTTGCAGTTTCTAGTTAAATTTGTCCTTTTACTGCTTTTTCTATGCTTTTGATTTTTTATGCAAAATGTGTGACAGTTTTTGAGGCAGTGCTAAATGTATTACTCCTAAGAACATTGTTTTTCATTTCGGAGATGCTTTTTAATCAATGCGGTGGTGCAGTTGTCCCAAGACTTGTATTTATCAAGTATCTTGAAGTAAGAAATTAGTCCTTTCTGTGTCTTTCTAGTGTTATCAATAGTTGCCATGGTGGGAAAAAATTTTTTTGGTTCAAATCACACACTCATTAGCATATCACATTGTGAGCACTCTATTTATCCTCACGTTATTCTGCTACGTATAATCATCACATCACTATGCCTCTGGATCTGTGCCTAACTGTGTAAACCCTTATCTGTACAGAGTAACATATCATAAATTGAAAGGATCCAAATTTTTGGACAGGATTGTTGACAGGATTGTTGACTTTATAAGTGTGTCTTACTTTGCAATGTTTTGGCCTTTACATGGACTTTACATTTGTATTTACTTAATCATAACTAATCAGCCGTTCTGCCTAAACTGAGCTATTTTTGCCACAGTTGATTGTTCTCCATCTTTGTCTGCACTCAGGTTCTTGTGCCTTTGTAGCTCATTTTTGGTTCTTCGTATATTTACATTGCATATTTACATGACATATCATAAGAACAATTTGTATTAATTTGCTTTGGGTGTTATCATGTGCTTAGATGGTCATAATATCACGCACCCAACCTTCGTTGTCATGATTACAATGATAAACACAGAGCAAAATAGTGGTTTTGTTTAGGCATGAGACGTATTGTTTAAGTTTAGGACGGACATGAGTGAAATTGCCCATCCATCTAAAGTTACTGTGCTTTGTGCCTATTGCTGCTCCACAAGTTGCCACAGCCATTAGTCACCAGATTTCCTCTCACTGATGGTAATAACCTAGTGACACCGCCTTCCCGTCCTTCCCAATCAGTTCACAGGAGGTAAAATATTGTATGAACGGCTGCTGTGCTGCAGCATTGGTGAGATGTTGGAAGCCTTTCATGCAAAGACAGCAGTGAATTTGAGATAAGAGAGCACAAACACACAGGCAGCCTTTCTCGCACCGATAATTAGCTTACATGTTCCTTTAGACTGACTAAGAGGACAGAATGGAGTGGGAAAAGATCCAGCGAATGAGGACAAACTCTGGAATCACAAGGTGGGAGGCGATGGGTGAAGACGTGTTTTTCTAAACACTCATTCGTCGACGTCGTTTGCCTTTTTAGATTTTAACAGTATTTCAACACCTGCTGGGCCCTGAAGCAACACAGATTCCTAAGTCGGTCCGGAGCGCCTGTCAGCCCTCGACTGGCTGAACACACCTGATCAAACTAATCAGCTGTGGGTGTAATTGGGAAACAAGAAAATAAGCAGGGTTGTAGTTGCCCAAGATGAACAGGTGAGAGGCACCCAGAGATGGAAAATATATGGTTTTCTATCGGATCCAAAACGCCAGTGTCAATTTTCCTCACACTCTTGCCTTGTTCCATCTCACTGCCTTGGTCTGTCATCTTCTAATGCCCTGTTCTCATCCATTACACACGCTTTTATTTCCATTACACATGCTTTTATTTCCGTTACACACATCAGAGAGGTCGCACATTACTTTTCAGGGGTTCAAATTCGTATTCAAAATTTTCTGCAGCTGCTTCTCAATAGCAACATCATGTCAAGTCCTTGAGCCTTAAGAATAATAACAAATCTAACCTGTAATCAAGTTACAGGGCAATCAGGTAATTCTATCAATAAAAGAATGATTTCTATCTACAAATATCCACTTAATGTTTGGGGTTCCTTGTTTATTGCCTGCAGTTTAGGAGGCTCATGACTTAAAGTTGCATCAATAAACTCCAGACATTCACTCATTTTGAGGTAGAAATTACTCTGTTTCTTAGATAAAAAAGTGTCATATACAGGTTCACAAAACTCTCATGATCTGTTCCTTAAGGCGTTTAAATACAATTCTATTAAACACTATTACTAATGTCCATACAATTAAATTTGTTTAAGAAACATGTGATAGCATAATTATATCACTTTTATTACTCACGACAATTCTATAGAAATCAGTGCAGTGTGCGACAAAATGTGCATGTGTTAGCCGGGATTAGTCCACCCGGCCTTCATCCCTCTGGTTTGTCACCGCGACAGCACATCTTTAAGGACTATGACACCTTCTCGGCTCCATCATGTCCCCCAACATCTCCATCACACTCTTTCAATGACTGTTATACTCCTGTCATTTCCATCACACCCCCTTTAACCGCACCACTCTCCTCTCACCTTTGTAATACCTCCCCGGACTCCATCACACCTCACCTCTGCCTGTTACACTGTTTTATCTCGTTTCTACATCACCCCCATCGCCCCCATCACTTGCCCTATTCCATCCTGTCACCAACACCTACTCCCAGTCCTGACCGTCTGCGGGTGGAGTTGTCTGTAAACAGGCCCACCTGTTCGGATAAACCTGCTTTCATTTACTGGAGTCTTTTACCCCACGTCACATCTGTGGACCAGTTTCCAGACTGTCTCACCTTTTCCTCTGTGGCGGGTGTATGTGTGTTCAGCCGCGTCACTGTGAGCTGAACGTTTCGTACTGTAATTACCCGACTCTCCGCCTGTCTGTGTGTCTTTAAGGATTTATGTCGCCCCTTCTCTTGTGTTTTACTCCTCCTCAGTCATATTGCTTTTGCTCACTGCCACTGTAACCGTCTGAAGCTGCCGCACAGTCGGGTTACAACGCTGGTTATTTCTGGGAATTGTGAGTCAGTGGGTGACTGATTTTTTCCTCGTATGTGACAAGCACTCCTGTGTGTTTGCATAGATGTGTGCATGTTTGTGATATGTAGGTCACAGTGAAACAGGGAATCCCTTCAGGCTTCCTCTGCCAACACACCAACCTGTCGTCTGTTCGCTTTTTCCTATCCGTTTTGTTGTACACTTACAGTCACAACAGCTAATTTGTCTTTTTGTCAAGATTGTGTCTGGGAGTCTTTTTTTATTGCCACCTTTTTGTGTTTTATCTGAGCCGTGGCAGTTTATTGAAAGAGCATATGTTTTCAATTCTTTTTAAGTCTGTTATATTCTAGGATACATTAGAACAATGATAGTTATTGTTCATTGTAGTTCTATTATATAAGCAGAAATAAGATCATTTAAAGCCTAAACCAAAAGTGTGTTCTCAAATACAATGGCACACACATTTGAAAGAAGAAAACGTTATAAACTGTCCTACCGCTTGTTATGAATTACGTCTAATTTTTGTAGATGGTTTCTTGGTTTATTTTCTGGAGCCGAAGTCGTTGCTATTCCATTTCATTAAGCACTTGATTTTATAGTCAGTGTTTGATGTAACCGTGTTTAAGTTGGACTATTCAATGAGGAAACGTGCTGCTAAAGTGGCTGTTGGAGGCCTAATTACTTCAATCCCAGTAACTACAAACTTGTCAGGAGATAAAGCCGATAATGGAAATTGGGACAGACCACTTAAATTCTTTTTCACTTTAGTTCTTAATATTTTTATTATGATTTCAATTTATGGCTATTAATTAACAGAGCACTTTCACTAAAGTTAAAAAGCGTCAACTGGACAGATTTAAACTCATCAGACGCTGACTTTAGTTCCATAACAAAACTGTCTCATGTCCCAACAAACCTTTGTGCTTCATTTGCATCCAGTAATGAAAAAAAAGGTTACATATAATAATTCTTTTCTTCTTTTCATTTATTTATCTCATTTATTAATATCACATAATACTGCAGTAATTTGACAGAATTGCAGCCTCTTGTAGATTATGTAGGATTAGTTAAACATGAGTTAATTTCTAAATTTCTGCAGGGTCTGCACTGTTTCTCTTGTTGTTTCTGGCAGTTTCTTTATTTCCTCTTAAGATGCTCGAGGCTTCTTCACGTTTTTATTCTGCTGCCACATCTGTGCTGTGCAGATGACAGATCTACTGATCTCCTACAGATTTTTTTTTATCTCTTTGTGTCTCTTGTCTGGTTTTCTTCTCTCTGTGTTTGTTTCCATTATTCTTTTTTGTTTCTTTTCTCTCTCTTTCTCACTCTCTCCATTTAATCTCTTATCAATTATTATTATTATTTTATTACACTCTATATCCTTTGTTGCATTTATCTTTAGGTCTTACAGTTTCAACAATGTGTCAATCACTATATTTACGTCATCTGTCACTCATATAGTCAAACCCAAACCTCCATTAACTCGTTGCTTACTATTTCCAAGTCATCAATAATTTCTGTCAATAACAGCATTGATCACACTTGCTCATCTGTTGTCAGGTTGTTGCTGTATTTAAACCTGCTTCTTTGTAAATGATCAAATACAATACACACACGCACACACACACACACCTCCTAAAGCTGCTGATCACAGGCCTCCGCGTCAAAATTGTCAATACATTCCAATCAATACTGGCATTGATTAGGTTGAACAGGAACAGTTTTGTGGTTCAAAACGAGAGGAAGCAGGAGGCAGAAGGAACTTCTGTCTTTTTTTTCTGTCAATCAGTTGGAATTCAATTTAAAAAGCTTTATTGACGTGTTATGTAAAGAGTATTGCAGACATTTGGACGGTGTTGTAGTAGTGTGTGCAGTAAAAAGTGGAGGTGAAATGGGATAAAAAAGAAGGAAAATGTGACGAAGTGACAGTGGCCAAGTGTAGCCAGAATGTGCCAGAGCTGCAACAAGAGCACTTCACGGGTTTCAAACAGCAGACCCGTCTCAGTCATATAGATATACGTTGAATGTTAAGTGCATGACTGTGACCCAAAATGTAGCCTTACTCATTAGTGCTCCGGCTAAACACATCCAGCCCGACACTCAAACGACCAACGCCACTTGTCTCCACTCGTTGCCTGGCAACCTCACGATAACATCAACATTCAAGTAGGTTAATAGCGTAGCAGAGAAATACTTCCAGGTGACCTGTAACTCATCATACAATCACTTGTATCATCAACTTTGGATTTTTGTCAGATATAGCTCCCGCTTTATATTTAGTGTGTTAATATAAAACTTGTGTTTATATTCTCATTTAACTCTTGGAACGAAAAGAAACAAGCTGTTAAGCAAAAGAAAAACACTAGTGAATCAATTTAAATAAAGATAAAACTCTACACATCAACATTTTAAATTATTTTCCAACTCCCCAAGTTGAGAACTGAGACGTTGCATTATTCAGGTTTTTTTTTTGTCACAGATTATTAGTGGATTGAATCATGTCGACTTCTTTTTTCTTGGTCCGAGAAATGTTTCACAACCTCATCCAACAATCATCTCCGATACCTTTTTTACAGAAAAAAACTAAACACAGTTAAATTGGCCTTGACATTAATACAGTATCATGTATCACGTCTGTTAGAGATTCACCTGTGCTCTTTTGCTGACCTTTGACCTTGCATTTGACACTTTCTACAATAACAGATTGCACAATGGCAATTTGAATACAAACTTCAGACTGTAGGAAATGAGTGTCTGGGGTTTTGTCAAAAATCAGAGGGATCACTGTCCAGGAGCAGGAAGTGACTCTGGACAAAAGTCTAGGATCCTGACAATCTGCGCGTACACGTGTGTGTAATTAGGCTCTCCACAGTTTCATCTCAAGGTCACGTTGTGAACTCTGTCTTTTCTAGCAGCTTTGCTGAGTGTTATCGTGGCCTGGTTCACTTAGTTGACTTCAATGTGGTTTACTGACTGTTTTTTCTGTTTCAGCGGTGGTCAGTGCCATCCCGGTGCCGGCTCTGGACTCCTCTCAGTACCCTGGTATTCTGCCTTCACCTTCGTGCAGCTTCGCACACAACAAGTTCAGCCTGAGACCAATGCCTTTCCCCAGCTTGACTGTGGACAGAGGATACACACCAGGTACAGTAGTGCCAAATCCAAATCTCCAACAGCACTTACAGCTACAGTGTGCAACTTTTGGGAATCCAGCCAGTGGTAGGAAGAGACTTAATCCACTCCACTATGACTGAAGGGCTGGTTCCCTTACAGTCTAGACAGGCCAGCCTCCAGAGATCTTTGTGCTGTCAATGCCGTTTAATGTCTGGGTCACAGAAATTTTCACTGCACCTCTGTATATAATTATTTTGTATTTGAATTTAATAATTTCAAACGAATCTAACTTAGTGCGTAATATTATTGACTAACACTGATACTAAATGTTTACGGTCATAGTCATACATTTATATTCAGTCAAAGCAGGAACAGGTGAGGTAAAAAGGAAAAAAATCTAAGTCAAGGAGAGGTGATTAAAGTGTTATGAGACGTGGTGTTTCCCTACCAAGAAACACAAGTGCAAGATAGAACAGATTTTAGGACATAGGAATATTTCTGTATTCAAAAGTTTTTTGAGGAGTAGCTTTAAGTGTAGGGTAATCTGGGCTTTTGAGAAATGTATTCATGATTAGTGGAATAGCTGGGATTAGGGTAGGTGCAGTTGCTTGAAGGAGAGTGGAGGGGATGGGATCCACAGAACAGGTGGTAGGATGCTTTGAGAGGAAGAATAGTGAAAGGCGGAGAATCGTTGACTGTTTGATGATGTCCCCATCTGGAGAAGAGAACTGCAAGCTGATGGCTGAAACCCTATTAGTAAAGAAGCTGGCAAAGCCGTCAGCAGGGAGAGATGTGGATGGCGCTTGAGGAGCGATTTGAAAGTGGAGAACAGCTTCCTGGTGTTAGTGGTGATGGAAAACATATTCTGGTAGTATTCAGGTTTTGCCTTGCTGACGCTGTGGGAAAACAAAGGGTCTGATATTCAGCAGGAGCAGATGGAGTCTTGGACTTGTGCCACTTCCCCTCAGAACTCCTGAGCGTGGGGCATTGTTCACGCATTACCGCACATGAACTTTCCCGCCAAGAATTAGGAGCTGCAGGATGGGCAAGTCTGGAAGACAGGGGTCAAAGACTTTCAGGTGTGGTTCAGAAGCTGTCAGTGTCCGTGTCAAGGGTGGGGAGGATCTGTCATGGGGCTCGGTTTGCAGAGACCATGGAAGAAAATTGCTCAGGATTGAGAGACCTGAGGTGTGATGGAAAGTTACAAGTTGAGTGGGAGTGAGGGGAGGACCGTGGAGAAAGACAGTGAGCTGAATGAAAAGGTGATTTCATAAATGAAGAGCTGTTTGCCGTGGTGGTGTCATCAGTGAAGAAGACGTCCAGGTGGTTGCCAGCTTTGTGGGTAGTGTACGTGGGTAGAAATGCAAGGACATCAGCAGTCTGAGATTTTGCCTGGGTGGATGTTCATGTCCCCCAAGATGATGAGACGATTGCTGCTTTGACACAAGGAGGGCCACCAATGAAATGAATAAATTTCAATAAGAACCTGATTGTTCAGTGCACTGACTGCTAGAGCTGCTAACAGTTTGTGAAAGAAAGAACAGTGTACGTACTAACAATGCAGCCAACAAGGCTGACACTGCAGCATCTTAATTTTCCCATCCCCTCCTCTCCTCGTCGCCGTTCTATTTAAACCCCATTTTGCAGCAGAACGAAATGCAAAACGACATGGTGGGGAGCAGTAATTTGGTAATGTGCTAATTCCTGGTCAGCTTCTATCAGTGATTTAACAACAGCGGAGAGACGAGGAAAAGCTACAGAGACACCGAATTAGCCGACACAGTGGGTGGGCTGATCACTGCTGGCAAAACACACACAATGAGCTGAAGGAGGGGTGGGGCAGCTAATGATAGAGGGAGTCCAATATAATGAGAGAGGGAAAACACAGGCTGTTAATGACGGGGAGAAAATAAACCTGTAAGTCATTCAAACAATGAGACATAACAACAAGTTTCACCGACTGCGAAGTGAAACGTAAAAAACTGGTTCCAAAGGAAGTCAACTACAAGTCCCAAAGAAATATCCAATCAGAGAGCTTCAGATCATCATCAGTTACCATGTCTCTGTCAACGACAGAATGAAGTTAGATCTGTAGCAACATTAACAAACAGTATTTCATTAAACTCGTTGTATGTTTTTTATCAGTTTCTCTTCACACATGTCCACATGTCTACAGATTTTTCTATTGATTAAGCCCGTGTGTGAATTGGTGAGAAAGAAACAAATTGTGAGATGTTTTAAATGATCATGTGCTGTATAAATGCAATATACAGTATTTAAATGATTGCATAGTTTTAAAGAGTGTTTGGATGGAGAAGCTTGAAGCACAAATTTCAGATCCGCAAGGGAAAATTAACTTACATTCTCTTAGTAAATAGATAAATACATTTTAAAAGTTGTGGTTTCATCTGTTTTTGGCCCAAACTTTATTCAGACCCACAGAAGTTTATTATAAATTCTAGTTGAGATCCCAGAGTTTCAGAATGTGCCAAACATGTCAGGCTGATTCTTTGAGAAATGTTTCAAAATGATGCACAAAACATGTAGAATATTTGCTTTTGATGGGATGGTGCAGCCACTCTGGGTTGTAAATATTTCACTCAGTATAAATAACGTAAAGCATCATCAATGAAGAGCTGGAACAAGATAATACCTTCGGATAGGACGAAAAAAATGAAAGCAGCTGTAATTGATATATGTAAGATTAGTTAGATGACTGTGTGTCTTGTGTCCTCTCAGCCCTACAGATCTTTTTAAGCATCTTTTAGCTCACTGTTTTGTTCTATTTCATTCCGTCTCATCAAAATAATATTTGTGGATAGAGTGACAAACTGTGTTCTCTGACAGTAGTTTTCAGAGTTATTCCTGAGACCATACATTGATTTCCACCACAGATTTCACTGGATTCTCTGAATGTTTTACTGATATTACCAGACTGTGCTTGATGAAATCCTCAAAGTCTTTGCAATTTCAATTTAACATACAGTACGTTATTCCCACATTGTTTCACACAGTGATAAACCTCAATCCATCTTTACATCTGACTCAGCTCTTTCTATAGCAAAGCATGATACACAACCTGTTTTAATTAACTTCATTATTTGTGAGACTTTTTTTTTGTTTGTTTACTTTTTATTACCCACTTTTCCTAGTTTTTTTGTTGCCACCCAACTGAACATACTGTGTGTAGGATTTCTACCCATGTAACTTAGTTTTACGTGTCTGCAGGTGGAGCTGAATTCAACACTAACCATCACCTTGGTGGCCATGATTAAATTTTTATAAAAAATAAACCAGTTAATAAAGTATGTATTAAGGACACAAAGTTTCCATGATGAGCGGCTTCAAAGATACAAAAAAAAACGCTTTCTGAAGTAGGTCGAGGGAACTCTCTGCAGTTCATTCAATCAAGATTCCAAGTCAGAGCAACTTGCATTTCTAAACTCTGAAACCTGAACCAGAAATAAGAAAATATTTTAATAATAAAAAGATTTAATGATTCTAGAAAATTCCTGTTTCTGACATTTAAAGTTGTCACATACAGAATGTGCTTGTACAGCACAGACCTCAATCAAACCAGTGGTCCACACATCAAAACACTGCTCTGTAGCACCACTGGTGGTCAAGAACACAGGAGAGTATTTTTGAAAAGCCATTAAACAGGAATGCAGTGTTTAAAATTAAAATTTAAATTAAAAACCCAATTCATTAATGATACAGTGACATAATGTGTAACGGTTTAACATTATTTATGGCTGATTGTCTAAAGCATGGTTTAATTATCCAGGAATCTCCCTGTCCATGAGCCAAAGAGACAGAACTAATATGTCTCCAATCTGTTGTTAAGAGTTCATGTTACCTCTGCAGACTCTGCAAATACATAGATAATTAAATAAATCACTGCTCTGTTCTACTTCAGCATATCTAAGCCGTGGCTTTGTAATCTATTCGCAAGATGCGTTAACCGGTTCGCTTCAGTGTGTCTAAACACACTAGTTATGCTTTCCATTCAGCTGCTGTACATCCCCAGATGAGGCTAAATTTCTTTTGATATGCAACCACTCAAAAGAGAAAAAAGAAATAGCAGAAGCATATTTAACTATGTTGTTTCATCCTTCCATCGCTGCAGGGATGGAGATAAGGTTTGTTGGTGCAGAGCAAATGGAAGGTGGAGGAGTGGAAGTGAGATCTGCCCCGATGAAAATCATCCTTTCTTCTGTTGCCTTTTCCTCTGGAGACAATTAGCTGTGTTTGATTATCTAACTTGTGTAGATATGTCTCAGTGCGGACGTCACTACACCTGTTGGAGCAGGTAACCTGGCACCAGGCTACTACACCATGAGCTGCATTTGTCAGTTCTGTCTGTGTAATGTTTCGGGTTTTTAAGGTCGTCCGCTCAGAACATTAACACGTTTTGTTCTGAAACCTAATTGCAAACAGAATCTGTGGATGTTTAATCCGGAGGCAGTGCTGGTCCTTGGCAACATCTCACTGAAGATACAGGAAGATAGAATTTACTCATCATTTTTCTGCCAAACCTTCTAGGTCTATGTCATTATTCATCTTTCCTTCTTTCTTGGGTTCCATAAATCTTTATTTTTTTCTTTAGTCTCTCACTTTCCTTCTGCCAGCTTTTCCTCTCATTTTTTAGCACTTGTCTCAGCTAGTTAAAGACACAATGACTCTACATGTAAACACCAGCTATTCTGATTCTGAGCTAGATGAGTTTCCTAACTCATGTCGCATAACATGCATGTTCCGTGGAGAATATTTCTCAGCACATTTCTTCAGCAACAGGCAGATCTTCTTCTTTTCCTTTTTCACGTTTGCAGTGTTTATGTAGAGTTATAGACTGACTTGGATACAAACACAATTGTTACTTAGTTAGTTCGGACATAAGTAAAATCCTAAATAAGTAAATGTCCCATTGCCCTTTCATTCGCCGACATAAAGAAACTTTCCAGCCACCAGCTAACGATCCCTACTCCAGTGGGAAGGCCACCTCAGCTGTCAGACTGGGTAACTGAGGCCATGAGTTTACCCCCGATCCAGTCCATCCTGGATGAGCGACCTAATTTGCCAAGTCCAAGGTCTCTGAACTTCCTGTTAGTGACCGTGATTGACTGCAGCTGGCGGCTTCTCTGGGCCAACATAAAAAAGATTTGTTCGACAGCAGTCATTGGATTGACAGAAATCCAAGGACTTTTACACAAATCAGGGATGTCTCTTGGGGCCATGTCTAAACACCTGCAGATTCTAAGCTATTGGGAGGTGGAACAACCCAGAATCCAGAATCATTGCACAGGCCTGGCATGAACTGGATGTGAGGCTGATCACAACAGTAGTTAGATGCTAAAACAATGAACCCACCCCCTGGTCAGGACGGTCTGTCTGTTGTTTCTGAGATGTTTTTCAAGTGAGTGACACTGAGGAGTTCAGCATCTCAGTGCTGAAATGACAAAGTATTTTTTGCTTTTATGAAAGAAAACCACACCTACTTTGGACTAACATGACCCTCACATAAACCTGTCTTTGTATTGCAGGGACCCTAGGTAGTAAAACGCACAGGCATAGATCTATGCAAACAATATTTAGATTAACTTTCTCGACTCAAACACATTTTCAGTCCTGTGGCTTTCCTGTAGCAGCAGTAATTTGCAAAATTGTGTCACATTTTCTCTATGTACGACCGCCTACATCAAAGCAGAAGCTGTGTCTGAAAAAACACTGAAGTACTTTTGGATTTCGGTCCAGTATATTCACACGTTTGAAGTTTGTTTTCACATACGTACGCAGTGTTTTTCTGTCCTTTCTTTGCAAATGACTCTGATGCAGAGTAATTGGGTGTTTTGTCCTCTCTTTGTGCCCATTTTCTCTTGTCTCTTTTTACTTACTTCCTCCCGTCCTCACTCGCTTCTCCTCCTCCTCCTCCCTCCCATCCAGCGATGCCTTCAGATACCTCCACCAACCCTCTTCTTCAGCAGCAGCCTCCACCACAGCAGGCCCCTCCTCTCCTGCCCGGCTCCACCGCTCCGCCTGTGGAGCACGTTCCCGGCGTCGGCCCAGTGCCGGGCGCTCCTAGCGCAGCAGCTTCTGTTGTTGAGGAGCCCCAGGCAGGGAGTGGAAGGACCATACCGACCGCCTGCGTGCGGCCCACCCATCCACTGCGAAGCTTCACCAACCCCCTGCTCCCACCGCCTATGGGGACCATTGACCCAAAGGTGTACACGTCCATGATGCCACAGTCCAGTAAGTACAACTCTTTGTCAAATTTATCTTGACTCGTTTTATTACAGTTTAGGGCTACATCCAGTTTTGAATATCGTTAGGCGTAATGTATTTCCAATGCATATTACAAGCTTGGCTCTTGCCAAAAGTTCTGTTGGTGTAGCTGTTGTTTTCTTCTACGTTATAACGTCATAGCACTTTTCCAGTGCATGAGACCAGTCTAACTTGAATTGAGTCTGCTCGCTTTTTTGGTTTTCTATCAAGCAAAAGTTTTGGATAATAAATGGCGCCCGGAACTTTTTTGGTATCACCTCTATTAAGGTTCCAGGTGACCTGAAGCAATACCACTGCTGACTACTGATTGCTTGGAGAGAATTGTCACGTCATCTCATTGTCTGAACTCTGAAAAAGTACAGTATTTCTCAGACTCTTCAGATTTTTTTCACCGGTCTTTGGTCGCTCTGCCTTTAGCCTCTTCTGAGAATATATTGTGACAGAAACTTACTGAGAATAAAAAACAGCATTCCTTTGACACCATGTTTGTCACATTAAAGGTATTTTCACTTTGGGGGGCCCATATCTGCAGTGGAAAGCAAAGTATCTGGTACCAAAAGAGAGATGACTTCAGTCCGGGCCATCTTACGGAGAAACTTTATTTAATGCCACATAATTACCACAAAAAATGGTGGTGTGACAAAATTATGTAAAATGATCTGATATATCTGTGGAAAAATAATTTTTCCACCAATAGTTTCTTTCTACATCAGGATAGATATTCTCTTAGCAAAACAGGAAGCATGAATGTTCATTGATTGGTCAAACGCTAAGCCAGTGCTGCAGTCATGATGGAGGATGCAAATTAGGGTAAAACGTGTTATGGTTTCTGTTCTAGGACGGCAATTATGTCTCTTTATTGAGTTTAGGATATTTTTTTAATGTGAGAAAGTGTCCATTTAGATTTAGAAGACATGGTCTGTTTGTTTCAAATTAAGTCTTTCTTTTAAGTTCGATCTGACGTCTACGGCACTGTGAGATGTGCTCTGACAGGTGAGACGGCGTTTATTTGAGTCGGGCCTGAGAATCAGCTGTCATCCTGTGCGGGGTAGAACAGTAGTTTTCACAGCACGCCTTGTGGTAGTTCATTCTTAATATGTTATAATTGATGTCGGAAGATAAAAGCTTGTGTCAGAGTTGCAAGTTTGCCTGAAGGGAAAATTAAAAAACAAACTTTATTGCATATGTCAAAAGACCGCAGGGATATACAGGAATACATGGAATACTGGCGGTCAGCTTTACATCACTTCAGTGTTTCTACGAATGGTGTGAAGACAAATACAAAGCAAAGCCTCTGACAATGAGTCCTTCTGAGGGGAGCTGGTCCCTACAACTGTCTGTTCCGACAGCATCTGTGATGACACCCAACGTAAGCTAACACACTGTGCTGTGACAGTGATGTAGCTTGACGTGATGTCATGTAGGCAAAGTTTTCCACATTTTGGACTGTTAGAATGAAAAATTTAAATGTATTTTATTGGGATTTTATTTGATAGACCAACACAAACTGGCATATCATTATGAAGTGAAAGGAAAATGATAAACTTTTTTTTTTTTTACAAATTAATATTTGAAAAGTGTGGTGTATTTTTATTCAGTCCCACTCAAGAGAGTCAACACTTTGTAGAACCACCTTTCACTGCAATTACAGCTTCAAGTGTTTTGGGGCATATGTCTACCAGGTTTGCACATCTAGAGAGTAAAATGTTTGTCCATTCATCTTTACAAAATATCTCAAGCTCAGTCAGATTGGATCGACAGTGTCTGAGAACAGCAATTTTCAAGTCTCGCCACAGATTCTGATTTGGATTTAGGTCCGGACTTTGACTGGGCCGTTCTAACACATGAACATGCTTTGATCTAAACCTTTCCACTTTAGCTCTGGCTGTGTGTGTAGGGTTGTTGTCGTGCTGGAAGATGAACCTCTGCCCCAGTCTCAAGTCTTTTACGGGTTTTCTTCTAACATTGTCCTGTATTAGTCTCCATCCATCTTCCCTTCTCATCTGAGCTGCTTCCCCGTCCCTGCTGAAGAAAAACCTCCCCACAATATGAAGCTGCCACCACCCGGTTTCATAGTGAGGATGGTGTGTTCAGGGGATGTGCAGTGTTAGGTTTCTGCCACACAAAGTGTTCTACGTTTAGGCCAAAAAGTTCCATTTTGGTCCCATCTGACCACAGAACCTTCTTCCACATGTTTGCTGTGTCCCCCACATGTCTTGTCACAAACTGCAAACAGGACTTATGGCTTTATTCCAACAATGACTTTCTTCTTGTCACTCCTCATAAATGCCAGATTTGTGGACTGATAACTAATAGTTGTCCTGTGACAAAGTGTGGAAATGTTATGGGGTGTGAATACTTTTACTAGGCACTTTGTGATTAACACGACATTATATAATACAGTAAATATAGGCTGACATGGCTCATGTGGTCGTGATATATAGTGTTGTAACCTTAACATATGGTTTAAACCTCTAAACTATATTGTGTAGTGACTAGAAACTAAGAGTGTGTTCTCCTGTAAAGAACAACTTTTAGTTCCGAGTGTTTCATTTTTACTCCAGTATGACTGTGACAATTTTATTTACCCATCACATCTAAGACGTAGGTTCTTCATTAAAAATATCATAAATATTTAGCCTCATCTTTAACAGTTCTGCTGCCTTCACTCAAACATTAACTAGGCAGCCGATCATTAGTCCTAATGTTTTATTAATTACTAATTATTTTCTTGCCATCCATGTTAACAGCAGCAACGACTTGTGTTTAAAATACATTGTTTTGACAAAGTGATATTTTTAATGAGTAATGACGTACTTGAATTTGAAGTGGTACTTCTGCCTGATTATCGAGTTTGTGTACTTCTGCATGAGTGTAAAGGGGTTGAAACCATGCAGATGTGGAAATGAGTTGATGTGAAATGAAACTATAAGAAGACATGAGTATGCTTTATCACATGCATTAGTTGGGTCATAATTAGGTTAAGTCGTTACCACTAATGTTTACATGATTACAAGGCTTCATCAGGGTGCCTGTCAGTTCTTCTACATCAAAAAAAGTGAAACACGAGTGAATCTCAGCCAATATATGTGCTGTACTTCATCATAAAACAATTTTAGGAAATGGAAAGTATTCGTTTCATGGTCTTGAAATTAGATGTGCGTATTTATGTAGCCCCTCGTTCCATTAAAAGGTCTCGCCCCAATAATTAAAGCTCACGTTAAGACAAAAACTAGATTTTTACTTCCCGTCTGGTTTGACTATTATTAAGGCTCCAATTTGTTATTAATTGTTTTGTCAGGTTTCTGTGACTCTTTTTTTAAGCTTTCTTCTCTCCACTGAGCGGCTGCACTTTATTTTAGATTTCATTCACGGATGCTAAATGCATTAGCCCCAGGCTGCTAGACATTGTGTGTTACTAGTTTGTGTGTATACAAAGCATGTGTGTGTCTGTGCAGAAGAATATGCTGTAATTGGCTTTGACAGTAGCCAGAGGGTTGCAATTCTCTCCCTATATATTACTTATCTTTGTCCACATATTTCTCTTGTTCAAAGACCTGTTATATTTGAAAAGAAATTCCTCTTCCTAATGAAAATGAGACTCTTTCTTTTTTTTCTTCTTTAGCCTTGTTAGCCGACTCTAGCAGATGGTTCTCTGTCAGTCAACCCTTGAAGTTTCAGCTGGGATACCTTGAAAGTTGAAACAGGATCCAGGATCCTGGGTCAGCAAATATACAAACTCTCCTTTTCACGTGTGGCCCTGGGAGGAGTTTAAGGCCCAAACCACCCAACACCAGCTATGCTTTATATATATGAATGCCAGTTCCAAGCATGGTAAAATTGGGAAGGTTTGTGTCAGGAAGGGCATCAAAATCTGCCAAATCCATGTGAGGACCAATGATCCAGTTTAGGACAAGTCAAAAGAAAGACTGCCATCTTCAAAATAGAATTACCTATGTAAGTTCCTAGAAGGCAAAAGAACAATGATAATCTTTCAAACAAACAAAAACATCCTTAAATTGAAAGAGTCATTCACTTTCAAAGGGTTTTCTTTGTTCAACAGGCATAGCATACCAAACCATGGACTCTAAAAGCAGCAGAAGTCCTTGAATGAGTAACTGCGAAAGCAGCAAGCGGTCTTACTGAACAGCCAATCAGATTGCAGCATCACTGTTAGAATCATGACAGCCTTTGGATGGTGTGATTCAATAAAGTAAGAAAGTCAAACAACTTGTTTGCAAAAAGAGAGCACAGCAAGAATGAGTGAAAACGTCCTGAAAAGTCTGAGGACGAGTTTAGAACAGTTACCTGAGAGCCGGTGATTGAGACCCGTCGCTGCTGTACTTAATTTAATGACTGTTCTTTGTAAAGCAAAAAGGTTGGAGGAATTGCATAAAAAGGAAGCTTGTCATTTTTTATTGCTTTGTGGTGAGTGAAATTGTTGAAATGTAAAAATGTAAGCTATATTCTTAATCTATATTTACATATGCATGTAGTTTGGCTCATTTTTCAGTCTTATTTATTGGCTTTTTAAGTTTTTAGCATGTGTGTTTGCTGAGCAATCCACTACAATCCCTAAAACAACTGAGCTCCTTTCATGCTTACTCATCCTTTTGTCATCTCTTTATTTTCATAAAATAATATCAAGTCTGGTAGTTGACCAAAGTCCTGCAGAACAACCTTAGTTTTCTCAGGGGTAACCACCACTTTTCCTCATTCCCTGTGTCTTCTTTGAGTCACTTTGTCTGTTATATTCATCTTTAGCTGCATGTAAATGAACTTTACATGATTTTTCTACCTCGTCAGTACCCAAAGTGCTTTACACTGCTTCTCATTCACCCAATGAGACACACACTCCCACAATGATGGAGGAGCTACTGTGCAGCTGGACCCAAGCAACTTGGGGTTCAGTGTCTTGCTTGAGGACACAAAATAACAACAATTGTCATTATATATAATCTCTGGACGTATTTGCCGTGTGAATTGCATTCTCTATGTCGATATCAACTTAGTATATGAGTGTGGTGGGGGATGGGGTTTAGTTCCTTTAGAATTCTGTTTACATGCCCAGGTGGCCTCAGATTACCATTGATTTTTGGTTTATGGAAACCTTTTCTCTGAGCAATAGAGAGCCTGTGGCAATGCTTGACTCCACTCCCGAGACCTCCTACTCACCCTGTGACCCACACCCCCCTTTGTTCCATGACACAGAGTCTCTGATATGGGCAGCGCCATATCTCCATCAACCCCCTCCAGTTTTCTTTAAAGGAGTGGGAAATTAGACTTGTGAACGATGGCAGTAGATTCTCAATGTTGGTTTGATTTGTGAGTTTATAACAAAATGACTCTCGGTTTAAAAAAAATTCATTGTTGTGCAGTTTATTAGATTGTTTTGGTGAGTGAGAGTAAAAATCATGAGCAGACTTGAGGTTAATAAGTTTGTGAGTTGAATAGGTCGCTGCGCAGTAAAGAAACTGAAACCTAACTCGTGTTCTTCCTATAATGTACCTGATTGAATCAGGTATCAGAACTGTCAAACCAAGACAATAATGTTTTGTTTTGTTGGACGTGTTGCCTTGAAATTCTGTAGTTACAAGCCCTGATATGGAGGTTCTGCTCTTTTAACTCCCCACACTGAAATACTAAGCTCGTGATGCCCACAGGAAGATGCAGGGTAGGAGGTGGAGAAGTGACAATATCAAGCCTTTGCGACCTCTGTTTTCGAAAACATATGTTTTTATGCAACTAAAATTGCAAAAATAATTACATTTTTGAAAGAATTGTAATCAGTGGATGACTACATTCAGGTAAAATGTATTTTTGAATGAATGAAGTGCTATATTCAGTTCAAGGAACAAGCACGTGCTACATTTTGCTCTTTTAAGATAGACCAGAATATTTTGGAGTGGTTAGCGCTGCTGCCTTACAGCTAGAAGGCCCCCAGTTTCGATGTCATTGTGTGTGACATAGTTTATAATATTTCTGTAAAAAACTTTGAATATTTTAATACTGAAACCTCCAGGTGACATTAATGTTGTGGCTGATCGGTGAATGCTCATTTCTTTAAAAGAAAACATGATTCATTTGCATTTATGGTTCTCACCAAACGGTATTTGGGGGACGGAAGTTTTTCTGTTTTGAGTGAAATAAAGTTGCAATTTAGAGTTTGGACAACAAATGAAGGAGGACAAAATAAAATTACAATGCTTATTTCAACACTAATAATATGAATTTGGCATAGTAGTGATAATACTGTAGGCTATGATATTCTTGGCCACAATAATTGGGACGTGCAAATTTTACACGAGCACATTCAAAGCCTAAACCTTCGGTGGCCTACTGTGCCATAAGCTTTGTACACTCCCTCCTTCCACCCATATGAATTTGGACGGTGCTCATAACCCAGGTAGCAGTTACATTTCCACTAATAGATATTCCGGTAATTAACTTGGCTTGTTTCAAAGGGCTAATATAAAGGTTAATATCACATTGGTATCCCAACGTTAGACAGAAGCTCTTAAATCTGTTGGGGAACAAATGAAATTGTCACGGTCTTGCTGGTATGAAAACAAATAACTTCAGTTTCTGAGCCTGAGCTGTTTTCATCTTCACCGACCACAGACGCCCTCCACTCCCACCCAACCTCATTTCATATCAATTTTTAAAGAGGGACCCTCTTTTCTCTTCTGAATGAAGCCTCTGAAGCCCCATTTAAGAAAGTATGATGGCGGGCAGTTACTCACCTAAACTGGCCTAAATGTGCGGTTTTAATGCTGGAAGCTGTAATGGCATTGTCTGACTCAGTGTCTGGATACTGAAAATAGACATTTTAGCCGCAGCTGGAGGCTGCCACAGAGCTCGCTGTGATGGATATTTTTAAGCGTACGCCTTCATCTTGCCTTGGAGGATATGTGTTATTACCAATGAAAAGCATTAAGACAGTTTAAAATGGTTATCAGTAGCATTTGGACGACCATGTGAGACAGAGAGAAAGACTGAAGCCTGTGGTATTTTTTAGAGTCCTTTCATATCATACACTTGATATTTTATTAGTTTTAAAGAGGGAACAATATTCTTTCTCTACACAACACAAGTGTTACCAGTGTATCCTGAGCGTGGTCACCAAAATCAGGGCCAACCCGCAAAAATATTTTGCAAAGGAATACCATAACCCTGGAAAAATAATGACTATTAAAATCTAGCTGAACCCACATTCAGTTTACTAATGTGCTAGTCACAGATTTAAAACTCATTGGGCCGAGGATGGTAAGCAGAGCATCAGGTAAATTCAGCTAAAGGTTCTCAACTCTTTCAGGCTACGTCGTCATACATTGGTATGATGTGGATCTGCTGTCATGGAGCTCAGATAGGACATAACGGGGAGGGGAAAAACGATTCCAAAGATATTACAACTCGAGGCTTGAAGTAAAGATGGAGCAGTGGATGAGGATGGGGAACGGGAGAGTCGAGCCTCAATCTGCACTTTAATGAGACGTGGTGAGGTGGTCAGAATGTACACTGCATCACACCAAAGCTGTGCAGACTTTGTGCCCGTGTTACACTATTCAAATAAAAAAGTTTAAAGAAAACACAAAGATAGAAATGATAAAAATAATAATGACATAATGAAAATTATTAGAAACCAAGTCAAAATGTTTCTAGTAGAATAAATGTAGGGATCCAAGAATAATGTGTATAGTAACAGCAGTTAGGAAAATAACACGAATAGTGAGCATGTCATATTACCTGCAATTTTCTTTAATTTAAGATGAAATTTCCTTGTTTTAGTTGCATTATAAGATTAAATGTGTGGACAGTTATAGCAGCAGGCTGTTGTACACTGTGTGAATTCAGTGAGAATGGACACGACAACAATCCACCCTGCTGATGCCTGTTGAAAATGTAGAACACAGATGTTGTCACATCTTATTATACTCAATGTAACTGTAATGCATGAATGCTTAGTTCTGACAAACCATCCACAACAACCTTCAAACATTATATCTACGGTCCATACACTGATCAGGCATAAAATTATGATCACCTGTGCAATTTATGCACAGTGGGAAATTCTAACTCTGTAAAAGTAGGATTCATGGCAGAGCTGCTGTATTGGATTGCAGTAAATGACACAGGTGGTCATAATGTAATGCCGGATCAGTGTTTAGAATGTCTGAGTTTATAAACTGAATTTGTTGTTTAAAGTATATGTGTAGCTTTTGCTTTTTATGACATGAATTCTGGGATATAGTGTTTTACTTTGATACTTATGTCTGTATTTATAGCCAATTATGGTTCGCATCCATAAACTTGCATAAACATATAATGCAAATCTTAAATTGTAGAGGCTATGAAGGTTGGCTGCTAGGTATAAAACACTTCCTACAGGCCAGCTATAATACTTCATAAGATTTTTTTACAATATGTATTTGAAAATGTTTTAAAATTATTTACAAGTTTTGTGTTGATTAAGAAAAAACATTCTCTCTAAACTCAATGTAATACATTGCTCATTTTGAAATGACTTACTACATTAGGCTTTTTAAATTATGACCAACATGCCAATTTCAGTGAAAAAGGATCCAAACTGAAATTACAGTAACATAATAATAATGCAGATACAGCTGGTGCAAATGTCCAAAAAATATCAAAGTGTGTTTAAAAAATTGTAGTTTTAGTTTTTTCTTTTTTTTTTGTTAAATAACCGCCATCTATACATTTTCAGTGAAACACGACTGTTCCTAGACATCAGAAGATTAAAATTAAAAAACAAACTGTTTGTTTCTCTTCCCATGTTAACGAGGATTTGTTGAAACAACCTGTATCTCTCACAGTTATTGTGCAAATAATGAGATGAGGATGCAATTTTTTGAAAATACTTGAAGCAAAGTTCCCTAAATCTTTATTAGTTGGCCCGAATGCTGCTCCTCCATCAGTCAGGGAGACAGCTACACAGACAAGCAGACAGACACAAAATAAAAAGAACATAAAACCAGTGGACAAAAAACACCCTACTGCTGTGGGAAGCGGATCAGACACTGGCTGTCTCCCTTCTGAGACACAACATTTCCTCAAAGGCACTTTTCATCTTTAACTGTATTTACTTCAAGCTGTCCTAGGGATCAATAACCCCTCCCCCTCCATCTTCACCTTCATCACTGTAAATCTCTCCATCTTTGCCTTCAACCCAGAAACAGACAGACGCTGCTGATGTGAACCCCGTCGGGCATTTTGCACCTCCACTCCAGCTTGTCTGGTAAATATATCCACCTCTTTGAGCAGATGAGCTGCCGGTCCCCCTCTGCACTTCCACCCCCACCTCTCTCTGACAAACCCCCAGAGGCTGAGCCAGGCACTGTGAAACTCTCTTTTATGGCTTTCTCCACTGTGGATATGTAACCTTTGCTTCATCTCTGTACTGCTCCAGCTCATTGTGTTTTTCCACAAAAAGTTCTTTTTTTTTTTGGAGCTCAGTCAAGTTTGGATTCGGTCTGACAGCAACGTGCTGAGAAGTCACACAAACATATTTGGTTCTGCTTCATTTTGAAATGAAGCTAGCAGGGATTTCTCCAGCACATTTACAGACATACAGAAATTCAGAGTCACACAAGGTCAATGTTAGCGTGACAATAAACTACTGGAACTGAAAGATACATACTCTTCATCCACTCTAGTGCCATGTAAGGCCATGATGTTGTGTGCACTAAAAAGTTTTGACATGTACAAATTGCAGATATTTATAGAATTTTTCTAAACTAGCGGAACTAAATACAATTTATACGTCGAATTAGGTATGAGAAAGAAGCGACCACAATCAAAGACACAATTTCTAGAAGTAATCAGAATCTGATCTGGGCTCAGTGGGTCTTACATTGACTGCGTTGACATGCACTAACCAGTAGCCGTGCTGGGTGGCTTTCTTGGAAATCAGGGAATGGGAAACCTGATTATTGTGTTTTGGTGTCGCAGAAGAGGGGACAGTGCAGGGGAAACAAAGGAAAAAAAAGGAGACAAAAACCGCTGATCCACAACACGAACTGTCTGAATTTTAAAAATCAGGGAGAGAAAGTGACTCGTATGAGGCGCTTTGGGTTGAAATTTTTTTTAGTCATTGTTTGAAAAATGTGGCAGCACCCCGGTTAATGATGTTCCTGTCTGCAGCTGTTTTTTATGCACATGCACACTTGGGGAAAGCTGATTCGAAACCTGGTTACACGTATACATTGCAAAGAACTCGACTTTCTCTGACAGAATCTTCCTGGGGAAACCAGGTTTCCCTCAAGCCCTACCCTGATTTCAGAATCCAGCTTTGCCGTATACATGAGAAGGCCGACTGTAACCCGGTTACTTAAGTCCACGTAAACACACTCACAGTTATCAACACTCAGTTAGGTGTAAATGAAATTTTACAACGTTAGGCCAAGGCTGAATTATATTGTCTTCAGAAAACCATTTATGACACTATAACGAGCTATAATTTCTTAACTAATTTCACTCATGTTTTTATATTAAATTGTCATTACAAAAATGTTTTGTCTACAGTAACTGAGAACTGTGATAGTTAAATTGAGAGTAATTCAAGGTCTGCGTATCATTGTAGGATTGCGTGACCTGAATTACTTACATGGTAGAAAATCATCATCACATGATTTTGTTTAACCATGAATTTGGCACGACTTGCCTTTATTTACAATCTTAGGGATGGACAAACTATTATTATTATTACTACTAGTAATATTAGTAGTACTAGTAGTATAATTGTTGTTGTTACTTTTGTACTATTTCTATTATGTTTCACATTACATCCATTTTACATCTAACTTTCTGTTCATCACATACTTTTTGCATTGCACTCTGTATTAATTTAACTATGTATTTCATTTTATAAATTCTGAAAGAAGACTGTCCTTGCCTCACGTTTTTATTTTTATTTCTAATTTTGTTCTTTTTTTTTTCTCCATGGTTAGAATTAGAATTAGAACCTCGTGATTAGAATTTGCAATATTTCCTAAAGAAATTTCCGCACATTCCTTGTTCATCACATTAGAGTGAGTATATGTCCACACACGTATTAGAGTCACTGATTGCTATTGGATGACAGTGAAAGATTTGATTCAAACTTTGTACAAAAGTTCTAGTTTGATTTATTCTGAAAACTCTGCTGGAAATTACACATTTATCCTGAAAACACAGGCATCATTGTATGCCACAGTATAGACCATTTATCATGGTCCATTTTGCAATGTATAATTTCCGCTTGTTGTTGTTAAGCAGTGGAAATGTGGCAATATAGTAATATGGATTTGAAAAAGTTACAAATGTGAAAAGTGACAAAGTGAGATGATGGTGGCCGAGTGTTTTCAGCCGGGACTTAATTTAATTTTCTCTCTGCAAGTTGATTGTATAAGAGAAATGAACCAAGGAAGTATATAGCATTTGTATTTAATAAACTAAAATATGTCTCTTGAGCTATCACCAGGAAGAAAAAACATAATTTTTACAAATACAGCAGTATAATGCCCATATTGTATTAAAATATTATGTCAGTATACGGGTTACCTACAGCAGACAAGGATTATCTCTGCAGGGGAAGAAGTGGCGTAATGGAAGTATTTGTAGTTTATCTTGGTGGTTCTCAGCTGCCATCCCAAGGTGGAAGGTTTTCATTTATTTATTTCTTCGCATCTGGTTTACAGCACAGCAGAGGGGAACATTCAACAGTTTGAAAGAAATCTTTATTTCCAGCAGGAGACCATCAAGCACAGTTTGTGCATGAGCTTTGCCGGTGAAAAAGAAAATATAATTAAACACTGTCCTAGTTCTCATGTAAAGAAACTTCTTTTTGAAAGAGTCATGATTTAAGCTGACTTTGAATCTATTTCACTTTGTCAAAGGCAGATTTTCCAGTGGACCAATACATATGAGGTGTCATACTGTACCCTGTCATGTTTTATGTTTTAAACATTTGAAACCTAATGGTCTTTTTCAACTGCAGGACAGTTTCCAGGAATTGTGTTAGTGATTTTGAACCTTGATACTTCAGACATAATAAACTACTTTTTCCAGTGAAGCTTTGCTGTAGCCACATAATGTAACTGAACTACCATTTTCATTTTACTTTATTATTCCGTGTGGCCTTTTGTTTATGCTAGATGTGGAGGATGTCATTCCTCTAACTGGGTGTTTGTTAATCAGCATAAAGCCAGAGCGTGAAGGTTGTAAGTTAGCTGGTTACAGTGCATCCAACAGCTCTTACAACCTGAAGGATCACATGTCTTTTTTGTCCCTACCCTCTTATACAACCCTCGAAAGTGGAATCAGGCATATGTTGAAATTGCACGCTTTTGTTGCCAAAAATTGGCAACAAAATGGCAACTGGTGTAACAATTTTTTTCAACACGCTGGATTTTAGTTGTCCGAATGAACATAGTTTTTCGGTTGGGTTTAGGCATTAAAAAGTGGTAAGGTTTAGTACAAATGATAAACTTGAATGTATATGAATTCACTATTTCCTTAATGTCATGGTAAATTATGTAGAGTGATTTATACGATATTTCGTCATGGTAACCGCAACAACAGAAAGTAGTTTGTAAAGATGTTATTCTGAGATATACAGTTATACACGCTAAAGCTGAAAGAGCAGCAAAGTGCGAAGCACACGATTTTTTTGCATCTATCACTTCACTGGTGTGAAGTGATGTATAGAGTTCCTGTTCCATCACATGACCTTCACATTAAATAGGTTATGTAGTAGGAAAAATGTGATTTGTCATTAAGTATAGGGAACATCTGTTAAATGATCATGACCTTTCCCTGTTTGTTCAGTATTGGGTTTGTGGAAAATGCATTTTGTACTTTAACCATTATTGATCTCCCTTTCCATTTCATTAACCCTAAGAAAGAAAAGGATCTCCGTTGTTGTAGGCAATCGCCGTGTGGCATGTTTCCACACCTTAAAGACGGTTGATGTTAAACATAGTTTAAATCGGATTGTTTCTGTTTTTCGCTCCTGTCGAGGCTGTTTCAGGTGTTTTGTTTCTAAGGGATGGTATTGATTAGGATGTGAAGGAGTGCGGTGCAGACAGAGGAAGAGAAGATTGCAGGTAGGAGCAGCCTCAGGATGTGTTCAGACATGTTGCTGTTCAGGGAATCAAGACACGAAGATTAAGAACTAGACTTAGTTCCTTTGTCTCCTGAGTTTCCTCCTCCATTATTGGTTTTCTCTCACTTCCCTTGTCACTTTGTAAAGAAGCGTCCTAAAAATGTGCTTTTCAACCGGTATTTATATGGAGACAAAGCAATTCAAACGCTTTTATTTGTTCACTTGCTTGGATGGTTTGTTGACTTTTTGCATCTAATGAGCTTGTTTTCTTAAGTCGCTGCTCTGAACATTTTCTTTTTTGTCCGTTTTGTGCTTTGTGTTTGTAACTTAAAGGAAAGATAGGCCGCTGATATGTGATGACAGAACAATGGATGCATGGATGGATGGTCAGATGACTAAAGAGTTTAGACTTCAGATTTGTTTCCTGTTCAGTGGTTCAATTAGGTGCATATGAACTTGTCATTTAGATTATTCAGATGCAAATAAAACACTACTAACCATAAACTATAATATTTAATAGCTGCTCTTAGGAAACTAGTGTTTCTATAACAAGAGGATTCTTTTGTTTTGTTCCCCACTTTCTCACGTTTTGTTGTTAATTATATCGACAACTAAAATGATTTAGAATAGCACTAGGTGTCACAGTGTGAGTCACACCATGTCTCTTCCTGTCTTGCCCAGGTGCAAGCCTCCCAAAGCCCCAGGTGAAGACAGCGTCTTTGGGTCAAGCTGGTAAGGCTCGCTCCCCTCTGCTGCCCGTCTCAGTCCCCACGGCACCAGATTTACCAGAGGAGGGAGGAACGAAACCTGCCGAAGATTCAGCTGCCAATGTAAGTCCAGGATGGCAAATAAAAAAAATCCTACAAGACAATTTTTATTTTAAAGCTGTAATATTTTAACTACCTAAGTAAGGTCACATCATACTAAATATCCCATGTCAGAGCAACTACAGTCACAGGAGGATCTGTGAGATATGTGTGGAGGCTAAGTAAGCAGGCTTTTGTGTCCAGACTGAATAATCAAACATTAGCAATCGGCATCATAAAGATACAGCCAACAATATACTCACCTGTAATGTCAGACCGTAACTTTGATTAGCTTCTTTGCCTGAACTGTAGACCTTCATTGTTGCCCGCCAGATACACCACTCGATTAGACAGAATGTAAGACATCTTGACATTTTTGTGCTAGAAACGAGAATATATCGCACACGGATGCACAGTTGAGTTTATATTATGGTGAGACAGAACGTGGGGCATTTATTAAAAATCTCAAGCATTTTGGAATGAAGAAAAACATGTGTTTCTTTGTGATTTTAGTGTCCGTATAGGCAATGAAGAAAATATCTGTCATTTAGAAGATAACGGGCATTTTCCCTTTAGGTATTTCAACGGTGGGACATTCCTCAAGTATAAACTAGTCCGTGTTCCCTTTTTGACATATGGATCCATATCACATGGAGACGTGTTGCGATAATAATACTTATACTTGTGTTTGACATTGGTTAGTTATGGTACGGGGGGGTGAAACTGATGATGCTGATGGAAAGGAGGATGGCAGGTACATAGACCTCCACTGTTTTGTCTCTACACCTGCTTCATTCCCTCTGGTGTGTCTGTGGCCTTTCAGCTGGAGTCCTAAGTGACTGAAACTGAGGAGGAGAAGAAAAGGAGAACAAGGAGCTGGTCAGAGAGGGAGGTGAGAGAATAGGTGTAGAAAAAGACAGGAGAATGTACAAAGTGTGGAGGTTAGAAGCATGGAAAAAAGGTAAACAAAAATGGAGAACAATCTTCAGGAAGAATAAAGGTAACATAAGAATAGGTAAAGAAAAAGGGAGGTGGGAAAGGAGGGAGAGAAAGAAAGTACAGGGAGATAAGGTGAAGCTGAGTAAGGAGCTAAGCAAGAGGAAGGGCAAAAGGGAGGATGGGACCAAAGAGACAAAATGAGGAAGGAGGGAAAACAGAAAACAGCAAAATCTGAAGATAGAGAGGCAGAAAAAGGAAAATGGGGAAATAAAAAAGGAGGGAGTGGCCACTGGTGGATGAGAGATAAACAGAGAGAGTGTGGATGAGGGAAAGGGAAGGAGGAGGGGCACGTCGGGGAAGGACGAGCAGAGAGACAAACGACAGAAGATGATCTGGAGGGACACCGGACATCGGGACTAGTTAAATATTCATATGTGACTGACTGATGATAGAACAGGAGGAGGCGTCACCACGGCAACAGGAAGAGAAGGATTCTTCAGGAGGGACAGATGAGGGGAGAGGAGGGCAGAGAGGAACAAGATAAGGGGAAGTAAGAGAGGACAGAGGAAAAGGAAAAAAGGAGAAATGACAGGAGAGGAGATGAAGTGAGGACAGGTGACAGGAGGCAGGAAGAAAGGAAGCAAGAACAGAGGGAAGGAAAAGGTAGACGAGCAGGTGTCGCTTCAGGAGGCGGAGGAGGGATGGGGAGGAAGAGAACGAAGAAAGATGAGACAAAAGCAACTGACGAAAAAGACAACATGTACGTGAGCAGCCATGACAACAAGAAGACAGGGATGATTCAGGAGGGGGACACAAGTGGGAAGGTGGAGACGGAGGGACGGGCGGGGGCTAGTTTAAAGGTCACCGGGTCTTTCTCTTCATCTGCTGCCCTATCGCTGTAATTGATCTAGTCTTTTCCCATCATCCCTCTGTCCTAGAAATCACACTCCCGCGCAGACACACACACGCACATTTGCTGCAGCTTCGTAATAGATTGTGACACAGAGCGTAATTGATAGAAGTACACCACAGAGGTGCTTTTATTACGCCGGTGATATATTTTAGAGTAACGCGGTAGGAGGGGGCAGATAAAGCCACTGTTAGTTTCTAACAAACCATTTGGCGGGGACTATTTTCAGCGGCGGATTAGTCTTCATTTGGTGCTGTAGCGGGGTGTGAGTTGGGAGTATCTGTTCATAGTAATGAAGAAACATGTCACCTAGAGCAACTGGGTGGCTCACTGCTGTTACGGACAGATTTGTTTTAGCTGGTCAAAGGTCAGGCTCACGGTGACTTCACATCCATCTGTGCTACCATGCGACGGTGATATCTCAGGACCACCTAGAAGAGATTTTTTATGGGCACAAACACCCACTGGAGGAGAAACTGATCAGATTATGGTGGTAAAGGTCAGTACAGGGTGGTGATCTCATGTCTGCACCTTTCTCATCCACACAATATCCCAGAAATACCTGAGGGTCAACGTCCACTTGTCATTATGGATGAACTGATTCGAATCGGAGTCTGAACAGACGTTCATATTTGCTGCAGCTTTGTCGGTTGGCGGTAATTCTAGCATTTGGTATTTCATCAATCAGGGTTGAAATTGGAACAATTAATTCAATCAACCCCCTGTGAAATTAGCAGGACCTTGCAGTTTAAAACAATTTAAATTGGAACATGGATCGCAGTCTTTTAGAAAAACGGTCATGAAATCAGACGTTGTAGGCATTTGCAAAAACCTGGAGGAACTGATCAATATGTCACTGTGCAGTGTATGAGATATATTGTAATTATTGAATGCAGACACACACAGACATTTCTAAATACTGATTAAATTCTGCATATTAATTCACAAGATTTTAAGTTTCCAATACGTGTCTTGTGCATACAGTATGTGGAGAGTACAGCAGGTCACAGGCTCCGACCTTTGACCTCAGACACCATCACTCAGAGTTTCACTCTGTCTGAACGCTTATGTAATTTAGACTCTTTCCTGACTTGTTGTATTTCTCCATCCTGCAGATATTTTCCTGTTCATGCCCATTATTGGTGCCTCACTGTTATCATCTACAATCTCATGGTCAGCAACAACAGCAAGTCAATCAATACTTTTTTTTTCACAGGAAACTAATGTACAAACGCCGTTTCCAGAGAAGATGAAACAAATACAAAGAATAAATGAACCTGCAAATCATTTCAAACCTATTTTTAATGGTACATTTTACAAAGACAGCACTTCAAATGTTGAGAGTGATTTCTGATTGTTTTTTTTAAATACCTACTCATTTTGGATTTGATGCCAGCAACGCATTTTATTAAATTTGGAACACGGGCATGTTTACCTCTGTGTTGCGTCACCTCTTCTTTTGCTTTAGTTTTGAATGCAACATCTCTCTCTATTCTTGCTTTAACAGTTCGGGGCCTCAAACACAGATTTTTCCACTCATGAAGAACCTCACCTCTTATGTTTGTTTTTTCTTTTCCATTACATAATTTCTCCAGTCTTTTTGTTCCTTTGTGTCCACTTTTTTGAAACGTGTTTCCTGGCATTAAATTTAACATGAGCAATATCTCTGAAATAGCTGTCAAATTATTTGAGCATTTGACGTTTTTTTGATGTCCGTGTCAGTGCGAAGCGGAGTTTAAATGTGCTCCGGTCTCTCTGCTATGTCGGGATGATTCTCTGATGGATTATAGGAGAGTGTGAATCCAGGTCAGCAGGTCAGTAGAGATAACAGCATGTCAGAGAGATACACAGAACATCAACAGGCATTTTAGTCCATGGATGAAGCATTTACTCACTCAGTGACACAGTGCTGCTGCGAGTCACCGGATGAGATCAGGAGGTCACTGAGTTTGTGTGGAGATCGCTATATACTTTTTATAAAAGTCTTTGTATCTGTGCCAAGTGGAAAATACCTGGCAGTGTGTGGCTCCTAGATGAGCTTTTATGGTCTCATTCAGACTGAAAGTAGAAGGTCAAAAGACCTAATTTAGTGTGTATGACAGTGTTAAAGGACAACCTTACAGCTGCCGTTTGCCCTTTTTCTCCTTGTAATGCGAGTCCTGCCAGTGGTGTAAGATAAATGTATGTCACCTGTTAAAGCCTGTTTAAAATTAAACCCACAGAAACCAGTGAAGTGAAGACACTTCCTCATACTGTATTTATACTGTATTTAAATGATAATAAAAAAAGTCTGTAGCATGACAAAATAGCATTATTAATTGTTTTATTGGCTGGCATTGGGGACCCAGAGAACTTGCTAAAGGTTAGAGAAAGATACTGGATGGAGAGAGAGAAATATGAAGTAATTAATAAATATGAAGTTACTGGCTTATGTGTCATGAACAGACAGCAACGTTTTTCAGAGGGGAGTAAAACACACTCATCTGAATGAACTTGGAGTTCACATACGATACAGATTGATTAAATTACAACATTGGTTGTATCTCGAACTAAATGAATATTCTGTTCACCATATGGTTTAAGATTTTAGTTATTTTATTGGCATATTTCATCAGAGCAGATTCAAAGATTCTGTAGTTAAATTATTTTTCCCTTTCCTTTGCCTTTTTCATGCACCCTGAATGACTGATCTGTATTTGTCATAGTACAGATGATGAGGTAATCCTAATAGATTAGCATTGTTTTAACAAATTTAAAATAATTTTTATTTTTATAATAAAAATCCTACCAGTTTGGCTCCAGGCCACAAAATTGTAAGTTCTGTTGCTTCTAATGGCCCCAAGATGGCGGCCAGTTTCACACAATTACTCCTGCTTTATTTCTTACAATATTTGTTTTCACCACTCATTCATTCAATGAGGCCAAACTAGCTGTTTAACCTGTTTTTATATTTCTCTGTGTTGAATATAAAGGATGTACGAGTGTAAGTGTGAGAGATGTCAAGTCGTTTCAAAGCTTGTGGCAATCGGATCGGAACATAATGTCTAAAGGATTGTCTGAACCCTACCGGCACCCTGGGGTACCAACCGATTCCCTGTAACCAGCAGGTGTAAACAGAAATTCCTCATGTGCACGTGTTGCATATAGTTGGAGGCAAAGAGAGGAAAAGTTGAAAATTCTATCAGTGGAGTTTGTGTTGACTGACAAACTATCACCTTTCTGTCCGTTAGTTATTAGCTGGTACACTGGCTCCTGCTGGTTGATTCAGTGTCTGTTAACTGTTCGCATCCTGTGTAGCTGTGATTTGTCATCATCGATATTTTAAATGGAAGCAATATAAAAATCTATACATGACTGGAGCAGGAGAGAAGTTGTCCTAAGGCCAACAGAAAGTTGATCCAACTAGGCTCTCAGGTCTGATTAAAAGCTTTCACGGAATTGGACTGATGTGCTTTCAAAGCAGCAGCTTAGCAGACACATACATGCTTGGGGATTATTTTTAATACAGTTCTCCTATAAAATATGGTCAGCGTGGGGGGGGTAAACAAATGTAAATGTATTACAGTACATTTACATCCAGCCACTCGTAGTGGCCGTGGCAAACACTCGTCACGGTTTGTATTTGGGTGGAACCAAAAGAGGGAGTGTGGCGAGAAAATGACGTTTATTCAACAAAACAGAAAAGACGGGGATAATAACAGAAATCGCTTCCGTGAGGAAGATAAACACTAGACAAGATCGGAGGGGCGAGGTACATACAAAGAAAGAACTAAAACAGGTCCAAACAACTAAGAAGTTAACAGATGGTGGGGCAATCAACTGAGATCTGAACAAGGAAATAAACCTAAACCCAACCTATGAAACTATACAATACATAAAGTCATAGGTGAACATAAAATAACCACTACGCAGAGAAGAGAAACAGAGAAGAACGTGATGTCAGAGAAAAACAACCTGTATCAGGGAAACTGAGAATCTAAACTTGTGATATAACTCAAAGGAAATAAGCAAAGTGAAGCTATTTAAGTAAAGAGTTGGGGATTATAGAGGAATGTAAATGTAGGGATGCACTGAGAAATTAAGTCTCAATAGAATGAAAACAAGATGGGAAAATAAACACAACAAAAATAATATAAAAATTGGACAAGCAGGACAGTTGGGAAAACACTCTAGAGAAAACTTAAGGGGAATACAAAATAAAACCAAAGGGTGTATCTAAAGGCTGGGTGTAGAAATAAACTAATATTCATAACATACATGAACCAAAAGGATAAATGAGATAATGATAAACCTACAGATGCACACATGAATGAACTAGGAAACAGAATGAAAACACAGACCACAAGCAAACTGGCAACAGAGTCCTCATAGCAGGAGTGGAGAGTCCAAACAACAGGAGTCAGGTTGCTCCTTCAGGAGGTAACGACGAGGATCCGGCAGGGAACCGAGGAGAGAACTGGGTTTAAATACGGCAGGGAACAGCTGTAAACAATGCGAAAGGAACGAGGGACAGGAAGTGGGAAAATAAAAGTCCGGGGAAGGAAATGAGGCTAAAGGGCCGATCATGACAACATTACTCTGTAAAATAGTTTATAGCCGTTAACTTTTCCACAGGAGGTCACAGTTCACGTGCATTTATAAACAACAGTTTATTGCCTTGTTGTAATAAGTCTTGTGATTTCTGTTATGTGATATATCAATGAATAACTGTTCTAAACTGTGTTTATTGCCAGGCACAGTAAGGAACAGAAAATCTACAGAAAAAAGGTGCAAAGGTGTGACACAATATGAAATGGGTACAGAAATAGTATAATACAATAAAAAATAAATCGAGTGTGTGTAAAGTGTGAGGAAGTACAACTTGGAAAGTTAGCTGGAAGTTGGCGGGTTATCGCAGCACTGTGCGCGTGATGACAGCACCTTTCTCTCCATGATAAGACTCAAACTGCCTGGCGTATCATCTTAGTCCGTCAGAGTTTAAGTGCAGATTTTCAATACAAAACACTCCACTCCCACCGGCAACTACAACAATTGTCGAAATTGTCAAGCGAGTGTCTTCCTTCTGCTTTTTACAGCGTATTTTCTGCCTTATTTTCTGAGGAAACTGAATTGGGTGAACAATTCAGGAATCAATAGTTACCAGCAGGTTAACTGGTAATGGAACCTTTAACTAAAATTCAGTTTGTTTTTTTTTTTTTCTATTTTCTCTTGGGATAATTTTTACATGCCTGCACCTGATGCACCTTAGCAGATGCCTTTTACCGGAATTCTCCAGTTACATTGATTAACTTGTACGATACGTGTCCCACATTAATGCGTTCCAGGTACATTGAGAGGGTCTTGTGCATTGACACAGACCTTTTGGTTGAGCGTTACCAAGATTTCCACTAAGCCTTTATCAGTTGTCCCCAGAACTGAGAGAAGAGAATATTGAATATTTTTTTTGTCCAACTGCAAGGACAAGCTCTGCGTGAAGGCCACGCTCAATGTAACACAGTGAGGGAATGTGTATGTGGGAGATGTTCACTTGACTGTCTCACACACACACACACACACACACACACTGAGATGGAGGCACTTAAGCCAACCCACTCAGAGGTGACAGTTTGTGTAGCTGGACCAAACATGCCATTACACAGTAATCACAGAGTATCTGCCGGATTAAAGTGCAGCCTTTGAGTGTGGCTTGTCCTTTGAAATGCCTGCAGACCAGAGAAAGCAACAACTCCAACACGTCTTCTGCGGTCACCACCGAGGCTCGCTGTTATCTAACCTATTTGTGAACATGGATATTATTACTGGCTTAACACTTGATTCAGCCCATTAACTAGAAACCATGTGAACCAGTTTTTTATGTTTTTTTTTTTTTTTAGCTTCCCTGCCTTCCGGCGTGCATTGGTTTCTGTTCAGTCAACTTGCAGAGACTTTAAACTTATTGTTGAGAGATAATCCATCACAGTCAGCATAAAGTCACCTTTAATTTTAATGATTTATAAGTGCGGAAAGTCTGAACTGCGCTGCCGAGCAACAATAACCGAGCCCTGACAGAAATAAAAACAGACATGATGTTTATTGTGATAGATTAGGAATCTGCAGCCACTTTCTAGCGAACGGGAGTTGATTAGAACAAAAATGAAAAGTCGGGGAATGTAGGGATAGATGTTAAAAATGAAATGTATGACCAAGGAAATGTTTGGCAGCGATGGAAATACAGTTATTTGTGTGCTTTCACTGCTCGTTTGGTGCAGCAGATTTTATTTTAGTCACAGCCTGATTGCGTGCTTTACACTCAGACAGCAGGGCCAACTGTGCCAACCTGCGTTCTGTCCAACCACAGTCACACAGATTGATTCCACACGTGAAAACATGGAGCCAATATGAGCACTAATGTGACTGACAGTCAAAATGCATGTAGACATTTAGTTTCAGTCCAGATGGAGTTAAATTTAAAACTGGGAGATCTTTGGACATCTAGGAAACTAGGGACGTGCCCGAATCAGAACCATCCTAGAAGATGCACCCGACAACGTGCCTGTAGGATGTCATTTTCAGTACCATCAATCGTCATCAGTGATGAGAAAGCCTCTTAACTAAAAATAAAAAACATATTGCACCACACAAATGTTAGTTAGTATTTTCTGTCAGAGTTAAGGGAATCAGAGCAGCAGATCATGAACACATCCTGCCGCTCTGTGCTCCCTTTGTGTCACTTTTCGATGTTTCCGTTACAATTAGGGTTTTTCATGACTAAAATTAGGCTATTGTTACCATCATAGGATATACCCTATGAATGTAAGTTACATGTGAGACAGCTAAAAAAATACTTTTAACTTTTTAAACTGATTTAGTCTGGGCAACTTGAATTTTTCACATTTTTGTGTGATTTTATTCAACTATAATCCTGTAAAATACAAGGATGTGACCGACAGATATCTATTACTGTTTAGTATCTGTAATGAACATGAGACCATCATGCAGTATTTGGAGGTGGGGTCCATTTGATGGGTCACAAAACATGTGTCGTGACAATAAGGTGGCAGTGAGTTTTAACAGATATGAATCATAGCTTTGTTCATTTGATTTGAGTCGATAGATGTTCATACAGTGACCAGGCTACTTAATATGCATTATATAAAAATTGCAGCGTCTAACTAAATGATAACGCTACTGATGATGATGCTGCGGTCGTGTAACCAGACCTCCCGAAATAATTGACTACACGATCAGTCATGAGTCATGGGGCCATTTCCCCCACTTTGGCATATGTTGCTAACAAACAGAGCGCGGCCCATTCGTGGTGGGACTTCAGGATAATAACAAATATGTTTAAGATGTTTTCATGTAGCCAACACTGAAATTGTTATATATTAAGTTAACCTCTACCGTTTTATCTTTCAGGTTTACGAGCAGGATGACCTATCAGAGCAGATGGCCAGTCTTGAAGGACTGATGAAGCAGCTCAACGCCATTACTGGCTCCGCCTTCTAACCTCTGACACCGGCTCGGCCCAGCCCTCAGCCACGCTCCCGTTTGAAATGAGTTCTTCAAGCCTTGATGTCACCTTCTGTCTGTTCACTAAGGGCAGCAACAGGTCAATCGGGGTTTGAAGATGCCTTTGTGGAACCTCTGTCTGTGCTGGGTTGAGTTTGTTTTCCGCTGGTCTTGCCTAGTATCTACTTTTTTTGGACCAGGATAGGAATGAAACAGAGGAAATACAATACAGCAGCACAGCATCTACTCCAAGAACACGATAAAGGTTGTGGGGAGTTCAAACTGAAACCCCTTTAGCCCGTACAACCTCAAACAGAAAACTAGAAAAACCCAATGCCGAGCGCCTCGACATATTGAAACAGGAAGACGGGATTATTTCAAAAAAATAAGACGCTTACGAAATCCCTCCTGTTTCTCTTCTTCGTGGTATTATTTAGCATCCTCCTCCGCTGAGTTCTCCACAACTCAGTTACTGTGACTGTACCTCACTTATTTTTCATAATCGCTGTGGGAAGTATTGTTTTGGGGTTTTTGTTTTTTGCGAGGCTGTTTTATCTTTGTGCAGTATCGGGATGTGTAAATTGTTTGAAAATTCCACCAGAACCCACAGTAAGAAATCAAAATTACGTCTTGGGCCACCAAAGTTCAACTAAACTTTCTTTTCTTTCTCACTTGGATCTGAAGATGCTTGATGTGGTGACGCGAGGTGATCCCCTCATTTCTTGTTCATTTTTCCTCTATATCTATACTTTTGTTTTCTCCTTTGAACTAAACAGTATGATTTCACTCAATCAAGCATTTCCCGTATTACATGCAGCCCTTCCACCTCTGGATCCCGAGGTTTGAAAAAGTTGGTGTGATTTTGGCCGGACTGAAATAATTGTGTGTGGACCAACACACACCGGTTTGAATCGTCTGGATCTGGATCCAGCTGACTCTACTTTTACAAGACTGTATAGAAACCTCTATAGACTCCCGGTCTGTTGCTGCTTTTGGCCAAGCCTTTACACTCCATAACTCAGCCAAACTCTCCTCCTTCACCTTCAAAGACTTGTGTCGTTGCCAAATCTCATCTTTGAAAGCTTAGTGTCCTTTTTTGTTTTTGAGAGCCTGGTGATGTCTACAGAGCAGTTGTTAAAAGAAACCTGGATTAACATTGGAACTGCTGTCTGAGGGCAACTACTCATGTTTGCCACTGAATAGCACTTTTACCACAAATACCACGATTAATTGGTACAACTCATCCCTTCCTGGATTTAAAAAAAATGAAGGTTGGCGTTGGAGGAATAATTGGTCTGTTTGCGACATGTCTTCAAATTTGGTCTTTCAGCCACAGTGCACTGTGCTGTACGTAGGTGACGTGGAGCGGGTCAGCGCTTGCTATGGAGGCAGAAAAGATTTCAGTAAGTACGACATTTGCTTTTGGAGTTGTGTTCGCTTTCAGAACAGACCATTGCATTTTGAAGGCACATTCACTGAGGCAAGGTTGTAGTAATAAAAATAATAATGAGCACCATCAAACTCAATGTTATCTTGGGATAATGAAGTCATCATCAAAAGAGGCAGCAGTTATTTATATTAATGGATAATACAATGTTATCTCATGATCTCAATTTTAACAAAAAAAAAATTTCACAGAAGTGCTGGTTATCGTGATTCAAAAAGGTCACGAAGTCGGGATGTTGAGAAAACTAGTTCTGACAGTATTTAGAAATGAGAAACTATCCCTGTGTAAATCTGGCATTAATGTGACCAAATAGCCAGTTTTGAAAGAGGTGTCACAGCAACATGATCAAGGGTTAGGATGGTCATTATTAATATGAATATCAATATTATTATTACAGTAGTGAGGCATTCATAATGATCACTTTTACCCCTCTTCCGCCAAAGCAGTGCGACGGCCTGTTTGTGCTCAGTGCCTAATCTCCAGCCAGTCGTTTGTAACTTGACAGCCAAAGAGGCAGCTCTCAATCGGAACAGCAGTGCCAACTTTTTGCTTGCCTGCACTTGGGGCTGGTAGCGTCATTACCAAGACCGACAAGACACGACACGACACGACCAATTAAAAATGTGTAACTGCCGTTTTTGAAAATCTAGAGCTAGTAAAGTGTCTGTCTGTCTGGCTGGACATGGCGTTGAAACAGCAGTGGTCTGAGAAGGAGGCTCATAGGACACGTTGTCGTCCAACAGTGGATGGACACGCGGCGACGTAGTGATGTGGCTCTGTGCTGGCTCTCTAGATTTCTCTTAAAACCAATTTGAAACCAGCACCAGCTTAGATCGTGCACATCGTTTATGTTGGTGGAAACGGGGTAGAAGAGGATTTCTGCTGTTGCTTATTAATATCACTTTGTGTGCTGTCTGTAGGTGTCTGGATGAATGGATTTATTTTTCATAAGATAAATACACATGTACCTCGGCCTGTCCTGATTGCCCACGTGGGAAAATTGCTAAACCGCCAGCTTCACTTTGAGTTTACTTCAGGTGGTTCAATTTTTATAGGAAAATAATACGAAAAATACCATAAACAATAGCCACAAAGTATATTTTTACATGTCAGAACTGTGATTTTTCTTTCTTTAAATCAGGGTTTTTTAAATATATTTCCACAGAGAACTACTTTAAAGGTCATGGCCATGAACCACCTCAATTAACTGATAATACACAGCCTTTGAACACATCAAAAAGTCAAATTTGATTCTAAATTCAGTCATTAACTGGTATGTAGAGTTTTTTTGGGTGTCATTTTTAGTTTCATTAGCAGCAGAGATTAAAAAGTGAAATGAGGGAATCAAACCTGCAGCATTTAGTTTCCAAGTGACCTCTACAAGGATGATGGTGCAGACAGCAGCCGCCGTTCAGGTCTTTAGAGACCAACAAGAGACACGTCAACAGCAGAGACAAACTGGTCAATGCTTTATGAGAGAACATACATTTGTGCAAAACTGCAGTGACTCAGAAACTGAAGTCGTGGTTTCAGAGTTTTAGTGATTGTCAATTGGGTGAATTTATTATCTCTTATTATAATTATTGTTTTGCTATCGCAGTATTTCAAGCAAAGGAATTGTTTGCAGGCTATGATTGAACAACTTCTGAAGATAGATATTTTTTGGAGTGTGCAGAAAGGCAGGAATTCAAACAGACAAATGATTCCTTAATTAACTGAGGAACCAAAACAGGCCAATACTGTCTCCATAATTGACTGTGTCGCCCCAGTCACCATATTGTAGTTTACGGACGCTTATCTTTATGTGAAGAAAAGAAAAGAAAAAGCCTGGGAGAGACGTGCAGCGCGTAGGCACGGAAGGTGAATTGATATTCAGAGGTGGTTTGTATATGTGAGCCGGGGCACAGAGGAATGAGGCCGGGAATTCATTATAACGCCGTTTCAAATATTATGATTCAAGCTCACGCTTGCTGGGCCGTCACATCGGCAGGGAAAAGTCCCGGGGATGGAGGGAATACAAAGGTAAAGTCTCTGCAGAACGCGTGTGGGGATGAAAGGTGAGCGAACGCAGGCAAGCAGGCGGCCGGCGTGGGGATCAAACTCATCAGCCTGTTCTGAGATACACATCCAGTCAGAGTCGAGCGCTTCCATTCTGCTCCGAGTCGTACGTCCTCTGCTTCAAAAAGCAGAGGAGAGCTGCTGACAGATGGAAAGATCCAAAGCTGCTGGGCGAGACTGGAATTTGATTCGAAGGAAGGAAATCTGATTTTAACAGTAAATTAAATGGCCTGTTGACACAAGAGATTTCTTCCTTTCAGTGTCAAAACAGGGAAGAACTCGTTTTCTATCGTTTTAGAATTCATCCATCAGTTCTAAGACAGACTTCCTTTCCTTCCAGGCAGCCGTGGATTTAGTTCAGCTCTATACAAATCAAACTGCAGAGATCCGGTTTCAGTCCTTTAAGTCACTTACCAAACCTCAGCGTTGCTTGGCTTTCTTAAAATGATTATGACGGCTGCATTTAGAAAAATGAGATTGCCATAGCAATAACATTTCTAAATCAACTAAATGAACACACATTACTTCAACAACAACCCGGGTTAGCGGTTCTTTGCCCGCACTGCCAGCTGACAGGTGGAATTATGGCATCAGTTCTCTAATGTTTGAGATTTGCCTGCTAATCCAGTGTTGCTGGAACACTTGTCTTAGTTTCCATGTGTGGTCTCCTAAAAAGCATGTTTCTATGCAACTAAACTGCAAACGAGATGGAGCATGAGAATTTCGACTCCAGAGGCCTTTGTGTGATTTTAGAATAAACAAGAAAATCACTTTGGTTAAGGTAAAACAAAGAGTAAATGCATAATAAGAGAAACCATAGTTCATCTCTAACCTTGACCAAGTGCTGGGAGACTCAAACCTAGAAAAGTTTAGCACAGCTGTAATCAGACGAACCAGATGTTATTTTCAGTATCTGTGTGTTTACTACCCGCCATTTATATTAATTGTAGACATAAAAATAATAAAAAATGAGATTCAGCTGCAAATACATTCCCATCTAAATGTATTTGTATTTGCAGTTTAGTTGTAAAGAATATTTTACTAGGTCGGGCTTGCTCTGTGTTTTAACCCGGGGCTCGAGTGGCCGTCTGCTTCATTTGGCTCAAATGCGATTCCAGGGATGGAAGGTCGCTGCCCTACTTATTTTCCAGTCTTCCCTGCCCACAGCTGATTACCTGGATCAGATGTCACAAAGATTTGAATGTAGTTAGTGAAAGTGGAACCCACCGTGATGGTCGTGTCTTAAACGTGAGACAATAATATTTCAGACTCCAGGCTGCGTGGCTTTGGATGGGTTGAAACACTTTCGAGCAGTGCAGTCACATTTGTTTGGCTGACTAAAAGATGTAGATGATGTTTCGCTGCAGCTGACTCACTTTAAGGACCCTAGTGATCAGAATTGAGACGTTTGTGATTGGCAGTTCACTAATTTCAAATTTATGAAAGACATTTAAAATGCATTCAATTTTAAGTATGTCCAAAAACATAATTCCTTTGCCATTACACGATGAATGAGATCATTACCGTACTTTTCCATTTCTCTCTGTATTTAGTCACTTCCGTCTTTTAAAAGCTTTGTGTTATGTTAACTGGCTCCTCTGCACGCGATCTGCTCCGCTCAGGGCGTCTCCCAGAAGCACCTCGTTCCTTTTTAAACAGAGACTTAAAAGAGAAGCTCCTCTTTTTCGTCAGCGACACGGGTGCAGTGTTTAGCAGCTGTCTGCGCACAGAGACGCATCCGACGTGCACAGTCTGGCGATGAAAGCGATCGCCCTGTACCTGAAGTATCACAGGAAACAACCGACGAGCTTGTCTGTCAAAACGTCTCGGAGCAGGATGCCACATCCCCGAGTGGCCCGCGCTGTAAAGAAACATCTATCCCGACAAGTCATTTCGTTTCTCATTTCACCTAAGGGACGACAAAGACTCGAGACTTACGTTAAATGAGATTCTGTAAATGGAGCAGAAAGGAAAACTCCCAGTGTCAGTGCAATTCGATTTGTGCTGGATGGACAAGTGTTGTAGAGAAAATGAATCTTAGAGGATGACTTCAAATATTTGGGTATTAATCTGGGAAGTACATACTGTAAAAGTATGTATGTATTTGTCTTAGCATCTAGCTAGAGGCTTCCACTTCACAGGATGTCAGCAGCAGGTTGATTTGAGCTGTTTCTCCGCCTGCGTCCTCTCCTCTACCGGAGGTCTTGTGGACTTCAGTCTTGTCCAGATGTGTTTGCGCTCTGGCCATTTTGGTAACTGACTGGTGTGGACTGAGGCAGGTGTCCGAGAATGGGACACAAGTTTCAACGTGATTTCTGCAAAAGCGGAGCCTTTTAGGTTTATGATATATGGTCCGTTTTTCCAAATTAAGCCTTGTTGGCTCAGTGAGCTGTGTGCTAGTTCAAGTTTCAGCTCTGTAGCACTTCATATATGCTGTTATTAGTTTTGTAAGACAAAAGGGTCTTGATTTGAAATATGTTGCTATTAGTCTGAAGGGAACATTAAGAAAATTGAGTGGATTTTACAAACACGCGATGTGTTTTCTTTATGTCTTTATATTTTTTACTTAAGACAGGCTAACATGATTACAGCGAGATTAATACTCTCCCATTTGCAAATAACCCTCCTGTTGTTGGACTCCAGACTTCAAATCAAAACTCCAGAATGCGGAGGTCCAAACTTGGCATTTACTGAGAAGAGTCTCCACTTTACAGGTTTCCTCGCCATAGTTCCCACATGACGTCATCTGAACTCTAAACATTTGGCTAAAAGTACAGTCTGGTATTTCTGAAATGTCCCAGGATCCCAGGAAGGATTCAGAACAATCATCCTTCTGAAAGAAAATGATCCTCCACATAAATTTTTGACAGATATGGTCAAAATTCCATTTTCATTTAGTCAACTATGAAATCAAATCGTGACCATTTATAAATGAAATGTATTTGTTTGAACGGTAAAACTAAAGGTTTTCTTTCAGTTGAACTTTACACGCAGACTCCTGCACCGAGTGCGTCGTCCGTTTCCCTTCAGCCACGTGTGTGTTTTACAGTGGAGAAATGCGCTGCAGCCGAACTTCATGACAAATAGCTGCTTTTTTTACAGTGTACAGTTCCGCTAGAGTAGTAGTAACTTTTTTATAATGAAATTTAATTTATTATTATCATTATTATTCAAATTACTTTATTTTGGGTGCTCTCTATTATTTATAACCATGTGAAAATATTTCTGCAGTGTACATTTAGATTAGCAAAAATAACAAAATGAAAAAAGGACCGATGCGCCGTTTGTTTTGTTTTCTTTTGCGTTATTGCCTTAAAGGTTTCAGTATTTTTTTAAATAATATTGTAGAAAATATTTATATTTCGTAATGAAACGTTTAGGTCACACATGCATGGTTTGCCACCATTCTGGGTCACTCTGCACACATGCAGTCACCACCACTTTCTGTTGATGTTCACTCCAAATTTAGTAGGTTGAGCTCATCTATGCAGTTATTCTTTGTACCTATTATCTGTACATAAAGACAGACATATCCATCGGGCATGTGATGTTTTGAAGCCGTGGGTTTTACGTTTTTACCACTTCAACCACCTTTTAATGCCAGGAAATCCTTACTTGGGCAAAGAGGGCTGCGGCATAGCTAATTTTAGCAGAAACTTGCTTAAGATAAAGTTCTCACTCCATCACGGTCAAACTTCAGTCAGCGTCTTTCACTCAAAGTAAAGTGAGTGAGAGCAGGGACTGTTCTGTGCGTTCGAAGAAGCTGCGACATTTCCGACAATGACGTCTGCTGTAACGTTTCTGCTCACCGTTCACTGTATTGTCTTCTAGTAATGACAGAGGTTTGATAAAGGTTTTTAGACTCCGGAAACCAACCCAAATCCCCGGCTCCTAAAAATGGCATTTCTATGCAACAAACTGCAACTGCAAATACATTTCTGTAGGAAATCGGGTTTTTAGTTAGGCAATGGAATTATGTTGAACCCCTACATAATATAACATAACATTTGGACTGTCACACCCCTGACCTGAGTATGACTTCATAGTTCTGAAGTCCAAGCACTTTGGTTACAGTTAAAGAAAGATTGTGGTTTGGTTTAAATGTAATAAGGTCATATTTTGATGGAAATGAAATACACTATCTTGGTACATTTGGCTGTTTATGTTAATTAACTTATTCTTGTTATTCTAATAGAAAACGAAAAAGAAATCTGTTTCCTTGAAGATGTTTTGTAGTTTAAGTTGTATAGAAATGCAATTTTTGGTGTATTAGCAATACCAATGGACAGAGTTTAAAATAATCTCATATTAAAACCATTAGCAAATAAAGACTTCAACAAATGACCTGGATAAATTCTAAAATTCTAAAGTCGATGTTAAACACATTATTTTTGGGGTGAGAAACCTTTAATTCACCACCAGACAGATTTTCACAAACACGTGACCGCACAATGACAGAATGTTTCTGGCCAAAATTGTCAGGCTAGTCTGGGAGTCAGTGTGAAAACAGTCGGCAGAAAAGAAAGGCGAATGTGATTTGTGGTAAATGGACTGACACAGTGAAAGCACCAGGATTCACCACTTTAAAAACACCTGTAAATACTTAGTCCCTGTGAAGTCATCACACCTCAAAACAGCTCGACAGAATGTTCCTAACACGTTAGGACATCTTTCAGTGATGTTTTTGTGGAAGTGGAAGTGATTTCCCAAGTTAGGGACATAACTTACTTCTAGTCCTGGAAGTGAGACCAGAAATGTGTCACTCTGTGAATTTATGGCCAGTTAGCAGTGATTTCCTGCTCTGAGACACTTGATAAATACAGACCCCGATAAGGTGGAAACTGGGGAGGCTCAGCGCCGGCATTTCAAAGGAAAACTCGACTTCATTAACTTCTTTCTTTGGGCGCTTCGCTCCTGTGTGGGAACCACTGAGGATCAAAAAAGGGACAAATTATATGCTCAAGACGAGAGAGAGAAAAAGACCAAGTGAAGTCGGTCAGGGATGTGCTGACTTTGAAAGTGGCCTGATGTTGGTGTGAAATCTCCTCAGTCAGCTCCAGTTTCAGGCCGACAGCTCACAAAAAAAGGAAATAATGATGTAGGGGGAAAAAAACAAAAAGTGGTTTTGACCACATATCATCGGGGTGAAAAAGACCAAATTTCTACAGGCCTTCTTATCTCCTCAATTACTTCATTGTTGGACGGAGGAGCCAACAGATGGACGGCTCCGAGTAAATCCAGTTTTAGTTCATTATTTCCAATAAGTCCAATCCTCAAGTCATTATAACCAAACTAGCTTAGTGACTGCAATATTTAAGAGTGTACATTTTGTTTATTTGAGTGAAGGGGAGAAAAGATGATGAAGATGATGGTGATGATGACAACGATGTATCTCAGATGACGTAAAGCAAAGTTTCTATCCACAATGTTGTATACAATTGCTGGTTTTGTAATGCACTGTAGAACAGTCCCATGGTCCTTTTTTATAGAAATGTTATTTCAATGGTGCATTCTTTTTGTTTGATAAATAAAGTTTTGATACAAAAGCAAACGGATTGTTGTGAAATCTGTGTTTTCCTTCATCTGTGGATACAGCGAGCGTGGAGGACAAAGGTCAGCAAGGCTGATGTGAGCAGCCTGCAGCTCCACAGCAAAGAGCGATACTGTGTGTGCAGAAGTATGAAGTACGGGGCAAGGAATGCTCTGCCTCACGTACCACTTCAAATCTTTAACTCATCTGCATTTTACTTGAAGTACTGAACTAATACTAAATTGTATAATGATATGATTAATACAAATTCACCTCTGTTCAAAAAAACGAATAAAACACGTTGGTTGACATGTTTGCAGCTCCTTTAAAAATGTACTTAAAAGAAACACTTGTCGCCCAGTGAAGGGCTGAATTTTACTGATATGTTTCTAATAGTTGTTGAGCAACAACAGAGGTCTATGATATAAATGAAGAACCAAAATTAAGTTCAAGATTAATGAGCAATCAGAATCAGAAATTAATTAATATTGTATTAATCCCAGAGAGGAAATAAACATAAAGAGAATTGGGTTTTATGCAATTAGTTGTGATTGTTTGTGATGTGATGTTTGCTAAAATTTCCATGATCAGTTAAATATATACACACACTCTACTGTTGTAACGTTTGTGTCACTGTCACACAGTCATAGCCTTGTTTGGTTGGGTGTGATCAGTTTTTGATTGTATGACATGTGACTGTGATAGAACTCCAGAGATAGACCGACATTTTGGGTTCCTTGACCCACTATGTATGTGAGTAAGAGAAACTTCTACAAGCTGGCCAATCAGAACAGGATGGACTCAGGAGGCTTTAAGACACAGCAGCTGAAATGAACCATTTTATTCACTTGACCAGATGAGCTGTTGCATTATAGAGCATGTATAAGACAACTAAGCACTTTTTTGAATTGAAAATCATAAAGCCTTAGTTCAATAGGGCCCCTGAATAAAATATAAGTCCTAACTTATGCATGATATGGTCCCTTAAACATTTAAAGCCCAGTCACTAAAAACACACATTTAATTACTTTTAATGTCTGGACCTCAGCACAGTGACAGATTGACTGACGGTGGCAGAAGCTCCTTGATGATTGGTCGTTTTTGTACGAAGCCTTTACAGGCAGAATAAACATACACAGGACGAGAAAGAGAGAAAACACTTGGTTCACAACCGATGTGTCAAACATGCGCCACAAAATCTCACAACACAACCCTGGCTAAAGCACGAACGATGGGCTCTGAACGGACTGGCTTCACGCCAAACAGCTTAGAAACCCTTTGCACAGCTAATATCAAAATGAATAAATCAAAACCCTTCATTTATCTTTCAATAAAGACTTTGGTGCATTGCCCAGCTTCAGCTTCTGTAACACCCTTGTTAAAAGGTTGTAATATGTTTGTGAAAAATAGTGTGAAAATGGTCGTCGTTTTGGCACCACTGTTAAAAATGGTGTTGTGCCATTTTGTTTGCAGTTTCAAAAGGTGCCTGTCTCCCAAGGGGGGGCAGAGTTGGGCGGAGTGGTTGGCCAATCCCCTCCCGCTCTCACTGTCTGCATCAGCGCGACTGTGGTTGAGGCTCTTCATCTCTGTCCCTCGGCTGCAGCTCATCCCATAATCAAGCTCAAAGTATTATGCAGACCATGTCCCTTCACTGCTCGACAGATTGTTGTCTAAGGGCGGGAGGACACTAGGGGATTTTCAGAACTTAACTGATCTTAAAACATAAGAGAGCACAGATTTAACTGATTTTTTTTTTTTTTTTTAGAAACACATATAATAGAAGAAAATGACTTCAGAGCAAAACAAACTCGGAGCTGTTCCATCCCAACCAGACCTGTTGGTACCCGACCGGTTCGGTCAAGAGTGAGACAACAGAGTTAGCACTAATTTCATCATTCTAAGTCGAAAGACTGTAAGTTAGACCAACTCAAGTATTTATTGTAAGGTGAACTGTGTTTTCTAGGTTCAAATAATTTGGAATTAACAAAGAACAAGTAATAACCTAATTCCAAAAAAGTTGGGAGGATGTCCGTAGCATCCATTATCCATAATGTCGTATTTGGGTCACGGGGGGCTGGCGCTGATCCCAGCTGTCATCAGGTAAAAGTTTGTCCACCCGGAACAGGTCACCTATGTATCTCAGGGCTACAGAGAGACATACACAGACGGACAACCATTCACACCTGCGGTCAACTTTAGAGTCACCAAACACGTATGTTTTTGGACTGTGGCCGGAACCCGGAGGAACCTCACACAAGCACGGAGAGAACATGCAAACGCCACAGAAAAGTGCTGCCTTCAAATTCAAAACGAGCTAATATTTTCCGAAAAGTGGTAAAATGTCACAGTTTCAGCATTTTACATGTTGTTTATGTTCTATTGTGAATTAAATATGGGTTGATGAGATTTGCCATCACTGCATTCTGCTTTGATTTACGTTTACACATCCTGGAATGGTTCTAAATTCCAGTCATTTTTTAAACTCTTACTTTAATGACCTTTACGGATGATTTTACAAGGAAACAGCTGTTTTGACTCTGCCCTCCTCTGATAACAGGTGTGGGGTTTTTAGATAACGGAGTTTCAGAGCGGCCACAGTAAACTTTCACACACAGGAGAGTGCGTTGAAGTTCTACTGTGTTCTGTTTGCTTCGACTGTCTTATCTGTGTGGAGGCTGATGAGGCGGATGAATGGGGCCTGCGTGAGCTGGTTGTTAGTGCTGGATGAGTCTGCAGAATAAACTATCTGACGGCTCGTCTTCTTCTTCTTCTTCTGCGATGAGACGTCAGCCTCCATCTGCTGCCTGCCAACTTGAGGGAAACCACCGACCAGACAAAGTCATTAGATACTACAAAAAGAAGAGGGAGAAAACACACTTGCAAAGTTCAGATGAAATATTGTTTACGGGAAGGATTTGCATCTAAACTCACTAATTCTCGTCAAAATGTCCGTGCTGTTTCTGTAACAGTCTGCATGTCTTTGTCGGTCTGTTCCTAATGGAACCTGATGTTTGCTTTCATTTTTGCCTCAAATTTAAAACGTTTGAAACAGTATTAGTACAGATGAAATAATGTGTAAAGATCCACACACAGCAGCATGTGATATGAACTCAATACACAAGTAAAAATCTACTGGCCTAAACCATTCTCCATTACCAGAACCACTTCAAGTCATTTACAGAGTACAGAAGTAAAAGTACTCCAACAAAAGAACAATGTATGTTAAATTAAATTTTTTTTTTACTAAAATATTTTTGTCTATTTTTGTTTTTTCTGATAATGAGCTAAATGTTCATTATTATCACGTCAGGTTTAGGTTCGTATCCTCCTACATTCATAGGGCATATAAGGGGACGTACATTACAGCTAGTGAAGAAGAAAGAAAGTCTTGTGCCTCAGGACGCAGAAATTGCTGCAACCGTGATAAGGAATAACATACTGAGTGGAGGTCGAGTGGTTAAAGCTGCAGCCTCGCAGCCCAAAGGTCCCTAAGGCTCAAAGGTTTAAATTTACCGTCTGGCTGGTGCCTTCCTGTGTGAAGTTTGGATGTTCTCCCCGTACGTTTGTGGGTTTCCGTCCACAGTCCAAAGACATGCATGTTAGGTTATGCGGTGGCTCCACAACTGTCCATAGGTGTGAATTATTATCTGTCTGTGTCTGTATTTCAGAAACTGCTTATCTACTGGGATTTTCACGCACAACCTTCTCTAGGGTTCACAGAGACATGGTCTGAAAAAGAGAAACTATCCAGTCAGCAGTGGTTCTCTGGGTGAACACGTCTTGTTGATGCCAGAGGTAGGAGGACGTTGGCCAGACTGCTTGGAGCTTATAGAAAGGCAGCAGTAACTCAAATAACCAATTATTACAACTGAGGTTCAAATAAGAGCGTCTCTAAATGCACAACGACCTTGAAGCAGATTGGCTACTGTGGAAAGTCCTGTGATTATTTATGGCATATTCCTGTTATTACTTGCATTAGCAGGAAATATTAGTATACTAGGTCGCGGCTTAGTCATAGCAACTCAATAAATTACTATTAATACTAATACTATTACTAGTTCACCAGAGAGAACCAAAAATGCACAAGCAGTTAACCAGCGAAGGCCTTTTTACACCTTACTAATAATACTAGTGAAGTCCAACATTAAATAACTGTCGCAAAGCCAGAGAACTGCTGCTGTTGAAGTGGCAGCAGAAGTACTCATCCAGTTTTTTTTCCAATTTGTTCAAAAACAAAAATTGGGGTTAATCTTAGTTTGATATATCACACAAGTCTCAGTAAGATTTCTTTAAATAGTATCAATTCACAGAACACACAAAGCACACACTAAGTTCGAATGCAAGAAAAACGTTGTAGGGAAGAAGCTGCTAGGCAACCACGGAAAGAAAAACTCTCCAAACATTAATGGACCAAAGACCATTAATGTGTGGACTTTTAAATTTGACTGCGCTTAGCAATTGGATTTGGTGACATTATTGTTGAGTTAATGATTTTAATGTTTTACATGCTTTCACTTAATCAGTTCTAAATACGATTCACTGTAAGGTCAATGTTTCGGTTAGGTCGTTGGGTATTAAGTTTTCTGTGGTCCAGGGTGAATATGTGATTGTGTCTCGTTTCTTTGCAGCAAAGTACGTCTCTGCTAAGGCTCAGATTGGTGTGCTCAAACTTAAAAAAAATACCAACTTGTGTCTAGTTGGTTTTTCTCAAGCCCTTTCTTCATGTGGTGGCTACAGTATGTGGAACATAAATTCCCTATAAGTTCACCTGTGTCTGGATGTCTTCTGTGTGGTGATGGGACCACCAGACGTTCGCTGGCCGAGCGCAGTACACGGAAGGGTTAGTAGACCTGAATGACATTGAGGTAAGCCGGAGCTGCATGAACAGCACATTGCAGTATTCTAAATGATATATGACCAACGCCTGCACAATGATTTGGGTCTGGTCTTTCTGACGTTGTGGAGGGGAAATCAGGTTCTGGTTTTTCAATAGCGTTTTCACTTTTTTGTTTTTGTAGAAATATGTCAAAGCCAAATTTTTGCTCCTTTACATTCTGGAAATCTATCCAGACCTCTGGGAAGGTCATCAATGATGTCACATTAACGCCTTTCAAAATCACAACAATGCAGTTCGGAGCACATCATTGTTGGCGTGGCCTATCTTAACCATCAAAGCCAATTGTATCCACCCCATCACTGTGGATCATTTTATGATCTCGTCATTCCAAAACTTAGTCAGTCCACTCGCGCAGAATTGTGAAAAGTGTTTCAAATTCAAACTTCCAAAAAAGATTTTTTTTCTTACCATCCCAGAGGGCATCAATCCTCTGGACTGGACACCTGTATTTGTTTGACAATTTTTTTTTTTTTTTCCTCAAAGCCATGGCTGTAAGAAAGGCCCCTAGAAAACGCAGTTCAGATTCTCACATACCAAGAAAGACTGGGACACATGCAGAATCTGCCTCCAAGAGGCTGCCACCCCACACGGGGACGTGTGAAGAAGCCGCCCCCCTAGGCAGTTCGCATTCCTTCAAACCAAGAAACACATGGTCACTTGTTAAATGTGACCAACGAGGGATTTATCATAAACCAGTACGCACAGGAAATCCAGCAAAAACTAAGACAGACAAGTACACAAGCAGAATCTGCCTTCCATGAATATCCAACTTATTTTGGACCAAAAAAACAGGGACACATGCAGAAGCTTCCTCTCTAGAATTTACACTTTATTATGGATCAGAGAAAACCTGGACACATGCAAAAGCTGTTTGCCCAGGACACCCACCCTATTATGGACCCCCACCTTGTCCCAATGAGGAGCTGTGGCAACGGCAAAACTGCCTGCGTCATCATAACGACAAGCTGCGTTATCAGATAGACAGCATGGTGCAGCAGATAGAGAGACTAAAGAAAGTAAAGGCGATGGTTGGCAGCCCAGCAAACAACGAGAAAGAGGAAATCTGCAGGCTGAAGGCGCTTATAAAGTCCAATTACAAGGCGTTTGTTAGAGAACGAAGGACCCTTTACAAGACCATCAGAGCGCTGGAGTCATGTATTGCTGACCTCAGACACAAGGTAAGAGACAAAGAGGGTAAAGAAGAGTGTGACAGCACTGCTGCACAGCTCGAGGAAGAGCGAAGCAATGGGATAAGACAAAACGAGCAGATTCCTGAGGTCCCTTTAGAAACTACGAGCAGTGACAGAATGTGTAAGAAATACATGCAGGAGGTAAAAGCGCTGACAGAGCAGCTGTCCCAGAGAGACACTCAAATCCTGCAGCTCAGGGGACAGATAGAGAGTCTCTCTGACAAGCTTACAGAGAGGACTGAGCAGCTGCAGACCAGAGAGGCTGAGAACACAATGAAAAACCAACAGTGGCGAAAGAAATTCACCTGTCTGCAGGAGCAGGTAAGGGCAGAGCTCGAGAAAGACAAATCAAACAAAATATTTCAGGCTATGTACAATGCAATGAAAAGTAGAACATGATGACCAAAGATAGTGGACACTAACTCTGCAGAGACCTGTAGCATCCAGACTAGAGTCGGGGGTTACCCTCCATTTTGGAAACAGGAGAAAGGTAAATAGACAAAAATAATAATAAAACTTTCTTTCTGAGGCAACCCACCATTAACCTCCTGAGGACCAGATAGGAAGAAGACATTTTCCTCCAATGCAGAGGAGTTGTGAGTTAAGAAAAACAAACCAACATCTGGTCTGTTGACTTCAGATGCATCAATGGAGAATAAACATTTCTTATTTCAGAAGAACAACCCTCTCTGCAGCACTCTACTAATCAGGCCTGTGTGGTGGACTGGCCAGGCAGAAACCACCACAAAAAGGCACATGATAGACTGAGAAACAAAATTCTCTGGTCTGATGAAACAAAGTCTAAACTCATTTAGCCTGATTGCCAAGCATCATGGCTGGAGGAAACCAGGCACTGCTCACCACCTGGCCGATACCACCCCTACAATAAAGCCCTGTGGTGGTGGGATCATGCTGTGGGGATCTTTTTTTTTTAGTGGCAGGAACTGGGAGACTGGTCAGGATCGAGGGAAATATGAATGCAGCAATGTACAGAGACAGCCTTGATGAAAACCTGTTCATTCATCTTTCAACAGGACAACACCGCTGAGGACAACTTGCGAATGTCCTTGAGTGGCCCAGCCAGAGCCCAGACTTTAACCCGATTGGACATCTTTGGAGAGAAAATGGATGTGCACCGACACTCCCCATCCATCCTGATGGAGCTTGAGAGGTACAATGATAGAATTGGACAAACTGCCCAAAAATAGGTGTGCCAAGCTTGTATCACACTCAATAAATCTTGAGGCTGTAATTGGTGCTTCAACGAACAAAGCCTGTGAATACTTATCTACATGTGATTGTTTTGTTTTTTTTTACTTTTAACAAATTTGCAAAAATTTCACACAAACTTCTTTCACCTCTCTATAGATGAAAAGGATGCCCTAGCTGTTCTCACCTTTTTGGACAAGATACAAATAATGACCTACTGGAAATCTCCCACAGCAGGATAAGAGGGAGCTGTGCATCCATTATTATTCATTGGATAAAAGTTTTACTTTCTCAAGCTGGAAAAAATTAGACCTCTCAATCAAGGGTTTCTCCAGTAAGTTTCAGAGACTGATTAGGTTCTTCTGAAGGCAACTGGTTTTTAGTTGTAGGTATCAGGGTAAATGGTGCTGAATACAAATGCATGACATACTTTTCAGATATTTATTTGTAAAAAAAAATTGAAAACCATTTATAGCTTTCATTTCACTTTGATACCTTGTGTTTTATTTGTAAAAAAATTTACATCTGTGAAAACCATTAATATTTTTAATACTTTTTATACTGCTTTTAAACCATAAATAATTTCATAACTTTGTCAATTGCAAACACAATGACACACAATTTATAGCATTAATAATTATACTTTTACAAAGTTAAACTGCTGAACAGCATGCTGCATACAGCTCACTAGATAAAATAAAGAAAACCCAGCTGCACCAGAAAATAAAATCTTTTTTTGCTTCGAAAACTTCAGATTAATAATGTTTGCTTTATTTATAAATCAGAAATTTAAAAATCGAATCTTTTTTATTATATGGCTCAAGGATAGGGCCTCAGTTGGTAGAGTGGTCGTCCATAGGGTCAGAGTCTGGGAAGAGAAACTGGGAAGGGTTGCATAAGGAAGAGCAGTTCTTAAGGCATAAGCTGAAAGTACCAAAAAAATAAAGCACAGTTTGATATTATGACTGTTTTTTTTAAATTAGTTATAAAATAATCGTTGAACAATGTTATTAATCTATGATTGAAACCAAAAAATTAACTAAAACATTTAAAAATACACCAACTTTACTGCAGCTGGGGATTAAATGTAATGACTTTGCTTTTTAAAAGTCATCTCACATCATTTATGGTTTTAGGTTGGACTAAAGCATGAACTGTTTTGATTTTAGTGCCAAAAATAACATGACGTGACTTCACGTCCACCAAACCATTGTCGGCATGACACTTATGGAAAGAAGGGATTTTGTTTTAATTTGGCACATACCTCCAAACCTCCAGCAGAACCACGCTCAGGGTGGGCGACCATCTGCCTTGACCGGTTGGGGTGAGTGAAAAGTGGAGAGAGAAAAGAAAAGAGCAAAAAGCACGATGCTGTCAGTATGAGTTCTGAAGGATCAGTTGGATTAAGCCCATGACGTACGTGCATGACATCATCTGTACTGAAAACTTCTCCAGATTGTCTCATCTCGATGCATATTTTAAATCTAGAAGAAAAAATATATTTTCAAATAGAGAAGTCAGATATCAATTATATATCATTCATAGACACGCACTCTCCAAAGAATCATGTATGATGTGCACTTACATACCTCAGCATAGCCAAAGGAACAGGCGTCATGGGGGGATATAAACTCCAACAGTCTGAAGCCTGAAGATACCAGGAAATCTTCTAACATTCTTCCATACAATTCAGTGGCTTATCTACAGCCCCCAAAATGACCACAAGATTGAATCTAGACCTCTTAGAAAAAAAGTCGAGTGATACAAGCTCCATCAAGTATTGCACAGATGGTTAATGTGACTGCTGATGTTTGATATCAGTAGTAGCAAGGTGAAAATTTTTAAAGTGTAACACTACATTAATTTCTGTAGCGCTGGTCTAAATGAGGGTAAAGGGTTTGTAAAGGGCTCCTGTAGAAAGAGAATAGCAGCAGTAATGATCATATCATCTGACATTCACTTAGACCCTTCACCTCAGGTTCTGCTTTACCTACTCAAACAATAAATACACAATTATACAGAATTCCAATTGACAGTGTAACAGACCTCGTATGTGAGGGCTGTATGCAGATATTTTTTGTTTTTCACAGTACCTGTAAATGAAAGCATAAAATTATGAGACGGCTGACGGTGGCCTGTTCCCTTCCCTTACTTCTGCCAGATGTTATTACACAGACCCACAATTACAATTTTATATGAATCTTAAATGTACTTCTCTAACAAAATTATTCTGTCTCTTACAATTTTCTCACATTCAACCAAAATCAAATCAAAACTATGATCACAGTTTCTGTGCCTGAAGTACTTCTCTCCGAAATGCAATGAAAACACATTTCATCATTCCACTGATTACAAGCTTAACGACGGCAGCACTAAGTACCACTGAGTTGCCCATTGCATTACTGGGCTGCTGAGTCGCTTTCTGCTGCTAGCAGGAAGCGGAATCCCTTGAGCAAACTATTGAATCTGTTCCCCAAAAACAAATTCAAACTGATTTACTCCCTGTACAAACACACGTACACAGATCACCGACAAACATTTGCTAACGAGTTTTACCACCAAATGAAAGAAAATGTCTAAAAGATTTGCCAAACAGGCAAGCTAACCTAGCTTAGCTACTCCAACACTAGCACACTGGCCAAACACACTTCCTAATGAAACAACGGAAAGCAATACACTGTCTTGTTCACAAAGATGATTTTAGATGTACTGACCTGTAAATAACATAATAACCTAAAATTATGAAACGGCAACAGCGGGCCGTTCTTTCTCACCTCGCAGGGCGAGCTGCAGGCGTCACATGTGGGTGACGACGCCCCCTGTGGCAGAAGTGTGTACTACGTCCCCACGTAGATATTCCAACAACCGACACCAGGAAGTGACGTGACCACACGCTGCTTTTGCGTCACAACGGTACAGCCAATAACATTTTACGTATGATTACTGTTGGAGTGAGCGCTCCTGCTGACTCATATCTTTGCCTGTAAGTCACCTGTGACTGACGTGGTTCTGTGTTCGCTTCTTGGAATTAATAAAGACGCCAGCGTGTTCAACACGTCCCAGCTCTGGATGTGATTTGTGTCTTCATGGAACTGGAAGTGCTCTACGCTCATCTGAGCCTTTAATAATGTCGACCTCAACAATTACTGAAACGATATTTAACACTGACCGTGGTGTAACATCAGTGCAAATACAATTCTGAATCATCTGCCCAAATCTTTCAGTAACTTCATACAGGATACCGGCTACCACAAGTCCAGCTCCCAAAGCGTCCTCAGTGAAAGGGGCTGAGCGAGAACACGTCCGTGTATTTGATCTGTACTTGGTTAGATGCAAACTGTTTTATGAGACATAAAGATGTACAGAAAGTTTTATTTTAACCAATTCAGTCGTCTGTGTGACTATCAAAATTGATACTTTAATACTGTGGTTGACGTCTTTGATGTAATAGCTTTCTGAAATAATAAAAGATGCATATATTTAGAAATGATTCATAAACAGACAAATATTTATGTTTAATGTATTTTTTTGATAACTTCGCTTTTACTTCCCCGATATGGACGATTTTGAAATTGAATTCAAGATAAAATTCCTTGCAAGGCAATAAAATGATGGCCTCTGGTTTCTGGTATTTTTGTTCCGAGCATAAAGTCTCTCTCAGCATGTGTGCATGCAGGATTCGCCCACACATGCAGCTAAGGAATGTTTGTATCCACCGAAAATGGAAATGAGACTAACATTAAACTAACTCTGGGTAAAAACAGATTATCACTTGCTGCTGCTTTCTGCTCAGTATAGGAAGTAACAGGTTGTCGGAGATGCAGACATAGTAAATAACTTGAGGTACAGGGAAATGTTAATAATTAGATGATAACTATAGTTGGACAAAAATAACTCTTGAATACCAAACAGTGATAAAATGTATGTGTCTGGTATTAGAGTAATGAAAGAAAATCAATATGTGCACACTGTATAATGTGGTGCTTTAACTGAATAGATTGGTATTTTATTTAAATAAGTGGTGTGCTGCACAGACTAATGGCCGCATAGGTGGCTACACATAGACGTGCGAAACAGGACGAACATGGAAATGAAGTAATTTAAGTAATTATAATGATTAAACACCGAGGCAGAGTGCGGAGATGGGGCACCCCGATCCTGAATGTGCTTAGCAACCATTCTAACGGCTGCTGGAAAGAAGCTGTCGGTGAATCTACGGCTGTTCGTGCTGATGCTCGTCTCGTGTGAGGTGTCTCAGGTTGTAGCCTGCCTCGCTCCACCTCAACAGAGAGACAGTCCAGGACGGGGGGGCTGCTTTGTCCCTGCAGTGACTGAATATGCAGAGTTTCCACAAAGTGCAGATTCACTCTGCCGTCACTTTGTGTAGTTCAGAACTCTCTGACTAAACGGTGATCCCTCCGTTCAGAGTGCTTCCTGTAAGTCCTCTGGTGTTGAAGTCCCGCTTTTCCCGAGCTCTCTCATTGTGACTCTGATATTGGCTCACCAGCTGAGGTTGTGTATTCTTCAGTAGTAACAGCTGACATGGGCCCACAAACGGCTCTGCTGCATCTGTCCCGGCTGAAGGCTGAAGCCAGTGGAAGTTTTTTAAAGTGCAATGCCACTAATGCTCACATATTAAAGAGTAACTTATTCCCCAACAGACAGTTCAGACAGGAGTACTGATACACACACACACACAAACACACAGCAGAGCCTCTGGTATTAGAGCTCAGCTACAACACAGGTACCACACAGTGTCTCTCCCAGAGGGACATAAACATGCTTGTAGTGACTGTCAAAGCTCCGTCAGACCGTCTCTCCAGCTGAGAAGAGATAGTCGACTACCAGCTCCATGTCTCTGTCCATGCTGCTCTGACAGGTGGTATGTCAGTCTCTCCTGTGTCCACACATCACAAACAATGGTGTAAGACAATATTGGAAGCCCACCACCCCCACGTTTTTGTGTGTGTGTCTTAAAAATAACCTGTGAAAGGCAAAATACAAGTTTTCAATTAAATTTGTGTTTGCTGAAGCCATTCATGAATACATGTCACATGTGAATATAGAGAGAACTGCATTTGAACACTGATTCCGTCACTTCGTCGTGACAAAGCTGTCCCGTTTGAAGGCTCCTTTAACTGTAGCCGGGAAATGGGGCTGCCTTTCTCCAGCCTGGATTCAGTGCACCGGTGAATCAGACGAGTACAGCGACACAACTCAACCCACAGGCCTTAAAACCTCAGGTTTGACTAAAGCAGTGTAAGTTATGTGGGGCCTCCTCGTGTCTGTACAGCCTTAAACCACAAACTGCGACACAGCTATTATACGTATGAAAAGATTCTTATCTAAATGTAAGTGTTCTTTTCTGTGAAAAATGTAACAAGAATAAGAAGAATAAGAATAACTTAATTGGTCCCTGTGGAAAGCTGCACATCGTTATGTCAGAGGGAACCAGGAATCAAACCACCCACCCTGGGGTTCCTGGATTACTCGCCCTTAATATCGGTAAACTTTTCTTTTCATGAATGTCTCTTCGTGTTAATAAATTTGAATAAATTGATATGATAGTACAATAATAATGACGATTAAAAACACATCTTTCTTTGCAAAGTGTAATAAACTCTGAATTAATTAGTCTGTTAGATATTCTGTGATCAGTTCTGACTTTATAATCACAGACTCCATCCATTGCTCTTTGTGCTCTTTAGCATCCATCTGGGAGCTCTAAGTGTCTGCGAAGGCAACGCAGCTCAGGAATAATTATCGTTGTTACAACAATTATTGTCACTGCTGCTGCTGTTAGTTTTGCTCCATGACAGATGAGAACAGGGGCGACCTGACTTCACTGGTTTCCTTTTTGCTAAATGTCTGCCCGTGTCGCATAGCAACACCAATGCAAAACCAATTATTAGTAAGTACAAACACTGATGTCACTTCATCTGTGTCAAAAAACTACTGCATAGATTGAAATTAGGCCCGTTACTTATTGTCATCTCTAAGATGTGACTGTCAAACCGTTGAAGCTTTACCAAAATGATGATGGCAACCAATCCACACATTACTCTGGTCCCCCTACTACATTCACCTTTAGTCTTTTGGCAAACACTTTTATCCAGAGCGACTAGAAAATCTGTTAGGAAGAACACATTGAAAACATGAGAAAGAAATGAATGTTTTATTAGCCATAACTACCAGGTAAGAAAGATTTATTTTATTGAGTGTATTGGGAGTTGATACAGCTCCTTTTTCAGTTGTGCTCCCCATGTGTGCAGCTCCACAGGAACTCTGTTGAAAAGCACAGACCTTTGTCTTTGTCCGTCTGTCTCGAAGTCTTCTGCACTGGATCTATGTGGATTTGTTTAAGCTCTAAGCATAAAAGTTAGTATTAGAGATGTTGTGCGGAGCACATGATAGAGAAAAAAAACAAACTCTGTATCTGCTGCTCCGCTCTTTGCTGCTGTAGCAGCTCGCGCCAAAGACACTCAACCGAGAACTACTGCAATATGCATAAATAAGAAAATCAGATTCTGTATTGCAGAGCTAAATGTTTTGAGTTTTATCCTTCGAGGTAAAACCACTGAGTAAATCACCTTCAGCCCCATCTGAAGATTTGACTGCACTTGCAGATACAGAATCTAGAAGAAACATATTAACTCAGAAGTTATCTGTGTTGGATATGATTGGTTAAATAAAAATGCTGTATCAGCAGATCATTTCAGGCAAACAGAATATTTTGCATGAAACAAATTGATCATTCGTTTCATGGTTTTTATGAGGAATATTATCAATGTTTGTCATCAGTCATGTGACATTCATTGATTGTTATCTCCCCGTTTTTCTGATCCCGCCCCTCCCCTCTGTCTGCACCTGCTCTGGTCTCCGCCCACACACACCTGTCCTGCATCTCCAACAATCTGCCACTGCATAAAAGCTTGATGCTCACTAGTGTTTCATATCTGTTTATGCTGATCCAGGTTGAGTTCATAGTTGTCCACTGATTTATCTTTGTCATCGTTCTGTTTAAACATATATTTTAGTTTAAATGTGAACCATGGGGGCAAACACAGTAGCAACACGCCACAACTCCTTTTAGGCTGACGTTTTGTGAAGACACCCACATTTCTGTGATTTCCCCACATTTGTCAGCATAAAATAGTTTGGGGTCATTTCAGATAATAAAGGACTTTTGCGCTTTTAAAGTAATTTTAAGTTTTCCTTGGAACTACGAATATAGCAACAATGCTTAGATCATTTTAAAATAAGTTGTCAAGTTATAATGCACAAACTGTTAGTTTAATGGGAACTATATTTCAGGGCAAGGTGAAGATACAAGATAAATGACATGCAAGCAAAACAACAGCACACACATACGTCCTTACTATAGTGAACACATGTGCCATGATCATGATTAAAGCGCACAACGTCTTCAACGACTAGAACCGAGCCCCCACCTCCTGATGTGTTCATCAAATATTTTAGCGTCAGGGTTTCCATTGTACATACCAAGCTTTAAGTGTTGAATCACTGACACAAATGGGTGCCCTAAGCATCAGCACGTAACTCAGCGGGACTGGATAAAGCTGCACTTTTTGACACCTCTGGAATGAAAACGCACAAAGATTTCTATTTGTAGTTATAACAGATGAGGACTAACATGTACAGTAGACACAAGAGCCAGGTAAAGGTTTATATTAATCTACAAAAAAAAACAGGGGGAGAGTCTTTCAGCGAGGTGGGGCAAAAATGGGTTACGGTGGGCATTGTGTTTCTCTACTGGACTCCAAAATCCAAAGTCCAGTCCCACACAAAAACAAGCACACAAATCTGAAATCCTTCAAGCAGTTCCAAAGCCAGAAAAAATCCCAGTTAAAAAGGAGCAGAGAGCAGGGTCAATGATCAGGGGCTTTCAGCACTCGAGAGCAGGAGCCCACAACCCTGGAAAGTAGATAATTTTCTGCCAAAGAAAAGAAAAGCGCAGATTAAATGGCTTACGTAATGAGCCACAGGTGTGAATGATTAGAAGTCAGCCACCAGAGGTGGGGAAACTCAGAAGCCACAATGAGACGATAATCTGCCTTGAAAACAGGAAGTCGGGCAGAATCATGAGAGTAACCACCGCAGAACGTTCCCCCCGCGCTTCACGCAGCTCTTGCTACCACGGGCTCAGATGTTTGAAATGTGCTGCAGGAGCTATGGCGCAAAAAATAATTAACTCACACGGTTTAGCCATGCTCCTGCTGACTGATACTTCATATTCATATTCTTTCAAAGCAAAGACATGAATGTTGAGCAAACATTGTACAATTGCCTTTAATCTAAGGGCAGGTTGCATCCGTGCATTTTAATCTCTTTTATTGTGTTGTATCAGTTCATATTTATATCATGCTGTTAGTGACAAATGGGCAAGATAAAGAATCTGACAAAAAGTAATTTTGGAACAAGTTTGTATATCAGAACTAAAATCAATTAACTCCTCACACCTACAGAGACTGTTTACATGAGTCGCTGTCTCCAGGCAACCAACAAGATGAGCTGGTGTTAATGAGCTACAGGGAAATAGCTGCACACGGTTAGAAGAGCCTCTTCAGAGCGCGTGCGTGTGTGTGTGAGTGTGTGTAGGTGTTTCTGATGTAGGTGGATTTGAAAACTTGTGTCACAGTGTGTGTGTTTGTGTGTGCGCATGCTCTTGAATTTCTACCTTTTTGTGGGGATAATTTGGGGAATATTTACAGTATATATTGGAATATAATTTCGCAGTACTCTTTTGCAGTGTTTCTGCTGGTTGCTTAGCAACATAATTGTGCCAGCATACTCACAACAGCAGCTGCGGACGTTCACAGGTCACTTGTCAAACAGTTGTTACGGTGCACAGTCGTTTAGAAAAGTTTTTATTTCCCTTCATTTGTTGAACATTTTGTGGTTTAAAACCTGCAGTTTTCCTATCAATCTCCACACAACAGCTGATAATAACAAATGGAAAGAATATTGTAATACATTTTTGAAAGTTAGGAATCAGAAAATTGAAGTCTCTGGGATTCTTTGAGTTATGACCTGCAGACATTGTCGGAAGTTGTTGTTCTTTCACACATGTAACACACAGCAGGAGACTGTCCGGGTCAGACGCCTTCTCGCAGAGAAATGCTGCTTGATTTCAGTGAGGACTGTTGCCTGGACAGAGCTCGCAGGAGACACAATGGGATAGAAAAAATCTGCTGCTTCGTTTGCACATTGAAGACGTGACAGTCAAAGATCCTGGAGCAGTGTGCTCAACCCACTCATTAAAAGGACTTTCTATAGGACACACTGGATAATGGAGCTGATGTCCGGGCCATCTGCCCTGGACATTTGGTGGAGGGACAGATGATCAAAATCAGGGAAAAGGAAGAAAGTAACAATATAAACCCAAACTCAAGGATCAACACACGAAACCTGACAAAAGCACTGACAAATAACCAGAGTAAAAACCGAGGAAGACGGAAAGGAAAGAAAATTTTCTTTAAACTAACAAAGACAAAAAGTGACCAAACCTCAGAACAGACCATCAGTGGAAGGATGAATGTATGAGTGTATGAATGTGTGAACATGGTTTTTCAGAGGTTTTCCCTCCCCTCCATCAGTGCTGTTTAGAATCCCCTGTGGCATTAATGTCTGTTCCAAATCTTTGAGTTTGTCTCTACAAGCTTCTCACAGTTGTTTCCCTTCTTCCTCACACTTTGACAGAGTCGTCCTAAAGCCACTCCAGCTTCATCCTTTCATTTCATTCTTCAGGTCGTCATGGCGCCGAAAGGTGAATCATCAGCACAGTCTCAGGCTGTGAGACATGGTGGAGGAGGTTTTCTTCAAATCTTAGCTTCAACTGTGCCCAGACTCTTTGTCCACTATAGCATCATGATCCCACACAGGAAAGAGTTCTCTTAAGGCCGCCACACACCGTAAAAACTCAGAAGTATGAATGTGATTTTGGTCAAGACGACTAGTTTGACCAAGTTGTCCCTGGTCAGTCTCGCTCAGTTGGTGCTGACAGTTGACAGGGACAATCATTAAGTGTGTAAAGACTCTAATCTTTGGTCTAAAGACGACGTCTCTGTCTGTTATCACTTTCTTTGAGAGACATCATAGCTGCCACTTTCTTCCCCTCATCCAGAGTCCTTCTACAATCAGACCAAAGATTTAGTGGCATCCATTAAATATTGAACAACTTCTAAAATATGATAAAGTTCTAGATGAATTCGTGAAAAAAATTTTTAAATGTGTTGGATGAAGGATATTGCTAAGGATTGGAAAACATATGGTGATTGCCAGAGATATAACTAGAATGGGAACAGACAGGCTCAGTGTCAGTTCCTCCTTCCATGGTCTTTTTTGACACATTAGCAGTAATTTTACTCTTTGGCGTGTTGTGCTGGGTTTTGCCTGTCTACCGACATCTGCCTTCACTGAGCAGGTGAACACACAGCTAAAGCGAAAACCCCTGGACTAATGAACTAATGGTTTATTTTTAGACATAAACTATTGAATTCATTGTAAAATGATCCTATGATCAAATAGGATCGTTGAACCCAGTGTCTCATATACCTATATAACGACGGACGATTCAAACGTTTCCAACTAGTTTCCTCCTTCTCCCTGTGCCATAGGGCGCAAAAATGGACGAGATGTGAATCGGAGCTTTGCGAGTTCTTGGTGCTACTTCGCAGAGAACTGGGACAGAACTGGTCCCTGCTGGTCCACACATTAATATGAAGGAAGCAGCCACATGCGCTAGTGCGCAGTGAAGTGACGCCTGACCGTCCATAAACAAAAATGGCTACAAGTTTTATTCTTGGTATGTTACTGTCACTGTGTGATGGTACAACATGAGGAGCAATAACACTGAAAAGCATCAGATCATAAAACGGCTTTAACCCATCATTTATGTCTATTATATACAACCCCCCAAAAAACAAAACAAACAAAGCCGTACTGCTGTTGTAATACTTTTATTTTAATACTTTAAGTAAAATATAAATCATTTACTTATTTACTTTTATTTAAGTTGAAATGTCACTGGGTACTTAAACTTTTATTACATTTTTGTTTTGTCACACACACACACACACACACACACACACACACACACACACACACACACACACACCGTTTGAGTTGTCTGGCTCCCATGCTGTGATATGAACTGATTTGATTTAGGGTAGTGTGAGTTATTGGACACCATGCACACACACACACACACAATGCCAACACCCTTTCCCATGATGCCCTGCGGGGTGCCATCTCTGAACATAAAATGAGCAGGCGGTCAGAGCAGCAGGGAGCAGACAGGAAGTACTCTGAGAGCCGAGTCAATACCGTTGCCACTCGCATCAGACTGAGTTTAAACAGTGAGGATAAATGTCTGTCTACCCCTGTAAGAAAATGAATGTATGAAAGTGACTCGACTGCTTTATTTAGCCTAATGTTTATAATTGCATCCAATTTCGTATTTGCAGATGTATATTTTGTTAGGGCTTTTGATCTATAAAAAGAAAAGTAAATAATTTATATTTCCTAGTCACATTAATTTTAATTTTAAAAAGTGTTTGTCTAATTTTGTTCAAGCCTTTAACCCAAGAAGAACACTGGATCCTTTCCTTCCAGGCGCACTTGATTAGGAAGCCCTGCCTCCGCCTGGGATCAGGGCTCTGAGGCCATAAAAATTCAGTCTCCACAATGTTTCATTCTTTCTTTCTCTCTCTCTACTGGTTCTTGCAACTCTGGCCATTGGTCGCTTTCACGCCACCCTACACACATCTTTAACACACATCCACAGACACACTACTGACATATCACATGTTTTGTGGTCCCATTTTTGTCACGGCCTGTAAGTAACTGTACGTTATGATTGATGATCATAGCCATCAATCATACAACTATATCATCAGCATATAATACAATTGCAATTCTATCCCATGACACTGTTGTGAAAGATCACCAATTTATGAGATCAAACATTGATAAATTGAAAAAAAGCCCAGCACTGTATTCACTCTTTCACTTCCGTTTTTGGCAATTCGATTTCTGAACTGTCGTCCTAATTATACAGTGGTGACAGTTCTCACCGGTTGGATTATATTCCAGATTTATTTAAATAACAAGTCCTAACAAGTTTGAAGGCCTGTTTTGGGTTAGGATTCAGTTTTTAGTGATAATCAGGATTAGGCATTTCGTTTTGTTATTTGTGGGATGAGGCTAGTGAAGGCAAAATGTCAAAAAAGTCCTAAGAAGAAGAGAAAAGGGAACGTGTGTTTGTGTCTAAAATTATTTTTTTAACCATGGCAGAAAAGGTTTCTGATGAGCACAACACTCGAACACACTCAAAAACACTCCTTGAACATGAGTGATGATCTCAATTTGAAGCTGAAAGCCTGTTACAGATGAAATTCTTGGTAACTGTGTGTGAAGTGTCAGCTGTGAGCCGAAGAGACACAAGAAGCTCATTAACGGTGCGCTTTCAATTTTCCTTTCCTCAGACAAACTCTGCGGAGCGCCCGGTGTCATACAAGTTTCATGCGTGACTCTGGCTCTTTGATGCTTGTGAAACAGGCCTGTGATGTAGAATTGTGATTCTGTGTGTTTTATGAATGAGCAGCTCGCAACGAGAAGCACTCAGCCCGCAGATTTGTCCTGTTTTAAGAAACACGGTCCCTCAGTTAAAGATATTGATCTGCTGCCACATCAGCACAGTCCTTACAGTCACTCATTCACCCGTTTCCATTTGGGTATGAAAATGAATCTGGGGTGATCAGTGGACAGCACTAAGTACAAGTGGAAACACCCACGAAGACAGATTGTGATATGATCAATTAAACCACTTGTTGGTCTGTGACCACATAGCTTTTGTAGCATATCCGCTGATGTGACCCCTCGCAAGAAAATACAACGTTCACCCGTGAACCCCAAAGGCCCAAGTCCAACAAGAGGGTACTTGCAGCCAGCTTGTTGCACCTCGGACTTGTGTTCAGACAGATGAGTCTCTGCTGTTTACTTGTGATCTGATTCACACAGGGTTCAAATTATTGATGGAATATTTATTTAACAATGTCTCCAATAATTGTCACTATGTGCTCAGAGCAGTTTTTCTAAATCCAGATTTGTCTTTGCACTTATTTAGCGTGTAAAAGGTTTAAACTCGGAACCTACGACCCTCCAGCTGTGAGGCAGCAGCTCTAACCACTCCACCACCGTGCTGCCCTGTATAGAAAATATCGTTGATGTTAACATACACTTTACTTTACGTGAATTCACTTTATAGATTTAGTAGCTGGTAATTGTGCAACACGCCACTGATTTGATTATTAACAGTGTCTTGATGGCATTGGCCTTTATGACAAACGTACAAAGAAGCAGCAGCTGGCTCACAGCAAATCAGCCGCTGCATCTGCGATAATTAGTGCTGAAACAAGCGAAGCTTTCTGTTGCTTTTTGATTACCGTGCTTTTGTTGGAGCTCATCCTTGGGGCACAGCAGAGGTCATGTAAAGTCTTTGGGGCTCCTCCTCTGGGGAACTGAATGAGCACATCTCTGGACAATTTGTCCTACAATCGCTGGGACATTTTGTTGTAGCCCACAGAGCTAACTGGCAGACGGAATGACCAACGTCAAAGTCACTGAGCCTTTTCGAACTGGAAAATTAACCTTTCCTCTGATTGGTGGTTTTACTCAGGATTAGAACTCACTAATCACCAACTGCAGCTTTATATCCCATCATTACATTTTTCTCCTCGAGTGACAATGACTTCCAACCTCGGAATTAGCCTCGTGTTCCAGACCACTGACATTACAACAGTGGGAGCCTGCACATCACATTGTAGTCATCAGGCTGACATGCTGCTGGATGATTCATTCAGGGCCGGTCCATTTGTATCTGTCACCGGAGACTCTCTCACAACTGTAAGAGGGCCCCACTCTTGTTCTGTCTCCTCGGTGATGTGGGTTTGTATGGAGAGAATGTCATTTAGGGATCAAACAGGCCTGGACTGGACTTTTTTTTGCCAGAACACACACAAGTGAGGACAGTCATATACAGACTTTAGGCCAGAGGTTCTTGTCCTTTCTCAGCACTGTAATATAGTGGACTAGACTAGGCTGAACTAGAGCAAACATGAAGTTGGTGTCACACTGTGTTAAGTCTTGGGAGACAGATGTGACCCTGTGAGATTTCTCCCGCCTTTATGTTGGTAACTTGGAATCAGATTGTTTTGTCATGATTCTGAAAATCATTGCTCTTGCACAGAGCCACAGGAAAACTGCTCATGTTATTGTCGTCATTAGTTTTTCCAAATAGCGTTGCTTTGTATTGCCATTAAATCTCACCGTGTAGGGTCACTTCCTTTCCTCTTCATTTCATATCACCATCACATTTGAACGTTTAAACAACTTGTAGCCAGACATTATTTTCCAGTCTGATACTTGGACTGGCTGTGGTTCAGGAGGAAGCGTAGGTATTCCTATAATTGCAGTGTCAGAGAATCATTTCCCGGCTCCTCTTGTTGATGCTGAAATGTCCCTGGAATTATAAGTTTCCCCAGCGGCGGCACCTAAAATGGCAGGTAACCAGTCATTGGTACAATATGTCCTGAATTTCCCCATGGGGATATAGAGTTAAAAGAACTCAGTCACCAATGTAGCTTCCCACTGCTTCTTCTACTTCTTTAATCCTCATCTGCTGCAAATTCACACCAGTAAAAATGTCTATAATAATAATAATAATCACACTGCCCACCCCATTGTGTCTATGCTATCATCTCTAAAAGTTGCTGACCACAGCCTGAACCTCACCCAGACCTGCGCTCACTTTCTGGTCTGTGCCTCTAACACATTATGCTTTTGTGTACCAAATTACTCTGTAAGTCTGTAAAAGCATCTGCCAAATGACAAAATGTAATGTACTATAGTACAGTGTGATTCTGTCCATGCTACTACTATGTGTGCACGCATATCATATTTGTAAGCATCATATCAAAGTGTTTGTTTTAGCTGCAATTTCAGAATTTCCTCGCAGTGATTCACGCTCAAATCTCCAAGAACATTAGCGCTGTCCTCTGTCTGACTGACGGTCTGAATCCTCAGGGTGGTTGCTGAGGGTTTTCTGGCACTCTTTCCACTAAATAAATGTATATTTAGATTTTTTTTTCAGTCTTCTCCCTCCTTCTTGTCCATCTGTCTGCCATCTTCTTTTTTTGCTGTTTTTGTTGTTATTCAGGAAAACAGTCTTTCTCTGCAGGGTTTCTTTGTGCCACCCACTCCCCGTATATATTCTGCTTTTCTTCTTCTTTGTTCTGTAAATAAAATGAATATCAAGCTGTGAAATTTCTTCTCTCTCCACCATTAGGGGAAAGTCACTTTCACTTTGATTATGCTGACATTGAAAAGTTTGTTGGAGATACGGGCACAGAATGTTGTTGTGTTGGAGGTCACAAGTTCAAAATGAGGCATGAAACCAGTCAGAACTCATTTTCATGGAGCATTAGCGACAGTCACGGTGGAAATGGATTGGATTGGTCCTTCAGGTGCTCTCAGACTGACATGTGAAAACTGTAACTCGCTGTTTATCCTGACACTGAGAGGGACCATCATGGCAAATTGGTACAAGAGAGTCGGGAAATGACACTAGAGAATCCGTAGAGGATCCCACACATTCTTGGCTTCTTTTGTTTTCAGCGTAATAAATCCTTCAGTCCAAATATCGCCAATTTACAACAGCGTCATCTCAAGGCCCTTTACATAATAAAGTCAAGACTATACAGACATGCAGAGAAAACCCGACAAATCCCCCTTGAGCAGCTATAGGCAACAGTGGAGAGGAAAAACTCCCTTTAACGCTCATGAAGAAGTTCATGAGTGGAGTTGAATTCTGTCAGACAAACCAGGTTGAGTATGCAGTATTCTGTCCCGGGACAGAAAGGGAACCTTTGTGTGACCCTGGGTGATAAAGTGCTGTTCACAGTGAGGATGCTCCTTCAGATTCCTCTGATGCAATATCAGTTTGCCAAGATGGTCTCCGGTGTCTGTCACCTCCGACCTCGACAACTGCGCTGAACTCCCCACAGGACAGCAGAGTCACTATTTGCCTTTCACCATCGCTGAAACCTCACATTTTTATATTACAGAAACCTGACAAAAATGTAAGCCAGAAATCAGCCTGGGATTAAGGCTCATTGTAATTTCTGGGGAACTTTACTTTTAAAAGTAACTGATTAAAACGTAATCAGTTATTTTTGAGCATTTTGAGAAAAGTAACTTGAGTATTTTAGTTTAATTTACTTTTCCATAGCCATTTCATCTAAAATGAAAACTCCTTGTGATTCCTCGTGAATGTTGTTTTAGTTGAGACCTTTATAATTAGTCTACCATCATAACTTACCCTTTACAGTCCTTTATTGTACAGCCTCACATTTAAACAAATGTGAAAACAGGAGCCTGGTACATATTCCCACAGAGGCTTCAGGTTATTTACTGACTTTGTAAAACGTCACACCCAACACATTTTATTACAGACCTGCACTTAAAGTTTGTCTTTACTGTAACGACTGAGTCCCCTAACCTCTACATGAGATGGTTCTAATGTTTTGGCCACACCATTCCTTTTAAACATGGTGGCCAAAAAATTAGAACCATCTCTTATAAAGAATTTTGTAAAATCAGAATTCATGGCAGAGCTGCTGTATTGGGATTGAATTAAAATGTACAGGTGTACCTAATAAAGTGGCCAGTGAGTGTATATTTAATAGTTTAATGTCTTACATGGTCATTTTGTTTTTCTGGCATTGGAGTAACACACTGGACCATCAGTAGTTCCACACTAGACGTGATGAACACAGATTCAGGGGGGCACAGAATGTGAAATCAAGCCCCCAGCGTCAGTCTCAGCTTCCACATGACGAGCGAGCGAGTTTCCCAGTGAAACAAAAGGACATTTTTGAGTGGAGATGGGACGTTAAAGTGCAGTTTAGCAAATGCATTGTAACAGCTTTAGCCATAGTTGATTCTGTTGTTGTCAGTGTCACCACAATGTGCTGCTTTTGTTTTCATTTGACTCTGGACAACTATCTGCTTATCTCAGCGTCTCACACACACAGATAAACACACACACGGTTTATGCACCATTGTTTGGTTGATATTATTGTGTTGCATTTTCAATTTAAAACAAAAACAGGCAAGCTGGATGAATAATTCATTTACCATCTGTGTGTGTGCGTGTGTGTTAATCCCTTCAGTTTTGCTGCTGATTCCCTTCGTCAAGCGTGAGAGAGTAATTAATCAGATCTGAAATGAGATTCTAGAATTAAAACCATTGGGTGTGTGTGTGTCTGTGTGTGTCAGTGTGTGTGTGTGTCGCCAGTTTAGCCCTAATGAATTCTGACAGGCAAATTATATGAGCCTCCTCCTCATCATCAGTTTTCTGCTGCATCTCCTCTCAGTCCTCTCCCCGTTATCCTTTTTTCTGCTTCTGACTTTCTTTTCTTCTCCTTTCTCCCTCTGTCATTATTTTTATTTAGGATGCAAATTTCATGCTATTTTCTTAATTGATACTTTGCACATCAGTTTAAACAATCAGTAATTGTTAATTTCAACAATTCTGAAATACTCTTAACTGTCAACATAACACATTTTTAATCACTGACGTTGTATTTAGTGCAAAAAAGGAAATGAGGAATTTCAAGTGTTAACAAGATGTACACCGCATTTCTTAAATGATAAATTAAACACCACAAATCAATCAAGTCAATATCAAATTGCTGAGCCACCACTGTCCTAAATATTTAAAGAAATTATCCAAAGTGCTGGCACTGCACTAATCGGGATGTTTGGAGCAGACGTAGCCGTGAAAGAGCTGTGACAGTCAGGGGGGAAAAGGTTAGTGGGTCACGTGAGTCATGTAGCTTCAAATAGTTCCAAGTGATTCAGATCCATTGTTTTCTATTGACAAAACACTGTGGATCCTTCAACGAGACAATAATCTAAAAACTGAAATATCATTGACAACCTGTGGACGCATTTAACGAAGGCTGTACATGCAGACAACTGAGCAATCTGGTCAACTTGGAACAAATATGCCATGAAGAATGGGCTAAAATTACACCCGAAAGAGGGGCCCACAGAGGCTGGCGGATGCTGTGAAATGTCCTGTAATAGTCTTTGTTAAGTCAAAATTACACCAGATGTCATATTTCCAGCTGATTTCAACCTCTTATACACAAAAAAAAATGTAATGAACACGTGCAACTCATTCGAAGCCTCCATGAGCTGCCTCTTCATGCCAGTCACCAGTCGGGGACGATGCTGTCACTCCTTTTCTAAATCCAATAACCACTTGCACATTTTATCTGCATACACGAGGTGCAACCTGTTACACACACACACACAGAGCACATCCCAACTATTACCAGAATGTAAATTTTTGAATGTAAACCATAATTTAAGATAATAATGAGATAAACCTTTATTTGTCGCACAGTGGGGAAATTTCCCACTTTGGCCGAAAAACATGTCAAATTAAATAACATGTTCATTCCTCTGTTCTCTGTTGTTGCCTTTTTATATTATATTTATGATTTTTATTTATGTTTTGTCATCTAAGACAAATGTAAAGCTTGTTACATGTTGTTAATCACAGGGGGCAGTGCTGGGAAGGATTTCCATTACTACTCCACGTGCACGTGTTCGCCCATCTTCCTGTTTTTGTGTAGGGAGGGAAGAGCCTGAAAAAAGTGAAATCCATGTGTAAAGCAGTCAGTAAATAAGCATGTATCGATGTAAAATATGCATAAGTGAGCATGTTTGGGACAACATTTTAAATGGAGGGCTTTGAATTTTGATTGACCTGTTGATATCACAAAGTAGGAGACCTGGGACTGTGAGCAAAACAGCATTAGCGTCCCATGTTCCCTTCATTTCCGCTCAATTAGGCTGAGAAGCTGCAGATGGGGGGGGGTCAACCAGTGATGAGCTGCTAATGCTTGACTTTTTATTTTTTACACCTAAATTATATACGTTCCTAGCTGCTAAATGTTCTTGACGACAGTAGCAGGCAGCTTGGTGTGTCACAGCCCTAAAGCCATGGCCATCATGTTGTTATCTGATAGTAAGGAAGTGGCACACATCTTGAATCATATTCAATATCATACTCAAATTCGATTCTATACAAGTGTGTTTCTGTGTTTATGTCCGTAGCCCCGCCATTTTTTGTTGCATCAAGCAGTAACTCTTGTGTCTCATCATAGATTTCTTTTCTGTTTATGGCACCGTACATCGAACTCCACACACTTCCTGTTTACAGGCTGAAACATTTCGAACAAAAGCATCTTGCACCTCTGTTGTCGGATGTGCGAGGTGATGACGAACGCCAACATACCCACTGCTGTTTTTAGTAGATCAGTGTATTGAGCTGTGAAATGACTTTTTATTGGAGGACATTCATTTATCAGTCACGCCAACATCCAAATGTCAGTATCTTTATTGCAACGCCTGAAAATAAACAACAAAAATGAAACAAAGTTCCTTTCCATCTTCCTACCTCCATGCTTGATTAATGTTTGCAGAAAGAACAGTCTCCCCCCGTCCTAGTTTGTCCCAAGCGCTCCTCATTACACCACAACAATAAACCGGCTGACACCATGGTTAGAATCAGGAAGGACCATACAGTGATTAAAGGGGCTGTTCTAGTTCAGGACTTGTTGGTCTTGGACTTGAAGGTCACTTGTGATTGGATAATGGGCTCAAAACTAGTTAACGCTGTTAACTGAGTTGGACCCAGATATTCTGGTCATGTAACGTTTGGACTATCTGTAGTTTTTGATCTTACCTATCTGGACTTTGGAGTAACAGAGAACCGGCCTGCAGGGTTGTCAACTCTTCAGTACGGAAAGTAGCTATCGACTGTCCGCAGCATCACTAAATGACGCCATCACTGAATTTGCATAATTTGCCATGTAAATGTAATTGTGAGTGAAAAACACTAAATATGTTTAGAACAACAAATGTCACAGTTGCAGCTCTCCTCCAGCAAAATTTAGATAAAAAGAGACGCTGCAGCAAAGGTGCTTAGGTTTTTTGTTTGGTGTAGAAATCAGGCAGTAAACCCGTGTGTCATCTCTGATCATGACTTCATCCAGCCTTTAATTTTAGGGTTTGATTCCCACTTCTTTCTGTATTTTTGAGTGTACAGTTTAGACTGAGACATGACGACTGAGCTCAGAGATGTCCCAGAGAGTCACAAACACAGCAGAAAAGGACAGTAAGTGACTGAGGCTGTGTGAGTCGAATGCAGTGATTTATTATGTGCAGATTTATTTAAGACAAAGGAACTTTTACATTTACAAGTGACGACTGGCTTACAGTCGGGGTGGGAATCGGGATCAGGCTGCAGCGGCTTTGTGCATGTGCAGTTCAGTTGATTTGCAGTCTGGATGTGGCGAAGGGGGGAACATCTCCTGCTCTGACTGCAGCTGCACGAGGACTGGGCCGCCTGGGAGCGTTTGGGACGTGGGAGGGGCCTACGGCGGCACCTGCTGCTCGTTGAGAGGAATAATGATGATGCGTGCTTTCATAAAATCATTCAGAGTCTCCACTAAGAGCCAGGAAAAGTTGCTGGACGTGTTGCCACTTGCTTTTTTGAAGAGTTGCTACAGGGGTCTGAATACTCACTAATTATAGTGACAAAGTGCTTTGAACTTTGAACTTTGCTAAGACAAAGGGTCAGTGCCAGGGAATATTTACACCCAAAATCTGTCAGAAAACGCTGCTTTTACCAACCCCTCTGTGTTACATGCTGACGCTCAGGCTGCCTGTTTGCTTGGTGTATTTAGATTGAATATTTGCTGCTTTAAACAGTGATACAGAGTGAGAAGGCCTCACAGGGAGGTTGACGGGGCAGGAAAGGGTACAAGAAGACTCTGAAGTTTCCAACAGGAGGTTCGATTCTAGTCGCGAGACGTGTGCTTGATCATAACACAACGTGGTGCTCGCGATTATGTGTGTGTTGCTGTCACTGTTTGTCTTTTTGTAATTTATCATGTAACCAAACGTAACCTGTGCGAACACCAGGCGATGTACAAAGTGGCACAATATGACCACAGGAAGCGTCAGTGTCTGACACTGTGGATGAGAATCGGCCACCCCCCCAAAAAAAACACCTCTACATTCACAGCTGCAGTGGACACTCTTGTATGAACTTGGGACTTGGTGATCTGAACACATTACACGTGACTTGCTGGCGTGGACTGGGAAACATAACTCTAATGCTAGATGCTCATCTTGATTTTGGTATTTAGTGGAGCTAAATATTTTCGTTTTTTGGGGTTTTTCTTTGCGTTTTATTTTGTTATTTTAATCCCTTGCCACAGCCCTAATATACGGAGCCCCGGAAGGGACATGGCCGAAAAAAAAGCTAAACTCTCGCAAAACATTTAATTAGAAATATACTTCCGGCTTAGTTAGTTATCATGGATAATTCAACAATGGAGGGCACGTTTACGGTGGGAGCCATTCATAGAACTTTACTTTGAGCTTGGCCTCAAATATAGACATTAAGTCAGTGCTTCGTAGTGACGTATATTTGCAATAAAAACTGTGGTTCACTACTCCGGAGCCAACTGACCCAGAAGTTTATCTCGCTAACCATTTTTGGATTTCCCGCGGCTCCGTGCTAATATGCTCTTATTTGTACAATTTTATATATTCCCTATTTATTTTATGATTTCCTTCTTTTTGTATACGAAGTACTTTAGTCAACTGGAGCCTGTTTAAGTGCCATATTATTAAATTTGGTTTAATTTCATTTGATCTGGAGTTGACCTAGAACTGATATGTCTTCACTTCTGAGTTTAATGTTGGTTTTTTGTTCTTTTTCTTTTTCACTGACTTGGGTGGTTGGCTTTAACTTTGGCCTTTTATTAGGATTTGTTGCTCTCCACCTTCCTCTGTTCGCATTGAAAGCAGCAGCGCATGAGCAGAGCAACAGCAGCAGCGTCTGTGCCTTTGCCGCGTTTCCGAGCTCCAGCAAGATCTGGTTTAGATTATATTCATGTTAAAAAAAACATTACAGCAGAAACAGAATATGCTTTTTGTTGAAATGCAATCAAAGAGTTTTTCGAAGAAGCATGACAGTGAAACATGTCACATCAATTCATAATCCAAGAATAGAGTATGTTTAATTTCTGTGTGGAAACGAGGCTAATTGGCTGTCAGTTAGCGAATAGAAAGCTGTCAGATCCACTCTCTGCTCATTTTAGAGAGATTAGCAAACACCATTCTCATACTGCGGCAATGGGGGGAAAGCGCGCACGCAGCTGATTCTCTAATCCACAATGACCTGCAGTCATTCAGGGAAATGCTGAAGGGAAAATTAGATTTAAAACCAACCGAGTAGATAAAAAAGTTTTTACCTGCCAGTGACGGGCCACGGTGCCAGAGAGATTTAAAAGGCCATTTCGGAGCTTTTAATGTTTATTAATAACAAAGATAATTCTCAGGCCATAATGAAGATTTGAATAATAAATACATTTCAAACTTTGTGGAAGTTTTACATTCAGTCTCATTAAAGGTCCCTCCAGGATTTTGTGATGTGATTGCAACAATTAATGTGGATTCAGCTAATACCCATGAATTCTTGCAATTTTGTTCAAGAACTTTTCTGTAAATTCGACATGCACTCCATACTGTCCCTGAACACACTGCAGCTGATGTGAGCCTGTAACACTTGCATATAAATGCATATCTTAGGTTAAGAAGAGAAGAAGAAATATGTTGAATATAAGTCAGGGACTCTGCAAATTGTTGTTCTGCAAAAAATGGGGCATAAACTTCTTTGAACTGTGTATGCTGACAGAAGTCGTCTTGGCACAGATGGCATCTGGTGTAAAAAAACACATGTTCATCTATACTTATAATAATCAATTATTAATCAATTGACATATTTCTACTGCAAAATACTGACTGACTGAAATGAGACACTGGAAGCTGTTGCAAGTGTTGAAAGAATAAGGGTGAGTAAGATTAAATAAGTTTAGTTAGTGCAATATAAATTACAAATTTACACAACAGGTTGCTTTTGATTTTCATGAATTCTACATAAAATATGTATTTTCTCACTTGCTCCTGCAATTTTATCAGAACTGCCTAAAACATTTTCATTCGCTTCAGTTTTATCAGAAAATCTGCCATGAAATCAGATATTTTGGGCAACAACAATCGCAACAAAGCCTGATTGAATCAACTAAACGCATTCAGCGGATATCATGGTATCCGTCAACGTTGTTACAGTTGCATCTATCTCCAGACCAAATCGTGAGCACGTGGATGTGGTCTGATGATTGAGTGAATCATTGTTCAGTCTGGAGTGGGACAGAGTCTAACCCCCCCCCCAATGCTGACTCCATGTCCAAAACCAAAGCAGATGAACTATACAACTGTCCATACAGCGGCTGTACTCCCACCCACCTGCTCTTAGTTTAGTTATATTTATGACTATAGCATCATTACATTTTCTAACTGTAGGGTTTGCTTTAATAAAGACATTTTTAAGTCATTTCACATAGTTTAACATTAAAACCACATTTTACCAAAGTTTTAACCAAAATGCTTGTGTTGCCCAAACCCAAACACAGGCAGGACTCCCGAAGTGTGTCATTTGACAGTCCTGTGATTTATACAGGATCTACCTATCTACCCCGAACCTCCTGCTTGCATTTCACTCTCCATTAATAGTAGGTTCCCTATAAAAATATAATTATATATGCACTTTAATAGCATTTCAGAAGACTGCAGCAGCGATTAGCAGAGGGTCCAGTGGCTGTCCTTGAAAAATGTCGCCATGCATAATTTGCTCTTTATACAACCTTGCATTGGATTTTCTGTGGAAATAGTTTGTTCCAACACTGCTCAGTCCATGTAAAGGACACTACATGAAGTCAGCCTTTCATAATGTTTGAGCGGAAAACTACTCACAAATTAGTTCATAACTGCAAGATTATACTTCATCAAACAATATGGAAAAAGCCTAATGAATACAGGAAGGAAATTGACTGGTCAGAGGAAAGAAGTGTGAAGCACAGACGTGGGAATGTGGCGATACGGGGGCTGCAAAGAGTGCAGGGGAGATTACATCTCTGGGTGGTTCTAATAATACCAGCTTTTACATCAAAATATGGTCTGAAAAGATGAATTATACTTTCAAAATGCATGGCAAGAAAATGATTTCATAACCCAACAGTGATCCCCAACACTCCAAATGAAGCGAACAGCTGCTGTGTTGGGTTTCAGTGTTCATTAAAAGCGGACTGAATGGAATCCACCACTGGAAGCGTGTCAGTGATGATGTGATATCTGGACAGAACGTCAGATTAATTTCCTGCTAGATAAAAGAAAAATGCTAATTAGATTGTATTTGTCGGCCAGACAGACAGGCGAGTGCTCGGTGTTTATCAGGACCGCAGCTGCAGAATATTAAAGCGCATCTTCATCACGGTCAAGTCTTCTCTGCAGTCGTCCAATATCTTAGCTTGTGATTGTCCAGAGGTGGATTTGTTCGTGCTGCACATACAGCCGTTTTACAGTATGTCCTCTGTGGTGAGCTGCTCCTGGCTTCCAGTTTTCTGTAAGACAGCAGGAGATGAATGAAGACAGGATCGACTTGCTGTGACACTGATCAGTACTATCGAGAGTTTAATCTATGAGCTTCGGCCCGTGTCAAAAACAGACACTGTACACCTGTCCCGTTCTACTGTCCTCAGGCACTGACCCTGACACACAGTCTTATGTTGTGTTACTCTGTCACTGTGGGGATTCCTATTATGGATATTTTGACACGGTAACTGAACTTTCTTTCCTCTGATTGGCTTTTTTTTCCATCATCTTCAAACAAATTAATGAAAGTTTCTTATTAATTTTTTTTGCAGTACTGCTGAAGGCGAACTGGGAGTTCTTTTTGGGGGAGACTGTAGCGAAGTGTGAGCCTGGTCTCAAATTAGGGCCTGCATGCATCAAAGTCTGCAACAGCATCACCACAAGTCCGTCCCATTTCAGAAGATCCATCAAACGGAGCCAACAAATGCAAAATGGTACTTTCTCCTGGTAACAGGCGGATCCTTTAAAGACCAACATGTGTTAATTTACAGGACATTGGTGGGCTACTGCTATCCACTATGCCAACAAATCCCAGGTTTTCATAAAACGCGTCAACCAAACTCAGAAACCCATTATGTCCAGTAGGTTGTTCCTCACAGACAAGTCCAAGTTGAAATTAGTTAAGCTGTGACAAATAGTCGCTGGGCAAGTGAATGATTCAGGGGCAAAAGTCAAAAAGTTATGTCTGAATTTCCTGAGCTATAAGATAAAACCTAAGTCCTCTGCAAAAATTCTGTATTATGAAAACATGTTTTCATTTGAGTGGACTCGTCAGATGAGAAAAACTACATGCCATGCATTAATAATGACAAGTGTGACACCTGAAGAAAGTCGACCCTTAGTTATAGACACCTGCTGAATTTTAGGTTTTATTAAAAGGTCTTAAACATTGCACTGGGCTGCAGATCAGGAAACCAACCTACTCCTCCGAATTCCTTCCGAACCCAGCTGTTATTAAAATGATTTGCATAATGTTTGGTTATGTGGTTACTAAATAAGCACCAGTTTAGTCAGGCAGAAAGCCAGCCCGGCGGCCAGCACCACAGAGACCAATCAGAAGAGAGGAAGGGGGAACACCATGTGACTATAACTTCAGGCCGAAAACAAAACTACATTAAGATGTTTGTTTGTATATTTGTAAGAAGGGTTTAACATACGGTGATAACTCAACAGATTTATACAACCATGTAATAAAATGGGAGAAATCTCCCATCCCCCAATCCCGATAGACCCACAGCCTTTCAAATGATAAAGTATTTTCTATTTACCTGTAAACTTTGCCCAAATTCTGTCCTGGGTTTTAACTAGATAGGAATCCAAAGGAAATATCCCCAAAACACAAAGATCATGAAAGTTCTTTCAGATTTACCAACTGGATGTTGCATCCAACTTCATTATTAAAGAGTATTGTTATTGGAACCAGCGACACTGGTCCTGTATTTACGTGGTATCGGATCGTCCCATCTTTTGGAGTATGGCACACCACTAACTGGAACCACAGGCTGCATCCCAAACACCGAGATAATAGGGAAGTAAAGTTAACTTACACTGCTGTACTACTACTGCTACGAGGCAGGAAAGCGAGAGCTAAGCTGTTAGGATGAACAGTAGTTGGGCTTTCGAGGTAACAAAATCGATTGTCCCTGAAAATTGATAACAGCAAAAAAAAAGTAAAAAATAATAGATTTTTTTTTTGTGCCCTGGAAAGAAAAAGGCCTTCTTTCCTTTGTCTGGAGGAGAAATGTTTTGAATATCTATCAGGCTGATTTGCTAACCAACACATGGGCAGGAACTTTAAATCAGAGATCGTTGAAATGTATCTGCACTTATCATTAAATTGCAATTATCATTAAAGCAGCAAACACACAAATGTATTCAGACAAAAACATAACTTACGCAATTATCATGTTGAGTGACTAATAATAAATATAATATCATGGATAACCCTTAGTGGTAAAAACCCCAGATCAACACAGTCAAGGCATCAAGCAGCAGAATATGCATAAACCATGCGATATTATATATGAATATATATAAGTATCACAGAATCTAGACTAGTACAAAGGTCAAATTACTCAAACAGACATGTAATTTGCAAAGCAATATGATGAACATTATTTCCCCTGAATGGTCCTGTGGCTCCATCCTACCTTCACCACATTCATCAGACAAGTAATATTTTTGTATTTTTCACCAGATTCTAACCCGACTTGGGTCAAAGATGATGATATTACTGATGAATGTTTCAGGTTTGATGAAACCCCTGATATTGAGGTTGAACATGGGGAGACAGATTACCATCCAAGGACCCTGTAGTTCTCCAAGAGACAGGTCAAGGGTCTCTTTGTTCCCTTGGATTAGTCCAGAATCTTTTTCTGCAGCCTATTTTGGATTCTTTACAAAAGTTCAGTGAGTTTAGCATCAGCATATTTGCCGCTTCTCATTTATACAAATTGCCAACATATCCACAATATTTTAATTAAAACTTAATTGGGTGAAGTGACGTTTCCTACAAAAAAAAAGTGTAATAATGTGTCATCTGAAGCATTAATGCTCAAGATTTTATGGCATATAAACTGTAGTGTGAGGACCATGTTAGCAGTATCCTGGTTGTTTTAAAGAAACTAGATAGGTCAGTTTAATAAAAAAATAATCACCTCCTGCATGATCTTGCAGTTTTCTAGTTGCTGGGTATGTTTCTGTATTTTGTCGGCCATGCACATCACCGTTTTGCCCCTTGGCGTTCCACATGTTCCTGCTTCAGCTGTGGACGACATTGCAAAGATAAAACCCATTTTTCTCGGCTCTGGGAGAGAGTAAAAACCAATCTTGTTTGCACTTGGTGTGTGTCGGTGACAGGTTTATGAATGTCTCTCTTAAAATGGTGATGTGATGGGAAATGCCTTTCCCGCTTCCCACTTCTCTTAATACTTCGATGAACAGCGGCAGCTTCGGCCGTCCATCTGTGTCTGAACAGGATGCCGTCAGAACAGAATGTGCAGCAGGTCACCCACGTTCTGGTACCGTGCTGAGCCCAACACAACACACAATAATTATAGTTATCCTTGTAAAACAGAAAAAAGTAATATTGAAGCATGAATGTCATTTGAGTTGTATTTGTGAGCATAGTGTGCAAAAGAAAACAGTCACATTTTCAGTTTTCCAATTTATGTGTATTATCATTTCTCTTTTTCTTCTTTTCATATTCAGTCAACCCTTGCATGCATGAGAAGAGGTATTATTATTATTAATATTCAAAGAAATTAAAAAGGAAATATTGTCTCTGCCGTGTGGAGAGGTGTGTTAGGGTGTGTGTGTGTGTGACAGCATGTTAGTGAGAGAAACGAGAGAAAAGAAACCGGTGCTGCAGCCTGTTGTACTCAGACGGCCTGTTGTGCTGAAGTTAGGACCAGAACTCCAGCAGACCCCGGTGACATTTGCAGGTCCGTTTACAGTCTGTCTGTTGTTCCCCAACCCCAATGACTGACCTCTGATAGAAGATACTTTGAAAGAATCGTCATGCAAAATATATTTTGCTTTGTTGAGGTGTTTCTTAAGAGAAAAACCACAGGACATCGCAGACAGTGTTGTGCACTAAAAGAGTTTGGAACTGGACACAGGCCACAAAGGTTTCATCCACTACACGCTGTGTTTTTTTAGGGTTTGGTATAAGGAAAATTAACATAAACCACATAATTTTTCAGGAGTAAGACCTAGTTCAGACTTAGTTCAAAAATTTAAATTGGGAGATATTTGAATCTGTGCAAATTGAAAAAAAAAAATCACATCCATTCATTTAACAATAACACTGGATCAGAACCAGAGCTGCCTGCCGAACATTTTACACCAATCAGCTTCATTGTCACTGCACAAAAGTGAGAATGAATGAAACTGCCGTGCAGTAACTGAAAATAACTTCACAAACATCCATCAACCATTCTGAGGATGCTTGTGGAATCGCAAGTCGGACAAAAAGTCCTATCTGAGCAGTCACAGGTGTAAACGTATGATTTATCATAATTTAAAAGAAATAATAAGGGAGTTAAGTTAAAATTTGAAGATACACAGTTGAAACAATGAACTAGAAAGTCAAATTTTGGTTCATCACAACCAAATTAAATCACAACTAGAAAAACACCTGCAGATAAAACCCAAGTGATCTGACCATCGTTCCTGAACAACCAACAGCTCCATCCTGGTGGAGAAGGCCTGACCCGGCCTTTTCTTCCTGAGTGCTCTCAAACCACCTCTCCTAAGACACTCCGGTGAACTCCCATCTTGACAAGCCTAATTTTGGATGGTATGGAAACTAATTCATGTCGGACCGGAAAGTACAGCAGAAGTTAGAGAAAACTGCCCAATGCATCGCGGGAGCTTCACTTCTTTAGAACATTTACAGCAAGCGTTGTCTCAGCTGAGCACTTTAAAACGCTCCAACAAAACATTTTGTACTGTATTTTCCCCTCAGAACCTTCGACATGTGTAAAACAGTGAAGTGGTGAATCTTTTGAGAAATGTGAATTTTGCAACAGGAATGTAATTGCATAGAATTTCACAGTATGAGCTTTGTTTTTTTTTTTTTTTGTCTGGAGGTAACTGCTTCGGGTTCCAAAGTGACAGAAATAATTGAGACTAAGGGAAAAGACAATTTAGAGAACAGCTTTCATCAAGTCAAGATTTGGCTTTGAAAACTATTTACAGTTTCAGCAGTGGCTGTGTCTCCAGCTTGTTTAGAAGAGATAAAAGCTACACAGCGGCGATCGATGTCCAGGACGCCGAGACTGACCCACGGTCCACGTCTTAACTGTCCAACCTGGTGCTAAGTACAATCCAGCTTCCACTTTAGCTTTTTACATTTGACACAAAGCCACACAGACCAAAAACTTTGCTCACGTCCTCATGAGCAACTTCCTTTCACTGTAACCCAGCATGCATTATTGTTTCCGTTTGCATTGTTGTTTCATTTTGTACTTTTGAACTTTTTCTTGTGATTTTTTTGTTGTATTTTTGATTTGCATCATCCACACCATGTGACATAAAACTACACTCACAAGTTTCACCGATCCGGTGATTATTCAGTCAATCGGATCAAATTTAGAAAAGTCTCTGTTTATCTCTCATTATTAACAAATCCCATGAAAAGATACCAACAATAATTGTATCCCACTATGTTCCTCTGTGCCATGGAGCTTCGCCACTGTGCACAACTTGTTCCTTAATTGCCATGAAAACGCACACGCTGTCCTATATTTTACCTTCATTCCTTATTCTGATAATGATCTTTCTCACACAGATAGCTCAAACATATTGAAGTTCCACATGTTTGATAGCACTTCCTGTGGCCAGCTATTTTAGGGAATCAAGCTTTTTGGTGTTATGGAATTGACAGGAACCCGTATGTCTGCAAGTGTTCTGTCCTTGAGGTATTGGCTTTCATTTCGTCTTTGGGTTTTTTCTGTCGTCTTTTATGCTTGTTTTTCTTGCTTTTATCTGTGTCTGGATGTACAAAGTGAAGATCCGACAAACCGTCTGCTCCTCTACTGTAGCTCGGTTGTGAACTGTGTTGAGTTTTTCAGTAAAGACGGTGAACTGGATGGGAAATTTGGAGGATTTTGGGGTCACCGCTGAGCACTTTAACCAAATGAGCCTTAGTGTTTAGAGAGCTTTAGTGTGTGAACTGACCCCGTAACGAGCTCCGATCCCAAAAATCACAGAGCAAACAGAGTCATCATGAAGGGGAATGTGCAAGTCAAAGGCAGCGCTGGTCCAGATTAGAGCAGATAATTGGAAGAAGCAGCAGCTTCCTCCGGACCCGTGGCTCATTGCTTCCCCCTGCTGACCGACGCTCCTCACCACCAACTCTGAAGGTCCCTGCATCATCATGTTTCTCTACTGGCAGACACAACATCCTGCTTAGACTGTGAATGAAATCCGGCCCTGAACAATGAAAAAAGGCTGCATGTATTTAAAAATCCAGGCTTGAAAACATTTGAAATTTTGAAATTAAGCTGTGCGATTGTTTCTTGAGAAATATTTGCTCAATTTAGATGTTTTCAATATCTATCATATCTATCTATCTATAGATATGATAGATATCAATGTATTATCTATCGATCTATAGATAGATAGATAGATAGATAGATAGATAGATAGATATGATATGATAAATAATTGTTAGATTCATAGAAAAAACGTCATTGAATATTATGCACCAGCACGTTGTTTCTCTTTAGGTACCAAAAACATAATTTATGGCACATTAAGGCACATGGCACAAAAATGAGGCAAATGGGTTAAAATACAGAAATATACACATATAAATAAATAAATAAAATTACATTAATCAGTAAGAGTGTGATAAAGGAAACAAACTTGTTCCGCTTTGTCACCCGCCCATCAACCCTCCACTCAGCTTATAAAAAGGGATGGACTGATTCTGGCATTGCATCCTCAGGAATATACAGCCAACAGGAAAGTTAAGGGCATAAACATAATTATGCAGGCCTCTGTGTAATAGACAGCAACACTGTCAGCAGAGCGGACTTTAAGTTGAAAGCTGTTCCAGATCACAGGAGCCGGTGCAAAGGCTGGATGCCTGATGCCGACTGTGGGTGATTCATATTATTCTGAAATGAAAATCCAAAGGAGAGTGGAAGCGAAGCCAAGACGTGCTGAAGCTGAGGTTGTCTGGTTAATTGATTTGAAAGTTTAAATGTTATGGGACGTTGAAGACGAAAGTCCCACATCTGCATTATTGTTTTAATATCTCCACGGAATAAAGAGTTAGCCTAATAGAAATGCATTTATATCGATTTTTGTTCCTCTGCACATGACTTAACAAACATGAACCTACCCAGAGTGTTTTACCCGAGTGTCAGTGAAATCACAGTTAGGTGCCGAGGCTGTTGAACCTGCTCCTGTGGAACAAGGCCCGGGGCTCTGTGCCAGGACCGAAACATCCACGCTGCCGTCACCACTGTCATCATCATTATTTCTAATCACTGAACATTTTGCTGTGTGCGTTTCACCCTCGGCAGCTGTGACTCAGGTTGTTCTCTGCGTCCTCTCTAAGGTCATTGTGTATATTTAGCAGGTCGCGTCTGGACCCATCTATTCACCGAGTCCTCGCGAAACCAGGTGGCTCGCAGAGAACGACGTTTTCTACACTCCAGAACTACACACAGTTGTTTCAACAGCAGCATGAAAGATGCACATTGTGTATTCGGTGCAGAAACTCCAGCTTCCTCATGATCAGGAAATTATAAAAGTAATAATAAGAAGAAAGTGCTGATTGAGAGAGAGTTGAGGCTCTTTATCGTGCATGTGAATTATATCTTTAATTTAAGTCAAAGATACATTGTTAAAATGTTGAGAAATATATAAATGATGTTCTCTAAAGTGGGCAGCGCGGTGGTGGAGTGGAAACAGCTAGAAGGCCCCTGGTTTGAATCCCTACCAGGGTGGGGTTTGAATCTTCGATGCGTGTTCATGTGTGTTTCCTCCCACAACCCTGAACCAGAGAAGCAATTACAGATAATGGATAGATGAATTTTCTCTAAGGTCTTTAACTGATATAGAAATATCTAACGTACATGGCCAAAACTATGTGGACACCTGAACACCCATAGCTAAACTGGGTCATTAATTAGCTGGTATTAGTCGGGTGAGGAAGAAGCATCTCAGACCAGCAGTAAACTGAAACTGTGGAGATATTTTTGGATTCGTCATGTTATAAGAACAAACATAATTTTTCATGTTTGTCCAGTTGCTGTTATATTTTATTGTGTGTTGCTGCCCTCTGCTGATTTACAGACAAGCTGCAGCGCCCACTCTGAAAGTGAATATTTATCATGAGAAAATTAGTTTGAAAAACATTGTTTATACTGTTGCACCTACTAGTAATGAGAAATGTTGTCAGCCACTTCAGGAAGTAGCATTTTCCAAGTTCATGGTCATGACTAGTTTGTCAGACCGTTTTTGTTTCTTCTGGTGATGAAATAACTTTTGCACTAACTGGTTTGACCTTGTTATTATGTTAGGTTTACGTTTGCACCCGAATGGAAACTTTACTTTAAACCTAAAACACTGTAAAGTTTCTTTCACTGATATCAATAATATCTGAAATGACAAAGCTGCAATGTGTTTGGTAATTAAACTGTGTAGTAGGTTTATGTGATGATGATCACTTTAAATCCTTTGAATTTTGTTTCTGAGAAAGTGTTAATCAGGTTTAAAAAAAGATCACTGCCAAGGGAAGTTAGTGGTGTTACCATGGCAACAAATGGTGATAGGGAACTTTTAAGGAGAATCTGGAAAGGAGATCTTCATACAATCATGGAGGGAGATGGATGGAAAAATATGAGTCCCAGCGCTGGATCGTCCATTAAAGATGCAGCAGGCGAATTTACATCTAAGAAAGAGACGAGTGTGAAGGAGAATCAGCCCAGCACACAGCAATTTCTTTTTATTTTTTTTATTCTGAATATTAAAATTGATGTTCAGTAAAATAAATGATAAAATAAAAGGTCAAAGCCGGTCACAAAATGTTTTTTGGACTTTGCTCTTATTTCAGTGTAAGAACTGTCCAAAAACTCTAACCAACATTGTTAGTCTAAAATTAAAAATACAAAAGAGTGCAAAAATAATGCAAAACAATACAAAAATTCCTGTGGTGGCTCTTCCTGACATCACAGAGACGCACATACTTACATTCATCCAGCTTTGCATAAAATTTACTGTACAATGAATGCAGAAATTTTAACTGTCCAAAGCGTCCGTCTAAACACGGATTAACTTAGGGCAGGACGCCACTTATACTTCTCCCGAACGACACTCTAACAAGAACAACGCTATAAGACACATTCATCACATAACTGTACATGAGAAATGTGGAATATTCCTACAGTGATATATTGTCTTTTAGTAGCACTTTACAGCTCATATATATCGACCAAACAGTCCAAATTCCATGGAGAACAGCGTCACTGTTTCATCACTGCAGCATCGGTCATGTCTTCCTGCTTTCTGGCCACTAAACGTGTTCCCAGTATCCCAGTATCCCACATGTATTTCCATAAACCAGTTACCGTTAGACATGTAGAATGTTGGCAGACACTTTTCAGCCTCTGATGTTGGACTGCTCTTTCATTTCACCTTTTTGGAAACAAGTAATCAAAGATTAAAGTTTTGAAGATTGAGGTTGCAGTCACCAGCGTCTTCCCAGCTTTGCTTGTTAGGAGACATGTCTCTCCTACCACCAGATCTGTACAAACTAAAACTGGACTCACACTGACAGGTTTCATCAGAGCTGCAGGTTCAAACCCTGCTTTGGCTGAATGGATAAAAAAACATCAAATCAGTCATTGGTGCAGAAGAAGAACCTTTAGCATGAAACTGAAGATCTCCTCCTTCATTCTTCATTCTCACAAACACCCAGAGAGTCTCCTTGATTATTCAGCGATAATATTGATAAAAAAACCCACCACAAACACAACAATGTATTGTTGGACATTTGAACCACCTCTTTTAGGTTTGCAGTTTAATTTTCCTGGGAGCATGTGTGTGCTTTTGTCTCTGTTTAAACCTGCTGAGCTGCTTCGAAACATCACAGGGTAAATCCTCCCACAAAGGGACACAATTTGACACCTCAGTATCTGTCAATATGTGACTGAAACACATCATGTTTTTCAGCCACTGATTAAATGAGGAGTGGGTTTATTCAATCAACTCAGGTTCCTAACTATTAACTATGTTTTGTTTGAATTGAGAAACATGGTTAAATTGGTTTCGGTTTTAATAAGTTCTGTGGTGTTGGTTTTATTTTCTAGGGTCAGGAATTATAAGAATGATTCTTGCAGTCTGTGACCAAGTTAAAGGATTATATTAATAATGAAAAACATGTTTACATTTGCAGATTATATGAGTTTTAACATTCATGTTTTATTAATCTCAGCATTTCCAGTTCAGTGTGCTTGCTGTGAAGCCAGTCAAAAAAAAAAAACCACCACAAACACAACAATGTATTGTTGGAGTTCTTTTAGGTTTCATCTGGGAGTCAGTTTTGCCTGTTTAAATGCTGACATGGAAATGCGTTTAAAAGTTTTGGTGAAACACATCATCAAAACAGGTCCCTGATGGTGAAAAAACTTTTACTATGTAATAAGAATGATTCTGCATGTGACTGATGTTTAGAGCATTCATTTACAATAGCATTTCCAGTTCAGTGTGTGCAATCAAATTGAGTTCATGAGGTCATCTTGCCAGCAATTGATATTAAAACTGAAGACCAAACACGTCTTATTGATCACTTTGATATTAAAAGAACAGTATTGTATTTACATAAACAGCTTTAAAAAATCAACAATATTTAAACTACATGTTCCATAAAGTGGAAAACGAGGTCTGTGAAAACACGGCCTGTAAGTGCGACAAACTGTTCTCGGTGTTTCCCAGCCCCCTGATAAGTGAGTCTATAGACCATGTCTGTCACCGCACAGACGTGCATGAATCACTGAGCACATCACGTGACCAGCGACAGTGATCAGAGAAAAAGCTGTGGTGGAGAATAATCAGCGTTTCAGGCTCGTCATTTCCACAATTTTAATAGTAAATGATTTTAGCATTTCAATAGATAATTAATCATTGGTAAAGGAAATGCAATGTTTAATGTGTAACTATCAAAGCACGAGTGGCTGACGCTCTCATCATTTGGTAGGAATTTAAATCATTGGAATATGAATAACTGATATCATTTGATGAAAGAAGTCATCAGTAAGAATGCATTTCCAATAACTGGGCTCGACATTAGCATAAAGATGTAAGTACAGTTTTCCACGCTGTGCATTTACTTGTGTGATTCCTGGTATTGGCGAAGATCATGGAAAATTAATTTCATCATCACAGGTAGTAGTATACTTTAACACATGTTTGATCATCAAATCTGTCAAAATCAAAGATCTTCTGCATGGGAAAGCTTTGTATCTACGATAATGTTCAGTTATGTGTAGAGGTTTGTTATTCAGATATTATATAAAGAACTTGTCTTTTTGTCTAGGGATTACGAATTGTTCGGTGACAAGATTGTTGTTTGTCTATTTGACTATTGCTTAAAAACTACTTCATATCTTTATTCATTGTCCTATTCATTTGAGATATATACTGGACTAGAAAACCTAAACGAAATGATATTATAAATGTTTGTTTCATTATTTCTTCATATTTAAAGATCTGCTACAATTAGAATTATAATTGGTCTTTATACCATCAATTATGCTGCGACTTGCATTTAACATCCTCAGGCCAACAGTAAATGAGCGAAGTTTTTTGACAGAAAGTTCGATTGTAGTCGAGTTGTGACTGACTGGTGGACATGAGTTTTGATTTGATATGAAATGTTGCACAGCTGCAGTGAACAGCTCAGAGCAAGATCTGACAAAATCAATAGAAAACAGACTTCTCATAAATGAGGTAAAGGTACAAAGGGTAACTTTAGCATCAGCGTCAGTCACCAAAGGTCACGAGCAAGTAGCAGAATGTGATGCCATGGGAATAAGAGTTTGGTTTTATCATCTTTATGGGAACTGTGGACAATAACACTGAATTATCCTTTGGAACAGAATTCAAAACAATGAATTCTCTGTCAACACGACCTAAACTCAGATATGCATTTCTTTTATACTGGATGCACAGCAAATGGACGTGTCCATTACACAAAGATAGCATGTGAAACAATGTTCTTTGATTCTTAGCATAAACTGTTTGAGAATAATAAAAAATAACAGGTCACCGGTGGCAGGCATTCTTTGAGCCGTCACGACTGATCCCCTGAAAACCTTCTCACTGATCGGAACCGAAATCGGAGTGTCTTTGCGTGTTTATGAAAAAACAGCTCCACTTTCATGAAAGGAATGTTTAATTGAAAGAATGAAAATCTCTCAAAATGAAAATGTACGTTTCATTTTATTTTTACTTAAGACCATCAGTTACTTTATGTGGAGCAACAACAATATATTACAGTCATGACACAGCACCTGCACCAGTGAGGAATAAAGTGCAACATAAAGATTCGTAAAACATTGAAGATGTTTTTCACCACCATGTTGTTTTTTTTTTTTTTATTTATGGCAAAGGTTTTATATATTTATCGGTATTGGTGCACATGTTTGGTAGCGAGGCTCTTCTCTTTCTCCTCATTGTTTTAAATAATCGTTTTTAAAATATTTCTACAAACATGTGTGTTATGTTAATAACTTTAACACAGGACATTTTATATTCTCTCAAGGTAGGTTCCGGCTTCAGGCTGAATCCAGCCTCAGGCTCAGCTGAGCTTTCTGAGCTCGTCTGATCCTCTCCTCAAAGAAACTCTGCTGGTGCTGATTCCTCTGATTCAGCCGGACCCCCCACTGCTCCCTCAGCCTGGAGACACAGAAAGAGAAATAAGTGAGTGTTTAGGCACAAAGAAAGCCAAGCCCTGTGATCCAGGAAGTCAAGGCAGAGAGAACAGATACTTCTACTGCCAGCGTTGGGTGTCATGAGTAACGTAAAGCGTTAGGTCCAAAAAAAAAAGTACTCAGTTACTTTGTTCAAATATGTAATCTGTTACTTTTAAATTGCCAATTTCTATAATTTTTGTGACAGTAATCGAAATCTGCCGTGAATTTGTTTGGCAGCACTGGCTGCATGCTGGAGTGATACACAGAGCAGAGGTGGGCAACCCCTGCTCCTACTGGTTTTCCAACTATCCCCTACCTGATCACACCTGATCACCCGGATCAGGTGTGATCAGTCAATCAGAAGCTGGAGCAGCAGTGGTTGGAAGACAAGCAGGAGCCCTCGAGGAGCATGGGCTGCCCACCCCTGACATAGAGCATAAGCACTTTAATTGAACTCTTTCATGTGCGTGTGTAAAAGGCCTGTAATATTAATTTGAAAGTGATTAATGTGTTTGTGTTCAGGTGTGTGACTTGAACCTACAGGCTTTACCTGTAGTGCCATAACTCGAGGTTGTACAACAAAGGAGCGTAAATGGGGCAACGTGTCAGGGCCAGACTTGGCTGTGGTATGATGACGGAGTCATTTTAACGGTCTTGACTAAAGCAAAATGCATGAGGAATTAAAAAGGAGTTTTCATTTTTGGCAACGGAAAAGTACTTGGGTTTCCATTGGTACAGCCACTCATTTTCTCTCTTCTGTTAGTGAAGTTTCATCTGTGGGGAAGACGCCAGAGATATTTGTCTTTTATCCCACAAAGGAAAAAATCAGGGCTCGTTGGGAGTCATTATTGTCCCCAGCAGCATTGTCAGTTCCCAACTATTTCCTGCACAAAACACGTATAAATTAGTTTAAAGTAATATTAATAAAGTCATTTATACTTGGTTTGTGTAGCTCACATTCAGTGTTGAGTTGAACATCACAGGCCTGTGTTTACCCTGACACCATAACTCCTGGACTTAAATTAATCGTGCAGACATGCAGTGAAATCGGATCTGCAGGCACCCCTGTCAGGGATAATTGTGTTATGGAAAAATGAGAATGAGGTGTGTGTGTGTGTGTGAGGCCTTGTTAGCTATGACAGGATTAATATTGTTGTGTCTGTGTTGGCAAACATTTGTCTGTCAGCACACACCATCATGTGTGTGTTAATCTGCTGCTTTCTGCTTGTCTGTCCTCAGATATTAAGCGTGATCTCCGGGATTCAAACCTGTAGCCGAGCTGCCTCTAATCAACATTCTCAGGCTACCAGCTGATGACAGACAGAGCTGTAAACATGAGCCAGTCATTTTCTAAACTCATCAATTTATGATCCACAGAGCGAGCGAGATGAAACCTGAGGACAGAATTAAAGATTATTTTTAGTCTCAATTAACTCATTTGTCCAGATTTAGTGTTTATCCAAACCTATTATTACTCGAACTCATTTTAATGGAGATTCTATAGTTTGTCAAAGTGTGAGAAAACATTTTGTCTCGATTAAAAGCGTATTTTTATTGGGCTTTACTGGGTTTTCAGTTTATTTTGCTCTGACTTTGACAAGCATTGTGTTTTATTATTTCTATTTTGTGTTGAAACTTGTATTAATTTATTATGATTATTATTTTGTTCCTGCCCGAGATTAGATGATCTGCAGAGCCTTCTAAACCTTTTGCTGTTTAGTTTTCAAAGCAAAGTAAGACAATGCAAGACATTTGTCATTTTACAAGAGTCACATTTGGAAAAGATCGTGTGTTTCTACTCAGGAAGTAAAAGTTCAACGACCTCCCACTTAAAATACAACAATTACCACTGAGTGAACACAAGGCTCAAAGCAACACACACGGTCCTGCGTTTGTTGAAATAAAAAAATGTGATAAAGTATCTTTGTGCCTGTCATATTTCAGACATGCATTTCCAAAAATCTGACAGCATCTCAACATGTTGGTTCCGTGTCTGAAGGAGACGCCTGCTCACTTTTTGGAAGAAGCACCTCACGTGGTCAGAGCGAGTAACATTTCTGTGAGACACTTTTTGGATCTTTTCATCTTGATGGGGGACCACTCCACCAACTGACCCACTCCCATCCCAACTATTAATGTCTTTGATATTTAATTAGAAAGTCGTATTATTGCAGAACTCAAACTACCTCCCATATTCTTTATTTAACGTCTGATCCATACTGCACCACTCGCTTTAGCAAGAGCACAAATGAATAATTAATCTGATTCATTCTGTTTTGTTGCTGTTTTTTATGAACGTGTTTTTTCTCTTTGGATGTTTCTTGTTCTCGGGTCTTTTACTGAAACTGAGAGAACTAAAAGTTGAAAGTCTGAAAGTGTCCACAGCACACAGTGTGGACCGGCTGGAAATGTGCTCCTGGATGTTTAAGAAGAACGATCAAGCTTAACAGTAAGAAGCTACAAGCACATAACCATGACAACGACGATGATGGTGATGGTGATGATGATGATGAATGCTGTGAATCGTTAAAAGCAGCTGACCATGCCAGCGCGCTGCTCCTCATGCGGCTCTCCTCCTCGTCCATGTGCCTGCTGTGCTGAACCACCTGCTGCTCCCAGAACGACTTCAGCTTCTGTTTGTCGTGAATCCGCGCCGCGTTCATCACCTGATGGCAGGAAGTGCATCTCTGGATCATGTCACATCCCATTTTTCATGACAGTAACGATCTCTGAAAATAAAAAAGGGAGTGTGTGGAAACTTACTGCTCTTCTCCTGGTTTTCGGACTTTTCTTTCTCTTGTTCTCTCTCTCTTCTCAGCCTCCTCTTCTACTTATCAGTGTGTCCTTATAATTCCATGTGTTTTTCACATCTTATTACATCTCTAAGCTCCTATCCGTCTCGCTCTTTCTCTTTATATCTCCTCTGTTGACTCCTCCCCTCCTCTCCCCCCTCCACCTTCCACTGTCTCTATATAGTCATTCACCTGTTTTCTTCTTCCCATTTTCTTCCACTTTTTCTTTCTCTTAAAACCAACTGTCTTTTTTTCTTTTTGTGTGATGCTCTATTTTCCATACTTATTTCGATGTCATATTCTTTCTTCCACCTCCTTCTTTTCAGGCTTCCGTCCTAAAGATGAATGTACTACACAATGAGCATGATGTTGTCATGGTGATGTCACTAGTTCTCTCACCACAAGTCTGTAAAAAGAAGTGGCAGCATGAAACTTGTTTCAGCTCATTTCTTTGTTTCCTAATTAAAATTCGCCTGCTTTTGGTCACAGAGAATGTTTTTTCAGTTTTTTCTAAGAGGTGGGAAGTACATTCGTGCCGTCTGTGCTGGTTGGTTTACTGAAGCCATTTCTGTCTCACTATTGATTGTGGTTTTGAATATTTTTTTTTAAAGTGCTTTATTGTAAAATGTGTAAAACAATGTGATTTAATGTGTAGCACAACTTTCATTAGCAAAGTTAGTAAAGTTAGTGGAGTAGGAAGGAAAGATTTTTCAAGTAAAGGTTAAAGTAGTTATGATTAAGTCTGCTAAGTAAAAAAGGTACTTAAGTACAAAATTCAGTAACAAAACACAGTAGTTTTACTTGATTACTTTCTACTACTGGTTTTAGGGAGAGACGGGAAATTCTGTTAAAATCTTGGAGACAAAAACCGAGAAAAAAAAGATGGAATTATGAACTAAGGTGATGCAATGTCGACACACTCATTTATGGACATAAACTCATTTATGGACATAAACTCATTTATGGACATAAACTCATTTATGGACTGTAGTGCAACTGTAAATTCTGCAGTAAGAAAGCAATTAATTCCTTCTGTTTCTTCCGTTGTGTCTTGTTCAACTTGGTTTCAGCATGTTCTGGAATGAAGAGTCCCACCTGAACCTGACCTCATTAACATATTCTGATTATATTTATCCTGTCTCACCTAAATGAGGTGTTTCTCTGACTGGATGTCTCTTCTCACAGTGTGAGGACATTTCGATTTTCCTGCTCCTGTTCCTGTTATGACACACACGTACGCTGTATATAAAGACACATATGTCACTTGGCTTAACTAAACGGCACCAGGATCTTAACAGCTTATTCCTCTCCACACTCCCATCGTACCAGTGTGTCTTTGTGTGTAAACGTGTGTGCGTCCTGAGTTACTACTAGTATTATTATTATTAGTTGGAGCTGAAGAGAGAGTCTCGATTACATTTTAATATGCAATGGTCTTGCGGCTGCTGACAAAATCTCTCTACAAGCGAGTCAGATGGAAGGCATTACAAAACTTTGATATCATGTCTCTCACACACACACACAAATGACTTTTATCAGGGTCCATACAAACAGCTGATCAGCATGAAAGAGCAAACTTCCCTGCTGGGATTAAAACAGCTGACTGTAGCCTGTGTGTGTGTGTGTGTGTGTGTGTGTGTGTGTGTGTGTGGGTGTGTCCATTTCTGGTTTTGCTTCTCTGCCTGAAAACCAGGATTTGATATTATTTAAACACTGTAAGTAACAGTGTTTGTATTCCTATGATAAGTTTTTATTGTCACCTGATTGAAACAAATTAATACTGTATTACAACATTTTCTAAAAGCATGTTTCATACGCCTTAGTATACTTTTGTAATTTATGTATCTAATTGTTTTATAGCAGGATTTTAGCTGCTTTTGCACAATAATTAAACAATGTGAATCTGCATGCACAGTTGACAGGCTGTTGTGCAAGAACATACCAACTTGGAACATTTGGGGCAACAATTGTTAAAAATGTCAACCACACTTTCAACTAAACTTTATGAGTATTCGGAAGAATCACATACAAACAGGATTTTGGACTCTGGTCATGATGAATTTATAGTTTTTTAAAAGTCAGCGGCCATCTGCCTTGACCAGCTCGGGTGAGTGGAAAGAGGAGAGAGACAAGAAAAGAGCAACAAAAGGATCTCTCTTAAATGACTGATCATTCAATAATATTTCTGCATGACAAAACTTTATCATTGTCAAATTTGACCTAAATGTGACTTTGTGAAGCTCTCCTTTCAGTGTGTGTGTATCTGGTGTTTGCCAGCAGATGTCAGTGTGGAGCTGCTCTTCCTGAGTCTCTTCATCCTCATCTTCATTCCTCTTTTTTTTTTTTTTTTTTTTACTGATGTAATATATTTCTGGTTTGACAGTAAAGAATGCTGCCTATTTGTGTGCTGTCCTACAGTTTGAAATACAGATGCACCACGTTATAACTAATGCCATGTTGCCATCCTGTAATAAACCCTCCTTCATGAATGTGATCATCTTCCATATTGTTCAAACTGTTTAAATTGTTAAATCTACTGGCTCTAGTTTGTATTGCTGTCATTTCTGGTGCCGCATGTTAATTTTTTCAACCTTTATCTAGTAACAGCAGTTGGAGGCTAATTTTTTTGATCATGATGTAAATCACCTCCCAGGTCTGCTGGATGGACCTTCACGTGTGCAGACTGTCCACAGCTCCAGTTCACCAGCTGCAGCTGTGTCACACAAGTATTCAATCACTCATTTAGAACAAAGGACTTTACATGACGTTTTAAAGTGTGCATGTGTAGAACATGTCCATCAGCTCGTCCCCAGTTGTAGCATTAGTGGAAGTTGCACGTGTGTAAGGTGAGTACGGATCCAGTGGAAGACAAATGGAAAGTATAAATGAACCTTAAAAGAATAAACCTTAAGACAGAGGGCAGGCACACACACAGCTATAGTGGATGACATCATTTTCTCATTCCTAAAATTTGCGTCTGAATATGTTAAAGTGTAATCCCTATCACCAAGATTGGTTGGTTTTGGTGTCTACATGGCTATTGTTAAAAATATGATTAATTTGAAAAATGATCAAAGTTGTCCTTTAAAGCTTGATTTATTTTTCTGCACCAATTTCAGTGCTGTAGGTCTCACATGGGTGCAGTAAATGATAAATAGTCTGCACAGCTCACAATCACACACAAACCGGTGGGGGAGCTGCCAACACTCACCAGGAGCAACAAAGTGGGCGTTCAGTGTCTTGCTGAAGGACACTTTAACATGTGTCCAGAGGAGCCAGGGATTGAACTCACAGTGATGGACGACCACTCTTCCATTTACGCCACAGTCGCCCAACACTCCACTCCCCAATTCCTCCAGCATGATCCACTCACCATTGTTGGGCAGTGTAATCACACACTGACACAGACACACACATACACATGAATAAATGCTCACAATGTCGTAGACCAAGTGTCTATTCCCGAGGCACAGGATCTGCAAATCCAACAAAGGAGCATGAATTTAATGAGGCGAGCTCTGCAGCAGGGAGCAGCTCTGCTCCCTCTGCCCCTGGATCTAATTCCTCTTCCTTTCACTATTTCTATGTGCTCAGCAATGAGCTTAACAAGCAGCAACAAAAACCGCCTGTGATGACATTTGAGGATTTAGAAAGAGGCTTAGATTGAGGTTAGAGGGAGGGTTTTGCTTGGAATCCAAAGGTGTGTGTGTGGCAGACATCTGCAGTGATTACATGAAGGATCTGAGGAGCTCAGAAACATGAGAAACACACACATCGATTCCTCCTCATTATTTTCGATTGGAGTCCACAATGAAATTAACTGTACCACACTTTTTTTCAGAAGGTCGTCTGGGAAGTTTGTTTTCCACTGCTGCTTCTCTCTGTTTTCATTATCAGGGGTGATTACGGACACGGAAATCTTAGATCAAGTCAATGAACATATAATACTTTTAAATCTGCTCTGATGTCCTGCTGCTGCTCCTTTGTTCAGATGCTCAAAGCTTCCCAGTCTCCACCTGCAGCTCCCTAAATCTCCTCCAATCCCTTTAACTTCCTCGGGAGATAGTTTTCAGGGAACGGCAGACATTATGACGCTAAGCGGAGAGTTTTAAATCGCTTCTTTAAAAGATGAAGACAGGAACAGCAGGAAGTTTCTCGAGACGTCCTACACGGAATCTATTTGTCCAATTAGAATAACATGAAGCAAGGTGTCAGCCTGGAGAGTTGGCTGGGTAACAAAGGAGAGATTAGAGTCTGATGACTGTGGAAGGAAACTAAGACAACCCCCGCCCACAACTTCTTTGTTTAAGCCTCGATTTCAAGCCCTTCTCTTGTTTTCTTCAATAGCAACAAGCGCTCTGATTTGCAACACTGAGGCTATTTAAATGCAGCTAGCTGGACAGGAAACTGGGGCTCATGTTAATGAAATTCAGGTGATTGTAGTACAAATATATCTGGAAAGTCCAAAGTTACTGAGTGAAAAACTGTTGCATCTCTTGGGGTTCTGTGAAATGCCTCATTAAGAAATGGAAAATGGCACAGGTGTAAGATCTGCCTCCACCAGGCTGTCCACATACTTTTGTCTACATTGCGTAGTGTTTTGTACGGCACTCAGGTGATCTCCATGTCACTGACTGTGTGACTTCTAAATTTAACCTGTGACATATGAGTTAAGTTGATGAATTCCTATGTTCAGTTTAATACTTTAGATTATTTTAATTATTACGTTGACACACATTTGTTTGTACGTTGTCAGAAAATTCTAATTCAATTGACTGACTCCATGTTGTAGATACAACAGAGAACTGTGATGTTAAATGTCAGTGGCCATTTTAACACAAAACAACCACAACACGAGACGTCATTAGAAGAGAGAATTACCCTTTAATTAGCCAATGATGTTTATTCAAACTCTCCGTTAACTTCCTGTTATTTTGCGGCTCTGCTTGTTAATTATAAAACTGTGAGAGCTAGCAGCCGGCCGACTGACAGACTGCAGATCGGCAGCCGATGTGTTGGTTTAAGATAAGTGAACCACTGATAATCAATTTAAACCTCATCAATAAAGCCTGGAGATAAGAAACACAAGGAGGACAGACCCAACTGAAAATACCTACAGATAAGGAAAGGAGACTTTTGTTTCCTACTTAATAATTGGGATATTTGCTAATGTTAATGTGGTGTTTTTTGCCACATCCAGGTGTTTCCTTTCTCACTGAAAAAAAAAATCTTAATGTGGAGTAAACACAGGCAACAACAGTAGGCTAAATCTTTATTATTCACATAATTCACAGGTTACAGTCTGTGCAAACACAAAAGGAGTTTGAAAGTGACACGGCAGCTTCTTTTACAAAGAGCAACAAATGGCTGGTTTTCATCTACAGATCCCTAAACTACTTAAAAACAAAAACGAGTTTATCATAAAAATCGTATGTACAGCTTCCTTCATAAACACTGTATTCAACATCATTTACATCACAAGCTTCCAATGGAAGGATTTCATTTTTCTAAGAAATGGAGGACAGCGTTTCTCTGTTGTTTCTCACTGTTTTAAACATTTTAAATGTGGAGAGAGAGAGTAACACCAAGTTGGTAGATTTTAGGTCTGTTGTGTTCCATGAATTTATTAAGAGTTAATCCTAAAATTTAAGTCTGCAGAGTATAATTAAGATATTTACACAAATGTTTTTATGACTTGTTGAAGGAAGGAGCAATTCATTGGGAAAAGTACCTTAAACGTACTATAGGAACTGATTTTCTTCTTTGATGATGGTCAACTTTGATTATTGCATTCTTGAAAAGGGTTGAAGTACACTCTTTAAAGGTTTTGAAGCTTGAAAAAGATTGTAGCTTAATTTTATATGGAAACCCTCATGTATTTATCTTGAATTTACACTACAAAAGAGATTTAAATCTCTGTAGATTCTCTTTAACGACACCTAAAAGTAGCATGACTTCCCTTTTAAAAGGAACATCTTCTGATTTCTAATTCCACCAACATTTTACTTGCGGTGTCCTGTAGTATTTGGACAAAAGGCAATAAATAGCTATGAACAGTTTTTAAAGCTCAGATCAAGAAACGCCAGCTTGAGAAAACGTCGAGTCCACAGGTCAGTGTTTCCCGTGAATCCTGGTGACGCTTTACAGCACGTGTGGTTTTTGAAGCATCAAAGGAAGAGGAGCAAAAAAAGAATCAGCGTCACAGACAGGAAGCAGTTGGTCTGAGCCGTCCTGACAGCTGATGAGCGATACCAACGCACCTCCTCATCTGAGTCATCTGGAAAGAAAGAAAAGACTCAATAAGTTAATGAGCAAATGGTATTTTATTTTCCATAATTTGCTCATCTATACTGCACGTTAGTTCTTGTACATTTTTCTGTAACACATTTCAAATTTCTTACTATGGCATCAGTAAACCTAGTTTTATCTTCTTATTGATTGAATTGATGGATTTCACAGGAAGTGATAATATGTGAATGAATACACAACACACAGTGAAGGCATCATGGCTGAACTCTGTAACTCTGCTTTGAAAAGCCGTTAATGGTTGTGAGAAGGTTTTGCATTTCTTGAACTACAAATGAACATGCAGTGCTGGAGGTGGGCGGCACCCACAAACACTGGGACCTTACAGGGAAGGTTTTTGTTAAAGGATAAAAGGTGTGAACGACTCTGTTTCCGAACGTCGACAGCTCATCCACACCTGAGTTCAAAGAAGCTGCCTTCTGTTCCTCTGATCAGCACCTCAGCTGCTGAACACACAGGATGCAAAAATCCACAGGATCCCTAAAGTCTAACTCTCCCTGACTTTGACTGTGGGGCAGCAGGTTCCACATTAACGTAAAAAGTCCAGAGCAGAAACCAGGATGTAAGAACGTGTGCAAAAAGTGACTCACCACAGTCTTTATGGAAGACGTGGGGGAAGCAGTGCAGGGCGCCGTAACCACAGCGACAGTAGGAGCATCCTTTCTGAACCCATTCACCATGTGGAACCATACCACAGGTCCTACGGAGACACGGACAAGACGCAGGTTACAAACAGTCCAACATTTCCTCGTTTGTCACGTGCTGAGTTTGAGCGAATAACTGAACTAAATGAAGCCTCTGATCTCAGCACCTGTCAGAGCTGAAGACATTTGTGAGCAGCACAGTGGGTTTGTTTCTGTGCCTTTACCTGATGCGTTGGTCGTATTCACAGTTCCTTCCTGTGAAGAAAGGAGGGCAGGCGCAGAAACTGCCCAGGATGCAGGTTCCTCCGTTTTTACAGCAGCTACGACTCTGCTCAGCACCTACAGACACAAACACACACACACACACACATTTAAACAACAACTCCTCAATCTGTACGAACACATGAAGCATGAAACTATCAAAGGTCAGCGAGAGTTACAGGATGGTTTCTCAGCTCTATAACAGCCTCTGAAGATCACGTTGGATTTTTCACTTTTCTTACATTTAACTAAATATGAATCAGTTAAATGTTCCTTGGTTTGTTCTTCATCTGATAACTTTTCGTTTCTCTGTTGTTAATTTGCTTTGTTGGACTTTTTTAGTGGTTTTAACGTGTTGATCCGAGGTCTCTGTTGGACACTTCAGGTGGAGCCTCTGTCTCTCTGTATCTGTATCTGTGACATAAACCAGACTCTCCATCTGGCAGCACATTCCTGTCGTCCTCTGCTTCACATCAGCAGACAAACGCTGAGAGTCGGAGCAAACAACTGAAAATAACAGAGAAACACTAAAACTAAACTGCTGACGCCATCAAACATTCAGCTGCTTGTTGTACAAAGCTGTTTCTCTATGACAGAGAACTGGAACAAGGTTTCCAAGTGTTGACGGTCAAATTGAGATTCATTCTTTGACTTAAACACCGACATGTCCCAGAACTGCTGTTCTGCTCTGCCTGAAATTATTTCTAATGCAAACATTTATTCGTATCTTCTTATTTAAAATCTAAAAGTGTGACTTTCCACAAACCCACACACGGTCACTTACTGCCTGTGAGGCCGACGAAGGGCAGGACAGCACTGGCATCCCGGTGCTTACGGTCGCCGTTGTTTGGGGAGCTCACCTGGGTAAACTGACCCAGGAAGTCCTGTGCAAGCGGCCGGGGCTTCACCACAGAAGAAGACGACAAAGTAGCAGGAGAAACAGAAGAAGAGGAAGAGGTAGTAGAGGAGGAGGAGGAGGTTTGGCCTCTGTTGCACTCGTCTCCCTCACAGCCTGAAAGATAACAAGCAGATGTTGCAGATGTTGTTCTCCTGACGACACACTCATCATCCCTCACACAGATGTTAACAGGTTGTCTCACTAATGTCTGTGGTAGGTTTGGACAGGAGCAAAGTGATGACAGTGAAATCTGCCTCACTTCTATTAATATGTGAAGACAAGATGTAAATGCTTCAAAGTCCATCAGCTGCTGCTCTGATGGACACATGTTCTTGATCTGATATTTAACGCAAAAAATCAAGTCATATCACATCACTACAGCTTCAAATGATGTAAATAAATTGTTTAGTTTGTAGATGTGTCATTTTTTCTTGGATGCGTAAAATATGAAAGGATGAAAAATAAAATAAAATGTGACAAACTGACTTGAATCAGGCAGAGGAGCAACGAGGTGGAGACAGATCACTGCGCACAGCACAATCCTGCAAACAGCACCACAAGAAAACCAACGATGACACGTTAGACATTTACACATTCACACGTTACACATCAATATTTCGTTGCTGAATATTCACTGCAGACACTGAACAAAAATGTCTGTTTCTGTTGGTCTCCAGACTCACCTGAGTGTCCCATTCATTTTCCCACACAGAGTAAAAAAATTGAAATTTTAAAATTAAAAACTCGAGCTGATCTCAGACCAGCACAGAGGAAAATATTTCCAAATCTCAGTTTGGTTTCGCACAAATCAGAATCAGGTCAAACTGTCCGAAAAGGAAATTCTTCACTGAGGTTTTTCTTTATCCAGACACGGATTTTAAAAAGGTTGAAAACTTGGAAAAGCCACTAAATCCTCGTCCAGTTCGTCCGGCAGCGTGTCCCCGTGTGTCTCTGCGGGAGAAATCAGCTGCTTCTGTTCTCCAGGTGACTTTCACACGGGGGGGAGGGGCTTCAGAAACCCCGCCCCCGCCAGAGAGTGAGACACAAACATCTCCAAAAAAGGATAAAAAAAAAAGAAAAACATTCAGTGACATTTCTGAAAACAGTAAAAAAATTACTAATTATTGTTATTAATTAATTACTATCATTTCCATCCCCTTGTTATCTCTCTCTCTCTGCTTCCCTGTTCTTTTCACTAACCTTATGCTGCCTTCACATGATAATGAACCTACATTTAGCCTGCCCCCCTTTTTTCACTTTCAGGAAGAAATCCATTTTTTATTTTTCTCTTTTACACTCATGCATCATCATATCAAGCACATTATATGAGGTGACCAAGCCCCTTCCTCACATTTCCTCCATTTCCCCTTATCATACAATATTCTAGTTCCCAAATAAAAAAATGTAATGTAAGTATTTTCATTAATTTCATTGTGACAGTTCAATTTATGCTTCACCCCAATATTTCAAACTATTTGAACAGGGTGAATGAATCCACTGAGCAAAGTTACTGTGAGTCAGATAAAACAATTCAATTAAAGCTGGTGGGTGAGACTGAATTTCATCCACTTTTCAATGTATTTGATCTTTTCATGTGCCCGTCCTCTGTTTCTTTTAAACTCCTTTCACGTTTTGCTGCTTTTCCATTTGATTCTCAATAAACGTCATTTTTTGGTGATAAACAGGTTCTTCGGTGGTTTGGTAAAGACAGACAGGAGAGAGACAGAAACCCCTCCTCCCTCATTCAGCTCTGCTAATCGCTCTCTGCTTTGACCTCACGGGGACAGTCAGAGGTGGAAATGGATATTTTGTCATGTGCTCAGCATCACAATGCAGTCTGAGCTCATGCGAATACACAGCAGGAGAGTGGGCGGCAGGGGGGACAAACCAGATCTGAACACAACAGGAAATCAGAGGGGTGGGGAAGGACTCCATCATTCTGTGATGATGGTCCCCCTGACTGCTGCTGGCTATGGACATCATGGACACTTCAGCACACAGAGACCCACCTGTAGATTCAGTCTTTTCTTCCTTAGTCACACACTTCCCCCCCGATGCTTTATTTTACAGTTGTCTGCTATGAATTAAGGATAACTACATATTAAATTATCTAATTGTGTGATTCGTCCTGTTCAGGCATTACTTTTCCAGTTCCAGCTTGGTGCAACCCTGTTACCCAATATTCATACCTGAAAAAATACTTATTACTTTAAAATACTGTGTAATGAATCTTTAACCTTTTCACATAAATCTTGACGTGACTTTTTAACTTTTTAGTAACTTTTTTTTCAATTTTCTATAAAAAGTTCTATATTTATTGTAGTGTATTGTAGTATTTGCTCAAATACATCACTTCAACATTCAAACCATTGAAAGGACAACAGGTGAAATCTTAATGAGCTCACAAATTCGTTTCAGATTATGTTTTTATAAAAATGATATGTAACAGTGGTGAAATTAGAGTAACAGGGTTGAATGGATACAATACTCGAAACCAAAGAAATTGTGTTTCATTTCTTATATCTTTGCAATGAAGAACCAACAGCATTAGTAGCAATGACTAAAAAAATTTAATTTCAACAAGACAACAAACTGAACAGAACTGATCAAGAACTGATCAAATTTTAGAAAATTCAGGTTCAATTCTCATGGCCGGGTGGAGTGTCCCATACTGTTCCTCTCTTGCAATGATGCCTATTTCAGTGTTTATTGTACAGTCACCATTTTTATTTCAAATTTCTATTCTGACCTTAACCATCAGCATTACATGTTGCTCTTTAATAGCATTCAATGGGAGGCTTTTCAAAACGCTGAAACGCATCTTTAAAACTTTGTATTTTCTTTGCTTAGTCATTTTAACTGGACTTGATGTGTCTTGATATGTTTCATCTTCATCTATGTTGCTTCAGTCTAAAAGGAAAGTGGGGCAGGGGACCCAGGTATGACCTTCACAATGGTCTTAGTGGAGGGCTCATTAGGTGCACAATGGATAAGTTTAGGAGGGGGGGCTGCGATGTAATGATCGTGAGTTCTACCATCCTTTGAACCTCTACAGGAAAGTAGAGTCTTCTCCTAAACTGCAGGTGATGCTGCTTATAAAACGCACATCCATGGCCCTGGAATAGCATCAAAAGCAGTAATATGTCCTGTGAAAACAACTGAGATTGGGGTTGTAAACTACTTCCTATTTCTGTAATCCCTTAAAAATCACCCACCTTTAAGTCGTCATATGTGCACAGGTCCCTGTGTTCTGTCTTTTCTTCAAAGATCGATGAAAGGAGGGGGCTGCAAATTGTGCTTGGTGCTTTTGTGTGTGTTTGTGGAAATGTGTGTGTAGGGCATAAGAAGTAAGGTGTGTGTGTGTGGGGAGGTGAGAAGGTGATAGACCAGTGTCTCAGCATTTACAGAGGGGGAGACCTTGAGTCTGACTTCAGAGAATTATGTAATTCAGATATAAAAAGAGTTATCACATTATTGTAATTTAATTATAACACCCCGCAATTACTGCTGGTCTTAACAATGAGGTTGCCAGATTTAAACCATTATGCCCCTAAAGAGACCAAAATCTAATCCCGTGCTCCCTAGCAACCCTGGCAACCTGGACTGTAGCAGTGGAGGGAAGATTAATAATTTGTTTGTCTATGATGGTCCCCTTGTAACACTGCAAACTGTAGTTCCAGTATTTCTGTGTCATCATTTCCGGGGGGTTGGCCACTGTTAAGTGGGCTGACTGCAGCGGGGAAGTGTGTGACTAAGGAAGAAAAGACTGAATCTACAGGTGGGTCTCTGTGTGCTGAAGTGTCCATGATGTCCACAGCCAGCAGCAGTCAGGGGGACCATCATCACAGAATGAGGGAGTCCTTCCCCACCCCTCTGATTTCCTGTTGTGTTCAGATCTGGTTTGTCCCCCCTGCCGCCCACTCTCCTGCTGTGTATTCACATGAGCTCAGACTGCATTGTGATGCTGAGCACATGACAAAATATCCATTTCCACCTCTGATTGTCCCCGTGAGGTCAAAGCAGAGAGCGATTAGCAGAGCTGAATGAGGGAGGAGGGGTTTCTGTCTCTCTCCTGTCTGTCTTTACCAAACCACCGAAGAACCTGTTTATCACCAAAAAATGAAGTTTATTGAGAATCAAATGGAAAAGCAGCAAAACATGAAAGGAGTTTAAAAGTTACAGAGGACGGGCACATGAAAAGATCAAATACATTGAAAAGTGGATGAAATTCAGTCTCACCCACCAGCTTTAATTGAATTGTTTTATCTGACTCACAGTAACTTTGCTCAGTGGATTCATTCACCCTGTTCAAATAGTTTGAAATATTGGGGTGAAGCATAAATTGAACTGTACACAATGAAAATACTTACATTACATTTTTTTATTTGAGAACTAGAATATTGTATGATAAGGGGAAATGGAGGAAATGTGAGGAAGGGGCTTGGTCACCTCATATAATGTGCTTGATATGATGATGCATGAGTGTATAATTGAAAAATAAAAAATGGATTTCTTCCTGAAAGTGAAAAAAGGGGGGCAGGCTAAATGTAGGTTCATTATCATGTGAAGGCAGCATAAGGTTAGTCAAAAGAACAGGGAAGCAGAGAGAGAGAGAGATAACAAGGGGATGGAAATGATAATAAATTAATTAATAACAATAATTAGTAATTTTTTTTACTGTTTTCACAAATGTCACTGAATGTTTTTCTTTTTTTTTTAATCCTTTTTTGGATATGTTTGCGTCTCACTCTCTGGCGGGGGCGGGGTTTCTGAAGCCCCTCCCCCCCGTGTGAAAGTCACCTGGAGAACAGAAGCAGCTGATTTCTCCCGCAGAGACACACGGGGACACGCTGCCGGACGAACTGGACGAGGATTTAGTGGCTTTTCCAAGTTTTCAACCTTTTTAAAATCCGTGTCTGGATAAAGAAAAACCTCAGTGAAGGAATTTCCTTTTCGGACAGTTTGACCTGATTCTGATTTGTGCGAAACCAAACTGAGATTTGGAAATATTTTCCTCTGTGCTGGTCTGAGATCAGCTCGAGTTTTTAATTTTAAAATTTCAATTTTTTTACTCTGTGTGGGAAAATGAATGGGACACTCAGGTGAGTCTGGAGACCAACAGAAACAGACATTTTTGTTCAGTGTCTGCAGTGAATATTCAGCAACGAAATATTGATGTGTAACGTGTGAATGTGTAAATGTCTAACGTGTCATCGTTGGTTTTCTTGTGGTGCTGTTTGCAGGATTGTGCTGTGCGCAGTGATCTGTCTCCACCTCGTTGCTCCTCTGCCTGATTCAAGTCAGTTTGTCACATTTTACTTTATTTTTCATCCTTTCATATTTTACGCATCCAAGAAAAAATGACACATCTAAAAACAAAACAGTTTATTTACATCATTTGAAGCTCTAGTGTTGTGATATGACTTGATTTTTTGCGTTAAATATCAGATCAAGAACATGTGTCCATCAGGGCAGCAGCTGATGGACGTTGAAGCATTTACATCTTGTCTTCACATATTAATAGAAGTGAGGCAGATTTCACTGTCATCACTTTGCTCCTGTCCAAACCTACCACAGACATTAGTGAGACAACCTGTTAACATCTGTGTGAGGATGATGTGTCGTCAGGAGAACAACATCTGCAACATCTGCTTGTTATCTTTCAGGCTGTGAGGGAGACGAGTGCAACAGAGGCCAAACCTCCTCCTCCTCCTCTACTACCTCTTCTTCTTCTTCTGTTTCTCCTGCTACTTTGTCGTCTTCTTCTGTGGTGAAGCCCCGGCCGCTCGCACAGGACTTCCTGGGTCAGTTTACCCAGGTGAGCTCCCCAAACAACGGCGACCGTAAGCACCGGGATGCCAGTGCTGTCCTGCCCTTCGTCGGCCTCACAGGCAGTAAGTGACCGTGTGTGGGTTTGTGGAAAGTCACACTTTTAAGATTTTAAATAAGAAGATACTAACAAATGTTTGCATTAGAAATAATTTCAGGCAGAGCTGAACAGCAGTTCTGGGACATGTTGGTGTTTAAGTCAAATAAGAACTTTACAAAATGAATCTCAACAAGCAGCTGAATGTTTGATGGCGTCAGCAGTTTAGTTTTAGTGTTTCTCTGTTATTTTCAGTTGTTTGCTCCGACTCTCAGCGTTTGTCTGCTGATGTGAAGCAGAGGACGACAGGAATGTGCTGCCAGATGGAGAGTCTGGTTTATGTCACAGATACAGATACAGAGAGACAGAGGCTCCACCTGAAGTGTCCAACAGAGACCTCGGATCAACACGTTAAAACCACTAAAAAAGTCCAATAAAGCAAATTAACAATAGAGAAACGAAAAGTCATCAGATGAACAACAAACCAAGGAACATTTAACTGATTCATATTTAGTTAAATGTAAGAAAAGTGAAAAATCCAACGTGATCTTCAGAGGCTGTTATAGAGCTGGGAAACCATCCTGTAACTCTCTCTGACCTTTGATAGTTTCATGCTTCATGTGTTTGTACAGATTGAGGAGTTGTTGTTGTTTTAATGTGTGTGTGTGTGTGTGTTTGTGGCTGTAGGTGCTGAGCAGAGTCGTAGCTGCTGTAAAAACGGAGGAACCTGCATCCTGGGCAGTTTCTGCGCCTGCCCTCCTTTCTTCACAGGAAGGAACTGTGAATACGACCAACGCATCAGGTAAAGGCACAGAAACAAACACACTGTGCTGCTCACAAATGTCTTCAGCTCTGACAGGTGCTGAGATCAGAGGCTTCATTTAGTTCAGTTATTCGCTCAAACTCAGCACGTGACGAACGAGGAAACGTTGGACTGTTTGTAACTTGCGTCTTGCCCGTGTCTCCGTAGGACCTGTGGTATGATTCCACATGGTGAGTGGGTTCAGAAAGGATGCTCCTACTGTCGCTGTGGTTACGGCGCCCTGCACTGCTTCCCCCACGTCTTCCATAAAGACTGTGGTGAGTCACTTTTTGCACACGTTCTCACATCCTAGTTTCTGCTCTGGACTTTTTGCGTTAACGTGGAACCTGCTGCCCTACAGTCAAAGTCAGGGAGAGTTAGACTTTAGGGATCCTGTGGATTTTTGCATCCTGTGTGTTCAGCAGCTGAGGTGCTGATCAGAGGAACAGAAGGCAGCTTCTTTGAACTCAGGTGTGGATGAGCTGTCGACGTTCGGAAACAGAGTCGTTCACACCTTTTATCCTTTAACAAAAACCTTCCCTGTAAGGTCCCAGTGTTTGTGGGTGCCGCCCACCTCCAGCACTGCATGTTCATTTGTAGTTCAAGAATTGCAAAACCTTCTCACAACCATTAACGGCTTTTCAAAGCAGAGTTACAGAGTTCAGCCCTGATGCCTTCACTGTGTGTTGTGTATTCATTCACATATTATCACTTCCAGTGAAATCCATCAATTCAGTCAATAAAACTAGGTTTACTGATGCCATAGTAAGAAATTTGAAATGTGTTACAGAAAAATGTACAAGAACTAACGTGCAGTATAGATGAGCAAATTATGGAAAATAAAATACCATTTGCTCATTAACTTATTGAGTCTTTTCTTTCTTTCCAGATGACTCAGATGAGGAGGTGCGTTGGTATCGCTCATCAGCTGTCAGGACGGCTCAGACCAACTGCTTCCTGTCTGTGACGCTGATTCTTTTTTTGCTCCTCTTCCTTTGATGCTTCAAAAACCACACGTGCTGTAAAGCGTCACCAGGATTCACGGGAAACACTGACCTGTGGACTCGACGTTTTCTCAAGCTGGCGTTTCTTGATCTGAGCTTTAAAAACTGTTCATAGCTATTTATTGCCTTTTGTCCAAATACTACAAGCTGTTCCTTGAAAAGGGAAGTCATGCTGCTGGATTTTTAAACTCTGCGATTGGACTGTGGGTTTTTGGGTGGGTTTTTTTGAGTGGGGCTTCTGAGATGTGACTGCTGATTTCACTTGAATATTTTAGCATTTGTCCTCATTTAAAACATGTCGGCTGAAAATTTAACAGTAAACACTGCAGTTCTGTTTCTGTCCAAACTGTTTCTTAAAAAAGTTCTTTCAGTGGAAGCTTGTCTGTGTATGAAGGATGTTAAACACAGTGTGTGTGAACAAAGATGTACGTAAGTTAAGGATCTGTAGCTGAATGTCAAGTTGCAGATTTTATTTTTACATTTTCTGGCTCTTTGCACAAAATGACCACATTTTCTGTAATGTTTTTTTTTTTTTAATGCTACTGTTGCACATTTATCTTGTTAATTAAATGGTTTGACATCTAAAATGATAAGCTCCGCGTGTTAGGGGAAGGAAAGGTTTTTGAACGTGATATCTTGAGTAACTTGACTACAATGAAGTAAGCGGCTTTGTCTGGGAATAGTAACCCACAATTAGAAATCTGAGAGGATTAGTAATCTGATTTCTCCTCCTCCATATTTTACAAGCATGGATCAACTGTAGCAAAAACAACACAAGGGCAGTTACACAGATAATTCACGGCATAAATTGTTGGAATACAAAAACTAATTCACAGTGGGGTAGCTGTGACTCAGGAGGTAGAGTCGGTTCCATTCCAGATTCCTGTCACATGTCAAAGTGGGTGGGAGAGGGAGACGGTAATATGAATAAAGTGTTCTATTTAGCATCAAAGTCATACTTATTAAGACTTTTACTAATCAATTTGTGTTGGTTACACGCCCATTGACCGCTTGGGGAGCTCGCATGGGTAAAACAGTCTGCCTGAAGTCTTTTGTATGTGCATGCACTGTTGGAGAAAGCTGATTAGAAACCTGGTTACACATACATGGGAAAGAAATCAGTGTTCAGTTTCCCGAATCCACTGCTAAGGAAATCACTTCTTCAGTGGAAGCCAACTGTAACCTGCTCACTTATGTGCATGTAATTGCACTGACTATTTTTTCCTCTCTGACCAAAACTTAGTTGCAGTCTTAGAGGGAGTCATTTTTAGCCTTGTGGGGTTTTGTAAAGACCATGTCACAAATAGCTGCAAAAAATATAATTAATAAAATACGGACAAAACTAAATAAATATTTAAACAACCACCATAAAAAAAAAAACTCTTCACCTACAAGCTTTATTTTTTTAATATATCATGAACTGTGATTGTCTGGAGTGTTGCTGTTGCAGTTACAGATTTGTGCTTCACTGCAAGAACTATAACAAGACACTAATGTATTTCTCATTAGACAATAACAAGGGAAGATGTAGTATTTGGAGATCACTAAGCATTCGCTGTTATGTCAGGCTGATGAATGAAGGTGGCTTTTCCTCTTCACTTCACATTCTCATTAGCTTGGATTTGTTCTGCTCAGTGGCAGGACCCTGCGCGGTAATTTACCACAGACACTAGGGGGCGCTCTGCACACATGACATTCTGTGCCACCATCATAAGGAACATGATCTGTGTCTTACAATTGTTCCACTTTTGGTTAGTGCCGCAAGGCTCTTTTCCTTTAGAACCTTCTGTTGTGGCTCAGTGACAGCGGTCTACATTGATGTACTACTGAGCACACCAACTAGTGCTCGGCATAGTTGCCATTCAGTGCAACACGGGTACAGCAGCTTTCTCAGTGTGACAGGGTGTAGAGCTGTTCAGCACTTCGCACCAGCCGGTCTCTGTACTCCAAGTTGGAGTAGTTTCCTTTGGGGACCCCCTGGGTGCCATAGAGGAGACCCCAGCAGCAACAGGCAATCACTGCTGTGCTGTCACTGTCACCTGGTCAGGAAGAAAGGAAATCCTGTGATGACGCAGAAATTTTCTGATCTTTAGAATAACAGATAATATTAGGCAAATTACTGTGCAGAATGTGAACGAGTAGTGATGAACCCAGAGAATCTCCTGAGCTCTGTGTTTCTTTTTTTGTGTATTATGGCCGCAACTGGTCGCAAAGTCTCATTAATTAGTGTAATTAAAGTGCAGACCATCAGTCCATGACATGTGAGACAGAAGTATGAAAACACTCTTTAAAACAACCGGACGAGATGTTTGCCAGAAGAGGAAAAAGAGTGAAGTATCGATTCTAAACGGGGCCCAGAGAAATCAATAAGTAAAAGTTTGGTGGGATTACTGTTGGCGTAAGACCTTCCGGCACTGAATAACTAAGAGCAAATAGACATTTTTTTCATTTTAATGTCTGACCTCCATGGAAAGCCGCTCTGCTCATCAGCTCCTCCCAGTCTGAACCTGCTGCTAGAAGAGCATCGAGGGCTATCATCGGAGCATCGTGGCCACTGCGTCCCGCCCAGCCTGACAGGCTGAAGCTCTTATAGACTTCATCTCTCTCAGCAGGGCCATAGGAGGACGGCCAAACCACAGGACCCACCCCGTTGGAGATGCCCCTTAAATCCAGGTACCTGTGAACAGAGATAAGAACTTATTTTTAATTCCAGGTCATCCTTCTCTGTGACACAACTCCAGAAGTTCAACAAGTTTTACTGTAATGTGAGGACAAAGCTACAAATGTGAACAATGGTTATTTACGGTAAATATAGACAGTGTATATCTGAGCATTTGCATAGTAGTCCATTTGTAAGACAAGTGTGGTGACCCTGTTGCACAGAACCAGATTAGTGCTGATTAGGTACAAACCTAGAGTCCCTTTCTATTACCCCTGAGTTTGACCACAGCTGCAGATGTTGGACACCTGGCTTAGAATAAAACGTACCACTGCCACTTGTCACAGAAGAAGTCCCAGTCTCTCTCCGTCTCCTCCACGGCATGGCCGCGCTCCTTAACAAAGCTCTTTGCTAATGGACAGGCCTCGGTGATCAAGCCTAGACCCCAACTCGTGATTGGCCGGCGCTGGACGGCGTACGCGGTGAAAAGGGCCGCAGCTACGCCTCCCAGGAAACCAGTGGGGTGAGGATGGGTCATCCTGCCCGTCTCCACGGCAACTGACACTAATGTGTCCAGCTGGTCCGGCTTTGGATACCTGGTGGAGACAAATGATTAAAGTCCTTCTTAGCATTAATTATGAAGCATATAAAGGTCCAGTTTATACTAAAGTTATAACACAATTATGTGAATATGTAAACTTCTTTTCATGCTTTTACTCACTACACATGTTTATCACTGGCTCTGAATAATGTTTTGAACCTTGAACTTTTATTTGTTTGCACCCCAATGCTGCATTTACTGTGAAATGTTCCCCGTCATGTTGCCCATCATCACTGGGTGCTTGAACAGTCATGCACTGTACATTTTAGTAACTAGTATCAGTGCTGAAAATATCAGTGAATTTGATAATCATTTCATTGATGACATAAATATGTTTTTTTTTTTCAAAATGTCAAACAGTCTCTGAATGGAGCTTCTCCAACCTACAAATCTCGTATTTTTCTCTATTTCTAACCAAGTGAATATATTTTGGCCTGGGAAAAGCTGGACAGGCATTTTTCCTGTTCTGTAAAAAACACACAATTAAACAAGAAAATAATTATAAAGTGAATTCAATTCAATTCAACTTTATTTATATAGCGCCAATTCACAACAAAGTTATTTTTGGGCGCTTTACATAATAAAGTCAAGACTATACAGACATTTAGAGAAAGTGGAAAACATTGGGCATGTTGGTAGGACCAGTAGCTGCACACTGGGAGACACACAGCTCCAAAGCCGGGGACACCTGAAGACAGGGACAGACAGAGGGAGACAGCGAGGGAGAAGCGCTCTAATGAGGGCTCTAATGAATTTAATCATTAGATCCCTCATTTCTTTTTTTAGGCAGGAACGAGATACTTGTAGTAGGTCCTGTCATGTCATGGTCTCACTGTGAGTAAATCAGGATCTTCAGTTATTTTGGACACTGACCTTAACATTGGAGGTGAAGCAAGTAACATGACGAGGACAAAGGTTTATCATTTAAAAAACAGATTAGAAGTTATGTTAAGTTTTGTATTTTAAACTTGATCATTTTCTAGCTTGGACTACACCAGGATGGGATCTAGTCTGCCTGGTTTCGGGGTGCAGGAAAAAATGTCATGTTTTGTCACATTTTGTCACATTTTTGTTTTTCTCTTTGTTTGCTACTTTAAAAGTCAAAGGCAAAGTCCAACGTTGTGATGAACCTTGTGAGCAAAATGGATATTACAACAAGAGTGTAACTACGCAGAATGTGTACACTTTATTTTGAAGCAGATGTTGACGATTGAAAAAGTGACAGATTTAGAAAAGATTTCATATAATTTACAGCACTGCTTCATCAGCTCTAGATTTTACTTTGAAAACATATTTTCTTTATTTCAGCAATAACCGTGTCCAGAATATTAAAGCAAAAAACTGATGCTGATCAAGGAAGACTGGTCTAAACTCAACTGTCCATCCGCTTCATAGTAAAACACTATCTAATTTCCTCCACCAGCCTAAAACTAAAGAAAAAAAAGTGCTATTTCATGTTTACTTTTCATTCATTTAAGTACAGGTTACATAACGCACAGCTGCTCATGACTAATACAACAGAACAACAGGAGGACAACAGGCTAATTTACATTCAGAGCATGACTACACTATTGTAGCACAGAATTATATAAACCCAAAGCCACGCTCACTAATGTCACCCCGTCCAAACTCACAGGGTTAAAAATTAATCACACCTTTCAACAACAATTATGCTCACGTACCCATGTCACAACATCCAGGGTTTGACATGAACCTTTTTGCTTACTAGTCACTGTGGTTCATAGTTTTCCAAAGTTCCAAGCCACTTAGCTGCCAGAACACCTCGCATAGAGCTGTTGGCTCGCAACAGAAGCTATTCAGTTTCAGTGCCATGTCCACGTTCTCCAAAGAGACGTCCTATTTACAGTGTTGTGTGTCATTGGTCACTAGCGCTGAAGTTTCATGATGGACCAATGAGCAAAGTGGCAATGTTCATTGTAGAAGAGTCATAGAATCCCCATTCAATTATTTCAGATTCTTTAGAGAATGCAATTAAAAATATATGCATATATATAAAACTTCTTGTGGGTGTGTCTTCTCTGGGTGACTGTGTTACTTGGCAGGTTGGCGGGTGTAAATGTCAAGGCCTTATTAAATCAGCGCCAGGTTGTTTTTCCTCTAATCCACTTCTAATAATTTAATCTAATCCCTGTTCCTCCTTCCTGTCCTGGAATTAAACAGCATCATTTAAATGTCCCATCAGTACTTTCCACAGCAGCTGGTCGACTCAATCTATAAGCCAGGACTAGACACGCACTACCCCATAAGCCCCCAAAACTCTACTCATGTTTTCTGCTGATGTTACTTCCTGCTAGTATTATCCATCAACCCCCTGATGTTTCTCTATATTTCCTCCTATTTTTATGTTTCTTTTCATTATTTTACTGCCTACCTCTGGTGGTGAAAATCTTAGTTTTGTATTTTCAATACAGTGTGAGATTTCACCTATATATTAATTTTAATGTGACACACACCATGACTGTGCCGGGCGGTGCACCACAGTAAATCTTGGCCAATGTAGTACTAATACTGGACAACTGAGTAGAAATCCATTTGTAAGTTGTGTATTTTTCTCAACTAATCCCAAAAGTTCAATCACTGCACACAAACCTCCAAAACCAGGTTTAGCATAATCAAGATATGAGTCAGGAAATTGATACAGCAAAGTCATCAACAACTGAGAAATAATTACCAAACCCATGGAGGCCTCAGGCAAAAGACAAAACAATAAAACTTGAATGGATGACGACAAAACTGAATTCTCAGCACAAATGTCTCACCTCAGGCCAATGCACATGGACCTCATGGCTGCTCCACAGCCTGTTCCCTCAGGGTTATAGGCCACTCTGTAGCCCCCCTCCTCTCCAGGCCTTAGCTGGGACACTCCTAAAAACAAAACAGGGTATGTAGAAACTGCTACTGAGATGTAGAAAAATATAATGAGAAATTAATTTTTTTTCCCCACCAAGAATGCTCGAGGGCCCTGGTTTCCTCCCGTCCATGTCTTTCATCGCTTCCACATATCGAGCGGCCACATCATGCAGAAGCTCCTCCCCTGTCTTCCCTGCCAGGGAGACAAGACTGAGTAATATAATCCAAACTGTGCACCCTGTCCTAATTAATATTTGTGAAGATTTAATGGTTAACAAGGCTGGTTGTCTGTTAAAGTTAAATGTCAACCATCTTCCCTCCACGTGTGCATAACTGCAAGAGCTCACCAGTGGCCAGTCCTTCTGCTGTGGCCAGGTGCAGAACTGTGTCGTCGCTCACTGGCCAGTCGGGAAGCTCCACCTTGATGTTCTTCAGACCACCAAGCTCCTTCAGCTCCTGTAAAGACAGAAACACTGAGAAAAGACATTTTGGCTGACATACATCTTTAGCAGCAGCTCAGCAATGATTGACTGTAGAACCAGCTAATGTACAACAGAAACTCAACAACCCCTTGAAGCTCTGGGCCTGTTTTGCTATACTGTTGTTTCCAAGCTGGTCCTACAGTCACCTGGTGAATAGCTGGTCCAGACTCATTGTATTCCCACAGCTGGTTCCGGTATCCGAGGGCATCACCAACACCACTCAGCAACATGGCTGCCTCATAGTGCTCCAGTGTCGCAGATGGGCTGGGACAAAAGACACAGAAACACTATTAGTGGATCATAATCAAACAAACTGGTCCAGTTGGGATGAAATTGGGGTGGTTTCCATTTTTAAACAGGTTAACCTAATTTATTAACAGTCCGAAGCATCAAGTGTGGTGCTCTTGGAAAGGTCTTACAAAGAAAAATGGATTTCAGAAGTACATGAAGTCAATACAGATGAAAACAGCAGCGGCTGGAAAAAAGGGGTCTGATATTAACCACTTTTTCGTGAGTTGATGAGTGACATATAACATCAACATAGAAAATGCATACACACATTTGTGTGTAACAATATAATTTTCAACCTCTATATCTTGTTAAACTGACAGTTTTTATAGGCTAAAGTTGAGTTGAAACAGATTTAAGTCTTTGGCAGCTCGATAATGATCCTTCTATTACTTCAGCTGTGATCCTTGTATAAAACCCAGCCATAAAGATATTCAAGGTGAGCTGTAAACATGGGAAGGACAAATGAGTGCCCACAAAAGCATAGAAAGGAGATTATTCCATCACACCTACAGGGCTTTGGGTATGAGAAAAACTTAAGATTCAGAGCGTTATGAGGAACATCGAGCATATGCAAACCTGTCTGGCTGCATTGGACTTTCCAGACAATGAGCCCAAGCTCACCACTAAGTCAACCAGAGCTTGGTTCAGTAAAAGATCCCTGAATATCGTGGAGTTGCCTTTGTTAATCATTAATCAACAGATTTAAATCCGATTCAGGGTCTTCGTTGGGATTTAAAGAAGTCAGTTGCGGGACTCAAACCATCAAATATCTCTGAACTAGAGGCTTTGGCACACGAAAAACTGGCAACGATTCCGACCAAGAACTTTACGAGCTTCACAGCACTTACCAAAAAAAGTTTGTTCAAAGTTCTGAAAGCTGAAAGCTGCTCCACTAAGTACCAAAAGCTGGGGGCTGAATAAGACTGCACATGCACATGGGTTCAAAGATTTATGCTTTTTATTTGAACTTCAAAGTTAAGTCAACTTCTCCTGTTTTGTTGTTTAATGAGGTCATTTTTTTGTATTCTGAGGTGAGGATGTTGAATATTTCTGATGGAATCTGTACATATTCATGGCACGGACAGTAGTAGTAGAAAAAGCTTCCTCCGTGCGGCGGAGGCCTCACCGCTCCATGGCAGCGCGTCTCCCCCGGAGTCAGGCGTCACTGGGCGGACACTCACTTAAACGAAGAGCCGGGCTGAACGTCCAGCGCTGCTCGGTCCAGCTCCACACACCCGAAGTTCGGATGGTTCCGGTGAAAACGCGCGAACGTCAGCTAAACTCGGTCCAGCTGACCGATCTAAATACCGATACCGCCCCCGGTCCAGTTCTCCTCCTGTTCGTGTTGCCTCGGTCTCATCACGGAGGCGACCCGCAGCTCCTGTCACGCGCGTCACTCCCCCCTCGTGTGTTTTGATGTTGTAGCGTCACGTGTCTCTGCGGCGCCTGGCAACCAAACCCGGAAACTAGAAAAAAAATGTTTAATTTGTTTCTCAGGTGATAAATTTATGCACTTTCTTTAACACTGAAAACCCAGACGTGAAAATCTATGAGGGGGTTGTTTTGTTACTGTTTTATTGTTTCCGAAGAAGTATTTCCCCAAAAACCAAATTCTTTCCTGGGTTTTAAATAATTAATAATGCAAAGGAACAAAATAACAAACAACACATAAAAGGTCATGAAAATTCATTCATCCTTATTAATAATCCACCTTAATTATCAAAAGCATCGCTATAGTGATACTGGTCCACCTGCACTTTCTCAAAGCACTGCTGATCGGTGGCAGAGCAAAACTCAGGGCAAACGATTTGTGTGGATCCGAGTCCACAGTGTGTTTATGCAATTGGGAAATGATTTAAAAAAACAAATAAAGGCTAGTGTAACAATGTATTTTAATAACAATATTTATAAAGTGTTTCTTACTTTTGTTGTCAGCAACACCAAACGTATGTAGATTATGTGTTCTACCATTTTTAACTTGAAAAGGAAAATTAATAAACATCTGTGAGAAAGTAAAGTCTGTTCTTTGCTTTATTTCTCTGTCTCTTTTTTCTATTCTTTTTTTATCATTATTTCAGTCAGAGTACTTGTAGTTTGGTGGAGTACTTGTTGTTTTTGTATTTAAAGTACATTTTTGAGCATGTAATCTTAGAATTTTATAAAGAATATGTAGTGGTATTGAGGAAGGAGCAGCACATGACTGATTAAGTTGGGAAAAGAGAGAGAAGAGAGATTTGTCCTCCACTGGCATAGATCTACAGAAAATCACATTTTGCTCCTAAAGCCAGTAGTAGGTGTGAACTAGCTTTGCAAACCTGTGATCTGCCTGTCAATCTGAAGCACCCTAAAGCTCTTCCCTCCACAGGGTGGCATGGTTTCCCTGCAACACACAAACAGACATTTTGCCACATGATGACTGACACTGGCAGCTGGTAGATTCTGATGCCAGACAGAGATTCACCATGTGCAATTCTCACAGTCAGTGTGTGCTGTCAGAGAGTCATCATGAAACAGATAGTGTGGGCTGTGGTGGGAAGAAGAGCGAAGCATTTAAATCAATTATGTCAAGAGTTTTCAGGGGCCATAAAAGCCAGTAGTTAGTTTACCCTATTACAAATTTGCACCACCACCTATCCTCCCTCACCATCAACCTAACCCTCCTCCAACCTGTGTTCTCCCAACAAACTATAAATTAATGACTGTACTGGTGGCTCCACTTCACCTCCCTTCTCCTGCAGTGACTTTATCCAGCTGCAGAGCTGGTGCAATGGTCAGACTGATATAGTTCCAGTGGGTGGGACATAGACAGAGACAGAGCAGCCGGGGTCCGCTGGCTCTGGACGCTACTCTCTGCATACAGTGAAATAACCTGAAGCTGCAAATTGAACCACACCATGTTCAACAGCATCAGATACACACTCATTTTACCAGCGGTCTGCACACACGAAGCAGACAAAATCATTCAGAAATACTGTCAAAATACAGTTTTTAAAATCATATTTAATAGTTGCTCATGTGCACAGTAAGAATAAACCATGTTTACTGCATAATTACTTTGTAAATGTGGATGTCAGGAGCTGGACTGAAGGGCCCTGTGGACAGTGGAGGAGCTCCATGAAAGGTTTCCCACCATGCAACTGGTGTATACCTGCATCGACGAGAGAAAGGTTTGGAGAGGTAGACATCCAGCCATAATTGACAATGACATAATGATGGTCCACATCCAAATGAGAAAAGTTCTTGGCAGCTTTGGTTGTGAAGACACCGAAAATCCCAATCTGCGATTTTTTTGATAGAAGCATCTATCCACCAGATGGAGTGCACTTCTCTAAGAAGCAACGTCGTCTTTCTGTCCACCATCTGTGGATCCCTACAGACCATCCTGAATGTAAATTCACTGTGTTTTCAAAGTGTCCAACAAAATGAGCAAAACAATTTACTTATTGTGTTATGTGACTTAATGTGTGTATGGATACAGCAACGTTTTACAATTTTCACCAAATTTTATATATATATAAAATATAATTAGCAGCAATCAGCATTTTAAGTAAGATTTTTGGTCGCCTTTTTGTTCATGTTCAGGTTCAAATAGTATCATACATGTAACGTTAACTTGTTTCAGGAAGTTTCTCAAATGTTTCTCTGATTGGTAGAGTCTGAGCATGTTTGCCGGTTGCCTTTTTCTGTACCTGCAGTGTCAGATTAGGTGGTTCTGTGTGGGAAATAAAAACGTTCAGTCTATCTATTTATTAACACGTATAACCAAAAAACAAAACAAAAAACTGCATTTTCAAAGTGAAAACGTTAACTTCGAATCTTTCTGCGTAACGTGAACGTAGCACTGCTGATCCACGTTTCCCATGATGCAACGCGGCTGGGAAGAGGCGGGGACGTTTGAAAACGGTTGAAATTTCAAAACATTAAACCTACCGTCACAAGCAAGCTACCGGCTTCCGGACAACATGGCCGCTGACGGTGGACACGGTGTGAAGAGACGCCTGTTCTCGGAGACAGAAACTAATATCAGCAAACTGGATCAACTGAACGAGACGTTTAAAATGTCGACGCTGCTGGATATTTCCGACGTGTCCGCAGAGACAAACTGTCTGCGGTCACCACGGGACCCAGTCACGGGCGAAACCCCGGAGAACACGTCTCCTGGACAGAACGGGACAAATGAGCAGCACGTAAACGGCTCTGGGCACAAGGAGAACATCGCTACGTCGTCCACAACCACCAGTCCAGGTAGACCACAGCCGATGCTAGCAGCAGTTAGCTCCCGACGCTCCTGTAATGGAGCCACCGTTAATCTCTGCCGCAACTGTACGATGAAAAAACGCAGTATGTCACTGAGGAACTTGACATTTCATATCGACAGTGGAAACTTTATTTGTGAGACAGATGTTAGGACAGGGCCGCTGTCCTCATCGTATGTGTTTGGAGATGAAGCTTTTCATCAAGTTGGTTCAGGCTTCATTTGCTCTACGACGCCATCTACTGGACAAAAACAGTCACTGTCAGATGGCTCGTGTTTACCTTTGGAACTGAATGAAATTCCATCTGCTTTCCATGCAGCTATGTTCGTATAGTGTGTATTATTCTGAGATTTACACCATAACGTTTTGAAATTACAAGGGGAAGTGAAAATGTGCTGGTTTAACTTGGTTTGTGGTGCAGCGAATGTGCATTTGTACCTTGGGAAATACGTGCGTCATCGAACACGCCCCTTTCAAAATAGTTGCTAGGTTACCGGTTCGCCTAACTAGTAATTAGTTAGGTTCAGCTTCACATCAGCTAGACTAAGGCAGCTGTGAAAAGTATATTTACTGATTGTTTTGTATTGAGCTACAAAAACTATTAGCCTAAACAATAAGTCACCAACAGGAAATCAGCTGTTTGCAGAGTTTGTAGTTCTTTGTGGAGCAATTATCTATTGACTTGCCTTCTGTCCTTACTTTAGAATTACAAAATGTTGTAAATTATCATGAGTTACATGAAGTTTCTTTTGCTGCATACAGGTTCACACAGCGTTAGTTAGAATGCTGTCGATTATACACAATAACCTGATCTAACAGTCTGACATGTAAAAGCACTATACTCCCACAAAGCTAAACATTATAAGAACTTCTAAATGTGGACATTGACTTCATTAGAGCATTGGCCTTGCTGATTTCATTAGGATTTAACAAGCTAAAAGGATGTACCCCCTGCTCACCCTAATGACAATATTCTGTTCTTTATTTGGGCAGATAATTCCCAAAAACAGGACACTCCAAGTCAACAAGATTCCAATGTGACTCCCAGTAAACAACATATTAACACAGAGGTTAGTGATGCTGAAGTGGTGAGAAGAGCACAGGAAGAGGGCCGGGTGGACGTTGTCTTCTCTGGCACCGTATCTCAGGAATGCTGCTGCCGCTTTGTAAGCGAACTCCTCAAGTGCATTCTCTATCAGAGACAGCAGCTGCCCATGACGTACGATCAGCTGGTGTACGACCAGAAGAAGCGGCAAGCCCCAACGCAGGTGAATAGAGAACCTTCTCATCCAGTGTTTATAAATGGGAAGAAAAAGTTGTACATTTGTACTGAACTGACATTTCTTTTCAGGATAGAGACACGGTGAGTCGGAGACCAGTGCAGTTTGCAGACAAGGACTGGCGCAAAAGTCAGCAGACCCTTCAGGAGCTCGACGAGGTGCTGCAGCAGCTCGAGGTTCTATTTTGTCTTAGCAGAGTTCCTCGCGTGTTGCTGCTAATGGGTGGCTCCCTCATCCTGCCCAAAGAGCTCTATGAGATCAACATGGAGGCTTTGGTTTTGTCTGCGGGTGATCAGTCTCTACAAGCATCATCGTGTTTAAGGCAACTTTTCCGCACTCTTTTTGTGGCAGATCTTCTGTCTGACTCTGGACCTGTTCGTTTAATGCCCACCACGGTCTTAGTGCTGGCTCACAGGAATTGCGGTGTTGGTTGGTTCCGCCCTAAACTACAATTTAAAGTGCCAACTCATGTAAAGAAGCAAATTATTGCTCTGTCAACTGATCCCAATGCAAATAAGGAGCCAAGAGAAGAGTGCTGCGACTGGCAGGACTATGTGTGGTTCCAGGCACCCGGGACTATAAAGGGCTTCAAGAACTGACCCAGAAATTTGAGCACATGTCCTGATTTTTAATGAACTATTGTTGTAATTTTTAACACGAATTATCTATTTATTGTAATTTTTAACATAAATGTGCCAATTAAAACACAATAGGGGATTTATTGACAAGAACAGTACGGTGTGCTATTCTTTTTCTCTCATCTTCTCAAATACTGAAAAACTGTCTTGCTCTTTTGGGAACAGTGTATTTTTTAAATGTTTTGTGTTGCATCACAAATTTAAAGAGACTGGTTTTTCCATGGCTGGTTTATCAGCGGAGGTATAGAGGGAAAATGGAACCGGTGTATGAATAGATAGGACAGGGTTGGTCAAAGTGAACGTCTGAAGACATCTGGAGGTAGAGACACAGGATCACACTGGACACACAAAACCAGACAACCAAGCAACAGGTTGGTGCTACAAAAAAACCACATACATTTACTCTCAAAAGCTCCTTTTATTCTTGGAGTGTTGCTGTCACTGTGTGATGGCACAACATGAACAGTTTAGAAATAAAACTGAAAAGTCATAAAACAGCTTCAACCCATCATTTATGTCTATTACCATTAATAAGTTAATCCCCCCCCCCAACAAAAGTTAGTTGAGAACTTTTACTTTTAATACTTTCAGTAAAATATAAATCACGTACTTACTTTTACTTAAGTAGAAATGTTGGTGGGTACATATGTGTTTGTGAATTTACTTTTGCTTAAGTAGATGTTTTTCACTTTGTCTTCCACCACAGTTTAAAAATCTCAGGTATCTCGGCTCTTAATGTGGTGGTAATTTGTCTTTACAGACTGTGGATTGAATAATTCTGCTGGACTTGACAAATTCTCCACCAGGACTGATATGAAAAACAGAGATCTGGAAGATGGCGGGATAGAGATCGAGAGGGCACATAAACAATAATGGGACTGAGTCAATCAAGTCTGAGATTGTTGCAAAATGTAACTCATTATTAATGTCTGCATTTGTACATGAAATTCACACATTCTTCTTACTGCTCCCCTCACACACTACAATACTTAATTTACCTGCAAACATGAGGCACAGTTGAAATTATAGACACAAGTTTAACAGGTAGAAATAAAAACATAAATATAATGCATGAAACCTTTCAAGTTATGTACATTAAAAATATATTGCAGCATTATTATGTGCATTTGGCTTCATCTCCTGGTCCACCTCTATCTAAACCACTAATTAAGTCATTTTTATTGTGGCCCTGAGAGCTCACGGCAAAGCAAATCAAAAAAACACATGCAAATACAGAAAAAATTAAAGAAAAAAAAACGGCATTAAGAAACCCACTGCAAAAAGCCACAACACAATGGAAATGGATTCCATAGAATATCTAATTTGTGTAAGACATGAATGTGTAGAATGCAAAGCCAATAAATAACTGAATAACTGGAAAATAATGTCATTATTGAGACAATTCTGTCTCGTGGAGCATTGTATCATATTGCCTTGACATTCTTCGTGAAATTTTTGCTTGTTAAAAATGTTTGAACAACAGAAAATGCTTTTCTTCCAAGTCAGCACATCAGTATCAGTTTTTCCAGTTGTCCAGGTTATGCAAAATAACGTTTTGTTATTATTAAATATGAAAATAAAACAAAAAAATATTTTATTTAAATACATTTTATTTGTGTATTTTTAGTGGCGATAAGAGTCTACGAATATGAAGCATTTAAAGAGCGACGACAAACACTAAAGAAGAATGAAAAAGTTGCCCTGAGAGCTCACAGCACTGCAAATAGACAAAACACACACAAAAAAAATGTAATAAATTTGACAACACGCCCATCATTAAGAAACAACACAATCATTGTGGACAACTGTCATAGAAATGTTTCCGGGGGACACTACAAAGTCGCGGACATTTAGATTTGTAAATGTGTTTTTAGTCGCTCTTGATATGGAGTGATTTTCCTGTCTCAAATCAAGAGCATGTTTTTAATTTTGCCTTTTGCATTCAGATTTACTCAGATTGCTCTTGTTTTAGGACGGGAAAATCTTCCCATAACATTCCAGCTGTTTAACTTCACACACACCACACACACGACCACTGAATGGTTTTGTGGCTCCCGCTCTTCAGCATCGTGCTGAGGAATCAGATGTGCGGATCGCTGGGTCTGTATAGTGCAGAAATGCAGATTCACAAGCTGCATATTTAAACAATTCCTCACAGTGTCAGTGCATTCAAGTGATCAAGTATCATTATTATCTTTATATACAAGAGCACATGGTTAATTTCCATCCACAGTATTTAGGGACACTTTAATGTCCATGTTAATTACACAGTTCCAAAGTGCCCCGTTTGTTTTCATCCTTTCTGTTTCTGTTCTCTCGTCATGTCCCCTGGATTCAACACCACGTTTATGATGTATCGATAACACAAAGTGCTTTACTCTGCTTCTCTTTCACACATCACACATCTGTGGGGGACGTGTTATGGATTTCATTTCACAACCATGGGATTGGTGAGCACATTTTTTTTTTTTACTTTTTTTTCCTGATTGATTTTAGTAGAAATATGCTCCAAAGCTCATGTTAACGTGAGAGGTGCTGTTACAGTTCTGTGATGCAGAGTCACTGAACAGTGAGTCTCGCCTTTTTAACCAATCACACGTTTCCATTCTTCAATTAAAAGATGGATATCAGACAAAAGTTTCATAATCATTAAACACATTTGGGTCATTTGATGCAAAGTATGTTCTGCTCTTGGTATAAATATCATCAAATAAAAGCCCTTAGGTACTTGGGACACTGTCCTCATCTTGCTCTTCCTCCTCTTCTTCTTCCTTCTTCCTCCTCTTCCTCCTCCTCTTCCTCCTCCTCCTCCTCCTCCTTTTTCTCCTCTTTTTCCTTCTCTTCCTCTTCCACTTTCTCTTCCTCCTCCTCCTTTTCCTCTGCTTCCTCTTCGTCCTCCTTTTTCTCCTCCTCCTCTTCCTCTTCACCCTCCTCTTCCTCCTCTTCATCCTCCTCTTCCTCCTCCTCCTCCTTTTTCTCCTCTTTTTCCTTCTCTTCCTCTTCCACTTTCTCTTCCTCCTCCTCCTTTTCCTCTGCTTCCTCTTCGTCCTCCTTTTCCTCCTCCTCCTCCTCCTCCTCTTCCTCGTCATCCTCCTTCTCTTCCTCCTCCTCCTCCTTTTCCTCCTCTTTTTCCTTCTCTTCCTCTTCCACTTTCTCTTCATCCTCCTCCCCCTCCTCCTCTTCCTCTTCATCTTCCTCCTCCTCTTCATCTTCATCTTCCTCCTCCTCTTCCTCTTCATCTTCCTCCTCCTCCTCTTCTTCGTTCACTGCAGTTTGTGACATCTTCCAGCTGACAGTCCATTTCTTCTTTGACAAACGGTCTTCGTGCGTCAGTCCCATGTGTCTCTGACACCGGTGCTCGGTGGAGAAACACACCACCTCGTCCTCGTCGAGCTTCTTCCTGCCACAAATCCTCCATGACTCTTTCCAAGCCCACCAATCTTGCTCTTCCTTCTCCTCCTCCTCCTCCTCCTCCTCGTCTTCCTTGCCTTTATTTTCATCCCCTCCTCTGTGAGCTACTGCTACCATCCATGACTTGTTCCAGGAGGAGAAGGACGTGTTCAGCTTGTGGAACTGCAGATGGAGCGGGACACTGGGTTTGTGTTTGACTCCTTCCAACGTCTTCTTTTCCTTCTGTTCTTTTTCTACTTTGTTGTTCTCATCCACTTTGTCATGACTACCTTCCCCATCTGTGCCGACTGACACATAATCTTCTTCATCACTTTTCTCTTCCTCTTCCTCCTCCTCCTCCTCCTCCTCTCTTACTTCACACTCTTTGTCTATTTCATGGACTTCTTCATCTGCCTCCTCCTCAGTCTCAGTCTCCTCAGTCTTTTCACTGACTTCTTTTGTCACTTCCTTGTCTAATTCTTCGTCCACCTGCTCTATGTCACTCCCCTCTGCAAGTCCATCCTCCTCGTCCTCCTCTTCCTCCTCATAATTATCCTCATCTTCAGTGTCCTCATCCTTTATTTCACTGTCCTCGTCCTCCATTTCAACCTCATCTGTTTTGTTTACTTCTTCATCTTCCTCCTCCTCCTCCACGGGTACGTCTATGTCATTCTCCCCACTATTGTCGTCTTCCTCCTCATCTACTCCTTCCTCCTCTTCCTTCTCTACTTCTTCATTTTCCTCCATTTCATCAAGATCTTGCTCCTCCACCTCCTTGTCTCCCATATATTTCTCCTTTACTTCTACTTTTTTGTCTTCCGTACTGTCCTCATCTCTGCAATTGCTTGTCTCCTCTGCTTCCTTCTCTTCTTCCTCCAGTTCATCCTCCTTTGGTTTGATCCTTCCTTTAGGAATACTCAGTGCTTCCTTCCACTTTGAGACGTCAGTGATCTCGGTGTCCAGCTGTGACGTTAGGAGGAGGATGGTTTTTTTGCGTCTTCTTGTCAACATGTCACTGTGTTGATGATGGGACTTTAGTGAAGCGTGATGCCACCTGTCAGCAAAGATGCAGTAGTTTAGTTCAAGGTTTATTATCATCGGGTCAGTTAATGAACTCTTGAGCAGGAGGGTTCATCCTTAATGTTGTAAACAGTAGTTTTCTGGAGTTTTAAACCCCATCTCATGTCCTTCATCCAAGCCATTGCAACTGAGCCAACAAGTCTATCCACTAATGACCAGACATGCAGACCTTGAATACATCATACATGAAAATATCATTAGTTCATCATCACTCAAATCACCCTCATAGTTCATTCTTATTTGTTGAATATATAAAACACAAATTTTCTCAGGACAGAACTGACTGATTTAGGGTTTGATGGTAACTTAGTGACCATTAGGGACTGTGGGGTATTAAACTAAATTACTGACTGATGGACTGATTAATTCCTAGTAATGTATCTCATTACTTGACTACTACTTCTACTTCTCTTTCGGCTTTTCCCATCAGGGGTCGCCACAGCAAATCATCCTTTTCCACTTCACTCTATCCTGGGCATCTTCCTCTCTAACAGGCAACGTGTGCTGTCCCTCTGATGAGCTCGTTCCTTATTCTATCCCACCTCGTCACTCCTGAGGAGAACCTCAACATCTTCAGTATCTCATTACTTGGGACTCTTGTATTTTCTCCTCCTAAATTCGGTCACTGGAATTTCTGACTTACTGATCCCGTTTTTGCCTTCCCCTTTTGTTCTAATGTCCTAGACCACATTACGCATTTTAGAAAATCAGAGGTTTTTCAAAGATGACATCTGAGTTTGTTCAGAAGATACTATTTATTATATGAAAACTAGCACATGAAAAGCACAAAATGGCATGGATGGATCCAAGACTGTGTGTCTTGCACAGAACCTCTTGAACCCTAGTGAGAGAGCAACACCCTTTTCAGGTGCTCAGTTAACTTCACTAACACAAATAGAAAAGGCTTAGAGAGAATAGGATGAATAGGAAATTTCATAATGGAACATAATCTATGTATAGCATTACGCAGGAGACATGCGTAATGAATACAGAATGAACCCACCTGATCTGCTGCCAGCATCCCCAGCTGGATCCCCAGTTCTGCTGACATTCTTCATCCTCCTCTAGCGGAGCCGTAGAGAGCGACCACGAGTTGATCCAACCAGGCAGGAACACATTGTTTATGGTCGTTAGCATCTCAATGTCTGTGATATCCTTTGATTCAAGTTCTCCTTGAGATAGTTTCCATGAGTCCTCCCAGTCTGAAGGCTCATCCTGTTTGATGATCACAATAGTCATTGTTAATAACGCTAACGAACTTGGGTGTGCTGGTATATTGCCGCTGCCTTAGACCTGTCGTGCTGATCCTCACCTGCTCCTCTATTTGCTGGACTTTGTCAAACTTGTTACTGTGGTTGTGCTGGTAAACAGGCCAAACTCGATCCCAGTTCTGTTTCTGCTGCCTGAAAGCAAAGTTCATAATCTTCCAGGTCCCAGCCCATTTAGGAAGACAGTAAGGTTCTATTTCAGTGTTCCAAACGCGTTTTCTTTCCATTAAAGTCTCCCACTGGAAGGGTGTCCTCTCATAATGTTCCAGCTGCACAGGCCTCTTCACCTGTTTTCAAAAAACACACTCATCAGTCGATTTATTCAGACTGGTTTGGCAACCAAATTGGCCAATGTGACAGTCAAGCTTTTAATTAATTTAGTATTGCATTTGATTTAAAATGTGGCCTTAGTTATTGTATTTTTCTTAAAAATGCAATGGTCAGCTGACAATTAAACCCATCCTAATGTTGATGCCAGTACAGTCTTTAATTTTGAATCATCTTGCTTTGCCTTATACATTATAATAAAAAGGTTCAGGCAGACAGAAACAAGTGGAGTTTTAAGAACGTTTGGTGTTGAAATACTGAAATACTGACTGGAACATGATTCACATATCAGTGGTTGTTAGTCAACTTTTAAACTCAGATAAAATGACTAAAGCAAGACAACTACCATATTGTTTCTATAATCACAAATGTGGGGTCATATCCAAGGACAAATTACCCAATTTTTTAAGCCCTAAACCCACTCTGGGTAAAACATGGTAAAACATTTGCAACTACCCTCAGTTCACGGCTGACTAAACCTTTGTTCTTGTTTGCACTACAAAAATTTTAGGAAAGGCCTTAAATGGAGCCCCTGACTCACCGTGTACTTAAACCCTATTTGCAGGAAACATTTTTGTAATAATGCTTTACCTGTACTTTATTAAAACCAATACACACTCGTGGCGACCTGGTAACAAGATAAGGAGATAAAGATAAAAAGAGTATAGCAACCTGGGAACTATAAATAATTAGTCTGTTAGTATTTTGTAACCAAGAGGCATCCGTTCTGAAATGATGTGGTACAGCTGTAGATATTTTTATCTAAATACAAGGTAAAAGCCGAACGTAACTCAGCAACGTAACTAGGAAGTTTGTGCTATGATTTTGTTTCACAGTGTACTGCATATGACGATGTGGCCGTGTTTTTTTTACAACCTATCCGCTATGACACAGTCAGAAAATCTCTCTCTCCTTCTGCATGAGCCAGGAGGACAGGTCAGCTTCAGCTATGGTGGGGCATGAGCCTCATCAAGCTCTCATAGGGCGAGAGGGGGGGTCCACCCTGGACATGCCTCCAGTCTATCTCAGGGCCAACACACAGAGACATACACAGACAGACAACCGTTCACACTCACAGTCACACCTACAGGTAATTTAGAGTCACCGATTAACCCAACACTGTGGGATGAGAAGCGGGTGGAAACCCACACAAGCGCAGGGACAACATGCAAACACAGAATGGCTGCAGCCTCTGTGGTAAGATGGAGTGTGAGAAAGGGCAGCAGGGAAATGTCACGCTGAACACGAAAGAACCATGAAAACCTATTGACGGAAGCGGTAAGTTTGTGTCAGTGTCAGTACCTGTTTCCACGAGTTATTCCATTTCTCCTTAGGAGGTGACAGTTCAGCCTCTGATCCCCACTCCTTCGGTTTGTACTTCCTAGTGTCCGTCACCTCTATGGCTTCGAACCCCGAGGTTCTGGTTTTCAACTCTTTTGCTCTAAGGTAGAGATACTTTGGAGGCTTCAGACTCATCCAGGACTCTTTCCAACACAGTCGGAAAACATCCACCTCTACCTTGCGTTTCGGCCTGCGAGGTTTGGGAGAGGCCCTCTTCCTGGAAGCGGGTGGAGGGGGAGGAGGCTCAGGTTTTGGTTTGGGAGGAGGGGGGACGATTTTGAATTTGATTTTGGGCTTGTTCTTCTCCTCTTCATCTGCTCTACTGGTGACCTTCCTAAAGTCGGACTCTTTCACCTCTTCTCCATTGGAAACAAGCAGCCAGTGATAAGTCCACTTGGAGAAAAGTCTGCCGACAAGATACAAGCAGAATGAGCAAATCACTCCAAGTCGTGTTAAAACAAACACAGAATGCAATCTGATTTGAAGTGAGATGCACATACAAGTCGCAGTAATAATGGGCTTTTTTGACTAGTTTTTGAGCTGCAGCTTGTTGTCAACATAAGTGAAAACCTCATTCATGCTCACAGTTTGAGAGAACTCTTTTCTTTCCATTCAGCCTCCTGTTTGCACTGGTCGGCCATGCTCTGAGCTCTCTTCTCCCATTGGTCTCGCAGTGGTCCATTGCTGAACGACCTCTGCTCATCTTTCTTTGACAACATCCTGTTGCCTAAAAGACACACACAAACGATAAATAGATAACGGAAACGGGAGCATTCCTCAAAGCATTTATTTCTGTGGCTCCACGTGACTCTGTTTCCCTGTGCATGTTACTGAGCATGACATTAAATTATAAAGACCTAATAAACCTACTGGCAGGTGTAGCGGAGACATACTAGTCTATATGGAAGGTTCTGATAACAAGCGTTTCGATGTTAGCAGCTTCAGCAGGTCATAATCATGGGATATTCTGCACCACAATTTTGTATAGTTCAGACACAGAAACCAGTGGGCTTAGGCTGGGAAAGATGGTAATACATAAATACAAAACTAAAATGACAACAGGGTGTGAACTGGTGTTTGTCCTGTCAAAATCTAGGCCTCACTCTCTGGTTCCTGTCAAATTTACTGTGGCCACCAGATGTTGCCAATACACAACATTTTGGCAATAAAAGTAGGTGACCTACCAATACATAATCATATAATTATATAATAAGGACTGATAACTCGTTAGTGCCATGACACCTTTTGCATTTGCTGCTTTCTCAGAGCTACAGTTATTTAAGATGTATGAAGCATGAGCACGTTTTTAAAGTGCTGCTTTATAAATGTGAAAGCAAGAAAACTGAGCAGAAAAAACTAAAGACAATGATCACATTAGTCCAGATTTAGTCCACATGTCAGTGCAGTGTCTTTCTGAAGACTGACTCATAAAACTGGCATCACCCTGAAATTAAACACTGCTCAGCAAAATGATGGATGGATAAACAACAACAACAAGAAAACACCACTGCACCGAACGTGAAGATGGAGACACTGTCCCAGCAGATTTTTAATAAAAGTAGTCAGATAACTTATTTTTTGAATTCCCAAACCATAAGCTTCATTTACTTAATATCAATTTCATTTTGTTCTGTTTACCAAACCTTAAGCGCCAGGCTGACACTTATTTGCTATTTACACCTCCACACAAAATCACATATCCAAGACCAATAACTCTATGTGTAAGTAATAACAGTCTATTGTAAAGTATTTAGTAAAAATAATTTGAAACCTTCACCATAACATTAGTTTGTACATTGAGGAGCCACATGACACAATAATAAACTGTACAATATATTGTACTAAATAAAACAAATATAACTCAGATGGTGGCAAGATAAGCAGAAAGGATCATGTAATTGAAATAATGAACAAATGCAACTTTGAAAAACCTTATTTACTACATACTATGTACAGAGAAGCTGCAACATTGCAACAAAAATTTTCACTAATTGTGTTTTTAATTAGTATCTATGAATGTGAGCTCAGTTTCAGGCTAGAAAATAAACCTGGTTGTTGAGAAATCGATCAAGGAATTTCAGGTGGTCAAAGAATGGACAAGCAAAACTTATCCTGCTGTTTGCGACACACAAAAATTTGTAGAATTATGAGCAGCAGGTTTTAAGTCTTATGGAAGTAATTTCAAAAGTAATGAAAGTTGATATATTAATTAATGAATATAAAAATAGACGAGCCAATCAGCGTAAATTTTGCAGGACTAAAATAAAGTTCCGTTTAATCCCTGTCTGCCTGGACGATGGACTCTGGGACTTAGCGCTGTCTAGGTTGACTTTTCCAAATGACAGTGACTTCAAATTAGGAAATGAGCTCAGGCCTTCTCCCTGCACATTATCATCTCAGAGAAGTCCCCCGTGAAAACTGCGGAGGCTGAAATAACACTCAGACATGTTTGAACTGTTTTCTTGTGACCATGGAAACAAAACGTTGTCTGCTGAAACTAGGAACAACAAATGTGATACAGTAAATACACTTTGAATGGAACAGAATTATGAACAGTTTGCATTTCCTGTGAATGCAATGATAAAACTTTACTTTTTAACATCTTGTTTGTGCTGCCACCCAACAAGCGTTCGCATTGGCGACGGGACCGTAGCCTGCGTCATTAAAATTTTTATCCACACAGGGACTCAGGCGTAACAATCCCTGACCAACAATGGCATTTGTTCCTTACAATAAAGAAAAAAAACATGCAGAGGTTCATTTTACAATCACAGCAGAGAAAAATATAAAGGATGGACATGAAATAGTTGGGGCCAAAGTTTACATTATGATCATTATGATTTGAAGTTGTTTGGCCCAACACACAGTTGCATTTCTGCTCAGGGTGTGTTCATTTCAATCAACGCTTCAGATTATTTCAGGCTAAATGAGGAATCAATTTTGCACAGGCGTATGCATGGTCAACAGGAAGTATTTCTTAACTTTAATTTGCAAGTAAAAGCATCTGCCAAATGACTAATTATACTAAAAACTAAAACTAAATATAAAAAATTCAATAATAATTGTGTTGTATTTTCCACTGATTGTCCATTTATTGTGCAAGTGGCCAGTTTAACAAGGCCACAGCATGAATACAGAGTTTTTAGCTCTTGTCTTATTACAATATTGAATCTAGGTTTGATTTATTAAGGCTTTTTATTTTTACCAAAATAACCAAAAAATTTCTTTTATAAGGGAGGAAATTAAAACACTCTTCTCTCTTTCAAGCTCTCCATGAGTTGATTGTGAGCATTTTTCTCTTTGCTACATTAAAACTTTGACTGGTGAAGAACCCCTCGTCAGGTATTGTCTGTACAGTCTCTCCCACCAGATTCATCAGTATCTGGACCCTCCAGATACAGGTTCATCCGTCTTTTTTATTTTTTGTTTAAAAAGCCAAATTAAATTGACCATAATTCAGTATTGTAGTAAAATAAAAGATGAAAACGCGGGATGAATACTTTTTTTACCGTATGGTAAAACCTTTGTCCAGAGACTGAATCTGATAAAATTGCTTGTATAAACTCATATTTCTGTGTGTCACTATGACATTGGAGGTGCAGGTGTTTGGGCACGGCCGACACGTCGTCTTGCTTAGTCATGTGTTTAGCCCAACACAAAGACTGCTAATCTCGATTATCCATTCATCCATTTATCTAAACCACTTATCCCATTAAGAGTCGCGCTGGGTGCTGGACTCTCTCCCAGCTGCCACTGGGTGTGAGGTGGACTACAGCCGGTACAGGTCCCCCAGTCCATCTCAGGGCCACACAGAGACAATTCACATGCACATTCTTATCTACAGGAGGCACTAACCTCATTCACTTAAAACAGAAAAAAGAGTCTTTCCAACAGTTTTTAAAATTGTATTAAAATATAATATTTAAACCACCTCCTTTAGTTTAGCACACATAACGTTTAAACCATTTCTACGTGCAATAAATCAACTCACCTGATGTCTTTCTGTCTCTCTCACAGTCTGTCTGTTTACATCCCCTGCTGTATCCAGTTACAGTGGACGATAAGATGAACTGCGGCACTTGTCCACGACCTCTTTCTGTCTCTGGATTTGTCTCTAATCTTTACAGCAGTTATGTTGGTACCTGTGTGTCCCACAGTTTGTCTGCCTTTCTCCGTCTGTTCCTGCGGTCAACATTTACCAGCTTACGCTCCTGTATATCTGCTCTGTGGTGAGGAGTTCCTTGCTATTTTTACGTTCTACGTTAACAGATTCAGAGCTGCGGCTCTATATTTAGTGTCTGGTTGAGGCAACGCCAAACAGAAGGAAAGAAACCAGCTGCAGGCAAACGGCTGCTAGAATTACAGGGGACTGACATAAGGGGCTTAGATCCTGCAAGAGAGAAATAAACTCAGAATTCAGACAACTTTGAGTTTGGGGTGGGTTTTAAAGAGGGCTTTATTTCAGCTGTGGTTAAAGCTGAGTGAAACCCTATTTGAACAGCATGGAAGTGACCAGAAATAAATGGAACAACAGTGAAGTTAATCGTTACAAGTGCTTTATAATAGAGCTGCCAGTCAAAGTAAATCTAAAATGGCAATTAACCTTAAGTTAATCATGATTAAATCACAAATAATCACGCCTGTCATATCTATTTTATACTGTCAAGGGACATTTTGCAAGTTTTAAAAGTCCTCTCAACATACTAAACATAATAAACTGACCAATGAAAATTAATTAATTGGATTTGGCCAAATAAATTAAATTTTAATTAAAACAACATGAGTGAGGTACTTAGGCAAGCCAACAAATCAGAAAGGTCAAGAAGAAAACTGGGGGCAACTGGGTAAACTGGGGTAAACTGGGGGCAACACGGTCAACTTGCCGGGAAAAACGGGTCGTTGTATGCTCCAAATCCTGGGAGAACAGGAATTCATGAATTCATGAAAGTAATATGACAGCAGCCGGGAACTTTTACTTTTTTACACAACAATTAGTGATTAAAAGAGCAAAAGTTGAAAATAGCTGCAAAATCACAGATGCAAAAGTGATGAAAGACTATAAAGAAAGACTATAAATCCCACAGAGGGAAATAAAGGTTTAAAATAACAAGGCCACGTTCAGGTAAAGCTGTGGTTACTGTAGGTCTGCCTCTTCTGTGACGCCATCGGTCGCTGATACCAGATGTAATAATGAACGACTGGCAGAGTCTGGGTCTTAGGTCCAAGGACCAGAATCTTTACAAAGCACAGACCTAACGACCCTCTCTGCTGACTGAGCTACACTTTTTTTTATCTTTGTATTTTTAAAAATACTTTTTACATGTTTGTGCAGCTAAAACAAAAAAGTGAACATGAATATTTAGCATTAGTATAGTCCAGCCCCTTCTACATATCGATTTGTACTCAAACAGAGCATAATTCCTAGCAATATATAAAACATGACGTGCAACATTCAAAACAAAATTCACCAATTTCACATGTATCCCTTTGTTTCTGATTCTGTGTCTTTGGTGTTTGTGATGACTCCATCCAACCGATGTGAATTTTCACAGATGTCGGTGATGGAGCGGGAGTGAAAGAGCCTGCACATACCAACAGGTACCAGCAGCTATAAAACTGCAGACCATTTACCATAAAAACAATTGGTTGTGTAAATAACTGTAATAAAGGGCTGGTTTTCCATCTCATGCTGTATCATGACCGTCCAACTTAACCAAGTATGTCTCCACCTCACACAGAGGAGATGTAGAATTACCGCATGATTCAGCCCAATTCACGGGCCCCCTGTCAGTCCACGTGATTTGATGTTTACACCTTTGGCTCAAATCCGGTTCTTAAAAAGGCAGAACCAACAGGAGAAGGGAACAAAACAAGACGAGTAAACAGAGTTAAATTTGACTTGCAGAACTTTCTAGCTACATACTAAATCCGTTTGCAGCGGTGTTGCCTTGCGAGTCATTTTGCTGTGAGGTCACCTAACAACAGGAGATCCTCTAACGAGTAACGAGATCCTCAGCTCACCCTGCTGCTGATGACAGAACTCTGTTTCAGGTCGACTCAGGCCGTGGAGCAGGCAGGTCTGAACCCGGCTTCACTGCTATTTTTACACCAGGCACTCGAAGTCAAACTGCAGGGATCGGCACCGACACCATGTTTACATCTTCAGGGGCTCATACTGTATGCGTCAGAAAACGTAGCTTAGAATTTTATGGTCATGTAGCCACAAAATGCACAAAGCATAACTTTGTACGTCACATTAAGTGAATTCAAGTGTTTCATCTGCTTGAAAAACACGAATAGCATTACACAAGTGACTCTTCAAAGCTTTGTCATCACTGTGGAAGGTAAAAAGCACAGTTGACGGGAAGTGTATAATTATGTTAACAGTCTTTGAATTCCACGATTTCTAACATTTGTATGAAAGGAGTCATTTACACAGGATTATCATCTGAACCTGCAGCTCCCTCGTTTCAGTGCTTTGTTCAGCCGAGCTGTTTTAGGGTGAAAACGCTCATCGGACTCTGCACTGAACAGCAGATAGATTTCGACCTCTGCCAGTCCCAACCAAACCCAGCACTATGACAATGCCTCTGTAAGATCAAGTAGTTCGAGAGCAATGTGTAAAAATACTACTACCGGTTAGTGTGTACGTGTAGAGGGTAAGTAAGAGGTTATAAAAAGATTCCACAGTAGAATAAAATACAGAACCTAAATTTGGTCATGAGAGTGAGTCACAGCCCTGATGCAGCTTCTGCAACCAAATTTTAATTTTGATTTCTTTTATGATAAAACAACCTGTTAAGGAGATAAAATGAAGGTGATCTAATATTTGTTTTATTAGAACACATGAATACTTAGCACTGACCTATGCTAACACACGTCCATCTCAACATTAAAACCAAGTGGACTTATCATTGTAGATAATTGGTGTGGGCTAAATTTTGAAAATATTTATATTGAGTTTCTTTCGCTGAATTTTGGACATATAATCACCTAATTTACATCAGTATCGTTATTTGTTGTATTGTTGATTGGATAACCAAATCAAAAATGAAACCAAACCTGCTGCATGCATGCATTCAGGAGGTGCAGATTAGCGGATGCTGTAGACCTGCGGATGCTGCACACTACCAGAGCTGCTCAGCCTCACACATCTTTATCGATCCAACAGGTAAGAACCAACATTTATAATAACAAAAGCTAAAGGTGGCTACGAAAGCTAAGAAATACATGTATTGTGAGCATGATTGAATCTATAATGTTAACTAAAAAAACGTACATTTGTATTTTTTACATAGTCTCAGCCAATCTCATTACACCCAGGCAACAAACAATGATCTTGTTGTATTAATCTAAATAATATTGGATTTGGGCAAGTTCAAGTAAAAGGACAAAAAACATGATGTTGTAATTTTATTTATTCTATTAGCTTGACTACATTTTTACTGTATTAGTAAGGCCTCAGTCAACTGGAGTTGGATTTGGCTCCTGTGCCTTAGTACTCTGAGTAGGTTTCATTTCTAAACTGAAATTGATACAATTGTGTATATTCAACAAAAATATTGAGTAGAGAGATGCTTAAACTAAATTGCAAACTGGATTTCTTACATTGCTTGATCTACCTAAAGGTTGCAACCGTAGAAGCCTAACTATTTTTGATTCTGGATTAGTGCAACAATCTCTCCTTTAAAAACACTTGAGCACATCTACAAGCCCGTGTTTGAAATAATAATGCAGATGTTCAAAATATTGCCTCAAACTGAAACAAAAACTAAGACTTGGCTCAAATTCAAAGAACGGTTCCACTTGTTTCCGTCTTGTCAATGGCAGGATGTGGTTTTCAGTTTCCCCGTGTTTTAGCTATGTGCAATTGCCAGTTTTTAAGCTTTAATTAAGACTGATACAACATTTTTTATTTAATTTTTACTTCCTCTCATTTAGAGAGGAAATACACAATCAGCACCTTTGTGGCCCTCTATGTCCCAGGCATCTCCATGGCGATGTAAGTAATGGGAGCTTTCACAGTTTTCATTGATTATGATATATTTTGATGCTATGTAGTCTGTATAAATATTGAAAACCACAAGGTGTGAATGGCTACAGTATGTTAACAAAAGGTCAGTTTTTGATCATTGTGAATGTAATCATAATGGCTGTGCAGACATTTGACATCAGATAAACTTGAGGGCACTTCAGTGCCCCCCTCTCTCTCTATCCTCCTGAAGTGGTCCAGAAATTGTTGTTGCTGATGTCTAATCTGAACATGCAATACACTTTAATGCCCAGTTTACATCGGCTGTGTAGGAGAAGCTTTAGTCCAAACATGCATGAACAGAGACATGTGGAGAATTGTGTGTGTTTGCTGTGGACTATGGAGATAAAGTCATGGCTTGGCTTGCATGTACCACATGATGGCAGCAGCAAAATGAACTCAGAAGTCTACAGAAGTATTTTGTTCGACAATTTAAAGAAAGATGCAACCTCTTCCTCAAATGAAAAATGACGTTGTGTGTCAAATTCAGATGTCAATACCTGGAAATCAAACAAGCTGAAATGTTAATCTCTTGTCTCATATTCATCTTTCGATGTCAAACCCAAATGTTTTCAATGCACAGCAAAAATACTGGAATTGGCCTCCCTGTTTCAATACGTTTGGAGGGGAGTGTAAATACAGGACACAATGTTGAGTTAATCTCTTTACTTTTCCACAGGTGTAATATTAATAGGTCAACAAAATATGAAGACATCACATCCAGAAGCCACCTGATTCAATCTGGACATCCTTCAACATACCAACTACTGACAAAGACAGAGACATTTGGAAATCTGCGCAGAATCACATTCGGTTTGAAAGATCACAACAAGGTCAACAAAACTATCTTGCTTGTTGGTGAGACGGGAACAGGAAAGTCTACTTTGGTCAAAGCTGTGCTCAACTACACCATGGGTGTAAAGTGGGAGGATGATGTGTGGTTTGAGTTTGGAAATGAAGAGAAGTCAAATGAATCAGAAAAGCATACACTGGATTTGATCGTGTATGAAATTTTTAACTTTAAGGAAAACATTCTGCCCTTCTCTCTGACCATCATTGATACTCCTGGTACGGAAACATCACGGGCATTGAACGTGATGAAGAGGTCAGTTGCAAATTAAATGAACTGTTCAACTCAGAGAATGGAATTTATGAAATTAACGTGGTGGGGCTGGTGCTAAAGTCAACTGAAAACTACTTGAGTGATCGACTGCACTATGTCTTCGATTCGGTGATGTCTGTTTGGCAAAGACGTAGAGGAAAACATTGTAGCCCTAATCACACATTCAAATGGAAAGCCACCTAAAAAGGTCCTGCAAGCCCTTGAGACGGCAAAAATTAAGTGTGCAAAAAATGACAAGAAGCAGCCCATTTATTTCCTGTTTGATAACTGCCAGGATGTGCAACGAAGAGATAACGAAGAAGATTGTTCGTACAAAGTTACAATGGAAGGAATGAATCAGTTCACAGAGTTTATAGCAAAAATTACACCTCAAAAACTGCAGAAAACTCAACACGTCTTGAAGGACCGGATTGAACTGAAGGCCTGCATCCAAAACCTGCTTCAGCGGATTGAGTTTATCGAGCTGAAACAAAGAGAGATCCAACAGACAGAGACAGTCCTGTGGAAACACAATGAAAACATGAAGAGAAATGAGAATTTCATTATTGAAGTGGATGAGGTCTACAAAGAAAAAGAGCCCATCGATGGCGGACTGTGGGGTTTTTTTTTTTTTATGCAGGAGCTGTTTGTTGTGATGTCTGTAAAGAGAACTGCCACTATCCTGGATGCTCAATAGCCTGGTATCCTCGAGACTGTCAGGTGATGAAACAGGGACATTGCACGGTGTGTACTCGGAAGTGTCCCGTATCCAGTCATGTCAAAGAGAAGCAGAAATATGTGAACAAAACCAAGAAAGTTAAGAAAAACATCAAAACAATGAAAGATTCATTTGAATGGAACAAGAAAGAATATGAGGAGTCTGAATGCCTATTAGAGGTTCTCAAACGGGAAAGCAGAGAACTCGAAGCAGAGAAAACCAAGCTGCTGGATGAGTCTTACGATCACATTGTCCAACTGGAGCAGGTGGCGCTAAACAGTTTTTCATTGTCCATTCTTGTCCACTTGGATTTCTTGATTGAGAAGATGAAAGAGAAAAAGGACTCAGAGAAAGTTAAAAAACTGATGAAAATAAAAGATGAGGCCGACAAAGGAGCCAGCGCAGGCCTGCGGTACTTGAAGACGGCTCCATCTGGCTGTGAACAAAAATAACCAACTCTGTTAGAACACGGGAAACTCCAGCTGCTGATGAAGACCATGTGACGTGAGCGACAGCTCCAGGGAAGCTGGAGGGAAGTGTCTGTGCTGCTGCTGAGCACATAAGTCATGAAGTCAAAACCTTCTTACAAAAACTTACCACCTTTTTCATATGATGGATTCACACACACAGAGACACACACAAACTTTTTCACACACTTGAAAAAACCAGTGTTGGTCAAAGTAAACAATCCAGTGATGATCAAGATGAAGATTTTTGATATAAAATCTAATTAATTCAGAAATTATGATGGATTATGTCAGTACATAAATTTTTTCACATTTCACAGTACATAAATTTCACATCAAGTTGCTATGTAACTTTTACTCTTATTTTTCATTAACTACCATTTGTTTCCTTTAGCATCATTTTTACCTTTAGAGTTTGTCAAATAAGTCTGGATGAAACTTTTTTGTTATTTCTGTTATCAACAGCATCACAGTTCTTACTGTTTATAATCCACATATCTCTACTCTATTTGTCCTTTTGTGCTGTAGTTACATTTTAGAGCATGTACTGTATTTCAACTTGAAAAAAGAATATAAAAAGTATGACTCTGTGTACTTCAGCCACCTTAATACTTCATATTCATAAAAATGTGGATGTAAAAAGTGTATCAGTGAAAGGTTCTAAGTCAGCGGTGACTAACAGGCAGATCGTGGTCCGGATCCGGACCCAGAAGCTGTCCCATATGTACCCGGTGCTGCCGACCAATACGAACGTTTTAATTCAAAATCTAGCGGGGCACCTTAATTTTAACCGGCGCGGCTATTGTTGTCTTTACGGTAGTTATTTAGTGGACGCGAGGACGCATTGGTCAATTGAATGCAAGTCCCACGTGACTTCATTCAGCCAATCGATTCTGTGGATTGCTGCCGGTAAATTTTGCGACTCAACATTAGTCGAGAGAAAGTTCGAGGCTGCAAAGAAATTAATAAAGAAAACGACGATAACACAGGGAGAGACAGAAAGGAGCAAGAGACAAGAGTTAAATATATGAGGGGGAGAACATGAGCCTCTAAAACTGTTCACTTGTTAGGATCTTTTCAGATGTTTTACCTGTGAAATTGGTTGAGACTTTTGAGTCAAGATGTAAAAGAGAAGTTTTTTTATGCCATTCCTTCCTTTACTTAATTTTTTCAAAGTTAAGCACTTTCATTTGAACATTTTAATTGTTGCTCGTTTTGAAAAGCAGCCCTGCTTTTATTTTATACATTAGAGAACATTGTAAATATATGCTCAACAATAAATTTGTCAAAAGGTTTGACTGAACTAATTTGATTTGACCGTCAAGTATTGATTACATGCAGACTACAAAATAATGTATTGCAGTAAATAGTTAGACATTATAATCTTCCTGACCTTTGCTTGTAAGCGGACCTCTTTTAATTTTAGTTGAACACCCCTGTTCTAGGTCATCTAGGGGTAGAAGTAGAGTCATGTCACCTGGACTTTTTTCAGCCAACTTTTCCTCAGACTGATAAATCTAATGAGTGGGGAAACATTTCCAAGTCTAGTTGACATGATGCAATATTCTGATGTTCTTTTACTGTATATAGAATGTGATGTCTTTTAATGCTTCTTACCTTGAATTGATACTTGTACATACATGAATTAAAACATTAAATATGCACGAAGCGTAAAGAAACAAAAGATCAAGCTATTACTGATATGTTGGATACTTTATTTACTGAACTATCAACAGTTGTTTATGAGGGAAAAATTTGCTAAGATGTTAACAAAGTATTCAAAATTCTCACTGCAAAATTTATATTAACCTTTCAACTGATTAAGTATCTTTAGTTCTGTATACACATGTGGACAATGTTCTTGGCATCTTTCCATGAATTCTGTTTAAATAACTTAACAATAGTTATAAATAAATAAAACATTTTAAGAGATAAAAATCCGACTTTGGCTTCATTTTTTGATTTTACAGAAGACTCCGGAGGGCTCAACTTTAAAAAGCTAGACTGGAATTTGCTAAAGTGAATAGTGAAAGAATGCTTCTGAAAAAATGTGCCTTGGACAGACGAGACAAAACTGGAGCTATTTGGAAAATTCCCATCAGCTCTGTGTTTATAGAAGAAAAAACTAACCTGTTAAAGAAAACTTAAAGGAGGCGCAGTTATGTTTTAGATAATAGAGTCAAATACTGTAATTTATCTTCTTCTTCTCCAGCTATTGCCATGGTGAATCCAAGTTTTGTGATTTTTACATTTTCAAATTAGCTAGATTTTTATTGTTTATGTTTTAGGTTTTTTTAAAATAATATTAGTAGTCATTTTCATTATAAATAAAAAATGTTTTTATTTATTGGGAGGAGATAAACACAGCTCTAGCCCACTGGAAATGACTTACATGTCATTTGTCTTTATACTGTATGACACAATATTTTTTATGGTTATAAAAACACCATAACCAAAAACTATAATTTATAACAGTCTAATAATGTGTACTTTTTCCTCAATCTAATAAATTGAATATTAGATTTTTTAATCAGTTATGAAAGACAGACAAAACCCGGACACGTGGAGCTTCTTCTTCGCTGCCGTCACACACGATCTTCGATGCTGCGTCATCCTTCCGTTCGGAGCGCACTGATGACGTAGCGGCGTGCGACAGGAGACCCTGGGCTCCAAAGTTTGCAGCAGCAGGCGAACCAAGATGGCCACGTCCATGGTGCGGAGCCACGGCGGCGGCGGCGGAGGGTTCGCCAGGTGTGTGGGGCCGGTCAGCCCTTGGTGGAGGGTCGCGGTCCTGCTCCTGTTGTCCGCGTCCTTCCTGCCGACGGTCACCGCCTTGGTGGAGGGCTTGTACTGCGGGACGGACGTCTGCTACGATGTGCTCGGCGTCACCCGGGAGGCCTCCAAGGCGGAGATCGCTCGGGCGTACCGGCAGCTGGCCCGCCTGTACCACCCGGACCGGTTCCGGGTGGGAGAGCCCGGCTTGGAGGGAGAGACCCAGGAGTCAGCTCACAAGAAGTTCCTTCTCGTCGCGACCGCCTACGAGACGTTAAAGGTTTGTCTAAGACTAACGTCCGAGCAACATCTGGCCAGTTTGGAGCCGCGTCTCCACAGTGTTCGTTCACTGCCCTGATTTATTCATAATGTGTTGTGAAAGTTTAGCAAAGGAGCTGATGTTGGTACCAACCTGTGATCAGACACAATAATAATAATAATAATAACAAAGTTATAATAATGTCATGTACTTCTGAGCAAGTCTGCAGCTACACAAACTGAAAGTAAAAACACTCCAAATACTTTTTTACTAATCTAAAAGCACTAAGCTCATTATCTACACTGTATTTAAAGTACAACTGTAAAAGTACTCAACTGAGATGTATTTCAAACAATACAGACTAGAGTAATTATTGCAAAATATATGTACAGTAAATAATTCATTAAAAAGCTCCAAAGGGCTGTTGCTAAAGGTGGTGCTGATTCTATCCACTTTATGTGTTGACAGGTGGTTATCCCATAATGACACATCAGCATTTATTAGATTATATTGTTTAGGTTTTTTGGGGGGAGAGGAGCATATTTTAATATTAAAACCACCGGGTGGCTTTGAACTTGTTGATCAGTGAATGTCAGTAACAGGGATACACAAGGGTGGTGCCAATAGCATTTCCTAAATTATTCATATAATATTCCTTAAGGGACTTGTTATACAGGTTATACAGGTATAAGCTGCTTTGTTGCACTTGCTAGGAAATTCCGATGCAGCAGCATTAGAATTGCTTTGTGCGGCAGTAATAGTTAAACACAGAGTCAGAAATTTGGATTGAGGGTTTGTGAGTGAGAAGTGGAGGCACCAATCAGCAGGTTTACTGCTGGGCTATGTACAAAAATTTTGTTGTTCTAATTTTTTTTTTCAAACCCTCAAATTAAAGTTTACATCGACATTCAATAGCACATCTGTTAACACAATAGCATACATATTTCAAATTCAGATGCCTTTGAATCATTGGCAACAATAACATGACATTATCTGTAATAATGAAAACTGGTTGGACAGAGCTCGCCCCATACATAATTGAAATCAGAAGTAATTCCTCCTCCTTTACAGGATGAGGACACTCGGCGGGACTATGACTACATGCTGGACCACCCTGAAGAGTATTACCAGCACTACTATGCCTACTATCGCCGACAGCTCACACCCAAAGTGGATGTCCGAATTGTCATCCTAGTCACCATCTGTGCCATCTCCATCTTCCAGGTATGACTGCAGTCTCCAGTGGGCTGTAAACTATCAACTAACTGCTCACTTTGACCCTTTGATTCCAACCCTTAGCTGTTAAGTACCTAAATTTAAGAAACACTTCTCTTGCAGTTAGCAGCCATGCAACCCAAACCAACTGTAAATGTTTTGAACGAAATGCACTGCTAGTGTGGCCACAGAGTCTTTATCTTGTTCAGATATGGATACAAATATAATTTGAACCCCCTAAGAACCATTTTTGTCTGTCCTTCAGTATTACAGCTGGCACAGCAGCTACAACGACGCCATCAACTACCTGGTGACGGTCCCCAAGTACCGAATCCAGGCCACAGAGATAGCCAAACAGCAGGGCCTCCTCAACCGTACCAAGGAGAAGGGAAAGAACCGCCGCTCCAAAGAGGAGATCCGGGAGCAGGAGGAGGAAGTCATCCGTGATATCATCAAAAACAAGATCGACATTAAAGGAGGGTACCAGAAGCCTAACCTGTCAGACATCCTGCTGTGTCAGATCGTGCTCTTCCCTTATTACCTGACTAACTATGTGGCCTGGTATGTTTCCTGGATTTACCGCTTCACCATCTGCAGGGAGGAGTATGGAGACGAGGAGAAGCTCTATATCATCAGGTCGGCTTACGTGGAAAGTTTAAGTTGCATAAAGTATAACGATGAGATTCATGTCGACCTCTTTCAAGCCATCTCCCATCACCTTGTCTCTGTCTAAACTCTTAGGAGGTACATGAAGATGTCTCAGTCTCAGTTTGACAGTCTGGATGAAAACACTAGAAAGTCCTTCCTGGAGAAAAGACTGTGGCTCAAAGAAAACTATGAGGTGTGTGACTTTAAACATGTCCTCCATATTCCTTTCATTTCTTTTTTTCCTACACCCTGCTTTGTCCACTTGATTGATGTACATGGGCCTTAAACGACATAGTTTGTCCCTAAGGCATTTTTCATTGAAAAGAGCTGAACAGTCAACCTTACTTCCTGTGTCAGTTTCACGTTCTGTCATTTGCCTTTCAGGTGTACAAAAAGGACCAGGAGGAGGAGATGAAGGTAAAGATGGCGACCGACCCGAGGATGAAAAGGTACCGCCGATGGATGAAGAACGAGGGGCCAGGCAGACTGACCTTTATTGACGACTGACTGCTGCTAGTTCCGTTTGTAACACGTATACCTGCCTCAGTGCCAACATTCACAGACAACACACGCCATGCTGTGTGGAGAAAGACTTTACTGAATGATTACCTATGCCTGTTTATATAGGGAGAGATATTTGAGATATTTTCATAGTAATAAGGAGTCGTACAGAGAATGACAGAGTAAAAGAAACTGTGAGCTGGGATTTCATATTTTTTGAGTAATTTTTCTACATCCTGCTTTTTTCCCACAAAACCATTACAGTCAGTCAAATTTTTACTGAAGTTTACTTATTCTAAAACGCTTTGTTCTGTAATCCCCCAACCAACAATCCTGCTGTTAAACATCGATGAATGAATGAGAATCTGTGTGTGTGAAACTACTTGCTGGTGGGTAACTGATACGATCCAGATGTTGGGTGAATTTAGCTGTACTGCCTGGTGAAACAGAGGCTACCGGTTTGACCCTGCACCAGCCAACAGTGTTGTCAAATATTCCTTGGGTGAGATGTCAGACTGCCACCCGCTCCGTCTGCGAGCTGCTTCACAGTCTCAGCTAAATATCTGGAATGTAAAATGAGCGAACAGTATTTGCATTTATTGCTTTTATAATTATAATTATAATTATACTGTATTTCACAGGCAGTGAACAGATCCTTTCGTTTACTTCCTTTCTCGGAGCCAGAAAAGAAAATTATCAGTTTCAACTTTGTACATCCAGAATGTATTTAGCCTATCTTAGCACTAGCAGTATGAAAAGATGCCTTCCAGCAGCTCCAAAGCTGTCTACTCCACATGCTACATCCTGTGTATTTAACAGGTTCACATACAGAAATGTAAAAAGGAGCAATCTGACGGCTGAGTTGTTGGCTAACAAGATACAGAAAGACGTGGCGAATAGATGAAACTGATATCCAACTTCTCATCTGCCTGGGGGGAAGATGACACAGTATGTTCTATTGCTACAATCTAAAGACAGAGATGTACAAAGAGAAAAGAGCAAATACATTTCTAATTGAGCAGTTGGTGCATAATAGATTTCTGTTTGGGTTTAAACAGATCATTTTTTTCTGTCTCTGCTGACGTGTAATGTTCAAGCTTTTTTTTTTTAAAAAGCAGAAGCAAAAAAGATGAGCTTTTTAGATCTTTGTGTCTTATTGTGTAAAATGGAAGCCAAAGCATCACAGCTGCAGTTATCTGTAAATTGTGCAACAGCAGATGTTTATCACCCAGGGACTGTGGGACTGTTTCTGCTCTTTCTCATCAGAAGTTCAGGTGACTCTTTAATGTCATTTAAAACAAAATGGTTTTACTTAATTTTATTTATTGTTTCACATTGTACTTTTTGTTGTATTTTTTTTTGTTTTGTCAAGGTGGTATTAAAGTTATAATATAATTGTAACAAGGATTTTAGTTATTCATTGAAATTCCAGACAGTGTTTGTGGATGACATCACAAAGTACAAATGTTTAATTAGTCCGATACTTGAGGGCCAGTTGAAAAGCTGCATTATGTTTTTACAAAATTTGCTTCATTCACTTCTATTGAACTCAAGCATGTCATGATCCACTGTGACCTACAGCTGCTTACGCAAATCTGCAAGTCATTGTTCAACTGAAAGGATGTGCTGTTTGTAAATGTCAATCAAAATTCTTCCCCTTATTAATATTATTGAACAAATATAGTACAAACTAGCATTAGTCTCCTCTACCATTTAGTTGGATTGTTCTAATCAGCAGTTATTTCACTTTAAAGGTAACCTCAAATTTTTATTCAGTACACAGCCAATAAAAAAGTATTATTGAAAATACAATCTTGAAAGTAATGATCAGTGAAATGTGACAGCCAGCAAGTGCTGAGTCCCATTTTTAATCCCTAGCTGTGGTTTGTTTTGTATGGAAGATCTTTAATAAATGAACACAATAATTTAAGACATTTATGGGTATGGCATTGTGGGTTATTTCTCAAACCTCGTTTTCAAGTTTGCTTCTTTCAATGACTCTGCAAGCATATGACTATCACCTCAGGTCAAATGGTTCTAGATTCATGTGCTTCGTAAATAGTTTCAAGAGCTATTAGCACTTTTGATCCAAACCCCAACACAGGCAATACAGGGTGAAAAAGTGTTAACCCCCCTTAGTCTTTTTCCTATTTTTAACCTTTCAGCCTGGAATTGAAATAGATTTTTACTCTGCTTTCATGTAGTTTACCTACACAGAATAGTTCAAGTTTATGAAGTAAAAGGAATAAACAACGTATTTTTAAAAAATTCTAAAAAGTGGAAAAAATCTGTGTGTGCGTTTGTATTCACCCCCTACTAAGAACATTCTGGTGCCACCAACCACCTTAAGAAGTCACATAATTAATTGAATTAAATCCAACTGAGTGTCACACCAGTCAGCACATACACACCTGCTCCGAAAAGTCTGTAAGACCACTGAGCAAAAGGCAGCACCATGACGACCAAAGAGCTCTCCAAAAACCTCAGGCACATAATTTTAAATCATGGTTGGGTTAGAAATAAATTCCAAAACTGAATAAACCCCCTTAAATCCTTCATAGCACAGTGGAAGGAATATGTCACCACAGTAAACCTGAAGGAGCTGGACAGCTTTGAAATAAAGAATAAAACGTCTATCCATAGGACCAATATTAGCAATACAGTCCACAGAGCAGGTCATTATGGAAAACGGGCCAGAAGAAAGGCCTTTCTTAAAGAACATATACAACATACTGAGTTTGCCAGAGGAACAAGGGAAAGTTGTTTTGTTTGGAAAAAGGAACTGGGGTCACGTGAGATTAAAATTCATTGAATTGAAATGAATTAAATACCCACAGACTTGCAGCTATAATTTCTCCAAAAGGCTGTTCTACAAAGTATTAACTTCAATGGGCTGATTAGTTATGCACACCCAAGTTTTTTGTTTGCTTCAGAATAAAAAATATTTTGATCTCACAAGTTGTAAGCATGTTGTTTAAATGAAATGTAAATAATTTGTAAATCATTTAAATTTCATTTTGAGAGGTAAACAATAAGAAAAAGGCAAATGGGGTGAACTGTTATTTGCCTTTTATCTCAGGCATCAGACAAAGATTCCATTTGGTGAAATGTGACACCTCTCACTACATTGTTGATTGACAATTAGTCAGTTTACAAAAAATCTGCAACACTTGTTACGCTTCTTAAAAATAATTTATAAAACACAGTTGTGATTCTAGTGTCTCTAATATTAGGATTTGCTATTGATCAGATAAGACTTTGGGCTTTTAGAAATACTTATGAATGCTCATGGCAAATTGACTTTGTTGGTATGTGGGAATCCCAGGTATTAAATCTTTGTGAAGCCTCAGGAACCTCAAGCAAGTCAAGCAAATCCCTAATATACATGACCTTATTATTATGAGTATTATTTTTACGATTTCACACCTTGTAGATTAACACTTATGGAGCTTTGGGGCTTCAAAAAAAGCAAGCACAGTGACATCTGGTGGCTACTAAATATTTCTCTATTTCGTCTATTTACTTTCATGTTCATGTAATAATTAGTACTGCTGTACTCAGATGTCAAATACCTAAATATGAACCGTGGTGCAAAGAAAAACAGAGCAGCCATGTCAAGATTCCAGTAACAATAAAAATTATTCACATACATTTTAAAACATACAAAAACAAACAATACAAGGCAGAAGTATGATAGAAGGCCCAAGTCATTCCAACATTAACAATAATAATAATAATCTGTTTACATGTTAATAGCAAAATGACGTGACTGAACTGGACAGAACCTTGCTGTAAATCAAGTCTGTAACAATGCATTTTCTCGTTTACTAATTCAAATAGTGCCTGTTGAGATGATCACAATCAAACTTCTCTTCAGTGACAAAACCGATACACAAGTGCAGAAACCCACAGATTTCTGGAAAGGCATTTATTTTTTTTAAAGACTTTTTTAGTGCTGTCATTATTAGAGCTTTAATCTGCCTCAGCAACTAACTACGTCACAGGAAGCACGCAGACTGAAGGTTCCACATTCACAACTGTGTCCTGCATCGATTCAGCATCACCATCTTAATACTTGAATGTGTATTTCCCCTGTAATTCGTGGCTTGGTAACAATTCTATGCTTAACTGTTATCAGGAGGAATATGACAATAAAATAGCTTAAAATGTCCACCCCCAACAAGGTTAATGACTCACAACTGTCTTTAAATGAACCAACAAGCTCCGTCACGTTTGAGATATCAGCAACTCTGAGATATCAGCCACTGCGTGATTCTAACATTAGAATTTTGAATAAATCCATATCCCCAAAACACATGTGCTGATCAGTACAGGACCAGAGTTTATGAAAAGCCTTCAGTCTCCAGTAAATCCAAATAAAATAGAACCTACATTTGTGGAAAAAAGGACATTTTAAGCCTTCGCTGGCTGTTAATTTCTTCAACCATGTCCTCTTACTGCATACATGCTGTGGAAAAGACCAGATCATCTTCACTGGTGTCTGATAGAAAATGGTGTTTTCTTCAGACGGCTAGAAAAACATCCAATCCAAACAACAGGGAGTCCGCAACTGGAACGCTGCCAGCTTCCGTAATCATGGCAACCAAGAGATGGTGAATGGAAATCACGGGCTTCCAAAGTTTATCGTCTCAATTCCCAGGGAGACTAAGAACAAGCGCTACAGATTTTTCTTGTCAGTTCTGGTTACATTAAACGTCCCGAGACACTCGTGAACTATCTAAGGAATATTTTCTTCTCTTCCTCCATGACATAAGGTGCATTAAACCAGCTTCTTAAAGTCCTTCCTTTCCAAGAATAGTGACAATTAGAATCCACTGTTGTTTGAAGTCCAAACGAAGGAAGAGGAAACAAAGACGCTGCAGATCTGCGTATCTGTCTGTAACAAACCATTTAACATTAAAAACAAACTGCCAAGGACAGAAAGGGCTTTGGCCAAGTTTCAGTTTTGTTTCTCAGTTATTTTACTCCCTCACTGATGACTTCAAAAAGACAACAACACAAGACCAATTCCAAAGGCTTTAGTGAAATCACAAGAAAGCTGTCCAATCGGCTTTAACATCAAACAACTTCACGACAGGAAGGGCTTTTGGCAATGGTTAAAGCAAAAAGAACAAAAGTTTTTAGCTGCATTGTCTCCAGACGAGGATGTGCCGAGCCTCTTCAATCCTCAGCTGAAACTGGTGAAATGAAGCCTGTGTAAGCAGAACACTATGAAGTTTTTCCTCTGTACAACAAGCCCAACAGAATACTACTTCATTGGCCGATTAAACAAAAGGGGGAAGAAATACGTTCGGGTTGGTTTGGTTGCTCCCCTTTCAGAGATGGCCCAGTGTGTGTGTGAGAACAAACCATGAAGTCTGTTTGATCATTTCGTGGCCAACAGATGTCGAAGGCTTTTCATTCTCTACTATCTGGTGAAACTGGGATTGTTTGCTGCTTGGCAAATGTGTAGCAGTTGCACGGGTGTCCGTATATGCCAGGTGGAACAAAATGATTTTAGGAGTAGCAAATATAAAATTACAAATATTTGTGATGTTTCAGTCCAAGGCCAATATTGAGAATCTGTATCATTTTGTAACTGGTTTTGCTACACTGCTGCTCTCCTTTACAGACGTTCTCCACAGCACTGAGTCAAAATTAGAGCGTTAAAAGAAGTTGGAGCTTCTCTGTAGTTTGGACAGAGATGTTGGAAAAATTCATGGAGTCAATGAACTCTCACGCTAATTATCATTAGCAAAGAGCAGTGCACAAAACATTCAGCACACAATAATACCTGGTGTGCACTGAATACAAATGTATGCTCATTAAAAAGGTTTCTGGTGCCCAGTTGTGACTGTCTATATGTGCTAGTAGCATCATTTGTTCCTAAAGTGCCTGAAAATAAACTTAAGGAGAGGATGCAACATTGGGCAGACCTGATGTCAGAGCTGAGTCGGGGATACGATTACTTCGACGTTACAGAGGGAATCTGACGCCCAGCATTTAGTGATCCCCATTATAAAACCCCATTTCCTTACCACAGAGCCGATATCCCAAAATAGCATCAAGAAAGAGTCACAGTTTCAGACAGCTTCATCTTTCCATCTCTTATCTAAACTGCTGATCTTTGTCAAGCTCTGAGGGAACTGGAGCCACTTTATCTTTGATACATCCAAACCTTCAGAGGCAGAAAAACTCTCGCACTATGGGCAGCAATTAACCTGCATGTCTTTGGACTGTGGGAGGAAAGTGGAGTAGCCAGCAGAAACCCGCACGGGCACAGTGAGAAAACGCATTTCAGATAAATCCAAACAAGGAAATGTTGCTTGGGCACTTTGAGTTTACAGTTTGATAAAGCTCAAGAATTTAAATAAACATGAGTTAATTCATAATCCCAAATCTTATTGACTTTGAACACTTCTAAAAACATCACTAGTATGGGGGTTCAGTACAGTTGTGTGCACTCCCACACAGCGAATAAAGACCATCATGTCACTTCAGTAACAATCCCTCAGTCTCAGCAGCCTGCTAAATAATGCACCCTCCTCTTAAGTTTAAGACCAAATGATGTTACCAGCACATAAAGGCAGGCAAATCAAGGCATAAAACATCTAGACTGCATCATGGATTGCACAGTTTTCCCCTCTGCACAAGAGAGACTTTTGTCGTGAGCACCAGAAACTGGTGTGCACCGGACTTTATCACAACTCTTATTTGCTTATATGCCTTTATGGGCTCCATATTTATGGGATTTATTTGTTGAAATTTATTCAAATAATGGAATATAAATACGAGTCTTTGATCCTCGGTATTGGAGATACTATCTGCTCCATGGATTTTGACTTCATACCTCATTTGTTGGATTTATCAGTTGATTCATTGTTTTTCTGTTTTCGAAATTCCCTATTTTTGAGCCCTAAGAACAAACACTTTTCTTTAAATTACCATTAGTTCCACTTTTTGGAGCATCTTCCAACCAGCTTTGCTTCCTCAAAGAGCCAGTTTATTTTCATGTGGCCTTATCAGTTAAAGGACAAAAAATCTTTGAAGACCTGCTTTCAGTAACTCCAGGATTTCCATAGATGTCACTGACTATCATCGAGTCTTTACCTTGTTTTTCGGCACAGAAATGTTGATCGTTAAGACCAAATCCTCTGCTACCAGGGCAAATGTTTCTTCAGGGGCCTTGGGAAATCAGAAAAGGATTTTGAGAGGCAAAACTCTGTCTCACTTCAACAGAAGCTTCCATCCTTCAATCTTTTCTACAATATAGCAATTTTTAGACACTTTCTTCTTATCAGAAAGGTATTAAGAGATTTGTAAGGGGTTTGAAAAAAGCTCTGAATCTTATCAGGGTAACATAAAACCACCGGCAATTTGTTTCTTCCATTTTAGGAGTGTAAGATGATCATTGATGAGAGGCTTGAACTATTCCAAGCTTATTCTGCGGAAGTATATATCCTGTGTTCTTCCATAGCAACAATTCTTTTGTCAAGTTTTTAAGTTTTGTCTTTGATGGTCAGAAGGACAAAAGCTGGATCAAATGCTTCAGTTGTTCGAACATGTGTTGCAATTTGTTCCTGTCTTGGGGGACGGGCTCTGTACATCTGCAAATGTTTACGAAGTTTTGACCAGGTCATAGACGTATATGAGGAAGTCGTCGTCGAACTTGATGAAGTAGACGGAGGGCTTGGCCTCCACCTGGTGGATGACCATGCCCGTTCGTTTTCCACCATCCTCTTTGGCATACTCGACCTGTTTACCCACCAGGCTGTCCACCACCTCGCCGGGTTCCCTCTCTGTTGGAACACTGTCATCTACAGAGACACAAAGAGAAGGAGGGTTTGAAAAAAAAATTAAAGTGGAATCTCATTTATAAATGTGGTGGTAAAAAGTGTGGTCAGGTGTAGTTTGTTATCTTTAATTATGCTTAATTGGATTCTACTTGTGGCGTAGTTTAGAAAAGCACAGGCATGTAAATACAGTAAAATCCTACAACTCACTCTGTATGTCAGGACAATATCCAGCAATGGAATTCTCTGTTGACCTATGTTATAAAACTTTAACAAGGCATAAATGAGAGCAACGGTATAAAACTCTTTATAAAGCTCCGATCAAAACAATCAGGACTCATGGCTGTCCGCTAAACTGTTAAAATTGACCAGAAGATCCTTGGTCAGGAAGATTAAGCCAGTGGTCAGAAGGAAAAAAAACAGAAGAACAACCATCTCAATGACAGCCTATCAATCCGGACGTCATGTCAAAGTGCTTTCATGAAGCCTCTTTGGGGTTTTTTTTGAGGAGAATGATTCTCTGGTCTGACGACAAAAAATGTCTCTGGCAAGACTCCAGGCACCGTGTCGTCTTTGGAGCCACTTTAATCCAACCGTACTGGGATAAACTGCCCAGCTCCAAGAACTTAATGAATCAGATTCAAAGTTGCATTTACTACCAGAGGGGGTGTTTCTAAAAACGTATTAATTAAGTCGAGACTGATGGCAATGCCAATTCTATTTCCATTTTTTGTCAAATGTCTAACATAAAAAGTTTGCAAAAAGCGAAAAATGAATAATCTTGTATATGAACTAAAATACTTATACAAATGCTCGAGACATTTAAGGCAAACAGGTTGCTTCAGGTATGAAACTTCTCTTTGAAACTTCACTCACTGGAGTCGGGCATGATGCGGAGGTCTCCTTCTTTATAATCATCCAGCAGCTGGTACATATATAGAACAGGGTCTTTCTCATAGGTGATGTAGAACCAGGTGGTCATGATGGGGGCCCGGGCCAACACCATGCCCCTCCACTCCTCCTTCGGCCCTTCCTCCGTCTCAAACATGTGCTCCACTGCTTTACCAATCATAGTGTCTGCCAAGTTCACGTCTGCCAGACGGGATTTAGCTGTAGGGATAAATATTTGAATTATGACAAAAGTCACTTCCTCAAGCAGAGAGATTATTCAGTAGCCTGTAACTAACATGCTGTGTACACGTTAAGTTTTCGGTCTTACCCAGTCTATCAGGAAGCACCTCCAGCCCCTGAACCCTCTCGTCTTTATGAAGCTCCAGACCATAAACACAGTCGAAACCATCATACTTTATTAGATAGAGAGACGGGTTCACTGGCACCTGGTTGAAAAAAAATCAACTCAAAACACTTTTTGCCGCACAAAGATCCACAAATTATTTAACCATTTACAACAATAATTTCCAATTTGTATTTGTGCAAAGCATGGAGACAGACTGAGCTCTAGATGTTAAACATGGTAATGTTGGAGATTTAAAGCATCAAGCAACTCCTGTGTTTTTGACTGAACTAGTGTAAGGCCCAGGTAATACTTCGGTCCATCGGGAATTCCTCCACGTTTTGATTACCTGGTCCAGCACTGTTCCTTTCCAGACCACGTGGCCTCCTCCATCCTTCCAGACATGTTGGATCCTGCAGCCGACGATGTTGCGTCGGGGCTGAGACAAAACTTTGGTGGTTGGACCCAGGCTGCTCTTATGTTTCCTTTACGGTGACATGAAACAACACGGACATCATAATCCGCTTTGAAGTCGTGTTTGTTGTTTAGACTCTTTGCACATTATCTTTCACATGATCTTATGTTTCCTGCTACAGGAAATTTGAGTCCAATTATTACACCCCCAAAAAAGATCAGCAAGCTGCAAAGCATCGTAACTCACTTATGGGGATTCTTTTTCTTCATCATGTTTGCAGAAACACCTGCATGCCCTAAAAAAAAAAAGGAAATCACAGCACATTTATCAAGCACTGTACAAATTACTCAGTTCTACTAAAAAGAATGTGAAGGTGGTTTTGTGTGTTCTACAGTAGTTCATTTATTAGATATCAAAAAGATGCAGGATTTCCGTTAGCTATTTTTAAAACTGTTTTTTTTAAATGAAAAACTCTTACTCCTACAGACTACATGGATGATAAATATGACTGTCCTTCATTCTGAGGGATAGTGGTATTTTCATTATTGCATTGGACAGTGTGATCTTTTATCATTTTTCTATATCCAGTAAAATATTGTACCAGCAGTTTTGCACATTATCAGCAAAGTAAATCTTATCTTCTTGCAACTTGTCATACCATTTATTACGGTGTTGCCATTGTTTTTTTTTTTAAAGCTTTTACAGGACGTGTCACTGGTTTTAGTTCTTTTTTGTCCACAAAATCACATCACATACACTTGGATCTTGCTCAAAATTGCAAGTACATCATGATAAAATGTATTTTGTTACAATTTCTTAATTCAAGACTACAATAATGTAAAACTGGTGGAGTGATGTGTGGATTGTTCCTAATGGTGCTGGAGTGCTGAAGTTAACGTCTCAAGAGACTCAACAGGCAATACAGGTAATAGTGTGGCGTGTTCGGTGAATGAAACGACTGCTGTAGCGTTCAGTTCGCATCAAAGTATACTGAGCATGAAATAGTGTGAGCTGATTAGAGCGAGACTAGGCAAGAGGAGACAACGCTGCTATACGACCATTTGCAAAAATAAAAAGTGAAATGTAAAAAAACTAAACGCGATGATTTGCAAATAATTTAAAACCCATATTTGATTTGACTGTCTGTGTGTGTCAGATTGTTTTACAATCACAATTCAATTAATTGTAAGGTTGGTTTAGAAAACAAATACTAAAATCCTATTAATAGCCATGTATGTCCTGGCAATGAGGTTGACCTCTGCACTGACCTGTATCAGCTGTGTCTCTGTGTCCCGGAGTGCTCTTCATTCATCTGGAGGCAGGGGGGCAGCCAGGCTGCCCGGCCACACAGCTACAACACAAACCTGTCCAGGGCTGACACACAAGTGGGAGGGAAACATCTTAAACATGTTGTCTGCTATGAGGAATAATGAAATACAAACCAGCCACAAACACCAGCTGAAATCTGTCCATTGATGCATCCAACCCGTAATGACATCTACATGTACATGTGTCTGGCAAAGATCGTGATTTTGTGTCTGCGTGTTCCTGCGTTACCTCAACAGTATTTCCAGGAGCTTGTACTGTGCCTCAAAGTGGGGGTGGTGAGGTTCTTAAATTTCTATCAGGTTCTTTGTTATCACTTTTACTCAAAGTGGATCACCATGTACCTTTTGCTGCAAGGTTAACCTGCTCCAGAACAGTGTTGATGCTTTTACACTGACATATTTCACTACCTTTCTTGTCTTTCCTCTCCCCCTTTCATAGGTCTTACTTTTTTAGTATTTAGGATTCGTTTTATGTGCACTGCATTACATATTTAAAAAAAATGTTCCTGTCTAACTTGGATTTTCAACTGAACTGCATTTAACTCAGGGCTATGGTAATAATGTGATGTAAACGTGAGCCAACAAAGCCATTGGTCCTAAAGCTCTTCATTTAATCTCATAGAGATGCTTCACACTGCTGTAGTGGGGCTTCCGCTAACAATACAGTGTGTTTAAATTATTTAATAATTATCAAATTAATTACATAAAATTCTAAACACATTAAGAGATTTTAGAGTAACTACACAGGTTTTACCCAATCTCCAGTGTTCAGGAAAGGTATCGAGATGGTTAGCGCTTCTCTGGGTCTTCAAGATTCAGGCTTCACATCAGCAAGGCAAAACCAGGATCAAACCTGAGACAATAAAACACAATTCAACAAAACCATGAGATAATGGATCTAAAAACAAAGGGTCAAAAACAACACAAATTTCCACTGACTGATAACAGCACAGAAAGTTTCTCGATTTGAAGTTTGATCGCCCCATCTAAGTGTCGTTCTTCAGTTACATACCAACCACTGAGCTGAGGTTGGAGGCTCTGGAAATGCCTCGTATTTAGGCCTTGGGTTGATTTTTCTGGTTGTAAACGGCAGGGGGTAACCTGCTGACTCGCTGCTTCTGGCTCACTATTAGTGTGCACCGACAGCGAGGGTGTCACTGAAGGCTCCTGATTTTTGATTCTGCAGCCTTTCGGCATCTTTCTCATGCACTGAACTCTGTCATAGGCTGCATTATTCATCAGCAGAAATCAGAGCCGTCATGTTTTACTTATTTATCCTAATAGTACTTTGAAGGCTAAATATCTTGCTCAAGGGCCCAGTGGAATGTCAGGTTGAATGGTACAACCTGGCATTAAAAGTCCAGCTCCACTCACCATACTGATTTATCTCATACAGAGAGAATACAAAGAGACATAAAGAGTGTTGCTGAACATCCATAAACCTGCCCCGAAAGAGCAGTCTAGAAACCAAATTTAAATATCTTTGAGCCACTCAAATAAGGTTTATGTTACATCAAAATCCACAGTATAACCCACTGTCTGTGTACAAACAGGTGGACATAGCATGTGTTAGGCTTATTACTGGCAATCGGCCACTGCAGATGTCTGGCAATTAAGTGCCATTGCACTGGTGTTAACATAAATTAGGTTATCTTTATGACAAACACTCTTACATTCGCTCTTGAAATTTATAAATTAGCAGGAGGGAAGGTTTGGGTATGGGCAGTAGGGAAATGTCCATAAGTTATCAATATCAATGTCACAAATTTGCTTAATTATCCCTACAAATACCTTACTAATATCACACAATCGTTCTAAAGTTGGTAAGTCTAATATTACTATGCTACTAACACTCAGGTTCAACTTTTCACTAAATTAACTCATCTTAAACCTGCACGTGGCCAACCGGTGCCATGAAAAATAAAAAATCAAACTACATGTGCATTGGTGGAGGAGTAACAGGGCAGCATCAGTTCAGCCCACAGTGGATCAGCCTTCAAAAGGCTTCATGTCCTGAACATGAGACATCAATTATTGATCAGCGGAGTCTGTGATGAAGGCCTGCAGTGTATTATTTATCTGCAGGCAAAGTGTTACCCGCAATCCTTCCCTGTCCGTTAAAGAGTTTTAACTATACAGATCTCCCAGCCTGTGTTTAATAAAAAGACAAAGTGGGGAAATAACAAGTCGAAAAGAACCATAAAACAAGTACAAGACAAGTGTGTAGGGAAAAACAGCACAAATCATACCAAAAATACCCAGTCGTTACCCACATCCTTAAAACCTAACTGAACCTGACATGCAGCCAAACTCCAGAGGACCATTATTTGTCTTTCATATCACTGATGACTGGGAGTTTAGAATGCATAGACAACGTAGGCACGATCAGAAACTGACATTTTCCCACAAATTACATTTCAAAATAACAAAACGTGAACCCAATGTGATGCCAAAGTTTTACACAGCAACCAGCCACTGAAAATGTAATAGACCATTTCATATCTAGTTTGTGAGGAAAACTCTAATTAAACCAAAAAGATTTCAAACATTTTATATCACTGACTGAAAAAAATACTGATTCCCAGTGTTTTTCTTTTTTTGGATATATATATCCTGATTAGATTCAAAAGAAAATCCCAAAATCCGTTGTGACCAACATGTTTTTATTTTGCTCTGCTGTGGACTTCCCTTTATTTAATTCAGTATTTACTGCACAGAATTTTTTTTTTTTTCTGCAGTACAGTGTGTTCCACCTGTAAACCTGAGGTGATGTGGGGCTGTTCCTGAAGCCATGTACCAGCCCTTTCCTTGGACAAACTAAAATTTCATATAAAAGTAATGGTTATTCAATACAAAATATTATTTGCGGCAACTTATAATTTCGAGTGTATAACATGCTTACAAAGTGTGTCTGAGATTCAAACTCACTTTCTACTTATTGCTAGTAACCTGCAGAGGAAATTGACCAACCAGAAACACTAGATACATTTTGCAGGGTTTGGCTGCAGCTGGTGGTGATTTCCCTCCCGTTGCCCTAAGCAACACATGATTAGTCATCTGTTGTCATGAGAGGCCAGGGAGTGCTGGGCAGGCACAACTCCCCGTCATTCTGTCCAACATATAGCCTTACCATATGCAAACCTGAGAGGTGGAGTCCAGTCTCAAATTGCGAGCGAAAGTACACGCTTTTTGTGTGTGTGTGTGTCTGATTTGCACACACACAGACATACACACAGTAACGGTAATGGCTCTGCACTAAAAATATATATGAAACCCTGAATGTTTCGCTGTCTCCATCACAACATCTGGATTATATCAAGTTGCGGCGCTGCCCTCACTGTGAAGACATTCAGGCCTCAGCTCCACAGACCAGAACAATAAAGCTAACACTTGTGTAAAGACCAGCTCTAACACTTCAACAGGGAATTTGACACAAGCATTTTCTTTACAGTAAGTTTCTGTATTTAAAAAAGAGATGCAGGCTGTAGAGGAGGATCGGCTGAAACTGATTGTAATAGTTTTTTGCTTAGATTAGTTTTTTCATTTTTCTTTCATGGGTTGAACTGCATTGCTGGTATGTTTTAACTATGAATTATTCTCTTTTTGATCTGTTATTCAATATAAAAACAGGCTTTCTGCTCAGACTTGTTTTTATAATTCACAACAGTGACTATATGTAAGAACCAAAAATATTACATACCCCCTGCAGTACCCAAAATATCCACCATGTACACTCATTTATAAAAAACTGATGTAAACAAGACACAGCCAAATGCGACCTTGTCATCAGGGGTTTAAACAAAAAAGAAACCACTGCCTGATACAAAATAATGCCTGTAATCTTTTGATTAAAAATCACAGTTTCTGAGAATCAATACAGCATCAAAAACGATAATACAGAAATACGTATCAATATTTATTCCACACTCCTAAATCATTCGTTTCAGGCTCATGAGACAAGAGACAAGCTTAGAGCAACACATCTTTAGCAATGGGTGATCATCGTGTTCCACATTATCAACTGCAAAACATCTTCAGTCAATATCTACGTTGCACCTCAACGGGACCTGTTTACCTGCAGACCTGTGACACAGCTCAAATGTGTTTGATAAAAATCACTAAGACTATGGGGGGATTCTTTGGGCTACATTCTGTAAGACTAACAGACAAGCTACCAATACTAAAAAGCAGAAAATAGAAACACTGCCTTTGGTTGCCCTTCATCGCCATGGGTGACCTTGTATATGGAAGAGGACTCTCAAGAGTGTGCTGAGAGGAAAGCACTGGAAACCCAGCAGTGGCATCTTCAAAAATAGGGGAGTTTCAATAAGCCAAATCAGACACATGAATGAGGCACTCTCCTTTTTTGATCCTGAGAATGACATTTTAGTAAAGCAGTTCTGCCAGAGCTGTTCAAAAAAAGTGTTTCAGTGTTGATGTATTCCAGATGTTTTACAATGCTGTGTTCACCACAGACACAACTTTCCTACTCCCATTGTTCTCTGGTAGAAGAAGGAACATTAAAAAACTATATGCAGGAAAAGATGTCAATAAGTTTTAGTGTATTGTAATGCAGATGAGCAGAGATTTAACAGAATCTGTGGGTGCAGATTGTGTCCTCCAGATGTGCTGCACATGTGTTGACTTAATACATTTTTAGCGACCACAACAAAAATGACAACACACGACAAATCCACACGGTGGAATTTGTTTGTTAGGCCGTCGTTCAGTGGGTGATGGGCATCAGTGCGTCTGCAGGTGGCTTGCAGTTTTACCTGCAGGATCAGACTCCAGCTGACCTTTAAATTGGTTAGCTCCCAGACCAGTGGAGCATCCCGTTCAACTTTCAGTAACTCCAGCAAGCAGAAAATGTATCTGTCACAGGTTGTGCCAAGTTAAAAATAAATGTTTGTTTTTTTTAATGTTTATAGACTAAGGTGACACTCTGACAGCTGTTTGGCAGCCATGTATATTTGGTTTTCTTCCATTTGCTATGAAGTCAATGAATAAAGCTGCTAGTTCAGCCTAGCCTCTCGGATTCATAAAGAATAATAAAGAATAATAATACACTCAGAATTACCACTGGTAGCGACCAAGCAGGTTCTGCAGAGCCAGCGTCAGCCATGTTGCTCCTTTTTTAAATTGTTATTCACTATTATTTAGAGCTCCAGATCAGGTGAAAGGGGGGCGGAGAGGGGCCTCGGACGAGCGCACAACGGAGGGACTGTCCAACAGCGTTTCAAGGGAAAGGCAGAAGCATGCCAGACAGAAAGACTGGAGCAGGCTGGGTTAGGTCTCCTGGCTGTCTACTGCTGCTTCCCCCGCCCCTCCCCCGCCAGACCAAACGTCGGCGGGAGAACGCAATTGACAAAACGAGCGCTCAGTGTGTGTTGTTTTTTGGTTGTTTGTTTTTGGTTTTGTTTGCTTGGCAGTTTAGCTGCGGGCGGACTAGCTAGCTAGCTAACACACAGCTGCATGTTGGATTATGTCTTACCGTCATGGGTTTTTAAAGCGGAGGTCGTAGGGGAGTGCGGCGGGTTTTCTCGCCTCCTGCTGTCTGTCCACAGAGCCCGTTTCGACTTCACAGGAACCAGCACAGACTCCACGGCCATCTCACCACGGAGAGTCAAGCCAGACACGACGCCGCGTCACACGTCCGCTCAGGCCCTTCACAGTAAAATTCCTGCAGGCAAGGCGCAGACTTCAAGTTCAGTGTAAAATTTACAGCATGAACTGAGAAGAGACTCTTTTGAGACTATTTTTAGTTTTTATTGAACATTTAAAGACGGGAATATTTTCAAAAAAATATATAAACGTGTTAGATCTGTGTGGCCAATGCGCAATTGAAAGACGCTAAGCCTACCTTAGCACAAAGACTGGAATCAACGAGAAACTTCTAGCTTAGCCCAGTTTGAAGGGAAATAAAAGCTCCTTCCATACGTTCTTAAAAATGTGAAAACATCACACATTGATTCAACTAAAGTTGGTCTAGATCTTAAGTCAAACCCAAATTTCCAGAAATAAGAAAACTTAATTAATTTATTCTGACATTTCTACAAATAAATCTCAAATTCCTCCATTGGTTTTGGTTAATTATGGAAGTTTTTATAACTGACAATATCGAATATTTTGTTCAGTCAACATTTAGTGAGCACTGGAAAAAGCTAAGCCCAAGCCTTTGCTATGACGATCATAAGTGATTCAAAGAGTAAAGTTTAGACTGAAGATGTAACCATCCTGTTCTGAGATTATAAGAGTTATTAAATTCAGTAATTTGCTCAAATAATATTTATACAACACACACAATAAACAGTTTTATGCTTTTAGTATTAATACTGAAAAGGTGAGAGTGAGCTTACCAGTAGCGCAAAGCCGAATGCTTTTATTTTTCTTCGCCGCTTTACTTCCGGTCTCATTGCCGTTAGAGTGACGCCCTTCACTTTCTCTCCCCGCCCCTGCCTCCTGTTGCCAAATAGTGCAACCGGGAGGAAATACAAGGAAACGGAGTAGCGCATTACGCTGTTATTCCTTGCTTAATAGTGATCCTCGCTGCTGTTGAATGCGACAGTGAAGGAGACAGACAGAGACAGACAGACAGACAGAGACTGACAGACATAAAGGACAATCAAAGATGTAGCATGTTGTAATAAATGGGCCTTGACAGCTACTAAAGGCACATGTTTCTCCTGCAGATCTGGGATGTTACTGTGCCAGTTAATGGAGTTTTGCTGTGCCTTCATTTTCTGTGGACTTGATTAAAATCACATCATATCATTGTCATGTTATATTCTGGCCCATTACGACTGTACTGTCACTAAAACAACCAACGCATCGTGTTTGTGTTTACAAGCTCATGAAAAGCTTAAACAAGATTTTAGTGATAGTGACTGCAAAAATAAAGGCATTGTGTATTTGTAGTTGTTATTCTATTCAGTTGACTTTTGTACTGTACTAGTTTGTTCATTTATAAATTATTATTAATTCTGCAATTTCAAGGCCCTTAAATATGTAGGTCTGTTCTAAATTGTACAACATGATAAACCATATAGATCAAGGATAGGATATGTATATTTTTACTGTATGTACAGGGAGAGCATTGTTGTTTGCTGTTGATGGGCCTCATTGTATATATTTAAGCTCCTGTCCCTCAGTGAAGTGCAGTCTGCCCTTGGATGATACCAAACACTGGTGGTACCACTGTATATTTGTGATCCACCATAATTTATGGTACTAGAGGATTAACTGACATCAACTTTTTATTTTTATATCTAACATCTAAAAGTTTGGGGATCACAATATTTGGTCCATTTAATTGTCAATACACTGTTATAATGTATGACAAATTTCACACTTTACATTTTACTTTACTTTAAACAGCTCTAATACCTAATGATGCTGCTGTATCATATGGTTCACAGAATCCAGACTACAGGATATGATGTGCTTCAGAATTCAACCTGGTTCACCTCCAACAGTCAATATTGCTAAAGAGCACATCAATTTGTTGATGCAAAATAATTACAGAAGGATTCATGACAACTTGATGTGATATGTACATTTGAGTCACATTTGTAATGTACGGTACATTATAAATGCATCGTGTTCTGCTCCCCGTTCTGCTGCTACAAATTAAAGAGGCGGCTTTGGCTGCAGCAGCTGTGAAGCCTTTCATGGTTCAGTGGTTTGATTTAAGATCCACTGGACAAAAACATGTCAAAACCATAAGTGATAAGTCCTGCTGTCCACTCTCAGCTGGAATCTGCTTTTACAAACATCCAAAACAAAGAGAACAATACAACAGGCGAAAATTGGACTTATTACCCAGCAATTAATTACATTATCCAACAAGCACAGTTAAATGAAAAGGTACAACTACAGAAGCTCAAAGATTTCATTTCAAGTAATCCTGCAAAACTTTTCCATTTCCACTGCCGAAGCATTTAACCCCTTCAAATGAGTCTCTTTGACCTCCTTCACTAGTCCCGTTCCTGCAAAACTTTTCCATTTCATTCATCCTTCCATGTTTAATGATGGATAAATGGTGGACTCCAGGAGACATCTAGTGACTAACTAACATTCTTGTATCCATGTCTTGACATTTGCTTTTCAATAACCCTTTCACAGAGTTGATTGGTGTGTTCTCTTGACCTTATGGTATTTTGACCAGGACGCTGATTCACCAGTAACTGAAACTTCCAGATACAAAAGTATTTCTACTCCTTTAAATACATTTACAGCACAGGCAGTTTACCTGTGTGGACATCTAAGATCATCTGGCTGCACTGGTGGTGATTTTGGCTAGTTACTTGATTCCACAGGCTACTGCCAATTGCAACATTTGATATTCAGGTGCAACATCTAATTCAAATACTTATTTCAATAATTCAAGCGCCTCTGTGCAGGAGTTCTCTGATTTTTACCATCTGAGCTTCAGAGTTTTGTAATAAAAAATCTCTCAATTTAATCAGTGAATAAAATTGTGCTTTTTTGTTACCACATTATAATCAGCTGCTGTACACTCAGCAATACAAGATCCAAAACATGTTTATTGAACAACTCTTTCAATAATAAACCAAGATCAATTTATCAAAGCATTTTTAGTCTTCGGGTACTCACAACACTTTCTAAAATAGCACATCATTCTATCTATCTATCTACAGTATCTATCTATCTCACATTCCTTTGAACTGCTGCATGATGGAGAGAAGATGTTCACTGCGTTTCTGGATAATATTTTGCTCCTCCTTCAGCCTCTCCTGCTCTTGCAACACCTCCTCCTAAGGAGACAGACAGACAGATGGTGGGATTCATCTAAATTTAATGCTCCCATATCACAAACAGTGAGTCACAGAGGGCCAGGCCATGTGCTGAGTCTTACACTGTGCAGTCTAGTTAATAAAGTAGGACAAACTGAAGTGGTCGTTTTTTTCCTTTTAAGACCCTTATCAGAGTAAACAGTAGGATGTCTTTCCAAGGAAATATCAGACCGTCAGCGGGAAAAATAACAATCTGTGTGTGTGTGTGTGTGTGTTTACTGACTCTGAGTCTGCAAAGCTCCCTCCTCTCTCGGTCATTCTCTTCAGCCCTGGCTCGGAGCCACGCCTCGTTCTGACAGCGGTGTCGGTCCAGCATCTCCTGCAGCTCCTGGCACCCACAGAAACTCAAACATGTCTCAAAAACTGTGTCCAGTTGTTTCTTTGTTTCTTTTTTATTTAGTTACCAAAAATTTACCGTCAGTCTTTTAATGTGATTATAATGGCACCAGAAATGTTAGATTAGATTAGAAAGTGAACTAGATTCTTTTACTGTGGAGCCTTGCTGTAATATGTGCAGAATGTGGACTGGCATTGTGTTACAGACCCTCCCTTAAAACAATGTTGTCTCTGGCGTAGTAACTGCTTATCAGCCCCCACTTATGGCTCAGTCTTCTACCTGTCCCACATGTGACGCACTGTGTAGTGACTGTAGAAAGTATTTCTAAAGTAGGAATCACCTGCTATCATAAATAAGAAGAATGGGGAGGAGCTTAGGGAGTGGCCGTAAACAGGTTAATTGGTTGGATGGATAGATGAACCTTCTCATCTTTCCAGAGCAGGTTTCAAACCACAGGACAGTTTTCCACTACTCCTCAGTCCATTTTAAATGAGCTCAGGTTCAGAGAAGGTGGCAGTGTTTCTGGACCTTGGTCTTTTATGGTTCTTCCTGAGACCACAGAGTCATTTCCATTAGAATTATTTCTGCCTGAGGCCCAAAGATTAGAGCCCATTCATATTGGATTTTCATCTTTTTCTAGTTGTTTTAAAGGTATTACAGTAAGATTAAGTAAGTAACATGCTGCAATTTTAAATTGAGAAAAATTACTCTCTGGGCAATAAACATTAAAGTTTCTTTTAATGACAGAGTGGTGACCCTCAGCCCATCCTCACTTTCTCAGCTTCTCTGGGACGCTTTTTCAATCCCAGTCATCATACATGATACCTGTTTCCAATTAAGCTCAGTAGTTGTGAGGTGGTCCACCAGATGTTTGTTTAGCATTTAGCATTTTGACCCCCATCAGAATAAAAATATAAAAATAGGTCCCAAAGAATTTCTATTCTTAATATATTTACATTTTCCATAACTCTTTCAGGAATGGGCTTTTGTAGAATGATTAGGTTAGATTATATTTGACTATATTTGACTACAGCACCACATTATACAGTTCGGGTTAAATTAGATGAAAGCAGTGACAAACCTGTAGCTGCTGTTGTTTGTGAGCTTCATGAGCGTCTTTCTCTTTGTGCAGTGCAGCAACAGCTTTACACAAGTCTGACTTCTCTCTGGTTAAAGAAAGAGTTCATTGACAAACCAATCGGCCTGGTGATCTCTTCAAAGTGACCCAAGATATAACTGTAACAGTACCGATCAAGTTTTCGGAACTCCTGGTCCAGAAGAGTGAAAGCAGTCTGGATCATTTTCATGGCCTGATCACGGATAACACTGAAGTCTCTGTGCACAAACACCTACAGGAGGAATCGAGGAAAATCTGTTGCTGATGGCTACAAATAAACTACTGTAGGAATTCTACTGCTACTACAAAGGCTACTGTAGCATACCTGCAGTTATGTCAGGTTATCTACATATTGTTTCATGCATGTATTAAAGAAAACTAGATACTACATAACAATACACAAAGCACTTTTGTGAAAGTTGCACAGTGGAACACAAAAGATATAAATGTATAAAAATGTCCACTGTGTTTTGAGGCCTGTTGAGCATGTTCACTAGCATCCTACTCCCTGCACATATTCATAGGGGCTAAATAAAATAATCCTATTGCTCTTCCAGGATTTTTAAATAACGTTGGATCAAATGAATCAAGAGTAAATTTATGGGATAACGCATTCACTCTTCTATAGTTGCTCTTTTTGTCATCATTCACTATGGGAACAATGCTGTTTTGGGCCAGTGTGTAATCATACAGTTTGCCAACAAAAACCACTGGAATTGTTCCGAAACCAAACACAAATCAATTTCTCTATGACATCTTCAACATGTTAACAGGATATTTAAAACAGAAGAACATTTTTGGGTGTGTCTGCAGATGGTAGATGTGCCAGAAAACAAGTAAAGCAGAGACCAGACCCTGAAACTACCTTATACTGTATGTGTGAATGCTACTACAACCACAATTAGTCCTACTGACGCCACCAGTGCTACTTCACTACCGCTGTCACTGTCAGAGGTCACTCTGATTTCATTGGCTCTGTATTTACTGATGTTTCATTTTGTACGATTTATTATTTTAAACATTTTCTCTTTCTCTTTGTATGTACACTGCATGTGTGTGTGTTGTCATCACCTTTGTGCTAGCAGCTACATTATTGGTCGGGTAGAATGGAGCAGACTCGACAAGCTCATAGCGCACGTTGGGAACCTTTGTGGGGGTGAAGCTGTTAACAGTAAAAACCAGAGTGAAACACAACTGTTAGAACTGAGAGATGAGACTTAAACCAACCATGACACAAGGCTGAAACTCACACACACACACACACACACAGACACACACCTGTGGCTGATTCCCCGAAGACCAAACTCTGACAGAATCTCTTTCATCACTGGTCAGAAAAGGAGACATTTTCAGGTTTTTATCTTTAATAAAGCACAGCAGGCGTTGGACATCAGTGCTAATGTGATTTGAAGTCAATACCTGGCTGTCTCTCTGAGGGGTTGATGAGTTTCATCACCTTCAGGTCATTAAACTCCTGCTCCTCATTCCTTCCTCCAAATACATACAGCTGTAAAACCAACAAACACACACAAAGTTCAGACCACATCAACCATAATACACATAACAACATAAATACAAAGTTAAACTAATAAACAGCACACTGACGTGACTGTGGAGGATGAAGGTTGTGTGTCCATGGCGACGAGCAGGAGGAATCCCGACATACAACGGAACTTTCCACTTCATTTTAGCTGAAGACAATAACCCAGTACTTTCAAGAAGAACTCATAGTTGTTTTAAGCAGTCAGTCTGCTCTGTTTCACTCACCAATGCTGAGTTTGTGGATTTCACTGGACGATGTCGCTGTGCCATCTTTATTTGTGCTTCTGCCACCAAACAAGTAGATGTCCTAAGTGGGATTTAATTAATGGGAAATTTAATCATACATTTCAAAAAGGAATACTACAAAAAAGTGTTATTTTTATTGCTTTTTACACCCTGTTCCTGAGGGAAAACATTTTTTGTAGCTCAAATGAATTACCTGAACAAGTTCAAATGTGTTAAAATAACAATGGTAAAGCATAAAAAGTTAAAACTTCATTTTTTTATTTACTAAATTAAATACACTGACTAATTAATGTGTTTTTCAATTGATGACTAAACTATTCCTACATGACACTGTGTTCATGGGGCAGTAATGTCTATAATCCTTGGGGTGGGGTAAGAGCACTGCAACAACACAACACCCTCATTCATTTGTCACTGCACTTTCAGCTCACTTGAACAAGACGTGAAAATTTCTTTTCCACTGATGTTTTGGTTTTTGACTGTTACGCTACAGTAACTGTGTCAACACAACCAAATGGTATTAACTAGTAAGTAGAAGAGGAAGTTGCTTGTAAAATAATTGATACAGATTGTTTTATTTAACCCACAGCACCCCTACTTCCCACAGTTTTGTATAAAGGTGCAGAATTTTCAGCAAAATCAAAACAACATCAAAGACATTACCCATGCCCATTTGATTTCCCAACACGAAAAATGTATTTAAATAATCTTATGAAAATCCAAATTTATATGAAGTACAAACAGTCAAAGACACATAAATGATTTAAACTAAAGAATAATTAGTTTCTCTCTATTATGTATTAAGTTATTTATAATAGCTTAATAATAACAGTGTCAATCATTTGATTCTCATTTAATTTTTATTTACACTCATTTTAAATATGGAGACCAAAATATTAGATCCAACTCTAGATATAATGCACTTTGATACCACTTCACAAACCACTATGATGTCAATAATAAACACCTAGTAGAATTATAATCTTTCCGACAGTTTCCCTTTAAAAACTGAGAAAATAATAATAATGTAATTGCAGAGCTGAATGTAAAAGGTGGATCTGAATGTGTAGCAGTTATAGTCTTGCATTATCAGGTCGTGTGTGTGTGTGTGTGCGTGTGTGTTGGGGGTACTTTATCATGATGGGCAGTCAATGTTTGTCTGCTGCAGGCTACAGGTGCTTCTCCCTTCACCTCCCATTTATGCCACATCAAGTTTTCTATAAGAGTAAAAAACACAAAGGTCAGAGGTCAGAGGAAGAAGTAACCTGTTGAATAACCTGTTGAGTCAACCCTGTGCAGTCTCAGAGTTTACTTTAGTTTTGATGGGTCCATGGGTAACACCTTATTCCTGCAAATGATTTCACACTATTCCACTAATCTACACATGGCTTCACAACATGCAGCAATGTGCCAGTAAAAATATGAAAGCAGAAGTGTTATAAACATCAGTGTAAACAATATGGACAGTGTTTTCTGAGGAATGAAAATGCATTAAACATATCTGTTAGTGCACAAGTTAATAATGGATAATGATTTTTACAAGAAACCCCCTAAGGACACACTTGACTTGGTCTTACTAAATAAGAATATAATCAGTCTACAAAATATTATATATATATATATATATATATGTATATATACATACATATATGTGTTTATTTCAGCTTTTAAATTCCTATTGGCTGACCCAAAATTGTATCAGAGTCCATGCACTGAGAAAATGTGTGTGGAGTGTTCACCTATGTTGAGGACATAGAGGTCTTTACAGAAGTCTCCACCTGCTCCATAACCTCCAAACATGAACAGCTGATCACTGACAAGTGCAAAACTCTGATCACAGCTACACACAAGAAACACACACAGCCACATTAAATACACAAATCAAGGTTTAGTATCGTAAATCAGTGTTAAGAAAACTGCTGATGTGCGACATCACAAGCTCGTGTTAAGTTCTGTGTGAAATTTTGCGAAACAAAGTGTCTCACAGGGCAGGAGGCAGCGATCCACTGGTTTTAACTGGCATCCAGGTGAGAGACACTGCAGCAAAGAGGAAGTCAGAGTTTTACAGTCACTATTCAAAACAGGACAGCTTTCATAAAGACGTCAGTGTTTCGGACCTGTGTTAAAACCATGAGGTCATCAGTTGGACTTCCTCCCCGGGTGCCTCCGTACACATAGATGTTGTCTCCCACGGCAACAGAACAGTGTCTTAGGGTTCTGAGGGCCACACCACCAGTCGCTAAGCAATCCCAGGTCAAAGACACTGTTTGAGAGAGGAAAGATCACAAAGCTGTTTGGCTTTGGGAGACATAAACCAGGCAATTATGCAAACTAGAATGAAGGTGTTCTACTTTTCCTTCCCTGACCATGTCACAGCCTCACCTATGTCAAAGCTGTAGACTCCTGGGAGACTCTCGGTGGCATCTGGGCTGGACACGCCACCAAACAGATACAACTTCCCTTTCACAACACTGAGAACGGAACAAAGCAAAACTGTCAAAGTAACAAAGCATATATTGCTATAGTGTGTTGTTCTTGCTAATGCCACAGTGTTTTTTCTTAACGTTAGGACAAATTTATTTAAATACAGGTTTTTAACTGAAGAAGGTCAGTGTTCTCTTTTACCACAGAGTGTGTCCTTCTCTGGCTGACGGAACTTCTCCACTCTGAGGAATCTCTTCCCAAATTAAATCATCTGGAGAAACTAAAAGCAAAGGAAGCTATTTATTTTTACGAGAGATGAGAGGAGAAATTTGCTTCAAAAATGAATTGATCTTCCAATTCAGAGTAATTAAATATAAATAGAAAAATAATATAATGTCAAATTTTTATTTTAAAATATAATTAAAATATGTTATTATGATATGATCTCATATATTGGTAGGGTGCACTATTTAAATTATAAAATCCTTTTTTGTTGATGGGACAAAATATATTGTGTTTTGTTGTAAGAAAAGTGTTGATATCTGGGTTATTTTGTAATAACAATAATAAAAAGATTATACTAATAATAACAATAATAATAATAAACTTATCTAATAAAGTAATTCATAGTACAATGGTCCACTGCATGCCTTAAATATCTTCTGCATACATAATCTTCCATGATTTTAGGGTCTTGGGGGTATCTATACAATGTCTTTTACCTGTTAGCATGTAAAAGTCGTTGAAGAAAATAGGCCTGTCCTCCTAAATAAATTAAAAAAAAAGATTTTATTGTGCAGCCTTGAATGAAAAAGCATTTTAAAAGACAGGGGAGGTATAATTCACCACTTGGTTGATGCTGGAGACGCCTCCAAACAGAAATGCAACATTTCCTGCCACAGCTAAGGCGTGGCCATATCTGAGGAAGACAACATGGACAAAAAGTAACAATAAAACATCTTTTCCATTTGCATCTCCACTGTATTTAAAGCAAAACTGCATAACAGGTAAGACTGAAGTAGAAAACCGCCTCAGAGTGTGTTACACTTGGCAACTGGAAGTCTTTTTCTGCTTGTCTATTCATCTGTATGGGGGAAAGGGGAAAAATATATTTTTGTGTGACACAAAAGCAATGTGACCCACCTGGGACATGGAGCTTCTCCTTTTGTCTCTTTGTCCAGCCAGTGACCGCTGGCTAATGCCATCTTCGCATCCGCTGTCACACACACCCACACACACCACATTACCATCTGAACTCATCAGGACTCTGAGTCATAGACGTAACCACTTCCACTAGAGAGAAGGTTTTATTTTTGGTTCCTTCTGTTGGCTTATCTTTCAGTCAAGCTGCTTTTCAGATTTGAATTGATTTACTGTAAACATAACAAGTGATGGGTTGATGCTGAGGATAAATTATTGAATCACATGGCTTGTTTGGCTCATAATGTCTTTGTTTTAATAAGGCACCCGGTTTTATTGTTGCCAAAATCTTATGTGACCTGTTTCACATATTTAGCTGTAACTTGTAAACACACTGAGCAGATGCAACTGAATGTTGGCACATTTCAGCACACACTTGGATTGTGTGAACCTGCAAATTTTGACACAATGTCACCTCTAGGTGGCATTACAACGTGTTCACTGTGTTCATATGCAGACAAATGTATTCTTTATGAATAAATGTATGGCCTTGCTTACAGTATTCACTCTGCATGGTTTATAAAAACAAAATACACCTACCTGTTGCGGTTTGTGTCTCTCAGGATGTTGCCTCCTTCTTCTAGCTGTGTTTTGTCAAAGTTGCACTCAGCCACAGATGACTCATCTCAGCTCACAGTGTACCAGCTGTGCTCTGCATCTCAGCTTACAAGTAAGATACGTTTTCCACTGCAGGTACACTGTTGCCTAGCAACACCTCCAAACACATGGCTGACCAGAGCAGGTCAACATCCAACAGGACAGACTGAACACTGTGTGAAAAAGAGAAACCAGTTGTCATGGTGGTTTTGATGGCATCAATGAAAAACACTGAGAGTTCTCTAAACATACAAAAAACATATTATCATTACTGTAGCTGTGGTATGTTTTCAGTAAAAAAAAATTTTTTTTTAGACAAAATCAGAGGTCTATGGTACAGATGAAGAAGCCAAACAATGCTGCAGGTAGACAAGGAACATGAGCAGAGGACATTAAATGCTGGTTTTAGGGGCTCTACACAGTGATTGGGGAAACTGGTTCATTTAGAAAAGAGCTGAAGTTATCGTTTAAGTAGGAGAGACATAACCAAATAACATGATTGTTTGAAGGTAAACATGTCTCAATGTCGTCTAGTATGGTAAAATGAAAAGGTAAAACTCAACAAACTGTCACTAATTACTATCCAATAATATCACATAGTACATCACCAGGACACGAGCCATTCTTTAAGTATTTCTGAAGCTAATACATTGTCATATTTACTAAGTACATGACTTTTACTTGTAACTGAGTATTTCTACACAGAGGTTTTGCTGCTTTTGCTGAAATTAAAGGATCTGAGTACGTCACCCACCACTAGTTTTACCTTTTGGTGATCCAAACCATGTTCAAAATGGGAACGAATTAAATGTGTCTCACTCATGATTATGACTATTCTACCTGCCAATAGGCCTTGATGTGTTTCTTTGGATCTTTAAATATAAAGCTGCACGCCATTCTTCTTCTTCTTCTTCTTCTTCTTCTTCGTCTGTGATTCTGCTGATTGATGATGTAAGGCGGCTGCTCACTCTTCCTTTCCCTCTGTCACCACATCTTTTTTTAAATCACGTTTTATTCACACACACACACACACACACAAAATCACAACCACAGCCTCTTACACGTGATTTTCCTGACTGTTTTTCTCCGTCTGCCACTGTCAAACAAACCGGAAAACTGTTTCATTTTCAAAGTAAACTCCATACATAACAATGTAGTATATTTTTGTGAATCTAGTGAAATATGATACCAATATTTACTGTGAACACAGTTAAAGATTTAATAATAAAGGGTGAGTGCTAGACTAGCTGAAACACCTGGATGTCTGAGAAGACAACGAGTGTTGGCCATTGTCCAAATTGCACTTTTGTTGTGAAACGTAACCAAACCGGAAGCAGCTTTGCGTTGTGTCCGGCTTGACAGCGCGTGAGCTGCGAACCTCCGAGCCGAGCTGACGATCCCGTGTGGACATTATCACTGAACATTAATATCTGGTTATTATTCCGTACTTTAGCTTTAGCCTTTTCGGGGCTAAATAAGGAAACATCCTGGAAGCACCTGGAGAACCGCGGATATCCACGCGGCAAGGATGCTTCGTGACCCGCGGCAGATGTGAGGAGATGGCGGCAGAGGCTCCGGCGGGACCCGGCCGGGTGGTTCTGGTCAAGAAGATAATCATGAAGGACGGAGCAGCGGTGGGTGGACGTCTTTTCTTAGCGCTGTACGACCTGTACGATTGTGTGTCCTGCCCGAATCGTAGCGGTTATGTTTTTTTTTTTATTATCAGTATTTAAAATTCTCCATTTTTATTTTGGAGACGTCGTGTGACGTTCGAGCTAAAAACTGTCGGAAAGTGTGTGACATAACGTGACATTTAAACGCATGACGTATGGCTCCAATTCAGACCGAGGGGATAGAAAATCCGAACGGGAAGCAAAACAGCTTAAATGCTTTATTTGTTCCTCTCATTTACATCTCATCATTTTATCAGAACCGATTAAAAATGATCCTGATGCTAAAATGAGCAAATGAACGTAGCGAACATGAGCCCGAACCGAGCGGATCTGGTCCAAAAATGGCTCGTCCTGTGTTGTACTGTGTGTTCTGTGGCAGAGCAGCTTTAATGTGGCCCACAGACAGCTTGGCTTAGTGTGACGGGGATGAGGATGAGGAGGATGATGATGATGATGATGATGATGATGTGGTGGGGACGGATCCATTATCTGTTACATAACAGCTCTCTGCTAGAAATCCACGGAGGGCAGGAGGAGACCGCAGATTGGACGCTCCACAGCCTCCGTGGCTCCGTCAGCGTCCATTTTAACATCCTTCATGAAAACATTGTCAGACATACACACCATTTTAAGACCACCGAGTACAACAGTGGAGTCTGGCATTGAAAGGATTGAGGGTTTGCTTTCTAAGAACTGTTGGGCACTGCATTTATGAAACAGGGTTTGGATCCAGCTCTGAGATCATTTACTACATTTCTCTGTTGAATACTGTAGAAAACTATATGTCTTTGGGTTTGTGGCTGTTTATCAGACAAAACAAGACATTTGAAGACATTACCCTCTGGACATTTGACATTTTTTTTACAATTTCAGACTTTAAGAGACAAAACAATCAAGAAGTTAATTGAAATGCTTTGAAAAAACAAAATGCCATTAACTGATATTCAAAATAATCATCATCACAAACTGCATGAATACACTCATTATGTGGATGAGAAATAATACTACAAAAATATGAATAGGCTAAACAATGAACACAATTAGACACATCAAAGTGGGACCATAGTCTGAATATGCACTGGGCTAAAACATTTTGAAAAGTGAATTTCTCGCTTATGGTCTATTAATATAATTGTAAGATCAAACACTCCAGATATCTACTGATCTAGCTTTTGAAAATGGTTTCTGTCATACTACAATGATTATCTTTGCGTTTGGGCCTGACATTTAGACAAAATGAATAGTTACAATGACACCTCTCTGAAACTGATAATATGTTCAATGTTTTTAAAACAACAAACAATGCATTAGTCAAAAAACAAGAATGAACTGATTAATAATAGCCCTAGTGTAAGAAAATCCAAAGACAGTGATCTTATAGCTTCATTCCTTATTTTTATGATATAATACAAATTATATAAAATGTCCATCTTATTTATTTAAAGGTTTATAGGGTATTATGTAAAAAAAGGTAAGTTTTGTTTTTTCTATAATGATGTTAGTGAAAGTTCTTCTTTGTTTTACATTAGGTGGCTTACCTCACCTTTACAATAACATAAAACTCGATATTTTCAAGAACATTGAATGCATAATTACAATTTATGTCAGTACCCAAAAAGACTTGAGGCTGTAAGTGAATATGTAATTACATGTGATAAATCAGTTGGTTTTACAGATATTCCTAAAATTTTCATCCTCCCCACTATTTTCATCTTTGTTTTTCTTTTATTGTCTGGTTGCCTATCTGCACAACCTCCTGTCCAATGTTCCCTCTAATATTTCATCTGTCTGAGTAAACCCACAAACTCCCTGAGTGGTCCCTGTCAGACGTGTGCACTGAGGTCAGAGCAGCATCGCAACCATCCAAGTTATATGGCTTATTAAACGAATCAAATCACAGTATTTACCTTTCTGTTTAAATACTTTTAAGTAAGTGCTTTAGCCCACTTACAATGAAAATTACAAAAATCTTCTTCATGACATGTGTAGTGAGAGGATGTGTTATTACAGTTACAAGGAAATTATTACAATTTTAGGTTTTGGTTAAAAATCTACATTAACTGTTACATTTATCTGCTGATCTTACAGTTGTGGAAAAAATATTAACAAATGTGTAATTTAATGTTTTATCTTTGTAGTTGTTGATTGAGGCATATCATTTATCACATTTATTGTGTGAAGATTAACATATAGAGATAAATATCAACAGCGGGTCATCTTTGTTAAATTCAGGACATGAAATAAAATGTGTTAAATTTGCTCTGAAGTATTTGAGTAGTATTTGTGAAGTAAAGAAATTCAGACAATTGTCATATCCAAAATACTCCCTTGTTTGAAATAATGGTTTTGAGAATAGCTCATTGTCTAAGCAGTGTGAATCTGTGTTAGTAGAACATGTCACCATTCAGATAGAAAATTGTCCCTTTTCTAGCTAAATCCTGTTTCTTCCATGTCAGTAGGCTGATAACCATTTTGGGTGAGGTGACAATTATAATCACTTTACAAAAACCAAGCTGTGTAGGAAAATTATTTTTTTTCTTGTCTGCCCACCAAGTAGGTTACCTGTAGAAAATAATATGTAATTACGTATATTTGTTTATAGTCTGTATGTTATATACATGTATAATTCTGTATGCAAACCAAGTCACTGTTGCAGTCTGATTAGCACTGGTCCAACCTGATGTTCTGCTGTTCATGCAGAGAAAATATATATTTTGAGTTCACCCAATCTTGGAAAGCCAGCTAAAGAAAAATGAGCTTCAGTAACTGTGAGAATGTTTGAACAGGCATCATTATGAACACAAAATCTCCAGTGTGAATGTTTCTGTTTCTGTTGTTTGCCTTTATCTGGCTGCTTCTATTATTACTGTGGCCTCAACCTGTGGTGATGGCTCAAAAATTTGATAAATACAGTGTGTAACTAGTGCTGTAGTTCATGCCTGCTCTCAGCTTCATCAAAATATGGAATAAGAATTGATTAAAATCTGGTTATGGTTGCTGTGCAAAATAATCATCTTGGATGAAATGGATTTTGCCATGGTGGAAACAAATCTTTGTGCAGCAAAGGCCTGAAGTCTCCAAAACTACTCTATCCTACATTTGCCATAATGCAATTTGATAACATCTTGGACTAAACTCTGCATCAAAGTGTGTGAGGAATATTTTCATAGCATAAGCAGTAATAAGCCTGATGATGTCACTCTGATGTCATTAAGATTATTTCACGTAAAAAAAGGCCTTTCAGATCCAAAGACAACCCGTCATGTACGTAGATTGCACATTAAAATCTAAAAGTCCTAATAAATGTGTGTACCTTGTGTTTCAGCTACAACAGGGTATTGGCAGACCAAGCGTGTATCATGCTGTGGTGGTGATCTTCCTGGAGTTCTTCGCCTGGGGTTTACTCACTACACCAATGCTCACTGTGAGTAACGCTCTGTGCTCCGTGTGGGAGGATGTTTGCGTCAGTGTCTGAGCAGCTAACGTGCTTCATACAGAACAGTCAGCCAGGCAACAGTAGATATAATTCAAGACAAATTCAAGATTGATCGCGTCACCTCAGCAGCCATTATAGACGCTCATACACTTCCTGTGATGGTGTATAAATGATCCTGTTTCAGTCATGTTCTAAAGATTAATATCGAGACATTCCTACTACTTAGATGTAGGTGTCAATCAACATCATTATTTATTTACTTTTATTGTTTCTGAACTGTGTGTGAAAGTAGGATGGTAATGATCCACTGATCTCAAACAAGGTATTAAATAACTGACAATCCTAACGCGTCAAAGATATTGTGAACATCTATGGTGGGTAGTCTTTTTTGGAAAGCAGCAGAAAAAGCACCAGGCAATAAAGCAATTTAGCAGCCCAGAAAATACATAGATGCTTTTTTCAGCTTTTCTGAACTGGATATATAGTCGAAATCACTCTACAAATAAAGCAAATTCACTGGATATGCAACTGGAAATCAGAGCATGCAAATAGAAAAACTTGGAATGTGCAGGAATGCAAACAACTGGACTGATAATAAATATTAAGTGAGAGTAGCTGGTCATTTATTAAGACATATGTAGTGTTCACGATACAGTCTCTCTTCTCTGTTGGCGTGAGGTCTCAGCTCCTCCACATAAACAGCAGTGAACAGCAGGCAGAAGAAAAAAATATAAGCTTAAAATTATGTAGAATATGGCCTCCGTAAAGAAAGATTATGAATCATATCTTGCACTGGAACATACATAGTCTGGCTCTCATAGAGTAAGATAAATACTTTGCACCTGGCTCCATAACCTACATTTTTTTCTTTTTGCTCAGACTAAAATTTGTGTAGGTTTTATTAATGTTGCTGTTGTCACTCTTTTGATAGGTTTTACATGAAACATTTCCCCAGCATACCTTCTTGATGAATGGACTCATTCAGGGAGTGAAGGTAAGGAATTGAACAGCACTCACGATATTTTTTACAGTGATTTTATTTTATTTTATTATTTAAAGAGAAACACGCTGTTGATGATTCTTCTGTTAGGAAAGCGTCCTGTTAGTCTCTGACTATCTCTGTATTCCTATGAAGGGTCTGCTGTCGTTCATGTCTGCTCCCCTGATTGGCGCATTGTCGGACGTGTGGGGCAGACGCTCCTTCTTGTTGGTCACCGTCTTCTTTACCTGTGCTCCAATCCCTCTAATGAGACTCAGCCCTTGGTAAGACTCGCTATTTGTCTTGGTACAGCTGTGGTAATATTGAAAAAAGGAATATGATCCACCCACAGTTGGAACTTTTTTTAATCACGAATCAGTTGATAGTAGTTCAGTAGTAGTTCAAGTATTTTCTTGCTTTGAAGCAAGATAAAACTTTTAACTTATTCCTACACTTCTCATCCTCTAGGTGGTACTTCGCCATGATTTCCATGTCTGGAGCTTTTTCTGTAACTTTCTCAGTCATCTTTGCCTACGTTGCTGACGTGACAGATGAGAGAGAGAGGAGTACAGCCTACGGTCTGGTAAGAATCTTTGTGTGACATGTTCTCCCTGAATCTATGATGTTTAATCTTTCACAATAAATCCGTTTAAAAGAGTTAAACAGTTAAAACAGTTAAAATAAGAGAGTCTTTTCATAGAAAATACACTGTTTGTTGTTTTTTTATTCAGCTTCTCTATGAATTTTAAATGCACTGAAAAAACTACAAATTAGGCATAAAACAAAGAAACTAAATTGAGCAGAACTTGAGCAGAAACTTCAAATGACAACTCTCCCCCCCAAAATACACATGAATAAAAAATGATTATGCCCTTTTGAACCAGGATATAAAAATGTCACACATAAACATAAAATATTCAGAGTTTGGATGCATTAAGGAGCATCACAAATGCATAATTTTTTACCTTTTATTAAATTAAAAATTTTCCTTCAACTATTTTTTAGTTGAATTATGTTATTTTTATTATTAGTATATGAATGATTCTCTTTCATTCATATACTAATAATATAAGCTTAGATGTTAGGTGATATCCAATGTTTGGATAAAGAAACTCCAGATATATATAATGTGTCAGGTTGAGAAAACATACAGCTATTAAATAGGTGTGTCATATATTGCAAATGTTTGTAGTTGTAGTTAAATAAATATTGGATCAGACTCGGCTCCAATTGATTTTAATTATTAAAGGACTCAGATCCAGATGGCAGCTAAAGCATCTACTAGTTAGGTGGTGAAAATGGCGTTGAGTTCCATCTGCTCGTCATAAACACGTTAGCTGATGTTAGCCGTGCGTAAGAACGGCCTCATGGCTGCAGACCCCTTTGTCTTTCATTGTCAGTATTAGACAGTGACATCTAGTCCCATCACTCTGGGTGACTTGACAAACTGGTGCACTGTTTTCATGACTTTGCTCTTCCTTAGATCTCCTCCAGCGGCGAGCAGCCCAATTAAAAAGAAAGAAGTGTTTGAACTGGGTTTTTCCAGCCTCTAAAATTAGGCTCCTCTCTCTGTCTCTTTCTTCTCTGTCTCCCCTTTTAACCCTGTAGGTCTCAGCTACTTTCGCAGCCAGCCTGGTGACGAGTCCGGCGATAGGGGCATACCTGTCAGCTTGGTACGGGGACAACCTGGTGGTTCTGGTGGCCACATTAATCGCTCTGGCCGACATCTGCTTCATCCTGCTTGCTGTGCCCGAGTCTCTGCCAGACAAGATGAGGCTGAACACGTGGGGGGCGCCAATATCCTGGGAGCAGGCTGATCCATTTGCTGTCAGTAACAAATGACATATTATAATATCTAACAATTAATGGGTTCAATATCAAACTTACAGCAGACTGATTTGTTTTCTTTGTTAGTGTCATTGAACCTCAATGTTCCTCAACACAGTAACATTATTTTAATAATATAATTTAATAATGACACTCTGACCATGTTATGGATGGAAACTTTTTACTGCTAGGCTAATACTAAAACAAAATGATTTGATGACTATGTGACTGTGCATTTCACAGCCTGTAACATTGACCCTTTGAGTCCCAGGTGTTAATTAGAGGCTAACTGATTGTCTGACCGTGCCGGTGTCGTATTTTCTGTCTCTCTCTCCTTTAGTCTCTGAGGAAGGTGGGTCAGGACTCAGCAGTCTTACTGATCTGTATCACGGTGTTCCTGTCGTATTTGCCGGAGGCTGGGCAGTACTCCAGTTTCTTCCTCTACCTGAGACAGGTGAGACAGTGTTTTCCTACCTATTCTAGAGTTACTGGCATTACTAACATTATTAATATTATGCAACCCCTAAGGAAAATCAATGTGTGGAATTTAGGGAATTCTATTGACAGTTAAAGAATTTCAGATAATAAATAAAGTTCATATTTCAGCTGAAAACACTTGAATATTTCAAAACTGGACTAAATGTGGTTTACAAGGAAGGGTTTGAAAATAGGCTACGAATAATCTTAACCTGTTTTAACATCATATCTGGTATTGTGAATAAATTAGCTTCATATTGAAATGCTGCATATTCATTAAATGTTATTTAATTAATGCATTTTCAGCTGTGATTCACCAAAAGCATTATTAATAGCAAGACCAAGACTGTGAAGTCTATAAATGATATGATGATGATTTAGATTTTAACATTTGCTGCCGTTGAGCACTTTGTCCCTGTAGGATAACAGTTGATTAATCCGGCTGATTTGATTCCAGCCCTTTATCATCCAAGTCTGCTAATTCGACCACAATTTATGAGTTAACTTACTGCTTCTTTTCTTCAACTCAATCACTTTTACTGCTGCTGAGTTATAAAGAAGAGTACATTAGTGTCACAAACTCTTATTTATTACTAATTTTAAAAATGGCAACTCCACTCTTAAATCCCCATCGTTTGCCATGGTGAATACTAATATTGAAGCTCTGTTGATTATGGCTCTTTGTGCTTTTATGGAAAAGACTTAGGGATTTCTTCGGCTTTCCACAGTCTGATAGTGTTTCTCTGTAGAACACAACTGCACTGTAAGAAACAAGCATCCTCATTTTGTCTAAAAATGATTTGAAACTTCATGGAATTGTGCTACATTGATTCTAAATCTATCAAAGTTCCTTTTTTTTGTTCTCTATAGCTGCAGAGAAGAAATCGTTTTTACTTGTGCATTGACCAATAGTTGTCTGACTTAAAGTTTTAGCACACTTTCACATTGTAGGACATTTCACATGTGCATAAACAAAAGAACATGATTGAAAAATAATAATACAAATCATGATTAAAACAAAAATGTATTATTATTGAAAAATAATAATACAAATCATGATTAAAACAAAAATGTATTATTATTGAAAAATAATAATACAAATCATGATTAAAACAAAAATGTATTTATACAAGCACAAATACATAACCAGTATCTGAATCTCTCTTGGTGACCATAATCTGTTTCCCAACACGCTTAAAGATGAGGAAGAAAACTAAGACCGTGCAGTATATTTCTCTCCACTTTCCCGTGATGAGCTGTTGTTAGTTGGTGATGCCATTGGACATTTTTCACATACATGTAAACAAACTTCTTTGGTAGTAATAAATGTTATCGGCCACGTAGCTCATTAGGTAGAGCAGCTGGATGGTAAAACAGATGAAATCCCAGCCTACCTGTAATCCCCAGCCTACCCACCAGTTCATCATCTTCTTATCTGGATGACAACAGTGATCCAAAATATGTTTTATTAATTTACTTGTTGCTTAAAACCTCAAACTGCAAATTGCCAGCTAATAAAACTATAATCTACACATTGCCTCCAAAGTTATCTACATTCACAGCTTGGAACAACAATAAATGGGGTGCGATGTACTCTCTAAATAGCAATGTAACCTGACACCTGTCAGGCTCATTAAGAAATAACACTAATAACAGTAATTTCTGCCTTTCTCAACAGATTATACATTTCTCCTCCACAACTATTGCTGTTTTTATTGGAGCAGTGGGCATTCTGTCCATCCTAGCACAGGTAACACACATGCAAACACTCCACCTCATAATATTTAGTATTCATTCAATGCTTCATTTACACTTGTATTTTCAATTCCCCCATAAGCACAACACAAACATCTTTGTCAGCCATTACAGTTCACATAGCATCTGTCTTATACACCCCATGAAACATAAAAATCAGTACTACTGTCCATCAACAGGAAAACTACTACACTTAGTTTGCAGTTTGGTTACAACAGTAACAGTTTAGAGAGGAAGCTAACGAGTATCTCTGACTTGAAACGTGATCTTACATCTAAGGACTTAAATCTAAGTGGAAACATTTCAAAGTTGCTCTAACTCTCCTTTTTTTCCCCAGACTCTCTTCCTCACTCTTCTGATGAGGACTTTGGGAACAAAAAACACGGTCCTGTTGGGTTTGGGCTTCCAAATCCTTCAGCTAGCCTGGTATGGCCTTGGATCAGAGCCATGGTGAGATCTGTGTGTATGTGTGTGTTTATGTTTAAGGCTGCTGTAATCTCACAGCCAAAATGAGTCGAACAGGTTGTAATCCACTTACCCGTCATTATGTTTGCTTTGATTGATTAATAATTTATTTAATTTAAAAAATGTATAACGTGTTTGCATGTATGAAAAAAGAGATCTGACAGCTGATCATACACACTATGACACTGACAGTTCCAGTTAGTAAAGATGGAGGTGGTGCATTTTCAGTATAGGCATCTCTGCAGCAAACATTGCTTCATAAAAAGATGAATTCAAATCTGGTTGTTTCTGATGCAGTCTGATGTCAGATATTCAGCACACTGAAAATCAATATGGATGATATTACAGAGACATCAGACATGCTCACCTTTAACTGTGTGTGTGTGCTGTGTGTTACCAGGATGATGTGGGCGGCTGGTGCTGTAGCTGCAATGTCCTCCATCACCTTCCCAGCTGTCTCTGCTCTGGTGTCACAGTCCGCTGATGCTGATAAACAAGGTGACAAAGACCGTCTCCTTCTCTCTTGTCTCTTCCTGTCTCTGCACATAAATAGTAAGAGTGTGTGTTATGTGTGTAGTTGTGAGGTGAGTGAGTTCAGGACATTTCTTTCTTTTCATCACTTTCCACGTGAAGGGTAAATGGAGTTTATTTAATTAATTTCTGAATTAGGTCAATAAAAATGTTTAATTGGTCCCTTGTTTCTGTGGATCATAATATCTTGCTCTGTCAAGGTTTTGGCTCCCTTGAGAACTAAATGCTGAGTTACAGTAAAGTTTTGTTTTGATTAGGGTTAGGGTTAGATTAACTGGTGATCCCAGTTTACTCGTATGACTTTTGAGGTTCCGTTTTTTTAATAATTTGGTAATACTAAATATAGTTTTTTTTTCTCTAAACCATTTTTCTAATTAGGGGAAACAAAAAAACTCTGCATGCTTTGCAAAATCCTTAAGCCATCTTTAGATTTCACTGTTTTACCATTGTTTCAATGACAATCCATATTTATTTGTTGATGTCTTTATTAATACATAACCAGGAAATACAGAAAGTATGTAAACAATATTAAAATTCATACACTTTTAGAACAAAACTGCTTCTACAGGCAAAAGATTGTATTTATTGTAAACTGTATTTAAACTTGAATTTTTTGAGGAGACTGTCTTGAAACTTTTTTTAATAATAGTAATTCTCTGATCTATTAAACCAGGCTTCCTTCAGCACTTCCCAGAGTTATTTAAACTTAAGCTGTCTTTTATATCTTTCTCTGCCCTGATGATACCATGCTTCCTCTATGATATTCAAGTCTGGACTCTGTTTATGCCATTCTGTGACTGTCAGTGTTTTATCAGGATGCAAATATTCATCCTTCCACCACTCTCCAACCTTTTTCCACATTTTTTTGCAATGACTGGACACAATATATCAAATTTCAATTTATAACTTCATAATGTACTTTACCACTGATCTTAATTCATATGTCATCAGATTTTGACTTGGTATTTCACTCCCATGTTTGGCCCTGCAGAGTTCAAGTCATGCAAAGTGCAAATTACGGGCACACTGAATATTTGTCACTTTAGAAGTTTGTGTTTTGTAATCCTGTGTACATATTTCTTCCACTGTCTTGTTTTATGAACAAATAATAAATAGACAGAAATAAATTGTCTTCATATGATTGCCAAAACAGCAAATCTAATGGTGGCTTCAGACTTTTGCACAGTACTGTAAATAGAACAGTAAAGTGTAAGTGTAAATTGGTGTCAGACTGAAAAAGTTTGGATATGTTCTGTTCACTGTAGCTCAGTATGGAAAAGACTACAATATATTGAAATTTATATGGGAAAGTTGTATATTTAGAGAGGTTTCTGTTTTTTGTGGTTTTTCTTTCCTGATTGTCATTTGTGTCCATTCCAACAAAGGACTAGTTCAAGGTCTTTCTCCTCTCTTGTATCGGGACATAGTGTTCTCTGTGTCAGCAGTAACATGAGGTCTTCTCCCCTGCAGGTGTGGTTCAGGGGATGATCACAGGGATCAGAGGACTGTGTAATGGTCTGGGTCCAGCTCTGTATGGATTCATCTTCTTCCTCTTCAATGTCGAGCTTGACACCATGGACCCCATCCAGAGTGATTACAACATCGACCCTCTGCCTTTGCACAGTCCCACTGAGGTACTGGTACTTTCTGGTCTGCTTTACTTCATCAAAGGGGAATTGTCAAAAATGTGACAAATCAACCCACCCTGGTCAGTGGGTGTTTGTATTAACATGTATTCACGTGTACAGTGAGGCTTCAGTGCTTTGAAATAGTGATATCAACCCCTTTTGGCTTATGATCATGAGAGGATCTTACAAATACAAAACTTAGCCACACTGCCATCAGCACGTAGAGGTATTACGGTAAATACCAACTCACTTCATACGCAGTTTGGAACCGTTCATTTAGTGGTGGTGGGTGAATTTGTTCATTAATTTTGTCCTGGGAGTTCAAGTTATTTGTCAGTTCATACACAAGACATTTAAAAATTAGCTGAATTGTTATTGTTATACATCACAACCCTGCTTGTGGTCCAACTGTTTGTACCTTACAAACTGCTTTTCTGGGTTCTGATTGAGTGAAGTCACCTAAGTCAGGTAATCAGCAGTGGCTGGAGCATGGGTTCCCCACCCCTGCTTTCTACTTTATATGCTCACATTTTTGAATCACTCTGTACCTTAACTTGAAACAAATACATATTTTGAATTAGAACCACAAGAGATGGGGGCAAATGATAAAGGACTATTACTGCTACTATACAGTTGTTCTAAAAAACCACTCTGACACTGGTCCAGCCTTAGGGTCTGGGTTCGGCCTTAAGCCATTTGGTCCAAACATTAAGGTAACACATGTTCAAATAAATTTTCACACAATGCTGAAATTAACATGTGCTTAAAACAAATGGAAATAACGCTTTTTGCAAGAAGAATTTGTACTGTACACTTGCATTTAAGTAAACACTGCACCAGTTGTGCAGCCAAATAATTAGACATGAAAACAAGGGAAATCAAATTTGTTGAACAGGCCTAACTAGATTGCCAACAGGGCAATAATATGTGCATTCCAAGTTGGTTTGTTAGTCTAAATAAATCCAGTATTAATGATATTTGCCAGCTTAAATAAAATAAATACTGGCCTGTAAAAAACTACAGCAGAATGAAAGGGAAAGATGAGGCAGTGTTTTGTGTGTGTTAAACTTGGGGGCATGGCTCACAATAAGCAAGTATATGGTCATGTTAAATGTTTAGTCTGTTCCTGAAGGCCACATTTCTAAAAACAGAGCACATTGCATTAATGCAAGGATATGTCTGACTGCAACACTGTAATAACAGCATATTCATGTCATTTATGTCTTTGTTGTCTTTGTTCCCAAAGTGGCAGATGTACAAAATGCTTCACAGCTAGGTTAATGAAGAAATGATTAATATTATTTCTATTCAAGTCAGCAAAGTTAAATATAATTGTAGTGACGTTAAAATAATAACATGCTTCTGCTATGGTCCAGATGAAAGTTAAAAAATGTCTTTTGCTGTCTCTTTTAGCGAGCGCTTATCCCTGGTCCACCCTTCCTGTTGGGTGCATGTACCGTGGTCATTGCCTTCCTCGTTGCTCTCTTCATCCCTGAGAAACCCTCCTGCTCCTCCGCTTCCTCGCAGCTGTCTCTCAATGACAAGCCCCACTCAGAAAGTAAAGAGTCCATGTCCTCACTGGCTGGTGTCCACATCAACACGCCCCTCCCTGGCAGCGATGAGGAGAGCCCCCCCACGGCCAGCGACGAGGACTTTGAGCCTTTGCTGCATGATAGTATTGTTTGATGGACAACAGAGGGTGGGGCCGACGTAGTGGTTGATTGATTGACACTTTGCAAAAGACAAATAACAAGCAACGCATTTTCTTTGCTGCAAGACGGGACATAGTGTACTTTTATTGTCAGAAGACTGTGAGAAGCTCCAATAGCATTATTTGTTTGTCAGGAGGCAGGACGATAATACTGCTTCACTGCTGAGGTGCAGAGACCGTAACATCTTGTTAGCGACCATGTTGGTAAATCACTTGGGCTTGGGAGCAGAGAGCACCCGAATGAGAAGGTGCCATTGCCTGAATGGATCTAAGTTATTTGAATTACAGAGAGACCACTGGGCCCGTTTTGGTAAGATGTCCACATAAATTTGTGTTAGAGGTTCATGTGGAAGGCAGTTGATTACTTTTGTGATTACCAAGAAAATGTGTTTTACCTTCAGCTGTATCATTTAAGGCTGTATTTTAATGTTGTGTTTTATTTCTTATTGATTATTGTACAAAGAACACTTACAGCAGCCAAAACATCACCGTTTTTTTTTTTAGGGGAGCACATTTTCGCTTTTTCTTTTTTGGTAGGTCTTTTTTGGTCACTGCTGTGAACTATTGACGCCAACAAAGAATGAATGTGAAGAGCTGAGAGATGAGTCATACGCCTAAGAATTTAATGTATCAGAGTATTAACTTTAATAGTTATTTTCATCTCACAGTTATTTCTTTAGCCAAGTTGCCTCTTTCAGTTTTATCCATAACAAAAGGTAGGATCACATTAGAACACCTCACTGGATAGTTTTTGCTATTAATTTCACCAGTTAGTATCTGTGTTTGTCACTACCTCAGATAAATGTCTTTTTAACACTACACTCCACTTATGTTTATTCATATTCTGTCACATTTGTTTAGTTTTTATATCAGAGTCACTTTACGAAGGTGCTGCTGGCTGCCGGCGGTGGGAAAACCTCACAGTTGCAACTCTGCTGTTTGACATGTTAGCAGTCCGAGCACCACCAGTGTTTCTGCAGCTCAAACTGTTGTGTGCTTTCCAAGTTAAACACTTACCTCACAGCACCACCACAAATTGGTGCTAGTCCCACTATACCAGGATCAGTAAAATGTCCGATTGTGTTAGGATTACATTTTTTAAATGTTGCCTCTTTGTGGTATGTATAAATGACATCAAGTTTTCTATGCACATCTTGCGTGCACCAGATCTCGGTTACCAGATTTGGTGGCACTATAAGACACTGCTGCTCTTAGCTCAGTAGCATGTTGCATAAATGCCATAGATAGGGTTCAGCCGATGTACTGTACGTCCCCTTGTATTGTAATTCTAAAGCTGGGTACTTTTGACTTTTTTAAATTTAATTTTTAATTCTACTTGTCTTTCTCGAGTGTCATGCAGTTATCTAGTGACCCTCAAGAATAAAATGCCACTAGCTGGCAGCATGACACGTTGGAGTTGCTCCTAAACAACAATGCTTCTGGCTCGGATTGCCCAGGGTCAGTGTGCCTTTTTTTGATTCCAAGTTGTGCGAGGGTGCTTGGACCCTAGCATACTTTCTATCTATCTATCTATCTGTCTTGTTGTCCAATCAACCGTGAGCTCAGCTGCAAACTTCAACGCTGAGGCTCATATGCTACAGTCATTGACTGTAAAATTTTGAGAAACTGATACTGATATCCGGACAGTTATTGGTCTCCATTTTTTTTTACATGTTGCAGATTTGAGGATTTTCCCAAACAGCAGTTATTCAACTTATACTTGAAGCATCCAGCAGATATTCTATTTGAGCTTTAGAGACTATATAGGAACAAAGGTTTAAGAAGTATATAACTGGCACAGAGTGTATTTATTTGACCTTAACATATAAATGTATATGTGAATTGTATAATGGTTTGTATATAATGTAAGTGAAGTGTGGGATGGGCTCAGTGTGTTGTGCTTGCTTATGGTTTTCCTTCGGTGTTTAGTCACGTGTTGCTCAACGGGACTAACACAGCCTGGGTTGGAGGCACAATTCTCCCTGTGCAGCTAATGTAAAAGAACATTCAGTGTGGATTTTATTACGTTAATTCAGAACAGACTATATTGAAGTCTAAACTTAATAATTTTTTCTTTCATTAGCACCTAAGTATGTTTACATGCGCACTAGTATCTTACATGTTTTGATTAAACTGAAAGAATAAACTTCTTCTTAACCCTGACACATTTAATTTCAAACACACTGGGTTAGAGCCACTTGTACTACAACAACTTCAAAATCTCCTATTTCGTCCGTTTTATAGCAATTTTGTAATAAAAACTACTTTTATTTCATTGCAGGCATTAAGAAGACAACAGTTTTTACTGCGGTTATAATAATATTTAATTTTTCCTTTTACTAAAAAACACTTTTTAACCTTTATATTTGGTTATTTTTAAATTAAGGCCTCTAGAGCCAAGATTGTAAGTAGGATATCAGTGCGTAATGAACTCATCTGGATCTCATTAGTTAGTTGAAAAGCTGTAAAACTGACTTATCATTGTGAATATTGTATATAAATTTGATGTCTGTACATGTGAAGAACTTACTTTTCTGTAGTTTTACTGTAAATACACTTTGTTTGTTGTCCTGTATGGAGCTGTACCAGCCGGTTGTTGATTATTACGAATTAAAACAGAACAATATTTGGCAATATCTGTATGATGATTGTTTTTTAAAATTCCAGCAGGAGGTGCCTCTCATCCACCTACAGAACTTTTGTTGTCCTTTGTTCAGGACTTTTTTGTAACTTTATGTAACTTTTTTTCTAGTACTGATTCACAAAAGTTGCATATTGTTGCATTAAGTAAATGATGGAAACTCATACAATAAAATATTTTTTGCTTACAATTGTGCTGATTGTTTTACTGTAACTATCTACTCTGTCACGACTTAACTTCACTATAAATGTCATTAACAATTTAGTGCTTTTTTAGGAAGTTCTGAGAATGAAAGTTGGAGCTTGACGTTGGGACCAGACAAATCAACCTGTGTACTGATCACTGTACCAGATCTCTAAACTGTATTACACAATCATCTCAGCTAAAACAGATGCACCTTCATCATAGAGCTGAGCAAATTTTTCAACCAACTTCCTCTCCATGTGCGTTTTGAAACTGCTCATTCTGTGTCCAGATCAAGATCAAGAATAATTCTCTAAATACAATAAAATAATTGTATAAAATTCACTGTAGGTGATTAAAGCGCTCCAAAACATTCCATTTAAATCATGAATTACTCTACATTTGAAAAGTAGAAGTGAAATGTAGAACTTCCTCTGTTTCACATGAAAACAGCTGCACTGAAGAAAATGAAAACCAGGCGACAGCGACCTCTACTGGGTAACCTGGGTTATTGTCCAGGAATCGTCCAATTAGAGTCTAGATTATGTGTCATGTGATCCGGCAGCCGCGTAACGAATGAGCAAATGGCAACAACAAACATGGAGGTTGCGTCGCCGAGCTTCACGCTGGAGCGATACTGGACGGAGGAGAAGGAGAGGGCGCTCATCACGTTCTTCTCCAGTGAGTCGAAACGACACGACCAGCTACTTTCGTTCCGTTTTTAAACCGGTTGGAAAGTCGCTGTTTTCAGCGATGTGAAGGTTTGACAGTCGCTGGCAACCGTTGCTCGACAGGAGCGACCCGGTGTTAGCCGAAAGCAACGTAGTTCGGTAATTGCAATGGCGACTAGCAACTGAAGTCTTAGCAACTTAGCAGCTGTTCTCCAAAAAAAAACCAACAACCCTTTTTTACTGTTTCTGTTAGATTTTGTAAACAAACGAAATTTGTAGAATTTATTGTAAACAATAATGTGGCACTAAGCTCTGAGGATTAATTTTTAGCATGTTTATTAGATTAGAGACTGTAGCCTAGCGCTACTTAACGTTCACTCATTAGCGTAATTCATGTGTAGAAGTTACGAACTCATAAGAAGGTTACGTTATTCAGAAGCTAGCTTATGTCATACTAGAAAATGAAATTAAAAACCTACGGAGCTAATGACCAAGTTAATGACATATTACACATGACGTAACTCGATCTTCCACGTATTCACAACCTAAAACACTGTTTTATGAATGGTCCCTGTTTAAAGAACAGTTCTAACAGAGGCCTAAGAGCTTTCACAGTTCTGTACTTGGAAATGGGGCTGACAAAAATTCATGTTAAACAATAGTTTATCTGGTTTGTTTTCATTTCCCAGAGCACAGTTGTTTGTGGAACCACAAGTCAGAAATCTACAAGAACCGACAGCTGCGACTGCAAACACTAGAACACCTGAAGATCCTTCTGTCAGCACACCCCCCACCCGTTCCTTTCACTGGTAAGGCTTCGAACCCAGTGGCTTTGAAAGATGGAGAATATGTGATTTTACACCCGGCCTTTTTGTTTTGTGTTTTCAGTGGAAGACATTAAGAATAAGTTCAAAAATCTTCGAACCACCTTTCAGCGTCAGTACAAAATGGTAAAGGTGAGCAAAGTGTGCAGGTCGGATGGCGTGTTCGTGCCACAGTGGAAACACTACCAGCAGCTGATGTTCCTGCGGGACTGCTGGGATCAGGATGTCTGTGCGGATGACCCGCAGCTGTCGCCACTGACTGCTCCACAGGAGACCCAGTCGGTCTCTGTGTCCCCAGGACGGATCACCTCTTTCCTTCCCAGCTTATCCGCCTCCTCCCCATCCCAGTCCACCTGTGTGCCATCCAACATGATGATGAAATGTTACTGGACCGAAGACATGGAGCGTGTCTTGATAGCTTTCTACTCTGGTAAACAACAACACTTAATACATTTACAAGAAGGTGACTTATTAACAAGGGATTTCTAAAGAATAACAACGTAATGACAGTGCTGCAGAGTTGATCGGAGGTGTTGTTCTGTATTGTTGTGCGCAGAGCACAGCTGTCTGTGGAACAAGAAGTCTGAAAACCACAATAACCGCCAGCTCAGACTGAGGCTGCTGGAAGCTCTGAGGAACCAGCTGTCCGACCACTCAGTGTCTTTCTCAGGTAAATATTGTAATGCTGCTTTTTAATGCCTACATCACCGCATATTATAATCATCAGAGTAAAGGGTTCCATACATACATGAGAACTAAGAGCATTATTAGAAAACGTAGGTCCATCCATGTGTAAAATTAATTAGAATTAATATTAATTAATTATTAATAAGAATCGAAAAATTTAACAAAAACATTCTTTGTTAAAAAAAACAATTACATGTTCTAGGTTATACCCTCAGCTTTTAAACCACATCTTGAACCAATGAAGTCAAAGTTCTGTTACAAGATTTCATACAAAATACTCTAAAGGTAGGGATTCATATTTTGGTTAAATTAGATTATTCAAATTCAGAAATGATCAATATACATACAGACAACATTAAATATAACACTATAACCACAGACCCTGCACAAAAGTGCTGCATACAATCAAGTCTAAGAGTTTTTGACACTGTTGCATTTTTATTCATTTTGGAGTTGGGACACTATAAAATGTAAATAAAAGAACATAATGATTTGCAAATTGCTTGAAACCTCTTTTTCACTATAAATACTACAAAAACAACAAATCCAAACTGAGAAATGTGTACACACGTAAGAAACATTTTGAAAAACTTGCACACTTGTATTTTTGTTATCTTGTGTTGGTTATATTTATTTAATATATTTGGATTTAGATAAATCTCACACAACTTACACAAATGTAAAACGCTTGGAGTCATTGTCTTGCCGAAAAGTGAAGCTATCCCCATCAGTCATTGCCTAGAGGCCTCTTCAGTGTTGAGATGGTATACATGCGGATCTAAGATGTGGATTGCCCACTCTCCCATTGCCAAGGCATCCACATATCCTCACGTTTCCACCTCCATTCAGTGATATATTAGACCTCTATCGTCTTTTCGTGAGCTCTGCGTCTGATATATGGATCCAAACACCTCAAACTTTGACAGTCCACAACACTTTGGTCCACACATCCAAAGTCCACTGTTTGCGCGCCTTAAATTAGTTTTTCAAATGCTCATTTTAATTTGATGCAAGCAATACATCTCAAAAAGTCAAGGCAGGGATATGTTTACCAATGTGTTGCATGGCCTCTTTGTTAAGTAGCTCCTTTTAAACGGTCAAATGGGAATCATGGTCTTGTGTCCCCTTTGTGTTTGTAGTTGAAGACATAAAATGCAAGTTCAAGAACCTTCGGACAGTTTTTAATCGTGAACACAAGGCAGTCCAGGCCAGCAAGACATCGGACAAACTCTATGTATCCAAATGGAAACACTACCAGCAGCTGCTCTTCCTCAGCGAGTCCTGTGATGAAGATGACAGCACAGATGACCTACAGATACTGATGCCACAGGAAGACAAGGATCTAGAACATGGCAACCAAACACCTTCCTCCACCCTGAGCAGCTTCTCTTCCTGCTCCACCAAAGCCAATAGCATCAAGTTCAGTAACAGCTCTGCTCACTTCAGTTCTGCTCAAACTGATGCCAAAAGCAACATGAGTGCTACATACCAAACCTTCCAATCTGTGTCTCTGGATATTGTCAAAGTAGAAGGCCAGACAACTCCTTCCATACTCCCGGTTTCTCAGTCTACTTCACCAGTGGACACCAAAAGTTGTGCAAACCCCACCTCTCTAAATTTCTCTGTATCCAGTTCACTTCAGTCAGACAACAGAATGAATACAGACTCCCGCTGCCACTGGAATGATGCCAAAGTTCAGCAGCTCATCTCATTTTACTCTGGTAAGTGTCCTCATTGCTCAGGTTCAGCTGATTAATGTAGCTAGTAGAATTAGTTGAAAAGTAAAACTGTGTGGAGTGTTTGGAGCCAGTGTGGCCCAAAACAAGTTAAGAGAGCTGGTTTCTCAACTCAGCAGTACTAAGTGAAAAATAATACAGGATAAGGATTCAGTTTCATAGATGTCACTCTGCTTCCAGAGCACAGCTGTCTGTGGAACCACAAGTCAGAGAGCTACAGGAATCGTCTGCTGAGACTGAGCCTTTTAAAGACACTGAGCAACCTGTTATCTGACAATGAGCCCGTCCCATTCACAGGTAACAATTTCAGCGTTATTGTGTTTTTGTGATAAGACCTCAGTGAAAGTTATTGGGGCATTAAGTGTATTAAAGAGGCATTAAAAAAGGTGACTTCTGAAAAGCTGTCGGAGAGAAATTGATGATTCGGAAAGTATTAACCCCCCTTCGCTTTTCACATTTTGCTTTGCTGTAAATGTAATTTGTAATGGGAAAAAAATGAACCCCCCCATCAATCAGCACATTCTAGTCCCAATGACACAGTGAAAACATGATTTTAGAAATGTTCGCACATTAATTCCAATCAACTGAAATGTCACTCAGAACTGTTCACACCCCTCATTCACTAAATGCTTTTACTAGGTCATTATGGCTTCTCATGTTTAGTTTGAAATGTTAAAATATAAAACACTAGGGTCAGTTTGGGGGTTCCGTGTCTTGTCCAGGGACACTTCGACTTGTAGCCAGGAGGACCCGGAGTCAATCCTCTGACCCTATGGTTTGTGGATGACCGCTCTACTGACTAAGCGACATTCATCCCATTTTACCACAATATTAAACATGTAGTAGAATAATCACCTTTCTGAGAAACTAAGATCATAACCTTGTAAAAGTAGAATGCATTGGACTGCATTAGATTGTATTTGTGTACCTAATGAAGTGGCCAGTGAGTGTGCCTTCTTACTCCAAAGCAAATGTATTTTAAAAAGTTTCAGATATCTCAAGCTTAAACCAAACCTGCGTTGCAAAATTAATCTTTAAACTAAGTGCTTTTGTCTATGTTTTATATTTTGTTTTTCATCATCCGCCAGTGGAAGACATAAAGACAAAGTTCAGGAATTTGCGAACCATTTTCCAACGTGAGCACAAGGTGGTCAGCTCAAACAAAACCTGCGGTTCAGAGGACTTCTATCTTCCGAAATGGAAACACTACCGTGAGCTGTTGTTCCTGTGCGACTCCTGTGATGAGGACGAGCGACCTGAAGTTCTCCACTTCCATGAACCACCGGAGTCCAACCTTCTCCACTGGGACAGACAAGTCTCTCCCCCCTCCTTACAGTACCACACCACAGTTCAATCTGCCAAACTCAACCACACACCACCGAGCCTCAAAGCCCCGCCTTCACCTACGCCCCCAGACTCTCGGCATTCCTCTCCCTGTTCCTCCCCGTCCGCCTCCACATCCTCCTCACATACCGACAACAGATTGTTGGGACGCAAGCGACCGAACTGCAGTGTGCCTCCCTCCACCAGTGAGGTGATGGATTTCATGAGGACCTTCTGTCAAAGTCAAACAGTGTCACCACATGCAGGGTTCCTAAAGTATGTGGAGGAATGTCTGAACGAGACTCCACCTGAAAAAGTAAAGAAACTGAAAAAGATGATAATTGATACCATCCACAGTGTATCGGAAGAAGTTTAGTGTTCAGTACATTGATTTTTGATAATTTCATTCCAAGTTGACATTCCCACAGTTGTTGCTTTTATTTTACTTATGAAATTGGTGTTGCATTACATTTTTATTACAGTCACAAAACACAATGAAAAGCATCTTCCCAAACTGCCTTTCTGTCCACCTCTTCACTTTGATAAAGTTTTAAAGTGGCACACAGAGTCTAACTGGTTGAAGTGATTGACAAACAGGCTCATTAGCCATCACACACTGAAGAGCGAAATTGGTGAGAGAAAAACGCTACTGTTAATCTTTAGGCCATCTCAAACCCAGCTATACTTCAAAACTCCACATTAGCTTTTGGCTGAATGTGACATAGCATAATAACATGCCAATAATGACCATGCTAGCAGTTTTATACGTGACTAAAATGTATTGCGTACATGATAACATGCTATTGTTAATGTTACCTTGTGCAATGTAATGTTTAAATTTCACCAAGAAGTTCACATCACGTATATGAACAATATGCTATTTCAAATATTGAGTCGTCATCAGAATGCTAGTATTTACATGCTGGCATACCATTTAATACCAATGCTAGAATTATTAACTTTAAAGAGGAACAATGTATTGCTGAAAACTATTTTATTATCTCTTTAAAGCCATTTTGTCATGAGCCAATGTGTCAGGTAGATATTTTTATCTTTTTAATGGCACTAAAAAAGTCACCAAAGGCATATGTCGTTCTGAACTCTGTCTGAAACCTTAGCTGGGTTTCAGTAGTGTGGTTAAAACCACTTTAAAACTAAACTTTAAGAATACCTGTTAAAACAAATTAAAGTTCTAAAATATATATTTATTTATTTAGAGTTAGAAACAAATTCCAAGAAGTCATAATTTTAGTATCTCGGTAATTATCGTTAAAGGAGCCGTGTGTACACTCTCACTCCTTTTATTGTTGAGATTTCGACCAAAAAGTCAGGAGTTGAATGATTTGTGATGTGTCTGAAAAACTTTTGTGGTTAGGTCTATTATTTGCATTTCCACTAGGAATCAGGGTCTAAATTTAGTTCTACATTTTAAAAAAACCAAACATCTGTAGTCTGGAGATGGTAACTGTAATCCTAATTTCTGATTGGTCCGATACTACACAGCATTTTACATTTGTGGTATTTCTCACCAAGGGCTGTTTTGTTTTGCTTGCTTCACATGAATTATAGCTGTGGTCCATTGAATACAGCAGATAGTAAGGAATGAGTTTCAAGACTGAAGTGAGTTGGGATATTGGGGCGACGTGGATTAATCTTCCAGGGGCTTTGGCCCTGCTTTGTAAATTCACATTACTCGTGTATTTACACTCCGTTGGAGGTTCTTGCATTGGTTGAAACTGCTTTTATGAGCTATAGTGAATTCAGTATGTTTTCGATATCCACCCAACAGTGTGTTTAAGACAGTAATTCAGCCATTTTATAATTGTCTGACGTGCTAAAAGTGAGAAAGGAACGCAGAGTGTATGATGATGGCCTACATTATCACCAAAACAATTTTGGAAATTTGCAGATTGGAACTAATAAGTTTGTAAAGAAATGTAAGTGATATTTCAGTGGGCTTCATCATTTAATATATGAGCGATTCTGAAAATTTACATTTTAAGTTGAAAAATGTCACTCTTGACATTGTTACACTTGGCATCTCCTTTATTACAGATTTGTCAAGGTTTTATGACAATTTTCCTATTTAATATTTATTGGATCTGTGGCTATCTTTTTTTTATATTATATATCTATGCACGTTCAAAAGTTCTGTTCATTTTTAGGTTTTCATACAGTCGAAATTTCAAAAGTAATGGGTATTTTTTAGCTCTTGGTATAATTATCGGGTTTTTAAAAACATTTTAATTTCACATTTTTTATAACAATGATTTACACCAGTTAGCAACAACACTGATATCACATTGGGGTTTTAATGTTTTGGTTGACAGGGCTCGGCATAGCCACACAGCCTCATACACAAGCTGAATGTGTGTGTGTTGTGACACCGTCCATCAGTCCATACAGTTTTTTATCCTGTCAGCCAGAACATTAAAACCACCTGTCGATATTACGTTCTGAGTGATCAGCGTCTGTCCTTTTTGTTGTTTGGCGTATGCACGTTTATTACAATTGTACTCAGTGCCTTCTCAGAATTGCAGTAATTTCCAGTAATTACACAGGAATTTGTCTTGTCAACTTTGGACTTTATATGTATTCCAAAAATTAAATACATGAATAAGGATCAGCCCTAACGGTACTTCTTATTTTCTGTAAATCTTAATTCTTCATATTCCTGTTAAGAGATATTCCCGTCCTGCACTGCATTTACTCAGGTAAAAGTTTACTTATTATTAAAATTATATAAAGATCTGTTTTAAAAGATAATCTCTAGACTCCATAGGTCGCTCAACTACAGCTAATGTTTTCATTTGACAAAATACAATAGATTTCCTTTATTGCAGTTGTACTCTTGATTTTAATTCTTCGGCTGTCCTCTAGATGGTGATCACTGATCACACACTGTGCTGTTTCTCAGCGATGACCAGCTCTCACTTACTGCACTTGCTTGTCTTTGACTGGCCAATTTAAGAGGAAAAATAACCTTATGATTCTCTGTTGATGCAAGTTAGATGTGATCACAACATTTCACTGCTGATTTCTCCATCTGATTAATTGGCTCTGGTTCAGAAAGTTTCACACTGTGGAGAAATAAATACTGTTCTTCTTTTTGACCTATTTCCATCAGACTAAGCTCAAGGTGAAACACGTCGGACGAAATACCTTGCGTGTCACCTGAGTCCATCCAGAAACCAGCCTCTTTTCTCCACTTAACAATGCCCCTGCGACCTGTGACCCCTGTTAGTTGATACGTTTGAAGACACTTCCATTGAACCACATTCCCAGTAGAAACACACCCAGCTCAAGCTGAAGGACAACTGCCTCCCTGAAATTTCAGTTTTGGAGAAGTTAGCAGAAGAGCTGAATGACTGCTCTTAATAAGAGTTTCAACTCTATTATTATTTTTATTTTTTTGGTGAAAACCTTGTATCTCAAAATGTTGTTGCTTTTCTTCCTTTAAGATGAGATCTGAGCCTGGTAGATCACAGGAAAGTGTTAATGTAACAACATTTTTGTGGAAGAGATTTAGAGGTACTTGGAACATGTTATAGATTTGTAAAACCTGTTTTGTTTTTGTAATTTCAGATCTTATCTCAGCAACACAACAAAACCTGTGACATAAGGCTATGCTCTCCCATATAGTTGAAATCTCTGTAGCAGCAACCTAGTAGTTCATCCTTCTTCCACCCTTCAACTTATCCTAAGGGACATTCTCAGACCTGAACAGATCTGTAATCCCATCATAGGGGTCTCCTCCCAGGTGGACATGCCTACAGAACCCCAAACAGATGCAAGCGCCCAGTCACTTATAGTCCACAGATAATAAGTTCTGTTAACCTTGGTGATCCAAGCTTTTGCTGGTGGACCTCTATTTCATTTAAGTGAAATGTCTCAAGATCAACATTTCAATTTTATATGTGAATAGTGAGGACTCAGTGTTTAAACTGAAGATCAGATGCTTCCTGACAAACCCTGACCCTGACCATCATTTAGCTTATTTAAACTCTGTCAAGTTGATTGTGAACCATGTCAACCGTTTCTTCCACCAGTACCTTAACTTCAGTCCTCCCCAGTAATCTGGTTCCGGCGTGAATGGAAACAGTGTCCGTGCTGTCGCTGCAGATCCACTATGGAGGATTGGATTACAGCTCATCAACACAACTGCAGGAAACACAAAGTCCCGTGTACCTTTTGTATTCACAGCTTGACGCTTGAATTCCTCAGTGCGTCCTCAACATACTACGTGTATTCCAAACCTGGAATGAGTCGTTCATTTCTGGCACAGAGCTACATTGTTACCCACAAACTACTAAAGGTCAGTGCAGAATAAGCTGATCGGTTTCTGCTGCTGTTGACCATCATTGTTGAACACCCGCACTTTTTTTCTGAGTAACCACCTGTAGGAAAGTCCCAGTGGAATGTCTAATAGCAGCGTCTTCATGCTGGCAGTCAGTCATGTTAATAACAGTTAGAATATAACTCTGGAAACTGGCAATGTACTGTCCACACCATATGTATTTGGACAGTTATACATTTTTGTTCTTCGTAATCAGCACAGACATGTTGAAATTAAATAACAGTCACTAAATCAAAGTGCGAGACGTTTGAGAGTTGAGGCTTTTTTATAGCAAGGTGTAACCAGATCACTACAAAGATCAAAGACCTAAATCTGACACAAAGTCAGCTGCCTCAACACCCACCTGGACAAACCTCAGGTGGCTGACGTGCTTGCTCTTCTCAACACATCTGACCTGAGACTGGTCTCCTGTGACCCACAAAGCTGGCAACAACCTGGATCTCGTTCTCATCCGGAACTGCACTGCGGACAACACCTTGGTCGCTCCTCTGCGTTTATTGGATCACTTCTTCATTCAGCTCACAGTTTTCATCTCTACACCATCACATTCTCCTATCACACTGGTAACATTCCGCTGCAACCTCAGATCTCTCAATCCAGAGGAGTTCTCCCTGGTTTCTGCAACTCTGTCCTCTCCGCAGAATCTCTCCACCTAGCCACAGACAGCCTCTGCAATACGCTTTCATCCTGTATGGACAGTCTCTCCCCAACGTCTTCTAGACCTGCTCGCCCTTCAGCTTCTGGCCCGTGGCTCAGATCCATGAACAAGGCACCGTGCTCGCTGAGAGGAAGTGATGCAAATCCAAGACTTCATCTGCTCTCCCTGATTATCAGGATTTGCTTGCATCTTTCTCTCACAGTATCTCTAGGGCAAAGACTGAATCCTACCAGGACAAGCTCAGAAACATCTCAGACACCAGAAAGCTGTTTCTCTTTCAAATCACTGCTCTACCCACCTCCACCATCCACCTGTCTCACAGCCAACAACTTTGTCTCGTTCTGCACTAATAAGGTGGCAGCCATCAGCTCCCAGTACTCACCTCCAGATGACGACATCCTGCTAACGACATGCACCGGTGCATTGCTCTTCATATTTTTAACTCTGTGAGATGACGACGTATCAACTCCTTGTCCTCGTCCGACCACCTGCTCTCTGAATCTGATCCATCAGCTCTTCTTCAAGCTTTTGCACCTACACTAATACCAGCCATTACACAGATCATCAACACTTCTCTCACAACCGGCACCTACCTTGTTCAAGCAGGCCCAGATTACCCCACTGCTTAAGAAGCCTTTGACACTGAACCATCAGATCCACCTGTCTGCACTCTCTGTTTTGGGATCTCTGGATCAGCTCTAGCCTGGCTTTGGTCTTATTTGTCTGCTCAAACCTTTAAGGTATCCTGGCAGGGGCGTGATTCCAACTCTCATAACCTCTCCACTGGTGTACCACAGGGCTCAGTCCTTGATCCTCTTCTTTTTTCCATCTATACTTCTTCCCCGGGCTGTATTATCCATTCACATGGCTTTTTCTATCGCTCCTATGCAAACGACCCACAGCTCTTCCTGTCCTTTCTGCCAGATGACTACTGTCTCGTCACGCATCTGTGACATCTCTGCTTGGATGAAAGAAAAACCTCTTTAGCTTAACCTCACGAAGACTGAAGTTCTTGTCTTCCCAGCCAGACCTTCGACACAACACAACATCAGCATCAATATTGGATCTGGAGTGATTGTCTCGCTAAGTCTGCCAGAAATCTGGGGAACATCATAGAGATTAGTCCTCCACAACATCAGAAAGATCAGACCCTACCACTTGGAACACACAAACAAAACTCATTGTGCAGGTGTTTGTCATATCTCGTAGTATTTTTTAATTTCAGTTAAAATTTTTTTCCTATAAAACATAAACACAGTATAACCCTATAGAACACAGTAATTTATTTAGATCTATTAAAAATGAAAGAAAATAGAGGTTCTTATAATCATTTTAACGGACTAAGCTAAAGGCGTCCTGTCCCATTTGTCCTGCCTTTCTTTCCTGTAAACGTCCTTTTCTCTCTGTCTGACTGCTCTCCTTTCCTTCCTTTCCTTGTCTCCCTCTCCTCTCCTGGCCTCACCCCCTGTCTGTCCCCCTCTACCTCACTCCACCTCTCCCTCTCTCTGTCTCTATTCTCCTCGGTCAGTGAGTCGCACTAAATCCTATTGTGATGCTAAACTGATTTTCGGAAGAGAGAGAGACACACACACACAGAGAGAGAGAGAGAGAGAGAGAGAGAGAGGTCTGGATTTGTGGTGGGAGCACATCTGACCTCCTCCGTTCATCTCGAGCTTTTATCACTTTCCAGCTCTCAGGAAACTTTGGGACCGTCCGTCCGGACTCCAGCGGCGGGTTTCGGGTTGTTGGAGTGTGTGTGTGTGTCTGTGTGTGTGTGTGTGTGTGTGTGCGCGCGCGCGCTTCGGGAATGCACTTTGCAGGAAACGCAGCGCGCGGCTCGGACACCTCCAGCTTTTTATTCTTTTTCCGAACGAGGAGCCGTAAATGAAAGAAGGAAATGAGCTGGTGAATGTGACATCATTTTCTTCAGTGCGACCCCCTCCCCCGTCCCCCCCTCGTCCCCCTCCCCGTCCTCAGTCCGCCGGGCTGAGGACCGACGACTCCGGCGCGATCGCTCCCCGGCCGGCCATGGAGAGAGGCGTTCGCGGCGGCCGAGCGGGGCTCCAGCGCAGGGCGGCCGGTGGAGGCGGCGGTTGGGTGCTGGTGGAGGCCCGGATGCAGGGAGGAGCGCCCTGGGGCTTCACCCTGCAGGGCGGCCTCGAACACAGAGAGCCGCTCATCATCTCCAAGGTATGAGCCCGATTTATTAGTTTCGTGAGTTCACAGGTTAGTGTGTGCAGGCCTCACGTCACAGGCTACTTTCAGGAAGGAGCATGACGTCATAGTTAATGAATCAGTGGTTGGAAAACCTATGGTAAACATATAGAGAAAGAACTTCATTAACCTCCAAGAAAATGCTCATTCAAACAAAGTGTTAAATAAATGTTTAAATACTTTGATTTTGACGGTGTTTTCCTGGCTCATGTTGAGGCGTTAAACAATCCAGCAAATTCCTGCACATCCGTGAAGTTAAGTCCTTCTCAGTGGACAGATGCTGAAAACCTTCACTAGAACTAAAGCAACAGGCCAACAGAGTTTGTCCCGGTTTGTAGGTCCAGCTCCAAAACTGGATCCTATACTGCCCATAATGCAACTAATAGCACAATGTAGTAGGATCCTCCCTTCATGGCAAATGTCAACATCTTAGAAGCTTTTGGTTTTTAAAAGTTCCCTTCAGAGTTTTAAAACAACACACACCTGTATTTATTTTATGATCGCATGACATTTCTAATGGTGTCCTATGTTGGCCAGCTACAGCATAGTCAAAAAGGGCTCATATGTCTTGACAGTGACGAGTGTTAATTACCTTACTGCTCAAACTGGTAATTATGATTCATGGATCATGTGGTGTAAGCTGTGAGCTATGATAAGATGTGCTTAAATGTCAACCGCTGTTGCTTACAATTCAGCATCTCTCGGTTAGTCACACTCAACAGTCATGTTCCAACCTCACAGAGAGCGATGCTCCTCTTTCACAGAGACGTCTTCATCCACGTATAACAAGCTTGTGTCATAAATAGTACAAACGCCACTGTTCTTTATCATGTTTTTCTCCCATTATCTTCAATAACAGCACAGGCATATAAGAGGCTGTAAGAACGACACCCACAGGTTGAAAGAGGTTTCATGTGGTCGTTTGGTGTCTCTCTGGTTGTTTTGTGTTTGTTGTAGTCATTTGATTCATCATCCTAAAAGAAATGTTGACTCGTCCATAGACTGTGCCACTTATGCACTGCTCGTGTATTTTGTCATCCCCGAAAGACTCTAGAAGTCATATATGAATGTATCACTTGGCCTTCGCGAACACCAGCCGGTCTTATCTATGACCTTGGATGTGACTGTAGGAGCAGTGAGTTTTAGAGTCAACTGTCTTTTGATTTTGGATTTGCTATCTTACTTTGCTAAGCAACTTGGCAAGGAAAACGACCACTGCTGAATCTTCTTCTGTGCTCGCAGCCATTGTGGCCTCATTGTTATCAAAATGCAAATCAGCGGACTGGTGTGTGTCTGGGCTTTTGCACGTGTGTGTGTGTCTGTGTGTGGAGGTTATTCTGGGATGAAGGCCAAACGGCTGTAAAATAGGACAAGAATGTGAATTATGTGTTTTCCTGGGTGCTTTTGAGCACACTCGTCCTTTTATTCTCTACTGTACTGAGGTCATTGTTTACACAGTTTTCCATGTTTGACCCGACAACTGCCCGGCGGTTGTTAACTCTGTCTCCATCCATGTGTTTGGTGGGTTTCACAGTTTGCCTTTATTTTCACTGATCCCTTTCTTAGTCACTACATACCTTTTTTTTGTTGCCTTCTTTTACTCTCTCTCTTCATGCTAAGGTGGCTGCCCCAATTCATCACCATATTTTTAGAAAAACCGTATCTCAGCTGACAAAGGACTTGTCAAATAGTCAGGTGTTCCCTAGGCGAGTTAAATATATGCAGCCACAGTGGATTAAACCGGGGTTCCCCTGTTTAATATCAGTGCACAACAGGTCTGTGTGGTACAGAGTTGGGGTCAGAGGTCACAGTGAAAGTTTCTGTTAATCCAGGCGGTTCAGTTCAGGTTAAACAGCCTTAATGAGTCTTAATCTGAAGGTCTCATGACTGGTATCCAATTGTGTGTGTGCACTAACGCTGCCAGTGCAACACCTTCCAAATGAAGCTTTAGCTTTGATCTTTTCGCTTTACTATTGTGCTTATTAAAATGTAGTTTAGCTGTGTTCACATTTTGTTTCCAATGGATAAAAGGCTTTCAGAACTGAGAAGTCTCCACAAGGCTCTTAACCGATGAAATATCTATTTAAACAAGTTTTGGTTCCAGTTTCCTTTTCGTACTGTAACACCTGTTAGATGCTGGATGTTACACTCATGCACTTAGACTTAGATGTCAATATGTCTCTCCTCTTGTCCTTGAATCCTTCTTAGAATGTCCTTACTGAAAGAAACCACCTAACCCAGTTAGACATTGTGTTGGCAACTTTGTTTAAAACCGGGTTTCCTCCTTACTCCAGAATGTTTGTATTCTTTCAGTTTCGTGCAAGTTTGCACGACAGAGACATCACCTGCACCCTCACTCCTTGCCTGTAAATTTTCCAAAGAGTGACCTGCTTCATTTACATGTAGTCTCCAGACATTGTCCTACAGAGATTTTGAGGTAAAGTCCATCAATGTCGAGTCCAATTGAGTGGGACATTTGTGTTGTCACGTACAGCTCCTCTAGGTGATGTCTAGATAAGTCAAGGGGTTCGGGGTAACTGAGGAACAATAGCTAAAAAACCGACCTGAGAGCCAGTTGAGGTCTGTCTGGAGTAATGACCTGAAGACTTTACTCTGCTAAAACTTGATTGTGGCAATGAAGCTGCTTGAAATAGTAAAAAAAATGAGGCCATATGTTTTTTGTGGCACCAGGTTATTACGACTAACGGGAATATGTTACACTTATGTTGGTGACGTAATTATAGAGCGAGAAAGTCGTTCTTAGCAGATGAGGTGGGAGGATGGATGGAAAAACAACAGGACAAGGTGTTTTTTCCCTGATTGTTTCTCACTGTTAACTGCGTGTTTAGTATGGTATCCATGGTGACACTCACTTGGAATTGCTACATCTACCACTACAGCCACAACTACTGTGTCAGGTTGGTTGTCCGTTACCATTTTGTCAGTCTGTATCTGTCCCACAACTTTGCAAAGCAGCTGGGTGGCTCAGTGGGTAACACTGCTGACCTTGACCCGGTAGGGTGCGGGTTTGATTCCTGGTATCTAATGTGGGCCTATAGGCACGAACCTTAATGCTACCTATCTGTCTACCTTGTTGTGTTAATGAGAGTTGGAAACACAAGAGTCACACTGGCAACCAGATGAGCAATGGCTACTGGAACAAGAATATATATATATGTCGTTTTTTCCATAATGGTAAAGATCCAAACACCAGCGACCATAAAGCTCCTTTTGGGCCGTACACTCCTAATATAGGGACGGCACCCACCTGGAGCAGAACTCCACCTCTTTTGGCATCCGAATATTGGCACTTTAATTTTGAACTTGGCAGCTTTCAGACTGTCTCACGCTCGTCATATAAATGGACTGCGGCTCAGTTGCTTTGACCTAATTAAATCACTCTGGGTGTCAAACTGTAGCACAATTGCTCCATACTGAGCGAGGTGCGGTGGCATCATTACACATGTCATTAATGATTGGTATTTAAATATACAGATATGATATTGTGCTCTTCTTATTGTAGCCTAAATGTTTTCTGCTTTGCAAATAGGAAGCTGCTGCACATAAATCTACAGTTTTACATGTATCTCTACATTTTAATTTCAGCAAAAAATTCTTTTCTCTTGTGTGGAATGATTTATTACAGAGAGAGTTTTGTTTTGCTGCTGAAATGCCTTATTATTTTACTACAATCAAAGAAAGGTTTTCTAGTTACTAATAAGTATGTTCCATTTACTCAGAGGTAGTTTACGTACCTCATGTGCTCGCGGTTGTGGCTTAATAATCATGCTCAAAACATCTCAGCTTAGTGGTCGGGAAAAGTTTTGTTCAGTCACTTGTCTTCTGTAAACAGCATCTGTTTAATGTTTAAACTGTGGCAAGATTGAACCATCCAGACTATCAGTGTGTTCGTGGACAAAACGCTCATACTTGTTGGAAATTCCATCAAATCCAATGTTCATTAAACAGCCGTGTCTCTGAAACAGAGGCTGAATGAGGCTTAGGATTTGTAAGTTCAATGACGAGAGAGAGAGAGAGAGAGAGAGAGAGAGAGAGAGAGAGACCATTCGGGAGAATGTACACATACCACATAGATCCATGTCTCTTCACTTCATCACTTTGCTGACTTCAGCAGCAATGGGATTTCTAATGGTGTCCTAAAACAGCTCAGTAATAACTGGTGTGTTTAAAGCATGAACTCTGTGAAGTTCCTGTATTTGTCTATAACACAAACTCTATTTTCTGCAGTCGTTTTATGTGTAAAGATTTACTAAAGAAGTCAAACATAGTTGAGTAAGTATAATTGTGATGTACTTGTACCCTTTTTTTACTTTCATTTGGATTTATTTTATTTAACCTGATTCAAATTTATAACATTACAATTCATAATATTGTACTTTTTCCTATAGTTGCTATGCAAGTACAAGTTTTAAACCTAAATCAAATCAAATGCTGATTTACTTTTATAGATAAAGCAGCCAAAGGGGTTAAAAGCATCTCCACCTTTACCTGCTGAAACATTAATCATGTTTACACATTATTGCATCAAGTACAAATTATCATTCATGAGGTCTTTAATTTTAGCACTTTTAAGTTTATTTTGGTAATAGTACACCCCCCCCCTCAAAACGTCCAGGTCAGGGGACTTTTTTTTTAGCGGAGCTCCTCACTGCAGTCGCAGGATGTTTTCCCAAATCACACAGTCTTTGTTGATTAGACGAGGCATGTTGTTTCAGTCATGGTATGAAGAGGCTGCGCTGCTCTGTTTGGATATCTCCATCTGCACGATAATGAATTTCAGCTGAAATACCATTACACACACACACGGAGTCACTGAGTGATCCTGCCGGCCTTATTTGGATATATTTATTCGTGAAAGAGGCAAACAGTGCAGGCATGTGCATGAGTTCCACAGAGCTCAGAAATAGTTTACATTTTAACACAATTCTGAGGTGAGGCTTCACTTTCAATTCATCAGCACGGTTATTTAGACACAGCTGACATTTGGGTGACTTTTTGCTTTTCATTACAGGTCTGTTGTAGATGCATTTGAAAATCCATCCGTGTAAAGTACATGAGCACGAATAACTTGAGAATTTAAAGCTGCAGTGTGTGGGCCACAACCCAATATGCTTTTGTTGAAAAGTAACACATGTTGTAATTCAGAGGAGGCTCAGACACACCCTGATCTAAATTCTTGGCGGCTGTACCAGCATTCAGAGTCCCACATGGGTGGGGTATAATATTTCAGAACAGAGCTAGATACCTTTGTCGATCACAGGAAAATATGTGACAATAACTATGGAGCCAAGGCATGTTATGATGTTATTGTATTTCATTGGGAACCTGATCTTGCCAAGGTTATAGAAGTTCTGTGCGATAATCTACATGTTGATGAAAGAATGAAGTTCTCTGCTGTCAGTTACCGAGATCCGAAAGTCTGAGAATGGGCAAAGACAGACATTAGGACAAAGGACATTTGTTGCACCTGTCAAACAAGTTAAATCTTAAATCTTCTCTTAAGGGTGAAGTTCAAGAGGTGTTATGGCTCAATTAAGCCGTAACATCCTGTTCACAGATTAATGCCCAAATGTGCACTTAGACTGAAGTTAAAAGTGAGATAATCTCCGGGGATCTGAACTTGATTTGTAAAAATTGTACTGACTTTGTCTTTGTAGAGAGAAGCTGAAGGTTTTTCCTTGAAGCAAGACTTATATTGTCTCTGTAGCTCATACACGCAGAATTCTTCATTTATCGTAGATGTTGCTACTAAGAAACTTCTTTGCCAAAATTTTCTCTTTGGTCCTCGCTCTACTCTTTTACCTTACACTCAGTTTCCACCTAATAAGGCATGGGCTGCTCATACTCTAGGAATAAAGACATGTGACTAAGTGTGTCTATATTTATATCTGGCATTATTTGGCAATATGGTTAAAAAAAACATTCCCCCCAAAGTTTGAACAAATTAGCTCACATCTACAAAAATATGATCCAGGTTGGTGGGCAAGGAAAAAGTATTTGGGATACTTTCATCCTGTCGGCTTAAAACTAGAATAGAAACCAGAAAGGGCTTGTTTCAGGTGATCTTTCAACGTGTCGGGTGCATTGCATTCTCAATTACATGATGTGAAATTTGACTCTTGCTTAAGTGCACAAAGAATCTGTCGGACTTTGTTTGTATGGTCTGTTTGACAGTTGAATAGTATTATTGCAGGGTTACATCACGACATCCAATATACTCCTATTAATAGGACGACGTAGAAGAAAAACTTTCACCCTCTTTTACCGCGATGTTCCTTATTCATTCATGTTTTTTGGGCCTATAAAGAATGTGTACTAGCATCCTTCTCTTGTCAATCAATCATCTAGCATCTAGACTTTGCAAAAGATACTGGACCAAACGGGCCAAATTCTCATAATATGAAGTCATTGTGGAGAGTTTGTGAAAAGTGTATTCACGGTTTTTTGTAATGATTCTCTTTGGGAAAATGGTCATGAGTGCAGTGTGCACCACATGATGAATGCAGAAGTTTTAGTAACGCAATTTAGCAACTACGCCAAAATTGTGTCACAATCACAGCCCTGTCCGTGTTTAGGTATCGGACATGAGCATGTGAAAACACGGCGTTTTCCTACTATTCAGTGAGACCGTCGCTCCGGCGAACAACAGCGCAGTGTGTTGACCAGTGAAATCTGGTCTCTCTGATAAACTGTTTCCCATCATGCAGACATCAGGATGGAGAAGATACATACTGCTACCGTTATACATTTTCAACGGTTTAACAGAAAACTACAGTGTCTATAGCAGCTTCTCTGCATCTGAAGCTTAAGAAACAACAATAGAGGAAGTAACCGTGTCCTTGTGCCGACTAAGTTTCACAAAGTCAGTTCATCTGACAGACCCAGCAAATGTCCATCACCTAGTCAGAGCCTGTGACGTTTGTGCAGAGACATTTAGACAGACATAGCAGCATTTGACTGAGCTTATCATAGAGACAATAACAGTGTGACCTAGAGATAAGGACGGTTCTGATATTACTGCACACACACACACACACACACACACACACACACACACACACACACACACACACTGACAGGCTGCTAAGAGGCATCACTGGCAGCACTGATAAACTGTAGATGCTGTTTGTGTTTCGGAGAGGGAGTTTCAGTGCAATCACCGCAGCATTACAAAATGATGACTGACCTCGAAGAAACTTGTTTGCATGTGTTATTAGAATTCTTACTTTTACTTGTCTTTCCACCAGCACTGTACAAGTTTTGGGGTTTTTTGTAGTTTTCTAAACAAAAAGTTTTCGACAGAAACGCACAAAATCAGCTTCCTAGTTCCAGGTCTTGACCATCAAAAAAGGATCTTAAATATGTATTTCAACAGACTGATGCCAAAACAGTTTGATGCCAAAATTATGACCTTGTTTTTCAGGGTTGGCCTGTCAGATAGTTTGGAAAAAAGGAAGACATTTATGGTGCTGTTTTTTTTGTTGAACTCGACTAAGAAAAAACACCTTCCAATGAATTTGGTGAATGTAAGGCTATTTTTGGAAATGCCTTGGCGTGGGTTGCTGGTGCGTCAAGTGTATCCCACCTTTCAGAACAATAGAAACCCTGATAGAAGGGGCCACAACAAGTGTAACGCAACAGGTTTCATCACCGTGTGTCAGTACAGAGATACGCACAGTCTAGACTCACTGCACTTTCTTACTGGCCTTAAATGTCTGTGTCGACGTGTGTACAGGTCGAGAAGGGTGGCAAGGCGGACGGTTTGGAGCAGCCTCTGCTGGCCGGGGACGAGATCATCATCATTAACGATGTGGAGCTGGCTGGATACCGACAGGAAGCCATTGCCCTGGTCAAAGGATCGTACAAGACACTGCAGCTTGTAGTCCGCAGGTATGTGTGCGCGCGTGCGTGTGTGTGTGTGTGTGTGTGCGGCGTGAGTGCTACTGTATTATTTACCTGTTTTAACTCAGCACTAATCATTAGTTGTGGAACCAGAACTCAGTGAGAGAGAGTTGTTGGGTGTTCAGTGGGTGATGATGAGCAAGACATTTTACGGTAGATTTCAGGGATCTTAGTGAATCGTTAGTCACTCCCGAGAAATATTGACCCTACCTCCTCCTTCGACTTTCTGGCGTCATCAGAATTACTCCCAGAAATATTAAAAGTCAGCAGATTCGTGCTCCTGCTGCGTGTGGACTGTACTAAAGTGGGTTTTTCACTGTATTCAAATGGAGGAACGGAATTGTAAACTTGAGACGTTTACCCCTTCCTTGCTGGCATCCTTGCTTCCTTTCTTTCAGCCTGTATAATCTTAGGTCATTGTCTAGATTTAAAGCAACACACACACACACACACAGAGGCTGGCAAAGATTATTTATTAGCTATCATGTCTCATCAGCTGTCATGGTATCACGCATCACCCCTGATTAGTTAGCTATAAAGATAAATTGTGGACAACAGCTTCTTTAAAATATCAAACGTAGCGCAATTTAAATGAGCATCCAAATCAATGCGCTCTCACAGAGACTATAGATGCGGCTCTTGAAATTATGGAATTCTTATTAGAACTGGATGGTAAGTCCTCAGGCTTCTGCCTTTCTGGGCCCACAGACCATGTGCACTAGCAATCCTGCAGCTCTTCTAGACTTTGGACAACAATAATCCCATTCTGACAATAAAAACACTCACATGGTTTACAAAGCACAAAAAAATGTTTTCATTATTTTGGAGCTGCTCCTTTTGCAATAACATCTGTTGGTCATGTGATTAATGCAGAAGTTGAAATACTAGTGTTGGCTACCACCCCAGAACTGCTTCACTGTCCAATGCTGACCCTTCTTAACGTCTTAAAACGAGGACTTCCTTAATCCGAGATTAATTCTTGAATGTTAAATCATTGATAAAATGATCACTGATGTTTCACACAGAAATTTTTCATCAATCCCCTTCGGAAAGTCTTGTGTTTTCTGATCAGTTGCAGCCATGGAGACCTCCTCCATGGCTGCTATGTCAGCGAGCATCTTTCTGAGTGTTCAGGTTATTCCTTGCCAGGTACAAAGCCAAGTATGTGTTTGGGTTTGGGGCGTGACTGCAAGCAAGGCAGCTGCTGCTACCTCCTGCGCTTTACTGGAAGACATGAGTGGCATGACACAACACAGGACTTTAGACTTTAGAGACACACACACACACAGACACACACACAGGTGTAGAAGAATACACGGCACTGTGGGAAGGCGTGGCAAATAGAGAACGGCGTGAGAATCTAGGGTCCAGACGAGGGGAGATCGGTGCCTCGTGTCTGCATGTGTTTATGTCTGATCGGCTTCCTGTGCAGATCCAATGGGCAACAATGAAAGATCGACTGTTCTCAGGTCTGTGTTTTATAAATCTACGGTGATTCATTTTGTGTCTTGTTGAGTGTGTGCTGAGACAGGCTGAAAGGTTAGAACGCTGGCTTGGCGTGGCCATGTGTAGTGGACTGTGCAGCAAGTCAAACAGTTACACCTGAGCGATAGTCACCTTTGCACTGCGGCGTTCTGCCTACAGACCCGGTTTCCCACAGGCAACAGGGGTCAGGAGAACTGGAGAATGATTGACAGCTTTAAAGGAGGCATTCTTCTTTGTGCTTTTTCATTGGATATGATACACTAGATATGTCACACGGGCAGAAGCAGCCAAGGTACAGCAGCCAGTATGTTCTAATACAGGAAGTGAAGTGATCAAAGTGAGAACTGATGCCTGTTGTCACTTGAAGAAGCTACTGGTTCAAAAAAAAAAAAAAAAAAGATTTCTACCCCAAATTTCCTTTTTAACAACTTCATACCAGTTCACCTCTGATTAATATGTAGAATACTACAGTAACCATGAGCCTCAGGAGTGAATCAGATGTGTAGTTTCACTACTAAAGGTGAGAACAAAACATGACACGACAAATCCTGTTTTTAAGGGGGCGTGTGCTGGATTTTCTCTGCTTCTTCATGTGAGCATTTATTTCTGTCGTATCACTTCACATCACTTCCTCTTCACACTCGTTGGTCAACTATCCTACTGTTCCCAACAGTCTGTAGGGAACAATAAAGATTTATTGAATCGAACTGATGGTTATTGTCACACGAGATCAAAGTCTGCATGTGTGACAATACACTGGCAGGTGTTTGAATGCACTTTGTGCAGATTTTCTCTGGCAGGTGTGACTTTATTGTGTGTGTGTGTGTGTGTGTGTGTGTGTGTGTGTGTGTGTCTCCTCCATCCATTGTCTTGGTTTGACAAAAGGTGTGTGATGTCGACACCAAACGCACCTGCCAGCCACCACCTTACTCATCACACCAGTCTGTCCATCTTCCTCCTTCTCCTCCGCACCTGCTGTGCTCTCTGCTGATTGGTGCCTTCAGGTGAGCCCTGATTGGCTGAGAACAGAGAAGTAAAGCAACACGCAAAGAGAAAGACAGGTATAGTTAGAACGATCACCATGCTGTTGGTTCCGTCACAACAAGCTGAAAATAAAGCCGAGCTGTTTTTGAGGAGCAGCCCCTCTGTGCTGTAAGTGCGTGTTTTAGAACATTTCTGCTGATATTGTTTTTCTATGTGTTTGTGTGATTCTTACATGGGTGGAGTTAAAACACAGATGGTGTGACATTAGGCACTGTACTACATCACTATCAGCATCATAAGAAACTACAGATATTATGTTTTGTTTTACTCTCATAACCTCTTTTCTGATCATCTCTCCTGTTTTCTAAGCTTTCAGACGTTTTAGTGACGTCATATCACGACTAATAACTTACACCAACAGTGTTGCTAACGCTGATAAAATCTACAAAAACAAGTCGCCATAGTTTAAGATGATTCTAAACAAACAAAGACACGTACTAATGTCAATAAGCAGTAATCAGCTTCTTCAGAAATACATCAACAAATCCCGAGCGCAGATCAAAACATTGGACAGTGACCTCCTGACTTTGAGCCTATTGCAAATAAGCTGTTTTCTCCAGCTGATTGTGAGCACTGGGGACAGGCCACGGCAGGTCGTTCTGCCCATGTTAGGCTGCTGGGCTTGGCTGAATTAAACTCTGTAAAGCCCTGCAGGGTGTTTAAACTGAAAAGGCACCAACCAGCAAGAATGTGGTTTGTGGCTGGTAACAATGTAAGGTGCTTTTAGGAAAAGTCCCACATATTCTTTCCTTATGACCGTCCTTTCTTTTCTTAACCAATCACTTCATCTGTCCAGCTGCTGTTTTAAATAGTGACATTCAAATGATGTCACTCTATACTTATAACTTATGTACTTGCTCACAATTGTAACTGCCAAGTAGCAACCTCCTACATTGGTGATTTAATATTTCTTTATTCACCTTTATTCATTCACGGGGGTTTCACAGAGAGGCCACCTCTCATTCCAATCACATTCAAACCTGGAACAGTTTGGATAAAGAACAAAGCATACTTACTGAGACATTTGTTCGAATGCAGTCTATCGAGTGTAATTCACCCCAATCTTTTTTTCCCATGATGCCCCAGTCCTGTAAAGCACCTATGAACATGTGGACATGTCTGTCCCTTACACACCGTTTTTAGTTGACTGCATGTTTTAGTCACTGTCTGCTTTTATCTGTGGTTATAGACAAGTGGATTCTTGCCTTTACATGTATTTATATTAAACCACGTACACCATCATAAACCTACATACACCAGCATCATTCTCTCTTAATATGTGATAGACATCGGGGTAAGAAAATTGAATTACATCACGTAACATTGCACAACAGTATAGTGGGGTTGACAAGTACTTAGTCATCATCTTATTTTGTGACAAGTCTTTAAACAGTCTAAATATGGAATGTAAGACTAAGAAACAGTTCTAGTGATTTCTATTTGGTCATTACCTTTTGTTAGGTTATGAAAAGAAAGATGCTTAAAATCACACTGACTTTGACAAAGTCGTTTTCCACTTGTCAATGTTAATCAAATGGCTTTATAATTCATGTAAGTCTAGTTTTAAATACTGTATATGTTATAAGTTAAAAAATGCTTAAAACAAGTGAATTGCATAAAAAACTGCCCCTTATGAAGAAGTGTCTTAAAAGAACAAGGATATATATTGTCTTGATTCTAGATTTTTCTTCATAGATTCATAGATTTGACTTTTTGCAGTGTGTATGTGTGTGTTTAGCATCAAGACTTTTCCATTTCACTTATTGTTTTGCCATCTGCTGTGTCGGGCCCCTTGTTTTACACTGACCCTGATGTAGATCAGACCAAATGTGAGCCAGATCTGGACAGCTGTGATTTTAAGGGGAGTTTGCCGTAATTATTTCTTGGCAAACAGCAGATGGGTGCAGTGACTCTCCAGAGTCTTGTCCTTACAGTGAGGTTGCCAGGAAACAAATCCAGGCTCTGCTCACAAGTAAAGGACACACGGACACACTGTGTGTGAAGAAGTAGTTGCAGCATGTAAGCATCAGTTGCTGGACGGTGTAAAGTGATTTTTTCATCTGTTTATACTGAATCAGGCTGTTTCCCCCACCTCTGGTCCTAATGCTAAGCTAATGTAGCTACACCCCGACTCCAGCTCTGTACTTCACCCATCCATGTTCGTGAGGTTGATGCTGAACATGTTCACATTACAGAAAAACAGGAGTCACTTCCAAAATGCAGCATCATAGGAAGCATCCCATCTTTGAGTCCAAATCCAGAGAAATCTGCTCTGCTTTTAGAAACAGTTTGGTGCAGTCGACCTTTGTGTGCGTGTGAGTGTGTGTGGATTGTTCCCAGTGTTCCCAGTGTTCCCAGTGGAGCCTGTGTGACGGAGCTGTTTTGTGTCTTTGATACCTGACACTTGTGGCTTTCCTCGAGAGTAATGAAATATTCGCACCACTCACCTGGGCTCTGAATATGTGCGTGTATGGCTGCCTGTCTGGAACTAGGGAAGGCATTATACTGCACTTATCAAATAGTGTGGGTCAAGATTTTCAGAACGACTTTTTGTGTCACCTACCTGGAAATTACCTGTTTACGTCCTGTTTGAGTTTGTCTAGTGTGCACAATGCCAGTGCTCCTTGTATTGTGCGTGAGTGTGTGTTCATTATCTGGATTACTCATTGACTTGCATTGTGCAGATGGTTTTTCTGCATTTTGTTTTCTGGTTCCTAGTAAAGCAGCAGTTGGCACTTCCTTGGTGTTAAGTTACACATGACAAGGTTTTATTTCTCTTGAGACAAAAAAGAAAAGCTACACTAGGCACCTGCTGGTCGGGAACGGAGTATTAGTTACAGCCATAAGCAACAGAACAGAAAAAAACACTCATGGTAAAAAATGACAAAGTTTGTCCTAAGTGTGAAACTAAACATCTCTTTTATAACTCTTGGTCTGGGTTTCAGAAGGTTTTTCATTTGCAGTGATTTTATAATTATATAAATACAAATAAAACTTAAATAAACTCACAGTAATTTTAAAACACTCTCAAGAAATTACAGTTGAAAACATTCATAGATTCATAGATTAGATTTGTACCAGGGAATCATTTTTCTATTTATTATGTAAAATATCGAAAACTTGATCAATTGATAAATTACATGGAATTTGTGCAAACGTCTTTGTCCCTATAGAGGAAGCCCACTGACACCAGTGATGGCTGCCACTGCGTAGTTTTGTATAGTGAATTCTCATTTATTGTACGTTTACCTGAAGCACCGCGCAGAGAGGACGAACAGGGGCTGGGCAGAGCAGGGGGGATTGATTTTCAGTGTCATGCTACTGCCAGCTTAACTTTCATATTGTAGCTTTAATGTTACACACAGTGTTCATTCACAAGATGTTCAATGTGATAAATACTACACCTGCTGAACATCAAGCAGCAATTATCTCATAATTTTGAATGATAAAGTCAACTCTACTTCGTGTTAGTGATAAGATTTAGACAAAACCTCATAAGGAAACGCCAACAGGCTAAGTTAGTAATTTATTATTAATCTATAATTGTTATAAATGTCCCACATAAACTAAACCCTGTAAAACCCTGCCAAACATTATATGGTGTATTTTTGGCAAAAGCCCAACAACTGCTCTTGATGCTGTGCGGTTATGCAATTACAGAGGAGACTGACGTGTCTTGTCATAGTGAGCAGTGTCTCGTCCATATTAATGACAAGTGTATATTATTTAAGGCTGTCAGTTGGAAAACACTCCACAGTCAGTCAGCAGGTATTTTGTCAAGCAGGTTTGGCAGCTGTGTCCTCTGGTTCTTCACTGTTCTTCACTCAGCATTTGCATGTGCTTTGCTTTGTTGAGGTTGTGTGTGTGTGTGTGTGTGTGTGTGTGTGTGTGTCCCTCCTCATTCAGTGCCTCAGTTCTGACCTCAAACATAAGTCAGTTGAACCACATGAAGTTAGCAGGCTTTGGATCTGACCTGGGCAGGCTGAGGTACAGCAACTACATAGACTGCACCACTTCACACACAGATTGTATCATATTTCTACAAACAAAACCTACGTTTTTCACACCGTTATGAAGTCATTACAAATTGGCTTTGATGCATGCACAGTATAGATGTCCTGAAACGTGTGGATGCTTGCAATGGTATCAATCTGCTGCCTTTCGAGCTTCCATCTCGACTGAGTGGTAGCTGGTTGCAGGTTTAATTTCTTCCCGTTCAGCCACAAGATCGTTGCTCACACTGATGCTGGGCGACAGGTCCTGGATCACATTTGGCATTCCAGTTCACCCCAAAGTTTGTGGATGAGGTTGAGGTCAGGGCTCTGTGTAGATCAGTTACACTCTTTTACAGCAAACTGGGAAAAACCATGTCCTGTAGGAGCTGGTTTTCTTTCATGTTAAAACAGGAGAGCATCTTCCCCAAATTTATTGACATAAAGTTTAAACCACCGTAGAGTCTGAGATAATAAATGTTTGCTGTAGCATTAAGACTTCCTCTCTGTCGAACTAGGGGCTTAGCACACAACAGGAATCCGTTTAGAGTAGTGTAGCAGCATGTGAGTAAAAATGATTTAGGGCCCATCTAAAATTTATTTGTGGCCAGACTGGAGCACATGCCCCATCAACATAGGTTGGCACATTTGGAAAAAGATTTAAAAGGTTTCAAACTCAAATTAAAAATGTTTATGAAAATAATAAACTTCAATATGCTGATAGTTTGTTCAAGAAGTGTCAAATATGTAACTTATCTACATATTAAACTCCATATATTCACGAAAAAATCTTCAATCCTTTGCAGAGATAATCTGTCCGGTTGCTACTGCTGCAAAATTCTATTGTGACTAAAAAAACGAAGCTCACTCCTCTGATTGTAGATGTAGGGTAACATATAGAGTTTATAAACTGAGCTTGTGTGACTTATGTGTTCACATGTATATTTAGATTTTTTTTATGTCCGTTATTTATCTATTCATGTTTTGAAAGAACTAATTTAAAATGTAAAATTAACTGCTGGATTTAAACTAGAAATATACTTAGTGACGAACGACCAACAAGAATTTGAAGACTGTCTTTTTGCAAGTTCTAATCCCAGTTGTGTAGTTCTGTGTAGGTGCCCCCTCCTTTTCTCCCTCTGTCTCTTTGTCTTTCATTCATCTCCAGTGACTCTGTCCTTTGTGTTCTTTTGTTATTGGTTGACGTAATTGAGCTGAATGAATGTTTGAGTTTCTCTGCTCAAAAAGAAGAAGAAGAAGAAGCTATTACAGGAAGAGACCACCACAATACTGTTTCCCAGGCAACTTCTGTGTGTCTATGTGTGTGTGTGTGTGTGTGTTTGCATTTAAAACATTGTGAAGACTGAGATCCATTTACACAGTCACTTTGTGGGGATTTGTCTGGCAACCATTGCTCTATAAAACAGTGTTAAAACTGGACAGTTCTGCAAAATTCTGCACTACATTCAATGTCAGCGGATTGAAAATGACTATTTCCTGTGGGATCAGTTTACTGTAGTAAAGTGAATGTAAATGATCCTAAAATAAATCTCTTGTCATGTCAGTGAAAGTGCTTTGACCTCTACTTGTTCCTAACTACATGGTCGGCGGTTCGATTCATGGCTTTCCCAGCTGGGAGAACCCCAGTTTGCTCTCAGTTTGGGGCACCAGTGAGGTTATCGCTGTGTGAGTGAGAAGCATCATTGTAATGATGTTTTGTAGGTAGAAAAGTGCCATATGAGCACACATGTTTTTTCATTTTTCACACAACCACAACTCTCAAACTTGCAAGTTATTTACATTTATTTATGATTCATTATGATAAGTTTGAAAGTGGCTCACTGTTTATTGCTGCCATGTGCACATGTCACTGTACCACTGACGTATAACTGGGTCATTTCATTACAACAGGCAGATGGCAGATCATTATTATATAGATTAAATATGCATCCACTCACTTATTGTGTTCAGGGTCACAGGGCACTGGAGCCTATCCCAGCTGTCACTGGGTGAGAGGTGGGGTACACCATGGACAGAGAGACACACAGACAGACAAGAATTTAGTCCTTCAGGCAATTTAGAGTCACCAATTAGTTAATTAATCAATTAATTAACCTACCTGGAAGAACATGCACACACTCCACTGGTCAGGGTTGGAACCAGGCAATGCTAACCACTCATCCATCCTGCTGCTCATAACTGGGTCACTTCATTAGATCAGACAGATGACCGATTATTATTGTACAAATGAAATAGAAAATAAAAATAACTAAAGTCAGTAAAATAACCAAACAAAGTGTAGTGTAGTTTGCATTACCTGAAAAATGTAAAACCTTCTGTCTGGCAGCAGTTGGGGTGTGAGGTTAAGCTTGAAATCCATCCCTCTGGTTTGTTTTTCGCACAACTATTGTGATTTTTTATACCTTTTCTTATCAGTTATATATGAGTTGATCATGTACTGGTGTAATTTGAAGAGCAATAACGATTCATGCTTTAACACTGGGTGCACAGTATCACTCATCAGTGTGATTCAAGGCCTTGAGGCTTTGAGGTTCAAAAGGGGAGCAAAATGAAAATTATCTATGTTTTAGCTATATTTGAGGGAGACTATGGCTTCACTGGTAAATCAGTTCAACAGTGAAACCCTGTAGAAGCAAGATATATCCCATGGCATCATCAATTATGTGTATTAAATAAACTTAAATAAAAAATATAAATTGTTATGGTGACATAAAATTGCATTTATTGTGATAAAATATTTCATTTATTTTGCCCATCTGCTGATTTCTGAAGCTAAGATAGGATAGGAAGGATTCTCCAGGTAAGATTTCACCCCAGCTCAGAACCTGTAAAAAAAGATTAATAGTGCTCTGACTAAATGAGTAACTACATAAAAGCCACCCAGCTCAGGTAAGATGAGTGCCACGAGGTGCAGAGGTAGCAGTGTGTGTGTGTGTGTGTGTGTGTGTGTGTGTGTGTGTGTGTGTGTGTGTGTGTGTGTGTGTGTGTGTGTTGAGATAGAAAGTGGAATGTGACAACATGGTCCCTCCTGTTGTGGTGATTTCAGGGTGTTGTGGCAGCAGCACATTCCTCTGACCTGCTCAACAGGTTTCACTTAAATGGGCCATTATCTGTGTACGTGCCTGTGTGTGTGTGCGCGCGGGCACGTGTGTGTGTGTGTGGGGTACAGTTAGTGTTTGATTGTCTGCTGTATGAAGTTTGTTCTGAATACACATCAGTGGAATGTCACCGGCTTATAAAATACGTTTGGGTGTGTTTTTGTGAGCGTGTGTGTTTTTGTAACTTGTGTATTGTGTTCTTTATTCATTGCTCAGTTCAAAAGAATCATAGATTTAAATGGTTCTGGTGGGTGGAGGAAGCAGCTCCTATTTCATTTAAAAACGGAGCCTTTGGTTATGTGATGACATAATTTCCATCATACTGTATACATTCTGATAAGAAAGGTTTATTTAAAGTTTGAAGATTTTTTTGTGGAACAATGTCAGATCAGAGTATCAGATCCAAACGGTGTCCATCAGCTTACAATCAATAAAGGCAGAAAACTTAATGACACGTTTAAAATATATAGAACTTCAGTTAATCAAACACTTCAGGCAGCATTAATACATTTACCATTCCATTACAGAAAATCCTGTTTCCAAAAAAGTTGAAGCTAAATCTCAGAATTAAAAATGGGGTGGGGTCCAACGCCTTCTGCATGTGGTTCAGCAACATAAAGAAAAAGTTTCTCAACATAATATTGTTAGGAGTCTGGGTATCGATGGTGCATAAAATCATTAAAAGATTTTATGAATCTCCAGAAATCTTTGTATGTAAGAAACAAGGCCAAAAACCAATGGAATGGTCACTGCATCATCACTGCATGAGCTCAGGAACAGTGAAAACCACTGGCAGTAAATAATAATTTGTCTTTGAATCCACAAATGTAAAGTAAACACTCCATGCAAAGAAGTGCTCATATATTAACAATATCTAGAGGCGCAGTCAGGCAAAGCTGAAAACTGTCCTGACATTTGACGAGTCAGAATTAGAAATATTTTCTGGAAATCATGGATGCCAACCATCTGACATGTTGTCAGTGCACAGTTCAAAAACCACCATCTGTGATTCAACATTTGATATGTTGATCTGTACTTTTTAAAAATCAAATTTAAATTCGAAATGATTTGCAAGTCATAACGTTCTGTTGTCATCACAACATTTTCATGTACACATGTTATGATTAGAGGGGAAAGAAGAGGCATTTTGATTGGTCCAGCTGCTGCGTGTGTCTTATATTGGACTGCATCTTTCTCTCTCTTCTCTTTCGATTTTCTGCCATGATCTTTCATGTTGCTCCCGCTTGCGATTGGGCTGAATGAACACAAATAAAATGAATGATGAGCCTCCTCATTCGTATAGCACACACAAACATGTATGTATTATATAAAACTATAGTCCTGCAAGATCTTTAAGAGGAAAATGACAGTTGAAATGATAGTGTCCCAGCCAACGTACTCACACGGAATTGATTGCATGTGAATTCATACATACTTTAACAGCAGGTAATTTTCTCTTTTCTCTCACACAGGAGTATTTCGGTTTCCATGCTATACTGACCTTTGACCTCTTCAAGCTACTTGTTGACATGCTTTATTGTCTTGACGTGATCTGCAGGCCACTGTGGTAAACAGCTTTTGATAAATGACTGAAATGTGAATGTTTTAGGCAGAAAGAACAGACAATGCAGACGGTCCTGTTTGAACCAGTCGGACCTGAACAAAGCACACATGGTTTACTTTGGCAGCCATGCGGCGATTCTGTTGGCGTGATGGTTGCGATTGTGTCGTGGGACAGATAATCACATGATTTATTGGCAAGAAACAGTTTAGAAATATAGTTGCAAAATAAAGTCAAGGCACTTATTGGAGCATCAGTTGGTCATAAAACGCGATCCGATCTTCACAAAAGTCACACATATCAACAAACACAATATTTCTAAGCTGATAAAACAGCCATGAGCTTTTGTGTCTGTATGGAACACACCCTTTAAAGATGCAGAGTTTGTGTGTGACTGTGGATAAGCAGGTAGAGATTCAACATTTGATATGTTGATCTGGACTTTTTATAAAATCATATATAAATTGAAATGATTTGCAAGTCATTACATTCTGTTGTCACACAGCATCCCAACATTTTTGGAAACGGGGTTGTAATGTAACTTAAGGTACTCACGTTACGATTAGAGGGGGAAAGAATTGTGTGTGGCTGTGGACAAGCAGGTAGAGCAGTTGTATGTTCAATTCCCAGGTCGTCCTGTCAAATGTTAAATCCCAACTTTGGTGAGTGAGTGAATGAGAAGCAGCGTAAAGTGCGTTGGGTACCAGTAAGGTAGAAAATAAGAGCAAGATGGCAACAGTTTTTTAGAAGTGGTTGAACCACCTTTCCAGCAATAAACCTTAACCAAGAGCTTCAGGTGGCTGTGGATTAGACTTGTCTGGTGTGTACAGCTGCTTTTGGGGTCACTCGACATCCTGTAGTGCCCACACACGATACAACATTAACCTCCACAGGTAGGTGGAGGTGAAAAATCTGTCTGTGGTTTGAAGCTGTTTCACGATAATCGATGATGACAAAAGCAAAGTGGAGCGCGAGCTCTGTTCTGCTAAAGTCTTAGGATCCAGTTACTAACAGTCGTACTCATGTTTCTCTAAAATATTTGTGACTGACATCTGTGACAACCAAGTGAGGTCTACAGTAACTGAACGCTATCAGAAGTTTGCTTTATGTTGCAGTTATTTTATATTCCATATTCCTGTTTGCACCTCTCCATCTGGGACCATCTCACCTCAAATTGGTGCTTTGTTTGTCTTGTTTTCTTTTCTCTTTGTTCTTTTCCGGAAAAAGTTGTTCCCAGCCCTCGGCGTGTTTGTTTTGGCAGAAGAACACACGGTGATTTCGTTCTTGTGAGATTTGTAGGTTTGAACACGTCACAAACCTGTGACAGTTGGTGGGAAAATGTACGCGTGACCTGTCAAGTTATTGAAAGTCCTTTCAAAGTCTTTATGTGCCAGCGTCATCTGCCAGTGTCTCCCTTTAGTCAGCATTGTCGGGGTTTGGTGCTTGTATCAGTAGTACAAGTATTAGTATTGGCAAATACTCAAATGTAATTGGTACTGGGACATCTGGGCTCTGACCGGGCCAGTCCAAAAGGCAGATTTTTTCTCCGAAGCCATTCTGTAGTGGATGTATGGGATCATTGTCCTTCTGCGTTGCCTAGCATTTTCTGAGCATCAGCTGTAGGTACCTGTAGGACACTGTGTTGATCCTGCAAATTTGATTTCCCCTCCACGATGGCAGTTGGTCCAGGTCTAGAAGCGGCAACGCAGCCCTAAATCCTGATGCTCCCCCCGATCATACTTTACTGTTGGATGATGTTTTCCTGTTGGGACGTGGTTCCCTTTTTGTTGTGCTGTGTGATCTTCCCAAGTAGTTCCACCTTTTGTTTCATCTTTTTACAGGATATTTTCAGAAGAGTGTTGCAGTGTGACAGTGGTCTTGGGCTAATTACAGGAATGCTGCCATGTTGTTTTTGGAGAGCGCTGGCTCCCTCCACGGTGTGCCCTGACATGATGGAGTTGCTTGTTAAATGTTTTGCATATGGTCCATTCGTGAACGGTGATGTAACTGAACATTTTGTTGAATCTTAGCAGGGCAGCAACTTGCTCTAGAAATTTTCCAACACTTTCCAGCTTAATGCAAATCAACAACTCTAACTGAAGGTCTTCTGAGTCTCTTTTTGAGCGCCATGGCTCTCATCATCGCAGATGTTGCATATGAAGCCCAGTGTTTTTCCATCATCACTTTGTATGTTTAGTGGGTGTGTTAAATAAAGACATGAAAGATCTTGCCGTGAAAGATCTTTGTTGTTATCAACCTATAAATGTTATTTATGTTGATATTTGTGACTTTGGTGACAGTCACATTATATCACCAATTTATGCAGAAAACCAGAAAATAGCTCTGGTAGCAGTTCTTTGAATTTATTGCATAAATGTAATGTATAAAATACAAAGCCTCACACGGTGAGTACAGGCGTCCCATTAAAATAACATTTTCATTTCCGTCTGCCTTCTCAGAGAGATTGATCCAGGATACATCGAGGAGTTTGACACTTCGCCTCCCCCAGCCCTCCACCCTCCTTCCCCACCTCGTCTTTCTTCTCCAGCCCCACCGTCGACAGAAAAACACCAATCAGCATCCTTGTCATCCCAGCACAGCAGACCGTGTTCGGCAGGAGGGTGCAGCTGCGCATCAGAAACAGGTGGGCGAGCATGTTCAGCTTACCAGATTATTAGGAACCGTCTACTCCAGTCAGAGTTTGGGCTCGTGTTAGCAGTTCGTATGCGACATAAGGAGAAGAGGTGGGACAGTGCGTGTGAGATGACGAGCATGTGAGAGACTGTAGCATCTCGGACAGGAGCTTCCTGTCTGGTTCAACAGTTCCTGCCACTTTCCATAAATTTCATAACATGTCAGTCAGTCACACAGTGCTGGGTAATAACAGGAAGTGATGTCAAATCACTGAGAGCTTCATGGCTGTCAGCCCTGGTGGTAGGATGTCCTGCCTCGGCTTCCTTTAGATATATATGTGTGTGTCTATGTGCGTTACAGTCCGTTCAAAAAGATTTATTATAGTTTCCTGTTGTGTTTTTGTCACCGAAGACTCAAGAGTAGATCAAGAGGAAACAAACAGGACAAACGTGCCCTGCTAATGGCGTCATTGCAATGACCTCACTTCATGGCTGGTGGTTTGTACATCTAAATTTAAGCTGGGATATCTGGTGTTTTTATGGATTTTGATGATTTATTGACTTGAGTTTGAAATGTATTTGGTCAAAGCAATGTGGGTTTGTAAGAAAGCTTTAAATAGGGATCTTATCACTGCACTGTCTGCTGTGGCCAGCATTCCGTTTTTTCCCACGCTGCCTCGTCCGCCACAACATGCACACCACCAGGTGGTGATCTGGAGGCTCGACCATCATCATCATCATCATCTTTAGGAGACAGGCTTGACTCTGTCTGTACCGTATTGTGGGACTGTACGGGTCCCCCATATCACAGTCAGCTGGGGTCTTATTCACCACGATAAGAAGTAATCATTAGATTCTGTGTAAATTAAGTTATTAAGTATTTAAGAGTGTTATCATCGCATTCAACGTCTGGTCTGAGTGTGTTATGAGGATAATAGGTGTAGGTTAACAGGGTGCTACCCTACTGCCCAATCAGCTCATTAGGCCTTTATCAGTCACAGGGGCAAGGCCCATAATTTAAACCCCATTTATTTTTTCTCTGCTTTTCATTTTAATTTCTGGTCACCAGAAAGGTGCTTGATTTATTGCCTGTTAAAGGAAGCACTGCCCTGTATGTATGACATTTACAGGTTTCTGTCTGACTGTCCTTCCAAACAGCATCCAGCTGTCACACGGTACCTACAAGGGTTAAAGCACTTAAGGATCCTTTGGGGCAGCTGTGGCTTTCGAGATCTTTTAATCTAAAGAGGGAAATGGCTCCTGCTTTACAGTCCTGTGCCTTGTGGCCCACTAATAACCGTCATTTTCTGTGGGACATTGAGCAGTTTTGTCCTTCTGAACTACAGTCGCATACTGTCACCTCAGTCTCTTTCTCCCTTTCATACACACACACAGTGAGAGTCTATAAATTCTGACACAAAGTTCTACAGGCACTTTTATCTTAATATGGAGCTCAGCTGCTGGAGTTGTCAGCGTGTGTGTGTGTGTGTGTGTAATGATCACGGCCTCGGGAGGGTGCTAGTGTGACTGGCTTCATTTTTGTCTTTTGTGCCATTATCCAGTGATTAAAGCTGAAGTCTGTACTCGGCTCACACGTCCCTGCGCTGTAGCTCTCACAGCTCCAGGGTGCACACCGTGTTTTTCGTGCTGAAATGTGACCGAACCAAACAATCAGCGCATGTCGCTAATTACGTGTCCTGCTGAAAAGCTGATGATCAACATGTTTGCAGGTGAACTCCTGGAATAATCCAGGCTGTCCTTGACTGTTGGGCTTTAAGAGTCTGAGAAACCTTCAGAACGGCTCCTCTCCCACAATCCCCCGAGCTGTGCGGGGATCAGATAGCACTGAGGAGAGAGGATGGGGGTGAGGGCTAAGAGGCCCCATGAGGCTGGGTGTTCATCTGGAGAGGACAGACGGGGCGATTTACAAACACACACGTTCTGTTTCTCTGATTTCTGCTTTCGTATCCTGCTCTTTTATCCAACCTTTTCCCTTTTCACCTCCTTTCCTTTTCTTTCCTGCTCCTCCTCTCTTCCCACTTTCATCTGTTTGTCTCTCTTTCACTGCCTTTTTGTTTTCCTCTCCTCTCTTTACATCAATCCATCCTGTTTGTCTTTGATTTATTTAGATTTCCTTTATTCCTTTATTTCCATCTCCCCTCCTTACTGCCTTCATTTCCTAACATTTCCTTCCTTTCCTTTCCTTTCCCATCCTCTTCTCTTTCCTCCTCAGATGTTTCCTTAGTTGAATCACCATTTTTCTAAAATGATATCATCACATGATTGCACAAAAATACACACACACCAGCCTTGCAAACTCCGTCTCACACACACACACACACACACACACACACACACACACACACAAAAGCAATTAGCATTTGCATGTATGTCTTGGCACACTTTTAACACACAAAGTTAGTGTGTGTCCTCTGAATCCACACTGCTAACCATCTGTCTCTCTCTCTGTAATTTGTTTTCCGGGGAGATCAGAGATATTACTGTTATGGCTGTGGGAACAGTTTCCTATAGCAACAGATAGAGTCTCTTTGGAGAGACACGCCCTGCACACGTGTTCACGCGCACACCCAGACACACAGAGGACAGCAGAGACATGAAAAAGTGTTTTCATTTTTGTGTCACAGTTTTAATCCAAATTAAGTTTGAATATTGTGTTTAAAACACATTGGCAGTTATTAAAATAACACTTTCAGAGGACTGAGTGCATTTTGTCACTAGTTTCTCTGGACTAAGGACATTCTTGACAACAGTATTCGGCAGAGCTCAAACCTGGCAACCCTGCCATGAGGACAGGATAGGATAAAAGCAACATCCACTCCTTTCAGCTACATGAAAAGAAATCACCAAAGTCAGCCAGGTCACCTTGAATGCTAAGTGTCACCCACAACCAGTGTCTGTTGTTTCACTGTTATTTCTGGTTCCGTCCAGTTTCCGTCCAAAAAGTGGTTTCCACTGCAAATCTACAGTATTTAATGCATGGACAGGGACCTGAAGGACACGGTGATTCTGATGACACAGATTTGGCAGACATGAGCTGCACCTGCCAATCAGATTAATACTGTGTGAATGTGGGAGATTATCTGTGTTGTTAACACAATGTAGAAAATATTCAGTAGCTCCAGATTTTGCTGATTATTTAGTTCTGATCAGAAGAGGCGTGCTGACACACACAGAGACACTCTTTAATCCTCCCCGCTCTGAGAGACCAAACTGCCTCGAGTTTTCCTTAAGTAGGTTGTTCTATATTGAAGTGCCACAGCAGTACAGCTGTGCTGTGGTGAACCTTAGTGAGTATAACCAAGTTTTATCTTACCAACACTATACTACAATAAGATCCCTTCAAATATCACCACTAAGCTAACTAGTAAAATGACTCATTTTCATAACCAAAGCAGCAGCTGATCTGTGTCAACTCCATTAAACCCTAAAAACTCCAACTCAGACATGAAGTAAGTCTGTCATATTAACATTTAAACTTTGTGTCAAACAAAGGATCAACTGCTATTTATGATGCGTGTACAAAATGAAAAATTGGCAAATAAATCGGCAAATTGTTTTTCCTTTACCTGTTAAAATTGTCTCTTTAAATTCACAAAGTCAAATTGTAAGCTCCATTTAAGTTAGATGGAATAAAAGGATGGAATATCACTCCTGCATGTTTTACTGTCATTGCCTCAAGCTGCCAAACCCGATATGTGTTTCTGAAAGTGATATTTGCTCCCTAAAGGTTTGTGAATGAGTCTTAGCCTTCTAACCAGTCAGACAGTTTCAGGAATACCTGCTTGATTAGTAAGTTTTGCAGCTGTTTTTGCAATTTGATATTGACTAATTCCTGAAGGTTTATTTCGAGTGCTATAGCGCTGCCTTAGGCATGGAGCCTCATCATGAAATACTTGATATTTGCCTGAGAACTATGAATGTTAGTGCTACTCCATCTGTTCAGTGACCGTGTTTTGACCTGCTGGTGGTGCTGAGAGATAAGGCTGCCAGAACCAACTTAATATACTGTATCTTTGAGCGTCTTTGATTATCTGCAGAATGTCGAACAACAATCCCGCCCAATAGCTGTAGAAATTCAGTGCAGACTAAAGTCTGTAGAACCATGTCACTAACATGGCTAAAAAGGTTTTTTTTGTCATAGCTTCAATGTTAAGAACCTAAAAATTACCAACTAAGGATTTTCTAAAATCTTTCAGTACCTCACACGTAGTTTATTAACTAGCCAGAGACAATAACTCTTAACGTTTGCTGATTTGTCTCACCTCATCTCTGATAATCTAACAGTCAGTAATAATGAGTTTATTGTTTACTGCAGAACCACATGCTGCATCATGAGATTTCTCTCTCTTCACGGCTAAAACACACACACACACACACACACACACACACACACACACACACACACAAACACACACAAAAAGAAACACTGTTTTCAGCTCATTTCTCATTTCTGTCTTCCCTTTTCTTTCTCCTCCATCCTCTCTCTCGCTATTATGTGGCTCCTTCCTCCATCTCTCCCCTCAGCACTTATTATCGCTTCTTCTTGCCCCCTCACCAGGTTATTCTACTTTTCATATTAGTTTCATAACTGTTTAACGGGACAGTATTGTGGATATCCCTTGCTCTTGTGCTTTTTCATCCTCCCTTTCCTTTATCTCGCTCTTGCCTCTTTTTTCTACCATCTCTCCATCAGTTGCTTCATTCCTTAGTATCTTCCCCCTAACAATCCTTATCTCCCTCCCTTTCTTGCTACTCATTCCTTTTGCTATCTCCCACCCTGCCTCTCTGCTGTACTCCCTCCTCTCTCTCTCTCTCTCTGTGTGTTCTTCATAGACATTCAATGCCTCTCGCTCACACACCACATCAGCAGCTTCCATCCAGACCAAGCTATGTTTACTTCATGCTTTTATCGTATGACAGGATAATGATGCTTAATTGATTCATTTGCTTAACAAGCTTGGGGCTGGGAGCCAACGCAGCGCGAATCAGCAAGAAGCGCCAACCCCGGGCGGGAGCCGGAGCACAGGGACAGATCAGAGGGTAGTAAACACAGGATCAGTCGAGGCGAGTCGTCGATAGCGTTTTGATGGAAAGTAGAATAGATGAACAAATTGCAAATTGCAAAGTGAACAGATATGTTCTGCAGTAGAGTAGTTGTGAGGACATGTGGTTTTTAATGACTAGTAGATATGAGAAAATAAATCTTCTTGGAGCTTTTTCTAGATGGATGCACTCTGAACAACTTTTAAGAAGCGAAGAGTAAAGGCTGTTCACTGTAAAGATAAAGTAAATCAGATCAGAGAATACGATAGATTAGGTGGACTTTGAATCGATCCATGGAGCTGTTGGAAGTGTTCTACCGCAGGAAGCTCCGGAAGAAGCAGAAGAAAGCGGAGCTAGGCCGGTCCGATGGGGCGTTGTGCCGGTCGCCATCAGAGGCCAGTGTCAACAGTCTGGCAACTGGTCTCATCTCCAAAGTCCTCAGGTTCACTTCCAGGTACAACAGATCACACGTTTAGCATTTTCCATCAGGAGCATGTTTAGGGAGAGAGGTCAAACTGAAGGTTAACGTTTGCGTCAAGAAAGCACAATTAAACAAAAAGAGACCTGTGGCTGCTTCCTTAAAACATATCCACGACAATATGATGTAATTGTGATGTAGATTAATTAGTACACAAGATACATTTACTGTTGGAAAAAAAATACTGATACTTTTTTCACTAAAATATTAATAATACTTTTATATCCCTTAAGTTTTTAATTAATGAAAAGAAAAGTTCTCACATGTTCTCTTTTTGTGAAAGTTTCTCTTTCTAGGAAAGACATTTGAGATGCTTCCTGTTAACACAATCAAAAGAATTCACTATTTATTGGACTGCATCTGAAAATCATTGTTGAGTAATGGAGGTTAGCAGTGGTTCACCCAATTTATCATTTTTACTTTACTACTGACATTTAAGACTGGAATCGTTGTACTGTTTCAGATTTGTGCAAACTGAATTTGCAGAATGTAAAACTTTGACATTGAAACTTAATATTGAACATAGAATATTGGACATAGAGGACATTTTAGGACTCCGTGACTTGGAAATAATCCAAACATGTACCTTGTATAAGATGTCACATTTATGTCTTGGATGCAACTATGGGAACTGCTGATGATTTGGACATGATATAGGTAAATTTTTTGAATGCCCTTGATATTTTTTTCTGTGACTTGCAGGGAAAAATAAGCAAAATAGATGTTGTGTTTGTGAGGACATTTTAAGTAACCCTAATCATTTTTATTTTTTAACCCTGCAATCTTGTACCTAACCTTCATCCAACTGTGCCTCGGTAATCCGTTATAAACCAGCGTTTTAGACTGTTTGGAGCCCGTTTGATGTCATTGTAAGAGATGGCATCCGCCATTTTGGAGCCAAAAGCGTGCAGTTCCAACAGCCTCGACCTGCCTCCCTACGAGGGGGCACTTGTGTGGGTTGTGTTAGAGAGGAGGGACAAATAAAACCATCTGTGCATTAAGGTTGGAGATCTTGTGATATTTCAAATGCTGAGCTTAAAACAGTAACTTTATACGACTGACACCAACCACCCACAGCTAATGAAGAGAGGCAGCATCAGTGTCAGTGTCACGGTGATGATAACATGTGGAGGTATTCCAGTCATGTCCTGTCATTATCCAGGATCTCGTGGTTCAGAGACATACGAGCTTTCATGTCTCTGTCTCCTACTTAGTCAGATAAAATCTTTTCCTGTTTATCTGTGAGGATAAATACAGGGCACCAGAATATGTCAAATGTGATGAGGATGAGGGAAGATTAATTTAACTGCCATGTTAGTCTCCATTATCGTGGTTAGATAACACATTCACCAATAATGACGGTGATGTCAGAGAGATTATGAGTACGCACAAAAGCACTCGAGGTATACAAAAGACACTCACGAACAATTACAGAGACACTAGGAGAATGACAAGAATTGCAAGGAGCATTTAGAACTGTTTTCAAAAACACTGAAACAATGAACAGAGGGAACTGGTGAGTTTGAATGCACCTGTGTTATATTTTGGTCGAATAAAAAAAAAAAAATCTAATATCTCCTATCATTTCTGGAACTAATGCTGATCTTGCAGTATAACACATTTTCTGGCACATAAGGAGGTTGAATGTTGTTTTCCAAGTTTAAAGAATTGGGTTCTTTTATTTTGTGGATTCAAAGGAAAGGGAGAGGCAGAGACAGGCAGAAGGTGGGTCAGATCTCTGTGGAATGAGACGATGCAGTTGTGTGTGTGTGTGTGTGTGTGTGTGTGTGTTACAGTGGGAGGACACAGTGGGATAATATGTTGAAATGAATCGTTTCCTGCTTCTCTGCTCTGATAAGAAACTCTCAGTGGCTCATCCTCCCTCCATCCCCGGCAAATGCCAGCAGATGGTGGCTTATATTGTAGCCCTTTAGTGCTATACAAGCGCTTTACAATGTTGCTGCTCATTCACCCATTCACACACACACACCAGTGGCGGTGGCTGCCATGCAAGCTGCTCGCCTGACCCACCGGGAAATGTAAAAACTAGGATTATGGACTGTTGTGCAGCTTCCTGTCAATATTTAATTATCTGCATACCCTGTACATGTGAGGGATTGGTGAGCTGGTTTCCACACTCAAACCTGGCAACCAGTCACCTAAATAAAAATATGTTAAACCAGTGTTACTGCCCATACGCCAAAATAGTGTTCTAGTGTTTCAGCGTCAGCCCCATCTGTGTACTCCCACTCACTCAACAGACTTTACATTGTAATGTTGTCACAAAAATAAAAAAGTTTTCTGAGGTCAAAAATCTATCCGTGCATTAAAATTCATAATAAAAAGGTCCCAGAGGCATTTTTCACTGGGAAAACTTGGCTCTCATATTACATCCTTACGTTGACGGCAGAGGCCTGACTCCCCCTGGACATGTCTCAACCCCAACCACCGAGGTTGCACAAGCCAGTGCACCGTCAGGGCTGGTCCCAAGCCCAGCAAATTAGGGAGGACTGTGTTGGAAAGCGCAACCAGCATAAAAATCTGTCTTGAATCAATGTGCGGACAAGACCATACACTGTAGTGACCCCTGAGGGAATAACCTGGAAGAGAAATGTGATCCCTGTATGAGTAAGACAAAGGCGAATCAGCTTGTCAAGAGATGAAGCATCACCCCAGTGATAATAATACAGTATTTCAATCAGCATGAATGTAAAATCAGCTTTAAGATGTCGTTGTACTGCTTCCTTCTCCCTAGTTGCACTAGGACGTTGCTTGTTATGTCACACTTGACGATAAAATTAAGCTGGTTCATAGGTTTTCACAAACTAAATTTATTTCATCATGCCATTAGATTAAATGGTTATATTAAATTAATGTGAGATGTTTTAGTAGGGTGACATAAGTGGATAAGTGGATGGCCAGGCTACCCAGTTCCTGGTTTGATGCCCGGTGACTGTTGGCAGTGTCCCCCATTGTGATTGTGAGTGTGAATGAGTAAATAAGAAAAGACACAATATGTGTCGTAAAAACAATAATTCCTCTTTATAACATTAAATCTCCCAAGGAACATCACCTCCCTGTCTTATAGAGGGTGAGCCACTATGATCTAGTTTACCATCTGTGCTTTACAGTTTTAAGTAACCAGGTTACTGGTTACTGGGAAAGCTGGTTTACAAAATCACGGCAGGGGAATAAGGAAACCTGGTTTCCCCAAATAGATTTTTGTTGGCGAACGCAGATTTCTTATCCAGGTATACGGATAAACAGGTTTCTAATCAGCTTTCTCCAAATGTGAATGTGCGTAACAAAAGGCTGCACTCAGGAACACAAATTCAGACAGTTCCCATTGTGGATCAGCTTCATGTTTCTCCCCTTTCTTTCACAAAAAAAAGAAAACAGAAAGTTTAATTTAATTATACACTTCTGTGTCTGTCTGTGGGCCAGGCTTCAAAATATGTTTGAATTTGCGGAGAAATTTATCTTAGTACACCGGGCTGATTAGGTTCATGTAATTGCAGTCAGTGGCTTGGCTCTGGTGTCATCCCACAACATCGGCGTGTGAATCTCCATATCATGTTTCATAAAGCTGTATCGAGTCTCACAAACACTGTGTCCGTTTTACTTACGTTTACATGCAGAAGTTATTGGCAGAAAGTGGTTTGTGATGATTAGGTTGATGTTTTGATTTTCTGTTCTTTATGCTATGACAGTTTGACATTTAAAAAATTGCAATATATTGTCTTGGTTACAGTGTGAAGTGACACTGGAATGAGTCAGTTTGCATTTTTTCCCTTTTTTAATGGCTTTTTGTTCAGTGCCTGAAAAAGGCACAAATTTTCACATAACACATAAACATCATCAGTAAAAGCCACAATTGCCACTAATTTGCCTTTATAGCCTCGTTCAGTTCATTACTCGTGATCACTAACTTTATCCGTTCGCTATAAGAAAAACTTTTGTAGAGGAGGTAAGTGAGCTAAATCAAATGGAAAGTTTAGCGGTGGTGATTTTGAAGCTGTGACTGTATATATTTATATTCTAGTGATTGTAGTCAAGATCAAAAATTTATTAAACTTTTGTTGATCAAAACATGTTTGTATCATAAACCTCTTTTTATCATACAGCCTATTCTCCTCAATAATCGCCTCTACATACTGCAATATATTGAATCATAACCTCTGTATTGTGGTACATGTGATATTATAAGATTTTTGTCCGCACATATTTGACAGGCTGTCTCACTGTGTGTCTCACTTAAAGGTTTAGTTTTTCGTTTCTGGAAGGTGATGGTGGTAAAAAAAAACTGCTGTTAAAGCCTCTACAGATGATAATTGTCCTTTTTCCTGTATTGCACAGTGAACATAAGTCCAGCATCGTTCATATACCGATCCTGTGTTTATGTGGTAACCCGACAGACGCAGCGAGCCAGCATCTCGTCCTCACTCATGGCATTCCACAAAGCTCGGCGAAGGTCAGCAGGCAGAAAAGCATGAGATGGAATCGGTGTCCAGCGCCTGGCACCACAGCTGTCACGCCAGGTCAGTCTTCAGCAGCTCCGATAAATGAAAACACCTGATCTGTCGCTACACCAACCAGTTAGCAGCTTCGGCTGTTAGAGAACACCATTTTAAAATTTTAAGTTCTGTCAGAGAGAGTTAGAACCCCTTAAACTTTTTTGGGAAAGTAAATACATTTCGTCTTGTCTTGTTAGTGAAATTTTTACACGAATATTGTCTAAAGTTCTCTTCACTTGATTTAAAAATTAAGATTAGAATTAGGTCGAGGTCTGGATTAAATCCTGGGGTAAATATTATATCACCCAAGGTCCTAAAAATATGTTGTATAAGCGTGTGTGTGTATCAGGTGGACAAGGCATTGACGTCTATGCCTGCATACAAGGACATTCCTGATGTCCCTCCCCATTGCTGTGGGATCTCCCATGGCAACAACCCCACTCTCAGCGGGGATCAGAATTACAAAAAAAAGCAAAACATTTTTGCAGCTCTATTTGTTCTATTTTAGTAGAACTGGAAACAACAAACAGTGAACAAAGACAGAAAAGTCAAACGGGGACACAGCCAGGACAGTTAGCAGAGACAAATGGACGCTGAAACCAAAGTTAGAGATCGAAAAAGGAAGAGAAAGAAATACAGACAAACAGAGATTGTCCTCTTTTTCAGGGCAGTAATTGTGTTCGGCTGAAAGACTTGGTGGGTCAAACTGTGACGTAGGCACACACACACACACACACACACACACACACATTTATATTCCAGTCAGTTCTCTAGAGTGATGTAACAACGGATTCAGCAGCTAATCACCAATGTCCCAATGTAAGAAACATCTCCCAGATATCCCCCCTTGTTACATAAAATCCTCTAGGAATCCCTTCGCGTTGCCTTGGGAACGCTGTAATAAAAAATCATCTAATTCATCTCTTCTGTACGAGATGACTTTGGGATCCCATGAAACACAGGAAGATTTCTATCATGTCCAGTGAATCTATGTTAACAATTAATATGTAACTATTAAGAGGAAAAAACTTACCGTAAATTCTGGACTATAAGCGGCTACTTTCTTCCGACGTTTTGAACCATGCGGCTTTTACAGAGATGCGGCTTTTCTATGAATTTTTCTGCAGCCCTCAGATGGGCGCTGTAGATGGAAGTCAGTGCAAACAAAAAAGCGCCAGTTTTTATTCTTAGCGCATGCAACCCAAGACGCACAACAGCAAACATCAGCACTTTTACTGCCGTGTTACAGGCACCATTCAGGTTCAGGTGTATGAATAAACACTTATGGTACAAAATATTTCTATGCAAATATCTTATTTCTCAGCCTGGATATTGGCGGCTTATAGTCCGATGCGGTTTATATGTGACAAAATATATATTTCTTTTAAATTTTAGCGGGTGCGGCTTAAATTTAGGTGCGCTCTATAGTCCAGAATTTACGGTACAAACATTATTAATCACACCATCCGTCCCTGTCTATTTAAAGTGTCATTCACACCATTGCTCTGGCAGAAGTCATTATAGCTAGTAAGATATATACTCAATTACTCAAATACTGCATAGCATATCAGAAAACAACAAATGCAACATGACGTGTTTCTGTGCACAACCAGACAGTAATAAATTAGTCAGATGGTAAAATAAGTCTGAGAATGATCTTCTTTCTTGGTATCATTATTTTCAGCTTCCCTGCTTCCCCACATTCATCTTTCAATGTAAAGGATCAAAACTTAAGAATCTTAATTCGTAGTCACACTAGTCACAGCTCTTAAGAATCGGGGTTGAGATTAACTAACATCTTTGAGGGTTTAGCCACATTTTCACTGCTGAAGCATAAACATTTGTTCCTTTAATAAAACCTGTGCATTTCTCTTCCAGTGCCTCCACCACCGACCTGTGTGGTGGCTTTGACACGGGCATCAGCTTCCTGAGGAAGAGTCCAGACCAGTACAGCTCTAGAGGCAGCATGGAAAGCCTGGACCATCCCCAGTCTTCCCTGCTTCACTCTGCAGCTCAGCAGCACCACACACTTGGCCACCTCGGCCACAGCGGACTCCACCACGCCTACTCCTCCTGCCACCAGCTGTCCTCTGCCAGGTCTGTGCGAAACATTCACACCTCGGACTGTCTGAGAGCTGAGTGGAGGGTTAAGCACAGAGATAGCCGAGTTTAGCATGCATGTAAAATAAAGGCCGTCAAAACTGGCTGCCTAGCTCCACCGACATCTCCAAAGCTGTCTGATTCAGCGTGTTTGTGAAATAGCTGTAGAAATGTGAAATTGATATTTTATACTTGCTCTTTAATGGAACTTAATCCAGTTAACTGTATTCAGTTAGTGTTATGCTTAAGTTATGCTCCTGCAATGAATCTGAAGCGGTGCACGTCAGGCAGATTAAGATCAAGCTTGAGAGGATAATGATCAAATTAAATTTCTCGTCATGTTCCAGGTCCTCCAACAGCATCGACCACCTCCACAACAAACGAGACTCAGCCTACTCCTCCTTTTCCACCAGTTCTAGTATCCCAGAGTACCTTGCCTCCACTCCCTCCTTCAGCCCAGAGCGCTCCTATTCACTAGAGACTGTCCCTCAAAGAGGAGGAGGAGGTGGCGAGATGGAGCAGGCTGACGTGAGTTACGTCCGGACAGTTTACGACGCCCAACGGGGTTTGTCGCAGGAGCACGAGCTGAACTCCACCTCTGCCACTCTGCTATGCAACAGTGATTCCAGAGGCGGAGGAGGCCTGCGAGCAGGCAGAGATGTGCAGGGTAAGCAAACTGTCTGTTACAGGACTGGTTTTCGGGTGAATTAACTGTTGTATGATGACCTCATGTTTCTTTTTGTTCGCACGCTGACTCTAGGTTCTGCAGGTGGGGTTTGTTACCGTGGTAGCAGCAGCAGCAGTAGTGGCAGCAGCAGTGGCAGTGTGTCAGCTTCCAAGAGGCACAGTGTGGGTCCAATATGGGGCCCGGCAGCCAGCTGCAGCTCCTACGAGAGTCTGAGGGGGGCGGGAGCTCCAGCTCCACCAAGGCGTAGTGACAGCTACGCAGCCATCAGGAACCACGAGAGACCAAACTCCTGGTCCAGTCTTGAGCGTGCCCGGTCACTACGGTGAGCGCGCTCCGTCTGGATGTTGGTTTTTATCGAAATATACACCCTGGTTTGACAGTGATAATGTGACATCAAAAGTTTATCCAACTCAATACATTCAAGTACAAAATGATATGATGCTTTTTATATAGTTTTATATCGTACTGTACAATATTTTACATTACAGTTTGGTAATGCAAAGAAAAATGTACAATATGATGGTGCACATTTTTAATACTGTTACTAATCATATTTTGTCTACTGTATTTAACTAGGTCTCTGCAGAAGGGTTCCTGGCATCACTCCAGTGGCCCTGTGGCCTCAAGTGCAGGTATGTGTTAGCCCTCTCTGCAGGATTTCACTAATTTGACTGGCCGTATATGATCTGAATATACTGCCATAAAATATGATTCTGTTTTGCCACTGGTATAGAACAAATTCCTACACTAACGAATGCTTTTGCATGTCTCTTGTCAACATTAATCCAGTCAAAGGCTCGTATAGCACAGAGGGACAGCTCCACACAGTGATAGAGAAGAGTCCAGAGAGCAGCCCCACCACTAAGCCCCGCCAGGGCGGAGGCTTTCCGCAGACACCTTCACCTCCTGAACCCTCGTCCAGACCTGCAGTCCCCAACCCTCAGTCCGGTCGGCTCATTCTTCCCACGGTCATGTATCCAGTGCCCCAACCTGAACCCCGCTACGCACAGATGCCCAGCTCCAACACTGGGCCAGTCTCATCCGGAGTTTACCCTGCTCTGGCCCATGAGAACAGCCGACAGCAGCACCAGGGGCTGCAGGGAGGCGGAGGAAGAGATGACGGTGTGGTAGACGGCCAAAAGGATAGAAGGATATCAACGACAGAAAATGGATACCAAAATAAGACTTCTTCCTCACCAAACCCGCAGTCTGCCTATTCACAGCTTAGAACTCAATCCCACAGGTTGGACAGGTGATGACTTGACCTTTCATACTTAGGAGAAGTATATATAGGAGAAGTAAACACTCACTTCCTAGTGGCCATAAGTCTGTAGCTTTAGCAAATTGATCTTAAGGTTAGTGGCTTAAATCTGCACAGAATTTTGCAGCTGATTCCAATAATGAGCTGAAAGCAATGTGTCAAATAGACACAAATCCTGACAAAGCTTAATTTATTTCTGACAATCCATGCAAGTATAGTTGTTATGAGGTATTGTAGATGTTCCTATCCTGTACTACACTCTACAGTTCTCTCCTTACTTTCTTCTGCAGAAATGTAAATATTGTTTTTAATAACAACTTATACTAATTCAGTTCTTTTCTTTTATCAGGCCTCAAAAGGAAGAGTCCAACTTTGGCCAATACAAATCCCACCAGAAAACGGATGGAGGACGATCAGACGGATGGACAGGGGTCCAAAGGCCCCAAAACCACTTAGGACATCATGGTCAGATTTCCCAAGAGTTCCATAGTCATACAAGTCAAGGACCACAAGTGTACCAGGACCAGAATGAAGACTACCGTATTCCTCAAATTCAATCAACCACTGGACTCAGGACCCAGTCGTCACAAGTGTGGGGGGACTCACACACGCAGTCCTGCGGTGACAGGAGCAGGTACAGACATACTGTTGTAGGTTTATGTTGCAATAAATTAGGACTTTCGTCTCCACAGCAATTTAAGTAATTTTGTCTGTCGCTTTGACTTGGATTCCTGTCTCCTTTAAGGTCAGTGGACCAGACCATCATTCACACAGACCAGGCAGAGTTCTCCAGGCTCGCCCAGGGTCAGCCTGCCCACTTATCTCAGGCTCCACCCTCCTCTGTCTCCCAGAGCTCTTCCCATCACCTCAGTGACTCAGATGGTCCCCGGTACCAGCACTGGGAGCAGAGAGAGCAGGAAAACGAGAGAACATCCACTGACCCGTCTGGAGATCGTCCTCGCCGAGGTCCAGCGATGCGCCAGCCCTGATGACGCCGTTGTCTCGGCCAATAGCCACGGGGACAGTAGCTTTGGCGATGGCAGCCACGGACCAGCCCGCAGCCTCTCTGTTTTGGAGAAAGTCAGTCGCTTCGAGCGCAGGGAACGTGCCGGAAAACAGCGTAGCCACAGCACAAGCCATGTCCATAACAAAGCCACTCGGGTAAATGCATTTCTTGTTGACAACCAGACTAGATTTGTTTTATGCCAAACTCACCTCCTTAACCCACCTTCAATTTTCTGAAATTGATTCAGATGACTGAGAAAGGCCGCAACACCTCGTGTGGAGCAGACGACCTGAGAAACATGCTGGAGAGAAGCACCAATGGGACCAAAGCCCACAGAAGTATGAGCTACAGAGGAGGAAGCGGCGGCCACTCAAAATACAGGTACAGGCTGCAGATAATTGGTCAAATAAAACTGAAAAGGACTGTGGTTTTTACGCTGCCACAGATCCATCCTTGCATTTCACTTGTATTTAAATTGAGTCACTTTAATGGGACTTTAAAAGGCAGGTATTATTATTATTTCTGTGTGATGCTCAGGACCCCAGCAGATCCCAGTTCAGCCCTCCAGAGAAGCCGCAGCACCTTCCAGCTGGACGGATCCAGAGAGAGTGACAGCAGCAAAGACTTCCCTTTGAGACAGGACATTCAGGAGATGTTTGGCTCCATTCAGGACATGTCCTCCAACAGGTCTGAGTCCTCCACATCTCAATCCTCTAGTGGAATAGAGTCTAACTGGCTTATATAACAACTCAAACTCCAAATCATGTCTCCAATAAGTCACAAACCTTCCCTACATATCTTTCTAAATCTCTCCAAGTCTCTCATGTTACCGTATTTGTGACAAGAACTCCATGAATCGTTAGCTTAGTTAATAGTTCCAGCACTTCAGAGTGCAGACGAGCAGCCTCAAAGCCATGTCATTAACAATGAAACATGTATCCCACCAGATCCTACAGGGACTCTGTGAAAGACGCCCAGTCTAAGGTCCTGCTGTCCACCTCCTTCATACGACGAGATCTCAGCTCATCCATCACTCCTCCACCCCCTGCAGCGTCTCCCCCTCTGTCCTCTTCCAGCAGCCAGCAGCCTTCATCCGTCCCTACCAAGCACCACTCCCTAGAGAAAAAAGGCCCCAAAACCATGCCCAAACCACAGTGCATCAGCATCCCACCTCAGTCACCACTGCCCGTCACTTCCCCTCACACTCCTAAGGAGCGACATGTGGTTAGCCCCGACATTCGAGGCCAAAGCCCACCAGCCCTCCCCAGTGTCCCACCCGTTGGACCTCCTGTTGTACGTATACGCGGCCGCAAGCGTCTGACAGCTGACCAGAAAAAGCGCTCATACTCTGAGCCGGAGAACATGAATGAGGTCGGGGTTTCAGATAATGAGACTACTGCTCTCTTCCGGCGTGGAGGAGGTGTGTGAGAACATGTTTCTATTGGTGTTATTCAAACACATTTTTGCTTAACAAATACATTTATTAGTTAGAAATTTCAGTGACGTGGTTATTGGTTTGTGACGTTAAATTGGCTCTGATCACTTTGAATTCCCTATTTGCCAGAGACAAGTGTGGCAGACCGGCGGAAGATGTTTGAACTCGCTGCGAGTCGCGTCAGGGGTGGAGCACCTCAGAACATCCCATCAAGGCTCGATCTACGGCAGCTTCAGCACGATGCTCTCGCTGAATTTGTGGAGAGGAAGAGAGGCATCAAGAGGGACGAAGGAGGGCAGAGGAGTGGACTGAGGCCTCAGAGTGCTTATGTGCAGCCTTATAACAGCAACAATGCATGTGAGTGGGGGGCAGGAGTGATATGAAGAAAAGGGAATGATGGGGAGATGAAGGGTAGGAGTAAGAGGCTGAAGAAGGAATCACTAGATTAATCAAACTTTTATTTCTTCTTTTTCTTTCATATGTTTTGCCCTCTCCCCTTCCTCCCCTCTTCCAGTCTCCTTCTGTTACTCAGACACCCTCAGCCTCTCCTCTGCCTCCAGTATGCTCTCCCTCCAGGAATCTGGTGCAGATCAAAACTTCTCTACTGGAGAGAGGCATCTCCCTCCAGGAGCTGACCTGCGAAGCCTCCAGTCCAATCTCTTTTACCCAGGCAGGGTGACTACTCCAAGGCCTCCAGCACATCCACCACCTAGGTAACCAAAACCCGAATATGTGTCAACAAATACTTCAATGAGGACACTAGTACAAACACATGCTTAACACCAGAGACATTCACAAAATACTGTAATGCTCAATTATAACTAAATAACCTATTTTTACTCGCTGACATTCCTAGTGCTCCTCCTGGTTCACTTCCTGAGCCTCAGACCCACATCCTCCAGAATCTCACCCCTGAAGCTGATCTCAGTAGACAAAGCCAGTCTTTGAGCAAAGACCAAGCCCTGGGTCGCCCGCAGCAGGTCGCAGAGCCTCAGTCCAGCGTGGGACTGTTTCGGCAGCTCAGTGGGGCTCTGCAGAGGGCTGCGTCGGCTCGGAACTCTGGGAAATCGGCTTCTGCTGAGGATCTCCTAGAGCGATCTGAGGAGAGAAGAACGGCTCTTCAACACCACCGCTCCCGCTCCTCCCCCACCGTGGAGACTCTAAACCAGGTGACACTGCACTGCCACAAGGACTCACATTTAACTCATGATTATTACACCTCTACAAGTTTTTAAATTTACTGCAGATCTTCTCACCCTAATAACAATCTAACAATGCTGTGATCACAGCAAAATCTCAAACTTTTTAAATTTAAATAAGTATGTGCAGACAGCAATTAGAATTTTAGAAAAGATAGACTCATGATAGCATGTATGATAACACAGAGTTCATGTAAACATGCTGACAATGGTCATTATATAATGCAAACATTGGCGATCACAGACTCTCAGACACTTTAAGAACTGGATCCCTGATGAAGACATACCCCCAGGCCCCATAAAGGTTCTCTTTGTCACTCTTTTGCCTCACAACTATTTCTGTCCCTTTTTTATGTGAAGAACCCTATGCAGCAATGCACATGTCCTCCAGGAGGATTGCGTTTTATATTTGACATTTGACCACTTTGGTTTAAATTGGATTGCTAAACATCCTTGTGGCATTACCGTTTATTTAATGACATTTTGCTGTTAGGGGCATTGGGCACTGAGTCCCACAGGAAATACCCAGAGTCCTCAGAATTTCCTGTGAGGTCCCAGAGAGCTGGAGACCGTTGTTGGGCGCTGTCCGATGTGGTTGATAGCAAAGATAACACACACACACACACACACACAGTTCTGAGTCCTGAGTTCAGAGTGGGAATGCAGTAAAGAATAAAATTCTCTTTAATCTTCAGTGATCAGAGGAGCCTGTATCACGTTACACATCATTGTATCAGACAGACAGACACTATCTTCTTATTTGATACGACGATGTCACTGCTCAGAGTAATTAGCTCTATTAAACTCAGTGTGTATACCAGTGTGTCTGCACATTTTGGGTTAATAACTGCCATTTATAATGTTTTCATAATATACATTTTTGAATCTACTTGGCCTCTGGTTTCAGTTTAATTTTATATAAAACAATTGGCAAAACACACACACACACACACACACACACACACACACATATATCAGCATTACCTCAACATAACCTCTGTAGCTAATATTGTAGCGTATTTGGTGTAACACAGTAGAGTATGGAATTATCTCTCTGTCTTAACAAAGTGTTCACTGTGTATTTCAGGACGTCCCTCCCAGTGATGTCAGGATGTTTCGTGCGGTCGTCTCTGAACATGGACGCCGCTCTCCGGCTGAGAACAGGTATATCACGTCTCTATAGAAAACAGAAGGAGTCATAATCCTTTCACTTTTTACCTGCTGCCCAGTTTATAACCCAGCAACCATTTGTTGCAAATGGTGCGAGGTGTTTCTGCAAAGCAGCTCCATCCACAAGCACGTGCGTTTTCTCGTTGGGTTTGTGACAAGGCAGGCGTTCATAGACACACCAAGAAGTAAACATTAGTCAGCAGCAAAATCCATAATATAACAGGCACAAAACATCTAAATGAGGAAAGGAATCAGTTCATGTCCTCCTCAGCTGACCGTGCCTACAACATCAACACTAACCATGCCAACACTTTTTGGGATGGCACCTCGAGTATACATGGCGTTAATTTCTAATGATGTACGTGCAGTTAACAGCGGTGGCTTTTTGAGCAATTCCCTATGTTGAATCAGTTCAGGTTCCTTCCGTAAAAGTGACCTCTGTGATTGGCTAATCAGCCTAATGAGTCTGTGGCGTAGAAGAGACCGCAGTATTTCTAATGTTTTATCAGACAAAATCTTGATCAGAAGTAGTTATAGAATATCTGAGCTGAGCGACATCACATTAGCCTTTGCTGTAATAATCAACTGTTTAAAGTTGATACGTCTCCAGGAGCTGGCATTAGTTTTTTAAAGTAGTGGCACGAGACAATTTATTTTATTTAATAGATTGTATTCTGACAAGCTGGGAGTGAACAAATAAAGCACATCTCTAACCAATCAGAGTAGGCGCTCATGAATAATGCAAAGTGTTTGTGAATAGCTTGTCAGACAGACTGCTGGACAACAGAGGATTCAGGGCAGTTTGTAAAGATGGACTGAGAGAAAACTAAACCACTTTGGGTCTATGTTTAAAGTAGACATTTTTTTAAAAATGGGTCAAGGCCATAATATCAGTTATTTAGCTGTTTGTTGTGTGGGAAAATCCATTCAGATCTATTGCTGTGCCAAATGTTCAGGCCTCTTCCATAATAGGCTGTTAACAGTCAGAGTGTGTGTGTGTGTGTGTGTGTGTGTGTGTGTGTGTGTGTGTGTGTGTTGGGTTTGCTATTTTAAAACCAACTGTGGCCTTGTGGGTGTGTGTGCCATGCTGGGAGACAGGACATAAGGAAGGATGTAGAGGAAAAGGTGACGAAAAAGAGGAGAAAATGCTCTTTGAGTATTTGTAAGAGCTGCACCTTGGTATGAAAGGAGGAGAAGAGGGGAGAGGAGAGCTGGAAGTTAAAGATAGGCAGGAGGTGATGGAAGAGGGAGGGGGAGGTAAGAGAGGAAAAGTAGGGGTGGAGTGTTTGGAAGGAAGAAAAGAAAGATGGAGATGCAGAGTTATGAGAAGTGATACAGTTCAGAAGAGGTTAAAGGAAGGAGAAGACGAGGGAGGATTAAGAGAGAGCAGGAGGGAAACTGAGGAATGCAGGGAAGCAGAGAACTTCTCCACGGCACCGACACAGAAAGAGAAAAAACTAAACACCAGCTCTAGTCCTCAGGAACTTTAAAAACCTACAACTTTGAAATATGTTCTGAGAATGTGGTCGGGTGTGGGGTTTAAATTTGACCGGGAACATGAATGTAGCACTGCTGCTTTCTGAACGCTAACCTGTCGAAGCCCCATCAGCGATTAGATGATTCTCCCAGTCAGCACAATAATCATTCAGCTATTCTAAGAGTTTTAGAAGTAGATGAGCTAAAATATTTCTACTAAAGTTGGGGCTTGAGAAAATCATGTGGTTATGAAAATCTTAAGGGATCATTCCAGGGATGTATTAATATAACTGGACGGACACGTGAGTCCTCCTCGCTGCCAGTTTTTGCCAGTAGCCAGACACATTCCTGCAAGTGAAGAAAAGTCCCCCGAAGGCCACGTTTATGACCTCTGTGAGTGTTTGCTCTACATCTCAGTTTACAAGCCAAACTAATCATTACACGTCCTATTAAGAACATTTCCAGGCTCCACTAAGCTCCACTGTTAGAAGACCGTGTCCCTGTCGCTGGAAGAACAACTAAATGCATATATAAATATATCCAGCTGTCATGTTCCTCACTTTCTTTGACTTTTTTTATCTGGTCTTTTATTTGTCAGACCTGCAGATGTCCAGGTGTCAGAGGGCGTCGTCTCTCCTCAGCCACCTCAGAACAGTTGGAACACCGTCCAGCCTGCAGGCGCGTCTCAAGGTAAGTAAAAAACTGTCAAAAACATGGTCGTTCTTTGATTCTCCCAGCATGAAATCTCCTCTTTTGAAATTCTCTGTCTGACTCTTGCCTGCGCTTTGATGCTAGACCTCGGCTCCTCACGCACTCCGGTCACTCACAGAGAGAGGCAGAGGAATTGTGAACGCCAGCGAGCCCACAACACCTCCGCCTTAGCGGCCTCCGTTGGCCTGCCGTGTCCCTTGTCCCCGGCTGGGACTCAGGATGGAGGCGGTGCCGAGAGGCTGAACCTGGCCAAGCTGGATGCCGTGACCTTCCCGGTCATCGCACTAAACAGCACATGTGAGGGTGACGCCGTCAACACTTACCGAGACAGTCCTGTAGCAGACAGACAGCCGAGACACAGTTTGAGTGAGACCAACATATTAGAAGACACTGTGAAGGACATGTTCAGAGGGAGAGCCAACAGTTTGGACATGAGAGGAGGAGATTCAGCAGAAGATGCCGAACAGGTTTCACCTGTGATGCCAACACCAGCGCCCCATCTCCTGCTCACAGACCCACCAAACGCGACGGACAGAATCAGTACCGCGTCCTCTACTCCCCCATCCTCCTCTTTGTCCATCCGCCATCTGTCCTCACTGCGAATCTCGGAGTCCAGCCTTTTCAGCTCCTTTGACCAGCAGAAACTTCTAGAATCCTCTGCAAGCCAGGAGGACTTTGATGACGTCTTCCTCCAAAACCCAAGTCCTCCGTCTCCTCCTCCACCAATAACAGAGACAAGCAACATAGAGGACTTCCCCCTTCCTCCACCTCCTGCTCTTGAATTGGAACAAGGAACTGTCCACCAGGATATGGAAAGGTTTAATGTCTGATATTTTATTGTCAAATCTGAATTTTAATATTAACATCATGAACCTTTTTTGATTTATCTACTTGTTCTCTTTTCCCCTTTCCCTTCCTGTATTTAGTCCTAGTTCAGAATTGTTGGACAAGTTTAGCGTTCCCATCACCAAGTCATCCCTGGGCTCCCCTCCAACGTCCCCTTCCTCCTCTGTCTCCCCTCCATCTGTGCCCAGCCTCCTTCCTTCCCTGAAGCCACTGCCCACCATCATCACATCCACTACAGCTGAGGAAAGCCTGTGCCTTGAGTACCACCCCCTGCCCAGGAGGGAGAAGACGTCCGAGGAGCTGAGAGTGGAGGTGTTGGCCCGGCAGCTGGTGGGTACATTTTTGTTCAGTAAACAAAGTCTTGATTGTTGAAATATCACAAAGATGGAAAAATTAGGATAACAACCAAAACTAAATGAGCCAAAATGTAAAGATCGGTGTGGAGCAATGAAGAGTAACCTGTTCAGATTCATACAGGTACCAGACAAAATGCAGTGTCCGTCATGATCTGAGGGTATTTAGTTGTGTCCCCTATAACAAAAGGGGCATTAGAATGGTACACGACAAAAAAAAAAAAAAACGCGAATGGACACCTGCATTTATTTGCCTTTTCTTTGCAAGTTTTCCCAAAGATATCCACAATTTAAACACCTGGTCGTTCTAGTTTCACAGGTAGTTTGGACTCTGCCTTGATCACTGGGTGCCGTGCTCCTCTACTTACACCTGATTCCGTCTTCATCTTCACATCTAGTTCTGCCTCTACTCTTAGTACATTGCTTTTGTTCTTCCTTTCTCATTGTGTCCAGGTGCTGGAGGACCCTTCTCTGGCGCCCCTCCTAGACACGTGGGGGAGTCGGAGCACCGTTGAGCTTATGGAGGAGATCTTTCCAAACAGCAGATTGGATGGTAAACCACGATTGCAGCACAGGGGTAGTAGCCCATTAAATGACAGGTAATTTGGATATAATTTGTTTTCTCTTTGAATATTCAGAAACAGTTTCAGCAAAAGTTTAAATATACCAAGACACATACAAGGTTTCTTCCAGTCTCTCCAATGTCACCTTAGTGTTTGTTGGGTTTTCCCAATAAATCTGTCTAGTTGTAACTTGTTTATGTAAAGTGGAATATGTATTGGAATGACTTTGTCGTGAATTGGCCCTACATGAATAAAGTTAAAATGAATTAAATTAAATAGAAGCATTAAGACATTCATGTTGATTCTTTAGTCCATAGGAATTGCTCAAAGTACATTTAATGTTGCTAAGTATGAGACAAAAAGTTGGAAACAGATGTTTTACCAACTATCATTTGTAATCCCACAAACTGTCTGCACCTAATGATTCAAGAGCAAAACATATCTGGAACCATGGAAACTTGTATTTTTGTTTTGACCATTGTGAAACTCTTGCAGTTTCGCAGTCAAAACGTTACTGTCATTCATTCCCACCACAAATGCACATACTTGTGATACAAATACCGCTACTAAAAATAACTAAAAGACACAATAATTACTGTACAGATGAAAATAGACATAATAAACACAACAGTGTAAGATTAGGAAGGGGGGGGGGGGGGGGTGAGCTGTCTCTGAGGGTGCTGACGGCACGACACAGGCAGTGTCTTTGTCCTATCCCCTGGATCTCAGGAAGACAAGTCCCTATGATCTTCTCCGCTGTCCCCAGCTACTGTCTGTGTAATTTGAACCTAATGTACCTGTTGGTAGGTCACAGTTTGGAACCAGGCTTGAACAGTGATGCAATGTGAAGGTGAAAACACGATTAATTAATTACATTCATGACAGGAGAGACCAGACAAACCTGTACTGCTCACAGGAAAAATGTTGAATTGTGTATGACAGAAAGACTCAAAGAACAAATGTGAGTCTTGGTGTTGTGGACGGATGATCCTCATGCCAGTGAGGCGGCCTCCTGCGTTTTTAACTGCTCAACGACACTGACACCTTGTGGCCAGTGCTGGTATCAACAGGAGGACGTGACCAGTGTCACAGTGGGTGGGGGGTGTTGGTGTGTCCTTCACCAGCAAATACTCTGTGTATGTCAGTCTGTTCTTGCATAATGAAAGAAATCCAAAACACGTTTTTAATTAGTGTTTTCTGCTCTAAGGATGATGGTGGACGGAGAGAAGGAGACCAACTTGGATGGGGACACAAAAGATATTAACATCAGGAAGGTAATTAAGTTAAAAAAATATTGTCGCTGTTTTTATTATTCCCAACATTTAACTCAAACGCAGAAGTAAAACTTTTGTGTGTTTCATTTCCTGTTTTCCAGGTGGAGCTGTGCGAGGCTTTAAGGAGCAATGTGACAGCTCTGCAGCAGGAGAAGGAGGCGCTGCATGAGGAGCAGAGGCATCATCAGGAGCTGGGGGCAACGATTGAAGCGCTGGTACAGGAACGCCTCAAGGCCAACGAGCGGGACAAGTACAGCATGTTCATCGGTACAGTGTTTGAGGCCTGTGTGATCTACTATTCCCCCAGTGTGTCAGAGACCAAGATGTTGACCTGGTTGTGTTTGCAGGAGACCTGGAGAAAATCGTGAACCTGCTGCTGTCTCTGTGCAGCCGGCTGTCGAGGATCGACAGATCCCTGCTGGCTCTGGAGAGAGAGGGCACACCAGAGGAGAGGGTGAGACAGGATGTGCTTCACCTGGTTTTGTGACACAAGGACCCACATTTATATATTTATTCACTTTTGTGCTTTTCCTGTTGTGACATGTTGAATGTTTTCAATAGACCAAAACTGGACAGATTTGATCAAACTGTACTTCTCTTGAGTCAAACCAAAAATTTCCAGTTGTCTTTTATATTTCGCTGTGGAAAGTTTAGAAGAGTTGGTAATAAAAGATTCTTCAAAAAACAACGTATTTGTCCTCTCCTCCTCAGGACTCCCTTCATCACAAACGCTCTCTGCTCCTCCGTCAAACTGAGGACGCCCGGGAGTTGAAGGAGAACCTGGACCGGAGGCAGCGGGTGGTTCAGGCCATCATGTCTGGTTACTTCAGTGAATCGGAGCTCCAGGACTATCGCCATTTCGTCAGCAGCAAACCCTCCCTTTTGATTCGCAGACGGCACCTGGACGACCTCATACGGCAGGGGGAGGAGCAGATGGTGCAGCTGGCTGAGAGTCTGCCAGCGGAGCTGTGCGAGGCTCACGGCTGGTCGAGAGCGTCCCCGTTCTTGTCGGCCAGCCCCATGCCCTGCTCTTCTTCATTTCCACCACTGCTCGGCCCCTCTGTGATTCCAGGCCCCGGCCACTCAGTCAGGTCCACCACTGTGACATCACTGTGATGTCATAGACTTAACATTGCTAAAGTGAAAGAGATGAAATGAAGAGACGACTGACTGTCTAAAAACTCTTGAGCTTGAGTGATGCTCAAAACGAAGAGCTTTACATGAAGGAAGAGCGCGCCTGAAGCAGGCCCTGTTCACACTGAAACAACTATGCAGGCTTCACACATGAAGAAGAAAACACCTTTTATGTGCCTCATCATCAGTTTATTCACAAATACCTTTACATTACATCTTTGTGTAGCTCGTCAGCAGTCAGCACTGGGTCGACTGCTGCAAATTTTCCTAATGATCTAAATTCAGGACTGTTGGGTATTTTAAAGTTAACTTATCCCAAGAAAGTTCACTGTCTAATACTGTAGAGGGACAGTTCCAGTGTTATTTCCTGCGGTTTTCCAGCAGTTTTCAGTTTGGTTCATTTCAGCTTCAAGGTCTTTGTAAGAGAATTCCCAACTTTCAGCTCTAGATCTTGTGAGTGATTTAAAAATTCCTGGTCAAAAGTCACAATAACACTGAAATTGTCCCTTCAGGAACTTCGGACATTCCGACAATCCTTCAGATACTCTTTTCTTTCTGTGTGTCTTCCCCCAAATACAAAACGCCATCACCTGTAAAAGTGATTTCCACCCATCGTGCTCAGCTCTCTCTTACAGCGACGTTTAACTTCTAAAATAAATTTGACTGACCTCAGTATCGGAGCGACAACAGACCAAGGAAGAGAAATCTGCTTGGACAAACTGTTACGATCACTGTCACACTACAACTGCCACCACTGTCTACGCGTCCGGACCTTGTAGCACTTTTTTTTAGCAGTTTGACTACTGTTTTCACCAGCTTTTACACTGAATACTAAAACACTGTTCCACTTGTGCCTCTTTAACAGTTTCTTCTTGTAGAACATTTGATGTGAAAAAGTTCAGTTTCCCATGATGTTGAGAACTGGCTTTTTATGTCGGGTATTGTTCAACCCCAGCGTGATTCATGTTTTAATTAATAATGAGACAAAACACACAAGCCCAAGTCTTCAGACTGAGAAACTATTTTAATTGACAATATATGTGAACAATCAGAAACTAAACTTGCTGATAAATGTCGTGTCACTTACACACTATAACTGATTCACTGACTACCTGTGGTATCGTAGTTTTGAGTACACACACTTTCTGAGGAAACTAATTCAACTGACCAAACTAGCGGCTCTCAGATAAAGTGAATGCTGTGCATTCTGACACTGAGGAAAATTTCCAATATAAAACTATGCATATCACAGCTGCTTCAGAAAAACAATAAGAACTTGCAATTGCGACATTTTTATTCAGTAAAACTCTCAGCACTTTGCCATCGCTGCCTGTTATTGTTTCAGACGGAAATCTGATTATTCCTGATCAAAAACCACAGTTCCCATGGAAACATGATTGAAACCTACTGAAAAGCACAATTTATAGAGCTCTTCAGTAGCTTAGTGTTGCACTTCCACAGAGTTTGGGGGATTTGGTGCAGAGGCTGAGATATCCTGACTTTTCTATCATCAGCCACATTCCCATCTCTGGATACTACATTTCCCACAATGCAGCTTGTTAGCAATCTTTAGTTGACCTTCCATTCTCATAAGTGCCCACATGTGCCAAACTTAAAATCTCGAATTTGTAAAACAAGCTGTTATAAAATAGCATAAATTGGATGGCATAAAATTGTAATTTTTGGCAGACGACATCATCAATGTAATTTTTTTTACACATAAATCTAAAGACATTTGTTTGAGATGGCTGATTATTATTAACCATAACAACATCAATTCTTGCACCACATATTTTTTCTTACTGTTATGAAGTAGAATGTCTCATTGCTGCATCGTAATCGTCCAGTGACGTTAAGCCTGCTTGTCATTGTTACCTTTCTTTGATAATACACTGTTGTCCTCTGGGCTTCCATCGTTTCTCACAGAGCACATTAATACTTGGACCAAAGGATCAGGTTTATGCATGTTTTTTATGTTACTTTTGGAAAAAGGTGCTGTATGCTTCTCCTCGGTTTTATGACTTAAATTTCTACAGGGTTTAATATTTATTGTTTAAACAGCTGCAGCAGTCACAGAGGTTTTTGAACAGCAGAAAACCACCTTTGAAATATTCCCTTTTTCATATGCTCTGAACAGCACAGCACACAGTCTGCACTGTGCCCCTATTAATAACCCAGATTATTACTGATTATAGTTGGGTGTTACCTGTGTCACAGAATATCTCAGACATTTCTTGGTTTTATCATTTAATGAAAAACAATGTTTGCTATGAAGGAAGGACGATTGGAAAACAGCTCCAAGTTTTTGCAAAATAAATGTAATTTGAAAATGCTTTGAGACTTTCTGTCCGCTTACACACACACACACACACACACACACACAGCACATCCTTTTTCACAGGGGCCCATTTTCTCATATAAAGTCAATTTTGGACCAACAAATAGATCAGGAATTTCTTTTGGGGGAAAGAAATTAAATCCATGTCGAGCTGCACTGAGGCTGTTCTGACAGCATGTGGCATCTCATCATTTTATCTGTGCGGTTCGTTTCATTTGTCTCACATTTCGCTGTGGACACAATGACAAATGGACGCAAAACGCCCAAACACTGTCCTCAGGGACCGTTTTCCTCCATTCGGTCCCTGCAGTTATGACACGGTACATTTACTTCATGCAGAGACTTCCGGGTGACCTGCAGGAATGCGGCAGGTGAGGGTTAAATACCTGAGACCTGAGGGGGCGGGGCTTCGCTCCTATCTGACAGAAACACTCCCCGACCTTTGGGACCAGCAGGGAGGCGGTGAGGAGCGGGCGGCAGAAGGAACCGAAGAGCGCAATGGCTGCGGATCTGTCCCAGAACGCGGTCTTGCGTTTCCTTCAGAGCAACGGGGGCTCGGTGAGAAACGCGGACCTGCTGCTGCACTTCAGGAGCTTCATCCGGGACAGTGCGGATCGGGATCGAAACCGGGAGCTCTTCAAGAAGTTCGTCAACTCCGTGGCGTCCGTCAGACAGACCGACGGGGTCTCCTACGTCATCCTTAAGAAGCAGTTCAAGGGGAATGTCCCGGGCGGCGGAGAAGCGGGGTCCTCCAACCTGGTCCAGGCTCCGAGTACAGACAAATCTCGACTAAAACAACCGGTCGAGGGAGCTGGGAAACCCGCCCCGCCGGGACAAACCGTCAGGAAAACGATCTTACCTGCAGCAGGAATCATGGTCGTCAACAACAACAACAACAACGTAGAAACTCATCTGAGCCTGAAACCACAAGCACCGCAGTCAAACGTGTCACCTGAAGGGACAGGAAGAGGAGCAGCAGCTCAGGGGAGGAGTCACATCAGTGACCACACAGAGCTGAGGACCCCCAGTCTGTCTGAGCCCCCTGTACGGGATCAGCGCTCCAAAGGGGGGCAGCAAAAGGTGGGTTTCGGGCCCTTACCCGGGATCACACCAGTGACCCGTATAGTTGGACATCATGGAGTAACTGGCCAGCAGGTCCCAGTCCTTCAAGCCCTCCATGGAAGGGAGGCGTGTCTGCAGCCTGAAGGAGGTCTTCATCAAGAGCCTCCTCTTCAGGCTGAGGTCGTGTCACGCCGCATCAGATACAGGCCAAGTTACAAGTCTGCCGTCTCTTGTGATGAAGATGATGAGGAAGAAGAAGAGGAGGAGGAGCAGGTACCAGCGAAGCAGATTTCAGGAGACGCAGCGTGGCCCCAGAGTTCTCCTCTCAGAGACGCAGTCAGGGCCACGTCCACCTCCTCCTCCTGCACCACGGACCCTCCTGCACCTCCTTCTGTCGTCTCCTCCAGCTCCTCCTCTTCATCAGAAAGGACGATCCCGAAGATTTGCATCCAAGATGTGGAAGGGGAAATGCTGGTCCCTCGTGGCCCAGGTTGGAGTTTTGAGTCAGGACTGGAAGTTACATCTCCATCAGTGGAGCTAACATCCACCAGACACAGTCCGCCTTTAAAGGGAGAGGTCTACACACCGTCCCCACACTCCAGACCCCAGTCCAGTGGCCACCAGGACAACCGATACTCACATCCTGCAGACATCCAGCTGGAGACCCCGCAAAGGCTGCATAAGGACCAAAGGACACCATTGTTGTCCAGCCACAGCAGCAGCTTCTCACCCTCCTCGGACGCTGGCTTCTCCAGCAGCGACTGGCCATCGTCCGGCTCCTCCAGGGCATCAGGGTGGAACAGCAGCTTTGAGGAGCTCCAGGCCAGAGCAGGTACAGCAGCGGTCTGTATGCTCAGATTAAAGGTTCAGTCTGTAATCTGTAAATTACACTTATTATTCTAACAGTCAACAAAATCCTACCCGAAGACCAGAAACAACATTGAATGAATTTTTACCAACTAATGTGTGTGTTCATTGTTCCGCTCTTCTCCAAAAACCATTAAACTCAGAGAGTCACACTGTTATATCTCGATCTAAACAAGCACGATAGTTTCTGAAACTGAAACTTCTGTAAGCAGGTTTAATCCCCTGCTGAAAGTAGTCCCATAAAATTCACATTTCAGTACAGTTTGGTGGAAAACTGATTTTATCTGTTAAATGTTTTGTAAAGAGCAGCTGCTTTTGTCTGAATAAAATGCAAAAATGTTTTAGCACTTGACAAATCTCTTAAGATTTGCTGTGAGTCCATTACAGATCAGTCCGTACAAGAAATGCCCTTAAAAGTGACAAGCGGAAAAGCTGCATCAGCAGAATATTTAAGACAAACAGTTTTGTTACATTTGTAAGAGATCTGAAAATTGGCATTTAATATAAAAAAATGGTGGATTGTCTGTAATTCTGCTGTCAAACAGGTGACACTGCAATCCAGGAAGCACTGCAGCGAACCCAAAGGACCAGGCTTGAGGCAGTGACGCATCTTGGCAACAGTACGACGATGGCATCACCTTGGTATCACTCCACCGGCAATCTCTGTGACGATCAGGGGTCTACAGCCCGGGGGATGCCATCGTATCTCTCAAACGGTTAGAGCTCGAGTTTGTAAGATTTCAGGGTGTCGGCCTGAAAGTTCAAAGTTTTGATGAGTTTTGTCGAAACATTGCCTGAGCCTCTTCTCCAACCGACAGATGATTTCTTTGACAACCACGAGGCCGTCGAGTCCAGCGAGGGCTCCACCTCCTCACCTGTGCTGCGGCAGCGCCCGGCACTTGCGGGGCAGCTCAGCCCCCAGGTGAGGAGCAGGATGTGCCGCAGTATGGGGGCCGATCTGGATCAGATCCTCCAGGAGGAGGGGAGGGACGTGGGGGGAGGAGGGGGAGGAAGTGATGCAGCCAGACTGAATCGCCTCCACCTGATCTCCTCCTCACTCAGCCTTCGTGCGAACCTGTCGACTTCCTCCATGTCGTCCTGCTCAACGCCACCTCGCAGCCACAGCCTCGCTGACCTGGTCGAAGCGAAGGAGCATAAAGGGGGAGGAAGAGCCTCCCTGCTGCTGTCACCTCCTCCCCCTCTCACCACGAAGGCCCCAGTAGACAGGTGAGACATTTTGGTGATAGATTTGTTTCTGCTTACGCTCCATAGTGGGAATGTGGCCCGCAAAAATCTGTATTATAATTTTTCTTTTCACTTTGGTACATGTTGTTGTTGACAAAAGCTACAGTTTTTAGTGTGTCCCCCTGAAGGAAATGTAACACAGTGTGTCTGTCATCAGTCATTGGTTCCCCTGGATCCCAGGGAGCACGCCTGGCTGGTGAAGGGGGCAGCGGGCGCCTGGACTGAAATCTACTCCCTGTTCAGAGAGGACTCATCCCTGCTGAACAAACAGGACTTCATCTCCGGCTTCACCGTGCTGCACTGGATCGCCAAACATGGCGACCACAGAGTCCTCAACACCTTATGGTAGGCAGCAAGCACGTGGCTTTTGTAGCATCTTGAAACTGGATTTAAGGTTCGAGGCTTGTAATTAGACTGTTGAGTGAATAGGAAGGAATGTAGGAGAAAACCTAATATTACCAAATTTAACTAATTGTGTTAACTTGATTGTGTCTGTAGTCTTAAAGGTGAGGACCTACGACAGATGGATCCCAGATGTCTCAGTGATGTTGTAGGATTATTATGGTGCATTAGACTCAGCTGAGACTCACAGAAATTCAGTCATCAGTTTTAGTTGTAGAAACGTAGATCTGCTGGCTGCACTAGTGTCAAAATGACGATCACATCCATTCTTTTTACAATATGGACGTTTGTGCTCAATGTCATGGAAATCCAGGAAATATCTGGTAATTTTTTTTATCCAGGGAGCAACACTAAAGTGTACTGCAGCTAAAGAAAATATTCACTGCAGCTGTAGTCATTTTCATCCTGAAGTTCAGCAAGTTATAAAATGGACTTTGTGGAGCTCATTTAGTAACATCACAAGCACAATAGTTTGATTCCTAACACGAGCGAGTACTGATCTTCTTTCCTGGGGCTGTGCTTTCAGGTACGGGGTTCAGAAGGTCGGCATGACCTTCAACATAAATGCCAGGTCAACATGCGGCCACACGCCCCTCCACATCGCTGCCATGCATGGAAACAAGAACGTAATACGGTTGCTGGTGAAGAACTTCGGTGCTGATGTGAAGCAGAGGGACATGTCGGGAAAGAGGCCCTGGCAGTACCTGTCCAGCTCCACATCGCTGGAAATCTTTGAGATGCTGGGAGCACCAGCGCGAAACGTCTTGAAGGGAGTCGGGACAGTACAGCCCGGCTGGGACCAACAGCCGCAGCAACGGCGCCGTCGGCGGCATCAAATGTCCTCGGCCTCCTCAGGGGTGAGGCCGCTTACCATTGCTGGCACGACTAAGGTCAAAAGGTCAACATCACTGGCTGCGTTCCTCAAACACAAATCGTTGAATGCCTTTTCTGGACTCCAGTCAGACTCCTCTATTTAAACCCTTTTTAATGGCACCTGTCTGTGGGGTCTGCTTGTGGATTATGGATGGACAAGCTTTTCCTAAACCTGCAGAGGAACCCATGTACTAACCCATAATACATTTCAGGAAGTGGAGTGAGCGTCCCGTGGTTGACACTGACTTTTTACAGCAGTGACATGTACTTCTGCTCTATGTCAACTGACCGAGCCCCACACTGTTAAAAATGTGCCTTTTTTAAACCCTAGTATTGATTAAAACAAAGGATTTAGCCTCTTTGCACCAAAACTAAGAGCTCAGGCCAAATGACTGCAACAAAGGGGAGAACTAGTTACTACAGCTGAGCTTTCAGTTTCGCTGCGTATTCCTGGCAAAGACAAGATCTTATCACAAAGAGAGCTGGTTCTAAAGAGAGAGGTGATTTGCCAGCATTTGGCAGAGTGGATGGTTTTTCAGCCTGATTGCCTGTCGTCATTGTGTGTGAGAAAAAGGAAATAAAAGCAGGAGTTAAGAATTAATGAGGGGCAGGGCAACGTTAGTGGAAGTTTCACTCAGAGACTTGTTCAGGGCAGTTGACAACAAAGACAAAACTGTGGCTGCTGTTTTTTGATGTTTACTTTCTAATCCTCAAATTGTTTCCAAATCGTCTTTCAGTTTTTACACTAATCTTCCTTCCGGGCTTTGGGCTTTGAACATTTTGAAGCAGTGCATTGAAACTAAAGGCCAGTATTACACATAGACCCTTCGACTGGGAATCTTCACTTTTTGTTTTCGCTACGTCCGAGGTGTTTGGGTTGACTTTTAAGGGTGGTTCTAGTTTTGTACTATAATTTGCAGCCCTTTCTCACCGGCTGAGATCTAAAACACAATGACATCAGTAAAAAGAGGTTTAACTCTCCAGATGAAACCAGACGCAGTGAGCCTGAGTTTTGCTGATAGGCTGAATTTGTAAGCTTCTACCAGCTCAAACAGCGTGAACATTTGTTTTAAACTTTATAACGTCAGTGAATGGCGAGTTATCAGTCATTACCAGCCAGTGGCTGTCGTTCGGTTGGTCACAGAATACCAACAGGCATAGATATTCTTTGTTGACTTTAAATTACATCACCAAAGTGTCGATAGGGAGGAGGTCAGGGTGGATGAACGGAGTGACAAAACACAGGCCTGTGAAACGATAGACACCAGTTTGTCAGCGTTGCCTGTTTGATCTGTCTCTGGAGCAGGTATTCCAGCTACGAGACCATATCTACGGTGCTGATAAAACCATAAAGTTACCATAGGACATGATAGCGACTACAGTGAGGGTGCTTTAACCAGGTCTCCATTCTTTGGGATAAACTGAGCTACTTGTCCCCGGGATTAGTGTTAATCCTCTAATCTAATTCTGTACAAGTTGCCCAAAATGTTTAACAATGGGCAACATGTATGAGAATAAGAAGTGAAATGTAATACCTGAGAACACAGCTTTTGATTTCAGTTGCATTTGTTTGTCAAGCATTTGTGTTATTTTGTACACGCCCTGTGCACACGGTCTTGGTGTCACCATCTGCTGTGGCTTTTCCAGTTAGGCAGGAAATGCCCGAACTTTGATTTTCATGTGTTAGAAGGCACAGTTTTCATTAAATTTGTTCTAATGTTTTTTTTTCTGAGCTAAGAGGTAGTTTTCTAATCTGACAACACTTGAACGCACCACACTGGGTGATTTATTTCCTGTAAATGAAATGTTATAACTGACAAACATACTATACGTGATGTGACTGATGCCTGGCAGGAGAGTGATCACTCAAATTTTGAAATGATTAATAGAAGTATATGGTTCAGGATTTCTAGTTTAATTATGTAAAGTAAAATGGTATAACCACTGTATTTTGGTTTAAGTATTCGGGCTTGACTTTACATAAGTTGATGTTCTGCAAGTGATATTTACAGTATTTTTTTGCCGTCTACTGGTAAAGGGTTATACGCTATACGAGTATTAAATTTTTCACAGAAGAAGACTGCTTGTCATAAATGAGCAATGTGCATCACTCAAAGGCGTAAAGTCAAATGTATGTTTTTGGAACACAGAAAAGGAACAGGTGTCAATGACGATGAAAGCTGTGGGAAAAGACCTACAAGCAAGAAACTCTGAGAACAAGCAACTAAACCTAAACTTTCTAAACTGACCACGCTCAGTATGTGTTAGAGAGTAAAGGACTCGGGTCCAAAATCAAACAGCATATGCACCATGGTGGTCCATACAGCAGTTACACCACTAACATGTACAGTAAATCTCATTCGCTTTGTCTTTTACTGGTTACAACATGTGCAATCTGTCAGAGAAACGCTGCAAGGTGGTGGACATGTTTGTTCATGATTCTGTGTGTGTGTATTTAAACAAGCTGTGTGTGTGTGTGTGTGTACATTTTTAAGCAGCCGGTTCAACCTGTAACTTCTTAGTTACATATAAACTTTACGCTCTCACCCTCTTTCCCAATAAATACACATTAATTAACACACATGTTGATGTTCTGCCAAAGCTAAATGACTATAATGGAATAATAACAAAATTAATATTAAATGGTATCCGCAACTATGACTATGGCACAGGAGATTCCCAGAGAAATCATGAAACGAGTATAAAGTGTGAGTGTAGCAGCTGCTGAAACACACACTATCAGTGGGAAACAAAACAAAAAGGACAATGGAAAATGTGCGAACGGTGGTGCACACAACTGGCAGCCGAACAGACATGCTTAAATAACTCAGCCTGGCTCCGCCTACATACGCACGACAGCTCCCATCAGGGCAGCACGCACACAAAAGGACCAAAGCAAAGGGGGGCTGGGGCCCCTCCTCCTGTGTCCTCAGCTGCTTTGCTCCTGGAAACTGACCGAAAGAGGAAAGAGCAAGAACAAGATGGTAGGATGTTAACCAAAGCAAAGAGCAAATAAGTATTCACAGGAGACATCATTGGGAAGGAAAGACATTGTCCCCGTCTTTGATGTCATGAATGTCCATGTGCTGCACACAGCAACAGAGCCCAGAAACAAAGGCAGCAGAGATCACATTAAAAGTGGACTTATGCTTGTTGAAATTCTCTGGAAACATACAAGACGAAGAAAGATGTGACTAAAGATAAAATACCTAAAATACTCTGTGTGTGTGTGGAAGTTAATATAAGGGTTTAGGCATGAAAAGCCAAGTGAGTCTTTTAGTACAAAGTGTCTTCTTCATTTTTCAAGCCCTATGCAACTTAGTTAATATTCTGGAAGCACAAGTGCAAACTAAGGTATATTTTGTTCAGATAGTGACTTTTCTTATTTAGTTAAATTAAATTCAGCTTTATAGCGCTAATTCACAACAAGGTCATCTCAAGGCACTTTACATAATAAAGTCAAGACTTTACAGACATTTAGAGAAAACCCAACAACTCCAACCTTGAGCAGCTATAGGCAACAGTGGAGAGGAAAAAACTCCCTTTAACAGAAGTAATACTTTGGTGTTTTCTCCTTGACTTAAATTTTTTGCTGGCCTTGTACCTCACTTGTACGTGGCTTTGGCTAAATGCAACAGACGCTGTTGCGTTTGCAGACAAAATGTTTCTGTAGACTCCCGAGTCTGGAAATGAAAGCTGAAATGTGGATCTCATCTCATATTCATCTGTTCGTGTTTTCAGTTTACAGCGAAAACAATGGAATTGGCTGCACGATTCACTGGGGAGTGTATGTTTCAGTTTTAATTCATAAAGAGCATTATTAACCCCATAAGGTGAAAAGGCCGTGAATAGGAATTAAAAGCATCTGCATGCAAAGATACAAGTGAAGAAAGTTTTTTTCCCCATTTTGCCTATAAAACCAATTTGTTTTAAACTGGCCTAAGACGAACAGCACAACTTCTGACGTAGATTTGTAAAGTGGATAAGAACATCATCATCCCACTGTTTGTGTTCATCTGATGACTTTAGCTCTCTCAGAGTTTTATTCCTCTAGACTAAAACTATGTTTAACAAGGACGTTTCTGAATAAGTAAATGAAGACAAAGTGCTCACTTACAGTTTTTCCATTCTCTTATTTCTTTATTTGTTGGTGCCGCAGTGTGTTCACGGACCTGGAGCAGCCACCAGCAGCTCCCACAGCAGGAACAACAGAGCTTTTTGCAGGATTAAAAGATATTAAAGAGAACTTCAAGAGATAAAAACAGAGCATGCTGTTTTAGCCTTTTCTTTCAATCAAAGTGAATACTGACAATTTTCTTCTGAGACTGAAGCTCAGGCATCAATTCAAACTACTTTTTTTTTGTCTCTTATCTCAATATCATGATGATTTAACAACTCAACAGTGTTCTATTAAGTGTGAATTAATTTTCACCAGGGACATGTTCTTCATACAAGAACAGAAACATTGATTGTTAAGCATCGATTTTTTTCATATAATTTAAGGTGTCATAGCAAAAAGTCATCATTAGGTGGGTCATATGGGATCAGGTAAGTTATTGGGAAATCACGAAGGTGCATCAGTGTTATTATATAAAGTTAGCTGGATTTAAATTGATAGCACAGTTTAACTCTGGATTAGTTAAACCAGGTCTTAAGAGCAGGGCCCCTTAAGTACTTTAAGTGGTATTTGGATGAACAGACTGTAGTTAACTGCACAGGTTGAGAGCTTTAGTAGTACCTACTAATTTGTCAAATCCATTACGATGCCTCAGACCTCAGACTGTTAGGTTTGTGGAAAAATAAAACAACCTGAGGTGTTTAGTCAAAGTCTCACAGCAAGCTGAGTGGGGAGGAGAAAGAAACTTATTTGAAAAAGACAAAAAAAAAAAAAAAGCACTTTACTTAAAGATTCTTTCTGGGCAAGTACTACTTGTAATCATTTATACAGAAACATTCATACCTTAGATTTAGACTCTATGAATAAATTATAAATAAAGAGGGGAAACATGCAGTGAGGTAGGAAAGAATGAAGGAAGTAGAAATATGTTAGATGACAGAACAGCATTAACAACAAATATAAGGTGACAAACTTCCAAAACCTTACACAAAAAGAGCAAGACACTTTCAGAGAAAGTGAATTCTAGTTTTTTTTTTCAAGGAACGTTTTTCTATTTATTATTTTTTTAAACCTTTTGTTGTGTTCAACAAATATCATTAATGTAGTAGTAGTAGTAGTAACAGCAGCAGCAGCAGCAGGTTTTTGATTTTTGAATGTTTAAATTTTTTTTGGGCTCTGTTTTCCAGCTACAGGGGATGATGGGGAACTGACCTCAGGACAGCTAAACAGCTCGGGGTCATGCTGGCGTTGTTTGCACTGAATCCAAAACCACCTTAACCACTGATTTATATGCTTCTGCTTCTACTGTCTTCATATTAATATGACCTAATAATCTCTTCACTTTGTCCTAATATTTTAATCTTCACCATGTTTGTGTGACTGATCAAAACATAATTTGAGTATTTCCATTGGAGCATTTCAATATGGAGGTAAATCAGGAAGTGTGTTGTCAGTGTTGAGGTGGTTTTGGTAATCAGCTTCCTGTTTGGTCACTAGGAGGTGCTGGCTGGCTGCAGAGGTGGGCAGGGGGAGGTGCTGCCTTCCTGTCGGGACAACAGGACACCGCAGAAGCTCAGACCTCCTTCCCCTCCGTCTTCTCCACCTGCTGTTATGGCACCCATTGCAGATGTTGCTCCCTCCTGGATGGTGATGGTGGTGGTGACTTCTTCATTGTAGAGGCGTTTAATGCCATCGTAGAAGTCGTCCACTTCCATCTCCTCTACCTGACACAAAGGCAGGCTCACAGTGTGAATCAGGCTTAAGGCTGCATGTGTTTAATATGTTTATTATTTATTGATTTCTTTTATGGCATGTTCACATTATCAGAGACACAGCGATATTCAAAATTAATTTTGCACGATATTACACTAACTAAACACCCTGTCTGTGTTTGCCTGGCATCAACATGAGGGTTACGTGTTATTGTACAATTTGGGAACAGTGGACAGCACATTTTGGCTGGGGTATGGGCTCTGTACACAAAGTTCAACGCAGTGTGTGCATCAACAATAATGAAGTACAGGCAAATGTTGCTTTTCGGAATTTAGTGTGAATTTTCATTTACTGTGTTTAATTGTTGCATAATTGTTTGATTGTTCGAGCTCTATCATTTCCCAGCCTGGGTAGGAAGTAATTACCTTGCGTTTGGCGGAGGCCTTGCAGCGCAGAGTGACCCTCTGCAGGTGGTTAAGAGGGTGCACGTGTTTGGCTGGAGAGAGCAGCGCTGGGATGCTGCTGTCAGTCGAGGAGGAGGCTGTGCTCAAAGGCAGCTGACTCCCTTCCTCCTTCTCTTCTGCAGGCGTTGGTGGAGGGGCGGGGGAAGTGATGATGAAGCCGTGGTCCCTGGAAGACTCCTTGATGGAAGCGATGGTCCCTGGAGTGAAAAGAGCATACTTTTCTTTACTTTACAGATTACTAACATTTGTGTAATAATGTCAGTATTTAAATAACAGTTAACATCAGAATCTAAAATGGTGTGTAAAATTGGTGCCACTCTAAACATACCCAGCATGCAGCAGTCCTGGGCTGGAGGCTGCAGTGTGGTTTGCCTCTGCAGGGGTGGTAGATGTAGACGGTGTTTGGAGGCAGGGAAGCTGTTGGTGTGGACAGACTACGTGCCACCAGCTCTCGGCTCCTAATCAGCTCAGAGCTATCAATCTAAGGAGAGCGGTGAGGAAACAGCAACTTAATGACGTTAACGTTTTTTATCTTAGCAATATGGCTTCTCCTATTTAGAGGATGCACTGTTCACACCAAGTTAATTTAATTGTATTTGTATAACCTAAATGTATTTAATGAATCAAATTGATTAATATTAAGGAATAACAGCTGTTTTCTAAAAGGAAAACCTTAAAATGTCAAGCTCAATAAAATATATTGGAAGAAAAGGAAACTGGTTCATAAAAACAACCAAAGCTAGCGTTTTTACTGCAACAGAGTACTTTGCAATTTTATGAAACTTCAACAAAAGTGTAAGCACTTTTTTATAGTATTGCTTCAACTACTTCTAGACAGTGATATTGATATATATTAGATAGACGTTGAGCTCAATGATAAAACAGGGGTTACGCACTTTAGATAAGCAACAAAAAAACTGGTGTAGAAAACAATAGAGGTTAAGTGGAGAACTTGAAAGTGGAAGAAGGCGACTCGAAGAATGAAGACAAGGATCAGAAGAAGAAGAACGGAGGATGGGGCAAGGGAAAAGGAGGGAGAGTTGGAGGAGTGTTACAATAGAACAGGGAGAAAAATTATTTTTCACATTTTTGTATTGACAGTTTATCGTGTTCAGAACACATCTTCAAACTTTAGAAACCTGTGTGTACCACATGACAAAAGCCACCGATGTTTTTCATTTATACTATCAGTTTGTTTTTCATTTTATACCATCGGTGGGCAGTTGTGTTGTGTGCTTAATTAAATGATATGTGTGTGTGCTGTGTTGACATTTCTGTCAACTGTTAAACTGTAATTACTAGAAATCTCATTTGTCACAGTGAATGTTTGCAATATGAATGTTTATGTAAATTATTACAGCACAAATGTAAAGTGAGTAAAACTGTAAACATATTCTGTGGTGGTGGTGTATGTAGCACCAAACATTGGTTATTTATTGCTACTAACTGAATAGCCAATTATTCCATGCGAGATACTAAATGAAGGTTGATGAATTATTTACAGGGAACTGTGAAATTAGATTTTTGAAGAGTTTTCTTTTTAAATGTCTATATGGAACTTATCAATGCCCAAACCTTTAATGATTCTGCAGAAACTTTATTTACTGGTAAACAATGATTGATTAGCCATTTATGTTATCAACAAAATCGAATTCAATATGGTTTCAAATTGATTTTTTTTCTTGGTGTAGTACCTGCACTTTTGTATGTAAAATACATTTTTACACATGTACATACTCACTTCAACTGGAATAAACACTGTTAGTTTTTTCTGCTACTTTCGTGGATTACCTTTCAGGCATGTATTTGTCTCAGCTTTATTTACTTGAATCAGTTTATGACCAGTTGAAATGTAGTCTGACATGCAGGTGTGGTTCAAACACAACATTTAACTCAAAGTGCCGCCGGAGGCTCCACCCTCACTGCTTTGCCCAAGGACTGAGTCAGGGGCAGTGTGCTGCAGGTCAAATGTGTAAAAACTACTTATTGACTTTTTATTCCCATAATAAAAGGCTGCAAAGCCACACACAGAGAAGAGGAGTATTTGAAGAAGACACCTACAACTGAAACCTACAACGATCAGGCGTAACATTATGACCACCTGTGCTATTTAATGCAATACAATACAGTGGCTCTAACATGAATTCTACTTTTACAAGACCTCAATAATAAACACATAGTCAAATGATCAACTTCCTAAAAGTTACAACCAAATAACTGAAAAATTAGAACTGCACTCATGGCAGAGCAACGGTATTGGATTGGATTCAATTGCACAGATAGTTATAAAGATGTGCCTGATTGGTATATGTGTGTTTTTACTCTTTTTATTTTCTGATATAGAGTTAAATTATTTCCCCTGGTCTAGTTTTCCTCATACTTCTGCAAATGATCTCTCTCTTCAGGCTGCACTCTAGCGCTCTCTGCTGGACAAAGCTTTTGGCTTCATCTTCATTTCTTTTTTCCTCCTTCCTGTTTCTCATCAGAAAAATAAAATCAAAATCACATCACATCTACACTGTCACTCAAAAGGCTAAAAAGATAAAAATGTGGAGAAGACATTGGTCTTCTACTTTTTTTTTTCAGTGTCTATTTTCACATTAGCTGCTTTTACAAAGACTCGTTTTGCCTTCAGTTTTATTCGATTTAGGTTCTGTCAGAGTCTGAGCCTCCCTCTGCAGGAAAGGAAGAAGATCTTTTGTTAATGACATAAGTGCAGTTCCACATTTTTAAATGTCTACAATTTAAACAATACAGTTTGAGGAACTAAATCGGGAGTTTCCTCTTTGTCACATACACAAAAAAGCACAATATCAGAATTTGCGCTTTTCTATCCTCACTTCTAGATGGTTTGGTCATATGATGTACAATACTATGCAAATGTCTTAAGCCACCAACAGATTTGCAGTTATAGCAAGTTTAAAATGTCCATATCCATTTTTCTTTCTAGGCATCTATATTGTGATGTAACCAGAAAATATAGCAAATACTGACACAATGGTAAAATAACAAATTTCAGTACAGTTATATAAGAATAATGTGGCTGCTTAAATCTTTTTTGATTAATCTAATTCTCTGAAACTCTGGAAAGTGTCTTTAAACTTATAGTATCCTGGTGATTATGTAAAGCTCTTTGAGATTACTGTTTTGAATTGGAATAAAGTTTAATTGAAGGAATCTGATCCAATTCCAGCCTCGATATTTGAATCATCTTTCTGAAAAATAAATCTATTCCCAATCAGAAACTCCCCAGAAACAATACCATGATGAATTGCCTCCTGTCTTTACTTTCCAGCATTCGTGATCCCATCAATTTGGACAATAACAACACTGGCAGAATTGCCTAAACCATGACAAACATTCCACCATGTTTCACCTAAGGCTGCAAGCTCTCATTTGTCCACCTGTCTCAGTCTTCTTTTTCTAATATTTTTGTGTTTTTAAAATATTGTTTATATATTTTCTAGTCGTATTCTCATAAAGAGACAGTAAATATATGGTCATGTAAGTGCTGCTGAGACAGCAATGAGGATGTTGATGGGGGTGGTCCTAAATGTAAATTATACAAATACTGATTGTCTGCTATTTGTTTGTATCTACATTTTAACAGCCTACTAACGTTGGCGCGCCTTATTGCTAAACAGCTACTTGCTTCGAAAACACTACTGAATGTCCTCATCAGAACTACAATATGATTTCTTGATTTCTTGATATAATATGAACATGAAAACTGAAAGCCTCTGAAGAGAGAAAAGGTCGAACAGTGTTTGGAGAGGTTTTGGAACTACGCGTAGTTGCTGGCAAATTTGGATGATAATTAATTAAAAATAACAAAATATTATTGAGCAAACTGTATAAATTCAGAACCAGATTAGAATTAATTTCTATGTATTTTAAAATATGATTTGTAGAGCAGCAAAACAAATATCTAATAAAACAACAAGACACCCTCTAAATAAAATGAATAGTCCTAAATTAAACACTGGGTGAAGTATAAAAACATTTAAGGATAAAGAACTAAGTCACAAGGAAGGAAGGGAATTACTCTTCTGGTTAACTGGTTATGGATGTCCACGCCCATTTAGCTACTACTACTCTTTCGGCTTTTCCCATCAGGGGTCGCCACAGCGAATCATCCTTTTCCACCTCACTCTATCCTGGGCATCTTCCTCTCTGACACCAGCTAACCTCATGTCCTCTGTTAGACATCCATATATCTCCTCCTTGGTCGTCCTCTCGCCCTCTTGCCTGGCAGCTCCATCCCCAACATCCTTCTACCAATATATTCACTATCCCTCCTCTGCACATGTCCAAACCATCTCAATCTGGCCTACATTTAGACAGATCAAAAATATGGGCGGCAAGATATACTTGGGTGGCAGTAAATATACTTGGGCAGGCCACTCAGGTATATTATATGTGTGGGTAATACTGTTCCACTGTCTAAAAGTACAAATCTCACACACTTTCCCACTCTGATTAAGGAGTATTTTGACTCCTAGATTTACTCCTAGATTTTTCAAAACATAACTCCCATGAATGTTGCTATAAGGCTTGATAGGACCAGGTACCTTTGCTTTCCTCAGCAGCTCAATGGTAAGAGCCAACCAGTCAGGACAGCAAGATTCTAGCTCCAGGGTGATGAGTGCCAAAGCCAGCATGGATCCTCTGAGCTGCAGTAATATATACGAGAGACAAAGCGTTGAGGTGCAATACAAGGTCCAGCAACCACACGTGGATTAAGTTAAATAAAATGTGGGCTTAATTAAGAGTGTCTGTGTGTCTGTGTCTGTTTGTACTTGTACGAGTGTGTGGTCAGCCAGACAATAGTAGAGTCGCTGTGTGAGCAGAGCTAGGTGCTGAGAGCGGTTTAGTCCCAACATGGAGTCCATAAGCCCAGAACGACACAGCATCACCATTGCGTGGAACTATTGAAGAAGAAAAGAAGGAAGATGAGGATGAAGGAAGTAAACAACAGATAGTTTTATCTGAATATTTTACAACTTTTAGAGATCTTAGGAATTATTACGTTTTGGGTACTTTTGACTCACTGTTGTGACAAGTGGCAAAAAACAAACAAACAACAAAAAGATTCATGTAAATAAACCACCCAATTTTCATTCATTCATTCATTGTCATGTTTGTTGAGTATTTAATGTTGTTAGTCATGCTAATGGCTGTAGGCCAGAGAGCAATGAAAGATTTATGTTTTGTTTAACATCTAAAAATGGATAAAAAAAAAAAAACAATGAAATGAACAGTTGACAAGACACGTATTTTACCACTGGAACTATATTCATTTACTGATGCAACATCACATGGAGAGAAAACACCTCTAATACGTAGCTTTGAAACAGGGATGCAACAATCAAGATACAATGATTCAGATTCAAACTGTATTGTAGAGAGATGTATTCAAATATTATTATTCATGATGACTTTGTCACAATAAGGGAAAAAATTACCATTAAGTTAAAAACATTTTATCTCAGAAGCCTTCAATTTTAGCCCAGATCATATCAAACACAGTGAGGGTGTGGGAGTGTGTGTGTTTTACGTACAATGTGCAGGAAGTCCAGTGCGGTGGCAGTGTGCAGATCCCAGTTCAGTTTGTCCAGGATGATTCTTTCCATCCTCAGGATCTCTGAGGAGAGCAGCCACAACTGCTGGATGCAGCGAGCTCCTTCAGAGAGGGAACACACTGACACACACACACACACACACACACGTACACGCAGTCACAAAAACTGCTCTGAAACAGCTAAATTCAGCTACAACAGCAAATTTAAACACTTATTGAAAAAGAACCATTACTTTACACAAGTTTGTTACATCTTATTGTGTGATTGTGTGTGTTGGGGTGTTTTTGTTCACCTCATCCTCCTCACACATCTTAGCTGCCAGGAAGAAGCAGGCGATGGCAATGCAGCGCAAGTACTTCGGACGTGCCTGAGGACAAATGACCAAAAGATGTTTACATTTAGTTCCACAACACTGTGTTGAGGAAAACATGACATCAGGAGACATCCCTGTTAGAAAGGTTTGTTATTTTGATCATTCAATCTTGAGTTAAACTTATATTCAGGACTTATATTTCTTATATATTTACTTATATTTCCAGATCACCACAGGAGTCTTTGTCATCGTGCTTGGTTAGAGCTGCTCATAATTTAACTGCAAGTAACTGCCTTCTTGGAGGATGTAAACCCTCAACATAAAAAGATTAGATATGACCAAAAAAGAAAAAAGGGAATTGAGCATTAAGGTTTGTAATGTGAACGTAGCATCTGTCTTGTAATTCCAAAGGAAGTGGAAAATGAGACCTGAAAAGAGCATGTGCATAAAAATAAAATAAAAACTCTGCTAGAAGTAGAATAGTTGAGTAGATACCACTTACAATTTCTCAAGGCATCAATCTTTAATATCCAACAACAAAAAAAAAATATCGTTGGAGTCCCTCAAGGTATTTGGATATTGTAATCTCAAAAATAATTCAACTCAATTTAATTCTCTTTGTATTATGTTTAACCTTGGATCTTAAAATATCAAAAAACATTACAAAATGCATCACAATTTTTAAAAGAATAATATGGGAAAAGTTTGCCAAATAAAAGCAGTGGATGGCAAAGCACAATATTTCCTCTTGAATTGCAGTGGAGTAAAAGTGACATGCAGTGGAAATACTCCTGTAAAGAAACTCAAAACTGTACACAAATACAGTACTTGAGTAAATATACTTTATTAGTTTCCACAACTACCTTTTTCTAATTTTAACCTAAAACGTCAAAAAGGACCAGACAAAATGTCCTTATGATGATCATACTGACCAAAAACACACACAGTATTGCATCTGATAATCCCTGAACATTGTTATCCTCAGCTAAAACTTCCTGTGTGTAGTGTGGCACGCAGTCGTGCTTGACAGAACATCCAGTACTGACACTTCCTGTTACTGGTACATGCCACCATCAGCTGTGAGGAAACTAAAACACGCCTTGTCATCATAGTTGTGCAGCAGAGGAAAATAAAAACAGGTCACATCTTTTTGAGCAACCCCCTCGAAAAGTGGGTTTTGGTTTAGTCTAAAGTCAGTTGTCCATCGTTTCTGCTCAAATGTAAAGCTTCCAACATCCAATCAATCCCCGTACAATTAAATTTTATAACTGAATAAGCATATTTAAACTAATTATTTTCTCAACCTATTAGTTAAATGAAGCAATTTCTGTTGCTCCCGTTTACAAAAGCAACTTCTCAAATAACCTTGCTGATACCAACACATCATAGGACTGGTCAATAGGGACAGAATCCTGTATGGTTGTCGGGGGTAGGGAAGCCAAGTATTTGAAGGTCAGTGTCCTGCTTGTTTTCTAACTCTCCCTGCAACACGCACTGCTAATTTCCTGGATCAGGTGTTTGGTCGGTCGGAAGCCAGAAGATGCCAACTCAGAAAAAGTTTGTGAAGGACAAAGTTAGGTGATAGAGTTGGGGAACCGGGATCACCCATCTCTCTTCAATGTAACAGTGTTACATTGAAGAGAGATATTACAATGTAATGTCAACAAAAGCAGTTTGGCAAATGTTCACTTGTACTGGGAGGATGCATTTACCTTGATGGGAGCAAGGAAGCGGTCCAGGATGCTAACAGCTAACACCAGGGTCTCTGGGTAAAGTTGCAGTCGGCTGTGGAGCTCCGTCAACCACCGCACGGCCTCGTCACGCTGGGCAGGGGAGATGTCTGTATCCTAGCACAGAGAACAAGTCAGTGTCAGCATCGGCATCTTACCTTGGGTGCACTTGGCTATGCCACCTGTGTTTATTGGGATGGATCTACACTCTGAAAAATTTAGAGCAGATTTCAACAGTAATATAAACTATGTTCTTCGCTTTGGATCCCATTTTTCTTCATCCCACAAGTATTAAGCTCCTTCTTAATCAGTATTTTCAATGTAAACATAATGAGCTCTCTTCTCCTGGAATCGTAAAATGTAATGCTTTATTATTCTTAAATATGTTGGCAGACATAATTATGACTAAATGTTTTTATAATTTCAAGAAAACAATTAAAGAAAAAGTTTACTCTTAAAAACAGCTGTTTTAGGGCAACACTTGATTTCCAATCCAGGGCACAACAGGGTTACACAGAACTGGATTTGTATATTTAGAAAGGGCCTTCCTGAGGCCTTTGAGACTGTCACACTTCCTAAAGAGACAGACCACACCTTAAATTCCATTCATTTTACTCACAACTGAAACAATTCATCAGCTGATGATTCCTTGTCACTATTCTATACTCTGCAAATAATTTCGTTTTCATTTCAATTAGTAGTTTCATTATGAGCTGGGTTTGAAGCAGAGACCAGGATAAAAACATGGCCTGGGTTCAACAGGTCACTGATGCAATTTATCTCTGTTCTCCTTTCCAGAATCATTTCAACAGAACTGCAGAGGTCCAGTTGTTGCATAAAACTTTGATAAGGAGAGAGCTTAGGAAAAGTATGAGGTTACACAAGTTCGTCTGCACAAAGACTGGATGACATAACCGAAATGTTTCAAGATCACGATACATATTTGCCTCAATAATAAACTGCCATAACATTTTTCATTATGAGCTACAGTTTTAGTGGATCAAGAATATTTGGTAAATATTGGAAAGATTTAATAATTAGTTGCGAATCCTTTGCACTGATTGTCTAAAATCTGAAACTCACAGACCATACCAGATTCTGGGACTTCCTTCCTACTTAAGTTCCTGCCTATTTTGAGGTAGTGTAAGTGTAAATGTTGCCTTTGAGCCTTTGTTTTGGAGGTCTGGTTGACATCTTGGTTAAACCCTGAACCCTGTACTCTGGTGAGGTCTTGTCTCGAGTGCTTGTGATCTATGATCTGACAAGTCCAAAGGTTTTTTTTTCACCATTAACAACTGTTATTTTTAGTAGTCCTACTTTACCAATGCACTATATAGATAAAAACGTAATTTGGCCACTTCCAATGTTTACACTTTTTCAGTGGTGGGCTTTATTTTTCAGCCTAATGATGGTTTGCTTTAGCTCTTTGCACTATATAATAAAAATCATAATCATCATCAACAACAGCAACAACAACAACACATTCCAAAAACAAATGCAACTCCTAAAATCAACTCTGGATCTCTTATGGGCCAACTTGCAAATAAACTAATGATGTTAAAAACACACACCTGGAGAAAGACTACGAAAACAGATAAGCAGCCAACTATTTAAATATTTTTGAGCCCCTAAAATTGGGTGTCACTGAATAAAAACACCTTAAGCAAATCTTTTTTCATAACACATCAAATGTGGAGACAAAATGAGGCAATTTGTTTTACTAAATATAAAAGGCCAAATATGTACTGTCAAGAGCAAACACCAGAGCAAACCTAAAAGTTGTGTTCACACATATTACAGCAAACATTTCTTGCACTTCTTCCAAAAAACTTAACAGCAGCATGTCCTTCAATAATTATAATTCTGTCAACACTTGGATGACACAGCACATGACATCATTACAGAAACCTGGTGTCATCTGGTCAAATATGGCTTGGATACAGGTTTATTTGTATGTGAAAGTAGGTTAAGAGAGACTGTCAGTATTCCCCAAAGCTCCTGTCAGCACAAATTTACGAAGCACTTGCATTTTTCTGCTAACCGAGGATTTAAAAAAAAAAAAAAAAAAAAAAAAAAACACAGACTTGTCAGAAACGTGACCTGTATTTGTGATGGTGACCATTTTAATTCACACAGCAAGATCATGCTGAACTTCAGCCTAAACACATGACTTTTCTTTATTTATATCCTTAACATACTTGAGGTCATTTTGCTGGCTTTGTTTGCTTTAAATAAGCAAAGCCATCATAAAGGGTCAACTTATAAATCAATCAATAAACCAATCAACCCCATCCACTTCTATTTATATAGCACCTTTTCAATAATTTTATGCAGTTTCTGTGCTTTTACACATGGCAGAAATGATGACAAGAAAACATACTAAAAGAAATCAACTCAAAGGAAACGTATAGGGATGTCTGGAAGGAGTCGTAAGTCAGTATCTGGATTGTGTATCGCTGGAATAGCTGCAGGAGGTTGGACGTCAGAGAAAGACTGACCCGGTGTACCTAGTTATCTGCAACCTTTCCACTCTTAGTGGAGGAAGCCAAAAAACAAGTGCTCTGTTTCCAGTCTGTCTCCACTGCTGGACACAATACGTCTACAAATATAATGGCCCAGCTCAGAAACTCTTCAAAGCCCAACAATGAACTCCGTTCTCTAGTCAAACCTAATAAACTATTCACAACATATTAATTTGTTATACTTAAAAACATTTATATATTAATTTTGTGTCCACCTAATGTTCCAAAGTATGTGTTTCAGAGAATCAAGAGGAAGCTTACAGATGCAAAGAATATGTATACTTTTGGAAAATAGAGGACCTGGCCTTCAAAATATAGAAACATATTGTAAGGCTTATGAAACTGTGAAGTCAGGTATACAGAGTGAGCAGGGAATTAGCGACCCAGAATGGATTGGAACAGGGAGAGTAAACGGCAGGCCTGCTCAAGCCTTTGCATTTACTGTTTCCATAAAGCAAATTAAAAAATACAGCCATCAGATAAAAATTTTTCTAGTGCACAATTTTTAAATTACCCGACTTTACAATGTGCGCTGTTATTATGGGTTGTTTGTTTCCCTAACATCTATGTAGGGGAATTAATCAACAATACATTTAAATACCAGCTCAACCGTCCAGCTCTCAAGTTAATCAAGTGCATTTTTTGCATCGTCTACCTTGGGACATGGTAACTACTTCAGAGAACAACAATTCATTCAGCCGAGTTTATATTACCCAGTCACACTGCTGTTGCCTAGATCACGCATACACCAAATTATTACCTACTAAACTAGGGCAAAGGCACTGATAAGTGTCATAAACAGAGACAGTCCAACTGAGTATCATTAGCATTTTACTGGCCTCTTCATTATCAAGTCAAAGCTACAGACGCGCACACAAAATACTGAGACAAAGAACAGTCTGTTTTTCATTAAACATAGTCAATTTTATGTATATCTTTATATCATATGCAATGTTTCACGGGACTCAGTTCAGACTGTTTAAAATCATATGGGTGCATACCAGTTCTCTTATGAGCATTGTCTTTCTTTGTTTCTTAGTCCCCCCTACTAAATATACATAAACAGGTGCAAGGCAAACATGCAAAGAGAAAGGACTAGTGGAAATATGTTTTTAAAAGACATGAAACATTCCTCTAAATCACAGTTGTATTTATTTACACTTGTACTTAGTTCAAAATGTCTCAGATTTCACACCTGATACCATGTAAATCTCAGGTAGGCAGAGGTTGAAATTATCTGTGATATGCGTTTAAAGATAAGTGACAAATGACTAAAATTAAGCAGACTGTAAGCTCTGCTCTGCTAAACTCTTGAGATGCAGTTATCAACAGTGGCCATGCAAGCGGCCATTTAACAGTTGTTCTCATATTTCTCCAAATTAAACCTCACCAACCTTTATACTGGACTAAAAAACAACAGACTGTGGAATAGAGAACAGTGGTTTCCCATCTTAGTGAAGCGGCCTGCAAAGGGACACCAACACAACAACAGGAGCTTGACTATGTAGCACAAACACGAACGCACAGCAATGACTCAGGATCCGCTGTAGATCTGGATGAACGGTTGAGATTATCCCCCTGCTAATTCCATTAAATCCTCTAGTTTGGATGTGTTCATGAAAACAAATGTAAATTAAGCACTTCCCTCGATCATCAACACACATTTCTTACATCTGTTGTGATAACAACCAAGTTGGATTCTGAATATTCTACACATGCCACACTCAGAGACGTTAAATAAAAAGCAGTCCTTCTAATTCATTTGAAGCATACACTGTGATAAGTCTGTTAAAAGGGTGCAGTTTTGTGTGGAGCAACAATTTGATCTGGCTCAACATTTATCTGCAATGCAACGTAACATCATCTGGCAAGGTGCTGTGTTGGCCAATTGCATGCATGAAAGTGCGCTTTTCTGATGACTACCCTGTAAACAAACATACTATTTCTGCTTTTTACCTCGAGATGTCCACAACTTACAAGAAAACTGTTGCTGCTGTTATAACTTTACAGAGTTGTTCAATCCTTTTAAACTGCCAAATCCATCCCAAATGGTATTTCATTGCCTCACAGGTACATGACACAACCCACCACCACCACCAGCGCAGCTTAAAAAAAACCCCAAAACAACACAGTAACTGTAGTGATTGTATTAATCCAGCCTTATTGTATTCCACGGATATCACTTCAGCACTGCAGGGGCAGATTACAGTTACAGACTTCCTTTCCACAGTTATCTCAGTGTGAATCCTAATAGCTCAACTAGCTTGATCAGATGAGGCTACAATCACTTCATGGGACATTTTGCAGTTGTGTTTTCTGTAACACTTCTACGGTACATCTTCCTCATATTACATTAGATGTGTTACAGAAAACACCTGCAGCACTGATGCAGGGTATATAAATGATAAAAACAACAAGGACAACTTTTTCTGGGTTACTGTAAGAGTTATAATAATATAATTATAAAGATATGAAACTGTGAAAAGAAGGCTAAATTTGGAACGGATTTATCTGCTTTAGTATAAGTGTTTTGTCCATGAAAATCACAAAAATAAAAGCTATTTTCAAAAAAGAAATAGAGCTAAATTAATCGGAATTAATGAAGTTACCATATTCCATCTGACCAACCCTGCAAGAAATATGTGAAGTAATTTCGCAGCTATCTTACACCATATCTAGGTGTATACTGGGTGAGACCTGAACAGGGTGTGATGAAACAAAAACACTTGTGACATCATGTGCGAGCAAGTCTTAGGATGTGCAGACTGGGTGAGACCAGCTGAGTGTGACAGGCGATGTGAAGAACGCGAGTCTTGCTCAGTGAGTCAGTGGGATGTCGTACATGTAGATTTGTTTTATCGACCAAAAGTGTAACATCACGTACTGTAGCTGGAACATTCTCTATTCTAGTTTCTCAGTAACTATTGTTCCATTTACTTTCCCACATATCATTCATTGACGACTTTGTTTTAGCAAAATGTTTTTCGTTCCTGACTTATCCAGCCTGAGCCACTCCCTCTACATTTCTGTCAGGCTCTGAGTCCTTGTATTCAACTTCTAAATTGTGATTGTTTGTTTCGTTTTTTTTTTGTCTAACCACACAAATAAAGCTCTGCATCTTGGCATCTCTTCATTGTAATCTATCCATAATTTCATGAATGGAGGCACCCAGATGTAAACCTCACCTGTGAGGGGGGCTTCTTTGGCACGTAGACCTTCCACATCGTGGCTTCCCTAGAGGCAGCCTTTTCTAGAAGAAAAGACAGCCTCTGGCGTCCCCAGGGTTCGGCGAACTTCATTCTTTCGTCCCCTGGTTGAGCCTACCTCCCCACTGGATACAGCTACCTGCAGGGTGACACAGCATGTCAGGATGTCACCCACTTCCTACTCAACAAATTCAACCACAACAGATCAGCTTAAGTCACACTTTAGCGTTCATTTCTCTTGGGTTTCTACTTCTCATCAGAGAACATCATCATGCAGCATAATGTTGTTTGATACCAAATACTTTTATTCAAGTAATAAAATCATTTATTATTTCGGATCTGGACGAATACAATAAAGCCAGTTAACCTATAGTTTAACGTCACAGAGATCCAGGGAGAAACCAGCTTTGCAGTTCCCAGGGATTTAACGTTGCGTTGAACGCTTCCGGGAGCGCTCAGTGTTTGGGAAGCACCGGGCCTCCCGAGGCAGGTGCATTGTTCTGTGGTTTTTAACCAAACGTCTCCTTACGTCGTTTGTCCGTACACGACTATTCCCTGGAACCAAGCTAATCTCACAGTACCAGTTCATGTCACATAACCGCAGTGCTATGTTCGAGCGCGGCTCAGGGCCTTTCCTGTATGTCGCCCCCCTCACCCCACACCCCTGTTTCCTGTTTGCTCTTAGCTGTTACGTATAATTAAGTGAGAAATATCCAAAGATTCTAAAAAATGTAAATACTGGAGTCCCCGGAGCGTCGCTAGCAACTCGCTAACTTTAAGGCTAGCTGTGCTGTGAGACGTTGCGCACACATTATTAATGATCGTCTCTCACTAACGCTGTCAAATTCTGATCTATACCTTCATTTGGTTTCACACAGGGGGATTCAGAGCGTGTTTATGTGGATGAGTGAGCTAACTGTCCAGCAGGACATTTAAATGGCTGACTCAGACCCAGCAAGTAGACGGAGCTCCGAGCTAAGCCTTACCTCCCCTGCGAAGCAGACAAAACCACAGTTGGATTTCATCCGGTCCACTCAATTCAAGGATAAATGGAGGGGGTGAAATCGGGTACCCGTTCTTCTGTTTAATCGTCCATCTTGTTTAAGTGTTGGGGATAAGGGGTTGTAAAAAAATATATAAAAATAAAAGAACGGAATATAGACAGATACGTCTACTTCCGAGGAGGAGACTAGGGAGGAAGAGAGAAGGAAGTAGGCTCCGCCCACCTTTAGAAATAACGGTGGACAAAACAAGAGATTTTTCTTATAGTAGAGTAGTAGTAGTAATATTAATAACAATAATAATAATAATAATAATAAACCACTTTAAAAGAAAGCCCTCAGACTGCGTTAGCTTAGAAAGTGAGGTGGGTTCACATAATATTTGCAAAACCCTGCTTAGCATTGAACGTGACGATAATAATGATGATGATCATAATTATTTATCTGACTATCTATCTATCTATTTTAAATCTGACCACCCAAATTTCTGCAACAACATCAAGAACAAGAGCAACACAATAATAATATAAATCAAAAAACAAAATTGATGTAGATCATAACCTCCTTGATGTGGGATGTGTCTAAGGAATGACCCTTCGTGCACTCCTGATCTTTGATTATGTTTACGTAGCATTTTTACTCTAACAAGACTATGATGTATATAAATGATTTATATGGTTATAAGGTTGGAGATGTCGTTCCGCACAATAAGTGGAACACTAAAGTAAATTATTAATTTTTTTTATCTTATTATTTACCACTGAACTTTTCTTTACTATTTATATGAGAAATTATGAATAATATGTACGTAATAAATAGTGGTTAGCAGTTAAACGTCCTTTTTATTAAACTAAACCTTATAGAGACTTTCAATTTGGTGAACTACATCTAGATCTCCACATGTTAGCATTGTTTGAGAGCATTCACCGACGTGCATTTTGACAGATATAACGACTTTTATTGTGAATAGTCAGCAAGACACTGTTTAAAAGCACTACGTAATGCTAAGATTGTGCCAGGGTCTGTACAACCACTAGCCAATCAAAGCGCTCAATTTTGGGCGGACTATTTGAACGTTTCAAAGTATGGCAAGCTGATTGGCTAACAACGACGTCAGTCACAGGGAATCGTATCACGTAATAGGTTGATTTTATTGCTATTCCAGTGACATTTATCGGTGATTAAGGAATAAAGTAGATATCTTATACAGATTTCTAAACAGTATTCTCACAAACTAAGCCCAAACAACGACAAAACATTATATGTAAACTCTGCTCTATATCGTTAAACCCAAAAGAAGGTGTTGTCTTTTCTGAAACCCAAGCGTTTAATTGGTTGACGGCGTGCGACGTCAGTCGGTGGGCGTGAGCGCTGTGAACATCAACAAAAGAGAGAAAAGGAGAAAGGAAAGACCAGAGAAGGCGAAAAGGAAATAAGAGACGATTATAACAGCTATGAGGAATTAACTCGCAATAACAGGTAAGATACAACTTTATGCTTCTTTTTCGAGTTATATTCAACACTGTACACCTGCTCACTGAACTGTATGGGCATTTTCTTTAAAATATACTCAAAAGAAAAGGGAATAAGCGGATGAAAGTGATCGGTCGACAAACAGACGTCCCTTTAGCAAACGTTAATATTATATCGTTTATTATTTTTTAATAACTGAAGACTGTCGAAAATGGCGTTATTCCCTCTCCCTAACGTTATATTTACATCCCCAAATTTCGACATAACTCGAACAGAAACGGCACTGAAGTGGATTTTAGTTTCTGTCTCTGGGAAGGAAATCGTCGCGTTTAGTTGGCGTTAACACTGAATGTTTTTATTAATTATTATTATTTCTTGCGTGGTTTTAAAATAAGAAATAACTCATTTACTTTTGTTTACTCGTCACTCCAATATTTAGTGATCTGTTCGTTTTCTTGCCTGTTGTTGGTATCCTCCTGGCTCCCATCCCCTGTTATCCAAAGCAAACCTTTTATTGTGTTCTATTTATTGGAAAACATTTAGTTTGATTATGTATCGTTCTTCCCATATTAAAAATCAGTTTTTATAGTTATTAGTAGAATAAAACACAAAGTGAAAGACCTCTTTACGATGAAGGATAGAGAAAAGCAGCCCCTCCCCCGCTCCGACCAGAGGATTTAAAACATTAGCTTAGCCGCAGTAACGTTAGCCGTCTCGGTTAACATCCACGGAAAACGGCACAGATGATGCTTTCCTGACGGCTGGCTGGTGTCGATTTTGTACAGTGGATTGTTTAGTGACAGACAGAACCCTAAAAAACCCCCAAAACACACAGTTGTTTTTCGGTCAAAGGACAGAAGGCGTTAACCAGAGGAAATCTGACACTGGAGCCCAGCTGAGGGAAGTGGGCTGGACTCTGAGCTGTGGCCCCTGTTAGGACTGAAAGCAAATGTAGGCCGATGATTTACAGAACAGTGATGACACAAGAAATACACAAAGGGGAAACAGGAGAAAACATGGTGGCATAAAAAGAAAAATGAAAGACAGGTAAAAAAATATTTCTGGCCGTTCCACAATTTCCTAATAGCTGTGAAAGCAGATGAGGCTGTTGCATCAGACTACTGAGAGAAAATAAACGATTAATTGAAATATAGGCAGATTGCCTTTACAATTAGTAAATTAATAGTTTGGACTACAAAATCCCATAAAATGTCCACGTAAAATCTTTAATGGTCCAAGGCAACATCAAGGCTTTAATTTCAGACTTTCAAGACTAAAGATTAAAAAGACATAACATTTGGGTTTGGGTGATCAGAAAAGATTCTGATTAGAGGAAAAAATTATGTTTTAGAGTCTAATCTTTGTTTTTTTTTCTATTTTGCAGTAAAAATACTGTAGTGACAAGTAAAGATCACTTCCTTAAGTGCCATCTGAGTCATGGATGCCTTCAAGCTGATGAAGGAGCTGCGGGTGAATTGTGAGCAGGAGGTTTATTATCTACCTAAAGAGACAGGGCTCAGCCTCATTGAATCTACAGCACAGGTGACTTTACAAAAATGGATCATTGTTCCACAGTACATTCAAAAAAATGGTAAGCAAAAGTTGTCACAGATAAACTAGGTTTAAAACGTCACATCTTTGTTTTCCAGGATGACAGTCGGATTTCGGCAAAGTGCCGAGATGCCAAAGTGGAGGACCTGTGGAGTCTGACCAGCTTCTTTGGTTATAGAACGCAGACCTTCGTCCTGGCTGTTAACCTGCTGGACAGATTCCTGGCCATGATGAGGGTATGAGATGCTCAGACACGACTCTTAAGTCTTTAGCAGGGTGTGGTGATACACCTTAGCAGCCGACGCACTTTGCAAAAACCTGTAGTATTGGTGTCATTCTAACAGCAGAGGTAGATAAAAACAAACTGAAATTGATGGTGTCTGATTTATTTGGCGAAAGACTTGTCAACACAATAGTTCCAGTGTAGTAATTGAAATGTTTCTGTCACCAACCTTGGGATGTTCTCTGCAGCCCCAAGTGGCATTTAATAAACTGGGATTATTTCACAACTTCTCTGAAAGAAAAAAAACTTACTCAATTCATTTTTGTACTGTCCCCCACCCCCCCTCAGATTCAGCCAAAGCACCTGTCCTGTGTTAGCCTCAGCTGCCTGAACATGGCGGCCAAAGTGACAGAGGAGGAGTGCAACTTGACACCTACTGACGAGCTCATTCGCATAGGACAGTGCAGGTTCACCGTGTCCGACCTCAGCCGCATGGAGAAGATTGTTGCTGAGAAACTCAACTTCAAGTCTAAAGCCATCACCGCCTTAACCTTTCTGCACTTGTACCACCAGATTGCACTTTCACACTCCACAGATAGGTAAGACCATCATGGAAGGAAAATACTGTGAAACTTTAGGTAACGTGGACGTTCCTGCTGGCTTTTACAATATCTCAGTTGTGTATAAAAAGTCTATAAAAACCCACTTGCACATACTTAAAACATTCTGTACATGCATGACTCATCAAAGCTTTTCTGAAAACTAAATGCTTAAAGCCCCACACTGAGGCAAATTCAATATTTTTTATATCTCTAAAACTTAACATATACTAGAGTTCAGACAATGCCATGGTTTCAGCAAAAGAGCCTCTCCACACACACTGCTTGTTTGTCACCGCAGCTCAACCTAATGTAGGGCAGGCCTCAGCTATCAGCTGACTCCAGTCTCTGACTGAAGTGCATGGATAAGATTTGTTGGCAGCTGCTGCTGGCACTAGCACCTCACACTTACATAACGGTGGAATATAGTTTTTTTTACTTGCTCAGCTGCACTTGTTTCAAATGTCCACAACACACAGTTCATGTCACTTTTTATAATGTCTTGAGCTGCATAACTGTTGAAAACTAAGACCTGTGTGTCTGTGCGTGTAAATAGAAAGGGGACTCTCAGCTTGGAGAAGTTGGAGGCTCAGCTTAAAGCCTGTCTGTGTCGGATCTCCTTCTCCAAAGCAAAGGTAGGACCTCATAGCATTTATCGAAGATCAGGCTGAATTATAGGAGCTTTGCAAAGCAAACAATGGGTATTGTTATACCAGTGTTAGTTTGACATACTCTAAATTCTGTCTTCTCCCCCCTTTTCAACTGCAGCCGTCCGTCCTAGCCTTGTCTCTTCTGAGGCAAGAGATTGAAGCTATTCGGTCAGAGGACATGTTGGAAATAGCCCATCACATCCAGAGACACCTGAAGGTAAAACACAGTAACACAGAAAGTGAGAGCCTAAAGGTTTCAGAAAGTTTACAGGAGTCTAGTGTTTCATATGCATCTGCTCACAAATCTCTGGATCAATTGCAAACAGGAAACATTTGTGGGATGCATGAAGATAGTAATTTGCCAATCATTAACATGACAAACAACTTCATTAACCAGCTACAAAGCCTTGAGGTGTGTTAATTCTGTGATTTTGCATGAATAAAGGGGAGTGAACACACACAGCGCTGAATGAATGTGTAATCATATTCTCAACAGTAGTAGCAGCAGCAGTGGGAGGGCGATTATTTATTCTTAGCTCAGCTCAAAACTTGTTTTCTGTCAATGCCTGTGGTTATGTAATATGGAGTTGTGTTGTGGCTGGACTACAACGTTTGTATTCCTTGGAAAGTTCTTGGTCTGTTTAGCTTCTTTTCTGTTTTACATTCCTACCATATTTATACGCTGTCATTGAGCAGCAACAGCGGCATATTTTGACATTTGCACTGACATTTAGATTTAAAAATATTTCTTGCGAAGTGAAACTTTCTATGCTCTTATTTGTAGATCAAAGTGATGTTACTGCAGCTCTTACTGTGCTTCTACTACATTCACACTTTGGTTCTTTCAGATGTTTGACTTTCCAATTCTCCTACTTAGAATTATTGAAGCCACAGGTGTTGCATACCCTGATGGAGATTCAAAACAAACCTCGCAAAACAGTTTTAACCTGGCTTCTCTCGCCCTCCTGACCTGGAAAGAAATGCACTTTGTTTCCAGTCAGCCTTGTATAGCACTGCACTCTTAAGTAACTGGGCTATTTTGAACCTCCTGGTGTCATTTAATGTACAGGGCAGAGGGGAAAACTCTTTAACTGAACTGCTGTGTTGTTTGGTTTCAGATTCCAGACAGCGAGCTGCTGATGTGGAGTGAACGCGTGGCTCAGTGTCTGTCAGATTACGCCTCTCCCGAATGCAGCAAACCCAACCACAGGAAGCTGCAGTGGATCGTGTCACGGCGGACTGCTCAGAACCTACACAGCTACCGCAGTGTGCCCGAATTGCCCACTATACCTGAGGGCTGCTGGGACGAGAGCGAAAGGTTAGAGCCCCAATCACACCTGAGCAATCAAACTTTTACCTATCAGGGCACCTGATAATCGGACCAAACATTCACTGCTAATCCTGAGAACCTAATGTTTTCTTCAAGCCAAACGTTAATTAAAAGTTCGGATTTAGTTTGATTCAAACACAGTCATGTGAAAACTCATAGCAGGTAAACATATACCTCTAAAGACATCAACACAGGTATTTAAAGGGAACCAGACACACCCTGTGTGTCACCGTGCACAATAAATGTTTCACTTTCCATAGCAACATAACACACGCACAAAAACAGTTCTACGTAATCAAAAGTTAGTTAAACCCAAAGGGACAAATTATGAGGGCATCTCTTGTTATAGATTAGCACAAAGTTCAAAGATGACTGTTGGCCAGATTTAAACTAGCTAAGCTGTTCAGTGTAGAGTTTTTACAGTGTGGTGTGTGTGAGGCAACCAGGTGTGCGTCAACACACTGTTCTGTTGTGTTGTAACAACACAGCGTCTGAGCTTCCCTTGTGTGCGGGTCACTGGTCACGTCCTGCTGACACAGACGTCTCCATGACATCACAAGGCTGAGAATGACTCGTGGTAATGTAAACTGGAATTTCAGGAGAACTTTTGCCAAACCCAGCAAAAATTAAGCAAAAGCCTTTTTGTCATTAACCCACAGAGCAGCTCATTTCAAAGAAAACCAAAACCCTGAAATGGGTTTTTTTTTTATTACCACACATTATAAAGGCCATTATCAGCCCTTAGTTTCATTTTCATGTTATATTTGCTAATGTTAAGACTAGCATTTTAAAAAGCTCACTGATAATGAGAAAACCCATTTGTTGTTGTGTTTGCACAGCTAAAACGGTGTATGCTGAAAACATGTTTCTTTTATACATTTAGAAGTGTTGCCAAACTTTTGAATGATAGTGTATGACGTTAGTTTTCAAACCCAGACCATCAGACGATCAGCAGATGTTAAGTCAGCTGACTCAGACACAATCGGAACAGAAGAACAGCTGATAAAAGCAGCAGCCCGTGTGTCACTCATTCTTTTTTGATAAATCATGTCGTCTTCTGTCGCAGTGACAAATGTTGACAGGCTAAAGAATGATGAAATCCTCAGATATAGTCATTTTCATTCCATTGTATATTTATACTTTTTTTCTTTTGCTGTAAGTGTGACTGAATTCTGACACCATGCATATGTCTCTTTGGTCAACAGTGAGGACTCGTGTGAGGATGTGATGAGTTCAGGTGAGGAGTCCCTCAGCAGTTCTCTGGGCAGCGATGCAGAAGGGCCCTTCTTCCCTCTGCACATGCGCCGCCACAAACACAGCCAACACCTCCTTGCCTGAAGCCTCCTCCACCCTGTGCATTGTCAACCCCCCAAACCCTGATCTTTTATCTGACGTATTTAAAATAACTGTTTAATAAGCTTTGGTGCTGGTGGAAAATTGCACAACAACTGGCAGCTGAGCAGTCCAGACTCTTCCTGGTAGCATCCTGTTTTAGTTTGTAGACATACTGGTGCATGTTGAGATGTCACATTCCAGGACCTAAAGATTTTAGGGATTTACAGGCAATGTTTGGCAGATTGACTGATCTGTAAGGTGCTGAGCCAGCAGACACTGTGCTTCTTATCAAATGGCTTTCAGATCAGACTAGAAACAGTTCTCATACTAGAAGGTAATTTCCAAAAATGTTGTTTATTTAATATGTTCTTATTGACTGTTATTCTTAGACTTTTTATTAAGAATACAGAGTCTTCTTGATGTACAGAAGCTAAGACTGGCCATAATCTGAAAACTAAATTGCAGCATTGTTTATGTCTTGAGATAACTGGGTTGTGCTCTCCAGATCTGGCTAAAATGATTCAGCTGTGGAAGACTAAGTAGTAAAATTAATTTGCACAGTTTTCTTTTAGTTAATTTCAGGTGTTGAAAAATCAGAGTTTACAGCAAGTTTTCCTTCAAATTCAAAGTGCACTGACACCACATGGTGTTCAGAAACATGTTAGTGCGTGTCTGTGGATGTGTGTATGTATGGCTCTGGTTTATGTTTAAAGTTGCCAATTTTAGTATGTAGCCTAAAAAAATTGTTGGTGTTTTGAAACTGTTCACAAAGAATGTTGTATGGAAGAAAATAATGCTGACCAAGTGTCAAAAAAAATGCCTAATACAAAAACATGTAAAACTGTAAATGATGTACAAAAAAATGTTAATAGTTCTTTGTAGATATTAAGTTATTTATTCTTTTTGTCACCTGTACTGAAAAACAAAAATATTATAAAAATATTATTTTTAATCTTTCGTCTACTTGCTTTTCTTCTCTCTTAAAAGCAGCTTTCTTCCTTTTATTTTTTTTTTTAATCAAGCACGCTTAATTGGTATCCTGAGATTCACTCAACTAAAACCTATTATTTAGAGATAAAGATTTCTCAAATATATCACTTTTTTTTTTAAAATCACTAATAATCCACTTAACTTTAACAACAGGGATAAACCGTTCTACCTCATCCCTTTTGACTAAATTCTTCCCTGTTTTGTTTTTTCAATAAGTACTTCAGGGTTTTAGTTGGAGTTGTTTATTTTAAAAAATGTTCAGTTTTGTTTCAACACTAAAATTTATAGCTCAGTTATTTTCCAAACTTAGAAAAATGACCAGAAAATGAGGACATTTTAGAAAAGTCTCAAGTTTTCCATAACAAAGAGATTTCTCCTCAAACAGAAAAGTCTAAAAAAAATACAGGATGCAAAAATTATTAAACTTGACACTGGATTTTGAAATGCAGCTCAACTGAGCATTGTCACCAAACAACACAGTGCCAATCACAAATGCCAACATTAAACAAAGATGTTACTGAAGAGAAAACTGTTCACACCTTAAAAACAGAATAAACTATTCTAGTGTGAAGCAGTCATCAAAAACCTTGATTTCATCCAGTTTTTGTTTGCATTTTTACCTAACCAATTCATTTCAACACTAAAATTTATAGCTCAGTTATTTCCAGAGTTTGTCAGAATTCACATTTAGAAAAGTCTCAAGCAATCCAAAGAAGAGAATCTTCTCCTGGAGTCTATAAAAAACTAAAGGTAAACCTCTTTACAACATTTTGCAGCAGCTCACTGAGTGGACAAAACCAAGTGCCATCATTGATTTAAACAAAGATAAATTTACCAAATCCGTTTGTTTGTCTTCGGATGCCTCATGTCTTCGGCGATAACTGACTCCCATTTTATCCTGATTTCATCCAGTTTGGTTGTTTAGCTTTTGTAAACACAACCTCAGGAAAGAAATCAATTATAGATCCGCTTTACCAACCTGGTGAGGTCAGAATAATTATATCCTTGGTTTGTCATCCCAACTCAATGCATTCCACTACTGAATGGACAAACCAATGCACATTGATTTGGCATGTTTCTTTGTTTGCCGGATGCCCTTCTTGCCACAAATCTGTGAATTAAAATCCCATTCGAGACTTCTTCTTTTTCGGTTTAGAGGACTGTGATGCCTGCGACAGCCCCACTCGTCCTTGTGAACTCTGGGAGAGGGACTGGGAGAACCCTGACCAGACAGACGTGTCCTGGGATAGATCCACTCTGAAGCTCCTCACAGGGGCAGACTGTGGGCTGCGGAGTTGAGAGGTGGAGGCTGCAGGTGGAGGGGGCGCGTTGCTTTCCTTGTCTAGAAAGTACATGTGATGTGAGGAGTTATCCTGAAACACAAACCACAAACAGTTGTAAATATAAAAGCACATGACATTTACATAGAATGCTGAACACTTAAACCAATGTTGCAAATTAATTAAAAGAGGGTTGATTTTGTGTAGTCTCTGAGCAGAAGCTGTTTTTATATTAATTTATATTAAACACGCACAGGCAAGTACAATTGAAATGTTTGTATGTTTACATTGAAATAGAAAAATTAAAACCAAAATACAGGAAACATACAATGTTGAGGTGTAACTTATAATTTAATGCAATCCAATACAGCAACTCTGCCATGAATGACTTTTGCAAGGTTACAGGCTATTTCATTCCTTGTTTACCCTATTTAAAATGAACGAGGTGGCCTAAACATTATAACCTGATGAAACAAGGTAAATAAAAAAGTGCTAAAAGGCTGTCAAAAATGAAATTCTGAACTGTGACACACTTTACAGTAAATTAGATTGCTATTAAAAATGTATCTTCTTTTTCAACCGATCACATTCTGAGACCCTGATGCTACATAGACTAATCAGCGTCTACATTAAAAACCTCCTGCCTAATATTGTGTGTGTGACAACCTTCAAGGTGGTTTCTGGCACCAAAACACCAACAACATATTCTGTAAGTCTGTAATTAGACATTTTGAGTGGAGGCATCAATGGATTGGACTCCCATAGGGCATTGTAATGCCAACTTTACTCCATCATCTTCTTCAGTGCCTTCAGCTGTAATTCTGATGCTCACCTGTGTGTACTTTTGATGTTTGATGGCAGTCAGCATGGGCACTGTAACTGCTCTGCAGCTACATAGCCTGTGTGTTCCAGCACCTGCTGGTCACAACCAGCACTGCATTTTTCAACCCCTTAATATTTTGACTATACTCACAGTGCACATCAATGAGTACTGGACACATATGACAACATCACAAGTTTACCAATTGTCCTTACTCGGTTTCAGGACGTAAAACTACACTGGGAACACTGTAGATCAGTTATTTTGGTGATGCTCTTATCCAGATGTCTGCATTTCACAAACTGACCCTTGTTTTTTTTTCATTTTTCCTGCTATTAACACATCAATTTCAACAACTGACCGTTCACTGGGTGCCTTATGTATCCTGCCCTTTGACAGTTGTAACAATATAATTCATGTTATTAACCTAAACCTTTAGGGACTATTATACTTTGGCTGATAGGTGTTTATCCCTATGAAAAGTGGACACAGTACTCAACAACGTTTAACACACATCTGATGACTGCTGATATTTTAAGTAGTTGCTGCAGAAAGAGAGGTGGTTTTGTGCTCAAGTGTGTGAGGGGAGTAAGTGAGGAGTGAAATGAAAGCATCCTGTGACTACACAGGAACTGACTTTTTTTGTTTTTTTTTAAATGATGAGGTATCGCCGTTAATGATCTCTCCTTTTATTCATTCTTTTACTCAGCTGCATGTTCCTGTCTGCAGCCTTTTGTTACACACATGAGCAGTAGAAGAAAGCCGAGTAAGAACCTGTTTACGCATATACGTGGCAGAGAAATCAGCATTCTCCGATAGAAACCTAACCTACCAAGTTTTCCTAATCCCCCACCCCGATTTCCATAGCCAGCTTTCACATTTACATGACATTAGCTTTCCAGGAGAAAGCGGACTGTAACCTGGTAACTTAAGCCCATGTAAACAAACTCAAAGTTGGACAGAGCTCTCCAGCGTTGGGTTCACGCTATTACAAAAACACTGAAGTTTTGCTGACAAAATTGAGCAAAACAGATATTATTAAAATATTATTTTTCAAAACGCACATAACATGTTGTGATGTGTGTGTGCACTGAAGTGAAATGGTTCCATGCACCGTATAGTACGGATGCTGGTGTACATGTCAATGCAAGTTGACTTAAAAAAGTGTGCTAGTGTTCTGACAGGTGTTGCGTTGAAGCTACAATACACTGGACAGATAAGTTATAACTTGTAGCTGCAGACACATTATTGAAGCCTGTCCTCTTACCTGTGTTCCAAAGAGAGAGCTCAGATAATCATCTGCTGGACGTCTGCTCCTCCTTTGACTGGCTGGTGTGGAGTCATGTTTCGCTGCCTGAGAGGAAGGGAGGGTGTGGGCGCTCCTAGGTGTCTGCTGGTCACCTTGTTTAACTTTCTGAGGTGTGGGGCCCAGTTTGGAATCAGGGTGTCAACTTGCACAGTTGATGGCCTTGTGGCTATTGGGGTCCCATGTTGCAAATACCCCTTCAGCTGGGACAATGGTCCTGCTCCTTCAGTGTCTGACCACATTCCCTGGCTTGTCACAGAGGACCAGCCTGTTGAGTCTGAGAAATCGTCCAGCTCTGATTGGTAGCTCACAGATGAGGTAAAGCTCCCAGACAGTTCCACACGCTGGCCAGCAGCTCTTCTCGCCTCCTTCTCCCTCCTCCTCTTTCTCTTCAAAGCGTCCACCTTGTCCTTCTTGTTAAGTCCCAGCTGGTCCTCCCACCATTCCCGCCATACCTTCTCCCCCTCCCAGGAGAGAGTCATGCGCTGGCTGAGCTGATCTCTCCACATGTCCGTGTCTACTTGGTTTGGCACAGGCACCACCTTTGGAGCTACGAGGGAGGTGGAGACGGCACTCTGTGTGAGCAGTGAGCGTTTAGACATACATGCCCTCAGATCTCGCTTCAGACTCAACACATGCTCCTCTTCTATTGAATCTTTTGCTTTGCTGTCAGGCAGGCGAAGGAGGCCTTTGGTTTGGACCATAAAGTGCTGCAAAGAGTGCGGCCGAGGCTTCTTTTGAACGCTCTTTCTCATCAGTTTCTGGAGCCATTGTTTCCAGGTTATCAGAACACCTTCACTGACTTTTACCGGCACCTGCTGCTCAGATGCAATGCGTCCACAGGCTGCTTCCTCCACAGCACCTGTTTTAGAATCATTTTCAGCTCTACACAGCTTTTTATCTGTCACTCTTGTGTCCGAACCATCTAACTGATTTACCTCTAGATCATCATCATTTACCACAACTTTCAGCAACTGCTTTAAGTTTCGATGTCTCCCTTCGGACTCTAACTCTTCAGAGGAAGACTCGGAGAACATCGTCACCCCTTGTTGGTTCCTCTCGGGTGTTTCGGCCACATACCCCTGCGTAGTCAGACTTTGAGTTGGTCCAATTATACCTTCATCGCTTGAGGTGTCCGAAATAACCAATTGAGAATCTGGCGCTTGTGGCAGTTTTTTGGCTCGTCGTGGAGGTAGTGGTTCGTCCTCTGCTGCTGGCAGTCCAGAGGTTGTGTCTGACTGCTTGGGCTGGAGGATTTGGTAGAAAACATCTCCTGCCTCTGTCAGTTGTAGGACGCAGATACACTCCTCACCACCCTTTTTCTTTGAAATACAAGTCATACCTGGTAACAAAAAAGTTTACATCACATATGCATGCCTTTACCAGTAACAGGAAAATGTTTAAACTATTAAGTAAAAAGCCCATTAACAAATTTGGAAAGATTATCTAATATATATATGCTTTTGTATGCATGTTTACAAACAAGCTAACACCTGATCACGTGATCCAAATCTGTAGTTTTTGACTTAAGAATTATAATAGCTTCAAGTGAATGAATTTGAAGTTTAAATGTCATCAAGAAACATAATTCATTAAATCATACAGTGTTGGCTTTATAAAACTAACTTAATCCTAAATATATATTCTGTTCACGATATATTAATTTTATATTATAATATATATATTACTAATTATATTGGTCACAGTCCAGCTGTCACACATCACTGACAGATGCAGTACTAAGATGTGTTCATATTGTGACTATACGCCTAGTAAATGTTTTCTGTTCAGGCGTGATGAAACATTACCCTAAACAAAAGTGCATAGGCAGCGTTATTGACCAAATCTCTTGGACATGCAACCCCTCATGAACAGGTGTTACTTATCTGAGATGAGCACTTTACAACAGGTTTGAGCTGTTTTTAGTTCTGCCCCTGTAGCCAACATGGTTTAGATGTGCACACATCTCATCATTTGTGCCTCACATCCAAGGCTATAGATCTGCCTTTGGAGGCAAAACTGAACATGTAAGGAATCTGACACAGGGATGCGTGTAATTATGTTCCAGCTGTAGGGCTTCTTCTATTCAATCCTCCTGCTTACTTTTAAAGGCCTTCATAACCTGGCACCACCTCACCTTTCGGAGCTCCTACAATCATATACCCCTTCCCGTACTCTTTCTTCTTTCACTATTCAAATCATGACTTAAGCCCATCTATTTAAAATAGCTTATTATTTGTAATTTCCCACAGCAACTTTTACCTAATTAGCCTATTAGGCAATTGTATCCTTAAGTAGTTTGTTCTTATGCTCTGCTCATACTTAAATGTTTGTTATTGATTGTTGCTTCTTTGTACAGTGACCTTACGTGACCTGAACAGCGCTTTTAAATAAAATCTATAATTATTATAATTATTGTTGCTGTTATTCACCAAATGGCTGAGAGTACAACGGAACTCAACCACAGAATTTGAAAATTGTTGCAGTTTTCCCAATTCCTCTTTGATTCAGATACGAATCCCACATGATCTTACTAAACTGCATTACTCTGAAGAACTACAATTCACCACATTGACACACAAAAACATTTAAAAAAGCCTGATTTTTAATACCTGCAGCAGATGAGACAATCTATTGGTTGCAGTTTCCAGGCGGTGAGGTAGCTGTACAGGAAGGTGTTTCAGACTGTCTCTCGGTCTAAGCAGAGCCTGTGGAGGACCTTGACTAAAACAGGCCTCTGCTCTGCCTCCTGCACACAAAGTAAAATGTTTACAGAGAAGGTTAGCATGGAACCTCAATGCTGATCCACCACACCAATCATACACTGAGAAGTCTCCACAATCATAAGTGACATTCTGACCTGAGTACTGCAACATGGTGATTTCCTGAGAGTTCTGGGAGCCCAGCAGGATCTTTGTGTTTCTAGTCCCGCCCTGCACCGAGGCGTTGGAGGCGGAGCCAGGAACAATGTGGCAAAACATTGGTGGGGACTGCATCATGTGATCCCACTTGACCATTGGCAAGCAGGGAAAACGCTCATCCATAACATAGACCGAGTACTGACAGAGAGAAAAGGCGCAGGATGATGGTTTTAACGAATTAATTTAACTTTTCAATTTTAGCGAACACTGACTGTGACTCATTCTGGCCTGAAATTTATCAGATAAAAAAATACAAACCAGCTTAAGTAGGTTTTATTACAACGACCACAAAAACAACCATTTTTCACTCAACACATAACAATTAAAGACTGTGAGCTGTGATGCTGGTCAGCTTCAGTCTTTGTTCATTAGCCTACCTGAGTGGTGACGAGGTGGTGGAATGGGTGGGTGTCGCCTAGATATCGGGCCATGATAAGTCTCTCGCCACTCTTACACTCTGATGTGTTGCTGATACGAAACAGCGTGTGACCACTGACTGGACTCATCTGGAGGAGGACGAGGGTAAAGGATGGAACAGGGAGGTGAAAATATGCACAAAGTGGGAAGGACATTTGGAGCAAAAATTGTTAACAAGTGGATTTCTGGATCTTTTTTTTTCTTTATTGGGTGTAGTGAAAAGCTGAGCAGCAGCACACAATTAAGTTCTGTTTCTTAATGGATTAAAACAACCAATAAAAGCATCTGCAGATAATCTTGAGTAGCATGATTTCCATTATGCATTCAGTTTCTTCTATTTCTTCTGGAAAAACTTCTAAACTCAGAAGACAACAACCACTCTACTCACAAACTCGTCTTACCCTGATGTCTGTGAGCTCTGCCCCTGTTCTGTCTGCATACACCATCACTCTCGGATGGGCGGAGAATTCGCACCATCGCCACGCTGAGTTGGCGTTGAAGTACAGGTTACTGCCCTCCTCCCGAACTTTCTGCATCCTGACGGAGTAGAACAAGACTTTGTGAGTCCAGCTAAGCTTACAAATGGACTCTGAATAAATCAAATCCGTATCTGCAGGAACAACCACTGAAGACTTGTGCTCACCCTCTGCCAACGGTCCACAGATTTGCTGCTCCACTCTCGCTCGCCACCAAAACCTCACCTAAAATATGAGGGCTGATAATACACAGCAAAGAAGAGGCTACTTCAGCTGGAATGGTTCTCAATATTCAGAGCCTTACTTCCTGTCTCCAACTCTTCAGGCTGTGGAGGGATTTAAACTCCCAGCAGCAGCAGCAGCAACAGCATTGTTGCTACAATGCTCCTCTTTGATGATCACTAACCTGACAGTGATGCACGTTGCGACCTCTCTGGTTTTGACAACCTGCAGTAGACGAGGCTCGTTTCTTTCGCTCAACCTCCAGACTCCGCACAGGTGATCTGAACGCACAGCAACACAACCTGCCAACAAGCGAACACGATGAAAAGTCCTCATGGCTTGGAGAAAACCAAGAAGCACATTAAATTACTCCTGACATTTCATATGTTTTTCTTGCTCTTACAGTCATTAGACAGGGAGGTGGTGCTGATTTGCCTGACAGTGCCTTTCAACTGGACGCTGAATGGCTGACTGCTGGTGGCGTCCAGAATGGAAGAACCACCTTGGTGGTGCTGCAGCACCACTTTGTGGAAGTCTGAGGTATTATGTCAAGAAACAGAACTTAAAGGAAAACACTCTGCTAAATACCTCCAAATCATTACAAAGAAAAGAAAAAAAGACAAAAAGGCACAAACTCTGTTTTTAAAGAGTCTTAATGCTCTATTATAGAATCATCCTTATATTGGTCACGTTTTATTCAATATAAGAAACCACTTAAGTTGGACACCCAGAGCAACTTGATTCATTTGCACTTAATCAATAAATCTATTATATTTTGTTCTGGTAGAATAAAACAATTTTTAGTGGGACAAAACCCCATCTGCTGCTGTTCCAAAAGTAAAACCAACATTAAATCATTATGTTGTATTAAAAGACCAACTGAAAAATCACAGACAACGTTATTTAAATAATGCAGTAATAGTGATTTACAGGATACTGAGATGGTCCAATCCCTTCTTTCCAGGATAGAGGAGGCAGCCGTGCTCAGAGCTGCCCCCGCTCTCTGAGAATGGGATGAAGGCCAGAGCACCGCCTGTGGCTGCTTCACAGAAGAGCAGGCGGTCTCTCTGCTCTGTCAGCTCCTCATACAACAGAGAACCCAAAAGCTCAGTGGGCACGGAAGGCACTACGTCTGACAGCAGAGAGCTGTATGCGTCCACAGATCGGGAAGAATACGACTGATGACATCTGGGGGGAAAGGTTCGCGTGATGACACCAAAAGTCAAACGTTAAGGAATATTTGGACTTTAAACCCACACAAAGAAATCTTCACACCAATCAGTCAGGCCCACTCACATGTTATACTTCAGCACGTCAAGGAAGTTCTTCACTGTCCACATGTGGACCGAATCCCTCCGATACTTCTGCAAAACACACACAAGCATGTTCACACACATGCACAAACTAGGATGACATGAAAACCAACAAACAATTCCTCCTGCTCAAACAATGTTAGCACAACATCTCAGTGCGTACTGACCACAATAAGCTGATAAATAATCAATAACCAATGACTAAATCAATCATTAAATAGTCTTCCTATAGAAAATGTGTTGTTGTGAAACTCACATCTTTTGGTCCTTGCTTGAAATTGAAATTTTCACCCAGAATTTCACCCATGCTCCCGAAGGCGTCGTGACAGTGATCCATGAAAAAGTTCTGTATCTAAACAGAAAACAAAACTGTAAACTTTCAAAAACAAAAATGTAAAAGGTTCAAGAACTTGGCAACATTCAAACAGATTCTGTTAGTTATGAATCTGATCTTTACTTTATGAAATGCCACACATCTCATTTCCCATGCTGAAATCAAACTTCTTAAATTTAACTGAAAATAAGTCAAAATCACGAGACAAACTTCGATGTCTGAATGAAAACAGTGTATGTAAACTTTAATTTCCTCTCTCCCTCCATAAAACACACGAACCTCAGATGTATGTCTACATAAAAAAGGTACAGAATATAATTCAGTACCCTCAGTGTTTTTAATTTATGGAACTCACATGCTTTGTAAAGTCCAGTGGATCTGGAGGTGTATGCCAAAGGAAAGCTGGAAAACATTTTTACAAATATTAATATGGAGTAATGAAAAAATGTTGGATATAAAAACAAAAGTGACGACAGCAAAGAAAAGACAGTGAAAGAATGGAAAGAAATGTTTAATGAGATTTTGCTGAGTCTTACTCTGCTTAACCACTTACCTACATTATTTGATAAAAAAAATTTAAAAAATCAACTGCAACAACATTGTGTTTCATTGTCTAAATGCAATTTCTTAATTATGCATTTTTAATGTATTTGTTAAGTTAATCCTTTCTTTCCATAGTCTTGAAATACTGAAACACATTTGGAAATCCATATTTTATCAAACTGTTACATATATTGGGGCCAGAAAGAAACCACTTTTTAGGGCTGATTCTATAACAAGACAACTAAGAAATAAAAAAAAATGATAGCAAGAACTATACTGTATATCTTTCAAATAAAATAGCTTAAGTGACGACACACTAAAGTTCGGGTGCTGATCGTGATCAAGTGCCACAAAAATGAAAAACAAATGGCCATTTCTGTGAAGCCATTTGTTATTTGTCAATGCTGTAGGAATTTATTACCAATGTATGAGCATTTTATCCTAGCATATTAGACAATGGATTATGCAGGGAAACGATCCACAGGCGCAGATTGATACGAGAGTAAGAGCGTTAATAACAAAGCTTTCATGACATGTATTTATTTATACATACCTAAACAAAATAAGTTGTAATTACAGTCATTTTCCAAACATGCCAGTTTTGATATTTTCTTATAAACAGATTTGCAGCACACCTGCAGTAATATCAAGCAGTGCGGTACGGACTCACCGTTCTTCGGAGACAGGAGGGGAACCGGTACCGGCTCCGTGTGACACCACGTCTCCCCTCTGACCTGATGACTGGATGTAAACGTGGTGCTGGAGAGAGGACCGGATCCGCCCTGAAACCCACACACACCACAAAACGGCGATGCAAAAACAATGAATTCAAACACTTAAAGTTAAGTCTCATCACTAGCGTTAACTAATTCCAGTCTGAGCAGAGAGTGGAACGAGTCAGCGCTGCCGTAACCGACGTTCGTCCACCCCGAGTGTTAGCGCACGGCTAGCATTAGCATTGACTTACCTGAGGTCGGACACGGTTGTAGCAGCCCCAGTTTCCTGCGCAGTGTTTCAGGACCGACTCCGGTGGACCGCTGTTGTAGAACGAAGGGAAAAGCTGCCGTGGGAACTGGTAATCCATTTTGTCACTTTTTTCACGAGCTATATCGGCTGTAACGTTTTGTGTCGGCGGTAACGCGAACTCTCAATGCGGCCACGGACAAGTCTGTACATGTTGTACTCGCCGCTCAGCTAGGCGTTAGCTCCCCGACACGATGCTAGTACCCAACGTTACCAATAACTTCACCCCCCTGATGCTAATCATCATGACACGCACGCAAAGGTCAAACTACCATGTGTACACACGGTGGTAACGAGAACAATCGTAAAAGACACAAAATGCGTGAAAACTAGCCCCGGATTCACAGCGTATCGCTGAACACGTGCAGACCATAAAGCTTGACGGCGTGTACAACTGGCAACAACAACAACAGGACTTCCTCTCTGACTTCCGTTTTTTAAAAATTTTTAAAGAACATAAACTACAACATTTTGCTCAAACTTGAAAAGGCTATAATTGGAAATTATCTTTATTGGGAAAGTAAATAGGCATGTGCGGCCATATAACGTATAAAACATTATATATACGTGTTTTAGTAAAAACGTCACCTGACAGATTCAAGAAACAGCAAACGCAAAACAAATAAATCAGTAAAAAAAAATTTGGATTAGTTTTTTTAACCTTATACTTCGGCTCAGGGCAGACATCACATGAACAGCTTGCAGATGTCGTTTCTATTGCTATGCGGATAAAAAAGCGAACAAAAAACTTGTTTAAAATCTCAAGAATTAAAACAGAGCGGAGGCTCAGGAAGCCTTAATTTGAAAGGAGTGAAACCGGACGTGGGTATCAGTCGTCGCGTGATCATTTGACCGAACGGCTTGGTTTTGTCGGTGGACACCAGCTAAAAACAGTCCGTAAAAAGGACATTTTGTTCTTCCCTTGGCCAAAGACTGAGCTGCTTTGGGGACAGATTTTCCTTAAAAGGGAAATGTTTTATTAGGACTAATTTACTGGTACGTATTTACATATTTAAGCATTTTATTTTGGTTCCGTTAGCCGAATTGCTAACTTCGGAAGTCGCGATATTGCAGGTCTAGTGTAACGTTAGCATTAGCACATCAGAGATTACACAGCTAAGGTTAGTTAATGAAGTGTCTTCTAACGTCGGATTCAATAATGCTTCTGCAAAATCCTCCTGCTCGCGGATTTTTAAGTTTTAGGTGCTGTCAGTGTCATAGAAATAAAATGTGTTCATCTGTATCATACAGGCTGCTGTGCAGATTGTATACCTGTAAACACGTCAAGGTTAATATGCATCATCAAAACACAAACTGTGGATTTAATGTGAAAGTGTGAATGGGGTTTTATTACTTGTCAGAGGGCCAGTGCTTGGCCTCGTTACAGGACAGTATTACCTGTGTCATGGATGATAGGTCTACATGAATTATTTAATATCTTTGTATACTAGTGAAAACTGGATTAATATCTTGAGTCTGTACTTGGCATCTGTCAGTTCTCTTCGTGAAGGTTATGTAACCAGAATCAGTCCTGAAAATACTATCAACACACTAAATATAAGCAGAGGAAACAACGTGTTGTAACAAATGAGACATACGGCATGTGTCAGAAAGTAATCTTTTGAGAAACCACAATAGTAATATCTCTGTTTACTTCCAAATACTAACTTGAGAAGAATTTGATTTAAAGTGATTTAAAAAAAAACATTTAAATCAAAATAAGTTTAAACATTCATGCACAACATACAAAATGTTGTATATTCATGTTAAATTTAAAAGTAAAAATAAAAACATTTATCCATCAGTTGCCATTCAGTAGCTGACTGACATTGTTCAAAGTTATGAAGGTACAACACAGAGTAAAAGTAACCTTTTCTTTAGATTCAACACTAAACCAAATTTTGTTTTAATTCACAGTGACAGAAGTAAACCAATATTACCTGTGTGTTACCACTATAGTTAAGGTGCAGGACACAAGGCTGAAAGACTCACTAATGTTCTGATTTAAAAACCATTGGCTGGTGTGTCAAGGCTTTATACCGACTGGGTTTTAAGATCCAGGTTCCTCTAGGTCTCACGTAGTAACTGTTCACTTCTATTTCCAGACACATCACCATAATGTCAGGGAACAATCTGGTTCTACCCATAGTGCTGTGGGGCCGCACGGCCCCCACCCACTGTATCAGCAGCCTCCTGGTGATGGATGACTTCAGCACCATCATTACTGGCTGCCACGATGGACAGATCTGCCTGTGGGACATGACACAGGAGCTGGAGGTACTGTTGTGGATGAATATGATAGTTATGTTAGTGTGTGTGTTTTTTGTCTGCCTGTAATTTCTGTTTTATTATTTATTCTGTTTGTGATTATAATATTTTAATGTTCTCTCATCCTACTCCTCCAGATTTGTCCCAGAGCCATACTGTTTGGACACACTGCCTCAATCACCTGTCTTTCTAAAGCCAGTGCTTGCAGTGACAAACAGTACATTGTAAGTGCATCAGAGAGTGGGTGCATCAGAGAGTGATCATAAAGATGTTGATAGGATCCTTTGAAATGCAATTAGACCATTTAACAGAGTCAAGAATTAACAAACAATTATTTTGGCCATGTCTTTTTAAAATTAATCTTCATTTCAACATATATGGATAACTGGAAAACATGAAAATAAAGTTACCTTAGTGGTCTAAATTTGGTGGAGACTGGAAAACATGAAAATAAATCCTACCAGGTGAAATAAAATCCCCGTAGCTTACATCAGGATCTGGAAAAACTATACTATTATGATAAATAGTATATGACCAGTTTTCAACTCGCTCTGTGCAAGATCTGCTAATTCACAAACCTGCAAACTGCCAGAGTTCAGTCATACTTGCGAAGGTAAGGTGGCATATCTCCACTGAAGTGACGAAGAATCGTGACAGAACACCAGAACACAGACTTCGGCTTACTAACAGAAAGGCAGAGGAAATCTCACAAGATGTCACCCACATCCCCACCAGTAAATGTTATGTGACATCATCTTCACATTCTCTAATGGATTGCGTTGTACTTAACTGTATTAGAACAATACAGACAAATTCAAATGTTATTGTATTTAATATTTTCTCTTGTGGACTAAAAATGTATTTGGATAATTTTCTCTCATTGTGCATTAAACGTTAGGCTACCGAAAAACTGCTTGGCGAGCAAAGGGACCCAATGAAACATGCATAGGATAGGGTTTGAGAAGCACTTCACAATATTTAATTTTTATTAGTGCTCTATAAATAAACTGTCTTAACCAGTGTTACATAACACAAAAGGAATAGGCTCTCATAATTTTCTTCTAAAAGCTCAACACAATTGATTTGAATAGCTGTATACTGTAGCTTCTAAAAATGAACCAACTACAGATAATTTTTTCCTCTCTTATGTCTAACTTCACTCTGTCTGTCTTTTAGAGAGATGTGTTTATGGGATGTGAATGATGGACGTTGTATTGAATTTACCAAGTTGGCCTGTGCTCACACTGGCATACAGGTAAGATACACACTTATAAGGCCAATAATTATCAAATAAAAGCTGATATTCAAATATTGGCAATAAAAGCACAAAATGCTCTGCAAGTACATGGCACTTTTCTTTACACACACTCACACACCAATGGGGGAGCTGCTATGCAGCTGGCCAACGCTCACTGGGAGCAACTAAGTGGGGGTTCAGTGTCTCGCTCAAGGCCACTACGACATGAAACCAACACCTGTAGGATTGGTGGACCTCCCCACTACCTACTGCACCACAGTCAGCGCCAAATAATTAACAAATAATTTCTTACAGATTGGCTAGTTATTTCCAGTCACATCTACTTTACAGAAGTTTTACTGTTGCTTTAAGCTGCCACCCTGAATCAATCATGCAAATGTTTTATATTTAAAGCATATCTGCTTTAAAATTAAAAACTGTTTTTTTTTAATGTGTTTTTGCTTTTTAACTTCTCCTGTTGTCATCTCTTATCACTCACTCTCTCTCTCCACCACCTTTGCCCTCCATGGTTTTCCAGTTCTATCAATTTACCATTGGAACTCAGAGGGAGGGACGTCTGCTTTGTAATGGCCACTATCCAGAAATCCTTGTGGTGGATGCCACCAGCTTGGAGGTTTTGTATTCGCTGGTGTCCAAGATTGCACCAGACTGGATCAGCTCCATGAGCATCATCCGATCCCACCGAACACAAGGTGAGAGAACTTTAAGACTTTAAGATTTTTGTCCCTGAGGGAGAATGATTGAATAACGAGTGTATTTATTACCTGGGGACAAGGCACAGTACACGCTGTCATGTGTGTCGTTAATAGAAAATAAAATACTCATACGATTTGATTATAAGATGTTAACTTCAAATTGCTGTAATTTTGTAGAGGACACAGTGGTGGCAGTGTCAGTGACTGGGATTTTGAAGGTCTGGATCATCACAGCTGAGGTCAGCAGGATGCAGGTATACCATTCTACTGATGCTGGTTATTTTAAAACAAACCACTAGTGTCAGATTACTGTAAATAGCTTGAAAAAATGAAAACTTGTTTTTTTTTTACACAATTGATTGGGAATGTATCCAACCAAAAAAGTTGAATGCGGTGTAAAATGTAAATACAAGAAAACAATAATTCAAAACATATTTTTATTACAAAGACAAAACATCAAATAATTTTTTATACTTGCTCATTTGGAATTTAATGCTAGCAACTTTAAAAAAAGGTTTGGACTGGGTCGACAAAACACTGCAAATGTTGTGTAATGTGAAGGAGGGAAAACACCTGGTGGAGCATCTAAGCTCTCAGGCAGCTCTGTTTTAAAATCTCACCCCATATGCTCAGAAATACCATGGAAAACTATTTTCCATAAAGATGGTTTGTTGCTGCACCCACAAATGAAAGTTCAAACTCTACCATTCCAAGAAACTACATATATACACAAGCTCCTGAAACACTACCGCCTTCTCTGAGCCTGAGCTTATTTAATATAGATCGAGGTGAAGCGAGAAACTATCCTATACTTAAAATTCTAACATCTTTTGGAAATCATGGCTTCTGATGTTTTGGCCACCTTATTTAAAATGAATTATATATTCTTATAACGTCCTTTTGTATGACTCCACTGCCTACTTTGACCTATAACAAACACATGGAATTTTCAAGTTTCAACATAAACACTGAGAAGTTATAACCTTGTAAAAGTAGAATACATGGCAGACCTGCTTTATTGTATTGCATTAAACTGAGCATACAGGTTTTTAGAACAACATATGCTGCCATCCAGATGACATCTTTTTCCAGGAAAGCCTTATTTATTTCAGCAACACAATGCCCAAACACATTTTGTGTGTATTGCAGCATGGCTCATTAGTTAAAGACTATGGGAGTCCCCTGGAAAACATTTGGATCATTTAACAAAGGCAGCCTGAACATTTGGAACAGCTGAAAATATGTGGTTTCAAAACTAAAGCAACTGGGCTCCTCTGTGTCCCAACTCTGGTTTTAATTTTTTTGCAAATTATTGTTTCTATTTTACTTCTCTGTTTACTGACAATTTGCACAGGATTACTCCTTTTTTCTGAAACAGGATGGTACACCAGTGTAAAAACACCTTGTTCATGTTCTTAGAATCTGAACTTAATTTGTTGTGTTTGTGTGTATTTAGGACCTGGACCCAGTTTTTGAAGAGGAATCCAAACCCATCTATTGTCAGGGCTGTCAGAGTATTTCCTTCTGTACTTTCACACAAAGCAGCTTGCTAGTTGTCTGCTCCAAGTACTGGAGGGTAAGAGTGAGCTGCACCACTGCCATTTATAATACACACAGGTCCTGGGGTAGACTACTCGACTGTATAGCTGTAGCCTGCCCTGGCCTGAGCTGCTTTAATAAGTGTGTCTATCTTTATCGTGCGTCAGGTTTTTGATGCAGGTGACTACTCGTTGCTCTGCTCAGTACCGAGTGAAAATGACCAGGCCTGGACTGGAGGAGAGTTCATCGCTGCAGACAAAGTCATCATTTGGACTGAAGACGGCTGTAGTTACATCTATAAGCTACCTCCCAGGTAAACCTACTTATCTGCTGGTGTAAACACCACAGAAGAAAGTAAAACTCAGTATAATGCCCAGCTAAAGTCCTGGGATTTGTATAAGCAATGAGATGGAGGAGATGATTTCCAGTAACTAGGTTTCTTAAGTGCATGTAAATGCAGTCAATAATGTTTCATATCTGTAGGTGTCTGCAGACATGTCCTAATCGTATTTTGGTGTGTGCCTGTGTGTGTATTCTTCAGTTGTCAGCGTGCAGTGAGCATTTCCGCAGCGATGTGGGAAAAACTAAAGAAGGCTCAATCCCTCCACTGATCTACAGCATCACTGCTCGTGCAGACAGACAGGTTGGGCTTTGTAATTGACTCTGTCCAGTTAACAGTTCTTGAAATGACAAATTTATGCTGCAAGATGTGTGATGCATCAAAACACAAAAAGTAATGGGAAGCTGAAGCTAATTTATTGCAATATTAGTTGATGATAAAGCTAGCGTAGTTTTGTTTACTTAACATAATTGACTTATGTAAAGATGATTTCATACAATATTGTTTTAATATAAGTTTTTATAGTATTTGTTTCCTGTCAATTTGAAACATTGCAGGTGTTGTAGAATAACTGTTCTTTTAAGAACAGCTCACAATAACACATGCTATGGAACAGTGTTTTTCTTCATCAGCTCTTTTAAAATGAGAAGTGTAGGTAGACACAGACAAGCAGAACCCCAAAACTTGATTCTTGTGTAATATTTGAAATTGTTTTGCAGACGTGGAAAGAACGGAACAGCTCAGAAAAACACGCTTACTGCACACCAGAAAAAACTTTATTGTTAAGCATATTGATGGATTGTGCATACCTATTTTGACCTTCACTGTAGTGTTTTTTCACGCAGTATTCCTTCCCACAGTGGACCGATTTCATTGTTTGCTATTGCCATCGCCTCAAACTTAGTTAGACCCCTGTCTAAAGCTTTTTGGCATATTTAACATGTTGAATCAGTTTCGGCCCAGTGTTGTAACAGATCACTCAGATTGGCTGTTCACCATAACAATTTGGTGCACAAAAGTAGACCATAGTATTAACAAGGCCTATATGATTTGTAACATTAACTTTGTATTAGAAATATCCTTAATTAGAGGTGGTGACGAAGAGTTGTTTGAAATGGTAAGCTAATTCTTTGTTTACAGTTTGTATGTATGCGGTACAGGTGTCTTGCTTTTGTTGTCTTAGACAAGCGCAAAAAGTGCAGCACAAAATCCACAAATCCTCGGTTCTCATCTTTGCATTGTATTTGAAAGCCACTTGTCGGCCCAGCAAAAGCGAACTGAGGCGAGTCAGCAGTCTGAATCTGTCCGAATTCTTTGGCTTCAGCTTGTTGTGTCAGGGCCCTTATATTTTACAGTGAACGTATGCAGGCCATTTTGTTCAAACTTCGCTCAACTAATCCAGAGATGATCCACCTGCCAACTACTGCACTTCAGTAGGCAGAAAATGTATGAGTAAGACTGTGTGGCTACATAATACATATACATGTACAGTAGCTGTGTGTAGTTGGCAGTGTATTTGTGCTTTGTATCAGTGGCATTTGATTTTAGATTTATGATCAGAGCTCACTTCATGCACATGGATTAGCCCTGTTATAAAAAATAAAGCTCACAATCCAGAAAAAGTAGTTCACACATTGGAAGTGTTTTTTAGGCTGAATCATTGTAACATTGTTAGACTAAATTAATTTAAAAAGATTTAAAGGGCAACTTTACTAGTTTCAACCTGGTCCCTAGTATTTAATGGTTTTTAATTTGGGGAGTAAGTGTATCTGAATAGTCTCGGCCTTCCCTATGTTAAAATATCCCTCTCCTTCTGCCAAAAAAGTCAATTCTCTCGTTACAAAAGACACTAGAACAAAAGACATTATAAAATAAGGAGGGTATTCATATTCATGTACTTTGAAAACACTGTAATGCAGTTCAATAAAAAAGTAAAATAATTTAAATCAGCACTAATGTAAACATGGAATTCTGAAAACAAGAGACAGCAGCTGTAAAATAACTTTTGTACAAATGCTGTACAGTACTGTACTGCACTTCCTGTACAGATATTGTAACTTTAATAGCCTTCCAGGTACACATAGGATATCTGAATCATGTGCAGGACTTGTTGTAACTGTACATTAATTGAAAGAAATAAGTTATTAAGTCACATTATTGGTAGATTTTGTGAGTAGCACCTATAATTTCGTTAAAAGGGAGTAAGAGCAGCAGAGTAGTGAGAGTAACGAGGCTGTTGTATAAGAATATTTTGCTGTTGTGAGATACAATATACTGTTTTTCCCCTTGTGTGAAGTTTTAGTACAGGAAATCCACCCCCAGCCCCCCAAGACCTTATTTGTTACAATTGCTTCCATGTCAGGTTTTATTTTAAAATGCAACTAAGATGGACAAACTTTAGATTTTTACTACTTCTGCCAACTAAAAATAATCAGCACATTTCAACTTCGGTCCAGATGATGAAGTGTTGGGTTTGATCCATGTGTGTGAATTTGACCCCTGGTGCTTTGTGTGTATTTATGACTTTATTTTGGTCCTTCAATGTGTATTTATAATTTATCGTGTGTCCGCATCTTTTGATATTTCTGTTGACTTTTTTTATTGTTCTGTCCTCTGATGCTGTTACACCCCCTCCCACTCTTTCCTTTGACCTCCTCGTTCCTCTCAGAAGGAAGGAGAAGGAGATGAGGAGGAGGTGGTTGTGGAGGTGATGTGCCTCCCTCCCAGTGAGTACGACTTGGAGCTCTACACCCCAGAGCTGCTATACCACCACCGGCCTCTAGAGGCGCCAGTAAGACCCAGAAAATGCATACTGAAAAATCAAAGGCAGGAAGAGGATCCACTTTATTGGCTGAGCTGCAAAAGCAAAAATGAACAAATTAGACATTAGAGCCACTAGTAGTAGCAGCAGTCCAGTATACAATTTCAATACCAAGTTGTAAAATAAATTAACTCTTCTCAAACTATTTCACGTTAAAACAAAAAGCCAAACATATGTTTATGTGTTGCTCTTCGAAAATGGTTTCTGTAATTTCTGTACCGTCAAATGAAAGCAAAGCATTTCACTTATTACATGGAATATATTGGTGGTTGAGCATGTTCTTGAATGAAACCAGTGGTTGCATGAAAGGAAGTCAGGGAATCCCAAAACCAATAGGTGGTTTTGGAAATGATCAACAGGAATATATATTATAAATGTGTACAGAAAATTGGTATGGTCCTTTAGCTAAGGTTGCTGCCAGTTGTAAGAAGTATAGTCATGTGCAGGTCTTAAATGGACCTTTCAGAAGAAGATTTTAGATAGCTTAGAATTTTAGTGAGAAGAAGGTTTAAAAACTCTTTTTTTGGCAAAAGTTTTACATCTGTGACTTTGCAGCTCAGCCAGAAAGTGACCACTAGATAAGTGGAGCAAACTGTGAGAACAGTAGTAAAATCATCCACTTAGTGGCTCACAATATCCCTCCACCAGAAGTAATATTAGTTTCATGTTATGTGTTTTTTTTAATCAAACTCAAAAATATAAAACTTTAAATTCTACACGAAATAGTATGTAACTGTTGAAGAAGAGTTTGGTTTGCCTAACATGACCAATGCTGTCATATTTAACCTAACAGTGCTTAGAATTTCTGTTTGCAAAATAAAACCAGATTTTTATGAACTAATAATGTAGCTAATAACTTAGTCATATTTAATTGTAAACATGTAAATATGACAGACTTCATGAGAATTAGACTTCCTGCTGTTTATTAATTTGTACAACAGGATAAGGATGAGGATGTCTTAATTGTAATCTTCAAAAGTACAAAAGTATTAGTTTGTCAGACACATTTTGTGTAATTTAAGCACAATCCAGCAGTAAGAAATGCCCAGTAAAATGTTGTACTGTATGGCATAAAAATGAATATAAGAATTCAAATGGTATTTTGATATAAGTACCACTTATCAATTTGTTATGTAAAGTGCCTTGAGATGGCTGTGTTGTGAATTGGAACTATATAAATGAAAGTTGAGGTGAATTAAACTTCAAATCTTTTACTAAGCTATGTAAAGCACAAGCAGGATTTTAAACAATTCTGATTATGTTGATTATGGCAAGTCATCTTCAGTAATTAATTAAAAATAAGGGTTAAAAATCACAAAATTGGAGCAAATTTTGACATTTGCTTGACCTATAATAATACATGTGTATTTACAGCTTATAATATTTAAAAATTAAAAAACACATATTATTACTTTTAAACTATATGGTGATAATAAAGTGGCTGATCAATAAATACGTAGTAGAAGAGATACTAGTTTAAGAGCGGTTCTGGCAGATGTTTATCCAGTTAAAGTAGCTCTCAGACTCCTCTTCAAAGTGTGAGCCATTGAGTAGATGACGGTGGAGGTGAACTGCCTGTTTTGTTTGCTCTGCTCTTTGTTTTCCTTCCTGTCTGACTGACAGACTCAACTCACTCTGGTTCACCTGGCTTCATGCTCTTTTCCCACTAAAACAAACTTCCTTCTTCAAAAGCACCATCAGCCTCCACATCTGTCTTCATACTGATGAAGATGCATGCAAAGTCCCCAAGCTGCTTTTTAACCAAAATAATGAGCTTCTAAGTCCCTGAAACAATGACAAACCAAAGACACACAAGTGATAGGAATATGGTGGCATTTTAAATGAAATTGAGTACTTTATCTTCACTAGACACCTGCCAAATTGGATTTAAATCCTATTATGTTTGTCTCCAAACCTGAAATTCAAAGATTAGTGCTTTCTTGATATGTTACGAATAATAGGAAAAAAGGCTAAAACAGTGCTTGCGTACTTTTATACTTTAATAATTTGTGCATATGTATTGAAAGTACAGTATAAAAGCGACATTTACATAGTTTGGGATTTAAGTTTAAATACAGTATTGGATACAGGTATGATAAGAGGAAATGGTGTTTGTGTGTGTGGTCTTCAGACATGTTTTTTAACAACTGTTAGCACAAAGTTTTTTTTGTGTTTGCTTCTTCCTTGTTTGTGTAGCAGTTAGGTGGGGTTTCCTAACTGAAATATCTGCGATTAAATAACACAGTTGAAAATGCTGCTCTAATGCTTTTAAAACTCCCACTTATTAAGTTGGTGTTGGGTTGCGATTAACACGTTTAGTGAAGCTGAACTCTTTTGCTCATAGGTTAACATCTTTTAAAAAATTCAAGTACGGTAGATTGGAGTTGCACAATGATGAAGAGCTGTTACTTTTCCTGAATTTATGAGTTGATCATGTGAGTCTCGTGAGAATACATGTAGCTCGATATTCCTTCTCTCAATGTTTATGATCTGTTGCTGTGCATAATATAGACATAAATACTTTGTAAGCTTGGAGAATTCAACTTGGCTTTTCAGTATTTTGTGACACGGTAAAGGAAGAAACCTGCATTTGTTAATCATAGTTGTCAAGTTTGTTTGCTTGTTAAAGATATAAAAATGCAATTTTCTATCTGAAGCATACCATTTGAAACGGAATGAAAAGAAAACCCCATTTAACTGCTGTATCAAACATCATACAAAAAACACTTGTGAGTCACCATGGTTTGGGACACTGTCTCTTTAGTCTTTTCTGATTAGAACATAATCACAGATGTATTCATGTCTTATGACAAGATGTAGTTTGGTTTATGTTTGTTTGCTTATGAGTTATCGCATCTTTGACAAAAAAACATTTGGTGGCACTTTGCATACCCACTCTGACTGTCTACAGTGTTCTGGTGAGCTAAGCTGACCAACTGTGGACACACCATCCCTTGACTGCATACCTTTTTAAACATTGTAGGTTTGGTAATGACAGTCCAGTTTTCCTACACACCCATAGGTTCATTACTTTCCATCTTGTCTATTCACTGTAGTGAATCATCACAACCCTTCACTTATCAGAAGCTTCTGGAAATTACTTTATTCACAATGGCATCTTTAAAAAAGTAAAAGCGCAGAACTGCTTAGTATTACACTTATTTTACTGTTAATTCTGTAAAGACTCAACCTTTTAGGTTTAGCGACATCTGCCTGCACCTGAGTAAGTGTAAAGCTAATGAGGATGTTTGCTACATACAATTAGGCAGATTATCACCTCCTGCCACAGCATGACTTTGTCCACTGCAATCCAACTTTCTGCCCCTGCTGAGATCCAGCTTCGAAATGGTTGTTATTCTAAACCAGCAAGAAATTTATGAGAGAAAATCTACCCTGAAGCAGAACTTCAGTCCAGGTTTAGTTTAACTTCATAAGTTAATGATTTTATAATTATATTGTGTTTTAATCAAAGGATGGAATCTTTCAGTGATCTGAATCTGAATCTTTCTTTTTTTTTTTTTTTTTTAAACCCTAGGTTTTACCTACAGTCTAAGGTTTTGCAACATTCGACACAGGTTTTTAGGTCATTTTTCCAGCAACAGCTGTATACAAACAGATTATGTTTTTAGGGTGTCCACTTAAACATAAAAATGAACTTATTAGATATTGGTGATGAAAGTAAATGCCACTATTACATTTAGTTGTTCATGTGATAACCTGATGGGATTTTGCTATCCCTTGACAGTTCTCTAATTAATAACATTTACCTTTTGTGGGAATAGCTAGTTCTGTTTTGGGGTGGATTCTCCCTTTTATGAAAACAAAAAGCTCTGCTCCTGCCATCTCCTCCATAATTCCTTAACAACCTCTACACTGACTGTGTTATTTTTTTAAGTATTAGAATATTAGTATTCCAGTTATATATGTTTTCAGTGAGAGGTCAGTTTTATTAAGATGGCCAGAGTCAATGAAATGGGGAACATAAAACTTTTCATTGGGCTTAGAAATTCTGGAGCAGGAGTCTGCTGACTATTATGGGACGACATCTGGCTAATAAAACAGTTATAGTATGCATGTCATAACTAGTACAATGGTGGCCAAAAAAAAATTGGCTTGGGCTTTGGTAATTCTTAACAAAACTGAACTCATCTTAAACTTGCTCCTACTTTGGCAGTGCAGCCTGGGTGTATTTTCAGGGAGAGAGATTTGAAACCACCATCAATGTCTGTGGGTCACAATTTTGTCCATGATTCCCTTCAGTGGACATATGTCCCACCTGTCAGTGGTGAACGGTAAAATAGGGAAACGTACCTGTTCATGGACAGTTTTAGCTAATAAAAAGACAGTTAATCCACTCGTCCTGGAAACACTGTGGTGTACAGATAGGATAAAATGAATGTGACTGATGAAGGTTATTTGGTGTACGGTTAAAAGAAAATCTGTGTGTGTTCAGGCAGGTTACCTCCAGTGATATGACTTTCATCCTACCTGTACCTGCAGTTTTAACCTCACCTGTCCCTTCACTGTTGCACTGGCATATGTTCCCATGGCTCAGTTAATTGAAGCACTCTGTGACAAGCTTTATCCCACAGCGTAAGTTAGACTCAGTCTGTATTTGCTATCTAATAATCAAGCCCTGTGAGCCTATAGAGGAGATTAAGGTATAGCTGACGTTTGGGTTTGGTTCTGTTTTCCTGCTGTTTGCTATGTTTTGTTGCTGACTGACTGAAGACAACTGGCGAGCAAAACCAAACGTTTCAGCCTTTAGATGAAGAACCAATGTGAAATGAAAAGTGAAATTAGAAAGAACCCATAATGTCCAGTTATTGTTTACTTTCTACCTATCCTATAATGAAGCAAAAATAATCCTCTTTGCTGGATGAATTTGTGTTTTCAGTTGCAGATATGACTTTATTTTTCCCCCCACCTCCAGCTTCTGATCTGTCCTCCTGTGACTCGGTTCTTTTTTGGCCGACGAGAGCCCTTCTATAAGCTGCTGATCCAGGGAGATTCAGCAGGCAGACTGTCCCTGTGGAGCGTCCCAGACACCTCACCTCTGCAGCCGCTGTCAGCCCCTGCTGGTGAGGACAGTTCGGGTTACCTTGATTTCTCCGGAGGGAGAAGCCACCACTGTGTTTGTCCTTGTGAAGTAAAACCACAGTTCCCTGGCATTTGCAAAGTGATGTTGCAAAATATATTCCTCCTAAAATGTGACATAATTTAATGAGCAAAAAACATTTGTCTTTACAAAATTCGGTTTGAATTGAAATAAAGTTTTTGTTTAAGACTTCATGTTGGCAGATTTTAAAACCAGACACTTCCCTCCCTATTTTCTTTGTGCAGAGCTGCAAGTGTCATCCACCGTCAGTCTTCAAGAGGCGTTTGATAAGTTGACCCCTGTGTCTGCTGGCATCATTGACCAGCTCAGTGTCCTGCCTGGAAAAAATGAACCCATCAAGGTTTGAACTATCACAACATAACACTTAGGTTAATCCTTGACAAAAATTAGATGTTTGAAGAACAAAATGGCTCTAGAATTAAGTAAAACTGTAACAGTTGCTGGCATTTTATCACAACTTTCTCCTTATTGCTGTTAAGTTGAGTGGAATTTCCCACAATAAGAATTCAAAATTTGCGACTTTGTATGTTTGAAATGTTTGTAATACAACTATAGTTTTCTTTGACATTTCTTCCCTCAGGTGACAGCCAGCGTGTACATCCCTTCTCAGGGTAGACTGGTGTGTGGGAGAGAAGACGGCAGCATCATCCTGGTTCCTGCCACTCAAACCGCCATTGTCCAGTTGCTGCAGGGGGAGCACATGCTGCGAAGAGGTGAGGGAAGAAAATTCACAAGAAAGTGAGGAATGTCCAGGGTTGAGGCATTAGAGGGTTTAACGTCAATAAAACGTTTTCAGCTGAAGAAAACATTGACAAGGCTGTGAAAGCCAAACCATAAAGAGCATTAACCATTTGATTTGTACCTAAGGGCCGAGAGGACCTGCTTCCTAGCTGAGTACACGTTGTCTCTGCATTTTTTGTCTTTTTAAGTAATCCCAGATTATCTAATGTTGAGATCAGGGCTCAGAGCGGCCCAATTCTTCTGTTGCAGGGGTTTTAGTTTGTTGGTATGATGTGGAATGAATTTGGGTCAGAAATCTTAGCGGCTCAGAGCATTGTGTGAAGGATAAGAATCTAAGCATGAAAATTGAAGTTCCTAACACATTTACACAGCACTCTGCACTTATATTAATACCATAAAAGATCAGTTGATTGAATGAAATCATTTACTGATATTTACGGTGTTATGTGAGGTCGGTCTGAAGTTGTTTCCATGTAAAGTGTGTTGATGAGAGTCTATCAGTAATGTTCAGTATTTTTAACAATGCAAAAAACCTAGAGATGCATATGAAAAGACAAGAACCACAAATATGGGACACATAAAATAATAAAGCTGTTACGGGTTGCGTCCTATCATTCACTCCCAGTATCTTTCTTGCCTTTTATTCATTTTCTTCATTCTGAGCCTTGTCTGTTCTTTCCTGCAGGCTGGCCACCCCATCGTACCCTGAGAGGCCACCGGAACAAGGTTACATGCGTCCTGTATCCGTACCAAATCTCCCCCCGCTATGACCAGCGCTCGCTGGTATCTGGAGGAGTGGACTTCTCTGTCATTGTTTGGGACATTTTCACCGGAGAGATGAAGCACATCTTTTGTGTCCATGGAGGAGAGATCACCCAGCTCATCGTTCCCCCTGAAAACTGCAGTGTAAGACTAATGAGGAAGCATTTTATTCTTCCATATCTATCTCCTTCCCGCGTCCTCTTTTCTTGTTTTTCTTTTACAGTTTGCTGTCTACAGAAAGTGAGTGGTGTGTTTTGTTGCTGACATTAGATTTAAAAGTTACGGGGCTGGTGTCATTGCTATCACTATGAAAATAACTTCACTGACATTATGTTGTTAGAAACATACACAGACGAGACACAAACCAAATGACGACCCCTATGGACTCTTTGTTTGTGTTGTTTGAATGACATTAAGATCTAATGGTCAGAACTATGTTGTTGCCACGGATATAAGATTAATGCTGTTGTGCTATTGGAGTTGGGACTACAATGACTGACCTATCACACAAATGCTTTAATGAAGGCATTGGATCCCTTCACTTTTGAAAAATCAATTAAATAATATAGGAAGTTTCTATGTTTTGAAAATGTTACTAAACTAACATGTTCATTCACACTGAGCCTTTTTGTTAATCCAGTGCAAATGTTACATTGGTATCTTAATACAACAAACAGCTCTTGTTGTAATCTCAATTGTCAAGTATTTCTTGAACAAACAATAACTGATTTGACTAAATGATATAGAGCCCATCAAGACTTGTAACTTTAAAGCTGCTATTAGCAGAATTTGGTACTTTTGCTCTTTTGTCTTCTTTCCTTGAAAATACTAGTCCAAGTTTAAACCTGGGCATTACATGTGCTTTTGTTTACAAGCTGAAACCCTGACTTTACTGGTAAGAGTCCCAGAAGCTTTATGCTTAACATATTATCACTTCCACTGTCCTTGGTGTGTAGTATTCAGAAATGTATCTATGCTAACCTCTGTGTTTAGCTAAGCCCGGAATTACCTTATGATGAAAAGCTAAAACTTTTAATAACACACACAGCAAGCCAGCTTAAGTTATTATTTCGTGGTCCAACAGCAAGAATGCTATAGTGACAGAGGATCTGGGCACTTGGTGTCAGAGATCCTCTTTGCTAATCAGTCAGTGTATGATCAAAATGATTTTAAAGCTGTTTTAGTGTAAAAGTGTTACATATTAGCACATTTTTACATTTCACCCAGTGGCCTTTTTTCCATTCTGTCTACCTTCAGATAAGCCATGTCATATTTTATTATACACATCAGTCACAATATTAATACCACCTGTAGTTTTTTATGTTGTGGTGGACAAGGGTCAGCATAGCAAAATTTAATGATTGATGTGATTGAAGTGTCAGAACACACCTAACACTACAAACCTTTCAATGACCGTCCCATTGTGTCATCAGAAACAGTTTGAATAATCATCTTCTTCTGCTGTGTTTTCTTTGCAGACTCGGGTGCAGCACTGCATCTGCTCAGTGGCCAGCGACCACTCTGTTGGCCTGCTCAGTCTCAGGGAGAGGAAGTGCATTATGCTGGCTTCACGACACCTCTTCCCCATCCAAGTCATCAAGTGGCGTCCTGCAGATGACTACTTGGTGGTTGGATGCTCTGATGGCTCCGTCTACGTCTGGCAGATGGATACAGGTGATACTGTAGTAGTAGTAGCAGCAAGTGGGCTCTCAACTTTGAACTGGGTAGATGTAGAATCATGCTGAGAGTGATGCAAAAGATGTCAGTTTCATTCCGATTAATGAATTTAATTAATGGCTCCTAAATGGCTTTAACACATTCAAATTCCAAGTTTTCATATTTAATTACATACTTTATTTATGACAAAGACTGTAGTGGGGGTCAGTGCATTTTAAATTAAAAGTACAGATAGCCTAGCACTGTGCAGGCTTCTGGACAGTGCTATATACACAGTCTTTCTAGGCTAAGCTAACTATGTTTTGACTCAAACACTGCACTTGACATAGAGAAAATTTCCATAATAAACTTTTCAGTCTCAGGAAAAAGTGAAAATGTTTAAAAACAGTTTAAACTAGCTTTAGTGATGACTATCCACTGGAAAAGACCAGGTGTCTGTGCGTGTACGTGAGAGTTTGTGTGTTAGAATCCACAATGAACTGTAGTGCTGGCAGATTGCAGGGTACCTAAGTGTGAAATTAAGGAAGGTGTGTGTGTACTCAGGCGTTGGACATGTAATAAGACCATGGCTCACAGGCCCTTCATCTCTCTCTCTCTGCTTCTCTCTCTCTCCCTCTCTCACTCACTCATTCACTCACTCACACAGACACACACACACACACACACACACACACACTCAGGTATAATGGTGCCATTTCTCCTCTCATTCAATACCAGAGCCAATACTGATGTCAGCTCGTTCAGTGGCTAATGATGTCTCTCTAAAGCTTTCTCTTTCTCTGTAAAGGCAGAGAATTGTTGCAGTCAGAGAGCAAGAACACTCTTATCTGTGACCTGAATCATATTCAAGAGACAATAGATGATGATACAGAGCACTGAGACAAGCTGAGTGGGAGATGGTGTGAGAGTGAGAGATTAGAAGATTGATATAAATAGGAGAGTGCAAGGACAAGGACACAGAGAAACTGAGAGCGAGTCTGGCATAGAAATGAAGGGAGAGTGAAACAGCACAGACAGAGGCTGAGATAAAACAATTTTTCCAATAATCTGCTTATTTTTACTGTGTGCTGTGCTGCAATATTTAAATGCAAGAACATTATAGCCATATGACATAGCTCATGATTCACAACCATTCACCATTAATGTAACTGCCTACAGGAACTTACTTGCATTTAGCTACAAAAGCTTGTTTTGTATTAAATTTTACCATATATTATGTTTCAATGCTTTATTTATTCTTTATGTGGCTTTTATTTCTCAATGTTTAGTGTGATAACATTAATGCCTTAACAGCGTAGAAGATGTTTGGACACGTATTTTGTTATGGTCATTGCTATTCCAGTGACAGTGATAGTTTTTCCTGTTCTTTCCACTGGATGTCACCACTGTTTCATCACACGTCTCTCTGACATCTGCTTTAATTGGAGAAAAACATCTTGAACTCATTAAGTTTCAGTCTTCCCTGCAAGACCTTTCAATCAACACAGCACAGCATCAACTTAGGATCTTCAGTGATTGTCCCTACAAAGTCTGCCAGAAATCTGGGGGTCATCATTGACATCCAATTAAGGTTTACTGACCACATTGCTTCCACACTCACTGGCTGTTAGGACTCTGGACTCTAAACTCTTCCCCTCCTCGGCAGGTTACTGGTGCACTCACACTTTACCTTTCATTGTCATCATGATTACACCTTTTTGTATTAAGGCCTTGTGTTTTAAGTGAGGTACAAGGCAGCAAAAATCTAAGTCAAGGAGAAAACATCAAATTTTTTTAAGTGCAAAGGAACATGCGGAAGACTTCTGTTTGCACCAGTTTTTCTTGATATTTAAAGTGAGGTTGCTGAGTGTTTGGATCATCTGCAGGGGTTTGATTGTGTGCCAGTAACCCCATCAACAGTTTATTGCAGTAATCGAGACGAGATGACCAATGCCTGCACAATGAGTTGGATGTGAGTGTTTAGAGAGGCAGGGTCTGATCTTTCTGATGTTGTGGAGGGCAAATCTACATGACCTAGAGACTAAGGCGATGTGTTCTGTAAAGCTCAAGTTGGTCATCAAAGATGACCCCCAGATTTCTGGCCAACTTCTCACTCCAGATCTGATGTTGATGCTGATGTTGTTTCGAAGGTCTGGCTGGGAAGACAAAACCTTCAGTCTTGGAAAGATGTCTTTCTCTGATCCAAGCAGAGATATCAGAGAGACAGTCAGAGATGCATGAAGAGACAGTAGAGTCATCTGGTGGAAAAGACATGAACAGCTGTGTGTCATCAGCATAGCAGTGATGGAAAAGCCATGTGAATGGCTGATAGAGCCCAGGGAAGAAGTATAGATGGGGAAAAAAGAAGAGAATCAAGGACTGAGCCCCGTGGTTAAGAGGCTCTGAGAGTTAGAATCATGCCCCTGCAAGGATACCTTAAAGGTTCAACCAGACAAATAAGACCAAAGCCAGGCTAGAGCTGATCCAGAGATGCCCAAGTAAGAGAGGCCGATCAGATGGTTCACAGTGGCAACGGCTGCAGATAGGTCTAGTAGAATTAAGCCAGAAGAATGACCTGCATCTTTTGAAGTCCACGGGCTTCCACAACAGTCGAAAGTGCCGTCATTGTTGAGTGACCACCCTTGAAGCCAAACTTGTTGACATTGAGGAGGTTGCTCTGGGAAAAAAAGTCAGAGATTTCATTGAAGACTGCTGGGCTTGGCCAGAAATGGAAGAAGAGAGACTGGGTTGTAATTTTCCACAAAGGAGGGATCAGGAGAAGGCTTCTTCAAGAGTGGGTGTGCTTCTCCTCTGGGAGAACTCCATGTCCTGCGCCTGCGCAGGAGAACAGGGATCTGCTGAAAAAACACAGTGAAAAAGAAAGTTAAAATGAAGAAAGATCAAAAGTGCAAGAAGGCTAGAAACAGTGTCTGACAGGGCCCTCGCTCAGTGGACTTCCGCTGGTGGACTCGGTGGTCTTTGCACAAAGTCACCTCATTAAGAATGATTTTGTGTTTATAGTGTTCGCCTCTTTATAGTTTTTTTGTTTAAAGTTCCTCCTCACTAGAGCGATTCTCTATAAGATTCAGCTCCTCTTTTAAGTGAATTTTGTTATGGTCCAAGTCTCTGCCTTTTAGTTAATATCGTTATCTCCTCAGGTGTCTGTGCTGTAGTATCAGTAGTACGTGTGTTAATTAACTTTTTGCGCATCTCAGCTTCTGTTTTTGGGTCCTGTTGTTACGGTAACCATAACAACATGCCACTGCATTACACTACACCTGTACAATCTAACGCAATCCAATCCAACTGCTCTGACTTGAATTCTACATTTACAAGGTTATAATTTCTCAGTTTTTAAGTTGAGATTGTCAGAAAGGTGGTAATTCTGCTATGTCTTTATTATGGAGGTCATAATGGGTGTTGGAGTCATACTAGAGTGCATTATACTAAAACTTTTGGGCTCCCCTAATTTATTTTAAAAGGGGGAAAAACTTTAGAACCGCATCTTAGTATAATGCACAAGGGCTGATGATTTGGCCATTATCTGCACTGTATGCAGTTTTTGTCCTGTGACCCCCCTAGTACAAAGTACAATTTATGTCCAGGATGCCTGAATCACTGATTTGTGATTCCTCCATGTAATCTCCAGTGAAGTTCAGAATTATAGTGCTTATATGAAAACAGCTTAGGAAAAGTCCTGGTGATTTCAGACGGCTTCCATTTTACAGTTTATCGTTTTTGGGGTGAGATATGCCTGTGCCTGAGTTATTTGTGAAAGATAGTTTGGCTAACATTTTTGCATTTTCAGGAGCTTTGGACCGATGTGTGATGGGTATAACAGCGGTGGAAATCCTGAATGCCTGTGATGAGTTGGCCCCAGCCACCGTGGACGCATTAAGTCACTCAGCTGTTAACCTGAAGCAGGCGATGACTCGTCGTAGTCTGGCAGCACTGAAGAACATGGCCCAGCACAAACTGCAGACGCTCGCCACCAACCTATTGGCTGCAGACAATGCTGACAAGGTACAGACCACTACATGCTGTTTTATTGTATATCAGTACTAATTTTAATTTGGTAGAGTAGTTGTCCGTGAACTGCAGGCTTAGTGTTTTGATTTCCAGTTGACGTGACAAGCTGTCTTTGGACGAGACACTAAACCTAGCTTAGGCGATTAATGAATATAATCATCATTTGTTGCTTTGTTTTTTTTTTCTCTAGCGTGACAAAAATAACACAGAGTTTAGTGAAGTGCAGCATGTCTTTTTGACTGGCACTAAAATAAAGGTTTTGCCCATCTGTCCACTTAACGCTGAAGATTCATAATCACATCACCAAAAGCTGCCAAGTAGTCCATAAGACTTACAATACAATTATTAACAGATGACATAACCAAATACTAAATGTGAAGTTTTAATCATAGTTTTGGTTTGTCAAATGTACAAAGTCTGTGGACTTCTTATTGCTAAGTTCATGTGTCTCATCGTTTGCTTTCGACTTCGTCTTTTCTCTGTCTTAGGCACTTTTTACTCATTGAAAAGTAGACACACAATACCCTTTCTACACAGACACACACAAACAGCCTGGTCATGTCAGTCAGATAAGCTGGCTGTATCCAGACTAATTAAACGCAGCTGGAGATATGAACCAAAGGTCATTACTAAAGCCACTGTGTTTGTGAGACAGACCACTGCTGTCTCCCAGGGAAGGATAGACTGTATTAAATGTCAAAATGGTTTAAAAAAATGTGTAGTGTCTCTTGGTCTGACATTTCTGTGAGCAACTTTAGAGGTTTAAGGAACAATAAACTTTGAAAAATAAAATTTTAAAGCGTAGTATCCCTAACATTGCAATCTATCTACGGCAGATTTACTAATGTAAGCAATGTTCAAACAGGTATTCTTTATTAAAAGGATGTTCAGGATTAATCCAGTGCCATTAAACCTGTCACTGTGTTTTTCTAAAAAATGTGCTGATATCTCAGCAGTTAATGAAATATTCTGAACCAAAAGTATGGGCAACTATGCTACTATTTATATACGGTTCTAGAATTGGTAGTTCTTACGTGTGTCAGTCAACCACCGTCATTAGAAAGCCTAAAGCTTAGTTTAAAAGTCCTATGCAAATTTCACTTTGACTATGGATGACTATATAGTTTATAGTAAAAAATATCCAATAATTCTTAAAAACTAAATTTTTTAAGCCTCTTTTGGCTCATTGTTTTGTTTTTAATTATCCAATCTATATTTAGACTGAATATAGATTATAGTTTATCCTCAGCCCTTTAGTTTCTAACTGCAGGGTGGGTGCATTACCTGCCCAGCACCAAAGAGCAGACAGACAAAGACGATCTATAGAACACTATAGAATGTTTGGCTACTAGAGAGCCAAATATTTTCCTGTAAGCCCATCTGTCAAAAACGAGACAAATGGGAAATATTTAAGCCAAAGTTACTCTTTAAAACTAATTTTTATAATTGTGGAGCAGCATGTCTGTGTTGAGCCCTCAGACAATCAGAAGTTCACTTGTCTGACTCAGATGATCTGATTGGTCCTGATGGAGTAAATTCAGAAAACAAGTGCAATGAATAATTTAGTATTTGGATACCGTTTAGTTCTTCTGCTGGTACAGTTTCCCTTTTACAGTTTTACTCATTATGAATTCGTTTTGCTCAGCATCCCTTCTCTTCCTCTTTATTTTATCCTGTTATTTCTCTTTCCGCCCACCACATAACCTTTGTGTTGTTTCTTGTTCCCCCTGTGTATGTGTAGGATTTATTGTTGGCGTCTCTGGGGTTTTTCCTGCCTTAACTGCCCATAATCACAGGTGTTTTCTGGAAAGGCCAACACACAACAACTGTAATCTTTTCTTGCTTTTCCATCAGAAATACATCACTGTTGTGTTTTCTGCCCCCCCCACCTCTGTGTCATTTCTGTCTCATATCTGCTCAAATTATGGGTCAAAACCACACACTGTCCCTGATGTGTGTGAGACTGTTCACTCCCCCACTGCGTAATAACAGATAATGACCATGAAATGTCAGACTAGCAACCTAAGCATTACACTGAGCCAGCTGCACACTATTATGTGTGGGTGTTCATAGCTGATGTTTGTTTGTTCTTCACATCTCTGTTTATGTGTGAGGAAGTCAATGTGTGACTTTGAGTTTGCCCTCTGGCAATTTTGCTGAACCTGCCAATCTGTGATTGTGTCATGAAACTAAAAAGGTAAACACAGGACTTGAAAGTACTGGTTCGGAAACAGAAAACTGATAGCAAAATGTATAGTTGGGTTGAGCAGAATAATATGTACGAAGTCAGTAATCAGTAAAATAAGACACAGATAGAAATTTGTTCTTGATATACCCTAAACAATAAAACACATAATGAATCCATCTTTTCATACACAAACCACATGCAACTGAAAATAATTAGGATTAAAAAACAAAACAAAATGGAGAAACATTAGATAATGTAAATATTAACGTGCAGAAATATAGATACATAGCATGAGGATGGAGTAACCTTGACTAGACCAGTAGCATTTGTTCCTGCTCAGACTTTATTAAAAACCAGTTAAAATGGATATAAAACCCCATATGCTACTGCTTGGAACATTTTTGATGACTGTTTATCAACCTTGCATGTTTGCTTGGAGGGATTATATTCCATTCCATCTTGCAGAACAGCTTCAACAGCATTAACTCCCTGCTTGTATTTTGTTCATTGCATTTCTAAGATTAACGTTATGAAAAATGGTACGTTTCTTCTGCTTTACTCATTCTATGGTTGAACGGCTTGTGTTGTTAGGTAGTTTGCTTGCTGCATGATACACTTTCTGTTTAGCTTCAGTTTGTAGAATTTGCTTTTATAAGTCAGAGTTTATAGGTCTATTCATTTTTTTATTTGTTCCATTAATGATGGCAAGTCAACCCAGTCTAGAGGCAGCACAGCACAGATCATGATGCTTTTATCGCCATATTTCATTGCTGAGATAAAGTTCTTATGCTTAAAAGCAAAATCATTCATTTGGACTTAATGCTCTCCATTTGTACATGATCTTAGGGGTCCAAATAATTTAGAAATTATTTTTTAAAACTTTCCAGCCTGTTGAGCTCAAACAACTCTTATTCTAAAGTTTTGAGAAATATTGTTAGTTTGAACCACGACACGCTACTGTAAACCTGCGTGGGCATGTCTTTCTTAGCCGCCTGTGGACAAATTTTGTTTCAGTACTATTGTTGTGAGGACATTTTAGTGTTGTGAGGAGATTTTAGCTGGTCCACACAACTTCAAAAGGCCTTTTGAGGGTCAAGACTAGGTTTTAGGGTCAGGGGAGGAATCAGGTTTTGGTTAGGGTAAGACATTCAGTTGTGATGGTTAGGGTTAGGGGCTAGGGATTGTATTATGTCAATGATTGTCCTCATAAGTATAGAAAGAAACACACATATGCGTATAGGTGTGTGTGTGTGTGTGTGTGTGTGTGTGTGTTGGACTCCAGTGTTGTTTGCCAGGAGCGCCCTGCAGGACTATGGCATTTAGACCTACTGCCCAGGAGCTATAGGACACCATTTGTATAGACGAGAATTGACTTGTCAGTTTTTCTTAAACAACACTGACATAACACAACAGTAGGTCTGTGTGTGGTATGTCATTTTTTAACAATTGTTTTTGGGATGACTTATGAAGGCATGAATTAATATCTACAGTTTATTAGTCTGTGTGTGTATGTCATTTGGCTGTTTGCCTTTAGATGGCAGTGTTCATCCACCAAAAGATCACACACGATTTCCATACAAACTTATGAACTATGAACATCGCACATCGGCCCTTTTGCCAGATTAAAATCTTAGATCCCCAAGACTTCTAACATGCTCAGACTATGTTCACAGCAGGCGGTTCACAGTTTTCATAGGTTACATGTCAGCAAACCTTGTGCACACACATTTTTATTGGCAATCTTTGTAAAAAAGATTTGGATTCTTGATTAAATGAAGAAACACCCTGTGCAGGAGAGAAGCGAGCAGTGTCATAGCAGCATTGTGGAAATCAACGTGGGTTTTTGAAACATAAACATAAACATACTTGGCCTCTATTACACACAAGAATACACACACACACACACCCATACAGCAAAGTGGAGGAGCAGCACTATGGCTTTGCCAGGAAAGCCTTTCCTGAGGGCTTGTGTGCACATGCATGTCCCACTTGCAGGTGTATTGTACACACACAGTTTAATCCAGCTCATTTATTTTGTTAACCTTTAACCTTTCACACCAATAAAAGCAGTCTTTCCAGACCCAATAAAATATCAATAACAATAATAGATAAAATGATAGAAAAATATATTATTTTATCATTTTATCTTGATGTCAGTATCAAGCCTCTCATGGGAGAGCTAGATTTTCTTTACCTTAACGTCACTTTAAACAGCCATCAACATATATGAGACCGCTTTGCCCTTTTTCTCTTTCTCTCCTCACTTCCTTCCTCCCTTATTCACTTCTCCTCCTCTTCTCATTCCCTCTGTTTTCCCTCCTTCATCTGAGTCAGACTCTAACAGGGTAACACTTGTCTGATTGCAGTTATCAGGTCATTAACATGTAAACAAGTAGCACTTTTTGTGTACCGCTCAATGCAGGTGTCTCTGCTAATATGATTACAATTGAGTACCGTGTTAGTATTAGGAGAAGTTACAGCTGACTCAGTGTGTGTGTGTGTGTAACAGCAGAGACACACCATGCCTACATCAAAGACGTAGTGGTGACAAAAGCTGACTGTTGCATTGCTTTATGTCACCTTTATCACATTCTGCTGCCAAAACAGTTCTTGAACTTCAACATGAACTACACTGAACTCTGAAGGTATGCTGGGGCATGTGGCCCCAAGCTGTCATTAGAAGATCGTAGAAGTCCTGTAAGTTGCAAGTTTGTTATGTTTTTGGTGCTGGGCTCAGGTCAGCATGGGCACCCTGACCAGTCTGTGGCTGTGTGGTCTCATATGTAACAAACTGTGGTGCACTGCGGGAACCAGCATTAAAATTTCACTACTTGGAGCTACAGTAGCTCTTCTACTGGATCAGACTAAACAGACCAGCTAAAACCTCCCACATGCATCAGTAAACCATGGCTGCCCATGACACCGTCACTGGTTACTAGCTTTCTCTATTTTCCTTGGACCACTTTTGGTAGTTTTTGACCACAACAAACTGAAAACATCTTAGAGGGGCTGCAGTTTTGGAGTTGCTCTGACCCACTCATCTAGCCATCAGTATTTGGTCCTTGTCAATATCACTTAAATTCTCACACTTGCTCATATTTTTTCATTTTCCCAAGTGACCGTACCCTGCTGGCACTGACCATGCACATCGCTCATTTTATAGTTGGGTGAGACTTTTGAAGGACTGCTGAAGTCTCATAAGTCCCTGTATGCTAAATTCAGTTATTGTCTTTCAAGTTAGACAGTATTTAAAACCAATTTTCGTCTGTTTCTCTGACAGAGTTCCTTGCGAGCTGCAGCAAAGGAATACCATAGCAGTTGTGTATAGTTTGGTTGTTGTAACTCTTGGTATTTGCATCATGTGTTGTGAACAGAGTTTACTATGAAGCAAATTTGTTCTACCTGCCCATATCTGCCCGTTACAACCACAGTCTCATCTGGGATCATTGAGCAACTGGGGTTAAGGACTTTGCTCAAGGGCACGCTGGTATTTTTGATAAGGGAGGAGGCAGCTGCTGCGTCTTCACTTGCCAGAGAGTTTTCGGTTTGTTATAGAAAGAAATCTACAACTTTCATGATTTGTATATTAGGCCTTACTAGCATTTCAGTCACTTGTAGTAGTAATAATAATAATTATTATTACAATTACTAGGAAAACAAAATTTCTCAAGCCCAACTATGTAAATGTCTGGTTTGAAAATGTATCTGTCTTTTCAGGCCGTAGCCCACAGACTCTGAAATGGCTTGCCTGTCACTGCGTATGGCTGAATCTGTTGATTTATTGAAAAAGCAGCTGTCCCTTATTTAGACAGACTTTTAGTTGACTGAGCTTTTAGGTTTTAACAATTTTATTACGCTTCTGTGGTATTATTTCATTCTATATCACTGCACTTTGTGATTTTTATCACACTCTTGGCTTTAGGTTGGGATTCTTGTTTTCCCTATGTCATTAAGTCATCCGCATATGTTTTTATGATGGATGCCCTTCTTGATGCAGGCAATGTAATGTTACCCAATGATACAGGACTTTGGACTGGTTTTCAGACGTGCTCTGGCTTGTATAACATCAGCTTTGCTAGGCTTGAGCAGGATGGGCACTTCCTGCTTGCCACTGCAGTATGGAGTACAATCTGCAGACCTGCCAATGGTTGATAGGTGGCCACTCCTCATGGGATTCTAGTTGATTCCATATGCTTTCTATACAACACAGATATAGTTTTGACTTGCTAACATTTACCGTGGCTTCCAGATTTTTAAGTGATGAGTTTTGTCTTTCTTTTACAGGGCAACCTGCCAAAATACTCCCATAATGCTTTGGTAGTCCAGGCGATGAAGACAAATCTGACAGACCCCGACATGCATGTACTGTTCTTCGATGTGGAGGCCGTGATCATCCAGCTGCTGACAGAGGAAGCCCAGAGACCTAACCCCATGCTGGTATCTCCAGAGACACTGCAGAAGAGCCAGGCAGGGGGCGACAAAGGAGGGTCATTCCTGGCCAACAAGATCTTCAAACAGGTCAGCAAAAAATCTTAAGCCAAAACAGACACCCAAAAAGTAACTGTTTTTAAACAATTCAAATCTGGTTGTTTCAAATTGGCTGATTATTGTTATAAGGTTTTATCTTGTAATCTTTATTTAACCTCAGTTATTTCACTATTATATTTCTAATATTTTTTTATCATTCAAACATCTCCTCTCAAAATTAGGTGAAGGAGACAATGAAGGAGACCATCAAGGAACACCTGTTGGATGAAGATGAGGAAGAGGAGGAGGAGATGAGGAGGCGCGAGGAGAAGTGCAAGTCTCTGAGTCTGCTGGAGTACAACCTAACAATGGACACAGCCAAACTCTTCATGTCCTGCCTGCACGCCTGGGGCCTCAACGAACAGCTTGATGCCATCTGTCTGGAACGACTGGGCATGCTCAGACCACACTGCCCCATCTCCTTTGGCCTGATCTCCAGAGGAGGCCACATGTCCCTCATGCTGCCCACCTTTCAAGGTAACTGTATAACGCTGCTTTAGCTGCTCCATAGCTGTTAATGTGTATCTTTTTTAAGTAAACAATCAGTAGCTTACCTAGTTATTAGACATGTATTTCTGCATCTCAGGGTTGGATATATGAGACGATAGTTTTAACAGAAACATGTTCTTATGAAGCTGCACAGTTTTATAAACAGCCAATCACAGCCCAAATCGAAATGTTTCTGGTCCAAATTATCTTGTGCCTGAGCCCTTTTTGCAGGCAAGATCCAATATGGTCACAACCAACATGCTCTAGCTTATCTAACAGCCACGTGTCTGGAATCAGGACAAAGTGGATGTTAATTAAAACTAAAGCGTGTCTGTTGAGTATAATTAAATCGTTAAAGTTCTGTGTCTTGGTTTTTCACTCTGTAAATGGACTATAGTTTTTTTACAAACTATGGGTAAAACACACTTATTCGAATTTGACTATTTTTGTGCGGTAAACTAATTAGTGTTTACACCATGCACTAATATTTCTTTGGTCCCTGGATAAGTATGAACTTTAATTTATTTTTTTATTTTTTGCTCCTGGTACCTAGGAGTCCTTACTGTATCAGTTGTCCCTGGCGACGGGACGGAAGCTGACTCTGACTGACATTGTTGGGAAGGGAACGTATGGCGTGTCGAGGGCTGTCACCACCCAGCACCTCCTGTCTGTCATCTCACTTGCCAACACTCTAATGGGCATGACCAATGCAACATTTGTCGGGGAGCACATGAAGAAAGCACCAGCCAGGTAAAAAGCAAAGACATATAATATGCATCATATGCATTAAATATGCATCTTTAAGGTAAAATTAAATCTGTAGTTTTACTGAGTAGGAAAAGTCAAAAGGAAAATAGCTTTTTCTGTCAAACACCCACTGGCAGTTTCACAGATGTAGAATTAAAGTTAAATACAAATACATAAATGGTAATATTTTAAAAAGTAGGGATGGGGCAGTATTGTTTGAGCTGTAGCTCATTTGATAAAGAAGTTGTTCACGAACCACAGGGTCAGTGGGTCAACTGCCAGTACCTCCTGGATATATGTAAAACAGAGAGTCAGACGTTAGAGCTCACAGCTGATGCAAAGTGTTGCACGTGAAAAGTACAAAATCAGTTCAGATTGCTTTAGAATCTCTGGAATACAAAAACAGAGAGGCAGTTTTTGAAATGGAAATGTCTGAAAATGGGACAGATCATAGATGTCCTAGTCATTTCTACAGTTTCATTAAATATTAGCCCTGGATCTGTATTCAGCAGGCAGCCAAACACATTCTTGATCTGTCATCGGTAGCTCCACCTGAAAAACAAAATAACAACCTAAACAAGGTGGAGTAGAAACTGAATTCAAAGCACAGGACCAGACTTTGTTCACATATACAGTGATACAGCAGAAGCTGTTTCGCAACTGCCAAGTGTCTGTGTGTGTGTGTGTGTGTGTGTGTGTGTGTGTGTGTGTGTGTGTGTGTGTGTTTGAGAGAGAAAGAAAGAGAGAAGCTGATTGCTTAGTCTGTCTGAGCTCTTATTGTGCTGTGAAAGATTTAACATGGAGGTCGAGGTGCTGCTGTAAGACCAACTCATCATTTCATCACTTCAGCAACCCTGCATATACGCCTGCAGGGAAGGTGAGCGAAGAAGAGTCAGAGGGAAAAACACACCGACACGAGGGGGGGGGGGGGGTTACCAATCTCTACTGATTTTCCCCTATTTTCCATGAGGTTTTTTTTTTATTTACTGTAGTTTTCTTTTACTTCTTCTTTATATATATACAGTTTTTTTTCAAGTATATGAGAAAACTATATGTGAAATAATTAGCTCTGTGTAGGTTCAGCCTTTTATTGCTGTTAAGCTTATCCACCCAAAGCCTTCCTGAAACAGGAATTTCAAAGCTCAATATAGTCTTTTCTTGAATTAATGATTTCCTGGACCCTAAATATTTATTAAGAACTACAATATAATGTGTGATTTTAACATAAAAAAACGGAGCTCAGTTGTTGTCAAGCAGTCATTCTTCTTGTTTTTGTTACTAAAATGACTCTCTGCTATAGTTTTTAGTGGAGTTGGAGCATCCCCTATTTCTCCCGCCCTGCTGTCCCTGAACTATGTCACAGCATATTTGCATAAAGTTGAGCTGTCTTCAACTTCTTCTTTCACAGCGCAGGGTTCCTCTGCCTCATACAACTGGGTGTACCGAATATCTGTGCTAGGTTTCATTGATATTGAAAGGCAGTTGTTGCTGACCAAGGGCATACATTGCTGGTAATGTGATTGCACCATTATCTCCACGTCCCGACTCAAGGCTGAAGTCTTCTTAAAACAAGTTTAAGACTCAGATTGAGTCTTAAGTCCTTGACACCAAGGTCACATCCAAACCTCATGTCTTTAAGGTAGATTCCAGTCCAAACTTTAGCCTCCAAAAGCAAGTTGCCTTTTAACTTGGTTTGCTGTCAATCAGTTGGTGCAGTTTCTTAGGACAATTTGACAGTGCCCCAAGCATCCAGTCTAAAACTATGTCCACCATTTCTCCCTAGTTTAAAGAAGAGAAACCCTGAAAGAACCAAGGATGTCTTAGTGTTGGGACAGTGTGTCCTTGCAACCTATTTTCAATATGTTGAGCTTAAAACAAGATAGAATAAAAGCAAACAGTGCAGAAAGTGGTAGCTGAAAGAACACAAGAAAGAAGATTGCTGTGCTAAAACAAGTTTAAAACCAGCTGTTAATTGGGAAAGAACTCTTGTGATGTACCTAGATTAGAACAGATGATTGTGCAGCTCCTGTACAGATGGAAGCTGAACACTTCTTCAGAAAACTCAAACAAGGGTCTTCTCTTTTTGACCATCTCCATCTCCACACTCCAAGCCTGTAGTTGTGAATATTTGAAGGTGTTTTGGTTTTTGACTTTTTCATGTTGCCCATCTTCTTTTAATGACACTGGAAAAGCGTCCTCCCTGGGAGAGGAGAGCTGGACTTTGGCATGAAGCTCTCCCAAACTTTTAGTGTTTTAGTATTTCATCACAGCAACAGCAGCAGTAGTTCCTCCACCAGCTCTGGCCTGGGGCTCAACTTGTTATCATCGAAAGTTGGCCTGGTTGAAGTCCTATTTCTTTTTACACTAGCTGTACTGAATGTTTACAAAGCAGGTGGAGACAGTTTTAGAATATAATTTATTTCAGGTCCATATGGAATAATGTTCACTTCATTCAACAGTTGGTTTACATTAATTCAAGCTGGTCTTTAAAATCATGTAAATGTATTTACAGCATAGAACTATTTGAACTCCGGGTACTTATTTGTCCAATTACAAATAAAGCACATTTAAGTGCCGAATGTCAGGGTGACAGATTTTTTATTATTGGATGAAGTAATTTCTGGATAAAACTGATGGATTTAGATTTTATTTAGATAACAAGCTAAAGCCTTATTTACCGGCCATGGTGGTACTCGCATTACACATGCAGATAGAAAAAGTAGTAGTGTGATAACATCATGAGCTACACTGGTATCTGATGGTAAGTCTGATATCAAATACCATCCAGATAAAGCCATGAGGAGTAAAATTAGGTTTGGTGACCTGTCGTAATTCTAAACTTAACACTGGTAAAAATGATTTTTAAAATATAAGGAATATATATATAATTTTTATTCTGGCTTGTAGTGAATTCACTGAAGGTAAGCAAGGAAACAATGCAAGTGGAAACAGAGGAGTTTATGCATAAGCAAACATAGAGCTTTTAAGAGCTTTAACTTGTCCTGGTTTGCCTGCCGTGTTGCTTTCACCTGGACCCAAATGGAGCTTATGAACACAGCAAAGACTTCAGCCAACTGCCAAATAACACAAATGTTCTGCTTCTGCATGAAGGAGATAACGGTTTATACCAGCAGGTGGTGATAGTCCGCATGAATCATCCAAATTGGGAAAATGGAGAACGACTCTGGATATGTAAATCATAAATATCTGAATCTTGTACCGAGCTGGCCTCCTCTACATCGTTGTGATAAGTTGGTCTCAGTTATTTCCTTTAACATGCCAGTGTTGTGAAAATATTAACCTATTGGAATGTTTAGAGAAGGTGGAGCTGAATCTTCTGTCTTTGCCCTCTTGATGTTATAGTTGGCTTACTTTCATCACTTTCCATGTCTTGTAAACTTTGCTCAGCCAAATGTGCAATGATCGCTCTCACCAACTGGATCAGTTGGCGACACAGCATGCTTGATCAACTGAAAAGCCATCAACAGGGGTTGGGATGGGATGCAAGTGATACTCATGAAGGCCCAATACTGGCCAATGGCCAAGTGCTGGCTCGGTGTGTGACAGGTTTATTTCAGACTACTAAAGCCACATAATTTTGCACTTTTTCATTTTGCGTTAGTCTTTTACACGATTTACAGTATTACGGTCTTTTTATGAATTGATCATCAAGGACCGATAGGAACAGTCACAAAACATGAACATGTTTGGAATAACTGCTGATTTTGTGTGTGTTGTGTGTGTGTGTGTGTGAGAGAGAGAGAGAGCCTACCACACTGACACAAAGTTGACTGTGTTTGTGCGAGGGGTTGTCAATGTGTTTCTTTGTGTTTCCTTTAGTGAAAGGCAAAGAGAGCAGGTGTTTAGGGGGTGGGGGGTACATGCAGGTGCACATTTCCTTGTGCTCTATTGTACTGAATGGGTGTTACTGCATCTTCTCTGTACAATAAGGCAGGCTTCACACACACATTTGCCCCCATGAGGAAACACAAGAAATGATGGCTGCCTCATTCATTTATTGGGGCTAACACCACGGGAAACCCTGGAGAAATGATGCAGCAGCACGCTGAAAAAAGTTGGATCCATTTTAACTTTCTCTAATGCAATTTACATTTTTTTTTTCTGCAATTCTTAGTGGATTACATACACATGAACACAGTATTCCAGGAGTACAGGTTTTCACAGGTTGTCTTTTTTACATTTTACTGAAGCGACTGTATGTGGTCGATTAATAATACAGACATTTCCGACAACAGCCATGACAGCACGTTGCTGCTGTCATTTTCTCTTTTCCATCTCTTTGCAACTGTTGATATGGAATTAACATTCAGTCAAAATTAAAGCTTCCCGCAAATTTTTCGAATTAAATCTATGTAAGCAATGATATGAAATGCCACACATCTTGCATTTTGAAAGTTAATAAAGACAAATTCTAGATTAATCTTTTTTATGCATTCAAAAGTTCCTTTGTGACTAGCTTCCTGTTGCTTTTCAAAACTTCCTGGCAGTAGGATTGTACTGTTCTGCTAATTGTAGAGCTTCCTGGAAGTAATTTGTTGCCTGGCAACCGATATTGATCACTCCATCAATTGTTGTATTGGAAGTTTTTATGTGTGTCTCTGAAAGTTAGAAGCCTCTAGTCTGTTCAGACTAAGGATTGTGTCCTCCACCCAAAATTCAATAGGCTGGAGCCTGAGAAGGGATGAACACACACACACACACACACACACACTTTGTATGTCTTTCTATCCTTGTGAGGACACTCATTGACAAAATGCAATCCCTAGCCCCTTACCCTAACCAAAACTTAATTCTAACCCTGATCCTAAAACCCAGTCTTGACCCTCAGAAAGCCTTTTGAAGCTGTGCGGACCAGACAAAATCACCTCACAACAATGGTATTAATAAAGAATTTGTCCACAGTCAGCCATAAAGACATGCCCACAAACACATACACACAAAAAAACTCAAAAAAGCAAACAAATGTTTGTGTGAAACCCTCTGATTTGTGTATGTTCTGTATGTGTTTCTTAGTGTGTTCGTCTTTGTGTTTTGGTTTCTTTCAGTGTGTGTGTGCTGGCCTTCGTCTTTTCTCTCTCCTTTAATATTTCATGCCTCTTCTTTGTGATCCCCTCCAGGCCTCCCAGACCAGGAGGAACCCCGGAGACTCCTCGCAGGACATCGGCTGCCCTCCATCAGCCCTCCAACCCGGCACTACAGGCCCAGATCAAACAAGGTAACTACAAAAGGAAGGGTGCTCGCTTCACACACCCCCAGGGTCTTTTGGAGAGGGTTCGGGGGGGGGGGTTGAGTTTGATAATGCAGCCCACCAGCACTAAAACCCACAGAGAGTTATCGGAAAAAAACTGATATGGCAGGAGGATTCTGTGGCTGCCTTTCAGTCTGCAGGTCTTTTAAAGGGCTCTTCTGCTATTTTTGACACAGATGAACTACACAGTTTAACCCCAATCTGTACTCTCAAGGTGACGAAAGGCTTTTTGTCTAGCTCAGTGGCACAGGTTTAGGAAAAAGGCTTATTCATATTCACTTGGACAGTTTCACATTTTGCTTCAATTTTTAAGGTTCTACTGGAAATATTAAAACTGTCCTCACAAGAGAAACAGCTTTTTCTTCTCTGCCATTGCTTATAACAGCATCCGTTATCTCTCGCTTTTCTTGGCCTGTATGAATTGTAACTGTAACTGACAGGAACAAAGGCAAACTACCATAACACTCCTATAGGGCTGTAAAAGCTCCTGGATCTGTGGTGGATAAGTGGGCAACTGGATTCGGAACCCACTGTTCCCATGTCCTCTGGTACCATTGATGGTCATTTGTTATAACCATGACCACCATCATTCTCTGTTTTAAAATAACGCTGTCCTGGTGATGGGGCTTTGGACAACCAAACAATTTTTTTCCTATAGTTTTCGTTTTCAAGACTTTTTGGACATACTGTCTTGTAAATATTTCCCTTAACAGACAAAAGAAAGAGATTTCATTGAACTTAACACCCCTGGCATCTCTAGAATCAAGCCAGAAACATGCTGTTGAGAAATCTCAAAATTTTTTTTTAGAAGTGATGTTGGGGTTAGAGAAATAATGAAACACAAACTGAGAGGTGGGAATGAAGCTAGAAATACTAGGAAAATGATTTCAGTTGTTAAAAATAAAAAACATATTTCATCACAGTAAAAACTCAGCCCTTTTTCAGTGTAGAGGGCATTTAACTAGCCATCACCATTTGCCTACCACACACGTTTACACGTGACTGTGCAAACTCTTAAAACAATTTCAATACCTACAAACACACCCAAAGTCAAGTCCATGTGGATACACACTCATGCACACGTGCCACGGGAGGTACCACACGGTGTAGGGGGGAGGTGGCGTTTCACTGCTATTGTCCCTCCTTAATGGAGGCCAAGCTTGAGAAGCGTGTAGACTTATTCATGCCACACGCCTATTCACCACCATTCAGAGGGAACGCTCTGCTGTGACCTCTGCTCAGCAAGCTACTCTAGCCTGTGTGTGTGTGTGTGTGTGTGTGTGTGTGTGTGTCAAAGGCACTGAAACGGGAGTGCTGTTAACCCTGCTCACCATCTCTATTCAGATGGAAATAAATGAGGCGGCCCCACTAATATACTGCAGCATTTACAGAGAAGCAAACAGAGAAAGCACCTCAAACACAATTTAAAAGCCATGAAATCTTCCTAAAACGTTCATATTGTTTCTAATTTTTAAGAGACTTAATGGTACTCATTCCCAAATCAGTTCTTTTTTTTTTTTTTTTTTTTGCACAATTTGTTTCACTTCAGTTTTATTTATATTGCAACAATTTACAATAAAAGTAATCTCAAAGAATTGCATATAGAAGGGTTGAAACCATACATAATTATGGAGAAAACCAAACAAATCCCCCTTGGTGGAGCAGTGGAGAGGGAAGAACTCCCTTTAATGGAAGAGACCTAAGGCAGAACCAGGGTCATGGTGGGCGGCCATCTGCCTCAACCATTTGGAGGGAATGGAAAGCAGAGAAAGAAAAGAAAAGCAACAGATGAAACACTAAGAAGATCGGTAGGGCCCGTAACTGAAAACATCCAGCTCTAAAGTCAGGCATGCCTGCACAAAGGTACCGACAGAGCAACATAGAAAGGAAGAAGCACTACTACAAAACAAAGAAGACATCTTTCATTTGCAACAGAAGTTATGAACAAACAATACATAAAACAATAAATCTGACCGGACTAGCAAAGGCCACTTTACTGCAGTGTAAAAAAGCAAGGAAGAAATGAATCATTTGATTTTATTCCTACGCTGTTAACTGTGTATTGAACTGTGAGATCTGTGTCATGTTTCAAAGTGAAAGTTGAACGGTGACTCTCCTACCAATCCCACTCAGCATCCACTCTCTTAAACTGATTAGTGTGTCTCAATATAAATGGTAATAAAAGTCATAATATTTTGTACACTTTTAACTTATTTTTTCTGATGTGCAGCTCTTTTTCCTCAGGATTAAATGCTTTGGGTTCAAGTTTGCATCTTGGACTGACCTTTACTAGGTCAGCACCAGCCAGCTTTGACCCAGCACCAAGAAAAAATACGTTTAGCCAGGAATAATTTACATATTGTACAAAAAGGAAATAATGAGTGCTATGTCGGCAAATACTAGTGTTTATTGGACAGTGACTTTACTGCTAGTGAAGTTTGTCATGGTTTTAATATTTAACTGCTATACATAAATCAAACCAAATGAGCCTTCAACAATATGTATTCAAGCAAGATAAAGAGATTATTTCGAACCTCCCCACACAAGAAATTTCTTCAGCACCAATTCTAGCAAACTGTCTACGACTGCCCTCAGCCATCTTCTTTGCCTTTGTAATTTTTTTCTCTTTTCGTCTTCACGCTGTCACTCACTGCATGGCTTTAGCCTGCTGCCCGTTCTGTGGGGTGAAAAACCCCATTCTGCGAACATCGCTGTCCAATTTTTCACAATACTTTCATTCAGTCTCTCTTTTCTGTCGGTGCATATACGTCTTTCACCGTTTCACTCTTTTCCCCAGAAACTAATGCAACATGGCTGTAACAGTTTTCTCTGTTGTCTCTGTGCTAGATGTTTCTCTGTGGTAGTTGAACAACTTCAGTTGATGCATTATATTGTAACTGTTGCATTTTGTTGGTTGTGTGTACAGTAATACAAGGAATGTCATTATGTAGGCCTGTCTTGTTTTTAAAACATTACAATTTAATGTAATGTTTAATGTATTTTTACCTTTCAATATTATTGGATCTCCACAGTGTGAAGGCTTCAGATCAGTGGCTCTAGCATAAAAACGTCACACAGTATATTGTCTTGTTTAATGTGAACTCGCACATAGAATTTTTACCCTTGAAATAGATTTTTACATACATGGTGTCAATTCTGTTTATTAAATTAGATCATTTCTAAATCTGTGTTCTTTAAAAAAATTGAAAAACAACCTATACACAGTGAAATGCTTGGGCCTCAGTCTGAAACCTTTGTGTCACCTTTTGTTTTCTTCTTATGGTTGTCATCTTCAAAATAACAACTCTTTTTTTAATCTCTCCACCTCCTAGGAAATGGAATGATATATATATATATAATATAGAGGCAGTACCAACTATACCAATTCTAACACATATACAAATACATACACACACGTGTATATATACATATATAGTATTATTTAGTTTTAGTTTGGTTAAATGTTTTCTTTATACATTTGTATTTTACATGCTTGTGTTGAAGGAATAATTTTTTCTTTTCTGATTCGGCTGATCCACATTATCGTACCTAACTCTCAGAAATTCAATTCTTTGTAATAATGATGTGATTTGTATTACTCTAGGAGGCTGCAGATCGCATCACACTACATATATTTACTTTTATTCTGCTCTTTTAACCATAACATCTTTCCCTAATCTTACCTATATTTCAAGCATTGTTGATGTCATAACCATTATTTTTTTCTACCGTGGACAATACTGCAGTTGCCATGCTAATATTGAAAGTGGATCATATCAGGTTTGATATGCATTTATTTTACAGGGGGATATAGATATATATTTAATGTTGTGAATTGAATGTATTTTTACCTTCCCTTCCTGTTTGTTGTAAATGCATTTTCTTCTTCCCTGCTGCCTGACTGCTTGTTTCTCGTCTTCATTTGGTATTGTACAAATGTATATCTTTCTAACCTCTTTCCTTCCATCTTGACTATTTCTCTCCTTCTTTTCCTTTACAAGCTGCTGTAGCTGCCACAGCCAACACCAGCACTGCTACTGCTGCTACCTGTGCCGGGGCTTCAGGGGGGGCTTCTGGCTCCCCTAGCCCCGGCCCTGCTTCTCATAACATCCCCTCAGTCAATGAAGGTACAGACTGAACTGATGGGCACCTCTTAGGGACAGTCTTAAAGACATACTCTCTTTTTTCACCAATCACTCATCTTTGAAAACCATTTGCTTTCTAGATCCTCTCTTTCCTTCATTGTTTTGTATTCTTTCTTCTCTTCTCCCCATGTGCACTTTTCATTTTTATCTTTCCCTTCCCTATTTTCTTTTCGTCTTTGTTTACGCAATTCTTTTCCTCCCCTCTGTTCACTTCATCAGTTATTCATCTTTCCGCTTATTCCCAGTTTCTCTTCTTGAGTCTCATCATTTAATTTTTCTTCTCTTGCATCATTCCTCCTTTCCCCTGCAGCCAGTGTTAGGTTTTCATCTCAGGTGTCTTGCACCAGTTTTTTTCTTTCAGTGTCTTTGTCCTTGTTTTGGTCTACAGTGCTGTCTATTTGAATGTCTGTGTGTCTGCTGTAGCTGCGTCAGTCCACTTTCAATTCAGTCAGTTAAAGGACTTAATCATTTCGGGGATTAAAATGTTTGCCAAGTGATTGTTACAGGTAGTGGTCAAATGTTTTGAAAAGACTGAATTAATGATGAGAAATTAAACCTCTCCTGCAATCTTTGTGGTGGCAATTTTCCTAGTCCTTGCAAATTTGCATTTTTATATATATTTTTACAAATCAAATATTTGCATTTTTTTGCCAATCTGCAAAACTTAATTGTTTCACATGGTAAATATCATTATAAGTACTTGCAGATAAATGAACTTTACTCTCGTTTGGAACTGATACATTTGAAAGTGCATTGGCCACAGTCCTTATGCCCTGGTTTTTCATTTCTGTTTAGTTTTTGCCAATATTGTGCAGTCTTGCCCTGTTTGGTTTTTTTGGCTTTTTGTTAATCTGTCACCCTCCCGCTGTCTGTCTGTTCTATATGTTTGCATATCCTGATGTTTTAGTGTGTATTGCTCATTGTTTGCATGCTTGGTATTTCCACCTGATGGAATGGGGAGTGTGTCACCACAAAAACGATTTAAAACGGCCAAATCCCTCCAAAAACACATTTAGCTTTCCAGTTGTTACTTGCAGCACATCTGACATTTACATTTCCACACGGGATGCACTGTAAGAGTTGCATTTTGAATTCTGCATTTGCATTTTAATCAGTAGACTGAATAATAATGGTACGTTTTATTTTAAAGTACAAAGTTCAGTCATCATCTTGTATCTTGTAATGCTGTTTCTTTTCCCTTTGAAACAGCCACTTTTAAATGAATTTGAACAGCATGTTGGCTTTTACCATGGAGGCTTGCTGCCCCATCTACTCATACAATGAATGTATTGTCAGATTATTTCAACAGCTTCACATCTGTTGATTGTATAGGGAATTGAAATGCCTTTCAAAGGTGAGGTTCCGTTTTCAATAACTCTCCTCCAAAAGCTCAAATATTAAATAACGGTAAAATAACATAATCAAATTAGAAAAGCAAAACTAGTTACCATCAGCACAAGTCATTTTATATAGTAGTAGCAGCAGAAGCAGCTGTGAATAAATTGCATTATCATCTAAATTTCTGTGGAGAGATAATTAAAAGAATCTAGTAAAGTTTTATTTTATTTTATTTTATTAGTTTTTTATTAGTTATTAGTTATTAATTATTGAATCTAGTAAATCCTGAACCACAGTTAAAGTAAAATTACACAGCAGATGAGATACATGACTGAGGACAATATCCTTGCATCTGTATATTGTGTAGTTGAGTTTAAACATTTCTTCAATAGGGTCTTTCAAATTATTTTGTTATTATGAGCCGTCTTGTGTTTATTAGTTTCTAATATGATAACAGGTTAAGGTATAAATTTGAAAAGGGAAGAAACAGTAGTGGTTAGTTGAGTTTATTAAGAATTTGTTGTTTTTTTGAAAAGTAATACTTTTCAATTTCATAAAAAAATAAAATTAATTTTTGAGGTTTAAGCAAGACAGTGTACAGACATAGCAAGTAGACGTTGATTGGTAACACTTTTGTGATTACCAGTTATTTTATTTCTGTTATCAGAAATCTGTATGCAGTATGTTTGTGACACTCCTAACAATTTGAGTTTTCCCTGTACATTTCAATGGCAGAGGTAAGTTTACATAGTTCCTCTGGCAAAGAAATTTGTTTATAATTTCTTTCCTGCAGAAAAATCATTCGGTGTTCATCGTACAAGTGCGTTTTACACACATGCATTTTCTCTGGAAGCCATATATTGAAATGATATATGTGAATATGGGGTTTGGTTTACATTGATAATTTGAAAATAAACATTTCAGTCCATCTCTTATGTCACACGTATGTTAAAACTGGTGTATATTTCTCTGGTGTTTGGTGTAATATACAAATATATACCATCATTGTAGCTCAGCCTGCTACAGGCGGATGTGAGCCCTACTGAAGCGATACCAAGACATTTTGAATGTTATTGTTTTCGTCAGTCATTCAGAATATAATAACAGAAGAGGAAAAGAGTTATGTTCTTGTAGCACCAATGTCATTTCCTCAGTATTCAAGTGGAATCCTCTATACCGAGCAGTGTCAGTGAATAAAATAAAACACGTAAATTCATTATGACAAGGTATCGTTATGAGGCTTTTGACAGTCCACCTGACAGTGTTGTATATCTGTTGTTTACCTGTTAAACCCCATCAGACATACTCAGACTCTGGTTAGCAGAAATTTTACATTTGCTCTAACCAAGACTGCAAAAACTGTGTCAATAATATTCCCATCCTGTGTTTAACTGTTGTTATATTGATATGCATATTACGATCAAGTACAAAGTCGGTGTGAATGTGTAAGTATGTGAGAAAACCACTGCTGTCATATGGGAACATGTTTTAGGCCCCAAAGAGCAGGTTATTTAAGAAATAGCGACAGAAATTGGATATGATTAATTTAAATATTGGCTCATCACTGCTTTGTTTCTCTCAGTCAACAGCAGCTTAATTTTTGTACTCTGTCTAATCTTTTGTCGATTTTTCACTGTTCACCATAATGGTGGTTTATGGTTTTTATAGAACTTTTGACCACATATCAAGTAACACTAGCTGTAAATTCTCTCCGTTCTCAGAGGGTAATCCTTAGACTCTTTGTCTGCTGCCATTGTTAAAAGTTAGTTGTCAGTTTTGCACAGAAAATAGCAAAGACACTGCTATAAAGTGAAGAAAAGCAAACTCATCACCATGTTGGGAATAACACGGAAAAAGTGTTTTTATTTGACAGCAGTGAGGTGTATACGAGTGTGTGAGTGACTGTATAGAATTATCCACTGATGCTCCCTCTACACTTTTCTTATTACTTTTCTGTGTGTGTGTGTGTTTGTGCAGGTTGGAGCCAGCTGGCAGCTATGCACTGTGTGATGCTCCCTGATCTTCTTGGTCTAGACAAGTACAGACCTCCACTGCTGGAGATGTTGGCAAGGAGGTGGCAGGATCGCTGTCTGGAGGTAGCACTCAATTTCTCTCTGTATGCAGAGCTTCAGGCCAGTCATTTGTCTCTAAAATTCAGTTCATATTCTGTGATTTGCAGCAGCAAATATATTTTGAAAGGAATATAATATTGTCCAGATTACTGTTTTTTGTTGTTTTTTTTTCTCCAACTTAATGAGACAGTGTCAGTGAAGGTTTTCAGTCAGCTAGGTGTAGTTATGTGGAAGGTAGGTCAGGCCAACTGCAATTCTTACTTCTCAGTAGGAAACATCCCACTACTCATATAACTAGCTTATTCCATCTATAATAAGGGAGTGCATTTAGAAAATGTTAATAATGTGCCTGTAAAACATTCACAGTTAATATCTTTCCTTTGCTTTTTCAAGAATTATATATTCAGAGAAATAACTGTAAAGCATTTGTGCTTTTCCTTTTAAGTTAAAATGATGGACAGTTAAAAACACATCAGAAGCTCTCATTTTAACTTTTCCCTGTATGTTGTCAGGTGCGAGAAGCAGCACAAGCTCTTCTGCTGGCTGAGTTGAGAAGGATTGGCCAATCAGGACGAAAGGACACCATCGACATGTGGGCTCCCTACCTACCTCAGTATGTGGACACAGTCAGCTCCCGTAAGTACATCAGTAGTCTTTTAAGCGGAAAGATGGACAGAAACCGAGAATTGTTTTTTTTTCACATGCTCTGATACATGTTATCTTCAAGCTTATCATCCAAAATTATCATTCCAGTTGTTAACTAAATGCTGGGAATCTATATTTCTGTCTTCCTCTCTGTCATTTATCTCTTTTCCTCGCCGTCTTTCTTTCTGTTTGTCTCACTTTCTCTCCGGCTCTGCGTATTCCCTACTCTCTCTCTCTCTGGCTATAGTTAGACCTGCTGATGGGAAGAAAGGTGAATCTCCACCTTCTTTTACTAGAAACAGCCTTCTAAAGTGCTGTGTGTTTGTGTGCGTATGCGCGTGTGTTCAGGAGTCGCCCTGTGGTTGCTGAGGATGCTGGGGTTTCTCAGGGGACCTGTTGTCATGGTAACGGGCACTGGTCAGTGTTGTGTTACCACAGCAGTACTGCAGGCAGTAGAGCTGGGCGAGGGTGGGGGGAGTGATGGACTGGTGACCTCAGGGGACAATGGTGGATGGAGAGGGGGATGGAACAGAGGAAGAGAGAAAGATAGAGCGAGGTTAAAAGGTCATTGAATCTGATCTGTGTGCAGCACAGCAGGACTGGAACAGACAGTAAGATGACTCCTGCTTGTCCTGGAAATCCTGGAATATCATGGGAGAGTCAGGGAATGTGTTGCCTCCCCCTAGAGAAATCACCGTAGCTGATCCTCTGCTTTCATCTGTCTTTTGTTAAACTCCACAAATGTTCTTCTCTTACATTTAAACTCTCTCCATTCTCTTTTTTTCTTTTACAAGATTGAACCAGTCAATCTTCTTTAGTCTCCAACACTTTTAGGATTAGGTCCCCAAAATCCTATGACCCTACATCGATACCATCACATAAAGCCTAATTTTAGCATAAAGATTTCTGCTACATATGAATTCATCTCTTGTAAGGATAGGGTGGTGCTGCTTTTAAAGTTTATTCTTTATATGTTAATTGTGTTGGAAGTATAGTGTTAATTGGACCAGTTCCTTGTCTACCTGAATGTTAGCACCACAACTACAGCCTCAATCTTCACTATCTGACAATGTGAGCTTATCCCTCAAGCTTCTTGAAAGAACAACCTCTGTGGAAGTTCAACCCTTGAAAGAGTTAGTTACTACTCTTCTACTGTAAAAAAATAGCTTCCTCTTTAATTTAGGAACTAACTAACGAATATTTGTTTCCCGATTTTAAGATTTTTAACATTAAGCTATTTGATCAGAGAGACAGTCCGAGCTCGCTTATCTTCGTTACATAAATTTTGCCACCAGCCAAATGGGTAATCGTTGAACAAAATTCTTGACATGCAAGAAATTCAATTATTTGTTGGGACCTTGCTCGCAATGCAATGCAGTGCATACACTGGTTCTGTAATGTCATCATAATCAGCTGGGAGCGACCAGAGAAGGGATCAAGTCTAACCCTGGCTGAAGTCCATCTCATTTAGGCTTTACATACCTATAAAAGTATGAACAGTACACCTTCAATGCCCAGCTACATTACAGGTCAAAGTTGAGAAAGGCTCTTTTTTTGTGTAAATATCACACATTTCAGGAACAGCCAGGTGAAAAGGAACCACAAATCATCTAGATTGCAGCAGAAAACTGAAGCAGAGAGTCAGTTCACTATTTAAGATAAAAGAACTTCAAATAGAAGAAAAAGCTGATTGCCGAGGCCTTGGTTTATCAATTATTTATGAGCTGTTTATTACACAATATGTTGTGTAAGTTATTACGACAGAAAAGAAAATGCAGTAACAATTTCTAAAAACAAATCGGCACCATTTTTGGTCGGTCTAATGATGGTGGAGATGTCAGAAAAGTGTCCACTCAGAGCAGTGAATGCTCAGCTCAACACACCCCCAGAACTGCAGATCTCACAGAGCCCAGCTGCTGCAAAACACTTGGCATCTGTATGTGTGGCCACATTGTTACACAGCATGTCCAAGTCGTCTGCATTTTGAAATATACATTTTAACCCAATAATTATAGTTGTTACAACATTTATGTGGCATTTTTCTTTATCTGAAGAGCAATTTTGTCACATGAGCCAAGCCAAAAAAAAGAGTTTTTGTCATATTTTAATCTTTTCCCCCAGATTTATTATGTATTTATGTGTGTGTGTGTTTGGACTGTGCAGAAACCCAGCCTATGTCTCTCAGCTTCTCCACTCCTGCAGCTGAGTGCTTGGTGTTTGAAGGAAGACACATGTATTCATCCATTAGCTTTTAGTGCTGAGGAAATGTCACAGAGTCAGTGACAAAATCCCAGTGTAGCAGCACGGGGCTGACCAGACAACACAGCGGTGGCCGTGGCTGACCTTTCAGCTCTCCTGGAAGTGTTTAAAATGCTTTAACACAAAGGAAACAGGAGTTGTTGACCTGTATTCAGAGAGCAAGAGACTGTTAGAGGGAGAAAAAAAAACTGCCTGTGAGAGGCTACATGGCTGGTCATGGAGAAAGAGTTAACCTGGAGGATGTGTGTATGAGGGCTCCACACACACATTTCAAATTCTCATATTGACACACACTTAATTACACAGTGCGCAGCATTCTTCAGCCTCACACATCCGTGATCACACACCATTTTAAGGGCGAAACAGCATGTGTGAAGCAGCTGTTTCTTTGATCACTGAACAGTAGTCGCTGCTCCTCTGTTCTTCACTTCCTAGCTCAATCATCCAATCTGTTTTTTTCACTCATCAACCTGCTGCTGTTGAAGAGCTGCCTCCTCCTCCTCTTCCTCCTCCTCCTCCTCTTTCTTTATCAGTTTTGTTTTGCTTTTTTCTCTGCACCTCATCTGCACATCTTTTTCTGACACAGTTATTGGTTTGCTTTCTTCAGTCACGGTTCTCTCTGTACAGCTATTGTTCACGCTCTGTTTTTCATGTTTCGATAAAAGTACAAAACAATTAAAGACACATGTATAAAAAAACAGATTCAGAACACTTCGTACGTCTTCCTGTTACCTCTACGAAACTGCAGTTTTTTTTACAAAATAATACAAATGGAGAAGAGAAACAAGTGTGTCCAAATATAAAAGAAGGGGAAACTGGAAAAGAAGAGAGCGAGCAACAGACAGAAGAGAGGAGGAGGTCCTGGAGGTTAACTAGGCATGCTGGGAGCTATGTGTCATGGCTGACATGACAAGCTTGACCTTGGAGCAGGGCTGAACGCCTCCTCCATCTTTACCCCTCCTCCACCCTGTCATCCACCCCTCCTCCACCTTGCTCGTTCCTCCTTTTCTCCCATACCTGTCCCATCTCTCATTTTCTGATTCCCTCACTCAAGACAAATGAGTTATAAGCCCAATGTGTGTGTTTGCAAATCATGAAGCAGAACAGAATATCTATATAAATGTAGGTGTGTATACAATTCTTTGTTTCCATTTGCTCTCTGTTGGGCCTGTATTCACAGTATGATGCATATCATGCAGTCACATTATATAGGGTAGGCACCAGAGTTATTATAATATATATAAACAAAAACAGAACTACTGGCTTTTAAATATTTTCAAAAAGCTAAATAAAATAATTTACCAGAAGAAAATGACAAGTAATTTAATGTAGCAGTGTATAAATGAAAAGAAAATTTAAAATTAAAACTAAACTTAATTTTTGGAGATCTCAGATAACTAAAGGGTTTATGCACATGCCTAATTTAAAAATTCACTCTTCACGCAGAGCTTCAGGCCAAGCCCCCAAAACAGTACATTTTTAAAGTTACCATGCAGATGAACACACAATGTTGATAGAACAAGATGCAGATAGAGCAAAAATATCCATCCAGCATCCAGGAGCAGCAGTCCCTAAAACACTGAAAAGATTATAGGGCTGGGTAACCAACTACAATCAATGCAAAACTACAGTAAAACTACATTATGTGACACTCAAACCTACAAAGAATTTATTTCCGAATTCGATTTGAAAGTCTGGATCCTACCCGCATCAATTCACTATTGCATTGAGAAGGCAAAGAGCAGCTCAGTTGGTGTTGATGTATTTAAACACACAAGATTGGTGTTGAAAACCCATCAAAATGTTGATGCCTGTGCATTAAGAGGCCAAATTTAAATGACTTAAATATTCAATCACTGTCTTTTTTTCTCTTTATATTCTGCAGTAAAACAATGAGTATTTTACATGCCCATAATCATGTAAGAGTGGGACTGTGTACCTTCCCAAGCACTTTCATATGTAAAGTGAAGGGATTTTAGTTGCTCCTTACACCATTTGTAGACAGTTGAATGAGCCATAACTTTAATTGGACCAACAGTAACAATACAAAGGTTAAAAACTGTCCTTTCTGATGTTTTACTTTGGAACTAAAAGCTTTTTTTTACATCAGTAATGCTAGAAAGCTTGAAAAAGCTAGAAAGAGAAACGTTAGTAGCTTTTGTCCAATAACATTAAATTATCAGTTATATTTTAATTAAGTCCAATTAAGTTTTTATCACGCTAATATTTTAGAATGATAATCATCAACCATGCTGTTTGTGTCTAAGTGTGTAATATGAAGCTATACACAGTCATTATGGTGCTGTGTGTGTGAGCAGGTTAATTTGAATGTGGCGCACAACAACGTTAACCAGGATTAATCAGTGCAATTACAAACAGTGTAATTGCAGTTTTTTTCTTTCTGTGCTCATGCTACCTTCATGAATTCATGTGTGATGTTTGGGGGTGTAAAACTAATCATTTTTTCTCAAATTTGCCTTTTTTCTTTTTTGGCTTGTTTTGTTGCACAGAAAAAAAATATATGGTGAGGAAGACATTGCATGTGTTTAGGCAAGATTCAAGTGTGTATGCGTCATTCATTAATTAGGCTGTTTTTTCACAGATTAGCTCAGCATCAGCTCTCTTACCTTTAGTCGTTTAGTTAGCGCAGGATCATTCATTAACTCTAGCCACTAATGAAAAGCCCCACTTAATTGACAATGGAGAGATAAGGGATAAATTAAAGCATTAATTGTGGAAGGAACAGCTTTTTTTGTGGGTGTGCGTCTGCATGTGCGTGTATGTCTGTGTGCTTCCATCAATTCTCACGATAACGAGGAGGTCCAATCAACCTTTATTAGCTACTTAAGCAGGACAGTAAGCCTGATAATGAGCACCAACACAGAGAGCCGGTGTGATGAGCTAACTAAAACACACACTCACACACACACATTTTTAGATCATTGCCTTGGTGATTGCTCTGTTTCCTGTGAGAACACAGGCCAATATTTATTATTAATTGCACTGTTTGTCTCGTCTGTCTCTTCAGCTGGGACGACCACAGAGCCCTCCCCTCCAGCCCCGCCCCCTTCTGAGGCTCAGCCAACAGAAATCAAGGCTCCTGAGGAGGAAATGGATGTAACGGATGATGACATCACGGCAGGTAGGGACACGAACACAGCAGTGGAAAGAAAGCTTCATGGGTTTGTTTTTTCACTGCTGCAGCGATAGGTTTTAATTCTTCATAGGAATTTAAAACACATTTCGATCCATTTCCCATAAAGCTCATGTAAGGAGAACACTGCTGTGTGGTCAGACTTTGTTTTCAGGAGTCCATGTTCACGTCTAAATTGGTATAGCTGCGTCCAGTCTTTGAGAAAATGTCTTTATAGGAAAATCTGTTAGTGATTCCCTCCCAGGGAATATCGGCAGGATAATGCAGGGACTCAGGAAGCCACATGATATTAAAGAAAACATGATTCCTCAGACCACCTTCTCTCATTGTTCTGTGGTCCAGTTCTTATGCTTGCAATTTAAGCTGAAATCATTGGCTGGATATTACCCAGCCTTTCCCTCCCACATGCATTATTAAGCCTCGACTGCTCATGACCCTGTCACCAGTTCATCAGTTTTCTTTTCGTGGACCACATGTGGTAGTTCTTGACAACTGCAGACTAAGAACATTAGACAAGATTTGCAGTTTAGCCAGTTCACATGTCTAGCCATCATTGTGTGGCCCTTGTCAAAGTCTCTTAAATACTTATACTTGCTTTGTGCTTCTAACACGTGAACTTCAAAGACATGTTCATTTGCTGCCTCTTATATCCCACCTACTTCCAGGTACCATTGTAATGAGATGATAACTCAATTCTCAATGGTTGTAATGTTATGGCTGATTGGTGTATATTTGCAGTATTATTATTTTCAAGAAAGAAACTCCATCATTTTGGTGTTGACTAGACTCTTCCTCAAGGGGCCCTTGTTATTTACATTAAAATTAGAAAGGCTGTCAAAATTCCACCCCAGTGTTGTGCCCCTGCCAGAATGCTAGGATTATTCCTAACCTAATGCTTAATAAAACATATAAAACAAAATTATGGTCATGTTACCACATGACCATAATCACCTAAGCTTTCCTGCAAGCCACGTGTTCACGGGATAAGACGTTAGATGAGAAGCGGGGAGACTCTTAAGGACCATGAAGAAATGCAGCTAAAGGACATGAAAGACATAGGCTACTGCTTAGGTTTAGGGGAAGGTTGGGGTTGACTGGTTGTTGGACCAAGCTACCAAAGAGTTACTTCTCTAGCTTCCCCGGCCCCCCAGTCACATGACCCTTGATGTCCATACACTGAAGTGGAATGGTTTTATTCAGCATATTTCATTATTTGTCATGGAGGCATAAAGGAGGTTCAGCGTGAGTTTGCTTAAGAAAACAAACGTATGAATACAACAGTCTGAGTCTCTTTTCAGCCACTCGTGAAATGTAGACTAAAGCACCTCTGTGCATACACACCATAAAATGATCCAATGACAAATACGTCCATGAGAATCTGGCAGTTTTGAAAACTCTGTCAATGGGTGGGACATGTTTAAAGCCTGGTTTTATCTTTAAATTAAATATATGAAATGTGTCCCGAGGACTGACAAACAGTGAGCAACCGCTCATCTGATGTGAACTAATGTGTTTCACACCTGAGGACGTCTGACAGGCCAACTCCAGATAACGTCTGACGCTGAATTCTCCTAACATTGTCCAGAGTTCATGACTGAAACAGACTTTTGTCATTGGATGACATGGTGTGTTTAAGCCTATGTGTAGATGGGCATTAGGTACAGGATTATGAGCTCATAGCTTAATGAAAAAACTGAACATTTAAAAAAGTTTAGTATGTCACCGGAGATGGAACAATGAATCATATCATACCTCACTTTAAACATAGCTTTTTTGTAGTGTAAAATGAAAGTATTCTTATCCCCTGTGACCCATGGAGCCTCATCTGGTTTAATATTATACACTCATTTATCATTTATAGGCTGCTGAATTCAGATGTTTTGCTCTGGTGACTCTGAATGTAGGTTAATCTTACCTACTGTGTGTGTGTGTGTGTGTGTGTGGGTGTGTGTGGGTGCGTGTGGGTGCGTGTGGGTGCGTGTGGGTGCGTGTGTGTGCCTGTGTGTGAGTATGTGTGAGTGTGTGTGAGTGTGTGTGTGTGTGTGTGTGTGTGTGTGTGTGTGTGTGTGTGTGTGTGATTCCAGTGCACTGTGACCTGCATGGTGTTAAAAGCTGTTCGGTGTTTAGTGTGCACACATGCTCTCTTTCTTCTCTTTTATGCCCACACACATACACGCACATTCTGAGGTGAGAAACACTTCTCTCTCCCCTGACACCTGGAGTTCAGATACAAAACGCACACAAACACACTTTTCTGGTCCATTTGTCTTTTGTCACATTTCCATAACGCTGACAGACACACAGAACCGCAGATCAGTCTGCTAGATTTTCTCCAGTGAATAGAAACTACACTCACAGAAACAGAATGTTTTTAGCAATACATTGCTGTTGATTACTCATCAGAGTATACAAACTAGAAATGATTAATGGTGACGTTTCATTCATTACTTTATCTTTCCACTTTGAGTTTTATATACAGATCATGAGAAATCTAAGTCACAGACAAGAAAATTCGCACTTTCAAGACCATGATTTATTCTCAAAATGCACCAAAATGTCCCTAACATACTCTCACTGTCTGCTCCACGCACGTCCCTTCCTCCTCCCTCCATCCCTCTCTCAGACCAGTCAATATCACAGACGTGTCTGACAATTTATCATTTTTCGCAGCTCATTTTTCTGCTATTGACAGGAGTGTTTTTTCATTCTGTCTCTGCAGTATTAGTGATGGTGGTAGTGGTGGTAGTAGACGCCTTGAACGCAGAGCAGACTCTGAATCTTGTAATGTATTGTGGTAGGAAAAAAGTTTTAACGCTTTCGTTACTTGTCTTTTCTTTACACGCACTTTTGGCAAGTAAAGGCAAAAAATGTAGTTTGTGATATTGCTTTGGCATGTTCTTTAACTATGTTAAGAGCCAGACCTTGACAGAATCTAAATTTCAGCTTTTATTTGACTGTATTTGAACCCTGATACGCTCAACAACAATGGAGCATAGCACTTTTTATATCAGAACGAAAATTGTACGTGGTCTCAGTCCATAAAACCAAGTTCCAGAACCTTTGTGTCTTTTTATAATTTAAATAGTGAATTGTTATATTTTGATATATTTTCACCCCTGTTCTGTGGAGGTTGCTGGTGATGTAACTGTTTGAGATCTCTCACAAGGCTTTAAAATAAGTGTACGTATTAGCTGAAATTCTGAATTTGCATCTTCTATCCATTTTAATCTTAAAGCCAAATGGTGTACATGTATAACAAACACTTCAATTAAACCTTGCTGTTCCAGTAGTTTTGGAGGGCACTGTCAGCCCTGAGATAGACTGGCAGGTTTTTCAGGGTGTTTCCATCCCTTTGCTCAGTGATGACTGGGACAGGCTCCAGCATCTCTGCAAATGTGAACATCATCATGTTCGAAGAATTTTAGATGGACATTTGTCATTGTATTTTACCTACACAGCAATAACTCAGAATGATAATGTGTTATGAGCAGAGGTTCTTATTAGGTAATCATAATACAGCTTCATTTGCAGGATAGTTTAATAATATTCTGCCTTAGCGATTGGTCACTCTTATTATTCATCCTGTGTGTAGGGGAGAGACAGGGGTGAAAAGACAAAGATGTCACCAGCCACTGAATCACTTGGCAGCAGGTTGTTACCACGGCGATAGACTCATCACCTCAGTCTAATGTCACCGCTGTCAAACACACACACTGAGTTCAGGATCTAGGGGTACAACAATTGTTGCTTGGCCAAAGCTTCCACCACACATGCACACACGCACACACACACACACACACACACACACAAATATACACCATACACTCATAAATGCATGTGTGTGGACAAACATAAACCTTGTGTGTGTCATAATTATGTTCCTAGCAGTTTCCTAGACGTCATTATGATGCACCGCACCCTCCTTCTCTTTTTTACTCACACACACACCTTTCAGTTTAGTTCAGTGAATCTCTCTTGGTGTGACATTTTGAAGAAAGATCTTGTTGTCAAATCATCTAAACAGATTAAATCGTCTAAGATGTAGCAAACTATTGAGGTCAAGAAACACTTAACTGCACATCAAACATCAAATCGTCATTTACATATCCAAAAATTACCTTTTATTCTCATTCAATAGAGTATCACAGCTAAAGCAGTGTTAATGTGTCCCCACTAGTGCTGAAACAATTAGAAAGTCAGTTTACAGAAAATAACAGACATATTTAATTTCTGATTTATCATTTGAGTCATTGGTAAAATAAATCGTTTTCTGATCTCAATGTCTCAAATAAAAGCGTTTGTTACACTTTCAGCTGAGTATCTTCAGGGCATTTTTTGTGCTTTTGTGTGTGGGTGAGGCAGTAGTTACAGCGGTAACTGCAGTGTCATTCAGTATTGCAGCTGTATCAAAACCTGATCGCATCAGTGTGCAACAGTAATGTGGTTCTACACTAGAGGGAAGACTGCCTCCACCAACACAGAGAGTTTCTCATCGCGACCTCTGATAGAGGGGGTGACCCCAGGGAGGTCGAAGGTCCCATCACACCTTTCCTCAATCTCTGGGATACACAAACTCACACTTCCTCCATGGTGGCTGGCATTTTGTCCCCTTCATGATTCAGAGTCTTAGAGATATTTTAAGCTGATTTATTACAGCCAGTAAGATGTAAAGTTTAACTCGAAGTGGAATCCCACAAAGCTCAGTGTTGGATCACAAAATAGAACACTTTTGATATTGTTTACACAGAATTGATCTTTGCATTCACTGTACAAAGTAAGCCTTTAAGGTTTTCTACATCATTAGCTGTAAACACAGCATTTAATTAAATAAAACCAGAGGAACCATGCATAATATATACAGTCAAGTCAATATGTGCAGTTGCGTTATTTTTATTTTCACATCAGTTGTTTATTCTGTTTGCTGGGAGGAAGAAACGACTGTAGCAGTAAAGGGAGGAATAACAATGTAGAAATGATTTTTCATTCACTGTTTCCTTTCTCCAGTTCTCCTTCTTCCTTTTTTGAGTCTCAAACACATTGTGAGGGGTCCACAGCAGCACAGATAGAAGTCAGAGGGCAAAGGTCAGGCTGACCCTCACCTCTCTGTGTCATTAGCCTAGTTGTGATTTGGTTAGCTGAAACACTAGGCTCCCCCGCTAATCTAATATCAGCCTGGAGGTTGTGTGGGTCAGATCACATTTCTCATCACAACAGATTGAACTTATGGTGAGATGAATGTTCAGAGCTGCAACTCTGAATGCTCTGATTGTTTTTGATGATTGTGTCTTTGCCGTTTTACACAGTGAAGGACCCAGCTGGTGCATGGGAATATTATTATATTACCAACAGACAGAGTGAAGGTATTGTCCAAATGTTATAAATGTACAGGAATGTATTTCTAATGGCTGTGGTATTAGAACCGCTGTATCTACAATATGCGCACTTAAGTTATTCCCATAAATAGCAGTCATAACCGATTGATGATAAATTTAGAAATGATAATTATCAAAACAATCCAAATCAATGGAAAACGGTCTCATGTCGTACTGCAGAGTACAGTATTGTAAATTTATGATCTGCGAGATTTTAAAAATTGTTTTCATTTGTACCTACTTAGAGAAATCTGTATATTATCAAAGCATTCAATGCCCATTATGTTTCATGAGCACAATATGCATGGGCCTCATGCTGGTAGACTTAGTAGGTCATTATCATGTGACATTATGCACTGTAATGTTATTTGGTTTACACACAATAATAATATTAATAATTTTGGTGGAATGTCATGGTTTCAAGATACACCAACACTATATAAACAGACAAGCTGATGTCTCCCATTTCAAAGTCCTGTGTTTGGTCAGTCAATCATCCACCTTCACCAAATGTTACTTTGTTAAGTGTAAATAACGTTATCAAATGCCAAACCAATATTTACTATGACTGCTAGATATTGCCAAATTGCCACGTCTCAGTCATGATAATTATGCCAGTAGGTAGTAGGTTACCTACCGAACTGAGGCAAGGCATAAACGTACAGTTTATGTGAGTTAAACTGATCACCTGAAGTTGTCACCCCCAGCGTATCTCTGACTCTGTTGTAACATACTGTTTCTATCCCTACACCCCCTGAAGCATCATTGGAACCAGTGCTCGTGTCCTCGCCTCCAAACATCTAATTACAGTTTAATGCTCACATTCCCTCTCACACACACACACACACACACACACACACACACACACACACACACACACACACACACACACACACACACACACACACACACACACACACACACACACACCTGTCTCATGGTTGAGTGGACCGTGTGTTAATGCACATGTGAAGGGGGATGGGCAGATTGTGTGCAATTGTCTGTGTGCGTAAGAGTTTATGAATGTGTCACAAAGATTAAGCAGTGGCCTCAGGTGTGTGTGTGTGTGTGTGTGTGTAGGTGTGTGAATGTGTTACAGACTGGCAGCCTGACTACAGATGTATATGGAGAGTTATGAATACCAAAGAAAATTACTTGATTTATTAAGTTACTATCTAAATAGCTGGTTGTATTCTGACTGACTTAATTGTACACTGATTTGCTGACTGATTGAAGAACAGACCAAAAAGAAAATGTAAGCGTGCACATGTCTGTTGAGACTCAATAATATAAAATGTGTGCCCATTAAAAATTACAGTGTGATTCATTTCATAAATCAAACAAATAAAAAGTAAAAAATACGCCCCCAGATTTTGACCAAACTTGGGGTTGTGATGGTGTGATGACAGCAAGCACTGAATCAGTCAGTGTAACAGTATGTGAGCTGGGTCATTTGAAAATGTATAGGATTTAATTTCTGATTCTGTGTACAATATACAATATACCGGGTCATTACAACACCTGTGGGCATTTTAAAGTCAGCTGCAGACAGGCAGGGTGATAGACGCACACACAGACAGTGGGTCTTTGTGGTGTTTTGATGTGGAGTTTTTGGGCCTGTGGGCAGATTCAAACATTAATACTGGTCACATTGATTAGGATGAAGCTCAGCTTTCACCTCAGAGCCTCAGATCTTTCCCTCGTCACACGCCCTCTGCATAAAACAGAAAACACACATTCTAATCGGCTTATATGGAAATGAGATGAGACAAAGTGGAGAGAGGTAGTTCTGACTGCAGACAGACAGCTGATCAACTATGGGCAACACAGAATAAATGTTTGCCATTTGAGTTCTGCTGTCTTTTCAGGATTAGCCGCTGTGAAACTGGCACACTATGACTGCATCCATCTTACACTGTTTTCTTTTAATTAATTAGTGTCACACAACAGCAATTTGCAGCGATACATTTCATCAATAAAACCTGGAGCACTGCTTGCTAAGAAAGTAGTACTGTGCCAAAGTGTGCTATGATAAACAAGAAAAATGAGTCTGTGATTCAATTCAAAGTCAGGGAAATACCAAAGTGCTGCTTGCATAGGTGCTTGTCATGCCACAGAAACTGAGCACTTCACGTTTTTATACACCTAAATGAAAAGGTCCTTATTAATATTTGAAGCAAAGCAACCTATTGATGTTAAGAGTGCAAATTTTTGCCCCGCACACTCCTAGCAAATCCACATGACGTACCGCATGTCAACAGACATAGGTGATACCAAAAAAAAGTACCAGTTACTATCAAAATGTTTGCCCAATTGATAAATCAAGGGTCAAGTTGAGTCAGCACTGAGGTAAAACAGCATGATCTCATCTTTACTGTTTTGTCTACATTTCTTCAGTTCACATGTTGAGTTGACATGTTTTCAGATGATGTCTTTTCAGCCCACATTTCTTCTTGTTGTGTTTAATCAGGTCAGATTAACTGACATTTTGAAATGATCTGATAACTCAGACTCTGCACAGCAAATAATATATCTGTCATAACACCTTTTTTCTTCTTTCCTTTTCTCAACAACCCTGCAACCCCCCAACACTGCAAATCTGCTTGTTTAGTAAGAAATGATCTTTGGCTTTGGCTGCAGCTCAGTTTGTAGAGCAGTTGTCAACAAACCACAGGGTGAGTGTAACTCCTGGTCCTCGACAAGACGCTAAACCCCAAAGTTTTCCCTACTGTCTGCAATTTACTTGTAAGTTGCTTTGGATAAGAGCATCTGCTAAATCTAATTGGAATTGGAATTTCTTTAAATAACACAATGCATAAGAATACAACAACAGAAAAAAATCTGATGATTTTGAGTTGCAAAAAAAGTATCTGTACTCAGTCTTATTGGAAAATATCAGTTTTTTGCCAGTTGTTAGACGTGCGCTGCTGCACTGATATAATAGAATTAACATTGCAGTATCTCTTCAATTACACATTATTGGTCATTTAATTTTTTATTAACCCCTTTAATCCCATAATATTACACAGTTAAATTCATTAAAACATTTTAATTATTCTGTAAAAGACTTTTGCAATCATTGTAATTTACAGTTATCACCTGCCTTTCGGTTTCTCTCTCTCTTTTGCTCGGTGTCATGCAAACAGAATTGTGTTTTCCCTCTCAGTCTAAGTTGTGATGATTTTCATTTGGTGGAGCTGAAATCTAATAGTGTCAGATGTTTTGATCATCTGTGAGTCATAGGAGAGTGACTAATGGTGACTTTAATAAAAAATAATTCTTTCTTTATAAAAAAGTCTTGTGAATGTGACTGTCTGCTGTCTCTGCATTAGGAACATCACCATCTAGAACTGTCTTTCAGACCGCTCCATTAACAGCATGACTGTGACAGCCACAGAGTGCCAAATACTGGCTATATTAAAAATTGGATTGTAAATTAAACTGCAAAATAAACACATAATTGATAATGGATGATATAAAAAGACCTCAGGCCAATGTTTGCCTTTATGAAGTACTAATGAATTATGACATGGAGTTTGTGTTTGTGTTTGAGAATAGAAGTTGCTGGAGTAAAGTTTAAACTGTATCTGTCCTTTACTGTGTTGAAATGCAGTGGTTTACATATTTCTTATTCCTGTGTATTGCAATTCTGTTCAATTGCAATACATAGGAATGTTTTTCCAGTGTTCATCATTAACTTGTAGTAACAACTGCTACAAAGTGGAGTGAAGTGGAGTTATTTTCTCAGCTCTCACAGTGATAGCACCTTTGGTTTATCTTCTGCATTTAATATGACATTTGACATTCTTGTATTCATTTATTACTATGTGGTAAACAGTTCAGTGGCTGCTGATGAATGAGAGGCTTGAACTGAGCTGCGTGCAAGCAGTCACATATTCTGCTCTCTGTGAGGGAGACAAGTGGCAGCGCGTCAGTTTGTTGGGCTTTGACAAAACTAAACATCGTCTGACAGGATGACAGTGGTAGACAAAGCAAATCAAAGTGTCAGCCACTGAGCTGGCTGTGGTATAAGACCGATGAAATATTGCCGTAAAGTTGGGCCAGCTTTCATATTCATACATGTTTTTCCAGTGATATGTCTACTTATTTTTCGTTGCACAGGATGTTCCTGTGCTGTTGATTGGATCACGGTGTAGACCTGGTCCATCCTAGAAATAAGACACAGCCTGATTGTCAGAAGGGAATGTCGCACACCGGCTTAAACCAAAGTACTTATGGATGATCGTATCAGCGGGATGTGTAGTTGAATGACCTGTAAAAAAGTAGCTGTTTGGCTCTGTCTGGTGTCCTCCTCCTCCAACATCTCTTCAGTTTATTTGGTACCTTATGCGGACGCCCCCCCGACCCCCCACTCCTGTTCCATACGGTCTAATTGAAGCGTTCCCAGTGAGTGCAGATAGCTCCTCTGTCTGTGTTTTAAGATGGTAAAATACACTTAACCTTCAGATGGACTCGGGCTGGTTGGAAGGGCAGCGACCGTTTCAGGACTCAAATCTTTTTTTTCTATCAACTTAATTGTGTTTTCAGTTATTTCTCCAGATTTTCTGTCTCCTGACATTTGCTGTAAGGACAGCACTGACCACCGACTCCCCCCTCCTACCTCCAAAACACCTGCGCTCTTTTCTTTTGAACAAGTTTTTGATAGTCCAGAAAAAGTAAGACACTTCTTGTTTTTTCAATTAGTATTTTGTAATTTTGTATTAACCTTTTTTTCACAGCACTTTTCTGTCTGTCGTTCACGTTCTCCACCTCCTCCTCTACCGTTCTCACATCAGTTTCCTGCTGGTATTGATCCTCTCCCACAGTCCCTGGTGATCAGGTTTTTACCAGTCTCCTATTGATTACTTTTGGAGGCAGCACTGAGGTGCATGATGGGAAGATGGTGGGGCTGCAGCAGAAGAGGGGAGGGATGGGAAGGTTGTCGGTTGGATTTCCTCCTCAGGGTTGCCCAAAAACGTAACATACATACTCATGTTTATTATCACAAAGGCATAAATATTTATACGTTATTTATACATATATATGTATGTATGTAACATATTTCATAAAGATATTTATATTTTAATTTTAGTTTAATTTGAACTCAAATTAGAACTTCAATAAATTTTATATAATTCATCAGCCCGTATATTTTTAATAATTACACTTTGCGTCTACATTCTACATCTACTGTACATAGCATTGGTGTCAATTTTTTGTATACAAGTTTATATATATACGTATAAATATAAAGTTTATTATAAAATGTTAAATAGGAGTACAGTAAAATTCTGTGCATCACGGAGATTAGTTGCTTCATTTTATGCATTTTTGGGATACTTACAAAAACAAAAATTGTATGATGACTTTCCCAAAAGTTTTTTTTTTTTTTTTTTTTTTTAACTTTCGTGCCTATGTGAATATTACATAGTTTTACATGATAAAAACATAAATGCATTCCGTGTAGCATATTGCAAATGATAAAGTTGGTGGTGTTGATTCTAAAATCAAATGCTGTGTCATTAGAATTTAGTGGCAGTCTTCATTAAGGAAAATAAACTCCCCTTTGTTAAAATGTCACAAAATTAAATTGTGAGGATGAATGAGCAGCGTATATTATCTGGATGACAGCAGGCTGTTTTCACTGAACTTAATTGATAGAGAGTTGACCCATGTGTGCATGTACACGCTGCTATATTGATCGCTGTTCCTCAAACAAAGAAATCAAGTGTGTTCTTTCGTTGCTCCCCTCTCACTGTCTTCCCTTCTTTCGTCATCTAGTTACAAATAGTGGATGTTTGTCTGAAACCACAAACCAAGAACCACAAACTTCTTCATGCATTACCATGATCGCTTATGTTTTCCCCATTTAATATGAATTACGGAAAATTTTAGAGTTTGGGGGGTTGAGTAATGCTGACAAGATGGTCAGCTTTTTGTGGAAGTTGGTCTTTTGAGACGGTTTTTGGGGCTAATCACTTTGACCAATTTCCCAGCCCTAACCACTTGACTTATCTTTATCATCTGCTAAGAGGCCATTTTCTGCTGATATTAATAATTACCGCCTAAAATTGACCAGGTTTATCAGGTCGAAATATAGCTTGTATGAAAGACTTAGGCTTTGTCTCATGTTTGATTTTCCACCTGCCTTTTTATTTCTCCCAACTCTTCTCTTCTTTTCTTCTATCTCTATTGCGCTTCCCCCAATTTTTAGTCATTCTTTTTTCTTTCCATCTCCATTGGCTTCCTTATTATCTATCTCCCCCCTCATCCGTCATCTGCCGCTGTTCTGTCATTCAAGTCAAATTAAAAGTCTAAATTACAAAGTATTTCAAGTTAGTACTTTTATTTCAGAATGTAAGGTCAATTTTATGAAACTGAAAAAAATAAAAATTTAACTGAAACAAAAGTTTTTTAAAAGCTTGAAAGAGTTGTTTTTCTTCTGCTCAGCAATTTTTTTCCCTCTGCGACATCCATATTTCTACTGTAATTGCATGGACTCCACAGGTCGTTGCACTACACACCATCCTGCCCTTTTTTAATAGATTCCTTCCTTTATGGATAATGTCATTTCAGCCAGAAAGCCTTTTTATCCCAATCCATTTTTGGTTTTTATGAAGATTTAGCTGAGCTGAGGCGAGCAGAGAGGGGAGCTCGTCCGTTCCCCTCTTTAGTTTATTGGGTTATGTTTGGGAGCAGGTTGGCCAACAAATGGGATTTAGATACAATGTCATTATAATAGATCTACTGCTTGTGAAGGAAGCAGATCGATGGACTTCAAAAATCAATCATTCCATCCACAAGGGCCAAGAGGCAGCAGGTACACAGATAGGAAGTGATGCTACCTGCCGCCTGTCTGCAGAAAACCACATCTCTAAGATAATGATGAAAGCTCAGGTCTTTAAAAGGTCTAACACTATCAAATTAAAGGTGTTGCAGTAATTTAGCCGCATCATTTTGGAGGCAGTCATCGAAAAACATTCTAGCTATCTCCAATCAAAACTTTGGCGCGTGGTCAAACTAAGAAAGTGATATGATGAATATATGTTTTCAGCGTCTTTAAATCTCCAAAAATTGATCCCGGAATTTGAGAGATTGATGCTGCACGTCAGCCAGTCAAAATAAATAAATCCTAATGTGTTTTGACAGCTGGAGTTGCCATTGTTTGACAGATGAAGGTATTCTCGAAAATGCAGCAAAATCCAGAGTATCCAGAGGAGTAACCCTGTTTCTTCTGCTTTGAATGTCAGGAGCAAAGGCCAATGACAGCACAGCAAGTGGTGCTCATCCAATCACTAGTCAGAAGGTGTGACAAAACTGACCCGTCACTGTTTATTGATTGTGGGGAGTGAATACGCTAACACGTGTACAAGTGTCAGTGTTGCTACACACTTCAGACTCATTCACACACACATTTCAGACCCATTACCCTCTCCCCTTTGTATTCTCATCCACCTCATCCATCGTTCCTAGGGTTAGGACAGGACTACTGTACTACAGGAGCCTAATCAGTTGTACTACCCATCAAAGTCAACAAGAAACTAGATTTTTCTGTTATTAAATGTTCTGATTTTGTCTCTGAATCCTGTAGGTACCCCCTCTGTCCATCTGAATCTGTCTGTCTTACCCTCTCTTACTTTCTCCTTTCTCTCTGTAAATCGCAACTTTTTTAGAGATTATGGTTTGGAGTCTATCTCTAATTCTGTTATCTACTGGCCCAGTTTGGCCCCGGGGATGGATGCCATCTGTAATCCATTTATCAGAGCCAGCCGCTAGGCCTTCTTCCAAATGACAGCTGGCCTTTAGCAATCTCATTATAAAGAGCACCAGGATATAGTATGGAAATTTGGGGGGAGGGGGCCCTTGAGGTCTGAAAAATAGACGGAAGAGCAAACACACAAGACAAAATATTTGAACTATATCCACAATATGTAATCTGAAAAATCCTGTATCACTATGACGCTTATAAATTTAAGGTGGTACTTCTCAACATTCAGTATTTTAATAATTTGTCATATTTGTTGTCCATCTTTTTTTTTGGCATGTTTTTCACTCATCACTTGTCAGAGAAAAACTATGGGCAACATGGTGACCTCTTCTTCCTTTGACTTTCTGTTAGTCCAGTTGCGCTTTTCTTTTTCGTTACTCACAATAACTTGCATTTATGAAAAACATAGTCCTGTAAATATGTGGTATTGCTAGGTTGAGTTTGAAATTCCAGCAGTACATTTTTGAATGCATGAATGTGAAGCTAATAGTCTGTGAAATAATAAACTGGTTCAGTGAAAAATTAAATGTTGCATCAAGTTTGGAGCTTAGATTGTCTGGACTTTTGCCATAAACTAAAAGAGAGAAACATTTAGACAACATTTAGTAAATTATGATATTCTGTTTGTTTTTTTTTTTTTTTTACCCCTCCAAAAGTATTTGAACACCTAGGCCAGTTACTTTGTTTTTGAAGATGTTTGGGTTTAATATCAAAAGATGGATATGAGCCAAACTCTTTGAATTTGAACTGTTTGTTAGTTATGTCAGACAACATAGAATCTTTTGTAAGTGGAACTATTGGAACAGATCATTTTAAACTAAATAGGGTAACTTAAAAAAATCCCTAAAAACTATTTTTAGTTTTTTTTGTCATAGCTCTCAATGTTTCTGTCATTATCTTTTGTTGTTTACACCAATGATGATTCCACCGGACAAACCTGGACAACAAATGCCTGTCAATCACATTCCAATACTTTCACTCCCTTTAAAGTTGTGTCTTCATTGTACAGCAAATAAAATTAGCTGGCCTTGACATCCCAGTACTAATCATTTTTCTAATATTACGTCTAATGTTTGGGTTAAGAAATACTCTGAAATACTCTGAGCATGATGTTAGTATATCACCTGTTTTCTGGGCTTTTCAACTGTGCACCAGCCACGTTAGCAAGCATTACTCCCACTTTAGTTCTTGCTTTGCAGTGTTTGATTGGGTTAGTGTGTGGGGAGCTTATGCCTGTTTTCCTGCAGTACAAATCCATAACAATGTTGTGCTCGCTCATCCAGACAGAAAGAAGTAAGAAATGAGAGGGTGGACGTGATGAGAGTGGATGTGTATGTGCGTGCATGCGTGTGTGAGTTTAGTCGTTACACACACACACACACACACACACAGTCTTTACCTAGCTCTTATTGGGCCTTTGATCCAAGGTGAGTAAGGAGCTCTCATCTCATACTGTGACACTCATAAAGCAACACACACCCTCGTGTATTTCTTTCCGAGCTGCAGAACTTCCCCACTGTGTAGGCCGTGTTACACGCGCACATGTATAAGAGGTTATTTTGGGGTCGTCTTGGTGAACACAATAAAAGGACACGCCCTCTCTCTCTCTCTCTTTCTGTCCCTCTCTCTCACTCAAACACAAACACAAAGGGTTTCCAGTTGCATGTGCCAAAACCCTTCCAAAGGTGTGTGTGTGTGTGTGCGTGCATGCTGTGTGTTTGCACTGTGACTAAAGGCTTTCAGTAGGACAATAAGACGTGTGCCTCTACGTGTGTGTGTGTGTTTGTGTGTGGTTATAAGTAATGGTTAATACCAGGACAATAGAAGTGTGCCTGTTCAGTTGTTATCGGCTCACTGGGGACTCACAGGCCTGCTGGTTTTTTTTTTTACCACCTTTCAGCATGAAAAGGGAAAAAAAAGAGAATGAAATGAAAAAGAATAAAAAGAGGTCCCCCATACGCTCTCTTTACACCCAGAGCATTTTAGAAAAAGGAAAAAGACATTCACTATCCTCAGATCTTTAAAAATATAAATTGCGTTCTTAAATCCTTAATCTAACTTAGTGAGGTGGTTAAACCAGTGAACTGTGTTGAAAGCAGCGGCTTTAGAATTTCTTTTCCAGATATGCAGATTTGTATTTTATTTTTCATTTAATAAAGATTAGGGTGTTACAGAATCCTGGAGAGCCCTTGGAAATGAAAGTTGTGTGGGAGTAGTTGGTTTTGTATATAGATACCCTAACCTGTTTCAAAAATACAAGTTTCCTGTTTAACCTGAAAGTTTAATTATCAGTCCCGGCAGTATTTTGTAGATATTTTTGAATCAAAATACCTGAATTCTCAGCATTTTTTAATGCATTATTAAAATGTTTTTTGATGTATTTAATTAGCAAGGTTGTGCAGAATTTGTGTGAATTTGGTTAAAATAATTATTGCAATATGGAACTTTTTGACCCAAAGACAAGATCAACAGGGAGCAGAATAAGCTGGTGTTAATTTCTCTCTCCTATCAAATGTCTCTCTTCCAGGCTGTCTGTCTAACCTTCCACCAAACGCCAAGAAGATCTGTAATTCATATGAGGAACGCCGTAAGCAAGCCACCGCTATTGTGCTGCTGGGCGTCATCGGAGCTGAGTTTGGTGCTGAGATTGAGCCACCGAAGGGTTCCGCACGGGCCCGAGCCGGTGGACAGGCCCCTGAGGGCTTTGGATTGACGAGCGGAGGATCATCCAACTACTCACTGGCGAGACACACATGTAAGTAAAGACAACACACATACTTTAAACTGAGCTGCGAGGAAGCGACCGGCTCTCACACCAGAAAACCTTTTTAAAATACAAATTGAAACCAGTGCATTTTCATAATATTGTGCCATCAATGTAATAATTGCAGATTATATAAAAATTAGAGAATTAAAGATTTTTTTATCTAAACACTTAATTTTTATTTTGATAATAAAAAATCTATTTGCCAATTTGCCAAAATGTTAGCAGTTAGCAGCAGTAACAGTTAGCTGAATGGGAACATGCTTGGAGTCATAAGGCACCTTTAAGCTGAATGAACCAGGCTGCTCTTTTAAAACAGGCACAAATTCTTCTAAGAAATTTGAAATACAGATGTTTAAAAGCAAGAGTGTCTAGAGAGAAAATTCTTAAAGAATAAAACATATGACAGCACACATTCAGAGGCGTGGGAAGAGGAACAGTTTTCACTTTGTCATTGTAGGTTGTTGAGTGAACAACCGTGGGCAAAAATAGCAGTTTTGTTCATTTCACATTAAATCCACAACACAATAAAGTGTCCAAAAAGTGGGGTCTGACTACTGTCTGAAGCGACTATATATTAAAAGGTCAGTCAGCTGTTTCAAAGGTTTGGGAAGTTGGCGGTTGTACTGACAACAATGGCAGAAATGGTGTTGATATTATTATTGATTTTCTTTTTTTATTTTTTTGGATCCCTTTTTTTTTTTCTTAAATCTCGTTTCATGTTTTTTTTTTTGGTTTGTGCTTTATCCTCCCCCCAAAAATCCTCTGGGTTTGTTTTTGTTTTTTAGCTGCAGAATCCACTTACCTTTGATTAATCCCTTCCCACACTAAAAACTGTACCTGGACATCTTGGTTTGTCCAACAAGCATTCTCCAGTGTTTTTCCTGAGGACTTGTTTAGACAGTCAGTGAAATGTTTAGTGGTGCATGCGTTGGTCCTGAATTATGTTTTGTCCAAACTCAGAAGTATATAAATGACAAAGTAGAAACTTCACTGTTGGATTAGAGGTGAGGAGAGAGATGGGATTGATTTTCACCCACCAAGCCTGACACCTTAAGGAGCTTGACACTGACTTCAACATACAGGAGGCATGCTGTGCTTGCAGCACTGAACCTTGTTGGGCATCAAACCAGCACTAAGCAGAGCTGCTCTTCCATCTGGGTGCTCCTGATCTCTGGCCACCGCTGCAGCCATCCACCCAGGGACAGAGCCTGTACTCTCACTGATAGGCTGTGGAGCGTGATGCTGCTTAGTTGGACCTGTGCTCAGTGCTCAGCAACACCTGTGTGGTTGGTGGAAAAAACAAAAATCCACAGACCTTTATAGTGAAAACAATCTGGATATTTAAATTATTTAAATGTGCCTGGGACGGTAACCTTCCACCTATACAAAGAGAATTTTTAAGTTTTGTCTGCTCAGTTAGTAGATTTTTGGAGCATCCTCATTTCATAATAACTTCTGCCTAAAGCGTTGGACTGTGTTGCAGTGTGTATATTACTGAAGCTGTCTATCTGTCTAACTATCCTCCTTTGTCCATCTAAAAATATATGTTCAATCATCTGTCTGTCATCTGTTTAATAAAATAATGTCCCGGCTTGCTGTAGTAATCACACCAGCAGTATAAATTCTTTCCTTCCTTCCTTGTTTCCTTTCTTTTCTTCCGGTTCTAATAAAGCCAGACACTACCTGTGTTCAGTCAGAGACTCATCATTCCGAATGTAATTTAGCAGAAACAGTTCAAATTTCTCTCCCTGGTTAGAAGGGGAGGGTCTTCATTAATTCAACCAACAACACTAATTGTCACAGCCACTAGGGGTCATTTAACAACAAGCACAAGTTGACTTTCGGTTTGTGACCGATGCTGTTGGTGTTCCTGTAAGAAACTAAGTGAACTGAAAAGCCCGCCCCTCGAAACACTATCCCCCCACTGAGCATCTGTCCTCACAGTGCTAAACCCTTATAAAGATGTTACACATTTACAGATTACTGTAATATATGCGATTGAAGAAATTTTTATTCGGTCTCCTTTGTTTCTTTCTAGTGTGAGGCTATTTTCGTCCATCTTTCTCAGTTTTCTCATTTTACTTTCATTCTTCTTCCTGCTCTCCTCTGATTTTTTTTTCTGCCTCCTTCTGCTCTCCCCCTTCTCTCTGTTATGAAATTGAACAATGGATTGGTGGTGTTGGCATACAGCACAGTGTGTGTGTGATGAATGAGAGCTGTCCACCCAGAGAAGGGGAGGGTGCAGTAGTCTATACAGCAGAATATAGATTGATGTTTTCATATAGCGAAAAGGGGGGAAATGTAGGGAAGATAGAGGATTAAGCCTAAGGATGGGAGGAAGAAATGAAGGAAGGACAGCTGATGACAGAGGGAAAGGAGGATGTGATTGGACAGAATGAACAAGTCGTGCTGCTCACAGTCTCTGGACAATCATGCTTACAGGAAATGTCAAAATACCTTAAGCACCTCCTGAAGCCCCAACAGTGACATTTTAAAACATTCACGAGAGAGAAATTAAGTTGCCTTTTGTATTATAGCACAATAAACAGGAACTATCAGTATGGACATGGATGAAAAACAAGTGAAAGACTAGTATATGAAAACAAACTGAATTTCCATATTTGCATTGTGTTTCGGTTTATTTTATCATCACATGCCTTCTGTGGCTACAGTCGATGATACCGAGTTACTCTCGGTAGTGTTACCCGCTCTTTTGTGCTGTTAACATTAGCCTGCCCTGCTGTTCACCTTGATTACAGTTCTAATACTTGTACAAAGGTTTTGTAGGGAAAAACATTATTTTCCATTTTTCTCTGCTTATGTTTATATATAATCTAAAATGCTTCTTACTAGGAGAGGTCATCTGTAACCTAGACTCACAGTAAACCTCTGGCATTTTCCTCTGCTCACCTTTCTGACCAATCAGAACCACTCCAGAACTGGAATGTGTAAATCTGAGATGTTGTCTCTGTCTCCTCTTAAACAGAACACCAGTAACTTGGAAGGTGCCAGTTAGTGCTGCACATATATACTTTATTCATGCTTTGGCTGTTGACCCAATAATACTACTTTAATCCTGTGACATTTTTCATCATACAGACATTACAGCACTTCTCAAACTAGTTTTAAATCTTTCTCTTTTTTGTATTATTTTTTTGTTTTGCTCTCCCTCTCTCTGTAGTCCAGTATGATCTGGCTATTCTCCTCTAACCAAGTCCCCATCATTGATTTGCCTTCACTTCTCATTTAGGCTCCAATATAGGGAGAGGTAGACGGGGGCCGGACAGAGGGGGGAAACAAAGTAGAAAGCCTGTTAGTGGTCGACTCGGCCTAGTAAACTTTAGACATCACCAGTCGCTCACGGTTTCACCCTCTGTACTTTCCTCTCTTCTTTTATCTTCTCTCTTTCCTTCCTCCCTCTTCCTCCTGCTCTAATCACCCCCCTGTGTTAATGCGACATGTTTACTGCTCTAACTAACAGCTCATTATGGCCGACTGATGCTTTGTCAATAGCTATTGGTTCATTTGGGCTCAGGGTTGCCCTTAAACAAAGATGTCCGCCATGAAAAATGGACCTGAGTGTGGACCTCTCCTATTTCCTGTTCACTGACTAAGAGGGGAGAGGCTGTAATTTTAAATCCTGATCTGGACAATTACAGTGCTGATTGTTAACGACCATATTTAATTGCCTGGGAAAAAAATAATGTGGTTTATAAGGAAAAATGTGGGTGTTAGATTAAGCTTCCACTGGGTTCATCACAAACACACACAAGTGTGTCTTTCTCTTTTTGAATCCACACACACACCTGCCCTCCAACAGTAACTGTCACTGAACTTTGACCTTATGACCCTTGAAGCCCATCCTGTTTTGGGGTGGCCCCTGGCTCGCTGTTTTCAGAGCACGTATACACATGTCAGGGTTTTAAATGCGACCGACCTTTTCTGGTATTATTCCCAAATCTCACCCCCTCCCAGTCCTCCCACACACTCATCTATCCAGATTATTTATGGATTATTAGTTTTGTAGAAACTAACTGCTGCTTTCTTGACATGTATTGATATCAGATGTCTTGACTTAATTCGAGAAAATTTCCACCTTCTTTTATTTTATCTGACAAAAATTCAAAACTCCAAACTACCCAAATTGTAATCAAATGCATCCTATGTTCTGAGAAGTTTCTAGAACTGGACTGGAGTCTAAATATGGAAAATTAAATTTTTTTGGACAAGGTTTTAGAGGACAAACACGTGAATATGAGCTCCCACAATTCACATTCTATGTCAGGACATAAACAAAGACAAGGTAACTCTCAGTAGACCTCTGCAATAACTTTTATTGGTTTGGCACAGATTAGGACAAGGGTATAAAAATCCAAAGCTCTTAAAGTTCCCAGGAGCATCATGGTCTCACTAAATGTTAAATAGGAGAAGTTAAAAAAGCCCAGGACTCTTCCTTGGGACCATGGTCTACAGTATTTTAGTGGTCAAATGTGCACGCCCTAGTTGCAGATATGTGTAGATATTTAATTTATGTTTTTGAGAATCATTTCAAAAAAACAACTCAACATTACAAAATATTTAAATTGCAGACTCACACACATTTCTAAGTGCAGAAAATTAGGTGAAAAAGAATAAAGCAGTGGTGTGTGAATGTAATTGATTTCTGTGTGGTCTTGATGATTTGTAATCATCAATAACTGGAGGTTAAAGTTCATTTAACCCCACATGCATTATACATATTTATAGTCAACTATTTGTATGTAACAAGAATTCCATTGATTTTATCTCTTATTGATGTTTGCTTACAGCATGTTGATTACCAGCTGAGGATTTAAGTTCATTCTCCCTTTGATTAATTCATTCACAGCATCACAACTCATCTGAATGGTCAACTCTTTGTCCCTCTACAAACAAATCCTAACAGCTAACAACATTAACACTGCTGTCAATCTCTTAGAGTCCGTGTCGCCCATAAGGGCACAGCCCAAAGATGCTAACATCGTTAGTGCTCTATCTGTTGCAGTTGGTCTATTTTATAAAAGTCATACCCAGCAATGCTAACACAGTTAGCCTGTAGCTATATCTCTCATACAGTAGCCCCATCTATAGGCTGTTTGTAGCCATAAACCAATAAGGAAGAGGGTTTGCCATTTAAGGTAGGCTGATGATGAAATGCCAGAGGATCCAGATGATGAGATTAGCTGTGTGTCTGGAGACTGGAGGACCTTTAGAGCCACCACAGCACAGTAAATACTCAAAGTAAATGACCTGTTCCTGGGTTTATTCATATTATGATGGTTTAGTCTTTACATTTACAGTTAAAATATAATGAACTACACTGCCCTCTGTGTGGACAGTGGAGGAAGAAACGTGAGGTAGTCACACGTTACGTTTAACAGGTACTGTCTAGTATATTGTGCACTCACATCGCTGAATGATCCAGTAAACAAAGGTTACTCTCTAACAACGTCAGTTAGAAGGCGGAAGGGGAAGCTACAGAACCCACTGAGAGAGGAATATGGTTCTACAGAACCAGGTGACTCTGTCTTCGGTGGATAGAAGTTTGTGAAGAATCTGCTAAAAGCTTTGGACCTCAGGCTGCTGTGGATGAGTTGGCAAAGAGAAGCCCACCGACACCTGGGGGGAGGGGCATTGCACTTGTGTGTATGTGTTTAGGCGAAGGGGGTGTTAGTGAGAGATGGGGGATATTTTCTGGAGTCTTAATGGTCAGTCCATCCCCACAGAGACTGGCTCAAATGTCAGGTCAGCTATGAAGTGACCTCCATCCCCCTTGCTGTCTTTATCATGTGTGTGTGTGTGTGTGTGTGTGTGTGTGTGCATGTGTGTGTGGCGCAAACAGTGAATCATTTTCACCCAATTCTAACTAAAAAGCATTAGGATTTATTATTGTTTTAAGTAGATATTTATCTTCATAGGAAATACCTTTTGTATGAAGACGTTTCCTGGGTGCTCTCATTTTGTGGCAAGAATTTCATTTTATGCTAAAACAGATAAATAGCTTATGTGGTCATGGATATGTTTCCAAATGCTTGACACTGGTCATAAATAAATAGTTGTCTAGAAATCTAAGAAGTGGAGTTGTATTGTTTCATTGCAGCAGAAATCATCCATCCATCCATCCATCCATTATCTGTATCCGTATCCTGTTCAGGGCCATAGGGGGCTGCAGCCTATCGCAGCTGTCATTTGACAAGGGACTGGGTACACCCTGGAAAGGTCACTAGTCTTTCTCAGGGCAAGCAGGAAGAGACAAACACAGACAGACAGACATTCGTGTTCACGTACACACCTGCAGACAGTTTAGCAGTTAACCTAGCATGCATGCCTTTGGACTGTGGAAAGAAACCAGAGGACTGGATGAAAATCCACACAAACACACACAGAACTGATTTAAACTGGGACCTTCTAGCTTTGTGGTGGCAGTGCTAACCCCTCCATTACCATGCTGGAGAAATCTTATGAAACAAGGATCACGGTGCTGAATAACACAACAGTACAATTACATCTTTGTGTCCTTTTTGTCCTAATATTATTCAACCCTGCATAGACGGTGCAAAATAAGACTCAATTAAATCACATTAATTACGCTGTAACATCGTTGGATGTCTGACCTCTAACAAGTGACGTTCCTGTTCCACATCAGTCTACTCTAATGTGATGTTGCTGTTTCTCTGTTATTTGCAGGTAAGGCTCTCACCTTCTTGCTGCTCCAGCCCCCCAGCCCTAAGCTGCCTGCCCACAGCACCATCCGCCGCACTGCCATTGATCTGATTGGCCGAGGCTTCACCGTCTGGGAGCCTTACATGGATGTGTCAGCTGTGCTCATGGGACTGCTAGAGCTTTGTGCTGATGCTGAAAAGCAGCTGGCCAAGTGAGAGAGCACACACACATACACTCAAGCTCAAACAATGCTTTTATCAATGATATTGATCATGTTTTAATTTCAATGCCTGCAGAAACTAATTTATTGGCACAAAATTATATTGCTACTTGATGAACTATATGTAGGAATGTTATGCAGCATTTAGTCAGAGGCAAATGTTTTACAGATCACGATAAAATTAGCAGATATAGCCGTCAGCTACAGGCAGTTACAGTGGCCTTATTAATATTGTTAACAGCCAGTTTCAAAGCATATTAATGGATAATTCTCCTGCTCAAAGGCAGCACCTGAGGTTGTAAACTAACATTATTTAATATTTTGCTGATTTTAATAAACAATGACTCTTTTTATTTGCAAAATACCAGTGGTGGGAAAAGTAAGTGCATTAGGACAGTGTAGAAATACTGCATTGCAAGTGAAATTCCCGTTTTGGATACTCGAGTACAAAGTACTACTATCCAAAGTAAGTACTACCAAAAACACTTATTTTTGAAAAAAAAGAGTCTATTTAGGAATTGTATTATTGCAGTTTAAATATTAATCTGGTCAGCTCATAATAGCACACCAGCCTTTATTACTTGCATTAAACTAATTACATGTCTATTTAAATAGGTTTGTTCCTCCTATGTATGCAAGGTACAGTTATCCACACACTTGAAATGAAGACTTTTGACTTTAAGGTCAATATATGTGGCTAGCTGTCTTTCACAAATATGATAAGGTTAATAATTTAAAAGAAATGGATTAAATCTACAAAAAATACAATTAGTTTGAACTAAAGAACCACCACCCACGTAATTCTAGGTAGCACCTTGTGTACAGAAAACCATCTGAAAACCTAAGGAAAACCTTAGCTATGGTTCAGACTTCACTCACACATTCCAGAGTACAGACAGCTTCCTGCTTACAGTACAAATACACTCGCTCAAACAGAAACACTCAGGCATTATAGAGCCGACACCCTGAGTTATGGAAGCCAGGCTGTAATCTGATTGCAGGAAATTATGATGATGCAGCGATGTCTGCGTTGCTCTGACATACAAGTCCTTTGTCTGTCTCTATGTCTGTGTGTCTCTGTTCATGTGGCATTATAGATTATTTTTCTTAGTCTTCGCCTCACAAGCAGCAGAACCTAAAATTGCTCAATCAGATGTAATTCCCTGCACTTCAGAGGATGAACTCTATATGTTACAAGTTCTCTTCAGCTCACAAGTTTATGAGAGAATCCAGGGCACTGGTGGTGCTGCCACAAAGCAGTCAGAATGACATTAAACCTGACTGTGTCAAGTCAGTCAGTGCGGTGTAAGGTGTGAAGGCAGGTTTATATTATCAACTGATTTTAACTGCTGAGAGAACCCAGTCAGAAGTTGGCAGCAAAGTCTCCTTCACTTCCAGACCATCAACATCATAACCAGGAGTGAACAGGCCAGAGGTCGTGGCTGCTTTCACAAACAGTAACCACGGTCAAATTGTGGTTACGTTGAAGCCGCACTTTGTACAAGGGAAGTTCACAGGTCACACAAATAGAGCAACCCAGTGCCATCTTTTCATCATGCTGTGTGTTGCACAAAGGAGTGTGTATGCTTGTCCTGCCTCCCTGCTCAATACTAACTGGCCAACATGAGTTGATCCTATTAAGGTTGAAATTTAAGCTGGGGCAGTCTGGTTAAATGAGTATAGATATGTCTGCTGCCACTGTGTGTGTGCGTGTGCATATGCATGTGGAACAGAAAACAACACAATTAAATTTTACTAGATGCATTTTTAGTAGAATAGAAAGTGAAGAACAGAGGATTTTAAATATTCAATATAAAAACGGTCTTCAGTCTGCAGACACAAAAATGTTACCTACACACCAATCAGGCAGAACATTACTACCACCTGTGCTGTTAGTGGACAGGTGGTCCTAATGCCACCCCATTTATTTTAAATAGGGTGGCTAAATTCATTAGAACCACCTTATCTTCTATTGGATGACTCTACCTCAATATTAAACACATGTAGAATGTAGAATTATCACCTTCCTGAAAGTTTCAACCTAAAAAGTGACAAATTCTAACCTTGGAAAAGTAGAATTCATGGCAGAGCTCCTGTATTGGATCTTCAAAACGAAAAATACTTGAATGAATGAGTGAGTTTTATTGGTGTCATATTTTCCTCTGATCAATTTTCAGCATTTTTTTATTGTAAGTAGCAGCAGTAGTAGTAAAATCATTAATAGTTAGAAGTACTAGTAGGACTAGTAGTAGTAGTTCTAAAGTTATCAGTTTTTTAATCAGATTTTTAGTCTGAATGTTTAGTATGCAGAGGTTTCCTGTTAATCTTGAATAAACACACCAAAACACACACTCTACACGGTTATACGTAGTCATAATAGTTAATAATGTGTGTGTCGTGCAGCAAAAGGGCTGATCAATGAGACACACAATAGTGAGATCATTACAACATGGAGAGAGAATACTTTATTCCATATATCCACAGTCGGTTTCAGTATTAAATCATTTGTCAGTTAAAACTGTAATAAGGTGAGAGAGTTTGAAAAGTTAAATACACAACTTAAACTGTGCACACACACCTAGCACACAACAGAGTGTGTTTCTGTGCAGCTGACTTGCACTGAAGCTTTTTTCCCTGATGCGCCCAACCAGTTGTCAATACACTTCTTGCCGGGCTGTGTGTTTGTGTTGGTATGTGGTAATCCCTTTTCAATTGGGAGACATGTGTAAAAGCTCCCGGTGTAAAAGACACACAGTTGTGGACAAGACATGGTGGGAAAAACCTGTGTGTGTCTCATAAACTTGGAAAAAATGATTTTGGGCCCCCTTTTTTAGGCCCTTTAGTATTAAACTGTTCAGTCACAATTTTAAATTCACCTGGTGGTAATGCTGTCACTGAAGGCGTCAGTCGACATGGGGAAATGCAATGCTGGAAATCAACAGGTGTCAGGAACATAGTGAAACATGAAAACACTATGTGGTATTAAAGTTGTGGCTGATCATTCTCAGATACAACACGACAATTAGGGAATGCCAACAATTTAGAGATGTTGGTAGATGAATTCTAAAACTTTTGCAACAGAAAGAAGTTAACAATGTCCCTGCCTTTAATTTTTAATGCTAAGCAGGACTAACAATACCCAAAGTTACAACAATAGCTAATACACAGGCATGAGATTGACAACAATCTTATTATGGTTTAAGAAAGATGCCAAATAATTGTGTTTTTTAGCTCGTACTAGCTAGTAACTCGGATATTCTTGGCATTCCGACTCAGGACTTTCCTTTTGTAAATGTATAGGATCAAACATGATTTCTGTTTTAAATGATCTTATTTCATTAATCTGAGTTCTATAAATACACCATCTGAAAATGGGTTGTCTTTTGCCTCACAAATGTCCTACTGCAGGCTTTCAGTGGCTCTTGCTGACCTCTCAGTGTTTTTCTCGTCCAATCACAGCGTGATGTATTTGTAGTTGCCACTGTAGAGATAAATACATGTTTTAGTTGTGATGGGAAATGTGTGTTTGATGCAGGGATAAATACCCTGCCGAGATAAGTACATGTTAGATATAATAATAAGACAAATATCGGTCGCCTCTTAGTAATCCAAAAACTGGTGTTGATCTGTTTTGAACCATGTGTGACTAGGCTTTATATGGCCCATTGTGTGGCAGGCTTTATTTGACCGGAGCCTAAAGACTGCCTAAAAAAGTTATTAGTAGTCGTCAACAACAAATATGCAAGACTTCTGTGAGCTTGCGATCGTTGAATTGTCAGTTATCAGTCCATATATTTGTCAGTCTATAATAAATAGGTAATTACTGAGAGAACCATTCAAGCAATCAAAGCAACCAGTAAAACACCACACTCATTGGTTTGTTGAAATTCAGTTTTGGAAGGGATTATATATTCAGGCATTTATCTAAAACATATGTTTGCTCTATTAAGCTTTTTATTCATTTATTCTTTTACAATTTTTTCACAATAATGTTTTTGAGTTGGTGAACTGTTGCCCAATATAGGTTGGGCAACATATTGGGAAAGGCGTCAGTCATAATGAACATACAGTGCTAAAAAGTATTAACCCCCTCCTTATCCTGCCGTTTAGAAATTTTATTGATTTGACTAAGAGATTTGTTTTTTTTACTTTGACATGAAAGTCATTTTCGGTTCAAATGAGCAAGACCCCGATTGCATGTTGTCACAAGGTGAAAACATCCAAGGGGGTTTAAGCTTATGATAGACACTGTAGATTTCCTATTTTCAGCTGTGACTATTTAGTTATGGATTCAGTGGGACTTTATTAGGTACATGATTACAGTCAAATAGAATCCAATACCACAGTTTGGTCCAAATGCTTAAATCTACAAATTCTATATACTGACAAAAGCAGAAAAACATTTCAACATCACGTTGTCCTTACAACACCACCTTCAACGAAGATCTCAGTAATAAATATATAAATTAATTTAGCCAATTTGGACAATGTCAATGAGAACTGATCCGCCTACACTATATCAACAGAGAATTTATGGCTGAGCTCTTGGATTTTGTTGCATTATTAGATTGGTGAGGTGTAATAAACGTGCCACATATTATTATAGCTTTTCCCTTAATGACAGCGATGCTGTGTGTGGCTGTGACTGTGCTAATAATCTGGATTATTTCATTACACGTCCTAAGTGTTGGCCATTAACCTCAGTGTTTCTCACTACAATTAGCTCGCCTCACTCCTGCTGCCTTATATCAACATTGTGGCTGTTTCCAATTACAGCCACCTCTCAAAATGAAATTAAACATTTCAGCATCGCTGATATATTGCCTATATATTACCAGTATTAATTACCCAATCTATAGCTGGGATTCAGAATCAGAGGAGATGAACTGTGGAGCTCAGCCATCCATCCCCCCGTCGCCCCCTCCCTACTTGCCCCTCTCTCTCTCTCTCTCCCTCCTGAGTCATTTGTTAACAAGGTGGCCTTGCTGGGCCTCTCTTTCTCTCACTCTCTCTCTCATGCGCACACTCTGAGGGGTGTGTGGCCAGCTGTTAGGGTGTGTGTGTCTAATTCCTGTTGCATTGTGGGAGTCCATTATGCTGTCGTCTGGTGAATGGCTCCCATTGACTCAGTCTTGGCATTATAAGCTGCCCACTAATCTCTTCACTCCATATATTAGTGATGCTAGATCTCTCACTGCTTCTTCTCTTAGTTTCATCCCGTTTTCATCTTTTCTCGCTGAACTGTGGTGTCTTTTCACATTTCAAGCATGGTGATGTTGTTTTTTAATATGCCATTTAAAAATATGCCATGTAAACCTATAAAAAAATTACTAACACATATTGTATGTGTGTCCAAAGGTTGGATAGCTGACATTCCTATGTGCCATAGAGCTCTGTCATTGTTCAAAAAGACATTGTAGTCCCTGACATATGCACTATTCATTAAAGGTGATAGAGTTTGACTCCCACAGCAGGCGCTCATGTCTTCACTTGTAATAAATAACCGTTTGAATTAGAATAACCTGATATTAAAGTTCCTGACAAAGAATACGTATTCAAATGTATTACTGGGTTTGGACAATCAGATCAGCACACACCACAGATGATACCTTAGACCACCTGGTCCTGATCAGCACTTCAGACTCTGCTGTACTGAGGACAAAATTAAAAGCAACATGGCAAAGCTAAGACTCCAAAATAATGAAAACATGGGACACATGATTTTAAAAGTTAAAATGTTTATTTTAAATGTTTTATATAAAATTTTTACACATACTATTTACAAAGAGATATTCTTAAAAAAGACCTGATAGCTGCCAGCAATAGCTAGAGCAGCTGGAGTGGACTTTTTGTCCTTATTCTATATGTCCTTCCTACCCATGAAATCATCACTAAGACTGATGGGCTTTGGGACATTGTTCTTCTTTTATTATTATTTTCTCATTTCAGATTTGTAACTTGCATTTTATTTAGTTGAAGAACCTCTGATGTTGTGCCCTTTCCTGTTTCTCATCTCCTACATAAAAACTCTATTTTCTATATATTTGTCTCTGTCAAATGTGTTGGTATTTTGGATTTTAAACATTGAACCGCTACTCTCTCTCTCCCTCTCCACAGTATTACTATGGGTTTGCCCCTTAACCCGCCAGCGGATTCAGCTCGCTCGGCTCGCCATGCACTCTCACTTATTGCTACTGCCCGACCACCTGCTTTCATCACCACAATCGCAAGAGAGGTGAGATTGAACTCTGCAGATACCTTTGCAATATTTTGATCTAAATGGTAGTATATGTGGAAAGAGTTGGCAATTAAACATCAATACTGGTTCGGTCCAGGCGAAAATGTCTGTAATTAAGTAGAAGTTTTCAAAAAGTCTCCAAACAAAAGTGAGATTAGTCAAGTTTCAGTTTACAAAAGCTTTTGCCAGGGACCAGGGGCTTGATCTACCTTTATTTCAACCAGAGGGACCAGGGTCTTTAATAAGGGGGCCATAGTTCTGTCCCTGGTCAAGGTCAGTGTAGCCCTTTCTAAAGGTCCTGGAACTATCAGGGCACAGCCTCAGCTACTGAAAGTTCATAAACAGTACAACATTTTTACATACCTACCTGCACCTCAGGGTCGACAGCCCAGGAGATTTCAGAAGTGAAGAACAACAAATTCCAGGCTTTGTTGTGCTTTTTTTGTTTTGTCAGAGGATATCATTCTTATGAATTTGAAATAATGCTGTTGTTGCTGTCACACAAATGCAACTCACACTTCTTTCAAAGGAAATTTACCCGAGCGAATGTTATTAAATTGGACAGTTTCTTGGAAAGTAAAGTACTAGGAACTGTATGATGGAAATGCAGCCGTTCCTTTTTGTAAGGAAGGCAGTTCTTGGTATAAATCCTAATTTTAGACAATATTTCATGTTTTTATTTAGACAATTCAAATTTTAATATTTTAAACTTTAGCCTCTTACACAAAATGAGATTTTAAATATCATATAGCCAGTCGTATCAAAACATTAAAAAACATGCACACACTCCCTCTGAAGCATAAACACACCCAGTTAAATGTCTGTTTATGTGTATCATGTACACATACTAAAAGTTATAACCTGTAGATATACTATGAAGTTATAACATTATTAACAGATATGAACCATATTTGTATAATTGTTTCCCAGGTTCATCGGCACAATGCAGCTCAGGCGAACTCTCAGTCACAGCAAAACATTCACACCACCACTCTGGCCAGAGCCAAGACTGAGATACTGCGTGTGATAGACATCTTGATAGAGAAGATGCCCGGAGATGTTGTCGATCTACTGGTTGAGGTAAAAAAAAAAAAATACATCACAAGCATTTGATCTCATATCACTAAGTATGAGCATTTGGGCAATCTTCCATTAAAAATGCATATTTTGTATTTCCTGGAACTGCTGTAAAAACGTACCTCTTCTTCCGTAGGTGATGGATATCATAATGTACTGTATTGAAGGTTCTCTGGTAAAGAAGAAAGGACTACAAGAATGTTTCCCTGCTATCTGCAAGTAAGTGGATATGTGGGTGTGTTAAGGTCCCGATCGCTGGATGATTGTGCTGATGTCAGTTGTTTTAGTTCAGCTAACAGGTGACAAATACCAGTCTCAGTACAAGGTGGATGAACCAGCTCAGTTTGAGTGTGTCTTTTCTGCCTTTTCCAAGTCTCAACATTAATTTTTTATTTGTCTTACATCTCATGTGGAGGTTTAGGCAAACATCTGTAAGCATACTGATGGCATTTATGCCCTGTGCAGGATTATTTATTGTTAGTTCCCTGTCTCTTGCAATTTTAAATGTATTTATTTTATTTGCTAAAATACCAGATGATGTCCAGTTGAATGATAACGTGTTTATGCGTGTGCTGTCCACTTCAGGTTCTACATGGTTGGCTACTGTGACCGCAGTCACCGAATTGCTGTTGGCGCTCGCCAGGGTTCAGTGGCCCTGTATGATGTCCGTACTGGAAAATGCCAGGTAAGTGGAGAAATGGGAGTTACAAATGCAAACACAGGTTGAACCTTTCTTCAATTTTTATCTTTATCTCATCTAAAACATTCTAGCACCAATGCTATCCAACAAGTCATTCTGTAAATGCCACATCCTTTCATTCATTGTTGAAATGATAATCTGTTTGTCTGTCCGTTGCTTCATCATTTCTTGGTATTATTATTATTAATATAGGTAATATTTTAAATTTTCTTTCACAAATTATCTAACTTTTGTATTAGATTGATTTTTCTGCATGTACATGCAAAGGACAAATGACTTCTGTTGAGGAGAAAAGAGCCGTAATGGAAGGTGTAAAAATAGGGGAAAATGAGAAATGAGGGACAAAGACGAGGTGAAGGAGTTTTGTTGCTTTTTTTTCTCTAACTGATTAATGAAGAAGCAATGACTCTCTCAATCTTATTTTTGTCTTTACATTTGATCATGGGATTGTGCAGCAAATGTGTGTGTTACTTAATTTCTAGTTTTTTCTCATTTCTGTGTGTGTTTGTCTGGGCATGTCTTTATAGCCTTCGGTGGACAAACTTTGTTTCAGTACCAATGTTGTGAGGACATTTTAGCTGGTCCACAAAACTTCAAAAGGCTTTTTGAGGGTCCTGACGGAGTTTTTGGGGTCAGGGTTAGGGTTAGGTTTTGGTTAGGGTTTGGCATTCAGTTGTGACGGTTAGGACTGAGGGAAGGGGCCACGGATTGTGTCTTCACAAGTACAGAAAGACAAACGTGTGTGTGTGTGTGTGTATTGGTAATTTGCTGTGTATTGATTTGCAGTAACCTGAGCAGTCTAGTCTTGTGGAAGGGGTCATTTATATCTGATAACAGCACTGGCCCTTGTTCACCCAACATCTAGTTTGATAGTGAGTGTTTCTAGGTGTTTGTTTGTGTGCACAGTATAAAGACAGGAGATGCTTTCCGTTTCTGTGTTGCAGTAATTAACATTTAATAGATAATGGTTTTGCTGGAACGGTGTGTGTGTGTGTGTGTGTGTGTGTGTGTGTGTGTGTGTGTGTGTGCGTATTCTAAGATAAAGTAGTCTTTATTAGTTGTCTATATTGATTGATTCTATCAATTCTATTGGTTCTTATGTTTGCAGGTCTTGGCAGATAACTTTAACATACTTTGGTTTCTTTGTTAAAGTATGTTTTTATGTTCCCACACACTTATATTTGCCATAGTTGTAGTCTAATTTTTGAAAATTCAGTAATGTTTGTCATTATGTGTTCTGAGCAATATAGGAGAAATCGTATATCCACAGTTTATTTACAGTTTGGTTAATCTGTTAATGAGAAAAATCAAAAGCATAACAGCACTGGTTCTTCAGAAAACTAAAAAAACTGTTTAACCACATATGTCAATAACGTTAAAAAACTTTTGATTCAGACTTTTTTAATCCACACATACAGTCTGAAACATTTAAATAATGTCCTTTTTGAAATCAATCCATATTTTTTTATTTGGAAAGGTCATTCTAATCTATCTATGATTTTAAATAATTCCATATAAGTTTTGTTAAAGTGGTCTTATAATTTAAATTAGATTTGCAAAATAGAAAATGTCCAATAAATTGATTAATTTGCTTTCTTTGTACATAAGATGGGGGAGGAAGATATGTGATTATGTAGGAGGCAATTCGGAAGGAAATGATGGCTTGAAGGAGGGATCCTGTGTGAAAAAAAGGAAATGACAAAAAATAAGAGGGAAGGAATGAGGAAATAATGAAAGAACAGAGAGAAGAATGAGAGGAAGATGGCAGATGAGTGTTTTGTAATTCATATGTGTGTGGTTGTGTATGTGTGTCCGACCGTAGCTAGCTAGCTCCTGCATGACCATCTGCTACAGCTTTGATCAGGCTCCATGAACAGCCCTTTGTCAGCTGCATTAGTGTGTGTGTGTGTGTGTGTGTGTGTGTGTGTGTGTGTGGCTGTGGGTGTGTCTTTGTGTCCAGCTGCTTGCTCTGCTTCTTTAACAGACTCTGAGTCGACTAATTGAACACAAAAAAACAATCTGACTGATCTTTCTCTCTGTCTGCATCTGGTTCTTTGTTGCCACTGAAGCTAGACAAAGTGTTGTGTAACTGAAGGTGTAGCTCTGCTTCAGGGATTCGCACCTCCCGCCATCCCGCAGGATTCCAAACAGTCAACAGATCGCCGCCGCATGCTGCTGCTGTAGCACTTACATTGCCAACGAACTCTGGCTGTGGCCGTTGCACTGTTTCTGCTCTGCTGTTAGCCTTGTTAGCATTCCAATATGCAATATTTGGTACTTTTGTTATGTGTCTCCCTCTACAGTTGCTGGGTATAGTTGACTTTTCCACCTTTGTCTTAAATAGCAGATATGCTTTGGCACTTTGATCCTCATTTTGTGGTACACTGACATTTTATTTAAATCTGATAACTGGAAAAAAGGGCTGATTAGTATATTTATAGATAAATATACTAATCAATAATATACTAATTGTTGAAAAAAAAACACATTTTCAGGGAGAAAGCCTTGGGCATGGGGCTATTCCCAGTGAAACGTAACATTAATGAAGCGTGGAGTGCAGTTATCACTCAGACTTGGAAGTAGCAAATGTGGTCTGCTTTACACTCCCTGGTGGTCCATGACTAAACATTTCTATTTTTTAAACACAATCCCATGCATTAATTATGATTTGTTATTATTGACAATAAACGATAATAAATGAATTATTCTTTCATTCTTTTATCCAATCTCTTGCTTGGTCACTCTGCTTTCTTTATCGCTTCCTTCATCACGACCTGTCTGGGTCTCTGCCTCTGCCATACTGAGCCCATACTAACAAGGCTTAAAGGATTTTAACAATATTTTAACCAAAGAGATATTTGGTATTAACAACAGGTGACTCATTTTAATCACTGTACATCAAAGCGAGTAAATCCTTTGATATATAAAGCATTCACCAACCCCTTATCATTACCCTAACCCCAACTAAATCCCTCACCCTAATCTAATCCTAATTGTAACCCTGAACCTAAAACAAGATATAACCCTCAAACAGTCCTGTGACGGGGTGCGAAAATGTGAGGACCTTCCTCACTTTCCCAAAATCACTCTGCTCAAACTTTAATATTTATACAAACCCACACACACTCAGTCCCCAGGTGTCAGGTGTACTGAAATACAGAGTGCTGTAAATGGTTTCAGTGTGCTTCACTGCTCTCTGATAGGCTGATTGATTTGGTAGCCAATCCACTGTCACACACTCATACACACAGATCATAATATACGTTTCTATAAGCATCAGTTTTTGATCTAATAAAGAGTTTGCATCTGTATGTCACTTAGATATAAATACATATGCATTTTTTTTCTTTGCATATTTTAATTTGGAAAGAAATTTTTAATTTCATAGGCTGTTTCAAATGTATAAATAATGGCAAAATGTTGTAGTTCATAATTAAATTAAACCAATCTGTGTTCTTGGCACTATGATTGCATGATGGTTTTTATCTTACTGTTAGGTGCAACATTCTGCATGGACACTTCTATGGACCTGAGTGTGCCGATACAGATATATAATAAATGTGTAACTTCATAAATGCAATCAAATCTTTAAAATTTAAATATATTTGCATCTAATAATGCCTTACATTTTTTAAGTAATAATACTTTTTTCTGATTTTGTCTGTAAATCATGAGTTCATTTAGTAGACTGAATTGGCATCAAATAAACGTAGTTTGGGTTAGAGCTAGGCAATAATGTAGCTCCAAGTCCCACAGCTACACACTTGAGGAATGCATATCCTCAGACATGGCAATCAAAACCATTCACATCTGAAAAAAAGATGAAAAGCTTTTTTTTTTTTTTTTTTAAAGGCATTGGACATTGAGGTTCGCTTTTAGATTAATGGTAAACTGAGTCAGTCGAGATGTTGAAGTGTCCTTGAGCAAGTCACTAAACCTTCACGTTACTGCTGATTGTTATATATGCGTTGGACAAAAGTCACTTTAGGCAAAAAGATATTTGTACATTAAGAGCTGGATGTTTTTCTCAAACATTCTTGCGGTTGACTGGTGAATACTTGCAGTCAGACCATTCTACTCCTTTGACCTTTTGATAATGTTAACTTGAACAGCAGTAGAGATGAGAAATATGATTTGGGATCTCACCAAAGAGAAAGTAATGAAGGAGAAGGGTGGAAGTGAAAGATGGAAAGAAGGTGAAAGACTTTTATTATGAGGTGAAGGGGAGAGAGGTAAAGGAAAGGGAGGATAAATGGGACACAAGGCAGCGAAGGCATCAAAATAATTTTTCTCAGCCAGCACAGCTGAGATCTAATAGAATTTTGCCCAAAAGGAGGAGGGAGAGAACAAATTAAAAAGATGAGATTTTCATTTCATTGCGTTATTATTTTCTTTTTTCTTTAATCGCCACCAACGTGTTATTATTTCGGGTCCAGGCGCCTGAGGCAGCACGTCTTAATCTCATCTGGAGGTGAGAGTTTGTAATCCCAGGCATAGGCGGAGGTGGGGTGGAGATTTCTAGGAGGGTGTTTATTGCGTTACACACCCTGCATCTGGTGGGACAGTTTATTGTGTTACACACAGCGCAGCGTCGTCTGATTTTGTCCCCTGAGTTCTGGAGGCGAATGGCAGCATCTGTTGGACCAGAAGCTGCCCCCTCAACTGATGGAATTATCTCCTCCAAACCAAACATTTACTGTCAAAGAAAATCTGGGCGGTGCGGCAGCAAAACAAGTTTTTCCGTGACGCTTTGATAGAATTGCAGCAAGGACCCAAATTTGTACTTCATCTCTTCTTTCTCAAAGAAGAATATGGGTTTGAAGCTTGAGCTGCTGCAGTTTGAATCAGTTGCGTTTGGAAAACTCAGATTCTGTTCCTATTTTAGCTGCTGTGGTTAATGAGGATAGATCGAAAGTTGGGCGGCTGTAGATCAGTTGGTAAGACAGTGCAGCTACAGGGTCAGTGGTTCAATCCCCAGTTCCTTCTTGCTACTTGGGCTAGACACTGAAGTTGCTCCCGGTGGGTCAGGTGAGCACCTTGCATGGCAGCCGTTGCCATCGGTGTGTTAGTGTGGGTGAATGAGAATCTACATGGCAAATATATAAGCATTTACCTAATGGATACATACGTTTCTTCTTAATAAAAGCATTTTAATAAGTGTCAGTTTAGTTTGATGTGTTTTTTTTGTTAAGATTTGCTATAACACCTCTCTAACACTCCTCTCGCACATTTCTGGGCCAGACAGTGACATGCAGACTTTTTACGATATAGTAGGTGTCATTAACATACCGGTAGCTCCAAAGCGGCAGGAAACTAGCAAGTGGATAATGGAACCAAACGAGATGGGACACACTGGTACCTCAGGGCGTGTGTCAGAGTAGAAAGTTAGAAATAAAGAAATCCTCCTCAGTTTCAGGTGAGGCCGATGGCAAACCGTAATGTGTTTAACAGTTTGGCCTCTTCCGAATGGTCAGGGGAGACTGACATTCCGACTCGCACGTATTCCTGTCCTAACAAACACATCACTGGAATTTCACATTAGACCTTTCAGTCATTTACATTGTGAAAAAATACCTCAGCCATTAAGCCTTAGTGTTTCCATTTCAACCCACGGTGCTAGCATTATTATTATATTATTTCATTACTCACGCGCAGACCAAACAGCAATATTTTATAAATTAATATTTATTCTGCCTCTTTCTAAGCAGCAATTATATCAGTAAATGTGGGATAGTCATATTTATCAATTCACATACACTTCCAGTTATTTGCCAGACACGTATTTATATCTTTTTAAGCTTACAATGTTTCTCTTTTTGCATTTTTTCTACTGCAGAATTTATTATCTTCAGCCAAATCCTGATAATCATGACAATGTGACTAAGTTATATGACAGAAAACACCACCACATGTTTTCCTGTGTGAGAGTTTTGAAATGGGCCTTCACATTTTTAAATGATACTTCATCTCTTTTTCTCTAGAACATCCATGGTCACAAGGGTCCAATCACAGCGGTGTCATTTGCCCCTGATGGCCGTTACCTAGCAACCTACTCCAACGCTGACAGCCACATCTCCTTCTGGCAGGTAAATGACACATGACTGCACAAACAAACGCATAATGCATAACAATTAGATTTTTTGTCACACTCGCTGGTGTCAGGAACACTTCTTCTTCAGAAGTGCAAAAATTTAATATTTAGTCAGTATTTTATAATTATACATCTTGTGCTCTGACAAAATGTTTTTTATTTTTAATATCATTTGAACTTATTTTATTTATTTTAAAATATTTTATAATAATGATGTATTAATTGTAAGTCGACCAAAAGAAAAAATTCACATGAACAAAACAAATATCACATCTTAAGTAAAAATAAAAACAAAACAAAACACGATAGTCAGGCGATCTCACATAAATAATAAAAAGATAAGCGCAGACAGACACACACTTCTTATCTTCTTCCCAGAACTGTTATTTTGAATGAAAGGTCTTTACGACCTCTGACACGACTGTCTGCAGAGAAACACACACACACACTAATGGCATTACTGTAAGCATAAACCGCTGATAGTGCGCCGGCAAGACGGCTGCTGTGGTAATGAGCTGGCAGACGCTCTGTCGGTGTGTGTGGCTATGTGTGTAAGGGAGGGGCGGTGTCGTCTCAGGAAACGATAGAGTTTCGTCTCGCTGTGTTTTTCCTACACACACACACACACTTTAGCTGTGTCTAGTTTCAGGCTGTGCCGTCTTCTCGGGATGCAGTTACAGAAGCCTTATGGGTTAAAATCAACATTTTCTCCAAGGATTCAACAGTTCCATCGCAAGCAGGATAAGAGTTTTCTTAACAAACTGTCTTAACAGTATAAAAGTATTAACGATGCATGTACCGACAATTGTGAAAATGAGGCAGATCCAAACATTCACATGGGATTTCACTGATATCTATTATGAGTTGCTATTGACACAAGAGAATAAAATAATTTAATCCAAATAAATGAAAAGCCTACAATACTAGTGGATCACATGACATAGGTCGTTTTAGGTTTATATCTAAAGGTTTGTTAAGGCGCTCTGCCCTAATTCGCCCCCTCCTTAAAAGTTGATTAAATGTCCAGGAAATCAGTTTAACAATATGAACTATGGAAGCACAAGATCAACTGAAAAACCAAAGACTGATGTCAGTGCAAGTGAAAAACAGACATGTTTTTTTGCACATTATGTAATGCAGGGTTAACAGTTTGACCGGAAGATACGTCGAGTTTTGACACGTGAATCGTTGACGTGTGGAAAAGTTGTGTTTCACGTGACGTGTTGCTTGGCCTCTTCAGATGAACACCAGCCTGCTGGGGAGCATTGGGATGCTGAACTCAGCCCCTCAGCTCCGCTGCATTAAAACCTACCAGGTCCCTCCAGTGCAACCGGCGTCCCCAGGATCCCAGAATCACCTGAAGCTTGCCCGCCTCATCTGGACTTCCAACCGCAACGTCATCCTGATGGCCCACGATGGAAAAGAGCACCGCTTCATGGTCTGAGGCCGATCTCTGTCTCCATCTGAGCTTCAGTGCTTCAGACCTGCACCTGTTTTAAAGTTGATGAAGAATCTGAAAACCGTAATGTAAAAACTCAGCTCAGGCCCAGGTTTGATTTTTGTTTGTTTTATCTCCCACAGTGATGATTATACATTTAAAGGCTGTGATAGATTAATTGCTTACATGAAATTAGCATTTCTGTTTTTTTGTGATGAGCTGTTTTTGTGGGATCTCTCTTCTGATGCCAACTTGTTGATTGTGGATCCCTGTTCATATTATTTATTTGTTTTTTCACTGCCAGTTGTTTTTTGGTTTTTACTTTGCAGAAACATCATAATTTAAGTGTTTTGTTTTTTTTTCATTTCCATATTGAAAAATCTTAGACTAAATGACTTAACATTTAATCACTTGAACAAACAAAGTCAACTGTTGAGAATAACGAGCAGACAACCTCCACCGTCCTCTTGAAGCTTGATACGCTCTGACCCCTGTAAGAAAACGACACACTTTTCATAACCTTTTTTTTTTTCTGTTGTGACACTTTGGAAGCTTTTCCATCCTCTCCGAGCTTCACACAGAAATGTGTGTGTTGTATGAGTTTACACCCAAATGTATCTTCCCTGTTAAACACACATTCTCACTTCAGGCTGCAGGAAAACCTTTCAGTGCAGACTGAGCAGGACACACGGACGCAGACTAACGCATATCATTGTCTTGGTTCCAATTCAACTTGTTCTTTTTCCTCTTGTGCCAAGTTATCGCACCCATTGGTTTGTGGCTTCTAGAATACATCAAATGCTTGGATATTTGGTATTTTTGAGGGAAAACTTCGTCTTCCTCTTTACTTTCCTAAATTAGCCATCACTTTTTTCCATTTTTTTTTGTGAGGGGCTTCTGTTTCTTTGCAGATGGCAACGCTTACTAGTTGAGAAACGTAAAGAGACTCATCTTCTTATACCTTTTTTTTTGTCATCCATCCTGCTTCCTTCAGATTTTTTGAAGGGGATTTCTCGATGTTAAAGTGTACATATAAAGTATATATCATGACAGCTGCTGTGTTATGTAGCCTGGTCTAAATGCTGTTTTTGTGTGTTTGTTGTGGCTAATGTAACTGTCTGCCTGGCAAATGAGCAAAATTCCTTTTCTTCCAACTTTAGTTCGTTTAGAATTTGATATTTCACTTTTTTTAATTACACTTTGAAAATGATGTGTTATTGTGTTTCTCTTAAAACTAGACTACCTTTTTTCTTTTTTGACAGTATGATCCTAAACATATCTTAATGTAGAGAGTGCTGTGAAGTCTTTTGGGTCCCAGACTCATTGAACAGCACCTCTAAAGGATTTTGAGTGAGGCTCACCAATCTAACCAGTCAGACAATTTGAATAACTAGCAAGATTCCCTATCATTTACCTGAAGATGGAAAATCAGGAGAAACATCATTATGTTCAAGGCATTATAGAGAGACAGTATGTTATTAATGAGAGGCTTCTACAATTACATATTTATATTTCTCGTTTTGTAGAGGTAAACTGCAGCTATTACATGTCTCACATTCCTTTAAAAATAACAGTGGGTACAACAAGGCATGAAGTAGCTTGTTAGCCTGCAGCTGAACCATGTCCTCTCGTTTAAAGAAGAACTACGCGAAGAAGAAGCTTAAAATCAAGTCTTAGTGATGTGAGTGGGCGATCGAGGGTCCGTCAGTGCAATGTGACATCACAGTCGTCTTTTTGTTCAGGTGCAATAGAACACGTAGCACACGTTATCCGGCACGAGTCTTTATGGTTGACACGTTTTTGCACATAATGATTTCTAAACTGTTGTTTTAGTGCTCAGAGTTTTATTCAGAGATATATACATATATCTATATACATGTATACATATATCTACAGATAGGATATTTATAGAATGAAAGTTTTCTGTATCGGTATCAGACTGAGTTTAGATGTTTTTACTTTGATTTATGCCACTCCAGTTGTCCGGCTGCCGTCTTTTCCACCCATCTACCTCCAATGTCCTTCCTGCTCTCCTTCTCCTGTCAGTTTCATTAGTGGTGTCAGAAAGCTTCTAACACATTACACACCTGTAAAGCCGAGCACGTCAAAAGCTTTTCACAACTTCTTCCTCTCCGTAAAAAATAAAAAATCCAGCAGCTCGTCAGACGCACACATCACCTCCAGTAGGTCCAGACAGTTTTGAGATCTTAATCTTAGGTTTTCTGGTCCACTCTTAACAGTTTGAGTAAATATGTTTTTGGCAGCCTCTCATGGGAGGAAAAGGTGAGAAAAATAAAGATGGGACAGAAGAAAAGCTGAAGAGTAAGTCAAAAGTGAGAAAGATCAGGTCATCCATCCAGAAAAAGAAGGTTCTTTGGTGAAGATACTGGACCAAAATGTCCCCCAGAACCATTTGGTTTGTCTTCAAGTACAAAATGAAACGTGTTGCAGTTACTGAAAATATCAGTGGCAAAAAAGCTGTTTGTCTGGAACAGAGAATAAATTCTTTACTTAAACAGCGCAGACCTAAAAGTTTTGTCACTTTCCGCCTCCTGTTTTCTTCTTCCTCCATTTTCTTCCCTAGTAGATATGATGATGATGATGATGATGATGATGATGATGATGATGATGATTTTTTTTTTATGTGTGCATCTGATGTGTGATGTCCAGCCAAGTGTGTGTTTAAAAAAAACCTTTTTGTTTTTCAAAAGCAAACTAATTTCTGAGTGTCACACTAAATATTAAAACACTTTTTTTCATGTTCATTCAATTTTGATTTGAGAATGTATTTATTGTTTATATGTATAGTGAACTTAGTCCAGATATTTAAGGGTGTGTGTGTGTGTGTGTGTGTGTGTGATGTAGTGCATGTAAACCAGCTTCTCTTGGTGTAACACACGGCGATTGAATCTGCTGTACATCATATGTTGCTTTACTGTAAGATGTGTTGTTGTTGTTGTTGTTGTTGTTGACCTTATGTCCAATAAAGAGTAAAATTAGACCTATTCTTTTTTTCCCGCTTCATAGTCTTGAAACATAAATGACGATTGAGTGTGTGGATCACAGCTGGACTCAGTCAGTGAATAGTATCATTCCGATTGGCTGCTGAGTTTAGCGAATCAGTGCACTGGGAGGAACGAATGTGAGGAAGCAACCAGAAATGATAATGTCAAGACGTCACTTTGTTTTGGATCCAGACAGAAGCAACGTAAAGTAACGTAATTTTACTTTACTTAACCACCTGCAAAGTATTTACAGATCCCATGTGGCTGGTCGCTGACATTCAAGCTTCTACTACTTTGGAGTTAAGTGGATTATCTAAAAATTATATAAAGATTGGCTTTTGACCAACATATGCTGCCATCCATCCAGACATCTTTTTAAGGGAAAACTTTTCGCTATTTCAGGAAAACAAAGTGCTTTATCAATATTGATAAAGACAATCAAATTACTCAGTTACAATATTTGATATGTTCTCTTTAAAATAGCTTAATTCTTTGGGCTTAAACTGAGGGTGTGATTTGCAGGTCATTGTGGCTTCTCCATCTTGTTTTATTGGGATTTTACGTCAAAGACCAACACAAAGTGCAAGGAAAATGATAAAAGGGCTTTTTTAAAAAATACAAACCTGAGTGTGGTGGGTATTTGTATTCAGCTCCCTGAGTCAACACTTTGTAGAACCACCTTTCACTGTCATTAAAGTCTTTTGGAGTTTGTCTTTACCAGCTTTGCACATCTAGAGAGTGAAACGTGTGGTTAAATCACAGAGTTGGTGACTTTTGAATTTGTGTAATTGGTTCTCGATGGTTTTAAACCATTGTTTTCCTTTCGCTTCACAATCATGTGCCACTTTGTGTTGTCTATCATATAGAAAGTCCAGTTAAATACATTTACGTTTGCGTTTGTCATGTGACAAAATGTGTAAAATATGAAAGGATGTGAATACTTTTGCTAGGTACTGTACCTACAGTGACAGTAGTTTGCTGTGACTCATGATGCACATGAAAGATATTTGAATCCAGTGCAAAAATAGCACTAGCGTTACAAATCAAAAACAAAAGAGATAGATGCTGCATGTAAATACATTAATGGAATATTGCAGAAAAACATGTATATCATATCTAGTATCGGATTCAAACTTTAAAAGTGTCAAATTTCAAACATAATACACTTCATGTTTTAATCTTTCACATATATTCACCTAAAATAAATGATGCTGTAGGAGTCTGTGCTTCCCTTTACTTCATCTTTTCGAGCTTATGACCAATTAAACCTCTTTCTTAACTAACATCATTATGAGTTCAGACGCAGAGAGAAGCCGATCGATGTCTGCCTTTAATCTCCGTTGACTTTCTGTTTCCATCAGCGTGCTCCTAAACTGAATTTAATTTAAACGCATACAGTACAACATAAAGTCTCTTCATAATTTAAAGGTGCAGCAGCAGATCTCAGTGTAACGTTAACTGTGTTCAATAATTCACTTTTAACTTCAGCTGGAGAAAATCCGGAGTGAAGCAGCAAAAGCAGAATAATTAAAAACACAAGTGAAGATTCTCTTTCTGGACTTTCTCTTTTCTCAGGCCACAAATTAAACCTGCTGGTGGACTTTCACCTTCCCACTGCTCCATCAGAAACACTGACCATTTATCTCACACTCTTTCTTCTTTCTCTCACCGTCTTCCGCTCCATGACCTGGTTTCTTTGTTCAGTCTTATCCTCCCTGTCCATAATCAGTCGTCAGTTCGAACTCCATCAGGTATTGGAGCTATTGATCGGGAGCTGTAATCTACAGTCACAACTTGCTCATCTTCACTCCTCCAACTTTAAATTTCCTCGCACAGGACCAGGAAACAACCTGCAGAGCTTTGAAAAGTTTGAAAACTAACTTCAGGAAGTTACTTTTGATGACTTAAGATTGAACAATGAGTGGGAAAGAGATGGGGATCCACTCATCAAAACCCCCCATACACAGCTCACTTGGTTTAAAGCTGCATTATGTAATTTTATAAAACATTTTATTGTGGAGAGAGGCTGTTGTTGTGTCTCATGTGGTCAGATGGTGTGTTATTGTGGACAAATGAAAGATTCAATTCAATTCATTATTATTTATATAGCTCCTATTTACAACAATGTCATCTCAAGGCACTTTACACAAAGTCAAGACTATACAGACGTTTAGAGAAAATCCAAAAAATCCCCCTTAAGCAGCTATAGGCAGCAGTGGAGAGGAAAAACTCCCTTTAACGGAAGAAAGCTCCAGCAGAACCAGGCTCAGGGTGGGCGGCCATCTGCCTTCACGAGCTGGAGTGAGTTGAAGTGGAGAAAGAAAAGAACAGAGCAACGAAAGAAACAACAAAACCTTGACAACACTAAAACTTCAGGAGATCTTCAGCGAGAAGCAGAGAGAGCACCCCGGTCTGCTTTGTGGATCCTGAAAGACTCACTATCAGCACGTGTTTGTAAGGGATCAGTTTCAGAGGATGTGATGTGTTTGGGGGAACAGGTTAAGACACGGTCTGCGTTTACTGGGCCAGCCCCACCGTCTGCCCTCTGTAATTTCTTTCTTTTTTCCTGCATATTGAGACGTCAGTGTGAAATAATAAAAGTGTGAAAGTCAGCAGGAGGTTCCATCTCTGTGGTCTCAGACTTTCTTATTGATCAGCAGAACGAGGCGGCCAGTCGTCCTCTCATCTCTTTCCCACTTTTTCCATATCAACTCAAATATTTTAACCAGCACAGTTTCCTGGACCTGTTCACTTCACATGTTTTTTCTTTTAACGTGTTTTTTCATTCGGTCGCACAAGAAAAGTCCTTAATTCCAAACGTCCTACATTTTCCCCATCATTCATCTCTTCAAACCAAAGAGGTTCATTCTCAATACTGCTGCTTGTCTACTTTGCTCTGGATGGGAAAGTTTTGTCAAGACCAGAAAGTCGAGTTGTTCCAGTTTGTGTATTTATCCATTATTGATGTTCCCAAAAGTTTCTGCGTTTCAGCTTTTTCTCAAGATAAAAAGATTATCAAAATATCTGCGGCTGTTTATAATCAATAGAGTCTCACAGCTGGATGCGAGAGAGTTTTAGGGGAAAACAGAGAAATATTTCATCTGCAAATGGTTTGTAGGGACTAAACTGTCTGATATGACCCAGATACAGAAACAGCATCAAAGTTTGTCTCTAAAGGAAGCCCTTAAAACATTTGGATTTAGAGTTAGATCTTTGATAAATTAGGTTATTTGTTCTTTATTAACTTTTTTATGGTTAAAACTTGGTCCCGTTTATGGCACTGACACACAATGTTCTCAGTGTCCATTGGATATTTTATTTTATCGCGTGTAAACACCATCAAATCGGGGCAGGTCTAGTTTTTTCAGAAATAATAAACTGTATATTAATAATAATGTGTTTATATATTTGTGCCAAATACTTTTTTTTAGGTCCCTTTCAGACTCTGTTAGGACTGGGTGCCAGTGGGCCACCCACTGACCATGGGTCATGGAGGTTTGTGCTTGGCTCTCCCCAACTTGAACCCCATCCCCCCATCCCAGTAAACCTGGGCAGGGTAGCATCAGGAAGGACGTGCAGGAGCCTGTTCCACATGACAATATGTAAAATGGACATTTGGTAAACTCTTATGGGCTTGTAGCCGCCATGACCACGATCCTCAGTACAAGTTGACAAATGACAGAGCGAAACATACACGATTTATAACCAAATGACAAAAACCCGAAACAGCATCGACGTAGTTATTAAAATGTCATTGGGAATTTTCTTCACATCACGATTCGCCTTCTGAGTTTAGATCTCGGACTGAAACTTCCCACTGCAGACTACTTGCAGGTCTTTATCAGTACAAACAGTTTTAAGTAGTCCACTTATCCTCCTGACAGCAGCAGCACTTTCCAACATCAGAGCCTTCAACCTGCTAAGTTCTTCCTAATCCTGAGAAAGTATCTGCGCATACTTAAACGTGGGACAAAGTCCTCCAGTGTCGACGTTTAAAGAAAATCGCGAGGAAAGTCGATGTTAAGTGCTGAGTGAAGGGGAGATCAAAAACAGGACAATATGTGTGTTTAGCTCTGACAAGCTTGGAGTTTGTTGTTAAAGTTAGTGTGGATGAAGGCGGGAGAGAAAGAGGCGGGAGCTGAAAGGGGTTTAGGCTTCGATTAGTTAAGAGCAGAGAAGCTGTGATTCTGCTCAGCTAGAGAGAGAAAGTATTGACGGGGAGTCAGAGAACCTCGGCTTCCCCTCACCTCCCTCCCCCTCGGTCCCTCAGGTAGGCATTAAAACCCAGCCCAGCAATGCAGGGATGGATGGAGAGATGGAGGGATGGAAACCCCCAGGAGCCCAGCCTAAGCTTTGATTCACCGGGGTTTCTCACATCAACCACGGGAGTCTCGGGGCCCGATGCTTCGAGGAGGCGGCCCCCGTCTCTTAAAACCATAACACTGTCAAAAATGAATCGCAGCCGCTTTACTTTTCTATTATCAATTCAGCGTTGAGCAGCGCTGCGGCTTAGAGCGGGCTTAAGGCTCCTAACGGCTGTTAAGATGCAGGATTTCTCGGATTGGAGGGGGAATCAGTGCGTTTGCTGTTTGAACGAGGTGAGGAGATCAGAGATCGTTTGATTACACTTAAGGAAGTGATGAGACCAGGACATGTTTCACGCTTTAATTGGACTATTTGAGCAGAACCTGGTGGTTATTACACACACAGAAGCAGGGTCGTAAACTTGGCTCCCTGCCGACGGAGCGGTTCATTCCAAGGCCGGGCTGCACGTTATTAACCACTGTACTGCATTCAGTTGTGGGGTTAAAGGTTAGAGAAAAACCATCCGTTAGACATGTTGGTCCATATTTTCTGCACATGCATGATGTGAATCCCCCATTCCACCACGTTCCAAAGGGGATCAGTTGGATTGTGACCTGGTTTGAGTTTAGTTTGAGAACATTTTAGCTTTGTGCGTGACACGTTAATCCTGCTGGAAGTAGCCTTTAGACGATGGGTCCACTGTGGTCATGAAGGCAGGGACATGGTCAGGAACGATACTCAGATGGGCTGTGTTCTTTAAACAATGTTTAGTTGGTACTTACGGCACGAAGTGGCCCGAGAAAACCCCCACACACTATCATCAGCCTGAGCTGTCGATGGAAAGCAGGAAGTTGTCGATCAGTAGTCTCTGAAACACTCAGACCAGCTCATCTGGCACCATCAACCAAATATTTGCATTAAAAGGCAGATGAACAGGTGTACCTAATAAAGTGGCCAGAGTGTGCATTTAGTAGAAGAATCGCAGGCCTTTACTTCAAGCGCAGTTTTCTGCTGCCCCACTGAGCGTGTGGTATTTCCACGCTGTGTGGAAGTCGCTCCTGGATGCTGCGCTGAACTGGTGTGAAAACTCAGAAGGTTCGTGCTATTTGCAGCTTCAGCCTCAGCCGCAGATCAACATTTCTAAATTAATCCTATTTTACAACAAATGTAAATAAATCAACTATTGACTGTAAGTGCTGCACTCCTCGTGTCATTATTAAAACCATCAGTGAACGGGGTAAACGTGCTGTTTCCTAAAGCAGCATCCCTCTGCACCCCATCACTTCTTGCAGTGTTCTGGCCTCGTACAGTGAACACTTGATGAAAGGTAGGAGAGCCTCAAAGAACAAACTTTCTAATGTTACATATTGATTGAAAATTACTTATGCAGCAAATTTAGCCTGCGTTTCATCCCTCAGCTTCTCTTAATTCTTTTCATCAGTCTGCGCCGAGGCTTTTCTCCATCGAGCGCAGAACGAGCCTCCTGACGAGGGAGAAAACAGGTTCTGACTTCCAGAAACGAGCTGCTGATGTTTCATAAAGAAAAGTTCTTCAGCAGCTCTGCAAATACTTTCTTGTTAGTCTTTAGTTAGTTTTTTTAATTATTCAGTTCCAAGCAGACAAACTGATTTTTGACCATCAATGACACAATAGCCATTAAAGATGAGACGAGCATTATTATTTTAAAAAATAATCCTCAGCATCTCAAAATGTGAGGAAAATGTTTTTGTGTTTTATTAAAATGTCCACATACATATTGTTGTAGCACAAAAACATTCCAAAAACAATAGTCAAAGTCAAATTCAAAGTCAGGCTTATTCAGAGTGTCCCAACAGGCAACAGATGACAATCAAATAAAACACAAGATAAAATCCTCTGTACACAACAAAGGTGGACACACATAAAACTATATATTTAATAAAACAAAGCTAATTGAAGGTCAGGGCAGAGAAGTGAGTTTGAAATTGGATTTGAACGACTCTAAGGAGTCCGACTGCCTGACATGAGCCGGTGGGTCATTCCAGAGGACAGCAGCACAGTCGGACAAAGCGGAACACAGTCTTATGTTTTCTCAAAATAATCTTTCTAATTTTGGTTGTTAATTTGTGCTTTGTGACTCTGAAAATGTTTCCCAATTTGTGCTGTACAAAAAGAAAAAACTGTCCCACATCACAAGTCAAATTTAATGAGGTCAGCTGTCATCACCTTCCCCACTGCTGGGTGATTTTAACATCACACTAGGGACAGACGGAACAATCAGGGTGAATGTGCATAAAAATGATTATAATAATACAGTATGTTCATATGTACATGTGACATTAAAAAAAAAAAGTAAAGTGACTGAAAACAAATAAATTTAGCACAAAAACAAAAGAAATGTAACCTGAAGGTCCAAGATGCTTTTCATAATTCATCTCCCAAACCTTATATATGAGAGATTGAACCTGTTCCTGCATCACACAGGTGTGTGTGTGTGTGTGTGTGTGTGTGTGTGTGTGTGTGTGTGTGTGTGTGTGTGTGTGTGTGTGCAGTGATCAGTTTAAACTCTCCTCACACCAAGCAGTCGTTACTGTACGAACTTAGCATGAAATACACTGGAGGAACTGCTGTTCGGTTATAATAATAATCATAATGAAAATGTTACCTGATTATTTGAAAATCAAGTTTTTGCTCATAAAATCTGAAATGTTGTTCTCTGTCGGCTCAAACTTGAAACTGGAGTGCGTGGCATCATTACAGCATTAATCTATCACATCATAAGTCATCAACAAGTCAAGTTGTTACAAGATGAAATGAAATATGTATTTATTTAGTCCTTTCTTTTCCTTCACAGCTGTGCTCCGAACCCAGAACAAACACTTCTAACTAGTCCTCTTTTCCTTTCTGTATCTTTTCTCTTGTCCTCCTGACATGTCCAAGCCTTTCAACCTGCTACGTTCTCTTTAATTTTGGGAAATATTGTTCACATTAAACACGGGACAAAGTCCTCCAGCGTCCAACGTTTAAAGGAAATAGAATGAAAAAAATATTAAGTGGTGAGTGAAGAGGAGATTAAAAACAGGAGTTTAGCCTCGAATTAGTAAGTCTGGACAAAGAGAGAGGGGACGGAGAAAGACGAGGGAGCTGGGAGGAGTCCAACGGCTGATTGTCTTCAGCTGAATGTTCACTGTAAAACCACAAGCTTTAAAGAGTGGATCCATTCTCACCCCCTCCTTTTTCAATGAGGTTTAAAGCTGAAACACCTTTGATTCCTGAGACGACTCGGGATCGACTGCTACCGAACATTTTTACCATCATGCTGCTGTTTTAGTAGAAACCTGTTCTCCCAATCAGATCAGTTTCCTGTTAAAAAACAAGCAAGTATGAAAAGTGCTGTCAGTCAGTGACACATCCTCTGAATTTGCGTCCGTGTGTCAGTTCCTGTCTTTGAGCACACGTCGACTTGTGCAGCTCTCTGAGCAAGGCAGCACATCGCCATCACATCCTCCCTGACCTGAAGCGTGGACGGTGGCAAAAAGTGTTTTCCCCATCGGAAACAAGTGTTATATTTTCCTTGTAACTCTATTGAGGCTGCAGGAAAGCTCTTATCTCCACGTACACGTCGGCGTCGTGCTCCGTCTGAGAAACGAGATCAATACGTTGTTGTGTTTGATGTCTTGAACAAGCGTCGGTACGATTCTGCTCTTAACTGCCATGATTTGTACACCGGAGGGCATAATGATTGATCAAGTTTCCAAACCAAGAGCTGCTTGTTGTAAATATTTCATACGTGTGTACGTCGATAAATGACTCCCTAACAACGTGAGTCGTTAGGAACTCATTCTGGACACACATGATCTCGGTGAAGATATTGATGGACTGTTTATGAGCTGCTGATGGGAGACGAATTGGTTTTGTGGCATAGCATCCTCTCAGTGTGTCAGCGAGGCTGCTCATAATCACTTCTCAGATGATTGACAGCTGGCCGTCTTCAGCCTGGGATCCACATGTGGGAAAATAAAGACAGAAAGGAACCTTGTAACCTTGAACCTTGTGAGTTTCTGGCTGTCGGTGCGTTTGTATTGATCAGGGTGACGATATTTGTGTAGGATCGGAACATTTTACAGACCAGAAATTCATACCAAAATATGTTTCTACAAAACGCTAAAGATTTAAGATTCTATCACCAGTTTGTCAAGACGGTTTTGTGAGGTCTGAGGAACACGGAGACGACCTTTAACTTTGGACAGAAGTTGTAAACTTCTAACTGAAGTTGGTCTTTTTTGGGATTTTTCTGGATCACAACAGAATCACAGAAAAGCTTTGAATTGCTTAGACAAAACCATAAACTGACAAGTGCTGCACTGCTTCAGGTCAACATTGTAATGCCAAAAGAGAAACTGTATCAAAAATACAAATATTTCCAGAAGAAATATATTCTGTAGTAAGTTTAAAACATTTTTTTATCCATTTCAATATGAAAGGCTTAAAAGATGCTAAAATAAAACATAAAGCCCTTCATGTAGTAAACAATTATGGTTTATTATTCATAATTTGCATGTTTGTTCATTGTAAGTGTGTGACTCCCACAGGTGCCCCCCCCCGTGAATACACATCAACAATGTCTATTTTTCTAAAGAGTTTTCTACTAAATTACAACCAGCAACTTAAGATTTTAGGTTTGATGCCAGCAACACATTTGGGACACAGGTGGAACAAGACTGTAACATTTAACTAAAGATTTAACTAACACCATTCTTCAAGGTTTTGAAACGATCAGGTTTAGTGGTAACAGCAGTATCAACAGCATCAATATTTCTGGCACTTAAAGCCACTGTGCAATTTTTTTTTATAAATTTCTTTTGGTAGAAACATGATCCAAAAGTGATTTGATGGGGAGAGGAGCTGCTGACATCTCCTTTACAAAGAAACAAACTGACTTCGAAATGTTCTGACTGGCACGTGAGCCTCACAATGTCGGAATTTTCAGCTTCTGATTTATTGTAATTAATGATGACTAATACCTGAAGGTCGGTGCAGCGTAAAGAATGAAGCCGCCTTGTGTCAGAGCAGTTAGAGGCAGGGTTGATCTGAACTGAGACGACTGATTGAGTCCCACAAAGTGTTGTCTTAAGCTGCATATTGCTGTTGGTTCACGAAGGATTTAGTCAGAAGATGCAGAATGAACATTATGAACGTTTCACCTCTTTGTCATTTCATTGTTTATGGAAGCAGCTTGGGTTGGTCTTGTGACTTCTATTCATATGCATATTGTCACCGATAACATGCAAAAAAAAAGAAACAAATCATTCTTTTTGCCTCTTCCTTTTTGTGCGTGTGTTCAGTCCAGGCAGGTACAGTCACACACGATGGTCGTGACAACTCAAAACACGGGGAATGGAAAAAACGAATGAAGAAACACAACTTCAGTTTAATTTGGAAAACACAGAGGCAGCATTATGAAATGTGCTGCAAAAAGCAACAACACAACCAAATGAAGAAATGTCTCCAGGAGTCGATCCGTCAACTCTGTGCAGAACCTCACAAACAAACTAAAGTCGGCACCACATCCGATTAAAGCCGCATAAAGTCTGTTAAAAGTTTTTCACTCTCGAATCAAACTAAAGAAAAGGCGTTCGAACAAATCTGTTGCTGAGACACATGGCAGAGAAGCTCTGCGATAAGTGTCGGAAATTGAAAATCCAGTGGAAGCAAGTGAAGGGAAGATTTATTTTCACTCTGCTAAATGGCAAATGTCAATTCTGTGAAGCCACCACGTCCAAAACACAGGCTGTAATTCCAGCTCCATCAACAAACAGCACAACTAACAACAAACAATAACTAATAACTGCAGCAGACACGCGCTGGAGGAGCGAGGTTGTCACCTGACGGCAGTAAATCGCCTCCAGACCAGATTCCTCAGGTCTATTAAAGGCGGAAGCCGAGCGGGAGAGACGGCGGCGAGCGGGATGTGACCAGCAGGAGCATCGACTGGTTAAGGCTGAAGATTGGTGAGAGCGAGCAGATCGATAGGCTCAGAGCCTGGACACAGAGCCGGACACTCAGAGAGACAGCGAGACACAAGAAATATTTCTTCTTCGTCGCTTGGATGTAGGTTTGTTTGTCTCTGCTCTCAAATATTAGAGGCAGCGAAACAATGAAGAACAGACACCGGGCACATTTTTAATTTGGTTTAACCTCAAAGTCATTTTTTAGGAGTAACCTAATATGATCCTTTAGATTTTCTGTGAAAAAATAAAGTACAGCCGCGTGAAATATTATTTTGTTTAGGAGAAAGAAATGAAAACACATTTGAACTTCACTACCTAAAACCATGTAATCAGTGATCGTTGTTAGCCTAGTCAACACGTTAAGCAGCTCTAGTGTCTCATTTGCTGCTCTCAGTTATTGACACGCTTATTTTTCAAAAGAGAACCACAGGTGAGTGAAAATTAACGGAAAAACCTGGAGAAAAACAGTAAGAAACATGATGACACGCCTCATCCACGGATCATTGAAAATGATCGCCGCCACGTGCTGCAGCTTTTACAATCACCACCTGCCACAAGCTAATTTAACTTAATTTTCAGATCAGTCGTTCCACAGATTTTTCCACAGATTTTATTGTGTTAGTGATGAGAATAACGCAATAGTCCTAATATGTAAAGTGGTGTGAGGTGACTTTGTTGTGAACTGTCGCTCTATAAATAAAAAAGAAACATAAAGAAGCGTTTGTCAGTTGATGTCATGACTTTACTCGCTTTCTTGCAGAACATCCTGGAGTTCAGCAGTATCTTCACCATGAACCATGTGTTAATGGCGACTCCGTTAAACTTCACGTTATCTCCATCTGCTGCCGTCATGTGATGTGTTCATGAACCTGCAAACTGTACGTCAAATTTCAGGAACAGTGATGCTGATCTGAACAAGGTTGTGCACAATTTACAGGGATTGGTTGAAGTCAAAGACACAGAAGAGAAAATCTCTCTTGTAATGATTATTGCTTTTTGCTTTTGGTTACATGTAAGTTAATGTGGTTTTGCTATTTCTTTTACACCGTCAGTGTCTATAGGACGACACTGTGCTGTGCTTGAGCAGCTTTCTCACAAACAGGAAGCAGAGATGAAACATGCAATTGTCTATATGTGTGTGTGTGTGTGTGTGTGTGTGTGTGTGTGTGTGTGTGTGTGTGTGTGTGTGTGTGTGCGTGTGTGTGCGTGTGTGTGAGTATGTGTGCGTGTGTGTGTGTGTGCGTGTGTGTGTGTGTGTGTGTGGGTGTGTGTGTGTGTGTGACACTGACAGTAGCTGTTAGCCTGTGTGTGTGTGTGACACCAGAGCTTTAGCCTCAGGCCCGTCACACAAACACACACGAATCTGTACAACACACACACACACACACACACACACACACACACACACACACACACACACACACACACACACACACACACACACACACACACACAGGCATACATTCTCCCACACAAACATATACACACATGCACACTACAAGTTTGTGGAGCACACATTGGTGCAATATATACATACTGTATGGTATAAAATATGAACAAAGTATTGGTTGGTTACACACACACACACACACACACACGTGGCCCAGCATAGCCAGCAGGGCTGTGGCTCATTAATATTGCATTGATTGGACAGAGAGAAGCAGTGGACTGGAAGAATTGTGTTAGTGTGTGTGCATTGGGTTAGAGGAGACAGGAAGAATACGAGAGGAGGAGTGTGAGACAGACAGAGGTTTGGGATAAGGACTAATAAAGTCAAACATGGGAAATGTTATGTCATATCACAGTCTGACAGGCCTCACACCTGGTGGATCCACGGGGTAAATGCAGATTTGATCGAGGTGTAAATCAAAGGATCGTAAAGCGTCACGGTGGGAAAAGTCCAACGTCCTGCATCAGTGGACTCCTCAATGGACTCATCGCCCGATTAAAAGAGACACAATGAAGCCATCAACTTGTTTGTGGTCATGTGTCTCCTTTTGGTCAATTTCCATCTCCTTTTAGTCATTGTTGAACAATGAATCATTTCTTTCTGGTTATTGTTTGTGTATTTTTGTTCATTATGCATCTCTTTTGACTTATGAGGCGATATTGCACCTTGTATCTGGTGAATTATGCTGTATGATCTGTGAAGTTGGGTGTGAATGTTACACACAGTCAAAGGCCCAAACCTGAGGTGAAAGTGTGTTTTCATGTCCAGGTTTCACTCGGCCCTGCTGGTTTGTGTGTGATCAGTTTTTCGCATTCCTGACAGTACGACATATGGTCATTTTGGAATTCCATAAATGTTTGTTTGGGGTTCCCACGCCCACAAGGTGCATGTAGAGGACGACTTAAACAAGCCATAGCCAATCAGCACAGAGTGGGCTTAGAAGGAGAGACACAGGGTAGAGACAGGAAGTGAACCACGTCACCTCTTTGACCATTCTAGGATATGAAAACACGTTTTAAACTGAAGCTCAAACAGACACCGACTAACGTCCACACATAATATTCCCACTTTGAAGTTTCCACTGTGGTCATATTTTTCTCGATTTTCTTTTCTTTGTGCTCCTTTTTCTGCCTGATGTTGGTTTGCATGTGTCTCTGATGATCGTTTTTCTCGTTTCTCCTTATTGTTATTTTCAGTTTTCTAATTTTGGCTGCAATTTGTTTCCGTTAAGCTCATTATTGTGGGTATTTCTGTTTTTGGTTTGCATTTTCTCATATCAAGAACTATACAACTTTCAAAAAGCAAACATTCAAGTGAATACTCAGTGACCCAGGGCCCCCATTGACCTCTTTTATTCCTGTGGGGTCCATCCATGGCTGCATCAACACAAAAATACCAGTTTCTGCCAACGTATGACATAGACCAGATTTCTGTGACTTCTAATGCAACACAGCGTCTTTGTCTTTGTATCTCGTCCACAGCGTGTTTGGTTTTGTGATGACCTGCACCAGCATTTCCTCTCAGGGAAACGTGGATGTGAAGATGAGACAGCGTAAGAAAGACTATAAACAGCACGGATGGAAAGGAAAGAAATAAAGCAGCAACAGGAAGGATGGAAGGAAGGGATAAAAGTTGAAAGTTGAGCTAAGGGACCCTTAGGGGAGGGTTAGCAGCGACTTCAGGGTATCAGAGGAGAAAACGGGGGGAGAGAAGACGCGGACAAGAAAAAAGAGACAGAGGAACGACACAAGGGAAGGACGGAGAAAAGGGAGGTGAGAAGACAATTAAAACAGTCAACAGGCACTTTGGATTCCCCCGACTGCGTGTCATCATCATCACAAACGCACACACACACACACACACACACACACACACAGTTTACAGGCGAAGAGACACAGACAAGCTAGACGCGAAGCTCTTTGGTTGCTGCGGCAAACACTTCCTTGTTGCCCTAACGCCCTCACTTCCTGTCCGCTGAGACATTTAGAGAGCTGTATGTGTGTGTGTGTGTGTGTGTGTGTGTAGTTTTTATGTTGCATGGCTAATTTTGACAGCATGGGAATGAGAAAGTAAGTAATGGTCCCAGCAGACAGTGTGTGTGTGTGTGTGTGTGTGTGTGTGTGTGCATGTGTGTTTCTGTCTGTACCATCCATTAGTGATAATGGGGAAACAGAGCTGCTATTAGCTGTTAATGGACAAACACACAACCACACTGCAGACGCGCTTTCTGTCTCCCGCACACTCACACACACACACACACACACACACACACACACACACACATGAAGTCTAGTGAGTGAGTGCTCATTCAAATCAGTAGAAAGCCAGTTTTAGCGAGAAGAAAATGTCTTCCATCCTCTGTACACCCCAACCTTCGCTCGGCCCCCTGTCGTCTGTGAAACACAGTGCTGGCATCCGCAGCTACACGTGTGACTCCACCGGTGCCCAAAAGTATCTGTACAAAGCCAGTTTCATCATCACCTTTAAGGTACAAACGTGAGAGCTACGTAAAGGAGAGGTGGAAGACGGATCTTCTCTGGCGGAAGCCCAACAGAAAGCTGATGAGCTGACGTCAGGGGTTTGGACTCGACAACTCCCTCTCCGAAGCTGATAAGACATCCTGCAGATTGTGGCGTGTTGTCAGCTGGAGACGCAGACTCATTGGGTGTTGGCCCCGGTGTACAGAGGGCGTCAGCTGTGACCATCGAGCTGACAGGACGACCACCAGGGACTCCAGTACACGAGTCCAGTTCCGGCCTCACATTAAAGTGGTATTTACTGGCTTGTCTGAGGTGAAACAGAACATGTTTTCTCCTTTAGGCTGAGCTGAAGGAATTCATCCAGCTGTTCACCACCTTCACCCCAATGTTCACCAGCGCCTCCGCAGGCCTGAAACTACAGACACTAACAACGTCACACTAGTTAACGGGAGCTTCCATCTTATGGCCACAGATTTTAATTTCAGGGTCCAGTCCAAAGCGAATAGAGCCTTCATCTAGTGGACCTGGCTTGGTCACGAACCATCTACTGTATTTCTTTTACAGGAATGAGGAGAGGCTGCGGACACTTCAAAGAAACCCTTATGAAATTACAATAACAGCGAGGAAGCTTTTGCTTTAACTGCCGATGTTGTACTTTTTTTAGCCCAACTGCCCACGGCGGTCTTGCCCAGTCCGGGGCACATTGGAATGTCTCCTGGTCGTAGACTGTCCCCATGCAGTCGAAGGATCCATTTCTACGAAGCAAAACCTAGGTTTTACTCTGCCCCCTACATTAAGTAATCCTTACTTTACAGTCTGACGCTCCAAACGGGCACTTCCACCATGTGATGCAGACACAGCATTAAAAACGGCTGAGAGCCGACACCTACGTATCTTTAAGTTTATTCAATCCTAACAACATTACGTCACGTCTCACCACACACAGTTCATGCACCACAGATTTGTTAATTGCTACGATCCCATCCTTCGATGTCCGTCGACTTACTTCCCTTTTTCTCCAGCCGTCTGTGTCTGCACAGCCTCCTTGGATCACATCAGATTTCAAATCCTTTTAACCATTTTCTTAATTCTCTTGTTATTTGACACATTTTATTATAACTTATAACAAATACAGACTCCACTGGAACAAAATTGATCGGACGTCTGATTGACAGCTGGTCCAGCTAAGCTAGTGTCATCAGAAGAAGAAGTGCAGAGGAGAGGACATCTCGTGTGTCTCCCAGATTTGTTTGTTTGACTTGTTTCCTCTCTCCTTGTGTCTTTTCCTTGAATCCTTCCAGTCATCTTAAATGAAAAGGTTTAACATGCAAGTGAAACATAAACTGAATTGAATCAGGAATTAGGAAATGTCTCCTCTATCCACTTATTTGTCCATGTTTTTCTCTCACCCTTCTTCACTTTCGGGATTTTCCTGAATCAGTTTTCCTTTCTCCTTCCTTCTGCTATGTCTCTCCCTTATTCTCATTCCTTTATTCTACCTTTACCTTTCCTTGCTCCTCATGTTCTCGCCTTTTCCCCCTCCTCTTCTTTTGCTTCCCTCTCCTCTCTCTCCCTCCTATTGCTCCTCAGGTCCTCGTTTTTCCTCCCTCCCTCCCTTCTCCCCCCCGTCCTCCCGCCACCTCACCCTCCCTGCCTGCTATTAAGGTCAGGATGGTGCTAAGTGTCTATCAGTGCTGATGAGGCTCAGGAGACTCCTTTGTTCTGAATGAGGGTGAAAATTCAAAACAGCCACAAGAGCGAATAGCACAAGCCCCCACACACACACACCTCCGCGCCTCATCCCTCCATCCTTCATGCCGTCGTCCGATCAATCGCTCCTTCTCCCTAACAACTCTATTGATCAGATGCACTAACAACATCTTTCATTTATTAATTATGAGAGAAAGTCTTCCTGGGATTTCTCGCTCTCACTTCGCCTGAGCTCCCCTCCCCACATCCTCCCTCCATCGCTCTTCTCACCCTTCCATTTGAATCTCTGACATCTCGAATTTTAATAAAATATAATGTTATTAGGGTTTGGTTTATAGTTTGATAACTTATAAAATGTCATAAACAGTATACTTTTTTTATTTAGACACATTATTTTCGCCCTTTCCGTTATTTGTTCCATTCTTTCCTTCCTGTGAATAGGTAAAGTATTTAACCCTGTCACACTTTAGCTGTATGAAAGACGGTCTGGTTTCACACAGAACAGGTTTGCAGTGACTTAAAATATAACACATGCAAACAACCCTGTCTTTAAAAAATAATGTTTCTGTACAACTAAACCCCAAACTTATAGAGCCCAGGAAGGGACATGTGAGAGCAAAAAAAACAGATCTCACAACTAAATTACAAATATCCTGCCGGGTCAATTGGTCACCGTGGAAACATGAGTGATGGCGCATACATGTCATGTAATAGATTTTTAGTTTGAACATGGCATTAAACTAAATGTGTTAAAGTTCTCGACAGTAAAACAGGTTTTTACTTAAACATCCACGATCTTTCTCTACAGTATCTTGCCTTAACCTGACCAGACACACGACTCTGGAATTAATCTTGAATCTCTGGCTTGACAGTAATCGTGTTTGCAGTTTAGTTTTGTGGGCACATATTTTTTAAGGGACAGGTTTGGTCTGAAAACAAAACGTTTTTTTCTTAATAACTTGTATTTTAAACAATCCCTATGAGATTGAAGCAGAGGTGAGCTCACCTGCTGCCCATTTCTGCCTGGTTCACCTTCAACAGTGCTTTTTTACTGACTGCAGGGTTGTCAACCAGGTGCCAGCCCTGCACCGATGTTTCACTCCTTCATCCCAGAACATCTTAAGGTGGTGGACCAGTTATGGGGAGTATTTCCATACTGTACCCTGCAATCAGCCCTAAGATGGCTGCTTTCCCCATGTCTTATCTTTCCTTAGGAGCTGGAGTCAGAAGCTTCCTTGATCGACCCCCTCTGCCAGTTCTTTGAGAACCTTCCTCAGCCTGGAGGAAATAACCCCAAGAGATTTCAGGAACAGCTGGATGAAAGTTTCAGAATCGCCTCTACAGCCACATTTCACTGGGGGGTATGTGTCCTCAACTCGGCTTGTGAACGAAAAAAATCCCAGTTCTGTGCACTTACGCTTCTTTCGACTACCTCTATTACCTCCTTTCTCTTGTGGACATTTAAATTGATGATCAAGGTCAGAGCTCATGTTCCACTCACTTCCAGGTGACACTTTTGACACGCCACACTGTTTTTCCCAAAGAGAACGACATTGAGGAAGACCCAGACGGTTACACATGTGGTAATTGGCTTTGGCATCCATCTTCTACACTGTTGATAAAAGCAATGCTACACAATTTCAAGGGCATCGTCAGACAGTGGAAGAGGGTGAACTGGTCACAACAGACCTTAACATTTTTCTTTGGTCAGTCTTGCTGTGTAAAATCTTGTGAATACTTCCAAGTTTTTGCGCAGGCTGGTCTGGCAAAAGAGGAATTTCTCCTCTATGAGCTGCTAAGATGTTATAATTCCTGACTCACTGCAAAGTGAGTTACATTCCACATTGTTTTAACATCTGCCCATCACCTTTCCTCAATCGCGTGGCCTAAACATTTACAAACCACAACCTTTCCCTAACCCCAACCATACTTGGGGTTGGTTGGGGTTGTTGACAGTCAGTTGTTGACAGATGAGAAAGAACCAGATTCAGGGTCAGAGGTCAGATGGAGAAGTTGATGTCGGTGTCTCCTTTTTCAGCTGCCATCTTTCCTAATCGTGTGATTTCCCTTTTCTCCTTCTTTCTGTCCCCTCCTAGTTGCGTTTACAGACTCGGTGAGTCTTCATTGATTGCAGGAGTGAGCGTTGACAGACTGACAAATAGCCTTTTTATTAACGGCCTGTCTGTGCCTGGTAGCCAGAGATCACAGAGAAGAACAATTCAATTCAGTTCAATAGACTTTATGTCTCCCTGCAGGGCCATTTTCATTACGAGCATAAAAACACTGATTAAAGACAAAATGTAGACATCGCTCTCATAAACTCAGTCTTTAGCACATATGGAAGCAGTGGTTTACCTGCCTGCCTGTTATTTCACAGATGGACTTAGATTTGCGAAGACATAACTCCTGGAAATCACTGGCGTCCTTGGAAACGATCAGCTGATCACCTCATAGTGATTAAATAATTAGACTATTAGAGTAACAAGCGGGTGTAGGTATAATATGCTACTGTGTTATTATAATACAAATTAAGTATATCATTATTATTTGGATTCAATGCTGGATTTCAATTTGATGACATTCGTACATACATATAAATGTGAAGTTTTAGTAGTTTTAGCAAACACCCTGATTTACAGCTGTCTGCTGGCCTCACATATACACACAGTATATTCACATGGGCGCCACCCTATAAACGATGTCTATGAACACATTGCTATTTTATTTATAGTCCTTGGTTTATCACACTTGACCTTGTATTTGGAGGTGTGGAGTGCAGGACAATGTCCCTGACTGTCACTGGTCTGGATGAGAGAATTATTGGCACACCATGGGAAATAAGCAAAGAACAGCCATTACAGTCAGAAACAGGGCCAGGTTATTACTGCATAACTGCATAACATTTGGACCCAGTTCCTGTTTGCAAAATGAAGATCCATAAAGATCAACTTTTGGAATGACAAGTTCAATGTAATTACTTTCAACAGACTGAAGACGTTTGGATTTAAGCTCAAAAGGTGGATACAAGACTAAAGTTCAGAATTTCATCTCTTACTTCCTGATATTTACACTTTGATAAGAACAGAGAAAATAGCTAAATGTGTTTGTACAAAGGTACAGAAAATATGAATGTGAATACAGGATTATGTGTATTGTTCTTTAGATTTATGACTGTTTGCAGTAGCAGTGCTGAAACATCAGAGATCTGTCTGTGCTGTCATCGTGCAGTTATGAGAGAAACGATCTGCTGATCATGTGGAACAGTCCCAGTTCTTCCTCTGTATATTAAGTTGAATATTTTGAGATCATTAACTATCTATTTCAAGAATGTTAGAGTTTTGAACAATTGGTCTGTAATGATGATAATGATGATGATGATTTTGTTTAATCTAACAATTAATCTAACAATTACCCCTAAAAATCTTCACTTATTTTAATTATATGTATATATATAATATATATAGATACACAAACTTAATTAGATTCAATAAAGTATCAAGATATGGATTTGATAGTAGTCTAGATTTTTTAAAATGCTATTTAACTCCCAGATTTGAAGCAGTGGGACAATAATCGATGGACAGTAAACTGTATGGATTCAAAGTAATTAGTAACTCAAGAAGTCAGATTTAGTGCTGAGTGACTCTGTAATTAAACAACTGCTTTCTGTGTCGAGCTGCTCCGTTTAATTGTTACTTTTGATACCCAATTGATTTTTCAAATACATAAAGACCAACCTGTGTTGATTTTTTAGTCATTGAACTCATTCAGCATCGGGGGTCTCCGATAATTTACCCTCCTCCTGTCCACGTTCGCTCTCTCTTTCTGTCTCTCTCTGTGCTGTCCTCTGTCTCACCCAGCCCCCGGGGGTGCTGTCACACCATTGGTCAGTGACATGACAACCAATTAAGGACTAATTAATCAAGCTCCAGTTGATAGGTAATATCCTGAGCTACTGGGGGTGAAACCATGTGTGAGAGTGTGTGTATGTGTGTGTGCTAGAGAACGAGTTTCGAGAGAACTGGAGAGAGAAAGTGAGAGTGAAAACGGGAATGAGGGAGAAATTAAGGAGAAATGAGGTTGTTTCAGACCAAACCTAATGTGAATCATTGTGTTCCAATATTTAAACATTGTTAATGCAGGACGCTGTTACAGTAAGTGTCACCACAATGTGGCATTTCCCTTACAGAATTATGAAAGAATGTTTGTGCTGCATATAATCATGACATTGCTCCTACATTTGATTTTAACATTTTGCTGCCTATAAATTATTATTTAGAAGATAGAATTATCATTCTTCTTCTTTGTATTTTCATTTTCTGTTGGAGCAAGGCCTGGCAGACAGGCATAAGATTGGAAGGGCTTATTATCTTTTTCAGAATCATGGCAAAGTTGGCACCTGCTTAACATACAGTAGGGACAGCAGGTGGTTATCATGTACTATGCAGTTATTAGATTCTCATGTCAATATTAAATAAAAAATGAGTTAACCACAAAACTACAGGGTTAAGGGTTTGGAGCAAAAATAACCAAAATTAATTTAATTATGGATAATAATAAACCTAATGGTCTACTACCAAATGACACTGACTTACAGTAGAGACTCAACAGTCAAATAACAATCTATTAAATCGTAATCCAAAATCCCATTTTGTGTCTACATAAAGGAGGCGGGCTCCCATAAGCCCTGTGTCACTGTGGGTTAAACAGGCCAAACTGACTGAGATAAGTCAGTGGGCAAACGAGCGTTTGGGCCTGTGGTTGTGAAGTAAGACAACGTGACTGTATTTTTTTAAATCTTAACTTATAATATCTATATTTAACTTCGTTTGGATCACAAAAGGCTCAGTGTTTAAAAGCAAGTACTTTCGTAGACGCTCTGTAGCAGACAGTCCGTTTCTCTTACGCAGACTGTAAACCTTAGGAAGATCTTTCCATTTTTCCAAACACCAGAGAAAAAAAAAGCTCAGTGAGACGTTGTATTGTGTTACAGAAGCTAAAAGAACAGAAGGAAGTGGTGCCAAAGACTCCAAACTATCATCGCCCACCCACAAGTCACACCCAGTAATGGAGAGGTAACTAAATCATCTGTCTGTGGTTCTCATCCAGCAGTGCCTCTGAATCACAAACACTTCATGACTAATATTTGTTCCGTGATGCAAAAGCGGCTCAGACTCGTGCTGTTACAGCAGATGGCCGTTTCTGTCGGGTAGAGAAACATTCGACGAATAAAAGTATCATTGAGAGGATTAATACTGGCGACATCATCTTCCCGCATAGACAGAAATATGGAAGCAAATGTTGAAAAGTGTTGGTCAGACTGAAAACAATCAACATCTTCATAAATTGACTGAAAAGTGTAAACATTTGTATGAGTGAATGGAATGGTTCATATCAAGCCTCTACGTTGACTCTGCTGACTAAGTGGCACTGCTACATCACAGTTGCTCTCGTAAAACTGTTAAAAACCGAAGGGATGAACCGAGGAATCCCTTCTGCTGTGATCGTCCTGTGTGAGATCCTGAGTTTTGACTATGTAAACACTGCGTCTGTGTAGAAACACATTGAGCAGTAAATTCCTGCCTGCAGTGAATCTCTGTTGGACCTCTAAAAATAAATGTGATCACTGTGGGGGGGCCCGGGGCCCTCGAGCTGACCGAATGGAAGTATTGATGAGAGCAGGGGGGAGGAACTCACAAACACACCCGCACACACACACACACACACACACACAAAAACACAGGCACACACACACAGAAGCAGAGTGTTAAAGCCGCTGGCTAGAGGCCACAGCACACCTATTGATCAATTGTTGTTTTCAACCCATCTCTGCAAGCGCTAATACACACACACACACACACACACACAAACACACACACACACACACAGCAGAGATGCTGTTATTGCAGGTTCTTTTTGTTTAGCTTTTTGCACTATCCATGCCTCCATTTTAACCTTTGTAATACCTGCTTGGACATGGACTCAACACACACACAGAAAACACTAACACAAGCTGTTGTAAGATTATATGAGATTTATACTGTAATATTTAAACTCTTATATCAAAATACCTTGTATGTATGTAAAAAAGAACACAACCAAACACCCTACTGTTAAACATATGTTTCAGGTGTTCCCAGTACACGATTTCCCAGCTAATCATAAGTTGGTGTAATAAGTCTATAAAATTCACTACACAATATTCAGCGTCTGATGTGTGTGTATCAGTGCTGGTAGAGAAGGGCTGAAAGACACAATTCGATCAGACAGACTGGTAAATCACTTTCTGATTTGTATTTTTAATGCATTTGTTCTGGTTTTTCTCCATAAATATTAGTATTTACACTATTATGTGAAAAAAACATCCTGCACAATCACAGTACAAATATATAATCATAATTAATAGTGTAATAATTATACTGTGCTTTGTAGGACGTCTACAAAAGTATTAGTGTATTATCTACATAAATGAAAACCCTTCTTAAGCCGAAAAGCCTCATTTTTGACATTTTCAGGTGCTGACAAAAATTTTACACTTAAATCAGCTTTTTGATACACCATTGTTTACTGTAATGGGCTGACAAACTTAAACATTTTAGTGGTTTTTAATGAAAAATAATTGAGCTCTTGTTTTGTGTGTAATTGTTTGTATGTATTTGTCTATAAGTCAGTCAATGGTGACAATGATGTATCACTGCAACATATGTTGAACATATGGATAGTCACACGCCAGGTCACTATAACAGAAAGACTTATTTTTTGAAAGAGGGCAGCTCTAAATTAAATGACATGGTGGAAGTTTAGTGGTGGAGACTGTGGTGTAGTTCATTAATAGTCTAATAGGATGTCAGGTTATCGTGTCAATATTAAATGTGAAACTAATTAAACTCGGGCACAGAAAATGTCTTTTCTGTGTCTCTCTGACTCTTGCTCGGCTAACTCTGACTGACCTCTCTCTCGCTCCCTCGTCACTTTAACATGGCCCCTGGTCTGTTCTCTCTCACAGGCCAATCAATAGACAACATGTTGAACCCCGTGCAGCCAGAGCGATGGACCCAAGGCCTAATTGCATGACTGTACAGCTAAATCGGTGTGTGTGCCGTACATATAGGATGTGCGCACTGTACGTGTGCACAACTTATTAACATCAGAGTTATGTGCGAGTATGTTTGCGATGATTTATTATGGAGGCTGCTACAGGCCTGAATGCTCATGTTCTGTCTGCGGCTCTGAAAACCTTCAGCAGCATTTGTCTGTGGCTATTACTGCAAAAAACCGGTCCGCATGGAGAGATAAGGATCAGTGTGTGTCTGCACTGTTTTAGCCTGGAAAAGGTGCACTGCCAGCTCTCAGAGACTTAACATGCTTATTCATTTAGTACAATACTCCATAGAAATGATTTCATTTATGTTTTACACTACATTAAAAATGTATTATGTTACAAAATGTCACATTTTACTGAGGCAATGTTATGACACTGTATGCTGTAAATATGCAAAGGATGGTTACAAATATACTATGTAATTTTTTGGAATACATATTGAGTTGAAATATGTTTCAAATCATATTGCATGAAGTGTTGTCGACTCTTTCTGCAACACAGGCTCACAAACAGCTAAACGACTTTCTTTAATTTAAACTTTATTAGAAAGTCTTGCAGCGTATTATTTATGTATTTCGTTTTGGAATGAGCGATACCCTGCAGAGTGTGGTGGAGCATAGCAGATGGTAAAAGAGCACAGAGGGGCAGGGAGAGGACGGCTGTGGGGAAGAGAGAGGACTGATCTCTGTCTCCCTCTCTCTGCGTCTTTCTGCAGGTATCCTCAGCCTTGCAGCTGTGTGTTTCCAGCGTTCAGTTACTGGACCGACTGCACCAACCTGCCCAGTGTTTTCTCGTTGCTCTTTTTTCTTTTCTCTTTCCACTTTGCAACTAACCCAACTGGTTGAGGCAGACGATGACCCATCCAGAGCCTGGTTCTGTCGGAGGGGGGTTGTTGGGTTTTCTCTATCTGTAAAGTACTTATCCACTTTAGGATAAGTTATGGAGCATATTTTACTCGAAAGCATTTGGAAAAAATGTCTCATACTGTAGCTTATTTGTAAAAATATCAAGGTGAAATCTGTCATGACAAACCACTTTTCTACATCTCCACTGAACCTCTCATTTATTTGTTCCTGGACCTAAATTGCACAAAGGAAAACATATTATTTTTAATATATTGTACATGTTACAAAAAGTTAATGGTAAAAATGACAGGTGATGGCAGAGGTTAACCGTCAGAGATGAACTGTGGTGATGATTCTTTTAGTCTGTTGCTGTGAAAATGGAGTGTTTGTCCAAAGCAAGGTGACCTTCAGCATCAGACAAGATTTGAAATATGATAATGATGTCACAGTGATGTCATCTGTCAGGAAAGGTAACCGGGTGGTGACGTTTTAATAACGGCGGCTCATCTAGGATATGATCTGTTCTGCCCTGACCCACAATCTGTTACACATAGAAAGATTAAGTCAGAGAAGAAGAAAAGATGAAGAAAAACAGACAAAGGTAGTATTTGTACTAGAAGACAAAGAAGACAACGATAAAGTTGCACAAAGAGACAGAAACACCGTGACAGACAGGAACAAAGACAGGGAATTTGCAGAAACAGGCACAGACTGAGACAAAAACAGATAAGGACAGACAGGAACAGAGTATAAGACAGTGAGAAAGCCAAAAATAAGAAAGAAAGGTAAAAAAAAAAAACAGGAAGGGAGACTGTAACAGGTAGCGACCCCTGGAACGCGTCCTTCGCCTTCCTCCTCGTGGATCAACAGCAGGACAAGACACAAACTTATGATTTGCCCTCTCCATCCAGGCCCCATAACTCAACGCTCTGCCTGCCGTTCGTTGTCACCACACGAAAGCCCACGTCGGTTTCAGGGTGAAAAACGATCGCCTGCGTCGTCCCCGTGGTCCTCTCCAAAACAACATTAGGCTGGAAAAATGGCGAGAAGAGACGTAGGGTTAATAGAGCGATCCTCCTCTTTTAATTGAAAAAGTTAAACGAGGCGATGGGGCAGGGATGTTATTACAGCGGACGAGACAGGAGCACGGAGATGAATGGCGGCCTCCGAGGGCGGGTTAATGAGGACACAGGGGAGCATGTAGGATACTGGACATCAGGGTCAAATATGGGTGTGTGTTGTGTGGATGAACGCTAAGGTATTCAACGTTTTTGCTCCACTTTATTTTGCAGTTGATTTTAGTTTATTTTTACACATTTCATTTTTTGCAGGTAATGTACAAGATCTCAACGTGTTTTATTGCTCAATACGTTGAGGAAATATTTGAACTCGGGCCCAGTTGTCTGTCAATCAATGTGTGACTTTGGCATAAGGACAAAGAGGCGAAACTCACATTTGTGTCCATGCACGACAGGCACGTGTTCACCTGTTCAAATGCCACCTGGTTTCACATTTTTCACCTTAAGCCCTTTGCGAACACAGCATTTCGGTTTTAGGTTTGCCACATCAGTTATGGCTAAGTACTAAATAATTCGCAATGTATTAATGAAATGTGGGCAGCGTGGTGAAGGAGTAGTTAGTGCTGCCGTCGTACAGCTAGAAGGTTGTGAGCTCGCGTTTGTGGGTTTCCTTCCAAAATCTAAAGACCTGCATGTTGGGTTAATCGTGACAAGTGAGTCTACATTGAGTGTGAATGGTTGTCTGCATGTGTATGTCTCTCTGTGTTGGCACTGAGATAGACTGGAGACCCGTCCAGGGTGGACCCTAAGACAACTGGCCGGGGCTCCAGCCCCCCGCAGGTCCTGCGGTAAAAGCAGTTACAGATAATTTATGGATTATTAGAATGTCAAGATTTTGACTCAGTTTAACCGACTTGTGACTTGCTATGACACAGCAACATACAGTTGTTTCACGCTGGCCTCTACCAGCCTGCTAATCTGTAATTTCATTTGCATAAATACTGAACTTTATCGCTTTCTGAGTCACACAAAGAAAGATTATTCTGCACCTGATCAACAGGTAAAACATAACATACATGAGCAGATCATTCCGCTGTGTCGTCCAGTTGATTTCTTAGAGGTGAAATTTCCATAATTGCCTGTTATGATGTTCAAAACCATGAAGTTGTTATCAGAGCGCAGCCAGGATTACCCTCATCCATGGAAACATCTAGATTACCCATGTGTGTCACTGTTTGCAGCAAAATTTTTACCCCAAAAATTACCCAAGCAACCCACAGGACTCAACTTATAAACAATCAATCATGAGACAAAGGCCCACTTTTCATTTTAAATTATATATAAAAGATTGTGGGCAGTTTTCATCACAAAAAGTGTAAACCCAAAAAGTGAATCTCATAGAAAGCAATGAGTGTAATAATTTAAGGAGTTCATAAATAATTTGACACCATAAATTAGTAATATAAGGGAGCATGTGAACTAATTTATGGGCTGAATAGCAAATTGGGAAAGCCTTTTTTTTTTCTCTGCACAATTAGAGGACAAAATCACACGTAGTGCTCGTATTACATGCGATCCCCACAGACTTGCAACATCTGTTATTCATCAAAGTGTGAATTCTTGAGCATCCACTCATGGCAAAAACAGATTAAATCCCCTCATCACCACAAAATGAGACAAATCAAGTGCTTCTTTTTCTGTTTAATATCTGAAACTGATCCAGATCCCCCCCCTCATGACTTTTAGACCCCGTCAGCTCTCACAGCACCTCTTCCCCCTTTTTACATGCCATCATTTATTAATGGTAAGAGGTCTGCATAAAGCATTAGCCGTGTTTGTGATAAACCATTAGTGATGTATTTCATTTCTCAGTAGGAAACGGAGGAGCATTGGGGGCCGTTAATATCCGTTAATGTTAAGAAGCGGCGGAAGGGGAAGAGGTTCCTCCCTCTGAGGTGATTAGACCCGTCCATTTAGTTAGAGGGACGACGCACACACACACACACACACACACACACACACCTAACAGAAACACATTCTCATATATAAACACAAGCACACATACACACTCTAAATGTCTCATTAGTATTGTGTGCATGTGTGTACAGTTTAGTCTCTGTAAGTAAGTACAGTGCATGCAGTAATACGTTCTTTAGTTAAAAAAATGTTTTTCCAAATACAAATGCAACTTTTAAACATGATGCAACCCTGGACAGGTTGATGGTCTGACTGCAGCAGTTACAAAGTCTTGACACTAGGGATCTGCTGGACACCTCGGAGATGCGTGAATATTGACAGTGATGTGTCTCAGCTGTCTGCCAGCGAGCCAGTCGTTTAAAACACATTTTAAAAGCAGGTCTGAGTGTCTTTGAACACTAAAGACTGAACATTGTATCCATTAGGAAGTGTAGAGGAGAGTTATGGTGCTAAAAAAACAATTATTAAGTAAACCGTTCATATTATCCATGAGAGATTAGTGTTTGAATACAGATGGTGAACAATCTGATCAGCAGAAGTACAGAAGCTGCAGTTAAACAGATGCATGAAGTCCATGAAAACGTATTATTAGATCCTGTGACCAACAGGATGGATGTACGGGGCAGTGCGACCCGGTCCACCGCGGCACTGATCTGTAAATTCTACAGCCATATACTCCATGTCATACTGCTTCAAATATTATCGTTTTATGACAGTTTTTTGGCCATTTTTGATCAGTCTGCAGATGAGGATTTGACCAGCTGGAACATTAAAACACTGCTAACATGTCACTAAATATGTTATATTAAAACTACTCTGATCAGGTAGGTGGCAGTTATATAATGAACAAAATATTACTGAAAAAAAGGGAGCGGCATTCAACCGTTGTCATGTTTAACACGATTTCACACACCGGCACCTGAAACCAACATTTTTTTCTGATTCTGATGAGATGTACAGATACAACATGGAAGCCAAGCTGTGACACAATCAGGTTTAATGTCTACGACCTATCAATTACATGTACTGCTTTTCTCTGTGTGTGTGTGTGTGTGTGAAACTTTTGTGTGTGCGTCAGCGTGTAGGGTTTATTGTTGTCCTCTCATCACAATAATTATGGGATTGTATCTCCTCAACAACAAACTAATTTGATCAGTCATAGACACTCGCACATCCTATGCATGTTCAATGTCTGAGAGCAGTTTGACTCCACTCAGTGACTGCGATTCTTCGGGTTGGAAAGTGTTCTACTTTATCATGTTCTTCATCCATTACGGTAAAAGCCTGTGCTATAATGCAGGGCTGTATGTGGTGTATTAATATCACTAATACTGATTGTTAACAGACTATTCTGAACTGATCAGCAACGTTGAAATATAGCCAGGCATCAATTCATATTGTTTCCTAAGCATACCGACAGTTCACCTCTTTTAGTCAGTTTCCTGTTTTCAGCACCACATCTAGGCCACATCAGCTACCTAGATGTGGTGCCGAAAACAGAAAACAGGAAACTAGAAGGATGTCTTGGCTCATTTATCAGGTGAATAATTTTGCACCCTTTTTTTAAAATGCATTTTGAGTGATTAGATAAGCTGACTGCAACAGCTGCATTTACATACATCTGCTGCATCATTTTATACATTCATATCTTCAACATGTGCATAGCTGCAACTAGCTTCATGTTGGGGAGTATCAGAGTGTGGTCTGACATGTTCTCATGCCAGGATGCCATTAGAGTTCACGTTACAAAATCATTCCAGACTCCCTAAGTAAGGTGTTTGTGTGACTGGATCCAAATCTGTCATGTTGGTTGTTTACACTTGTATTTAGCGCTGTCCACTTATGATCTAGGCTCTAAGATCATGTGGATGCAGCATCTTTGAATCCAGCATCCAGTTCTCCTTAATACAATATGTCCAAATCAGGTCTCTTAGCCGTAATCCCAAACCATTAAAACTAGATTTCTGCCAATACCAAGCCTGAGCTGATGCTAAATATCCATGATTGTACATTGGAACATCAGCTGCCCTGTGAAATCTGACACTCCAAACTTTAGCATGTGGTGAACAGAAAGTTCTGAAGGGGCAGGAATTTATCCGTTTTTTTTTTGCCCAGTCTGTTGGACCACTGTACATTGGATTCACAGTTGTTACCTGCTGGTCAGTCGTCCGGGCCATACAGTATGAGAGGCCACATATTCTGATTCCTCAGAACTAAACTTTAAGCCACTGTAGCTGTGAGACTTGATAAGTGAGACTCTGAGCTTGTCTCCAGCTTCCATTCTGTCATCACTGTGTTTGGGACTATGTTGGACATACACCATGTACAAAAACATTCACCGCCAACATTGATGTTTCTGTTTTCCTACAATAACTGTATCTGTAGCAACTGAGGCATATATGCATGAGCAGAAAAAACATATATGCTAAATATTGAAATTAATCTGTCCCTAACTTAATGCTACAACACGCAGCTTAAAGTGCAACTCACAGGAAACTGGAAATGTCAACTTACCTGTAAAAAGTAATTTAGTCCATCCAGAATTTAGTGATGTTGTAACCACAACAATTAATTCAACCAATCGCCCATGAATCCTGTGGGACCTTGTAATTTAAATCATCATCACAATATTGCAAAATGCATCACAATTATTTTAGAAAAGCTGCCGCAAAATCTGACATTTTAGGCTGCGTTAATCACAAACCAAAAGAACACCACAAATGTGAAATTGTGGAAGGACTGTTGAGAACAAGCGCATTATGTTTCTACGTTTCAGCAGTTTGCAGGCGTCCAGGTGCTGTAGTTTTTTGGTACCTAGGCTCAATCACTGCTCTACCACACACAACTACTTTGGTAAAATGAAATACAATAAATAATTGAATAAAGCAGAAAGTAGAATTACCACCTCAAGGTTGTTTGATTTCACCCACCAGTCAAGTTGCAGTTACGCTGTATGTCTGTCCAGACTCATATTCTAATCAGTTCATGTGTGAGTCCAAGTGGACGTTTGTGCCTGACGTAATGAAATTTCCTTCAGGCGTGTCTGAGATATTGCAAAAACAGGACAACATGAGGTCACAGCGACCTTGATCTTTGACCACTAATCCGATCATCATTGAGTCCAAGTAGATGCTTGTCTCAAATTTAAGGAAGGACCCCCAAGGCTTTCCTGCGATACTGGAGATATCATGTTCCCACGAATGGTTTCAACATGAGAAATGATGAACGAACAACATAAAAAATCATATAAATATGTGTTGCACAGTAACACAGAACAAAATTGATAAGATGTCTAAAAAACGCTTCACCAGATGCTCTACAGTGGATAGAAAGGCCTGATACAGCAATTACAGCAGCAGCATCGTTAGGCGTTGTAGCATTATAGTGTGTTGAGATTATAGTGCAAGGTTTTATTTGAGATTTGTAAAATTCTTTTTTTGTGTGCCAGAGCTTTTTCTGATATTTAAAATGTACATTTTTTTTATTGTTTCCTACATAAAAAGGCCTCAATTACCCCACAGAACAAGATGTCAAATGTTAAAAAATAAAACAGAATAAAACCATCAGTCAGTTGCTGTTTGGGGCCCTGCAGTGTCACAGGCTCAGTCACAATGTAATAAGTCATCTGCTAATTTCTAAAAAAGTGAGATTCCATTCTGAATGTGTTCCAGCTGCCGCCTGCTTGTCAAACATCACCTCCAGCAGAAATCAATAGGTCATCATCTCTACATATTACTACATAGCGGTGGTTGGGCGGTTGGGGGGGGGAGAGAACAAGAAATCAAAGGAAGGAAGAGGTAAAAACAAGGACAAGACAGGCGAGGAAATGTCATTCCTGCAGAATGTCGAGTCTTGCTGCTGCCGGGTAGACAAACGTGTGTGTTAATGTTAACGCTGATGAAGGACCACAGGATGCTAAAAGTTAGTGTGTTCGAACAATTCAAGCTACAATATGTAACATTTTCAAATATATTTCATAGAAATATGCTCCTAAACATTTCTTATTAAAGAACTGTGATGTCAAAGCTTCAATTACCATCATTCAACAGGACTGAGCAGAGCAGGTGGACTGGTCTTTAGTGCTATGAGAGTGCTGGCATATTGTAGGTGTAACTATTTTACACTGCAAAAGTATTCATACCCCTTGAATTTTCCACATTTTGTCACATTACAAACACAAACGTAAATGTATTTTATCGGTATTTTATGTGACAGACCACCACAAAGTGGTACATAATTGCAAAGTGAATATGATAAATGGTTTTCAAATTTTTCATTGGTCTGCTGGGTTTTAACATAATGTTCATCGAGCACACACTAAAATCAGAAGGTGTTTATCCCGGCTTAAGCCGGAGGCGGCCATGTTTTCCTCACTGCAACAGCTCCTTTCACACTTTTAGGTGTCAGCAGTTTATCAAAGATGTTCTTGTGGGTCAGGTTTTTCACTTGTCAGCAACTTCACACTTTACACACAGATGAAGAGACTTGAGACTGAAAAAAGTTCAGCTCAGGATGGATGACTTGATCCAGGTGCTGGCACTGGCACTTTTGCACAAAGAAAGGATGTAGTCTAATCTCCTTCAGTAGGATTTCCAGGAAACAGTAGAGGACCATCAGTCTGATGTTGTCCATGATAAGATAAGAAAAGATAAAACCTTTATTTGTCCAACAGTGTGGAAATTTCCCCAAAACCGAGCTGGACTTAAACCAGCTCTCCTCAGTAGTGCTCCCTGCCTCCAAAAGAGCACAGAGTCATAAAAAGTCTTCAGTCAAAAGACCTCAGTCTCCTCAGCAGAAAGATCCTGCTCTGTCATTTCCTGTACAGTGCATCTGTGTTGTGTGAGCGGTCCAGTTTATCGTTCAGGTGAACACCCAGGTATTTGTAAGAGTCCACACTCGGGATGTCCATTCCCTGTGGAAGAGTGGAGTGTGAGCGCCTGTGGAAGTCCACCACCAGCTCTTTGGTTTTTTTCCGCATTGATTTTGCACTGCATTTACGTGGTCTGGAAAAGCATGTATGGATCTTGATTTTCACCCGGTGTCATCCACATATCGGAACCAGTGGGTTGTTGAAGGAGGATAGACCTCCATCTCTGCTGAAGCCAAAAAGAAAGAGGACAGACATGTGAGGACAGCTCTCAAGGCCTGAGGTTATCCTAAGTGGGCCTTAAATAAGATGGCATCCAGATCCAACAGAAGGACAACAGACAGCGCAGAGACTCAGAGTTAAAGGAAAAACCATGGCTGAAGAAGCTCAAAAGGATCTTCAGAAATCCACACATACCTGTTCACCTCAAACCCACCAACACACAGAGACAAAGACTCGTAGATCCAAAAAACCAAACACCTGAACACAAGAAGAGCAACACAGTGTAGCAGTCCGGTGCAGTGAGGAGTGTTCAGAGCTCTACATTTTTCATGCTGCCCTTTCATCCATCCACAGGAACATTAAGACCACGTCACACATCCACCAAGAGGGCCACACCTAACACCCCCATCCCAGAGGTTTAGGGTGATTATCATTACATCCTGATGACTCCACCCTGTTCCCAGCTCCCTCCTCAACGAGTCTGTTCAGGCCAGAGTTTGGACAAAGGCCCACTGGGATCCTCAGCCACTTATATTCAGACTGAAGAAGCTGCATGGATAAGTAGCCCACATCCAGGTTGTATTTGCAATTTAAGGAACCAGTGAGACCAGATTATGTTTTGTAACATTATGTATTTAGCACTTGAAATGTTTTGTGAAGTTGTGCCTTTATAAATAAATTTGAATTGGATTGAAAATATGTTGAGACAAACACTAACATTTTAGTTAGTCAGAAAATTTGAGTTGGGTTTTACATTAAAATTTCACATTTTGTCCTCCCTCATAACTTATTCATTTCATTATTGTGGGACTAAACAATTAAGTGTAAGTTTGTGACATCCATAAATGGAAAAAATAAACACATTGATCTGTTTCCTCATCCAGCTTTCCCCACTTCTTCCCCGTCTCTTTCTCTCTGTTACACCGACGTTATTCTCTAATGAATGAGTTTGTGTGTGTGTGTGTCTGAGTGTGTGTGTCAAGGATTGATGCTGGACAGCTCTGGTCACGCACGTGGTGAAATTGATTGGCCGTAGCGACTCCTGCAATCAGTGGGCAGTGACCACCAACTTATCCTCCCCCCTCTTTTATCCTCCTCCTTCCTTTTTTCTCTCCCCCCTGACCAACCTCTCATCTCCTTCTCTACCCTCCTCTCACCTTTACCCCTTCACTGCTCCGCACCTTGTTGGTTAGCTGTGTTGCCTGGCAACAACTGGTCTTGCTGCTGCCTAAGCATCATGGATGTGTGAGTGGCGAAAGAGGAGAAAAATGAAGACCGATAGAGTAAAGGAAGGGACAGAAGAAAAAAGGGGACTAAATGAGAAGAAAAAAGACACAGGGAAACAGGGTGAGAAATAAAAAAGGTTGGATGAAAGAGGGATGCTAAGAAAAAGATTTGTGACAAAAGGCAAAAATTAGAGATAAAATCTGGAAAGACTAGAAATGATGAAGCGATGGAGGGATTAATGTGAAGCAGGAGGGAGACTGGAGCGTATGTTGTGCTGTGCAGAAACCATCTCCTCTCACCTAATTCTCCCATTTATCTTTCTTCTGCTCTGAAATAGACAGAAATTGACCTTTCAGCCTCTGGACATGTGGAGCTACTGGACACAGACAAGAACCCTGTGGAGTTTTGCCTATGGACTTAAACCAGAGGCACAACAAGGGAGAGTTCAGCAGCAAAGAGCTGGAGTATCTGCAGCTACTGTATAGATGTGTCAGTCTGAGAAAACATTTTAATATGCAGCCAATAAGATCCAAGCTGTGTGGGCTCATTGGTGGATGAAATTGTTTCCATTTGGATTTTTGTAATTTACTGGAATTCAATTTAAAAAATATTTAAACAAACCTGGTGCTGTTCCTGACATGTCCCAGTCCCTGTGATAAAATTGACCCTGTCCTCTGTTTAGCTCCCATGAGCATCCCAACAGATGATGATCCAGTAAAAAAATCATCCGTCACACTTCATTGAGTTTAAGGAACAGCAACGACAAAAAAAGAAATCAATGTGAAGATGTATATATGCTGCTTTCACACATTTCAACTTAAATTTGTAATATCTTAAATATATGTGTTTTGTGTGTTTTTGTTATACATAACAAAAATACATATTTATTTTCTAATTATCTAAGTTGTGTTTATGATTTTCACAGACACAGCTTAGTTTGTGTTAATGGTGAAAGACCAGAACACGGGAGGAAACTAAACAAACCTTTCACCTTTGGTCATTTCATGGCAGGTTGAAGTCCAGTGGTAGTGGATCTTGTGAGTCTTTGTTTCAGTGTGTTCAAAAAAACCCATTTTCCAGTGTGTGTGTGTGTGTGTGTCTGCATGTGTGTGTGAGAGAGAGACAGTGAGTATCTGGATGTGTGTAAAGTACATGGAGTGCAGTAATTTCACGCTCTTTTGGCTCAGGCGGAGCTACAGCCTCTGATCGTCCACCCTCCTTTCTGCTCTAATGACTATTGATTATTAATTGATTCTTCTATGAGATATGAGCTCCTCTAGTTGGTTTCATCATGAGATGAAAATCTGATCAACCTGATTCATGAGTTCACTCTGGTGTTATTGAAGTGCTCAGTGGACTGCTGCAGCTGAGCCAGAACAGAAGAAAACACAAACTAATTATTTCTTTGATTACAAAAATCATTTTGGCATCTGTCCATCCCATCCATCAGTTTTTTTTTTTTTTATTTCAGCTTATGTTTACCACGTGCCCCTGAGCAGGGCACTGCCCTTGTAACTGGCACCGGTTTTTGCCCAGTTTCAGCTCATTTCACTGGAAAATATTGATGACAGCAGTGGAAGAAAACCAGTCATCTTTGAAACTCCAGTACAGCCTGTTATATTTCATGTACTAGTCAGATCCCCCAGATAATCCATCTCTGCAGACATGTCATACTATGACAATAGTTACCAGTTGTTTAAAATAGTGACAGCTAGTGACTCCTCACGTGGCTTTGAGAAGAATACAAAATCACAGTGGCCTGTTTTATCTTTCGGAAGCTGATACGCCAATATCTTAATCCTGGATCTCTCCCCATCTCCTCCCTCTATCCTCGCCTCTCAGTATCATTTTACTCCTTGTCTATCGGTTACACTCATATCTACCGACCTGCTTCACTTACTTTTGTTCTTGTTCTATTTCCTCCGCTCTGTTTGCTTTTTAATCTCTGCTCATCTGTTTTGTCTTAAAGACCATTTCCTCCATCGCCACATTGGTCATAGGAAGGTCGGCAGCTGATACAGAATCTGTGAATGTGGACCCAGGCTCCGCGTGACAGTTGTGACAGTGCTGTATTCATTACACAATGTGTGTATGTGGTGATAATATTTTCTATTAAAAGTCGTTCCAATTTAGCTGAATGTACTGTCATTTCTAGGAGACACTTTTCCGCGAGTGCCCTGGTCACACTCACACCTTGAAGCTGCTCGATACAACTGCAGGCGCTTTCCCCATCAGTTCAAAACACCGTGGAGATAAACGGACATGGAAGAATACGACTGCTGCTCTGTGTGTGTGTTTGTGGTAACAAGAGCGACATGATTGATCGAAGCCTTAGGATCTTAATCTGTGTGTCTGTCAGCCTTTACCAGGCCTTTAGACCTCTGTCTGTGTCTGCATGTCTGTGTGTTAGGTTGAGGCTTTAAGACTAGTAGAAAGGTCACTAAATGCCAGCCGCCATGACAGCCTGTCTGATGTCTGTTTGCGTTTTATTAGAAAATGTGAAAGAACTGTATGAAATGATCAACATTAAAGACGATGGGTGACTGACTGTAGCAACTTTACCCCAGGAGCACCCGGAAAGCAAAGTCACGGTTAAAGCCAGAGGTGATTCACGTGGTGGTTTGATCGCCTATGCATGTGTAACATATAGTGTTGCTCATAAGCTGAGCAAGGGCTCACATTTCTTAAAACAACAGAAATTAATCTTATGAGTTATAATAATTCCTACTGTTTATACTGGCTCCAAAAAGATCTCTTAGTAGTGTCAGTTGGAGTTATCGAGTGAACATCTACAGTTGCTGTTCTGTGCTAAATTCCTTCAAATGTGAGTCTGAAGATAATTTAAGGGTAAAGCAGCCTGATGTTATTAAGCCAAGAGAATATGTTTCAAAGTGAATGTCATTTAAGTAAGAAATAATGTCTGACCCTCAACGAGTTGCAGTGGAAGCAAAGCACAAAAAAAGGTATAAAAACTGCAACTTTTTCTTTATTTCCATCATTAAGTTTTTATTGCCTTCTGATATACTTGCGTAAAATGTATTTGCAGTGTACCCCTCACAAAAACACTCTGGAGGAGCTTCAACTCCTACAGCAAAGGTCCTAACCACAATCAATTAATATTCAATTAGGGCAATCAATTACTATTTCCACTTAACAGTGGTGAAAAGTACTGACACACAACTACTTTATTACTACACTTAAGCACGTTTTTATCTACTTAGATACTTTAGTAGATACTTACTCCCCTACATTTCTCAAAATTTGTCAAAGTTTGTTACATGTTACAATCACATCAGTTTACACATATTAAACCACTTTTCCCCTTTTTGTAGGAAAATAAATCACTAGTAAGACAGGAATCGCCTCACTAAACCACGTGCAGGCATTCCGTTCTATGAATGAAGCTTTAAATCTGGATCATTGAATGTGGTGTCAAAGTCTGTGATCACAGCCAGCGCTCCAAAGGTTTCCTGGACTGGAATTTGGCTTTGCCTCCCTTCATTTCTCTGTGTCCCATGTGCAAAGAGACTGAAAGAGATAAAAAGCAGCACAGAGTGACTGAAAGCAAAGTCTTGTCCCTGATCATTTTTAAATCAATAAATATAATATTTGATTGACTTACACAATTTTTGGTTCCTGTCTCCTACTGAAGCAAGGCCGCCACATGTGTTAGTGTGCAGTGGGATTAAGACCTTAAATCTGTGTTTACGCGGATTAAATAAGCTGCAAATGACAAACTAATCCTGCGAGAGCACAGACCTTTACACTCAGATTGTCTCCTTGTTAAGGGATTTCTGGGGCTCTGTAATTCTGTGTCCTCATTTCCTGCTTTCTTGATATTTTATCGGTGGATCCGCGTTTTATTGTGGAAGTTACAGTGTAAATTCTGCTGTGGGCTGTTACTGTCACTATATGATGTTACATCATGATAAATGTGAAATAAAACTGGAAAAGCGTCCGATCAATCATGTCTGTCTATTACCATTAAATAATTAAAGTGTCATAACCCACCAGTGATCACTGCAACTTTCCCAAACTTGAGCTCTGCATTATAAGTTTGAATAAGGAACACGGTTGTTTGAGCTTCACGTTTGACTTGACATTGATGAAGGGCCCGGGTTAGTCCTGTAGTACGAGGGATCTCATAAGCACATGTTATCAGATCATTTGATCATTTGAGCAACTAGCTGTTGTTGTTGACACCCTGTATAATATAGATCTGCCCTTCAAATCACAGCTGGAATGTTGCAGGTTCACAACCTTGACTGACAGTGGCCTTTCTGTGTGGAGTTCGTGTGGGTTTCCTGTGTAGCGCTTTTCTACCAACACGGAACCAGAGGAGGCAGGGATCAAACCAGCAACTGTAGGATTGTTAGACGCCCGCAGTCGCCCTACTTTCCCCTCACAGTCTGAAGACATGCTTATTGTCCTTGTCCTTGGGTGTGAATGGTTGTCTCTCTGTTTGGGCCCTGAGATAGACTGGAGCCCTGTTCACCTCCGCCCCCCCTCACCCTAAGACAGCTTGGACAGGCCCCAGCCACCGTATGATCGTAAACAGGGTAAGTAGTCACAAATAATGGATGGAAGTCCTTCAAATGACAATTTAAGACACTGATTCAATTATTAGACTAATGCCTTGAAATACTTTTGTTGGAACATTCTTTTGCGTCCATTACATTCCAGACTGAGATACAACTACTGAATGAACGGAATGTCATTAATGTGACGCACACATCTGTAATAACTTTGGTGAGCACTTGACTTTTTATCTGGCTCCATCATCAATCAGGTCAAATGTTTAATCTGAGCGGATCTTCTAGTTCAAAGGACCAAATGCATTTTCATGAAGTCATTTGGCGGATGCTTTTAATGCATGACGTGACTTTCAGTTTCCGCAGTAATTTGTGTGTTTGTGGTTTTGTGACTGTACTTGACAAAACGCTGATCCCTGATCCCTGATCCTGAGTCCGCTTTGAGGTTTGGGGTTGAAAAGTTCTACACGTTGCCTGAAAGACATTTTCCAGCTTTTGATAAACCCCGATACGTTGACTTTGATGAGTTCACAGACGGGCACCGAGGTGTGAGACGCTGCCGCTGTTTATCTGATTACCGCGACACAGGAGCCGCGTCTCCTTAAAGCGACACTGCGCTTTAATTAATTAAACTAGCGGGGAGACGGAGGAGAGACGTGCGCGGGATGCAGATGGACACAGGAAACGGCATCCGCCCCTGGAGGATGCACCGACTCGCCGCCTCTTTCTTGCTGCCTCGGGGTTACGAAAGCGGTTGTAATTCGATCCTGCGTACCTGCAGGAAACCCCCCTCCCCCCTCCTCTCTGCCTCCTCCATCACAAATAGGTTGCGAACGCGTCACGCTTCCGGCGTCTCTTTTTTTTTTTTTCCCCCGCAGCTGCTGCCTCGCTACCACCGCGCCTCATATTCAGGTTATTAGATCGGCTGCTCCACGTATGGATTCTGTAAACGACGAACCCGCGGCCTTTCGCATTTCTGCACCCCGTGTTCGCCGCTGACGCGGTGCCGCCGCTGACGCGGTGCCGCCGCCCAGCGCCGCTGTGAGCCGAACGCTGCAGTCGCCGCTGCCGCTCTGCCGCTCATGCGGTGCGCCTGGCCGCTCGCAGCTTCCTCCTGGCCGCTCGGTAATCCTCTGATGCGGGGGGGCTGCATCCCGCAGAGAGGCAGGATGGTGCGGATCGCCAGCGCGCTGGGGCTTGTCATGTTCAGTGTGGCACTGCTCATTCTGTCGCTCATCAGCTACGTGTCTATAAAGAAGGACTTCCTGCTCAGCACCCCCAGATACGGACCCAATGGAGGACCCAGGATGTACATGTTCCACGCAGGGTTTCGGTGAGTCCAGGCCATTGGGCTGAGAGGCAAAAGCTCCTTGTTTGATTGAAGCAGATCATCTAAGCGTGTGGGTTTTATTTCATCATTCGTCAGGTGGAGCTACATGCTGACTGGCAGAAAAAAAATGCTCTTGAATGTGACCTACTGGAACAGAATGTGGTTTTCAGCTATTTCCTTAGCAGGCACTCAGTGATGATAATAGCTGAAACACTTATTTCACATCTGCTCTATGCGACAGTTCACCATCTGTCTGTTTGTCTGTACTGTATGGAGCCATAAGACGGCACGTGCTGTGAAATATCGTCATAAGTCGCTCAGGAGGATGTTGCATGTGCTGATTGGACTCGGATGAAGGCCTCAGTGCTGTGTGAGGCCTGACCGAGAACTGTGTAGCTATGGTTACATGCAATATTCTCAGGCCTGTTAATCACAGTGAAAACAGGTTGTCTGGTTCTCAGACCAGACCTGACTAAAGGGTTCGTTCTCATTATTTATGCCTACGTGGCCAAAAGACGGGGGCACGGTGGTGGAGTGGTTAGCACGTCTGCCTCACAGCTAGAAAGTCCCAGGTTATTCTGTGACTCTAAATTGTCCGTAGGTGTGAATCCGAGTGTGAATAGTTGTCTGTCTCTGTATGTCTCTCTGTGTTGGCCCTGAGATAGACTGGACACGTGACATCTGGATTACACTCCAGGCCCTCAAACCTCTGAACTGGATAAGGCTAAAACTTACTAGCCAGCACAAATCCAGCTCCATAAAGAAGCGTTTTTCCAGTCTGGTGTGGTAAAGCTTGACTGGGCCACACAGAGCCCTTGGGATAAACTGTAATGCTGACTGTGAGCCCAGGCTTTGAATCTAACATCCAGGTTAGACTACACTTATGCTCTTGGGGCTGAAATGAAGCAAATACCTGAAGCCAAGTTCCAGTGTCAGTGTAAGAAAACCTTCCAATGTGTGGAAGCTCTTATACAAAAGCATCATTGCCCATGGTTGTGGAATGAGATGCTCCACTAACACACACAGCTGTTGCCATAACATGAGTGTATCATGTATGATGCAAAAACCTTAACGGCTGTAATTAAATAAACCTAACCGCCTTCCTCCAAGCGTTCACAGTCCAGCAATTAGCCCCTAGCTCCCTGGTTACAGAAATTCAAACTGTTACATAAAAAAAGTTATTTAAAATACTATAACAAGCATTCGACCTTTGACCTTTCTGTATATGGTAAGTGCTTTGAAGAGATAAGAGAAGGCTGACACTGTTTGTAGACAGACGGTTTGGACAGACACAAATCTGTGCTGATGTTAAACTTATTGAAATATAAATTTAAAAAGAACCTGTAAGGTTTACGGAAAGCTATTGAGTTGATAAGCAAAAGCTACTTGTTTGTTAGAATCAGATCAGCTAAATGTGTGGGTTTTATTTCCGAGTGATTTAATTTTTTAACAGGACAGAACAGTGTGCAGGCACAGGATTAATAAGAGTCTGTAATGGTGGCACACAGTGGATGGACACATGTAACCTTAGTGCATCCTCTGCACACAACAATATCAGCATATTAATGTGTGCAGGACCCTGGTGCTGTCCACAGCCTGTGGACCATAGAACATGAACTGGGTAGACGTGCCCACAATAACATCAGAATAGAAATATCAGATGCACTTGTGTAGATGTGATCTACACACAATGCCAGACAGACTAACAGACTTTGACCTTCCTGAGGAATTATCTCAGTATTATGAGAAATCAAAGTTATTATCCCAGGTTAACATTAAAATTATTGTGTTTTTAGGAGATACAAAAAATTCTCGGCTTTTGTAAATGTTTACTAACTACAGATGGATGCATTAAAACTTTCCATCTCTGCCACTTGAATTGGCCGATGTCACTGCAGTTGCTTGTCAGTTTTACCACATTAAAGTTTGTGGTTACAGTATCATGTCTTTATGTGGTGCTCAGGTTAAAATGACAGGTGATAAAAATCACAGGTTAAAAATACCAGGAGTCCTCCAACCTTTCAGAGCCCACAGAAGTGTCTTTATTAAAATAGTGCCCCGACATAGAGAATCAAGCAGCAAGTTTTTCACAGTCGAAAATTCAAACAATCAAAAACACTGAATAAACAATATGCAAATATACAGCCGTGGTTTGGTGTTAAATACCTAAAAGATTATATGGTTAAACAGTCGCTTCAGACTGGACTTAAATTCTAGTCTCATGTAGGACAGTCGACCCACTGGTCCACCAAATGCCTGTTTGGGAATATTTCACTGCCTAAATAAACCCACTCAGTGATTGTGTTATTTATGCTCCATTTTGCTGTATAATATTTATGTTGGTCACATTTTCCTACTTGTACAAATAGTTGGATTTTACAGGGCTGAAGTGCTTAATTACAATAATACATACAAATAAAAAGTAAAATTAAAAGGCCAGTACAGCAATCAATACACAGATTTGCAGATGGGAATTCTGTACACTGTAGTGTGTGTGAGGCAAGTTAAAATTATATAACCTGTATTATGAAAAATATTGTCTGGGAATCCACAGGCATGGCCCTGTTCAAGCCCAGACATTACGGTGTAGTTGGCTGCAGTAGTAGTCAACGGTGGTGGAGTGGTTAGCGCTGCCACTACACAGTAAAACGGATGCAGGTTTGTGTCCCTGGTCTTTTTGTGTGGAGTTTTCATTCCTCCAACTGAATTTTATTCTTACATCTTCTTACTACTCCTACTAATACTGTTGCTCGAAACACAAACAGATGGTCAGACAATTCTCAAGCATTACACTGTTCGACCCCAGACATTACTACAGGCACTACAGTAATATTAACCTGCCAAGGTCACTATGTATTTATGAAATTTCTAAAGTTAAATACTTATTGGATTGTGTGTTGTGGTTTAACTTTCTGCGTAAATAGAACAAAAGTGCCACTGATGCTCTCCTAAGCGTAGACTCGAATACTAGACTCATGTACTTGATAAATATAACAAACTGTAGGTAAACTAACATATTTCGCAAGTAATTGCTGAATGACCCTGGCTGTTGTCTTTTTATGACACAGCTTTTCTCTAATAATCGGGTCTAAATGTGGTACAATCAGGGTTCTAGTTTGTGTTTGGATCAGCCCAAAGAAAACAGCATCTGTCACTTGATCCCACAGCTGTGAACTAGTTCACTCACTCACTGCTCTTCTGTCAACCCTTCAGTCACTTCACTGTCAAGTATTTGTATTTATTTTTATACTCACTGTGAAGTTTTTAGATGGAAACATTTAAACAATTCACCAAAAAGTTTTTCTTCAAATTTCTTTTTTATATTGTCTATAACCTAAATGAGTGGAGATGAATTTCCGTTTATGCTTCAATCCAGCTAAACTGCTTATTCTTTTAAGAGGGGCGGAAATACATTTTATGAATAAACTGCACAGAGAAAAAAATAATTCAGAGTTTGAAATATTCTGCGAATAATTAACACAAGGACATTGTGAATATACCTTAAACCTGTGTCCTTGTGTCTGCAGTGTGTCCAAATTGGACAAGTGACAACATGTACTAATGCAATTGCTCCTTCTACTCTAGTTCATGCAAGAAATTCAGTAAAATGCACACTTCCATGTTACGTCCATCGATACACTCAAGCCGTACATCACATCACTGTTCTCAGTTTCTCTTATAAAACAAAGGCTCTTCTCATTCACTAAATGCTGTTTATTCTTCTTTAGTGTTCTTTCGACCTGTGTTGACCTACTGCAAGTGAAATGTAGCACCTGCTTCAAATATTTCACATTAAATGCATTAATTGTGCCCTTTGTGTCACGAGAAAAAACTTTTCACTTGAAATATGCAGAAAATTCCAGCTTGTGATGGTTGCAAAAGTAGGAATTTGCATTTCATCTTGCGGTTTAACAGCAGATCCCCATTCATCTTCAGATGCGTAGAGAAAGCCTCGGGAGCCCATTTCGCGTCTCCCGATTCTAATTCAAGAAGGAGGGCTCTCCGTACTTTTTTAACAGGCTTTCATGGTGCCCCTGCAGTACGGCCCAATGGAAAATCATTCTGTAAATCTTGGCTGTCCAGCATGTTCGGTTATGTCCGGATTGTGATGCTAAAACAGCGCCGGTCTGATGGAGGTTCTGGAGGCCAGGGAGCCGTCCTTGGCTCTGATTTACAGCACGGCAGCCGCATACATTTTCCTTCTGCCTGTAATCATTTTCGCCCTCGCTTGCTGTCACTGCAGGCCAAGGTTATGCTCAGAGTGAGTTAGATGAGAAGGGGAGCAGCGTTTTGAAGAGAAAACACTACTAGTGAACAAATCTATAAAAATTTCCCGCTCTGTTGTTGTAGCTAGGGAAAATTTATCATCGAGAACATGGTGATTCAGGAAAACTTTTGGTTTTCATCTGTTAGGAGATAGTGGATGTTAGTCCATCTGATGGACCGTTCAACAAACCTGAAAAACTGCCAGGTGGAAATTAAACAGAGCCTGTACCAGATTGTGATCTACTAATCTTTTCACAAGTGAGCTGGAATCCTCACTCTGGTGATGGGACACTAGCGTTGCAAGATGTGGCCCTGCATTTTCATGCCCATTGCAAATTAATCACCCACTGTACATGGAAAACCTTAATTCAAGATGCCGGACTCAAGAATGGATGTTTGTACCACGTGTAATGAAATTCCCTCCATGCATTTCTGACTCTGACTTTTGACTACCAAGATCTAATTACTTCATCCTTGAGTAGTAATAGATGCTTGTGCCAAATTTGAAGACAGTTGTTCTTGTGATACAATAACAATAACAAGAACATGAGGTCACAGTCATCCTGACCTTTTCACTTTGACTGACAAAACCTTAGCAGTTCATTCTTGGATCCTGGTGGATGCTTCTGTCAAATTTGAAGAAATTCAATCCAGATATTCCTGTGATATTGCATTTACAATAATGGGAACAACGTTACAGAAACAGACCTTAGAAGACACCTTTGAAATCTGAGTCCTGAAATCTAATCAGTTCATCTCTTCCAGGTGGTGATATATGTATCTTTTCTCTAATGAATCTCTAATGAATCCTTCCCACAAGGTGTACGCGGAAACCCGTTCTGTGCTCAAAAGTGCATCCTCATACACACTGGCTTTGCCAAATGTGGCATTTCATTTTAATGCCCCTCAAAAATTAGACCCGCCCTGCACATGCAGAACCGTTATTCAAGATCCTTGAGAGTGAGGAAAGAAAGAACTTGGTTCTCCTGGAGTTTACTGATTGAACTGCATAACAGGTAAAGATGAGTTGGAGCAGGTCTGTTATACCCAGTAAACATATAAGCAAAGATGAACTTCCCAGTTCAGTCATGCTTCTATTTTCACGTTTCAGCTAGCTGGTTTTGTATGAAGCAATTTTACCTTTACAAGAAAAAAAAAATTAACACAACCAAGAGTGTGGAGGCTGGTAGTTTTCACAACTATTGTATCTTGTTTGGTCTGCACTTTTAATTTTGGTCCGAATCAGAATAAGAGGTGTGAAAGGTGCCTTAGACTAGAGTCCAAAGAAGCAGAACTTGATTCAGTTAACACAAGTGGAGGATTATGGAAATGCCCCTAGTTTTATAACAGAGTAAGTATTTCACATGCATTTTATCTTTGCATGTTAATCTTCATAAAGTCTATTTTTGGTATATCTCACATCTCAAATTAAATGATAAATATGCAAATGATTGAGTTCGTTTTTTCTTTTTGTTTCACATCCTCACTGCAGCGAGAGGCCACCTCGCAAACCTGACTTGAGGTGAATACAGCGTGCTGATACGTTAATCACAAATACAACGATGTACTTAGTTTTCTTTATTCAGTATTTATTTCTATACCGCACATTTATCTATCTATGGTATGACACTGAGAAATTATGACATGATTGGAAGTTTTGTGTTAAAGTGTAAAATCTGCGCCAAAGTTTTGCTGCACAGTAGCTGTTCTTGGTACAACTTTTCCGCTATCAAACTGTGTGAGCAAGAAGCCACAAAGACTGTGCACAAAGGTGGCAGATAACAGGTAGCATGCAACACCAAAACCCCCTTGAAGGGCTGACTGCCACCACATCCAGGTCAAACAATGTTTGCATGTGTTTTTACGGTCTGTGTTTGCCTCAGCGGAGACAACTGGGTTTGCCATGCATGAGAGAAGTTACAGAAAGCTTGAATAATCATACAAGCTTTTGATGTTGCATTTGTCACGAACTTTATGATCAAATCTTTGACGCTGTCTGAGATATCTTTATGCAGGAAACGTCTCTGGAAATACTATTCGACCAGAGTCACATGAGAAGAATGGTTTCAATATCCTGGACTCATGTCATGAATCCAGAATATTTTAATCACTGACTGGTTTGAAAAGTCCATGTTGATGAATGCTGATCGAATCTGCAAGGTTATAGATTGGTCCCTGAGTATCTCAAAGGTTTACCACACCATCGGCTAGCCGTGATTGTGAGGTAACCAGGTATTCACCAGTTCGTCCAGTCAACTGCATTTTGCTGACAGTAGAAACAAAGCAGAGGTTGAATCTGGAGACCTTTGGAGATGCTGCATGCCGTCATTGCACCAAACAACCCTAACGTATATCGGGCTAGGCAAACACTCTTCTGCTTCTAATCTTTGTGCCAATATTGGCCAAAGATTTCCTGGACATTGGTTTTGATGCCAAACAGCAAACACAAAGGAGAGCTCACAAAGTAAATTATTACATGGATAATGTCCCGGTAAAATCTTGGCTTCGATTTGTCACTCGTAACCAAGGAAAATGAAGTTGAGGCGTCTTGCACTGCAAAAATGTGTTCATCTTATCGAGTGCTCTGATCTCATGTTTATTATGAAAAACACAAATCTATACACGCTCAATGGAATTTGCCAGTGCTCTGAAACGTTAAACATTAAACAAGGTTTGAACAACAAAAAATGAAACCATCTACATACCTCAAATTAACTGAGTAACTTGCTAAGATGAACAGAATTGCTGCAACAGTTTGGCCTTATTTCTCATTTTCCCACTGTGCACAGAAATGATTTTATTCTTACACATAATTATATTTATAAGTAAAGAAGAGGCTGAAATTCTGCATTTACACTGAGCTGCCAGTGTAAATGAAACTGTTTTTCCTGCATTAACAAAACTGAATTTACTTGACAAATGGCTCCTCAAACACTTCTCCACATTTCTTTGGACTTCGTTTGCAGGCCACAAAGATGAAAAAGTATCACTGATTATTTATTTTCTGCAGAGCTCAATCAAATCTCTGATCATTTCTGGAACCATGTTGCTGCCACACAGTTTGACATGGCAAGAAACATGAGCAACCACTGAAGATATCCCACAGAAAAACTGTAGTCTTAATACTTCTTTGTTGTTTGGTGACAAGGTGAGATCTACTGCAGGACTAATGCTTCTTTGAAAGACATCAACAAGTTTGTCTCAGATTTCCACATTTATATTGCTTTCTCACCTTGACATTACATAGTATATCATCATGACCTGTCTCATTTTCTGACTGCTCATGGTTCTTGTCCCAAATTTTTATTTTTGTTTAAGCAGAACGTTTCTATGAACCTTTCTTAACACTTTGTGGATGTGAATGAAACTGAATTTCTCCTAACACAGGAACCCGGGGTTAATGTCTGTGTGTCCTCCTGTTGTGTCTAGTTCCCAGCTGGCAATGAAGTATCTGGATCCAGCTTTTACTTCTCTGACCAATGTGCTCAGTGAAGACCTGCAGAACTCCTCTAAATGGAGGTACAACAGATCCGCTTTTATTCAGCAGAGGTAAGTTACACACACACACACACACACACACACACACACACTTCTCTCTCTCTAAAAGTACTTTATTACTGTACTTAATTACATTAAGTACACATATATGTACTTTACTTAAGTAGATTTAATTCTGGCTACAATTGTACATTTTTGTTACTGTTACAATCATTTTAATTTTACAATACCTAAGCTGGTCCCGTTAAACCGGGCACAGACAGGTTCTGGTCCTCCTTCCACAGCGGCAGTTTGAATTTGACTCATTGAGCTGAACCGGAAAACCCCGGACTGATGGACTGATGGATTAATGGATTTTTAATATTGACGTAAACTATTGGATTTTTGGTCGATATAACGACGGACGCTCCAAACGTTTCCTCCTAGTTTCCTTCTGAAATTATGCCACTTCCCCGAGAACTGGGACAGAACTGGTCCCTGCTGGTCCACACATGAATATGACTCATTGACCGAAGCGATTTATTTTTTATTTTTTGTTCTCGTTTCTTTATGACGGAAACAGCCTCGTGCGTCACTGCGCAGTGAGTTTACGCGCGACCGTCCGCTGTGTTTACTGGATTAAATCAGGTGCAAATCATAAAATAATGATACAAGAGAAACAGAAATTTATTCTCAAAATGTCTCCTGTTAAATTCTTAGACTGTCATTGTCACTTTAGAACTGAAACACAAAAAAGCATCAGCTCAAAAAAACAGCTTCAACCCATCATTTGTTTCTATTACGATTAATGAGTTAATGCCCCCCCAAATAAAATCACGAAGCAGAACTGCTAGTTAAGTGTTTTTACATTAATACTTTAAGTAAAATATTAATCATGTACTTAAGTAGAAATATCAGTGGTACATTTTGTTGTTTGTGTATTTTTACTTTTACTTAAGTAGAGTTTTTGAGTTCTTCATCCACCAAGGGTACGTCTCCGAAAACCATGTCATGTCATAGTTTACATGCGTGTCTGTCAAGACTTATGTTCTTATCAGTTCATTCATGAGTCCAAGTCGATGTTTGTGCCAGATGTAATCAAATATATATTTCTGACTTTGATTTTTGACTACTAAAATAATCAGTTTATTTTTGAGTCCTGATAGATGCTTGTGCTAAATTTGAAGAGATTCCAATGTTCATAAGAATAGTAAAAACCTGAGGTCACCGTGACCTTGTCCTTTGACTTTAGCACTTCGACCTTTTCTTTTGCTGGAGCTATTCTGTCAAATTTGAAGAAATTCCATCAAGTTGTTCCTTTGATATTGTATTCACAAGAAAGGTTGCAGTAACAGTGATCTTTGACATTTGAGGTCCAAAATCTAATCAGTTCATCCTTGAGTTCTGTTGGAACCATGTGTCAAAAAGAAATTGCTTCAAGACTCTCTTGTGATTTCATATTATAAAGAAAAGGTTTATCAGTCAAAAAATCTGAATCAGCGCATTTAATCCAAATGTCTGGTATTGCAGGTTATGATTGTCCTAAAGGTTCGAGTCAGTAGGTTAATGATTGTAAATCGGAAACCCCATCAAATTACATCATTCAACATTTTCAAGTAACTTTATTTTTAACTGACTCAATCTAAAGATTTAATTGAGACTCTTTAATAACTGCCATGTTTTAACAGCCACGTTAAAAACTTAGTCTTTATTTATTTAGCAGTACTTCATACTTGCGTGTATGCTGTAGATATTGTGTAGCTGCAGACCCTTTGTCATAGTTTGACATGTACCTCAGCAGAAGTGTAGCTACACACTGAAAATGCCAATCACAACGGCTGATTGGTTCACCCAAAAGTTTAGAAAATATGTAATAATTAACTGGCCTCATAGAGTCAACTCAACTAAACTAAATTCAGGCAGTGTTACCTCAGCTAAATTAACTTTAACTGAACAGACTAACACAGACAAAGTGGCCTAAAATACTAAAACACCGGGAACATATAGAATGGCTGATTATTCCATTAACAACCAACAAAACTATGAACAACCAACCAAACAACCATAACTGAAACAACTCTATCAAAAAAGTTAATAAAAAAAATATATATATTCCCTCCAGGGTCACGCAGGTACTTGGCACAGTCCATTTGGTGACTTCCTGTATTTAACAGCCCTACTTCCAGGCATTCATGGTTTGCTCAAACCCAACACAACCCTAATAGCAGTAGGAGGCTGTATAGTGGAAATCCAAGTTAATTCAACTTAGAGAACTTGACCTAGATGTGACTGTACACAAGTTAAATAACTGTCCACGCTATCAATAGACACTGGTGGAGAGACTGAAAGTTGCTGAAGCACTGAGTCAACGTAAAGAAATTCCTTTGAAAATGGTTTAGTGACACTAATGGCAAGAATGGCAACATCTGCTGCCATGTCATTAGTATTACATGTGAATGGGCCAAATAAATAACTGAACACAATACAAGATGCTGCCATTGATATTTCGTGAAATAAAGTCTGTATTATAAAATCCAATCACTTATAAATAGACTGCAACTCTGAATGAGCAGAATAAAAAGTAGATTGAATGTGTTTTTTTTAAGCAGCACAACACATTTATGATATGAGTGTGATGTCATGAAGCTTCATTTGAGCTGGTCGTGATTTTATTCACTTGGTGAAGAAAGACTTCTAAACTTTTTGTAACCATTCTGCTTTAAAAGCTAGAAATTATAAAACGAATTACTGCAACCAAAAACACAAAAAACTGTGTGAATATTTAATATCAAATAATTACGTCTGCTTACTTAAGATCTTTGTAATTCAAAATAACGAAATTAGAAGTAAACCAAACAAACTAAGCTGTTCCATCATTCATACACATTTTTTAAACAATATTCCATGTTGTGTTAGTCGGTCTGGACGCTTACAGTGAGGATACAGTGACAAAAAGAATCTTTTTATCTTGCAGAAAGGAGATCACACAGTACATCGACATCCCCCACAACTTCACATTAACACGGGACTCAGTCCGCATTGGACAGCTGATGCATTATGACTATTCCAGCCACAAGTACGTGTTCTCCATAGGCGAGAACTTTCGCTCTCTCCTCCCTGACGTTTCTCCAATCCTTAACAAACACTACAACGTCTGTGCCGTGGTCGGCAACAGTGGCATTCTTACAGGCTCCCGCTGTGGACCCCAGATCGACCAGTTCGACTTTGTCTTCCGCTGCAACTTTGCACCAACCGAGATCTTTAAGAAGGATGTTGGGCGGCAAACCAACCTGACAACATTCAACCCCAGTATTCTGGAAAAATACTACAACAATTTACTGACTGTGCAAGACAGGAACAACTTCTTCCTGAGCCTGAAGAAACTGGATGGTGCCATCCTCTGGATCCCGGCGTTTTTCTTTCACACGTCGGCCACAGTGACGAGAACGTTGGTAGATTTCTTCGTGGAGCACCAAGGTCAGCTGAAGGTGCAGCTGGCCTGGCCTGGAAACATCATGCAGTACATCAACAAGTAAGATACATGTACATCACACTGGCACCGTACATCAGCAATACATCCAATCCGTACACCCACCCCCATCAGTCGACCTATACCTGAGGGTATTGACATATAATTAGTTTTACTGTTGTGTATCCATCTTGTATTTCTTATCCTAACTGTCTCTGTTCTGCTTGCAGTGTGACTATATTATATGCAATGTTTGCAGACACGTCAACAGAATATCTAATCTCCAAGCCTGACCCTTAACCCTGTGAGCTGGGCTAGAAGGAGTCAGGTGTCCTTCCACCTCGATTGTTTGCACACAATGGACGCTTTCATGTCGAAATATTCCACTGGTCTTATTTTATAAGTCCTTTAATAAGACCAACATTGAAGATGTTTACTTAAACAGCTGAGATTTTTAGGAAAAAAGGCGTATCTGATGGAGATGGAGCCGTTCGCTTTCTTCACTAGTAGAGGGGGTTTCATACTGTAAGGACCAGCACGTTTGGGGCCTTTGTCAGAATGGTGCAGTCTTGTGTGGAGATAAAGAGGACACGGCTCAGCTTTATCTGCAGTGCAGGTCACCATTATCGGACAAGGCGCAGCATTGACCAGTCACACGCATGCAGGCGCACAATCCTGCAGTTATGTAATTGCCATATTCCTGTTTTTCCATTCAAACACACACTTTGTCCTTCCAACTGGAAATCTGACTCATCATCAATCGATTCTGATGATATGTAAAATAAAAAAAAAAAGGATTTCAACACTTTTGACACAATTTTTTAAAATTAAAGGGTTGTAACTGTGTGTGTGGAGATGGGTTTAAATCTGCTGCTTAGTGTTGTAGCGGCGGAATCGGTTGCTCCTACAGTAGTTCAGTCTTTGACAATCCCATTAAATCTACCTGCTCTAGACGAATTACCACATTTAAGGAGCTCAGCCGACTTTAAGCACCTCAGTAACTGTTGAAAACGCTTTTGTTGAGGCCACTTTGGATGGTCTCCCCTCTGCTGGTGCTACACTTTTGAAATCTCTTCTTTCAGATACATTGTTGTGTCAGAATTTATATGAACATAGCATATATATTTCTTTTTTTTGTTGTTGTTTTTTTTTATTTCCCTGAAAATAAAGGCCTACCTGGTTGGATTTACTCTTTGTGATTCTAAATTCGAAGGAGAACAAATCAATATTATGGAGCTGTAAATGGCAATAAGCGGACTGTTGGCAGTTCTGCTATTATATTACAGCAGTCTGTTGTACACCAATCAGCCACCACTTGGTGGTTTGGCTATAAAGTAAAATAATACTCCAGAAACTAAGCTCATTAGCTTCATAACATATTTTGACAGACATCATGCAGGAAATTAGACTATGAAACAGATCAAACTGAGATAGCCGACTAAAATTTCTGACAAGCCAGAAACCGATTATCAAACAATTTTGGAATATACAGTATGCTATTTTTCACATTGCACCTTAGTGTTAATGTTAATCGTTGCTTCTTGTTCATGTGTCGCTAACAGCTACTGGAAAACCAAGCAGCTTTCTCCAAAGCGTCTCAGCACGGGCATCCTAATGTATACGCTGGCATCCTCCATGTGCGACCAAATCCATCTCTACGGCTTCTGGCCCTTTGGCTGGGACCCCAACACAGGTAAAGAGTTGCCGTACCACTACTACGACAAGAAGGGCACGAAGTTCACCACCAAGTGGCAGGAGTCCCATCAGCTGCCCGCCGAGTTCAAGCTCCTCTACAAGATGCACATGGAGGGACTGCTGAAGCTCACGCTCTCCCACTGTGCTCAGGGCTGAAACTGCAGCACCTGTCCAGACCCCTCCCTCTACTACACGCACAGACAAGAGGGGGCAAGATAATAACATGTTTGACGGTAACATTCATGCGGTTTGATCAATTATAAAATAGTCCATGAGTGAGAGTTGGTTTAACGGGTGCTTAAAATGATCTGAGCCCACAATCTGAATCACAGCAGGAGCACATTCGTTTGCCACGGGTTAAGAAACCGCTCAAGCCATGCGACATCATCCAGTCACACACCGTGTAGACGAAACATCTGTGGAGACCATGAATGTGCAAGCACACAATACAAATAGACGATGATCTTCTACGGTTGCAACACCTTGTTTTATGACAAACTGTTATGCAGTGTTTTAAAACCTGATAAGTCTTCAGACTTTTGGATCTTTTTTTTTTTCAAAGTGGGCTTCATAGATCTCGTTTCATTGTCTCAATAACACTGGAGGCAACATATCCGCCAATGCAAGACTGTGTACATTTTAAATGCAGTGCTGTTCCACTGTCGGCAAGATGTTAGACTCAAGTGGACGAGGACAAAGTCGTGTAAAACTGATGCTGGGTTTAACACTTTTTTCTCTTGTTGAGATTTATTGGTGTGCGACATTAAGGAAACACAGAGACATAAATTGTTGGGGGGGGATTAACGATTCTATCTTACAGAATCATAGCAACTTCATCCTTTTCTGCTTCACCGTTGAGGGGCCTGCGGCCCTAAGCCTCAAAGACATAGTACAAGCACTAAGTGAAATAAACAATATAGTCAGTTTTTAGGGAAAGATTTCAACATTTAGGAAATAAGAATATTTTAATGGACTATAAAAATATAGCCTATAACATCACAGGAATGAAAGCAAGTCTGATTATTAATATGATCTTTTTGCAAAAGACGCCAACACCCATTTATTAATTAAAATTAGATTTCAGTATGCAGACAAATTATTTTTCATATTAAACATCAGTTGACTCTTTTGAAGACTTTTTGTTGGGATGTTGAAAGCTGTTTTAAATGCTGAGTTATCAGTTCTGCACTGCTCGAGTATTTCTTACTCTGGTCTAAATCAGAGGGCTGGTTTTTAAACACATTCAATTTAGTTAGTTTGGTTTCCTTTTACTACACACACACACAACACACACACACACAAAATAATAATAATTTAAAAGAATAGTCTTGTTTGTCATGCTTATTAGTTTAATGGGCCACGGCTTGGAAGAGTAAACAGGAAGTAGATCCTCTAATGGTGAATATTTCAATTGCCTTTGAAACATGGATCTGCACATTCAGCATTTTTTGTTAAAGTGCAATTAATTCTGCAACAAACCAGGCAAAACTCTGCAGCTGATGCTCTTTGCACTTAAAAAAACATATATACATAAATAAATACAAGTAGCTTCAGCTAAAACAGGCTGTTTTGGATTGCGGTCTCACCACAAATAATCAGCTTCAAAGACAGTAAATTCTACTGGGCCGAACACGGCAGGTCTGGAAACACCACAGCAGAAAGTCACAGCCTAACCCAACATCCCAACAGAAAGGCGGGGGAATCCTCACACACCCCGACAGTTGACGTAGCACGACATCAACTTCTCATTCTCTGCACCGGCTGCTGTTAAAGGGCTTTGTGAGGATTTAAGACTTTCACCTGAAACACAAAACCAGTGCAGTCAGTCTGTTAACTGTGGAATCTGGAAAAGATTCCCACACTGGACACAATTCTGGACATTTCTCCTTAACCTGTAATCTAACTCAGGCAGCACAGTAAAATTAGAACCTGGATTATTTTGTTGCGGATCAGCGTTTCACTGTGAAACAACAAATTCACATACAGTTTTTTAACAAGGCCAAGGAAACAGACTGTGAAAAGAAATATTTATTATAGCGTCACAGCTTTTACTTCTCAAAAACATGGATTAGCAACGATATCAAGATCTTGATCTTTAACCCCTGGTTCATATCATTTTAAAAGGATAACATTTTCTAATTTAATCATATTCTCAACAATCCATATACCAACAAAGCCTCTACTTCTTTTTAGTGTATGTAAATCTGCAAACTTACTGAGTTTGTTTGTCTGTGCCATAGACCTCCGTTATTGTCCAAAAAATATTTAAAAAAATCTCCATGACATGATGCTGTAAAAAGAAATCTGAGAGCATTTGAGGCTGATGATCAAAGCACTTGGTCGAGTAATTGTTGTGTCTCAACGTAGTGCTATGAGACGCGACCGTGGCTGGCTGAGGTGTTGGGGCGCTGATTGAAAATACAATTTGAAAATCAAACATTAAAACATGATTTGGACTCAGTAAGATTAGAATAAATTTTGGCTAAATTAAAATTGTGATTTGGTCAAGTTTCTTTAGTTTAATGGCAAAATCCTGCCTGACTTGACCTGACTCAGTGTGTTGTTTCCTCTCTCTGTTCAGTTCTTCATATTATTAATGTTAATGTTCAGCTTGTAGATTCATGTGGAATTTGTTTTTAGCAAGACTGTTTTAAAAAGATCAATAATATTTGGTTTGTTGTGATTTTCACCTGAGAACATGTGGATAAAATTACAAGATGCTTTCTGTCATATCCTCTAAAGACATGATGACAGAAATTTGTGGGCTAGAAATTAAAGAGACGGTTGTTCAAAAAGCCTATATTATTATTGAGGATGATAAATATTCTAGCCCTCACAAACTAAAAATTGATATGTTTGATGTGCTTTTTTCAAATGAGTGAGACCGCTTTTCAATGTTCAGTTCACTTATATCATGTTAGCCTCAGTGTGTCAAAAAGGCAAAAGAATGGACTATTTTTCTAATCTGCAGCTGAGTTTCAGTTGCACCTTATTGTTCCTCAGTTTCCTGCTGTTACATTCAAAGATCCTAAATCGATTACTTGAAATGTTATATTTTCAGGACTTTGACAAAAAGATTGTTAGCATGAAGTTTTAATAAAATATTTAAGATGTTTAAGGTTTAGGATTTAATAAGAAGAAACAGGTAATTTTCTGACTTGAGTACATTACAAATATGCTGAAGTTATGTACAGTTATGTCTATAACCATCAGGTAACATTTTTCAAGAATGTATTTTTTGCATTTTGAAGACTGGCTTCATCCATGTCCATTAGTCTTAAGTGATCACTCTGTTAACAGTAATACATCTTTAAAACACTTTCAGTGCTGTAAATTGTATTTCATCCATTCAGTACTTGAAATAAAATATATCTCCTCTGCAGTTATTTAATCATTTAATCAATAAAATCAATGAAACGATCAGTTTCACAAGTTAATGGTTGTATTTCTCACATGGTCTGTATCGGACCTTTTGTCAAGTACCTTCTTTCTAATGCTCTGTGTGGATGTGTATGTTGAACTTTGCGGTTGGTCACGTTTTCCCACTTATGATGAAAAATAAAATTGGCTTCTCACATTATCTTTTCCACCCTTAGCGTCACTAAACACATCATCCAGACTGCAGAAGTGTCTGGCGTGTGTGAATCAGAGAGCTGGAGACTTGACACACTTTGTCGCCAGGAAAATGTGGTAAATTAAATCTAGAACAAAACAAAATGTTTTCTGCACTTCAGCTGAGGCCCAGCTTTTCATCAGGCCTATCTGCATATTAATATTGGTTTTGGTAACCTGGATACAATTCTTTAAAAAGGCATTACATTGCTTTTACTGTACTGTACTTTTGCTGCAGTGCCTCTCATTACATCAAAATCATCACTTTTACATTATTTTAATGTTCCTTTTGTGAAATAAACTTAAATGCACATTAATATGTAAAAACAGTAGATGGAGGGAGATAAACAGCATGGATGTAAGATGCTTGACCAGCTGGGAAGATCTGATGTCAGTAAACGTCTCACCCTTCTTAGAGGACAATGTTTTTTTGCCACGTCCTTTCCCTGGACAGGTGTGGATGCAAATGGACCTCATATAGTGGACACAGGCCCAGGGGACCACAACATTACCACAACAGATGAAACATTAGCAAAAAGGACACGTGACAACCCAAAATACACACGGTGAGCAAGAAAGACCAAGATGACACAGACCAAAATGAGTCGACCAAAAAGAGACGCAACCTCAATGAATGCAGGCAGAAAATGACCACAGATAGATTAAAAATATAATGATGATGGTCAAAAGTGACCAAAAGGAGCAACACCGTGACTAAAAATGGCATATGATGGCCTCGTTTGTAGTCATGTCAGGTTTTGTGTTTTCATATTTTCATGGTGGTTGAATGTGTGTCACATTATCAGCAGTCAACGATGATTTGTCCATGTTGCACAAGTGTCGGACTGCATTCTATGACCTTTGACCTTTGTGCGGTGTGATACTGGAAACAGAGCAGAACAAATACCAACACTCACTGTTTTCAGAGTGAGTTGACAAAATATCCTCATGTTAACAACGTTCCCCCTGAATTTTTACAAAAAAGTGTCCTCACTGTACTGAAAAGTAATGTTCTTTCTAAAATATCTTTACCTAACCTAACTCCCACTGTGTCCTCTCCTTAATAAAAGGCAATAATTTCTGATGTCACATGTTCTCATTTCTTAACAGTCTCCTCACACTCAAGGTTTTCAACCTACAGGTCGATTCTGTGCTGCTGGTCTGCAGTGAGGGAAGTGAGGTGAGTCGTCCAGCCTCAGAGGTCAGAGGTCATGGAGCATCTTTTGGATCCCTGTGACGATGTTAGGAGCAGGAATGGAGCTGCAGCAGCAGTCAACAAGAAAACCCTCTGCACTGAAGAAGAGTGTTTTTTTTCAATTTCAGCCACAAATTACAAATTTCAACATATTTCTAAACACTTTGTCACAAAAATAAGTAGAAGAAGAAATCAAGGAAACAGTAAAATGTGTCATTTTAAATGGCGAAGAGCGTGTGTGTGTGTGTGTGTGTGTGTGTGTGTGTGTGTGTGTGTGTGTGTGTGTGTGTTTCAATGCAGCTTCTTCTCACTTATGATAAACAACAGGGAATACTATCAGTGCATCACAATAAAAATAATACATTTTTAGATAAAAAATATTTTGTTTTATGGTAAATTATACACATTCTTTAAAACAAAATCTATCTATATATATTTCAATTATTATACTTCTGAAATCAAGCTACTGCCACAAGAATGTAGGTCAGCGTATATGTAAATGAGAAAGGTCAGATGGCGTGCGCTGGGGTGGCTGACCTCTGACCTTTGACCCTTTCAGTGCTGCTTCTTCTTCGACAGCTGATGACAAAAGAAACCCTGCAGGCATCAACAGCTGGATTCAAAAAATTGTATTGCCACTGGATTGGAAAACTTTCATATTTTACAGTGATCATTTACACTTGTTGGAATGTTTAATTTCCAGCTCCTATACATTGACTTCCCAGCATGCATTGGTTTACAACTTATTAAATCATTTCATTTCCTTCACATCAAAAATTGGAATGCTAAACTCCATAAATGTTAATTTTGAATTCAGTTCCTTTTCCCAGACACTTGGTATTTAAATGTTTTGTGAGAGCAGCTTCAGATGTTCTCTTTGTACTGAACCAAAATAACTCTGCAGCTGTAAGTTATTCATGTTGAATAAACTCTTTAAACTCAGAAGTTTGACACAATTTTCTCTTTGATTTTCTCTGCTGCACGCACATAAGCTCATGTCACTTTGTGTAAAACCTTACATGGTTTAAAGTAAAATAGTTCAGATATAAGGAAAGTCTGGAACAAAAACGTGTCCACATATCGAGAACAATCACAACAACAGCCTTACAAAGACATGTAGAAATGAAAAATATGCACATGGTGTTTCTCTACCTCGAGTTTCTTTGAGGAAAAACCTGGCGACAGGATGCTCTTTCAGTCTGTTTTGGCACATACATCAGCTCTATAATAATCCTCTGTCATCTCCACTTCAACCGTGTGGAGATGTGAAATATTAATGCAGTTCTTCCTCGTCTTCCTCATCTTCCTTTTCTTCAGGTCTTTGATCAGAGGTGCGAGCACTCGGAAACCCTCGGCCTCAGTCCGCAGCCGTCACGCCGAGATAGTTGGAACCATTTTCATGCCGAGAGGAAATCAATAAATCAAATGTTATGATTAAAAGAGCAGCAAGGCAGAGAACATGAAATAATCATGCAGGGGGGAGGAGGAGGAGGAGGTGAACCCCCTCCTTTAGTGGGGTAGTTAATGAATGACCACTGTGTGCTGTCGGCCTGCTCCACTAACCTGCTGCTCCACATAATTCCTCTTCAGAGGCTGTGAGTGAGGAATTATTATTCCGTGTGACAACACGATACTATATGAGTTTAAAAGAAGCTGTTGTATGTGTGTTCAAAAATGTCTGGCACATAAAATATTGTTCTTGAAAAAAGTTACTTAGTTAAATAAATGTGTGTTTTTATCCAGAGAAATTGTTACAGAATAATGAAACAGTTCAATTTTATTTTAAAAAATTGAACACCTGTTGGGACTGTGCCAAACACCTGAAGTAGGGGGTTGAGGGAAAATGTATTTGTGTGTAATGAATTCATAATTGTGTTTTGTGCACTTGCAATGGTTTTCTCAGCCCACTATTAATTGTCTAATTTTGGTCTTTGTGTTTACCTGCTCAGTCCTTTGCAGTGATTAAATAATAAAAGTTATTTCAGGATCCAATGTGATGTACAGCTGGTTTTATGAAAGCACCTCAGTGTTTACAAACAGGTTGATATAAAGTACTGAAGTAAGCGCAGGGAATAAATATATATACAGTATATACAAATATGGGATATTTAGACTCCCCTAAAATGTGAATTTGGCCATTCTGCGTGTGAGTAGTGATCAGAGGTAGAAGATGTGCGAGCATTCCCCCAAATATGACACAATGGAATGTTTGATGCTTCAAAAGTCCCATTGACAGTTATATTTCTAATGCCGTTGGCATAAACAACACGGACACATGCTGAATCAGCAGGCAAACGCACCAAAGGAAAACAACAATTCTCTCTCAAGCTCAGTTGTTAATGACTGTTAATGAATTAAGTAGGAGGTTTGGAAGCTTTTGCTGCTGATCCAAGATTTACAGTAACTAATCAAAACAGTCGGATCCCTTTTTGCTTTTTTAAAACTGACTGCAGTGTTTAACTGATAACATGAAGTGTTGAGTGTCTTTATAAAGTGGAACCAAATAAAAACAATAAATCATGTATTATTTTATTTATGTTTCCTTAATTTCATATGAAAAAAATTAACATGAATACACATTTTTATAGTTGTCTTTGGGGCTGTGCATGTGTGTTTATACAGCGTGATAGAACACACACACACACACACACACACACTGTTCGGCAGCGTTAACTACTGTGCACGGTGAGAAGTGAAGCTGCCCTCAGATCACGGAGAGGAAACTGAGCTCACATGGAAATTTATCACTAATATTGATTTGAATTAGCATGAGCTGCCTCTGCCCGTGGCCATGTTCTCTCTGATGTTTGTGAAAACGTGTGTGTGTGTGTGTGTGTGTGTATTACTCTCAGCTGCTGTGTGACTGAAGTGAGTTTAATAAAAGAACAAGATGAGCCTTTTAAGTATCCTAATTACTATATATATATAAACTGATATATAAAATCTGTTTTTTTATTTTAGTTAGTGCCATGTCGAACCCCCCTGTTTAATATACGTAAAACATTCATCTTTTAAGTTTTTGAAAACAGACTGACTTAATTTTAAAGTGTGCTATATTTTTGATACAGTGATTATTTGTAAACTCATGTCATCATAATGTTAAAACTTACATATTATGACATATACATATATAGACATATTATTAATTTCATGGTTTAGTTATTTTAAATATTTTATTATTTTTCTGCTGTAACTTTGACCTGACCAGATAACTTCAAAATATGAAAAACGAAAGAGATTATTATATATTATTATTTTTGGTGTCTGATTCATAACAAATTTAAAAGTAACATTTTTTATATTGACAAATTTTAATTCCAATTGCTTTTGATCCAAATTCTATCCAAAATTCTAGACTTGTTTTAATATTAAAGAATTTGTAGCTGTTGCATGTTGTGTGATATTATCAGTTTTAACAGTTTCTATAATCATGGTCACATTTGCTGTGTATGTTGTTTACTGCTTATGTCTAATTTGTTCTTCTGCTCTATATGATTATTGTGCGGATTAGTGAATGTGGACATCAGATTTTTTTTTCACTGTTTTGCTCCTTTATGTCTCTCTGTGTGATTTATGCTTTGTGTGATGTTATTGTTTTGGCTGTAGCTGACAAATTCATCCATAATGCCCAAATTCATGAAGGCTTGACATGAAAGGCTGCAGAGTGAGTGTTTATTTAGAGCTGGAAACTCAGCGATTATGGCGTGTGCTCACATTTGAATACAGCGGGTCGGCTCCGCACGCGGCCATTGTGTTCCCATTACAAGCTGATTTCACGGCCAACAGAACTGCAACAAAAGAGGCAGCAGGTCCGAAAAGTTTGAAAAGACTTGAAGAGAATAGAGGAGGAAGAGAGGAGGAGGAGGAGGAGGAGGAGGAGGAGGAGGAGGAGGAGGATGCAGGAGGGAGGGTGGGGGCGAGGGGCAAAAGAAGAATAGAGGCAGGATGATAGAGCCTGCTGTACTTTTTAAAAATGATTTTTCTCTATGGCTAAAAACAGGCCGCAGTTATTATCTGATCACATTCATTTCTTTATATACATCTTCTCCTGCAAATATCTCAAACTCTAAAAATACTATAAATATATGATTCATCATAGTACATTCATATGTATGTACATATTACATATTACACTACATTTTCAAATGTCCAACAAAACTTAAAAAATATGTACATGTTTACTGTGTTTTTGTGTTTCTACCCCTTTACATTTCTGCATATCCCACACATCTGTAATATTTCCCAGTGTATCTGTTTACTGTACTTGAATACAAATCTTCATTGTGGGCATATGTTATTATAATCATATTTTGATACAGTTTAATGTCCATGTATGTTTGTTTGTTTGTTTATAAATATTATTTCATCTTCACATATTTACAGGGTTGCATATCTGTCGCAAAAATCCCTATAATTATGTGCATGTATGCTTATATATGTGCTGAATTTTTCAGTAAATTCCAGAATTATAATTTTTATCATTATACAAATCCGTGTAACATCCTGATATATGGATGTATTATTTTCAACATTTACATCATTTTACCTATAACCTTTTTTTTTACATGCCTCTTTTATCTTAATATATCTAAATATATTTATCTAAACATACTTATATTTTTCATATGCTTGTCAGAATAAAATCCAATGGTCTCTCCAATTATTATCTGCACACTGTAAATCAGTCTATTCTGTATTTACAATATAACATAATATAATATATGCATATAAATCACTTGCGCTCTTTACATGTTTATTATTTCTATTTAATATAAATGCCTATGAATAACTCCTAACTGGGTAATTCTCTGCTCAATATACAATATGCAAAACTACTCATACGTATTTAAGCATCTGTAAAGTTTTTAAAATTTATTTATACATTTATTTTTAGTAGTTTCACCTGTAGACATAATAAATCTCTTTTATCACCTCAAACCACATGTTTTAAAATGCATCATGTACAATCTATGTCTTTAACAGACTATGCCTCAGTTTAGTATATTGGTGTAAATCTGCAAGATATATGTAAATCAAATGGAATATTTATTTCATGTTTACTTATTAGCATCTGTATGTATTGAAATGTAGCTCTTTAAAGTCTATATGGTATCTGCTTATTACATATATGTAAGTCAAGATTCTCTGTATTTCTGCATGTCCCTCTCACGCCATCACTGTGGCGTTTATGTTTAACCCCAAACATGGCTGCCATGAAACACCAAAACGCAGTGAACACGACTCACCAACCACTGCAGGCGAAGGAGGAGGAGGAGGAGGAGGAGGAGGAGGAAGAGTTTACAGCCGGACAGATGGACCCCCATCCAAAAACTGCTAGGTCATTTGGAGTGAGAGAGACAGAGGGATGACGCTGGTTATGTTGAGAGGGAGAGAGAGGGAGAGTCAGCGGGACATATGTGAGGCAAAGCGGAGCGGGGTTTGTCACTAACGCCACAGATTAGCATGTGGTCTCCAGCACAAAGCTGCAGATCAATACTGCTGCTCTGTACACAGCAGATGGCCCGGGAGAGAGAGAGGGACACACACACACACACAGAGAGAGAGAGAGAGAGAGAAGTGAGAGGAGGAAGCAGGAGGAGGAAGTGTCCTGATCAACCTGCAGATCTGCAGCTTCAGTCACATTTGCTGCTGCTGCTGCTGCTGCTGCTCGAGTCCACACACAGCAAATATGACCCACCGCCGCAAATCGCAGGAACCCACCCTGCCACTAACTTCTGTTCCGCTTTCATTTGATTTCAAAAGTTTCTCCCAATCTTAGAATGATCTTTGTCATGTTTTCATTGATGCATCTGATGATCTGAGTCGCTTCGATTTTATTGTCTTGCCTTGTTGCTTTTATTAAACTAATGACACTTTGGGCTCATGTGGAAATACACTGGTCATGGTGCATTTTAACAGATCTTGTAAAAGTTTGAAAAGCAATTTAATGTGATTTAGGGTTATGTGTTTTAGTTTTTAGAAGCTGTCAGAAGAGTTGATAATTCTCTGCGTTTATTGTTAAGGTATTTTGGTCTCTTTAAAATGAGAGGGTAAAATCATTTAGACCACAACTTAATATAATACATTTCACTACGGCTTAACCTTAAAAATAGAGAAATTCAAACTTGTAAAAGTAAAATTCATGCCAGAGCTGCAGGTACCTAATGAAGAGGCCAGTGAGTCTCCTGCACATACAATTCTTTAAAATGTAAAATTTAATTTTAAGTGTTAAAACACAAACTTGATTTATAAATTACATATCCAAAATCTTAAACTAATCTATATAGTAAATAATATTGCCAGCTATACATGTCAAGATTACATTGTTATGAATAATTATAATTAGTTGTGTATGTGCAATGCAAAGGTTAAAAGCAGAACAATAGCAGTATATAAACAGGAAATAAGCATCAAGAGAAAATGAAAAATACTACAGTTCAATGCAAATTTAATTAGTAATAGTAAAACAAATACACAATCATGTAGTATATACAACACACAATAACAATTTAATTGTTGGCACTCTGCCACAAACAAAACAAGACAAAAAATAACAATGGGGAGTGTAGGGAGAATTACGTTAAATTATGTTAAAATGCTTGTAATGATAAAAAAAGTAAGAACAGAAAATAAATTAAGATATAGAAAATAAATAAAAGACATAAAACTGTGAGTTTGATTTTAATTTGTGATGTAACTGAGTATTTTAATTAATACAGTAAAGACAAAGTGACGAGTTTATTTCTATAATGCAATTATGCAAGTAATTGACTTTTCTAAAAAATCTGTTTAAACCAATTTAATTCTGTGCATTATTTTAATAACTGGTTTTTATTCCTTTATTTCATCGTTGCCTTTGGTAGTTTCAAAATAGAGACATTTTTGGTTTCAATTATTTAGAATCAAGAAAGAGAATAAAGCCAATACATACATATTTCTTCTTTACCATCAGTGACACAAGAACTCGCCACAGAGTTTGAAACGAGCTAATGATTAGTCAGTCGCAGTTAATCTGCAACTGTAAAGTCTGCACACAACTGAGTGACCAAACATTTGCCCTCAGGTTTCCTCTGATTGTAACATTCAAATTCCTCCTCAGATCAGGTTCAAACAACGACATTCTGCTCAAATTAGATCACACTTTAAATTTATACCATAAAATAATCTACATCTATTTTACTTTTGGTTTTTTGATGTTGTTTTTTTTTTTTATTGTGCGTCGAATGTTTGAGGAAGCTGGTGATAATCCATGTTAATCCCATTACAAAACTTAAACCAACCGTGAGCACATCCCACTAACAAGTGTTGTACGTATCCAAAGCTGGACATATCTTGTTAATCTCCTGTTGTCTGAAGACCATTAAAATCAATAATCTGCACCGTTGCACTTGGTGGGTCTTACACCCAGAGCACCAAATGTGAATGAATCCACCATTAAATAAATACAAACGTTGTGTTTGAGTAACGTTGTTCAGCTGTGCTAATTAATTACAGGACATCTGTAAAAAGAAATAAACATTTAAATAAAGCTAATTATTTAAAAAAATAAATGTATATAAAAAAATTTGATGAAGTTGTAAGGTAGGATTCATTTACACAGGAGATTTCTGTGTGTGTGTGTGTGTGTGTGTGTGTGTGTGCAGTATTGATTTGTTTACAGCCTGCCACTCATGTCTCTCTCAGTATTTGCAACCGTTGGACAGTTGACCTGTGATAACACTGAGGACAGTCACTGGGAAACTGTAAGGCCTTGATTGCAGCTTTGTGCCAAAGACTCATGGGAGATGTAGTCATTTAAATGTTCACATTTATTGTCAGAATTGTGAAATTAATCATCTGTCAGACTCCAAACTGTGTGATTTCCTGTGTTTCAGACCCCCTGCCCCCAGCTGCTCCTTTACAGTCTCCCCTCCCTTGTCTCCTGAACATTCCCCATCTGTCCTAAATCCTGCATTTTCTACATTTGCGACCACACAGATCTTCAGGTACATCTGGTGCCATACATCGATTCCTCCCTCTCCAAATCCACCTCATGGTCTTCTCCCCTTCCTTAATCTCCCATTTCCACTGTCCTCCACCTCCTCGTCCATCTGCATCTCCTCGGCCTCCTTCTCATAGTCTTTCTCATTTTTCTTCAACTTCTTCACCTCACACTTTCTCTCTCCATCACATTTCTCATCTCCCTACGTTGTGGAACTTACTTGTGAAACTTTTAACAACGTGCACACAGACAGACAAACAGACAGAGAGACAGGTTGTCCCTCAGCAGACCCCCTGCCTGTCTCTCTGACAGCTGATCAAAAGGAGAAATTGGGTCAGGCTTCTGTCCTCCTGTCCTTAATTACACAACAGTCTTTAAACAAAGCAACATCTGCCCAATTACCCATCCTCCTCCTCCTCCTCCTCTTCCCCACCTCCTCCGCCATTTCTTCTCCTTTATCCCAACAACCTCCACCTCATCATTCCGGCAAAGTGAATTTTGGAACATCATTTAATAATAATAATTTTCAAACTTTTGTAAAACTTGGTAGCGATTTCACAGCTGGTCAGCTGGTGGTAGTACCAAAGCAGAGACATTCCCTGTAATAAAAAAAAGCATTGACACTGAAACCTGGATCAGGTATCGGGGTCTAATATTGCTCATACTCATGAAACGTCTCCAATGCTGCAGCTCTGAAGGAAAGGTAGGCAGGTGGGAAAATGCCTGAGGTCTGTGGCCTCTTTTAACACAACTGGCGAAGACAAAGTTAAAGTCGGCTGCAAGCTCAGCTCTCCTAGTCTTAATACCCAGTTAATCTTATGTTTCCTCTAAATTGTTTTAAACATGTTTAATATTTAGGGACTGACATTGGTGACAGCCAGGGGAGACCTGCAGCTACAGCTTCCACCTTTCTTTGCAGTTATTTATCTCCATATTTCTTTGTAGACTCTACAGTCTGTGATGTCTCCATCCTTTTTCTCTTTTCCCTTTGTTCTTTTCAGCAAATGTTGCTCTATGTTTGAAACACTATGTTGACAAAGGAAGTCCTCCTATTCTCACAGGATTTGTGGACCGGTTTCCATCAGAGCCTCCAGTCATTAGCTGTGAGGTCCTTCCAGATTGTCAGGGACTAGAAATGTGTGACAGCTGGTGGAAACGTTAAGTGTGAAGTGTCCAGCCTTTGAATGTCTTCACGTGTGTCCCCACTGCTATGTGGACCTCTCATCAGCTTAACTGTGCTGTGGATTCATGAGGTTTTTACTGTCCAACAAGTCGAACAAACAGTTTAGTACTTAAATGTAAGAACTTTTACTTTTACTCAGCGGTTTCAGGGCATCCATAAAATTAATGTTTATTTGGGATGGCGCTTTTCCCTGATACTGAGTAACAAACTGCATAGTTTTTTTTGCAAGCCAGAAAACATAAATTTCTATTTTTCTAAAACAAAACATTCTTATTAATATCCCATGACTGATCTCACAACTTTTAGATGAAATCACTGACTTGTAACATACATAGAACATAAACTAAATATCTACAAAAGCAAGACTTTCGAATGTTCTTTTGTGACAGGTTTTTGATATCAGGCGGGTTATTTGTTTAGATAATTATCAGATTAATCAGTTCAGATTGTTTTTTTCTAAAGACGTTAGCTTGTTTTTTAGTCCCAGAACTTCATTGTTCTAGTTTCACTTTCACTGCTTTTTTCATTACAAAAAAGTTTATACCATCCGCATCCACTGCACTGTTAAGCCAGACATCTTGATTTGACTTAAAATTTAGAGATAAGTGATGGTCCTAAAAATGTAAGTGATGGATAAAGGAGAAATTGATTCAGTTGATTAAAACGAATTTGAAAGCTGAATTGGCCAGGATTTTCTGTTTATTTGAATATTTTTTATTTGATTGAGTATTGACTATTTAAGTTGTGAAAGCTCACATGTTTACCCATTCACATACAAATGTATTAAAATGCGTCCATATGCACAGCACTAAAGAGAGACATTTGCGAAAACATCTCACCCAACAGCTAGTGACTGAAAAATGGAACATATAGAGCCACATATTTCACTCAGGGCTTGGTGGAGACCAAAAACCGAGCTAAAATAAAATTTAATAAATTAAAATGAATGACACAAATATCAGACATACATGAACTCCATGAATGTTATTAATGGTACATAATACTTCAAAATAATAAAAAAATATCAAGCTAACAGTCAGTAGCTAATCAAGCCAGTGATGTGGATTTCTGCAGTGTGAAGTCATCAAAGTGAAAGTTCACTGTGTAACAATATGTGCAGCAGAATATCAGGTTCTAAGTAGCTGAAAAGAATAAAGAGAAAGGTTTAATATTTGGACAATTGATTAATTTAGAAATGAAGAAGAAAACATCATATGTTATACAGTCACATCTGTGATCATGGACTTATGAGCCATGCACTAACAAAACCCATCCATCAAAATTCAGTATCATGGGGGCAGAAAATAGACCAAACAGGGTTTTAAAAATTGTTATCATTCAAATTAATATTAGTGTACTATTAATCACTAAATTTATTAATTATAATCCTTTACAGTATATAAACATATGCATAGTATGTTGGTATATTTTGCTGTAAAACCCATCTGTAACTATATTGTAATGTTATAACTGATTAATAATAATTTGTGAATGAAGCTTTGATTTAAAAAATCAGCAATGAAGATGTCTTTTCCATGCTATGAATTATCCTTGATTTTTCTGTTTCCTTGTCTCACCACATGTGACTAATAGCAATTCTCCCTGCAGTCCCCAAGCCAATCAATCTGCCAACATTGTTCTTTAAATATCACTGTTTCTGTCATTGTGCCGTTCAGATTGTGCAACCCATCTCCAGGAATGACAATCAGACATGTTGGTCCTAATCTCCCATCTTCTATCATCCGGTTAATTTCACCACAACCTGTGGTGAAGTAAGCCTTTCACTGTGGGTGAAACATTAATAAATAAACCTGGAGTCAAAAAAAGTGAGACATTTTGTTTGATTGTCAGGCCAGAAAATCTATAAAAATAAAAACATACCAAACTAAAATAGACAAAAATACAACATGAATCACATTCTAATCATTATCTAAAATAGTATTTAATAGAATCCTAGAAGGTTAACATGTTACAAGTGAAAAATATCTGCTCGTATTGTTGTAAGGTCTTTTATTTTGAAATTACAACCCACTCTGATGTCACTTTTATGGTTGCTTGTGTGTGCAGCACATTACACAGGATGTAGAATTATCAGTAATTTAATTGAGTCTGATTGTTTTTGTTGTTGTCTTTATTTCTGTTATTTTATGATGATGGATTAGGGAGCGAGGCAGACAGAGTTATTTAGCAGTCATTTGTCCTTGGAAGTGTAATGAATTGTGAAGTGAACAGGCTACAGGCCATAATGCTCTTTCGCTGCTGCTCCCTTACTCACCACTCCACCCAGAGTCTGTCGATAACGTCCCAACACACACCAGCACAACATTTCCACTGCAGCAATCTGCACTCAACACTCCGGCTTACACAGCTGCAAACATGTGGCCAAACATCACACGCAGTTCAAACTAAAATCTTGTGTGGTTTTTTCCTGGATTGTCAGCGGCCTCATTTCATGTTACACTTTGTGTCATGTCATGACATGTCACAGGACATAAAGTCGCATCCAGTTATGTCCTGCCCTAACCTGGCGTGTCACAACATGACATGTTGTTGTAAGTTGTGACACGAAGTGTTGTTATAAATCATTTGAATTTTATACAAGTTACAAAACTAGATAAATGAAATCCAGTTAAACACATCCAAGTAAACCTAAAAATTATTTATTCTAGTATAATAAGTGAATCCTAAACATCTTAAATTAGCAATTAATTGAAAGGGGAAAATAAAGTCAGCTGGTCCAAACAATGGGATGACTGGATTAGAAGTGTTCCAGCGAAAGAACCTTATTCCACCTGAAAAACACCGGGGTGAAAGCATCACGAGTTAGGTGCAAATGTTTGCATCACCTAATTTTGAAATAGCAAGAGTAAAACAAAGTTTTCCATCAACATAATATTTATCTTTATTTGCATGTCCAATTGGTACAAATTAAACTTGTTTTAAATAAATTAATTTAATTTAATATTTAGAATTTTATTGCATCTCTTTGTCTTCACTTGTTGACATTGTTGTGATGATAATAAAGAGACATGTGCATAAAAACTATGTTGATGAAAACTAAATTGTTTTACCATTTCAGAATAAGTGGATGGAAACTTTTCCACCTAAATATTTCGAGTTGGGTCATTTTCAACAATAAATTTATTCTGAAGCACAAGGTTTGTGTCAATAGTTCAGTTGGGTTCCCACTGTCATTTATATCTTGTACATGTTGTTTCCCAACAAATTATGGGATGGTTCTTTATATCACGCCAGAAACATTTTGGCATGTCGTGTTGCTTCATCTCATATCGTAAATTGTCATTGAGTGGGTCGTAAAATGGCAGGATTGGACCATGTCTTGTTAATTATGTAGGTTGTGTTTTGGTGATACTGTTACTATGGGGTATTACATGAATTTAGTTAAATTTAAAAGCCCCGTTTAACATCGTTATCTTCCTCCAAACAAACTAAAGTAAACTAAACCAGCACAGATACTCCAAAAAGTTTAATTTTTTAACTCTTGCTGCTGCATTTGTGTGCTGGGAAAAAGTCTGACAGACAGAATTTGCTGGAAACAGTTATGCTTTTGTCATGTGTTATGTCCTGTCACCTTCCTTGATCCCAACAATCAGAGGCAGTAGGTGATGAGACAGGAGCTGAGATGAGATCAAATTTTAATGATCCCTGTGGGCAAATTGCTTCTTTGCTGCAGCAAAGAAGCAGCAGCCTCCCGTAACAAAAGGCTTCCCTGATGAAATTAGTGAATGGATGTTTTGAAGGTTAAAGGACATTCAAATACAGACGGACTAAAACATCAGAATAAAAGGACGCTTTAGATTTAGTGCCTAGAAAATTGTGTTAGATTAGAATTCTACAGAATGGTCCATTTAGTGGCTCCTCTGGTGCTTTCAGTTGTGTCGCATGAACTTCATGAATTCTGCCTATGTGATTTTGAATGGTTGATTTTTCCCAGACTGATAATCACTTTAGGAACTTTTTGTTGTTTTCTTTAAACTAATTGGGCAACTTTAATCTGCTGATGAAAATGTGATCCAAGCCATATTGTTGTGACATGGTCAGGTATTTTAATCAATGCCAAAAAACGACTTAGATTACTTAGAACTTCAGATTGTAGAAATTAATTTTCCAGTGTAAGGATAAATTTATCATAAAAGCCTAGAGGCGCAATGCATTCAAACGCATTGATCTTAGGATATGGAGCCATGAACACACATTATATTCAGAATGATATTACAAAAATAAAGTTTAATATGTGTACGTTTGTGTGAATGAGTACACTGGTGTTATATGATAAGATTATTATGGACATACCCTTGTCGCCAAGTCCCTCACAGTAATACTGAAAAAGCATAACACAATAATACCATATGTTTCCTCCAGCCCCTGTCCTCCCATCAGAGTCGCCGATTGGCCGGCGGCTCACTGCACCCCGCCCTCTACAACCCCTGCCCGTCGATCTGATTGATCCGCCGCTCCATCAGTCAGGCTGGTCCCAGCGCGCGCGCCCCCCTCTCTCCCGCCCCCCCGCAGCAGCAGGTTGGGTTGAGCGGTCGGGTAGGGGACCGTGGACAGCTCCCGTCTGAGGAGCAGAGTAACGCAGGAGGAGGAGAAGGCTTGACATGGGGGAGCCGCCGCACAGGCCCGTACGGTCGAGATAGAAACAGTGTTTATGTGCTCACACCGGGGACAGTACACAAAGACCGCGAGCTGGACAGGCCTCCGGGGGACCCGGAAACAACCGAGGGAGCGAGGCAAAAAACAAGGGGGGAATACGGCCACTGACCCATCCCGGCGCGTCGGGGAGAAGCAGCGAGAGAAAGGAGGAGAGCAAGGAGAGACGATTCCGCTCGACCTGATGGACTGAGAACAGATGAATGAAGACTGCCTACACTAACGCCTATCGATGCCTGGCCAAGGACCTGGACGCTTACGCCATGAACACGGACATGACAATGGACGGCATTGGCAGCCTGCATGGCGGGGTGGCCGTGAGCTCCGTGGCCCCTGACGCGGAGCTGATGAGCGGCCACAGCCCGCACCACGACCGCGGGGGCTCAGTGGGGGGACCCGGGGCGGCGGCGGCGGCAGCGGCGGCGGCGGCGTCCACTCTGCGGATACACCAGGACCTGGCCGTCGCCGCCGCGTCATCCCGCTCGGCCATGGTGTCCGGCATGGCCACGATACTGGACGGCAGCGGGGAGTACCGGCCGGAGCTGTCGCTGCCTCTGCACCACGCCATGAGCGTGCCCTGCGACACGTCCTCTCCCGGGATGGGGATGAGCGGCACCTACACCACCTTAACGCCGCTGCAGCCGCTGCCCCCCATCTCCACCGTGTCGGACAAGTTTCACCATCACCACCACCACCACCACCACCACCAGCGGCTCTCCGGGAACGTGAGCGGGAGCTTCACCCTGATGCGGGACGAGCGGGGGCTGCCGGGCATGAACAACCTCTACAGCCCCTACCACAAGGACCACATGTCCGGGATGGGTCAGAGCCTGTCCCCGGTGCTGGGCAACGGCCTGGGCTCTATACACAACACCCAGCAGGGTCTCCACAATTACGGCACGACGACGCACGGCGGCCACGACAAGATGCTGAACTTCGACGCGCACCACACCGCCTCCATGCTGGCCAGAGGGGACCACCACCAGCACCGAGGCCTCGGTGGCTCGGCCGTCGGCATGATGCCGCACCTGAACGGCATGCACCACCCGGGGCACCCGTCCGCCTCCGCGGCGGGTCACCACCCCCACCCCCATCTCCAGTCTCCATCCACGGGCCCGTGTTGGCTTCCACCCGGGAAAGACCGCCCTCCTCCTCGGGGACGCAAGGGGTGAACAGTTCGGGACAGCTGGAGGAAATCAACACCAAAGAGGTTGCGCAGAGGATCACGGCCGAGCTGAAGAGATACAGCATCCCTCAGGCCATCTTCGCCCAGAGGGTGCTGTGCCGCTCCCAGGGGACCCTCTCGGACCTGCTGAGGAACCCCAAACCCTGGAGTAAACTAAAGTCAGGACGGGAGACCTTCAGGAGGATGTGGAAGTGGCTGCAGGAGCCCGAGTTTCAGAGGATGTCGGCCCTCAGACTGGCAGGTAGGAGCATCACCGCGCTGACGGTGTCTGGCTTTCGGGGCACACAAGATCCGTTTCAACAAAAACCACTTTCCCGCCCTCTCGTGTGCTGCTTTGACTTGTTGTTGTTGTTGTTTTGACGTTTCCTCGTGTCTCCGCTGCAGCACAGCGCCTCAAATTATATATTTAGAATCACTGTTGTTCTGATTACCATTATTGATCAATAACAAAAAGAGATCAATAGGAAATGACAAGGTCATGGGATTTCCCTCCACTGGTTCTTCCCCCGCCCTCTGTCTCTGGGAGGGTTTATTTTTATGCCCCTGCATGTTTGAAAACACTGCAATTTACTAAATATTCTTTATCGAGTTCCATATTTCGTCCATAAATAAAAACGCCATATTAAGACGTTTTAAATACAGAAGGGATTTTGAGTGATCTCTAAATGTGGATTTCCTGCACAAAATGAAGGGAATCGTTTAGTGTGGTCTTAATAAACATTTGAAATGTGGATTCTGGGCGTTTGCTGTAATCACAGGGATTAAATTATTCAGCTATTGTTATTTCTGTTATTATTCCCTTCAAGGCCCGTTGTGTTGTTATTGTATTAACTGAGGGAGACGTGCGAGAAAAATCCGGAGCAGACAGAGAGAGGAGGCCCGAGGAGGATTTATGTCTGATTGTGAGGAGCTTGAAGCGATCAGGAGGCAGTGACACAAACACCAGGGTTTAGAATCAGTGGATCTGCTGCCCCCTCTAGTGAGGAACCGGGTTTCTGTCCCAACCAGCAACCCTCTATTGTCTGCAGGGGGGGGGGGGGCACAGCAGCAGCCCGGAGGATGGGACAAAATGAGGAGGAGAATAAAACCAGGATCATGTGGCCTTTATAGGGATCGTGTTGGGACCACAGTGGGCTTTAGTTTGTTTGTGGTGAGTTTATAGTGAGATTGTATAATTTGTAATGCACTTAACAGAGATGTCTTGTTGTTTGGCATCCTGTAGGACATTTTTGAGGAATAAAGTTCAGGCTTAATGTGAAAAAAAAGGCTTTAACATTTGCAAATAAAAATATTACAAATCTAAAACAATATGGTCGAAATGACGAAGAATCATACATTTTGTATTACCTGCCGACGACAGGAGTCCACCCTTTTAATCTGGTAATTTAAAAATGTTGACTTGTTTTTAAAAAGCGAGTAACAGAAGTAACAGAAACATGTTTATTTCAGTTACAGTGAAATTCCAAATCTTTTACATCCATATGATGTGAAAGGTTGACTACATTTGACTGAAACCCATTTAGTACCACAAGAATTATTACTGAATAAGCAATTGCTGCAAGAAGAGTAACATTTGGACATTATGGTCTTCATGAGCGTTACAATAATTTTCTGGTTAAAAACAACAACTGCACTTTGACTTTGCTTCACAGTTTTATTGATTCTACAGCGAGTAGAACACCAGTAGTTGCTGACTTTGAGTTTCAATGTGCAAAACTCTACAGGTTTAAAACTACAGTCAGAAAATTTACATAATGTAAAATGTGAATTACCTTTTAAATCATTATATTTGATGCTGTTACCTGAAAACCATGTATGGTGATTTTGGTAACATGGGTAGAGGTAATTAAACCTTTGATAATCCATCAAATTACCCCCAAAATATTGCCACAAATCTCCAATATTCAGTATAACTAAAACAGAGCAGCTTAATTCTGATTTGATGAAACATTTAACCTGAAACAAGTTACTGAACCTAGAGCAGAAAAAGGACTTAGTATATTTTTCCACTATATTCACTTTTTAAAACTACTTTCAGTAATATTAATATGTTTTAGTGAAATGTGTTTATACTAGTATCATTATAATAAATTAAACAATTAACCTTTACAACAAATAGTTTTTTTATGTTCGATATAATATTTGTTTGACACATTTTCAGGCCTCTCATGCAGGAAACCAGTAAAGGAAGTAAACTTGTGCTTTAAACACAGTCTAAACAAAATCTTCATGGCAAAATATGTAAAAGGATGAAAAATCAAAAGTTACTGTGTGAAGTGCCAAACTATTGCAAAATAGGGCATTAAACTGTTATTAAATTTCAAAAATTATTATTCAATAATCTTAGAAATTACTTGACTCATAAAGTATTAATATTTTTTCTGTTTTATGGATAAAAATATTGTTGATCTAGGGGGAACATTTCTTATTACAGAAGCGCAAGATACACAATTAGAACAGAGTATAAACATGCATGTTTTAAAAATGTAGGGCTAATTGTGTTAAGTTTATTTTTTGGTGTAAAGATAATCTACAAAGTCCATTCTGATGATAATAACAACCCTAAAATTACCCAATTTATACAATCAGTATGTTTGCTTTTATTGAAAATGAATCACATTTATTCACATTTATTTCTAAATTTTAATTTTTTTTCATTGACATTACTGCTATTCATTTATTTAAATTTACGTTTATAATATTCCTACACTATACCAGGAGTTTCAGGAAAATGATTGAAATATTTTTTAAACATATCTTGCCTAGTTGGATCTGCAGTGTTTGCTGCTGTATTGAGTGGTTGCATGATGTCACAGCATTTTTCATAATGTCCGTTTAGTATTGTTTGTTCTGAGATTTGTTATTGTTGGTTTTGAATGAGGAAGAAGAGGCAGTGCTGTAAATGTTTGCTGACACTAACATGGAATAGTGACTGCTGTTTTTTTCTCCCTCCTTAGCGGAGATCACACTACTGATTCTTAAAAATAAATTGTTGTGTATTTGATACAGCTTAGATCTGTTGGTAGATTTGATCCTGCACAGACCTTCATATTTTTACCTTTGTGCACGTTCTGACGTGGACGAGCTTGTCTCTGCAGAGACTGACTGTTGTTCCATTATTGGATCTTTGATTTTCGGGGGTTGGTATTTGACGATATGGGTTAATAGGAAAGGACACGGGTGACGATGGATGGAGGGTGGAGCTGGAGGAGAGCAGGGGAGCGTTCATGTGATCTGTACTCCCCTGTGTGTTGTAAAATGTCAGCGCGCAGATACACACTAAACTGCCTCGTACTCACACTGCTGCTGCATTTCCCTCTGATAGCAGGGCACTCGCTGGATGCTGTGTTTTCTTTTTCAACACATCCAGTTTCCACAAATCAAACCTCAAAAGCACTTTTGCTTCAAAAGCCCCTTTTTGGCAAATTTTCCCTTTTTTGAAAGCCGAATAATTTAAGTGTGTACCAGTAAACACTTAAATCATTTGGATGCTGAAGTACCCAAATGAATTTTTTCATTTTCCTTTCACTGTACGAAGACAACCTTTCTGCTCAGCTGTCACACATCCATGCTGTCACTCGGATGTGTAGCTAGGAAGCAGTTTGCTGCCTTGAGAAAGGTTCAGTGTGTTTTGGTGCTTCTCCAGAAGAAGCTGAAACGAATGACACTCTCTTTACGTGAACAAAGTGGGTGCTCTGTTAGGAAAAATAAAAACAGTGTGTCTCCACGATGAGACTTTTCAAGAGATTTGTTTTTTTTAGATTTGAGAATACATGAACACAAACAACGATATGTGTCTTTCTTTCTAATGTAACAGTTTACATTAACATTTAAAAATAAATTTAGGATATGATTAGATGTTCTATTAACATGTTTCACCTGAGAAAGCTGATCGGACTGTTGCTGCATGGCTAAAGGCAGGGTGAACGTATTATTTAGGTGTCATAAAACGTAAAATCCCGGAAGTTAAATCAATCCAGCAGCTTTTTATAGAGCTGAGCGTCTGTTGCTGGTTTTGTCAATAACCTACACATCTTCAGAGACAGGCTCAAAAGCTGCTACACACACTTAGCAAGACGACTGCAGCACGATGTAGGTGTGTCAAGTGTTGACATGTTTGAATTCCGTCAAATGCTGAAACATGGATGAAAAATGCGTTTATTGTGATGAATTTAGCCTCATATTGAAAGTTGAAAAAGATATTTCTTCAGCGAAATATCAGCAACATTGGCTTTGTAGCTCGTGTGTGGTAAACACTTTTTCAGCCAACACAAAATGAAAAAGTGCAACACGTTTTTATTCTCTGCATCATATGTTCTAACCAGACTAAACATTTCCTCTTAATCTTGCATCATGAGCATCTTTCTAGTGAGATTTGTTTTATGTTGCTCAGGCAGAAATTACATTTGGCTCACCTCACCATGGTGACATCAAATTGACCGTAGAAGCAGAGGGAGCTGCGCCAATAGAGCTGAGGTCAAAGGTCAGGTGTGCAACACTCTAGACAATAGACGGAGCAAATATTCCCCTGACCCTGAGATGAGCAGAGAGGAGAGATAGGAGCAGCATGGAGGGGGGGGGGGGGCTGGGAGAGGTGGGACAGAAAGCTTTTTCAGGGTTTTGCTCTTGCTGAGTCTGCTGTTGTTATCCACAATCATGTTCTCTACAAAGATAAAACACAGCCCTAAAAATACAAAAAAAAAAAGTCTTTAGGACATTTGACACGTTTAGAATTGATTTGTGACATTTGATTTCATTACTGTTGTGTATTCTTTGTGATTTTCAGCTGTTTTTTGAACCCTTAAGCTTAGTCCTACACGTGTATGTTCTGGTCCACATCCCAAGATTCAAATAAATCTGGCGTTGTTCTGACTGGCAACTGTAGCCTGATCTTAAAGAAACAATTAACATGTGCTTTTCTGACATAAAACATTTATTTTTTTCTAGCTACACTCGTACAACATTAGATCAAACACACTAGCTCGATGAATAAATGGCATCGAACCTGAGTAGTTTCCACAGAGAATTCCACCTCGACTCCATCCAACATTTTGGGATGATCGTCGTCTGTGAACCAGGCTTTACCAGGCCTCAAAACATACATACCAACATCGTTTTGGAACGATACTTTCAACCTTTACATAAGATATATTGGTCAGGTGACTACAAACCTTTGACCAGTATATACAGGACTTTTATAATTTGAAGGAATAGGACAACAAATGCACATTAGTGGACTCACTATTACTACAATGAAAGAAAACAAATCTTTGACTAATTATCTGTCTTAATACCTTGCAGGAGCTTTTCCTCTGTCTCATTTTGAATCACTTTCTTTCTCTCGCCATCTTTCTCCTCCCTTGGACCCGTCTTTCTCTCTCTTACACTCTTTTGGGGGGGAGGTATTATGTGATCGTCAGGGGAATTGAACACAAGAGCAGAGGCAGCAGCGGCCCGATGAATTATTGATGGGAATCTCGGCGTGACCCGCCTCGGTCTGCTCACTTCACTTCTTCTTCACCTCACAGTCGGGTTAACCAGGCAAAATGGAGGGAGGGGAAAAAGAGAGAGAGAGAGAGAGAGAAAGAAAGGAGGACTCCATTGTTTGCTGGAGGATACTGCCTGCCAGTGAATTATGGATGAAAAGAAAACGATGCTCAAATCAGCGTTAGAATAGAATAGCTCACCTAAAAGCTGAGTTCAAACAGGAACCATTTGCAGCAGGAGCAAAGCTCATATGGGATATTAACATCAGTACACCAGTAATGACATATTTTTAATCACAAATACTTATCTTTTTGAAAATTAATTCAAAATCACTTGTACTATGCCGTCTTTTCTGTCGCTGATCAGTTGCTGTCAATAAATCTTAAGAGTTCTTTCAGATATTTCACATTAAAAGACTAACAGCAAAAGTCTGCAGGAAGGGTTTTCACTTGGGACAAGGATGTAACTCTACCCCATGAGGAATAGGCTGAATATTCATACAGCATTATTAGTGGGATCAATTCTTAGGTTTTGTTCTTTTTATTGTATTTGCTCCAAAAACACGCTATGCTGTATCCTAACCCTAATGTCCACTTAGAGTCAAATTGTGCTGAAAATCGGAAGGACTGGACCTAAATATTTTCCACTTTACACATCCTGCTGCAAGCAGACAGAGAGTGCATTATTAATGAGCCGGACCCTGCCTTATGACACAGATTACCAGCAGTTAACAGCAGTTGTGTAGGTGTGTGTGTGTGTGTGTGTGTGTGTGTGTGTATTTGGTCTTACAGTTTCAGAGTGTGGGAATACAGTTGCTGTTGGTTTTCAGGATTTGTGTTCTGGCCTCCTGCATATTCACAGGCTCCTATCGATCTGTAATAATGGATTTTAGGCTGCTGAGAGGAGACTTTTGATGTTTGTTTGTGTGTCAGCGTGAGAAGATTTGACAGAAACTGTTATCTCTGTCTGGAAAGCTGGAAGGTGAGACAGATGTTGGGAAGTACTTGTGCATATGTTTGATTCCAGAGGGAGTTGTGTAAAGTCTGCCTAATTGCCTCAGGTGAATCAGAATCAGTGTGGAGCTGGGGGGTTGAGAAACAACTGAGCTGACCACATTTCTGTAGCTAACTGCACTCTCAGACGTCCAGCCCTTCTTAAACGTCCACCACATATCGTAAGTGGACTTATCACTTCCTTTTGTGCCTGGGCTTTACAGGAAAAGTACCATGACATGTATGTAAAGATCCGATTCGAGCACATTAATTGTGATCATGGTTTGGTTCCTATAGGTGTAGTAACTATGAGCAAAGCATCCTGCAAAAACAGCCGACATCCCTTATAAACATTACAAGTGCCAAAGTTGCATTTAGTGATATAATTTATGATTTATTTGATATTGTTAGTCAGTGTTGTTTTTGCATTTTAACTAACGACACAAAGTTTTACTAACCCTCATTTTAAACTGCTGGTAGCATGTTGAGCCGCTACCTACTGCTCCATGTTTATGGTGGTGATAACAGCCTTTGTATGGTGTGATAATATCTCAAGCAGGTGACATTGAAGGAACGATGTGAGCAGCAGTAGCTTCGGTGCGCTGTGGGCGTGGCACGTTCAGGGACAGTACAGAATGTAGGGATTCTGTGTTTGAAATCCCTCAGAGGCGATGTCCCACCCCAGCCTCACATTTATCCTGCCAAGCACCAGCCTCTTTATTAATTCTGTGACTCCAAACATCAGCTGTGTGTGTTTAGAGTCTCTGCAACCTTCACTGTAGCCCCCTATAAGAATATCAGAGGACTAGCCTAGTGATTTCTTGTTAAGACTGTCCACACCAATTATGGCGCCCCGGTGTTGTTGAAGCAGCAGAAGTGTTGCCCAGGCCGAGCGAGCGGCTCGGGTTCAGAGGAGAAAATGGTCCTGTCGCCGCTTTATTGCGCCGGTCAAATCAAACTTGACACCTGGACTCTGAGCTCGTTGAGGCAGAGCACTCAGAGAATACACACCACCACGATCAGTCAGAGTTACTATATACACACACACACACACACAGAGGGAGCTGCAGGAAGGACACAATCATGTTTATAAGATCGTCATTTTTTCATATCTTCCATTTTTACTTTTAAACTATGACATTTGTTCTATTTTCCAGTAGCTGTGTATTCGGCCTCCGGTCTAATTAATATTAGAGGTTTAGAGAAATTTTGACTATACCCCACAAAGTATAGAAGTGGACAGGATCTGAGACCTAATTTGAGTTGTGATGGTGTGAAGATCGATGAGTAGAGAACTCAGATGTTATGTCGTTTTATTTATGGACTTTTATATGAGGCACATACAGCACCTTTAAATAGAACGAGCCCACTGGAAATCACTTCCCAAAAGGCCCAAACCCGTTCATCTGTGATTTCTACAGTCACCGTTAGTTTTTATGTCTTATGTTTATAATTCCTTTTCTTACTTTTCTCTTTGTATGAGTCCTCTTTTGTCTCCTTGCTCTTATTGTCCATCCCACCCTCCAGGTTAATTAGTATTGGTGTCACAGTGCAGCTAAAATAACTCTGTCCGGAGGCTTAATGAGCAGTGTCGGGGGGGGGCCATCAGGCCGCAGAAAGGGTTTATACTGAAAGACAAACAGAGGTGGAAAACAGGAAAATAAACACGAGTTCAGGATTGTCATAAGCCAAATTATTGTCCTGCCTGCAACAATGGCAACAAATCAATAAAATCAAATGATTATGTGTAATTATTGATTAATATATAACAATCAAACTACTATCAAATTGAAATACCATTATTGTAATGACTGACTTTCTTAATTTATTTATTTTGTACATTTAAAATAATCGCATTGATATAGAACTTTGTGAAAAAAATCATTATAAGTCTTAGAATAAAATTTATTATTCTAAAATTCTCTCCAGCAGAATAAAAGCATTAAAAATGGAATAATGTCTAGAGGAGATGAAAATAGAAAGTGTTTCACATGGTTGCTGCTCCAGCCGACGGTCGGCTCTATGTAAATGTGCTGATGTGTATCTATAACCAATCAATACTTTGATGGTCAGATACTGAGGCTGAACACAAACATGGAAGTGGACGCACATTCTGTTTGTTGTCCTTCCTGTCCCTGTCCTCCACTCACGTTGATTCTTCATAGTTCGGTTTCTCTCTCTTTCCCTCTGTCGGCAAGTCAGTGTGTTATCTGAAATGTGTGTGTGTGTGTGTGTGTGTGTGTGTGTGTGTGTGTGTGTGTGTGTGTGTGTGTGTGTGTGTGTGTGTGTGTGTGTGTAAAGCAGCAGTTCGGGCTCGGCCGTGCGTGTGGATGGATGATGTGGATCGATGGCTGTAATCCCGAGCAGATTAAAAGAGCATTAATACTGGCAACGATAACGTAAACGGTGTGGACCCAGATCTCCATTGATCTGCAGGAACCTGATCCAGACCAGTTCCTGGAAGAGCAGGAGGAGGGAGGTGTAGACAGTGAGAGAGCGAGAGAGACACACACACACACACACAAGTTCTATCACAATGGGTCACGATAGAAAACAAAAATAACAGATCATTTAATTGATATTACATACAAATGACTAATGAACACACAGCTGATCCACCTCCCTGAAGGACACACTGCTTCCTGCACTGGTAGAGGTGTTAAACACTCTGTAATATCCAAAAGAACGCACAGAATATTTTATCTGCAAAACCCAATCTTTCCCTTAACAGTAGACAGACTATGATCCTTGCACAGTGAACAGTCTCCGATTTGATTGTTTATGTGCTGCTATGTATTTACATTTTCTCTGGTGTTGCAGTCACTTCATCATGATTTCTACACAATAAGCTGGTTGGTTTGTCTTCCCATGAAATATGAATTGTGAAATTATATTCACCTGTTAGGGTTGTAAACTATAAACTGCTGTATTTCTACGCGTAAAAATAATTGTTCTAAAAATAGGTGGAACCAGATTATCCAGATCATCTGTGAGCTAACAGCTGACTGGCTGGATGGAAACATGCCAGTAGTAGTGAGTTGTGATAGTTTCCCAAGTAGCTGGTTTTTGGTGGTGATGTTTAAGACCACCACATCTGAGTGAACGGGTCTTTAAAGTGAAGAAGTTGTTGCTTTTTAACCAGCACAGGAAGCTGAAGTATGAATGGATCCTTTGGCTCTTTTATTTATTCATGCACCAAAATGTTGAGACATAACCGCCGTGCTTCCCTTTGGAAAAAAGCATAAATAGAATCTTACACTGTCACTGAACCCTGAAGGCCAAGTCATGGTTCTCGCCCGTCCTCTGAGAGACGTGTACTTCAGTATGAACATGTTTCACACAATCACGCTGCATGTTTTGCAACAGCATGAAGAAGTCCTCCTGTATTTGTTGTAGTGGACGAGACAACATGAACTGTGGACGGGCGGTGTGGACACACATTTTTTGGTTTGGACAGACGCGTCCTTGGAGAGGCCATACCAACCCTCGCACACTTGAGAAGGGAAAAAAATGCATATTACAGTGTCGGAACGTATGAAGGTGCATAAAAATAAGACTTTTTTATGCAGTTTTTTATGCTGTCTACTCAGCCAGAGCCTCTGATTTTCTCACTTAATGGGCAACAAAAAAACTCGAATGAGACACTAATCGCATTTGTTGCGTCACCCTTTCACAAGTTTAATCAAACAGGATGACTGTATGCTCAATGTTGACAAAGTTAGAGAGATATGGCTTTTCTTTTTGAGATTTTACAATCAAAGAACACAATAATATCAGCACAGACATTATGTGTCATTTTCTATCATTTTTCTTTAATAAAAGAATGTATGTAATGTCCAACAGCATTAAAATAACCTTGTTCCCGTTCATCACATAGATTTTGACCACAGCGTGGGGGTGAAACGGGACGTGTACATGCCCACAGTACAAGGCCTAAATTCCTGACTTGCCATAAAACCAAGAAATCATCTGGGAGCAGGGTCGTGCACAGCCGCTCACACTGATCGGTCCGAGTCATATTTAGACTTTTGACTTCTTTCTCATAATCGTCTGCAGACCACGCTGCATCTCTTTTGTCTCGGGTTTTACGAATTTGCGTTTGTGCAATTGAAATATTTCCCTTATATCTGCCACACTTATCCTACATATCCTCCCGTTTTTCATTTTTTTATTCCTTTCTTTTTTTCACCAATTTCCCACTCAGCTGTTTCACATCAGTGTTTTTTTTCTTTTTTACACCAACGCCGTATATGGATTTCTCAACCACTTTGTTTAGTTGACCTTTTGTGTTATCAAATTTGCTGTTTGTGCTATTAAAGTTGAAACAAAATCCAAATTTCCCAAGAAAACAAAACCAATTTTAAAGGTCAGATTCTTATGTTCCACTGTGCACAGCTCCAGCAGATTTAGTGAGAAACGCATTAAAAGCAGCCAGTTTGATGTGTGTCAGACAGATGGGATTGAAGGGAATCCGCTTCCATTTGATTGGGCCACATAACTTGATTCATTAAGCTGAATCTGTCTGTTATTGGATTATGTTTCATATTGGATGGATGAGATCCAATTGTAGATATTGCAGCCTTTTATGGAGACAGGTTTAGCAGGAGCGAGCAGGCAGGAAAACGAGAGAAAAAACAGGATGAAGGTGGAAATAAATAACAAGAGAAAATAAGAAGAAATAAAATATAAATATCTATCTGAGAATCTACATAAATAAACAAGGGAAAGAAAGCCAAAAATATATGGACACATCTCTGTACTTTATGCAGTGTTTTTCATCTCCAAGCTGCTTTTCATCTGTCAGAGCAGGAAACCCGATCAACTCGTATCGCTTGCCGCCAATCGTTCGGAGACAAACAGCGGTGAGCGGTTTGCCAGGATGTCCGCTTATAGCTGCCCAACCTCCTTTTGATCAATCACCGATTACAATACAAGCTATTGATCAGAAAATATTATCTTTCTGCCCGTGTTTGCTCTCTGCTGGAGCTGTGTGATGTGTGACAGAGCACTGATGGCTCCAGGCCACCAAAAAACACCACTGATAAGAAAAGGTACTGAGAGGCCAGTTAACTCATCATCTATTATTCTGTGTGTGTGTCTGGGTATGTGTGTGTGTGTGTGTGTGTGTGTGTGTGTGTGTGTGATGTCCAAGCCTCCCTCTGAGTCAACATTTAGCAGGTTAAAGGTTTGTAAATGTTTATTCTACAGCTTTTTCAACTTTCACAAACTTTCAATCTTTGAAATAGTGTCAATTTTTCTTTTCCTATCAGGCTCATCTTTTATTCAGTCAAAGCAGATTCACGACTGGAGATGCCGTTTTTGTGGTAGTTTGAAAAGAGGCCAAACCCAAACAAAAACCGACACGTTTTTTACTCGTGTTTGCAGGTTTTTAACATATCACACATTGATTATCCGTGTGTCCAAATGGATTGAGGAGAGTTTCGCTGTTCCAGAGATATAAAGTAGTAAAAAGGTTGATTCTGAGTAGGCAAAAATAATGGGACAAGAGAACACAGAGGTAAAACTGAAATCTCATTTGAAAAATATGATTCCCAACATCAGAAACTTTCCCAACAGTCAGTTGAGTGACTTCAATTAGATCAATGTAACACCCTCATTTATCTAATATTTATTTAATATCTAGGTTTGCATATGGGAACTGTAGTTTTCTAGATGCTAAAACTAAGCCATCATACAATCCCATTTTGTTGTCAGCTTGTGTTGTCTTGAAATGTTTAGCGGAGGAAAACCAAGCAGTGACTTTGGCATTCACATGTAGCCTTATGTTTGTGGTTTGAGATCATAAATGTATTAAAGAGAGCAGGATAATAGATTACAGGATGGCACCCAGGTCAGTGATACAGGAGTTGCCCATTAAAAAAAACGTTGGACGTCGTGTAAATGCTTCATCTCAGTGGTAAAAACTGTCGTCTCCTGGTGCCTCCTACGTGTCGGCGTGTCCTTGGATAAGACGCTGAACTCCAAGTTGCGCTCTGTGACTCAGGTTGTGTGTGAACTTTGGATAAACGAGTTAAATAAGCACACAATTTAAACGAGCTTGTGCGCAGAGAATAAACTGTTCACTGGCAGTGATTTCAGAGTTTCCACCATAGATTGTTGTCGGTTTGTAATGCAGGTTTCTGAGGCCTTGATCCCTTGTGCGAAGTGATTTCTCTGGATTCACTGGATGCCTTAAAAATATTGTGTACTGTAGATGATGAAATGAAATAAGATGAGAAACATTCTGAGAAAGTGCTTCATAGCTCACGCTTCACCTTAATTTGTTAAACACTGGTGCTCGTATTGTTCGTTTTTTTTTATGAGAACACACCTTCAAAATTCCAAATCAAGAGCAGAGAAACATTTAACAGGACTGAAAGGGACAAAATGGAAAACAAGTTAGTTACACAAAGAGGTGGATGACATCAAACTCCACTGAGGCCATTTCCTCATCAGATCAGTGACATCACTAAGCCACCAGAAGCTCTGATTGGTCAGCTGGTTCCTCCTGGTGAACAAGTGGAGATACATTACAGTGTTTGTCAGTGTGTGTGTGTGTGTGTGTGTGTCAGAACAGAGACCTTTGTCCAGTGATGTCATCACAGACCTTGTGGACATGTGGATTATGCACTGATAAAGCATCTCTCTGCACACACACACACACACACATACACACACACGTAGTAACTCCAATCTGAGGACTCCCTGTATCTGCCCCTCTTTATTCCTCAGTACAATCAATCACAGAAACACATTTATTAACTGTCCTATCCACACACACACATTCTTCATTTTACACTGTAAAAAACTGCATCAGATCATGAACAGACCGAAACTCAAATACTGCATATGGTTTCATTGAGTAAAAATAAAGCTCAATAACTTCCCATAACACACGGAAACGATAGGATGCAGCAAACATTACTCAGACAGGAAGAAACAGGGCATTTGTTGGGAACTATTTTCAGTGGAGAATGAATACACATTTGGTGCTTTGGGAGACTTCCCAGCAGTGGGACCGAGGATGTAAATTGAGTAAATAATCTATGATATGCAACATGCCACGCAGTGCTAGAGTATGATTTATGAGGTTTTAATAGTTTTCAGACAACAATGGAGCTCTGTGGAACAGAGGGACGCAGTTAATATATCCATCCATTGTTTTAACCATATATCCCAGGGGTCGCAGGGGGGCTGGAGCCTATCCCAGCCGTCCCACCCTGGGCATGTCTCCAGTCTATCTGGCAGACAAACATTCACAGCTACGGGCAACTTTGAGTCACCCGTCAACCTGACGTGCATGTCTTTGGACTGCTGGAGGACCTTCGAGCTGTGAGGTAGCACCAGTAACCCCCCCCCCCCCCCATCACTGTGCTTCCTAATATCAGATCCCAGTATCAGATTTTGATAATAACTGTTAGTGGATCATAATACATTGTTGACAATTTTGACAATTCATACAAATCGCAGCCCGCAGCCATGCTAGCAGGCTGTATAACATGTAACATATACTGAATGATGTGTTTACCATGTTTGGCATTTTAATGTAGCATATCAGCATATTGCTTATTCTTTCAAAGGATAAACAGCTAACAGGTAAATTGAAAAAGCAAAACAAATCCATTTTTTATAAGGTAAATGTTCATGATGCGTTTATTCTTAATGAGTAAACATCCGCCCAATACTCTGTTGTGACAGTATAAATATGATTCGAAATTGTCTCATGTGCTCGTTTACTATTGTACTGTACATACGTGGGAGAGACAAAGAGTGTCTTTACTCCATTTCCGGTTATCCTCTCAAAAAGGAAGAAGGAACGCATCATGGTGCATTAAGCACAACCACACACACACACACACACACACACACACAGGCCACACAGGCATGCTGATTGCTAAGTGCAGCGCTGTGTGTCTGAATATACTCTGTGTGCATGACTTTAAGTGCTGAGATACAGTACGATGCATCAAGTGTGTTTGCCCGGCTGCCATGCTGAGCGTCAACAGACTGCAGCCTCTGTAATGTAGCCCACTGCAATATTTCAAATAGACTATGTGGAATATTGCTTTTGTTTTCATACTTCCTACCATCATTCTACTCAATCATGATGTTGCTACAGCTCATTCATAAATGACAAGATCCCTTGCAGTAGTACTGGGGACAATATAGTTATGTTTCTGAAATTTCTAGACCCAAACACATTAACTTCAGTTTTTTCTGACTTTAGAAGAAGGAAAATGTAGGACATCCAGGGTTTTATGTCTTTTAGGCATGTTTGTAGTTTACATAATTGATTTGTTTCATCTGGTTTCATGTATAAGTGGGTATCATCATGGAAAATGTATGGGGTGTTTTCTAACAATGTTGCCCAGAGGAGACAAATATAAAATACAAAAGTATAGGTCCCAACAACTTTTGTGTGTGTGGAAGATTCATCAGCCTTAACAAATTTAGAATCTATCTGATAAATAAGATTTAAACCAACCTCTGATCCTAGTTCCTTTAATCCCAATTACATGTTTCGTTCTCTGTGAAGCCTTAGAAAGTTTAAAGCCTCAGAACATCGATACTCTAATAAACTGAATGTGTGAGTCCTCAAGAATTTCCTCGGTTTGTTCTGTTTTTGTTTTTCCTCTAGTCACACTGTGTTTTCAAAGGTTTGGTAAATTAATTAGTGTATGTATAAGTGTATCGATGACATCATCAACGACATCAACTAACTGATTTTGAAGTACAATACAAAAATAATACATAATATCAACGCATTTCGGCTTGTCCCGTCAGGGGACTGTGATTTTAAGGATGCCCGTCCTGTTGTAACCCTCCCATGTTTGTCCGGGTCGGGACTGGCACCAAGGTGGGTCCTGTTGGCTGGGTGGCACCACACCTGGTCGGGTGGGATTCCCACTCGCTGCTTACTATAATTGTTGGACCACAGGACACGAGTGAGCCTGCCTCTACACTGACCAAAAATTGTGTTGGTCTTTGTGCAGTTTGGATGCTTTGAAGATGGATTTGAGCACACTGCAGCTATTTCCCCATCCGATATTATATAATATATTTAACACAGGACATTCAATAATCCTGACATATTTCTTGTGCTAAGTAAAACAAATACAGTATCTGTAAGCTCAGAATCAGGATTATAAACTCTCTAAACTTAGCCATTAATTAACCATACAGTTGTGAACATTGGAATTTGAACCTTAATTAAACATAAGGTCCTCAAGCTTCATATGAAGGGATAAGTGTAGGTTATTTGGAACATGCAGTGGTAAAATCCTGCTAATATACCCCTGATACAACTAAGTATTAAAAAGAAAAAGTCATGCATCCCTTAGGGTTAATTTAATTTAGCTAATTTGGGGATTTTCTAATTAGTTTGTTAAGGGGGGGATTAGCTTTTCCCAAATGGAGAATAAATTGACTTCAAAAGTTTGAGTTTGTTGTTTGGTATGTTTGTAGGAATTAATGACGGATTTGTGGTATTTAATGAATTCTTTTTGTGAATTAGGAGGTGCTGAATCAGCCAATCAGTTTCCACACACTGTTCTCATGCAAGTTTAGAATAAACGATTCAGAAAATATGGACAGCGCTGACACTGGAATGGGAATTTCTGGAGCCATCCCGCCAACTCCAGGAAAATCAAATAAGCAGCTGTCAGCACCTGTAGGCCGCAGTACTGTAACAAGTTCTGTACAGAATCTGGAATGCACAATAAAAAGAGAAATGCCATTTGTGATTTTTCAGGTCTGTGATGTCACTGTGACATCACACATGTTAGACGATGTCACAGCTGATCCACAATTTAATCCAAACATGGCTCAGACCTGCAGGCTCACGACAGAGTGTCGAAGCACCCGAGTGTGGCGCCACAGACGCGCACTGAAGTACACGTTGAAGGGCGACTTTACTACTTACCCTGCACTTATATGCCCTCTGTGTAATGGATACCAAGGCTTTAAGTGGTAATGGTGCAATAAAAAAGATAGAGAGAAAGAAGCAGGGAGACGTGGAGGAAAAGCGAAGGAGCGAGACAGAAAGGTAGAAGGAGAGAGATGGTGATGTAGAGGCAGAGGGAAGGAGACAGGAAGGAAGCAAACATATGGAGGGGAATGAGAGGAAAGAAAAGACAATGGAGAGGAGTGTTCGTGAGCTAATGGAGACAAAAGATGGATGGCAACTGACAGAAGAAAGGGCAAGAAAAAATGATGGGGCAGAGAAAGAAGGCGATGATGAAGGAAATGGAAATAAAAAAAAGATGGCCGTGGCACACAAAGAAAGCTGGGAACGTCAGACGCGGTGAACAAAGAGATAGCTGCAACTCTCCAGCTGATGGCAGCTGTGCTATTAATCTTTTCTTCTTGCAGAGTGAAGCCTGTCGGTCTAAGTCTGTGGAGGCCTGACAGACGTCTGTGGCTTTTTATTCAGCGATATTGATCCCCAAACTCTGCGCTCTGTGTTTTTCAAAAATCTCTCTCTGTGTCGCTCCGTCTTCACTCTCGATCTTTAGCTCTTCATCCCAGTCTCCCTCCTTTACCTCAGTCTGCGCCTGTTCATCACCCACACAGACAAAGAGAAAACGGTTAAACGTGGAAACTGTTAAATATCCCAAGGAGGAATCCTCACTGTCACTAACTGTATGAGCTGCATGATGTATAACACAATCATTTTACATTATTGGACATTATTCAAATGTCCAGATATAATGTCCATGTGCTAGTGATCATGAAACGCCTCATTTGTGTGTGTGAATCCTGATTGTTGTAAACTCTTTGTTGATGCCCGAGCTTTTGACTCTATCCTGACTCAGCTGTGGTTAACAAGAGGAGGCAGCGGCCCCACAAGGCTCTAAAACCGTAGCTGGTCCTCGTGGTTTTCAATCCTCTGCTCATGCATTTTTTATTGTCCAAGTGACAAACTTTTTTAAGCTTTATTTTTTCAGGGTAGATTTTCTTAGAGTCCTGATCCTACTCACAACAGGAAGTTGCCCAAAACAACCACAGTCTGACCTGCGGCCACAGAGCAGCCGGGGTTAACAGCCTTGCTCAAGAGCAGCACAGCGGTGTTGATGAGGGCAGAGAAGTCCCCCACAGATTTTAGCCAGAAAGCAGCAACCATTCAGTTACATGTTCCTTATCTAATCTTTACAGAAGGCCACACCTATTAGAATAACACATATTTGTTACTGTCTATTAAATATTATATCTGTATTCAAAAATATTAGACATATATTTCTGTAAAAATGGTAATGACCACTATCACCCACCCGACAGGTCAGACCTGTGTGGAGGGAGATGATCAAACAACATACGTTCTTTAAAGATCAGAAATTAAAGACACTGCTATGATGCTGAATGTGTGGATGCAATGGGACTCCACTAATAAAAAGCATAGTGTCGGGACTGTGTATGATCACAAACAGTGAAAACGCTTCACCTGGACCTGTAGGTTCTGGTCGGCATGAAGTGAAGACTGGGTTTGGCGGTTGTGTGTCAGTCACCGTGTGGTTTTGCGGAGACTTGAGCAGTGACAGTAAAGCTGCAGGGCGGCTGCGATCTATCCACATACGGAGGATGAAGACGCTCTGTCACGTCCTCACTGAGCTCCACTTTCTCCTCTGTCTGTCTGTCTGTCTGTCTCTGAGTGTGAAAAAAAGCTTGCTGGCTCTCTTCAAACATATGCTGTCACATGCTAAGTAAAATGTTTAAATGTGAATAATAAAATGGCTTTTATGAATTAGGATTATTGGCAGTATTTTGAGAGAGAGGCTGCCCATGGCCACAATGAACTTTAAACCAATTAAGTGAGATTAATGGGATTACTTTGTCCAAATATTAAATGCACCCCTCACACTGGCTCAGGGAACGTGACGTTATTTTAAAGAACTTTGTCTAACTTTATCAAAACTTTGACTAAAGGAAATTTGACTTTGTAGAAAGGTCGATCTTGCTCTTTCCCTCTTCTGTTCTTCTGTTTCTCTTCTGTGGCGTGTCCCCCCCGGCTCCCTGTTTTCTCCGTCTCACTTCATCCTGCCTAACCTCTCTGCTTCATGTTTGTTTCTCCACATCATGTGGCTGCTTCACTAAAACGCTGTCGAGTTTTCTATTCATAGACTCTTCAAACTTTGGATTAATACGTTGAGTTTGCAGTGAGTTTTAGCTCCTTGAACATGGTGAATGGCTCGGCCTGACCTCTCGGCAGAACGTGTTTTTGTTTCCTAAGAGACGTGGTTCATATTTGTATCTGACCTGCTCCCATATGCATTAACCTGTAACATTTAAAATATTATATGCTCCAAAACACATCTCAGTGTGAAGAGGAGCTGTGCCCCAGACTCATTAAACAACATTAGTAGTAATATGGAGATATTTTTAAGTAACACTCACCTTACTAAAATTTCAGTTCTTTCTGCTAAATGTATTTATTTATTAATTGATGATAGTTTTATAAGGATGAGTAGCTGCACTGGGCAGAGCTTGGGTGAATGTAGGAAAGCAGGATGAGTAAAGGCTGCGAGGAACCGAGTGGATTGAGAAATTTTATAGCTGCAAGTTTAGATTTAATCTTTTTGGAACAGTGCAGATATATTTTGCTCATAACAGCTCAACACCACACCAGCTACTGTTAATACAAAGGCGTTTGTAACATTGTAAAGCAATTATGTGGAGTTTTGTTGATATGATGTCGATGAAGGTGTTTTTTCATTCAGAATTTATAGTCTGTGTATAAATGTCGCTAGTGTGTGTTGATTTATTGAAAGGTTGGGTTTGGAACAGTCAGAAGGTCTTATTTGTGCAATGACCTGTGATAACTGCAGATAACTGTAGCTTCAGTCTGGGCCTCTGGCATAAAGTTGCTATGAATTTAGTAAGGTTGCAAATAAAGATGCGCTGTATTCATCATATAAAATATATATTTATGGCAAATTTTTCTCTCTCCACTTTCCACTCACCCCAACGGGTCAAGGCAGATGGTCGCCCACCCTGAGCCTGGTTCTGCAGGAGGTTTCTTCCGTAAAAGGGAGTTTTTTCTCACCAGCGATACCTATAGCTGCTCAAGGGGGATTTGTTGGGTTTTCTCGACTATAGTGTCGACTTTATCATATAAAGTGCCTTGAGATGACTTTGTTGTGAATTAAATATAAATAAAGTTGAATTAATAAACAGTAGCTTTAACCACGATAAACTGTAGGGCTACAGTTACGTACTGATGCCAACCGTAATGGCCGGTAATGCAACTTCCATGTGGATCATGTGAGTGGCTTGTTTTTATATTTTCCATAGACAGTCCTTGTTGTTCAAACATTTGTAGAGGGACCGTATGTAATAAAAGTATCATCCAGCCCCATCATTTCTGAGCAGAAAGAGTCGGTTGTCACTAAAGGGCTGAGTGCAAAGGTTTTTTGGTCTCAGTATTGGTATGATGTTACCAAACCTGGCAACTGTGCAACGGAAATAATTTATATGTAATATCAGAAATATTATTTGAAACATACAAATTTGGGATAGAAATCAGGAACTGTGTGGGAACATAAGGTAAAAATGCATCCTGAATCTGACCAGGGGTGAAACAGCAGTTCTTGTTTTCATTACGTCACAATCATTTCATTTATGGTGACACATTTTAGTAATTGCATTAAGGTACTGATGATCTAATGATGACTGTGGGTTTTTCTGTTGAGTAACTGTGTATCTTAAAAGACAAAAACAGCAACATATCACAGAGAGAAAGAGAAAAAAAACACAACTGAAATTGAAGGCAAGTGACTCCCCGTATTTTCTGCTGATCTCGTTTGCCGTTTGAGACACATTTAGCAACAGACTGATGTCTTGGAAAAGGGCTGGGAGAGCTGATGAAAGAAAGAGAAACCCTGCCTCATTGGTCCTATTGATTGCCCCTTACCTTTAAAGAATACCCACCCCTCCCCCCCTCTCTCACTGTCACCCCCTTTTGGCTCGAACCCCTCCCCGAACCGGTAAGCCCCTTTAAATAATATAATTGCATATCTGACGCTCACTGTAACTTCAACCAGAGGGGAAAAAAAAAGTCTGATTGAATCACTCAAGCGTGCTCGCTCTCTATTGACAGCACAGACTGTGTGTTTGTGTGGGTGGGTGATTTTGATTGCTCCCGTTTTACACGTAGATGTGTCTGCACTTAAAAAAAAATTGTCTGGGCTGAAATGGTGCTGAGTTGCGTTTCACCGGGCCACAGTAAGCAGAAAACAGGAGGGATCCGGGGGCTGGCGGGGTGAAATCTGAAAGCTTATAATATTTTGTTCAACTATTGTTGAATTTGTTTAAAATGTTCTTGCTGATCAGTCTAACAGTGTCACACACTAATGACAAAAAAATGACAAAAATCAAAATCAGTTAAATGTGCTTAAAAACAGGAATGTTTAAATGACCTCATTTTGAAATGGGTATAATGTTTGTTTGTTTTTCTGCAGGCATTTTTTTAAACTTACAATTTCAGAAAAAATATTTTGTATTAAAAGTAAAATCCAGACACAAGCAGCCACAAAGGAACAGTGTCTGAAGAAAGCAGGCTACAATTGGGAGAATATAATTATTATATTTTTCTGGTTTTCTTAATAAATTGTTCCATTTTCTTTTTCTCCATTGCTTTTACTTTTTATTGTTTCAAATATGAAATTTATGATTATATTTAGAAGCCCAAAACTATTATTTTGGGACTGGCTGACTGGGCGTCTACATGTGTGTCATTAGTGGCACTTGCAGTATTACTGTTAGGTGCAATAGTGAAAACACATTTTTCATACCTGGAATCAAGCAGGTGTATTAGTAAATGTACTTTAGCTCTAGAAACAGCCGTGGTATTTGACTATAAAGCATTATCAGTATTAATCCATTTTTTGTTTTTCAAATGACACTTTACTATTTAATTTTGTTGCTTTCACTTTCTCGTATAAATAAAGTGGTTACACATTTACAGGGGAAATATAGATTTTAGTAAAAAAAAAAGATTTCAGAAGGAAAAATTGACAAGCTGTGACTAACAGCTGTTAAATGAATGTAATTATTACGTTAGAATTCATTTAATAAAGTGATCGTAATATTTCATTAATATAAAAGCCCATACATCAGTTTGGTAGCTCAGTCAGGCATTTTATCACAAAGATCATTGAGTAAACAGTCAGGTCCAAAGTCCAAGATTTGTCTCCAGTTTAGACTTTGAATAAACAAGCACAGATTTCTGAGCTCATGTCTCATTAATATAATGCTATAAATATAAATATAATATGTACCAACCGTTACAGGAATAAAAATGATTAAAAACAGCAAAATAACAAGGTGTTGACGCTTCAAGAATATTACAAAATTATAACAATGGCTGAGGTTTAAAGTGTATTTTGAGAAATAGGATGACGCTGAGTTGTCTTACTGACAGTTTTGACTCAATTAAAACTATTTTCTCATTAGTTTTTCTTGTAATCATACTCAAACACAAACACACACGGACACACACCGTGTGTGTTTGTGGACCACATTCAGAGATCAATAGTGCCACCTGTCAGTGACACGTGGTATTACAACAGTTTGTGTCCTGGGACTTTGGATCATTGTTCACTACAACACTAGAAGATGAATATAAAAAGAAAACAAAGGGGAATTTATATTCAAGTTTATTTATTTAATTTACAATTTATTGTTTTTTGTGTGTGTTTTTCTACTCTGGCTTCAGAAAAGTACATCAGATTTTAAAGGTAAATCTTTCTAATGACTGACTAAAATCAAAGTAACACGTTGTTGGAGGTTTTGAAAATAATCCCTTCGACCCCACAGTGTCTTTTTTAAAATCTAGTGAACACAGCAGTGACTCTAAGCACACCAAACCCGACTGACCTGGGTGGGAAGGTGTCAAAGATGCATAACACATAGACTTTAATGGAATATTTTTCCATTTCCTTATTCTTAAAAATACATAATCATAAGACAAGACAGTGGGACACAATGTGTTCACTGGCATCTGTCATCATGTCACTAAACGCTGTAAGAGACAGAGACAGAGGAAGGTAGGAACAATAACACTCTGCATGCATGTGTGTGTGTGTGTGTGTGTGTTTACAGCGAGGATAGTTTCCCCTTACATAATAGTTTTGTTAGTGAATTGAGTCCTTAACCTGATTTGTATTGATCAGCTGAGCTCTGACTCGTGCATACTTAATTCAGAGAGGTAATCAAATCAAACGTGAGACCTCCTCCTCCTCTTTCTCCTCCTCCTCCTCCTCACTGACTAACAGAGAAAGAACAGCGGCATATTATTATTATTGTTCTTGTAATGTATGTTTAATTTAATCATTAAAACGCCATTTTAGCATTCAATCACAGGCAGTGTGTTGTTTGATTTAAAAGGCCTAAATACAGGGATGTAATTTGGCCTCCACTTAAAATTAGCATTTATTATATTTTTACATTTGGACACACTGTAAAACCTCAGTCTGCTGACATAATTGTAGGCGCGTTCAGTACAACTTTCTCATGAATATAAAAGTTAAAATGTTTATTCCAGTATATTGAGGCTGTAAAAGGCATAAAAAAGAAAATCATGTGTGAAATGTTAAACACTTTTGACCCCACAATGGACACCAATATAATACACAGTAGCTGCTTACTGGCTTTTCAGTTAAACCTATTTTGATTTTGTAAGTTGGATCTTGTACAATTTATATTTTTTACAAGAAAAGAGAACAAATACACGTAATATGTAGAGTAATACTTAATCAAACTCAGACAAGCAATGGATAAACAAAGTTCAGTTGTTCACAGGAATATGAACATCTGTTAAGAAGACGAGAGGTGCTTGAGGAGATTAACTGCCTCACAGCACATGATTATTTTCTTGCTTTTTTAAATAGATAAAATTAACAAGATCTTCAGCTTCAACAACCAAAGGCATCGTTGGCACCTACTCTGTCATTCAGACTCATGAACCGTTAGAAACAGCACCACCACATACAGACCACATTTGGACAAAATGGTGGACGCTGTTCTTTACAAAATCCCACCTTACAAAAGTTCAACCTGGATTTTGACTCTAAATATGCAAATGGAAGGGATTTAAAATGCAAACACAGCTGTTAGATTAGGGCTAAGCACTAAATAAAGATGTTAGCGGTCGTAATAAAGTCAGTCCTTCTGCGGTACTGACTTCACATAGGACATGGGACCTGAAACCTTTGGAAGAACTCCCTCTACCTGCATTTCCTCTAGACATTACTTCCATTACTACATCACTAAGTTCCACTAAGTCCAACAAAAGTGCCAGGACTGTCAGAATGTAAGTCACTGAGTGGGGGGAAACTTGGCCTTCCACCAAGAAATCCAAATGGTGGAAACGCAGCTTTACTGAATCACCGTCTGGCTAGAAAAGCAACAATTTCAACTGTTCAAATGATACAAACCCTAACACTCTCTTCTTGTCTTTTCTCTTTCCTTCCCTGCATCCATGCAGCTTGCAAACGGAAGGAGCAGGACACAGCGAAGGAGCGCAACAACACACCAAAGAAGTCGCGGCTGGTCTTCACTGACCTGCAGCGGCGCACGCTGCTGGCCATCTTCAAGGAGAATAAGCGGCCTTCCAAGGAGATGCAGCTCACCATTTCGCAACAGCTGGGCCTCGAACTCACCACCGTCAGTAATTTCTTCATGAACGCCCGGCGCCGGAGCCTGGACAAATGGACAGACGATGGAGCCAGCCCTGGCGCCCAATCTTCGGCGTCCAGCACTTGTACCAAAGCGTGATAATAGATGCCGATGAGGGCTAAGGGGGGAGGGGAGGGACGGGTCAGGGTGGGACAGGGCGATAAACAGAAGAGGAGGGAGGGTGGGGCTCGAGGTTTCGTCCAGTTGAAGCGAGGAGGAAAACCAAACTTTTTACAGATTTCTTTTTTTTTGTTTTTGTCTGTTTTGCTTTTGTCAAGGGTGACAAACTAAGAGAGGGGCTGCTCACTGCAACGACTAAATCGTAGCCAAACCGCCTTTTTTCAAATTCAGTATAAATCCATGAAGAAGCTTTAGGGTAAACTCACCTAAAAAACCATCTACACCTCACTGCGAAAACTTTGAATCGTAGACTTTCACTGCTGATGTCTCCTGTAGAACATAAGCTTACACCGTAGCCCGAATACCAAAGACTGGAAGACAATATATGTTTTCTATTATGCAATATATAACTTGGAACCAACCAAACATGAATCTAATGAAAGCTTTATGACTGCAGAATGTGCTAGAAGCTCTGGGATAAAACTAAACTGCAGAATGTTGTGCGAGACTGACCCTCAAATATAAAGAGGACAGGGGCACATTGATTGTGGGTTGGGTAGAGCCTGGAGCACAGGGTGGGCTGTAGATTCAGCAGTTGTATTTTTTTATTTTTTCTAACAAACCAAAGACAGAGAAGATGGCAAGAGAAATTGTATAACATTAAGGAGAAGATCGGATTTAATTAAAACCACGTTCAAGCTTGAATTTTTTGCTCAAGAAGCTGATCAAGATACCTGCTAATTAATAATAGCTTGGTAAGAAAAAATCCAAACAATACAAAAACATTTATCTGAAGTTAACCTCTGGCATATATATATATAGACAGTATATATATGATCCAACTGTTAGATTGTTAAAGGCAAGTTTCATGCATAAACCATGAGATTGTCCGCGTTGGACAAAACACTTTAGTTTCACCAATGGAAAAAGGAAACATACAGTATTTGACTCTTTAATGTGGACGTTGAGCTTGTGAAGTTAGGAAATACTAAAATATGCAAGCACAAACACACACATTCTCACACCTAAACACGCTGACACCAACAAACATTCATTGAGGCACATGCAACTTTCCTCCATAATTTGAGCCAACGCGTAGAATTCCAAGCTTCCGCAGCATACTCAGTGTTCCGTGGAGTGTTACTGTATGACTGTGTACGTACGACTATAGGAAAAGTATATGAGCACAATCTTGAAGCACATTTTCTTTGCAATAGAACTGGGGCTCTCCGCCAAAGCCGAGTGGTCTTCACATCTTAGAAAACTCAGGATGCCATTTTTTTCTAAACCGTGGCTGAAATCCATTCGGCGTCTGCCATTACGCACTGTAATGTAGGAACACACCAAAGACACACACAAAAACACACACAAACACACACTTGCTTCACAGGAACACACACAGAACTTTAAAGAGTCATTTCCCAGTAGTCAAACGTAGCCAGTCAAACCGAAGCCGAGCTCTAGTTGGCCCTGGCTTTATCCACTCATCATTTGTGTTACCGTAGTAACCCATCCATCACATCGGCGCTCTCCGACTAGCATATTAGCCTCAGCACAACAGCTGTTCTCGGAACAGACTCTAACTTTACTGCTCAAACAACCTTGTGCTGCATATTAACAATTTCAGCCAGGTAGATTTGATTCATGAAGGCATCATTGTTAATGCACAATGCAAATTTAATGCATATGTTGGTATCTCATTTAGAGTCAAATCAACTAATGCAGCCTGGATTTACTGTAAAAAAAGGTTTTATCTGTGCCTTCTCCCCAACATTGTAAATGAAAACCACAAAAGTTTGATTTGTTTCTGATTCCCACTTCCAGTTCAACACAACCACTTATTAATTAAGAGAGTTCTTGGGCTTTTAATAAATCAGCAGAAGCCACAAAACACAGTAGCATGAAACGCACAAAGCCAAAGATACTTTGACAATTAGAGACGTGTTTATCTCTTAAACATGTTGTTCAAAATGGATTGTCCAAGTCCATGGTCCGTGCTTATTTCAAAACTGTTTGGACAGTGGTGACTTCACCCCTGAAGAGGTTCTTTGTGGCTCAGGTTTGACCTTTTGGTGTAAATCCAGGTGTAGAACTAAGATGCTTTTTGGAGACGTCCAGCCGCCGTTACAGAAATCGCAAGACACAAACCATAAAGTCCAACCACATTCACAGACAGACACAACAGCAGAACCAGCAAAACATCAGAACATCTGCGGAGGATGAACTGTCCAGGCGGATCAGGGCCTTTGTAATAGTTAAAGAGGACAATCTAAAGACGATGCCTGGCAGGTCCGTCTCTTCCAGAGGTTCAGTGGCCTGGGAAACAAAAGGACGGGTCTTAACTCTGCAAACAAATAACTTGTGTTTTCAGTAAGATTTATTTTAATAATGTGAAACATTTCCCCTATTTACTCAGCTGTAAATCAAACACAGATGGAGTTTGTTTGCAGCACAAAGGAGGTCGAATGCTTGGTAAAGAAGGATGGGGAGCAAACAGACAGGTGGACAGAGATACAAAGACAATATTTCTGTCTCTCAAGAATGTCTTTATGTCTGTATAAACTTTACCAAGCATGGTTCTCAACCAGATCCATCTTCACCTCCTGATTTTAGTTTTAGTTTGGAACCATCACGCTGTACAGCCCACACATACGATGTAAATACTGACACCACCTTCTGCTCTGCTTTAACAGCCTCCACCACACAAACCTCAACATTCATCTCTCACCAAAGCTATCGAACCAAAAAAGAAAAAACACAAAAACACAAAAACACACCAAAACCAAAGGAAAGGCGTCAGTCAGCAGCCCCTGCTCTTTGAGGAACCCGGGCTGAGTCTCGGCCTGGTTAGAGGCAAGCCAAAGGCTTTAAGAACGATTTCAAATAAAAAAATGGACACTTGAGACTTTTTATATTTATTGACAAATCGAAACCAAAGAAAACCTTTTTTCTGCACCTAACTGTTCCAACAAACAGAAAAAAACTAACTGAAGATGGAAGATTATTACCAAAAAAAAGAACAAAAAACAACAAAAAAACCACAACAACAAAAAAAAAGAGTGGTGGCGACAGTGTTGAGGATGGAAGAAGACAACGAGGAGGAGGAGGAGGAGGAGGAGAGAGGATGGACAGATGGAGAACACCACGGGAGCGGAGAAGTAGCTTTGTTCTGCCTGATGCCACGTCAGGCCGTCTTTAAATGGGGAAGCAAGTTGGGGACTGAAATGGGTTAAACCACACGGGAAAGGAGGGAAGCGACGAATGGAGGACGCCGTCAAGCATATTCTTCCCTCCGAGCGCCAAAAAAGGCAGAACATTAATGTGTCTCTCACAGTTGAAGAGTGTCTTTAACGTGTGCCTATGCAGTTTTTCAAAGTAAAAAAACGGTTAAAAGAACAACAGAAACCTCATCAGCTAACGAACCAAAGATTCACTGTTAACTTCAGCAGCAGTTTGCCTCCCCCCAGGAAGAGCAATTCCACATTTCTTGTAGATAAATCATTTTTGTCACGTAACTCGCAAACTAGTAGTATTTCCTTCATCCTTCCCTCCGCAGATCTAGATAAAAATCTGGTATTTTCATCAGTCGTCCCTCCAGCGTGGCCCTGACACGGGCACCATCCTGACTGTGACCTCACCTTTCCACGAGCTTTTTTTTTTTTTTTTTTTTTTACAAATTTGCAATCATGACCTGCTCCACAGGACAAAGTCTACCTCCAAACAATCTCCAGCAGTAGTGACAAAGCTGCCAGACAGCAGTAACGAGGTGGGCCGGTATTTGTGTCTCTGCTTCACAATCAAGCTCAAAGCTAAAAACGTCAAATAGTGGTCGACTGTTAGTCCGCTTCCGTCCATTTAGTCTCGCTTCAACCCGGTGCGCGATTGGAATTCGCCGCCTTTTTTCTGCTTTATTTAAGAGTTTGCTGCTGTCTGGCGAAAGTCCTACTGCGGAGAGAGTGACTCTGTGTGAAATGTACAGAACATACCAAAGATTCTCTGCTGTACAAACAGTAGCACACTCACACCTTTTCTTTTCTCCATACTAGAAATGATTGATACTTTTCGTTCACACCAAACCATTCGCGGTTTTTCGCTCCACCTTTCTCCCTAAACCAACCAGAAACCCACCCAACCAAATGGACTTCCATTTGGCTTCCATAATATAATAAACGTATATAAATACAATGTTAATAAAAATGGAAAAGGGCATCAAAGACTTTTTTGAGATATGTCAAAGTGCTTGACTTGACTTGAATCGGGCAACCAAAATGTGGTTTTAAAAATTGAAAGCCAAAACTGGAATAAACTGGGGAAATCCAGGATAATCCTGGTGGTTTAGGTGAAAACATGGAGAGCATCATTACACCACAGTCTGTTACAGCCAAGCTGGAGGGACCTGACCCAGACTGACGAGTGGACTTCTCAACAGGTCCACGTTAGTTTACTCTCTGGGGGGAGGCGACTGTTGTGCTGTTCCATATGTACAACACCAAGAAACGAAACAAAACCAAAAAACGCAGAGTCAAAACCTGCTGAGAGAAACTGCTAAAATATCGGTCAAATAGCTTTATCCTTAGTTTTCTCTCTATCTTTCTGTATGTAAAGCTTCTAGTCCAAAGAAATCCTCCACCCACCTGACTCGCCCATCCTACTGACCACGCCCACTCGATTGTGGCGTCGGTCGTGGTTCGGGGGGTGGCGGCCATTTTCCATTCCCACTTGCAGTTCTGTCTGGATGTAACACAGACCAAGTCTGAACAAAACAAAGACAAAGGGGTATGAAACCAAAAACTGTCCCAAAGAGGTTTTCATTGCTTGTTTGTTTTTTAGTACTTCAAAATTATTTGCCAATAAGTATGTGTCCACTACTACTACTACTACTACTATATTCTTTCCTAGGTTTTTTGCAATATGTGATTTTTTAATTTAATTTATCTTCTTGTTTGAAATGTGAATTAATTTAAACGAACAAATTTTGTTGCCAAATCTCCCTCTGCCCTTTTCCCTCGATAACGATTAGCTTTGCCAAAGTTTACATTGTATGTTCCCTTTCCTTTCTGTTCAGTGCCGTATTTATTTATGAGGTGTTTTAGGACACACTAGTTTTGTACGTATTAATAATTTGTTATTTAATTTGAAATAATTGTTTTCGATGAATATTTATGTGTATTTAAGAATGTTAGTTGCATCAAAGATGCAGTGCTGGTGCCAGGCCTGTTAATTTATTCTTAGTTAGCTTTACTTTAAAAAGCAAATGAAACGTTGTGTTATGAATGTTTAGACCTAATGACAGAACAATGTAGGAATGTCCGATTAGAATCCTGTATTTCTGAATATCAACACTTTCACTCTTTAGCTAATCTAGTGTTGTTTTGTTTTTGTTTTTTTGCCCAGTACTAAAAACAATCGTTATGACAGGTAATAACCAGACAAACAATGAGCACTGCATCTGTTTTCTTTTCTTTTCGATGGCTATTTTCATTATTTTGTTTTTTTGTTTGTTTGGTTTTTTTTGCATCCTACTGACTATTGTTGAACAAGCAATGAATTTCAGACTGATGTTCTAGTGACACTTGATCAGGAGAAGTAGGGGCCACACGTTGATATTAACTGATTCACCAAAGATAACTGGAAACCTTGAGAGGCCAATAAACTGTGTGTGTTTACATCCACGCAGTTTATACCCTGGTTAAAGTCTTATTCATAGATTCACATTGTAAACGTAGAAACTCTATACATTCATGAAAATATTATATTCTGCCCGCCCCCAAAAATATCCCTACATGTAAACCAAGCTCTCTGTGGTTTGTTACTGTGTGTGTTTTTCAGGGCATCATTTTTTAAAATTCCATTTTAGAATCAAACTGATTTTAGTTGCACGTCTTGTCTCAAACAACTGAAGAATTAAATTAGTCAACATCAGACATGTTTTTATTATATATAGAAAGGACATGGGAACGTAACACCAGAAACTTTAGAGAGTAACTTAACATTTTCAGTTAATAAATTACATTTAGTTTCACTATTACAATATTTACTGATTCTCATTTCAAACATCCTGACTTACTTGCAACAGACATTTTTAGACAAAATCTGCTGGTTCTTTTGTTTTATTGATACTGTGAGGTAATTTCTGGGAGTGCATCATGGCTTCCAAACAATTTCTCCATATGTGACTGGATTATGATTACAATATGCAAGATTGGCAAAGCAAGTCAGAGGAAGCATAAAATCAAACTGCTCTGCTTGTGGCTTTGAGTTGCTCTTTGAGTTTCTGGTGCACATTTCAGCTCCGTACAACCCAGCAACTTGTCATAAATATTTTCATGATGACTGAAGTTGATAGTCATTTTATTATCAGGAGAATTGTTTTGTATTATTTCAGAGTATAAACTGTCCCCTATGCTATATGTATAAATGTAAACCAGAGAGAAACTGCTTTTTCCAACATTTCCAAAGGTTTCCTGTGTCAGGATTAGAGTTTAAGCAGGTTATTGTGAACAGGATGTGATGTTAACACACACACACACACACACACACACACACACACACACACCACCTTTACAATTGAGTACGTGCTGTGTTGCCCGTTTGCCATCAAGATTTCAGTGAGTGTTTGTCTGCGTGAATGCAAGCACACCAACTTGTTCGCTCGTTAGGAAGGAAAATGGAGGAGTTGTTTAGAGCTAGCTGATTCCGAGACTGACTTTGTGTGTTTGTAAAAAAAAGAAGAAAACCTTTCTATGTCAATAGTGAGAACCAGAGAGGCTACCTCACTGACTTTCCATTTGTCCTTTTAATCGTGTTGATGAAACCAAAGAAACCAAAGATTCTTTTCCTCTTCAGTACGGTCTGCGCTCAGCTCCATGCTTTCTCTTCTTGATGATGATGCCACACTTTGCCCTCTTTTCTGTGTCTCTCTCTTTTTTTCAATTTTTCTCCATGTCTTTTCCCATCAAAAAAACAAGTGTGAAGGCAGAAAAAGCAAGTGTAAGCGAATGGGTTGGGCTGAATGGCAGAAGAACAAATAGGTTTCATGGCTTATAGATGGATGTATCTGGTAGAGCGTTTAATTAATGGCACGGACATTTGCCTTGATGTGTGATCCTGTCAGTATTTAAATTCTATTTATTTAAAATCAGATGCAGCAACATGTCAAACGATTGTCAGCCAGAAAGATTCTTTATGAACTGCTTGGCTTTAACACCAAAAACGGATAGATGATAACAATAAAATTCTCCATGGATCTGAAACTGATTACATACGCTTGGAAAACCGATTCATTATGAATTAGTAATTTGCTGAAATTGCAGCAGTCACAGTGTTACAGTGTGAATACCATCACCAAATCCAGTGTGAATCAGAAATCCTGAAATCAGGTTCAGTCCGGGGTTTGGCCTCGGCCCGTAGGCCTTCCTCAGAGTCAAGCATGACGGCCGTAGTAGAAAAGACAGCGTCTGGGCCTGTAGACGTATAAATGTCTGTGAAAATGCGCTCTCGGATCGAGTTTGGACAGAAATATGCGATCACAACCATGCTCCACATGGAACATAACTGTGCATGTGTACAAGCCCATGTTATAAATAGTCACAATACAGATATAATTTTCTATATAGTCAGTTTGATACAATTACAAAAACAGCAAAATAGTCTTTTTATAACAGCAGTATTATGTAGGAACTGGACAGTCCAGGACATTTTCAGCCACCTCTTACAGTTATTTGGCTTAAAATTCATTGAGGACGCCAAGTGATGGGGAACAAATCGTTAAGCAGTGTCATAAGCCAGATTTCTGACTTTATTTGAATTTTTTTAGACTCTTTCCACACTTTTTCCAAAGCGGGCTGCTTCAAAAACAAAGATGTAGATAGCGCTTTTGTTGTAAAGTATGAGATAACCTTGGATGAGTGCCTTGCTTGAACCAAAGCGAAGTCTAGACCTCTCTGTCGTGCTATAATCTTTCTATTCCTGTGAGAAATAAATACCTCAGCGCAAGTGCCGCTGTCACTCAGATCGAGCACCTGAGTTTCCTCTCTGTTCTCTGGCGCTTTGCAAAACAATCACTGCAAAGGAATTCAGAGTAAATACCAAAGGCTTGTCGTTCTGTTCGTCTCTTCTCTTTTACTGTCCCTTCTTTTGTTGCCTTTTTCTTATAATTGTTCATCTCCTCACAGCTTCCAAATGAGACGCAAAGTCTAATCTGGTTTTTCGCTCCCTTCAAACAGTTCTGAGATGGCAGGACAGCTAAATTTACGGACAAAACCAGAAATGGATTGTAAATGCATTTGAAATACTTTGGTTTGTTTTAAGGTGGTCTGAGCAGCCAATGAGCAGGAATCAACGCATGAAATTATTTAAGATAATAAATATTGCTGACTTTCTTTAGCTACAGTATGGAAGATTGAAAAAGATTAGCAAATTCTTTCCCAAAATATTGATTTTGAACTCTGAATTCTGACATTTTAAGTTTAAATTTGTATTAAAATTTATGGTTTTTATTCACTGAAGTCAGAAATAAAAGGAAAAAATTTTTAGTCCAACTTTTTCTCTGATCTCTAGATTAAAGTAAAAACTCAGAGAAAAAAAGTCAGTGAATAAAGTTTAAAGTCAGACACAGATATAGGCCACACGGACTTTCACTAAAATTTTAATAAAAATCTGGTTCTTTTTGGTAGCAATATTTATCTATTCTACTCATGTAAGAGAGAGAAATGAAACCCCTTTTTTGATATTTCTATTAAGTTATTTTTACATAAAAACCTATTTTTAATATCTCAAAAATATCTCATAATTTCAATAAAACACAGGAATGATCATGGCAATAATGAATTATATGTAATCTTTATTTCCATAACTACAGTATTTTATTGTCTCAACATAAAAACCTTTTTCTGACATTATGGGCTGAAATGTTAAAACAAAAGAAACTCAAACCTGTTTTATTAAAATTAATTTAATACATAATTTTTCAGAAAAAAACTAAGATTGTTTATTTGACATTAAATTAATAGTTATGTGATCTCAGGCTTTAGGTATCATCTTTATCTGGTACTGCAAAACCATCGAAACAAACAAAGTATTTTAATTAATTAATATATAAATGTGAACCAAAATTTTTTTATTCTGTGTCACTATCCTGTGTCTTCTCTTCCTTCAAATGGTCGCAAAGCTTTAAATGACGAAAAACCATGGAGATACACTTGTGAGCATTGTGCGCAGACCGTGCTCTCTTTACCAAACTGTTGCAGATATACCTCATAGACACTAGTGGTAGGACAATGTTATAATAGCGTATGTCATAAATTATTCACTTGCTCTTCTTTCTTCCTTTTTTTTTCTTTCGTTCTTTTTGGTAACTGTAACTTTAAAATGAAACAAATGTGGGGAAAAAAAAAGCTTTATACATTTTTAAGTTGTGATTTGTTTTGTAACAGTTGTGCTAAAACCAAAAATGAAAAATGCTTGTCTTCTCCTACGCTCTTTCTTGATGATACAGTATTACTGTTTTCTCTCTGTGTCCAATCTGCCAAGGACTGAGGGATTTATTTCATTTCATTGGTCTCTGAACATTCTTGAAATGATCAGCCCAAAATATTACCAGCTTCTTTGTTTGACTCGTTGATCAGTTGACTGATTATGTATTAAATCCAACAAGGTTTCATTTTATTTTAAAGCATCGTTTTTTTTTAACCCAGATTCCTGCCTTTCCTGTATTTGTTAGCATCACCGTTACATTATCCATACAGCAGTGCTATAGCCCAGATTTTGTGCATGATTATATTTACAATTAGCTAGCTGTGTAATGCATTGTGATTATTATTCTTACTATCATCCTCTCATTTCATTTCACATACTGTGTGCTATACCTTAGAATCTTGTGTTGCAGCTCACGTTAATATGACCTTTGACCTGCTGATATAAAACCCATTATCCTCCTTTAGTTAAAATTCGTTTGAGGATGAAGCATCGGTGTCTGAATCATAAAGGGACATGCCGTTTCCCCTTAACTGTGTAGTTAGATAATAAATGCGTCCGCTAATTAGTCCACCCGCCATTCTTGTGATGGTGACGGTTAAAATACAACATGACACATGGGACCAAAGTTGGACTAAAGTGACGGTGACAGTGTGTGCGGTAGCCATCATTACCAAACCGACACCTGCTTTGGATGTTATCACCACTATAGTTACCCGTCGTTATCAGCACCATAGATATTGGCTGGTTTGCTGCTTTGGACCCACCCACCTCGACCCCATTGGCCCCAACTTCCTCCCTATAAGGAACTTATTGCTTTTAAATTATGTCACCTACTGCCATTCTTGCGTCTCTACAACAATATTTATCACAACCACTAAATGTTGACAATTTAGCCCATGGCTCACTGATATTTAGCAATGCTAGATGACAATAGGTCACTACCGTAATAATGAATATGGTCTAATAATGACTAAAACCTCACAATTGAATGGCTTGATAACATCCAATATGGCTGAACCTTAAAATCCCAAACAGAAAGTTTGATCCATTTATGCTCTTATATCTGTTGTTTTCTAGTGGTATAGCAGAATAGTATGATTGATTTGAAATTGTCCAACTACAAAAGTCCTTTGTCTTATTGAGAGGAACCGTAGATTAATAAGGGTAGTTGTTGTCTGGTAGATTTCATTCAACATTGGACAAACGCTTTATAATCTTTGGGTTTAATCATCTTGTGCACAACGGTAGATCATTTTAGCCACTACAGGGCATAAACAAACATTTCTTCAATCAAAGCTGGAGTAGGCTGAGAAATTCAGCTCAAACTTCATCTTAAACAGCACAACACAACTGAGAACACATGGGCTAGAGAACAAAATGAATGCGAACAACATTTTCTTATTAGTTACTTCAGTGTCCAAGATAGAACTAGACCGACTGACAAAAATCAAACCTGATCCATACAATTTAGACCAAAGACTAGAGTAAATCCCTCAGCATTTCCTGTTTGTATTAAAGTTCATGCAGTGATAGTTAAAGGACGACAGAGCACTTCCAGTCCTACGAGTCTTCCATTCCCCGTTAACTTCAAATAAGAACGAAACTGCAATACAAATCCCAGAACAAGGAGCAGTAAAACACTCAAAACACGGTTTGTTTCAAGAGCCTCATGGTACGAAAGGACTGTAGCCTTAAATCTAAATGTAAATGTAAGTGAGATCATCCACAGGGCCACAGTTTAAATATATGTGATAGGGTTCCAGAACCTCTAAAGTTTTATAAGAGGATTATTTTTTCTTATGTGCATATGATAATAACAAACTTAAAAACAAAAACTTTTGTAAAGAGATAATTTGACAAGGTAAAAATCATAATCTTTCAGAACTTTCGGGCTCTGCACATACCAAATCAGATTAAATCAACAAAATGATTCCAACATTTGCAAGAGTGAGGGGTCAAAGGTCAAGGTGACAGGTTTATGACGTTAATGTTTAAACAATATCTCCATTTTATTTAGTCTCCCACCAAAACTTTGTTTAACCCAGTATTTCATCCCTTTCTGTTTGCTCAACCTTATTTCTCCTTCTATTTTTTAAGCCATTTTCTTTCATAGTTGTCATACTATAATCAATAATAAAATCATGCATCTTTATTTTTTACATTTGGTTGGAACAGAAAAAGAGAAGTGACTGAAAACTTGTGGTGTGGAATAAAATGATGATCAAACATGAAGGAGATATCTGGAGAATTAATGTTGTTCCACTCTATGTACAAAAGAAGAAAAAAATCAATAAAGAAATCACAATGGTCTTATCCATGTACAGCAGACCCTCCTGTTTTTTTTCCTCTACTACAAATTCACTGCTGAGAAACTCAATTGCAGGTTCCTGTCCTTTCTTTTTTCGACACTTGTACAGAGGAGAGAGAAAGTGAAGTGATTCCCTCAGACATTCCTGAAGTACAAGAATAAAGTAGAAAACCTACCTCAGTATTGAGGCCGACTACAGTCTTTCTCTAACCTTGACCAAGTGCTGTGAGTGTCTAAACCACCAAACTGCGACTGTAGTCAGGTTCCCATTACATTTTAAGCTAAGACATATTTCCACTGTATTACTGATTTATAGAGACATCGTCTTTAGGGGATGGGGTTGTTCTGTCTGAAGGTTTTGGAACGAGGCTCATAATCCTAACCAATCAGAGAAGTCCACCATCAAGGCTCAGAGTCAGCTGTCAATCACCTTCCTGTTTCATACTGGGGATTCAACCATTCAACATTTTCCTAAGGAACATGATTTTACCCATATTACATACATAATAACATATTAAGAATACATTGACATGTAACGTAATTGGCAAGTTTTAAACACACGTTAAACAACGTTACCAGACAACATATTTTTCTCTGGCAGAATACCCGATCTTGCAGAACAATATGTGGTTGTGGCAGGTACAGAGATGGTTATGGTCAAAGGAAGATCGAGGGCCAACACTTTAAAAAAATGGGTTTTATTGCTTTTAAACGCATTCACAATCTTTATTTTAATAAAGGCTCCACTTTTAAAATTTCACCATGTAGTTTACCATTTTATGGTAAAGGTTTTTGTAATGTAGCCAGGAGCTGGCAGTGAACACAGCAGACAACAACCATCATGGCTGCTTCATGAGGTAGTTCTCATCGTCTAAGTCAGACTTAAAATCCGCTGGTCGACATGATACTACAGTCCTGTATGAAGGGACAAAGAAGACGTCACGACAGCAAGATGTTTTATACTTTTATACAATTAATTTCACAATAAACTTGCATTTTTGCAACACTTGCACTCGTCAACTAAAGACTTTTTCGTTGATGGTGAGTTTTACACGTGGATCTGCTTTAACTTTGCATTTTGAACAGTTTTATGGCACGTTGAGGTCTCCGCTGGGTTCATTTATCACCACCCGGCCACTTCTCACGGCTGCTTATTCTCTGTTTACTGCTGCAAACTAATTTCCCTACAGAGAGGTTGAAAGTTTCATCTCGCCCAATATTTTCTTGTCAGTCATTTGAGTTTTTTTCTTTCATCTTCTCGTCTGCCTTTCTTTTACCACTCTATCCGTCGTTGATGACTCTTTCATTCTACATCTCTTGTCTCTTCGTTCTTGTCTTCTTCCTGTGTCTCTTCTCTGTTTTCTCTCATTTTCCAGCATCCATCACCTCAGCACTTCTAAACCCCCCTCGCCCTCCTCCTTCTCCTCCTCCGCTTTTAATCACTCCATCCCATCCTCCTCCTCCTCCTCCTCTTGCTTCCTCTGTTGCCAGGGAAACAGTGGCCCATTCTGGAGCTGTTAATCTAGTCACATTGTCTTTCTATTACCTGTGGGTCCGATTACTGATAAGGAGGACAAAGTGTGGGAAACCAAAGAATGACTGTCTTTAAGCATTTGTAAAATGTTGCTCTTCATTAACTTGGTGTTTGTGAAGCTTATGATGTTCAATTTGTGTTCTAAAGGTTATTTTGGTGGACGTTATTGGCATATGAGATGAATACGTCCTAGATCCCTTCAGTCAAGATCTGCACATGTCCTGACAAATGACAAACTGGTCTATTCATTCAGTTCAGTAAACCAATGCAAGGGAAAACAAAGGTTTCAAAGCAAAATGCTTCATACTAAGGGAAAATAGTCGGCGAATTATGTCCTCATTGCAAACACACCAGCAGCAAATGTTTATTGAATTCATAAATAAACAGGAAGACGACAAACAGTGGTTAATGGTGACTAAAGGTTTTCAATACATACATTAGTGGTGGTGGAGCTGCGATTCAACGTGCTGGTCCAGTACATTTTGGAGCCACCTGGGATTGAGTGTCTTGTCCAAGAACACTTCAACATGTAGATTCAGGAACCAGGGACTGAGAATGAGACTTACTCCACCTTCTTAGACACACAGTACAGCAAGTAAATTACCATAAACTCAAACTAATTTATAAAATTTTTTTAACACACTAGAATATCCAAGAATTCTAAAGGGGGTCTTTCTATGTGGAGTGTTGTTCTCCCTGTACCTGCCTGGGTTCCCTCCAGGTTCTCTGGTTTCCTGCCACAGTCCATAGACTTGCGTGTTAAGTTTATCTGTGACTCTAAATGTGAGTGTGAACGGTTGTCTGTCTGTATATGTGTCACTGTGACCGCCCTGACATGGACTGAGACCTGTCCAGAGTGGACCTGCCTCTCGCCTAAGCACAGCTGGGATATGCTCCAACCCCCCACAACCCTGCACAGGATAAGTGGTTAAAACAATGGATGGTGATATACTTACTGCGTTCCACAGAGCTCCATTGTTGTCTGAAAACTATTAAAACCACATTAATCATATTGTAGCATTGGGTGACATGTTTCATATCTTTTACTCAATTTACATCCTCTGTCCTGGAGCTGGAAAATCTCCCAAAGCAGCCAATGATGTCCAGGGTGGACTCCACCTTTTACTGTATGACAGGTGGGACAGACTCCAGCTCCCTTCAACCCTGCAGTGGATGAGGATGATAGAAGAATGGATGAAAACAAACTACACTATGGACCATGTGACATAATCATTTAGCCAATTTGACTGTTATCGTGCTTTTCAGTGGTCAGTTATCAGCACGGATGGGCTCAGGGGGTCTTAAGGTGTCATTCAGGATGATGTGAATGTTTCTTCTTTTAAAGTCAAAAAGCTCAGGTAAAGATGCAAATTCACTACAGAGGCAGAAAACAACCGAAAGGAAATACAGAGTGATGATTGTTTACAATATGACCAAAAATTTGCACAAAATGGCTAAGAAACACACACAATGGCCAGAAATAGTACAGACCCAAAGACAACAAAGACATGCAAATAAATGCCTAGAGACAAAAAACTACCAGTCGACTTTCTCATAATGTGTCTGTGGTTGTCAGTCTTGATCATGCCTGGGTTATGGTTCATTGGGGTGTATTATCATCAGTATGTGGTAATTTGGAAACATCCAGCAATAGAAAATGGTCAGAGAGATCTGAGCCCTGGTGTCAAACAGACCTGCTGGGAGACTGCCCTCCTCTCTATTGGAAAAGTTTATTTTATATTTGAAATTTCTTGTGAGAAACTGAAATGTGTCTTGTTTGTTCGTGTTTACCTCCACTACTTTTCTTTAGTTTTTTTCTTCTATCATTTCTTTCCATTCCCTATTTTTTCCCTTTCTCTTTCACTTTATCCTTCACTCTCTCCCTCTCTCTTGCTTTCTCTGTAGAAATCAATGGTCGTTCTCTCAATAGGAGGTCACGGGGTTGCAGGAGCCGGCGTCCCGGCTTTTCAATTACTTGCAGCCTGCAGTTACCACAACACACACCTCTCGTCCTGAACGGTCCCTCCCCCACCCACCCCCCCCAGAGCTGCTGGGCCAACACAAAAACAGAACACAGTAAAAGGAAAAATTTCAAAATAAAAGGAGAATGGTTTGGGTGTTGAAAAGAAAGAGAGATAGAGGTCAGAACGAAAGGTGCTGAAGAGAAAACAGAGCCGCAGACAGAAGATGAAAAGGAGAGAAATCAGGGCCAGGAGAACAGGAAAGCGAAGATCAGAGGTGGGAGGAAAGGTGACGAGAAAGGAGGCATAAGGAGTAAAACGACTCAGGCCTTGGAGGCGACAAGTATCCCAGTGTGATTTTTGCATCAGCAGACGAGACAAGGTGAGTCGACGAGGCAAGGAGACAAAACGGGACAAGAGAAGAGACACAAGAGTGAAGAGAGATGAGAAATGGAAGAGGGGAAGGAAGGGAGATCAAAGTACGGGAGGTAAGAGAAGATCCAACATTTTTAAAGTAAGAAGACGATGAAGACAGGGGAGAAAAACGGGAGTAAGGAGGCATGATGCCGAAAGGAGGCAAGGGAGGAGGACAGGAGACAAGGTGAAGTGAAAAAAAGAGCAAAGTGAAGCGAAAGGGGAGCCTGTCGCTGGCTCAGATGATGGGGAGGAGAGAGGGAGGGGGGGCAGCCCGGCACCCTCAGGGGTTATTGGGTCGTGGACAGCCAATCTCTCTCAGCTTAATCAACAGCAGCAGAGGTGATTGCAACACCACAGGGGACTGCTGGGAAAAAAAAGAGGAGGAGGAGGAGGAGAGAGAAAGAGAACAAGATAGAAATAAATGGGAAGGTGTGGTGGTGGTGGTGGGCGGGGGGGTACTGGAAGATGGAGAGAAGATTGGAAAAGGGGGGCGAGCAGGGGTGAGGATGAGGGGGAGGAGTTGGAGGGATGGATAGTTTGGAGGAGAGAAGGTAAAAGGAGGAGGCGAGAAAATATCACCGGACGGGAAATGGGTGAGGAAGGAAGGAGGACGAGATGAAAAGCAAAGGGTGAGAGAGACAGGTGGGAAAAAAGAACTACAGGAGGATGGAGAAGAGGACGGCAGGTAGAAAAACGGAAAGATCATATTCAACTAAAAACCACTAAAGGAAACGAGGAGATAAGACTTTGAGGCAGCATTTCACCATAGTCATGCTGCTAACACGCTAGTGCTAAGGAGGTCAAATGTCCCTCAGCTGCATCTTTTCGTAGCCTAGTGTCTCACACTGAAGACACACAAGAGATGCAAGGAAAGGGAGTAAGGAGGAGGAACCAAGGAACTGAGGAAATGTGTTCTTGGACATACGAGACATCCTTTCCTCTGGACTGTCATGTGCAGTGGATCAGCCGTCAGTCAAAGTTGAATGTGCATTAGGTCACGTCGACGCTGAAAGGCCCCCACTTAGAGCTCAGCTGTTTGGGCGGCGGTGGTGCACACTGACTTTATGGTTTATTAGTTTCATATGCAAAAGGAGTGAAAATATTTGGAAAAAAAGTTTACACAAATTATGATGCTCAGTTACTATCATCAGCAGGGTTTTTCCTTCCAAAGTGTCTGAGAAATATTTGGATGGTTATGAAAAACTGTCTTTCCAGGGATACGTCAACATGCCACCATGATTTAAGGCACAGGCATATTATTATTATTATTATTATGCTGTTTGTGCCATGATAATTATCACAGTGAGCTAATAATCATGGTGACGTTTTGAAGCTCAATTTTTTTTTTTATTATTTACTGAAATAAATATTTTAAGAAAATCTACAGCTATGTAAACACTATGCGTTCTAACATATTAAGGATTTTGCTGGCCTATTTTAAGGCAGTTGATATTAAAAAAAACATTTGGACGTGTTTTTGTTAAATCACACGTTGGGGGGTTTGGCTGAATTATTTTGTGATTGTGCTATTGCAGGTACGTGATAGAAAATAATCTTGGAGAAAAAAAGTTGTTCATTTTTTTGTCAATCAGCTACAGATCCATAACTTCAACCAGATGCTGGATCTGTCGAAGGTAAAGGACGGACCCTCCACTCCTACATCCACCAAAACTGGCCTGGCCGTGTCGCTCAGTAGAGGTTTTAGGATTAGGACACAAGCATAAGTACTTCAAAGCATAAGCAGTTCAAATCATATTTAAATGTGCACCACAGAAACAAGGTGTGGTAAAGTCGCTCTCCCCATTCCACAGCTTTTCCTGTGTCCATGTGCTGCTTTTCTGGTGTATATTAAATGAGAAATGCACACAGACACTCAGAACCTTATCCATTTTTTTAAAATCGTGTTTTACTTTGAAGGAAGACTTGTCATTATGTGTAATCATATTAATACAATGTCTGTCAATCACTTAACATTGCAAATAAATAAACTACAACAGAGATGCAGCATCTTTGTTGTATGTCCGACACAAACTAACCAGACACACACACACACACACACACACACACACACACAGCAGAAGTCCAAACCAACACACAGAGGATAATAAAAAATAAATTCGAAAACAATGTTGGTGGAGGAAAAGCCCACCCAGCACAAACTTTAGCGCGTGTTCTTGCTGTGATCTGACCTGTTTGCAATTAACAAGCACCGCTCAGTAACGAAATGCTGCACAAATGAAGAGGTTGAAATGTTCAACTCTGTAAATCCTTCTCTGCGACTAGCCCAGATCCCACCCTGTTTCAGAAGCTTTTCACAGTATAATCTGAATTATTAATGAGCACCTACTCGGACTGGTTGGAGGCGTGGCCTCGGCGTTCAGGCCAGGCTAATGAAACACAACATGATGAACAATTCATATTCTCTCTTTAACCAAGCATCAGTGACAGTAAAGATGGATTCATGCTTGCTGCAACATTTAGTAAGATCTGCAACATTTGCTTTGTTCTTCTACAGCAGCCTCCTGCTGAACAAACCTCTGAGACCAATTTCAGTTATGAATGTAGACATGGGATAAAATGAGATAAAATGAGATAAAATGAGAGCTATTTGTCAAGCCTATCAGTCTGGGTTAAGGTTTTCATCGAAGACTAAACCATCCCACTGAAAGCTGTGGAAGAGCACTGAAAGTTCAACGTAACGCGGTTTGTACTGAATGAGAATGAAAGCAGGAAAGTGTACATGTTACATAATGGAAGCAGAAAATTTTTACATTAAAAAAAAACCTGTGGAAGCCTTTTCCTGAAACATCTGTCTTCCAAGATCTGAACTTCTCAACAATAATCAGGACGTTCCCATGTCCAACAGCACCAGTGTCTGGCTATGGGCGTTGTATAAACTGTTTGCAATAACTAGAAAAGTCACTGAGTCAACTCTATATTCTGCTTGTATGCAACTATTTTTGTTCATGTTCACGTTTTTTTTGTTGGTTGTTGCAGCAGAACAAAAGCTAACGTTTTGACTTGCACCTTATCCCAAAACGTTTACCCAGCATTTAAATTACTTATATTAGCTATTATTTTTTATACCTAATATACATTTTTAATCATGTTGATTTACAGCAGTTTGAAACAGGAAACATCTCACTCAGGATCCATTTTCCCTACATTTAAACTGTGGCCCACATCACAGCAGAACCATGTAAAGTTCTGTCTCAGGGTGGATTTTTCCAGTCAGCATTTTGGTTAAGCACACATATATTTTCCATAAAGCACAAGTCCAGAGTTTTAGTTAGCCAGTGTAAAAGGCACATTATAGTAAAACCATGTGAGGTGGGGGAACAGGGTCAGAGGCAAAGTTCAAGTTAGAATCCACGCAACGTTTAAGATATTATTTTTTAACATTTCCACATTATGGAAACTCTTCCCAAGTGAATGGGGCAGCAGGTGGAATCAAACTAGTGACCTTGAAGACATTTTCTGGAGGTGTAACAGTAAAATAAACTGCACTGAGGCTTCAGCAGACAGAACTAAAAGGCATTCGAAACTGAAACTAAACTCTCGTCCCACACTCACATGAAGTGTTTGACACGTTAATGCTATTTCTCTACATGTTTTTTTTGTTTTTGTTAAGATCATACTGCATTTTGTTAGAGAAAGACAAATCCAGCATTGCTGTAGTAGTTACGCTCTTTTTACGCTTTTCCTGCGGTTGGCCAGTAAGTGTCCTTTCACAATAATGGAACAGAAAAAGCCTTTTTATCTAAATGCTGAATAAATTACAAAATAAAAGCTTGTTTAATTTTCCCTTTTAGTTTTATGATTTCTCATCAGTCCACACAGAGGCTCAAAAGACTCAATAATTTAGCTGATAAATCAATTTTTGTAGGAATAACACATTTCTCCTTGCTTGTAAACCATCTTAAATCGCCTAAAAAAATGTCATGGCACCCTGAGGTCCAGACTCGTGACATTTCATTTCATTATTGATAATCTGGACTACAGCTGCATTCTTGCAGAAATCCTGTGGGGGTTTTAATAAGCCTTCTGTTACCTGCAAATTAACATGAACACACTTGTTGTGACTTCTAAAGTGAAAACTTAATCACTTTATTCCCTGAAGTAGCAGCACAGTTCAATTAAATTCTTTCAAACTTACTGTTACCTATCATGCAGCAGTGTTTTGCGCAGGATGCACCTCCACCAATCACATTGCAGGGATTGCAGCAGGATGGACAGGGATTATTGGCTGGTGGGGACAACGGCGTGAGGGGACAGACGCGAGTCACTTAGCACCAGCAAGAAGAGAAACAGGGTCTTGGATGGTGGTTAGCAGGGTTTGAGCAAATGGAATGTAAGCAAGGGATCCATAATTAGAAATCATAAAAAAAAACTAGTGCAAGGCTTTTTCCTGTAGCTTTGATGTGATATGAGCAGTTTCTGCAGAGTGTCAGTTCTTTCATCTGCACAGACATTAAATAGTATCTGCAAATCTATGTGGTGGGCTGCATGGAGGGGTTTAGCCAGCCAGGAACATTTGGGTAATCTGAGCCAGGTAGATTTAAGATTTGATGAGCCATTTATGTTTACCTGATCATATTTACACACTTCTAATTCATGCAACATCTTTTAGAAATGTACATTTACCTTCTGTCCAAAATTGAAGAACATATTAAACCATTTGAAGAATAAACCTTTTGATTATCCAGTGTTTTTCTTTTTTTTTTGCATGACAAAAACCATCCACTCTTCCAGCCCAACATGCAAGTACCATAAAACAAAGATCCATGTAGATTTGCAGAAACCATTTCTTCAGGATTAGGTTTTTTTTGTGCAGTGACACTCGGCAGCGTTTATGTGCATGTATGAAGCTTCTGTTGAAGGCCTTCGGTTTCTTCACAGGTGGCCCTGCTGCAGGACTCAGAATCAGCGCACCGAAGTGTTTTCATGTCTATGTGTGTTTCTGTGACAGTTTCTGGTTCGCAAAGAAGGCCTTGGTCTCTCCACAGGTGGGGTTGGTGCACAGCGGACAGCGAAGAGTAAGCTGGCGGGAACACAGCTCGTTGGACTTCAGGTGGGACTGGACCAGGTCTGCCAGGGCCTGGACAGGATGGAAAACACACAATTAATACTGAAAGAAAACATTTTTTTTTTAAATGTTTCCTCGTCAGAGAATGGGATTATTACATTGTTAAATTAAAAGCATCGAGTTACAAAGTTATTTTAACTGTGCAAATTCACAAATTATTTCAATTTGCTCTAACTTTGCTGGTGATTTAGTGAAGCAGTGCAAATATTTCACATAGGAAGCTGATAAAACAACAGTTCCTGTTAGGCTTTTCGGCCCCCCCAAAACCCTCTAATCGTAGTAGGTCTTATTTTCAGACCTTTTATAACTTTGCACATTTTTTTGCACTGAAGTTGAAGACACACCTCCACATACACTTAAGTTTGAGCCATACCCCAGTAAGAGTTTATACTGCCATGGCTTATGCTGTATTCTTCCTGTTTCATAAGGATATGTTGTGCTGCTTACTGTAATGTGATTCGTTTTCTGTGACGTTCATCACACTTACTCTTTGTTAAAATTCAAAAGTAAAAATGTCTGAATGACAGAGTGAATTAAAGTAAAGTCATGTTGTAATCTGTAGGTGAAAAATCAAAAAGTTACTCCCCTGGCAACAGCGAGGATCTGAAGTGAAAATTGTGATTATTGTATTTTTCCATTATTTTCCAGTAGCTGCTGCTTGCAGTCAGCAGCAGACTGATGCAGCTCACTGAGAAACTAAAACCGCACCAAGGAAACCATCCTTCAGTAACTACCAACTAATCATCCCCTGGATATTGATTTACACACTCTTCCACACACACACACACACACACACACACACACACACAGAAAGAGAGAGACTTGGCGAGGGGTCTCTGAGCGTGGCGGGTTTGACCAGCCAGCCAGCCGGGCGGTTCAGTTCTACTGTAGTCAGCTCTAAAGGTTCCCATTGATCTGCCCCCTTCCTTTAATAAACCCTGCACACACACACACACACACACACACACACCAACGGCTGCTACAGCTGGAGGAGTTGCCTGTTGTGAGAAAGGTTCCAGGGTTGAGGATGGAGGGAAGGAGGGGGCTTAGATGGGGAAGGAAGACAGGATGGAAGGATGGAAGGAAGAAAGGAGACAAGGGGGAAGGGAGAAGGAAGGAAGGAGGAATCCATTTATTGACCAACTCCTGCCTAGAGTTCACTTACTTCACACAACCTTCTGCTGCTGTCTCCTTTTCTATTATTAGAGCCCTGCCTGTCTTCCTACCGTCTCCCCCCATTTTATTTCTCCCTTCCTTTAGTCTGGTACAATATTCTCATTATGTTTATAAAAGCTAAATGCTTTTTTTAAAAATAGAATTTAAATGGTGCTGGAGTATCATAATAGATACATACAGGACATTGGTTTGCAGACATGAACGAAGCCTACCTTCATAAAAAGAGGGTTCCCGTTCAGCGACTCTGCTCTCCGGATGTTCTCCACCCCACACTAAAGACAGAAGAAGAGAGACGGAAAAAGGTTTTACACTAGTTTCAAGAACTAAACCGAACATGCAGACACACCTCAGGTAAAACACGAACAACATCCAAAGGTGGAGGTGGAGAAAAAACTGCAAAAAGTTCAACATTAAACCTGAACATGTGGAAAAAAGTTTCCATTTTGTCAGCTGAGGACTTCTAAATATTTTGATGAAAGTTTCCTATTATTTTCACCAGCAGCCTTTATTAGAGAAAAGCTCCTGTGAAAAGCTCTGGACACCTGAGTGTTTCAGAACGTGTGTTCGTGTGGGTGCGTGTGTGTTTGTCTGAGTTTGCCAGTAGGGAGATTTTTACACAGCAAACAGACAGTGAGAAGAGTTTTGGGCGGCGAGGACATGTTTCTCACAGGGATGAAGTACAGAAAGGTCTGTGTGTCTACATGGCACCAGTCAGATTGATTGTTGGTCACCACACTGGTGCCTTCACACACACACACACACACACACACACACACACACAAGTTTGCCCAACAAAACTCTCACAAGTTTAAAATGAATCCATTACTTGAGCCCAGTGCAAATTATAATCCTTATCACAAATAATAGTTCTACAACAATGCGCCGAACACATCACACTTCCATGTCGTTGCATATGGCTGCTAGTTTAGAGAATTCAGTGTCTGTGAAAATTTTTATTTCTGTCTAGATCCTCCACCTGGAAAGACAGATTTGTAAGGCTATGAATAATTTGGGAAATACTCAGACGAACAGACTTCACAATTACTCAAATGATCTTTTTATTCTTTAAAGTCTTAAAAGACTTAAGGACAAATTTGGCTCGTCCTCCCCTGTCAGGGCTGTTCAGTGATGTTTCTTCACCAAACGGTGCAAAGGACGTGGAGTGAACAGAGAGAACCACCTGACACTGCTGGTAACATGAAGATGAAGATTTCTGTCTTACCTCCTCTCCCAGCACCTGTCCATACTCAATGTCCAGTTCGTGCAGCGTCTCTATGTGGTCTGATGTAAAGGCAATTGGCACCAGTAGGATGTTCTTCTTCCCCCGTTCGCACAGACCTTTGATGACTTCATCCGTCTGGGGGCCGAGCCACGGCATGGGGCCCACCTGAGAGACCAAACCCAACACATTATATCAGGATTGACTGAGCTGTCAACTCCTCCTCACTTTCCTATACAAATGTTTGATGAGAATCACCTCATGATCTTTAGCAGTTTTCTACACAAAGGACAAACTGTTTCTTCTGTTTATGGGTCTCAAGTCTTATTAAGAGTTGCTGTCTAACCACAGACCTTCCCATTTCAACAAGTATAAACCTCTGACACTATTTTACTGGAACTAGTGATGGGAAAACATAGAAATCCAATTTATCACAAAACAAAAACGTTACAAAATGCATTGTCTGGTCTCCGGTTATGTAATGAGCAGTCTGATTACGTCATAACTGCTCTTATTACCCAACTGCACTTATCAATGTAATTAGACCCCCAAACACAAATGTTAGTACTGAGAATCTGGCTACTCAACTACAGATCATCTTTAAAAAAGGACAAAAAGCAGCATTTTAAAACAATGTTGAACATCTACTAATGTGCATCAGGTTTGTTTTTTCTTGTCCGTTAAAATGATGCAGGCAGATGTTCCTACAAACTCTAACAGAGAAGTCGTTTGAGTTTGTCTCTCCCTCTCTCTTCTGCAGGACAGAGTAACCTTCTATCGGACGCTGCTGGCTGACAGTTTTAAATCTTTATCCATTTGTTTATTACCAGTAACTGGCTGCAGTGGAGCAGGAGTCAAACCACACAGACCAGTCTGAATACACAAAAACGGACATGTTCTTCATTTAGGTTTGTAGAGAGATTGATAATGTAATTTACCATTCAGATTTTTGGACAGGGTTAGGTCTATTATGACTGGCAGTTTATATATTTTTATTTTTTTAACAAATAAAACCAGTGAAATATAACCGGGAAATAGCAATGCAGTGCAAATATTTTGCAGTCGTTCATTCCCATTATTAAATTTCACTTGCATCATGAAAATTTAGTTTCTAAACCCAATCTGAAACATCAAATTCTAATAAAAGAAAGGCGTATGCCTATTCCCCATTAATAAAATTCTCTTTATCCTATAAACAAGGGATATGCATTAAAAATACACTGCAAGATGCAATGAATCACATCAAACACGTAAATACCTCCCATGTGTTTTGAAGCTGCAAAAATACAGAAATTAAAAATTGAACATTGTGAAGGCCAAACAACAACTCCTGCTGCCGCAGATTGTTTTTTGCAAAGGAGGCAGCAGGTTTAACTCTGGTTTAGCAGGAGCAGACTCATGAAACTTGTTATATGACAAAACAATCTTTGCTCTAAAAAGGTCCAATTGCTGGATTTTTCAGAGCTTTTAAATGCATCAAATGTTGTGACACAGTTTTAATAAATTCACCATTTCCAACATGTTCTCACCTGTCCATATCCTGTTTTGTATGATAAAATAATATTATTCACTGTCTTCTACACTGTGTATGATTTGATGTATGATACCAGCATCTCTGTTCTCTGTTAGCACTTTACCAGCAGCCAACAACACCTCACAGGCCTATTTTGTTTTATGTGTCCAATTATTGAGGCGTGTGAACTTTGTCAAGCACCGTGACATAATGAACTTTAAGGTGCCTGGAGTATTAGACAGACAAGTGGCTCCATCTTGTGGCAACAAAAAACCGAAATGCTGTAACGTCAGTGCTGAGCTACAGGGAGTTTACAATGGACCATCGTTTGTTCATAAATCTTCACTTAATAACCAATACTGAGGAAGTGAAAGCTTGCAGTAAGACCTTTAGTAATGTTTGCAAGAGAAAAAATAAAAATAAAAAAATCAAATACGTCATTTGCAAATGCATTCACAGCTTTAATTCATTTCCTTATAGGATCCTCTTTGCCAGTAGTTAGAGCGTTAAATCTTCTGGGCTGAGTCTCTTCAGCCTTCTCACACCTGGATTTGTCCCATCCTTCCTCACTGATCCTCCTTAGCCCCATCAGATTGGATGGGAAGTGTCTCTTAACTGCCATCTTTAAGTCTCTCTGCAGACATTCCACTGTGCGCCATTGACGCTTTGGCTGAGCAGCTCAAGACAGTCGTTCCTTGAAAATCACTAGATCTATATTTAGTTAATGTAAATTTTAAAAACACAGCATGATATGTATGTACGTATTCATGTTCATCATCCCTGGCCAGCCTCCCTTGTAATCACCTGAACAATGGAAATACACTGTAAACTGCTGGCTATATTATAAAGTCTAACCAAATGTGGTTGGTAATAAAAGGACAGAGCCAGCAATCATACTCACGTGATTTAGAAAATGTTTTGTTATTGTTATCAATAGTGCTAGTTGTCTGTATCCCTGGTGTTCAGTTTCAGCGAAGAACCACTAGATGGTGCCGCAGAGATTGTAAAACATAAACTTAAAGACTTTTTCAGAAGAAAAATGCTGAAACTATTCTGTTCTTTAATATAATTTTACTCTGATGCTGTGGACACTAACTTCTTTCAGTTTTTTCCCAGCAGCTATGCTGTTGTATACAATCATAAGCATCTAATGTTGGAACTTTGACTATACAATTTAGTCAGTGCAGTTCAGCTTTTCTTCATGATAATATTAAATATAATATCCTACACATTTGGTGTATACAGTATCATTGTCTATGATTTTTTTAATTATTTGATAGTTACAGTAAATTATCAATAGACCATTCTGATCAGAGATCTGCCCCCTGCTGCTCTGGGGAATGGAGAACTTCTTTTCTTCTGCTACTACAGCTGACACCTAGTATCTCAAGAAATGGAATTTGTTCAGAAACTTCACACTGAGTGCTGATTTGATTTATAGTTTTTCCCAGCTAATCATAACTATAATTTCTGGCAAATGTACAGCTATAATATCTGGCAAATGTACAGCAGACTCCAATCTCTGGTCCAATCTCCTTTGACCAGCATCCTGACTTTTTCTTGTTTCTAATCATCACCACCTCTGAATTATGAAACAATTCTCTTTTAAAAATCATAACACAGACTTTCAGTGATATATAGATTATAGACTCAGAGCTGTGGAGTTACTAACAGTGTGATGAACTGAACGGTTAAAATGTTCTGTAAGACCACTTTAAAATCCCTTACGGATCAAGAACCACTTACATTATCCTTCATTTGACAGGTCACTATTTTTTATGAAGCTCTCAAATCTTTAAACCTAACTGATTCGCTCTGTGCTCCGTGCCATGTTTACAGTCTGATAATTTAAGAGAAAAGTTTTTGTTGGTTTGAAGTTTGTTGTAGCACGAGTGGGCGTTGAATTAGTGGTTTGTGTTAACAGAACACATGGCTCTATAGCAAGGATGAAATGTAGAAAAAAAGTAGTGCTCCTACAATCTGCTGGAGTTCTCAGGTCTCATGTTCTGTGCTTCCTGCTCTGCATGTGTGAAATAACAATCTTGACCTAACCAATCTGAGTTTTAACGGTGTTTAGTTAGTAAATATTGTATTTATGAATGTTTTTTATGTTTTTTTAAGAACTCTCTACAAATAGCTTTTGTGTGTGTTCCTGTAGATACTATTTAGTGACGACCAGATTTTTAAACCTTTAAAAGGCTTTTTGAGGGTCAAGACTCGGTTTAAATGTGAGGGTTAGAATTAGGTTTTGGTTAGGAATAGTCATTGAGTTGTGATTGTTAGGGTTAGGGGAAGGGCATAGGGATTCTAGTGAATGTGAATGAGTGTCCTCACAGGTATAGAGGTACAAATATGTGTGTGTGTGTGTGTGCGTGCTCACCCTGGACTGCCACACCAGTCTGTAAGGGTTACAGTGCCCCAGTCTCTCCATGACTCTCTGAACTGTGGCACCCACTTCCTGAGGGTATGGGTCACCTCTGTTTACAACCTGCAGATAATACAATACAGCAGTACAGTCAGTTAAGAGTCGAAACTCCGGTGGTGTCACTGTTTGCACATTGGTTTTTAAGTACATACACTCATTATCACTCTCACTTACACACACTCAAACATTTGTGACTTTATTGGTTATGAATTTTCTGGTTACTAGTTTTGTCTGACTTAAACACATTTTAAACCATTATTTAACTGATATATAGGTTTTGCACATCTGAAACAAAATGTATATTTTAAACTACCCCAAAATATCCACAAACACGTAAAACTAAATGTTTAAAAGTCTGTTTGAACCAACTGCCTGGGACCACACATTTGTAAATCTGAGCTGATTTTCTCTAGTTCTGTTCTTCTTTAGTGAGAACTGGATCAGGAGATCAGAGTCAGTGGTCAGTAGTAGCGTCAACAGTTATAGGAGTATCACCAGCAGCACTTTGCACTACTTACAGCCAGAGGGAGCGAGTGGGCTGAGAACAGAATGACAACATCATCTCTCTTCTCTTGGGGGAACTTCATCAGCTCATTACTGACGTGTTCTGCAAAACACTAAAACACACACCAACACATTTACCGACTTTAGTTCGAAGTTATAGATAGATTAATTCTTCTTTCCATGGAAGTAATATGTAGATGCTGACATCTAAAAATAAATCAGGCTTGTCAGTTGCTATGACTACCAACCACCTTCAGCTCATTAACCTAACTTCCTGCCAAGTTGATTTATTTTCAGGCATTTGACTTTTTGTTGTGAGGAGAAGAAAAGCCCATTGGGCTTTGCTGTGTGTGTGTGTGTGTGTGTGTGTGTCAAACCTCCACTAGCAGTGGGTGTGTGGGCCATCGGTCAATGACACTCCAGCACATTTTTGGCCTGTCGCCTCTGTTTCTGTAGTAACGGTAGATGGCGTTGAGACTACTGCCTGTAAACAAACAATCAAAACAACATTTTGTGGCTTAACCAAACAACGTACGAATTTATACGACTCCCTTTGGTCTTAATTTTTGCATCCAAGAATTTTTTTTAAGTACGATCAGCACACAGACACAATTTCAACAAACTATCTGGTCTTGGAGCAGACTGAAGTACACTATACTGACCCTGCATCTGTAACTGATGATTTTTTTTCCCCTATGCGGTGAATCAGAGACTCTCAGGACACGTGACACTGCGGATGTGGTGATGCTAAGGGCCACAAAAGTCTTCTTGCCATATTTTCTTTCTTTAATTTTAACAGCACATGTTGCCTTTACAAAAATTGTGGCATACATCTGATCAACCTTAGTAATGTAAGTAAGTTACGACTTTTCTATGACTGCAATCCAACAGGCAGTTACACAGAGGACATTAAGGTATCTGTCCATTATCAGTTATAGTTCTAACAGTAATTTTGATAGTTATCATTTATCAAACAACAACATTGAACACTTCAGCTCAAACCCCTCCAATGAGTGAAGATTTGCTGCTTTCTGCTGAAAAAGTAACAGCAACCCGTGACTGTTACCTGTGGTGGAGCAGCTGTACTGAGGATACTGTGTGAAGGCAACAGCTCTCTCCACTCCATCTTTCTCCATCTCTTCAATGGCCTCCTCTGTCAGTGGGTGAACGTAGCGGAAACCAATGTAGAACTTGTGAGGAGCTGATAAGTCAGAGACAGAAACAGTCAATAACTGTCAGCCACTGGTCGTTAACAGCAATAATGGGCGACTAAACCTGGCTTAGAAAAGCATTAATCAGGTGTTTACAGTTGGATTTGAAGGGCCGAATAACTAATTTATACTGTCCGGAGCATGAAGGTAAGGTTAGATGGAGATCATAGTCAAGATGTTTTTTGACATCGATTTAAACCTGAATGAGGTTTGTATTCCTCTAAAGACAGGGTCGGCTTTCAGACCACTGTTGACTGTTTGTCTGCTTATCAGCGGAGGAGTGTCGCAGGCGTGTGGAGACACTCCTTCAATGTGTCACTATCTCCACTTCTCTCTCACACACACCCACACACAGAGAGCAGCAGGAAGCACAGCAGTTCTGCTGAGTTTTCAAATTAAAGTAGTTTTAAAACTGACATAAAAAAATTAAGGTACACAATATTTTCAGTCATTAAACCGTTATATCGTGTTACAAAGACCGAGAGCTCTGACAGGTGAAATGAAGCGTCCCTCTCTAACCTGTCTCGGGACTCATCTCGTCTAGCAGCTTCACCATGCCTTCTCCCCTGCATGGATGTCCAGTGTTTAATGGGCGAGCCTCCTCCGATCTTACTGTACTGCTCCTGGATCTTTGGCGTGCGCCGCTTGGCGATGAATGGACCCAGCTTGCTGCACAGGAGAGATCGGGATGATGAATAAAGATTACATCATAATTTAATTTACTTACAGTCCATTTATAGAAAATGTGATTTGAATTAGGTAAATTTGACAATGTGAATCAGTATTTCTCAACTGTGGTAAAACAGCAGTTCCTTGTAATATAAATACTGGAATATGAACTGGACTTAAACATCTGACGGACACACACATACTAACAAAAAAAGAGGCAATGATCCTCCTAGCTACTGGAGCTACAATCAGCAACATTGTTTGTTAGATATCTGTTAGTGCTCAGGTTTTTAAAAGAATGACTGTATAAATATTCACCTTCTTTAACATACTGTAACTCATGAAAAGCAATTAATGAAATCAATTGAGTGGAGTGGATGTGTTTAAAGTATTGTAGTATAAATACACACGTGTCTGGAAGGTCCAGGTACTACTGAAACCATGTACCATGATGAAAAGAACACTTCAATCAACTCAATAAAATGGTTATTAAAAAGCAGAAGTCTGGTGATGGATGTTTCCATCATTTCCAAATGAATTAATCGCTCGTGGAGTACAGTTAAATCCATCCTCAAAAACTGACTGACTGATGTTCAAAGGAGACTTTAGTGAGGCTACCAAGACACCCGTCACTCATCTGAAGGAGATAAAAGCTTCATTAGCTGGGGTGTAAGAGATGGTCCATGCAGCAACTGCTGCCTTGGTAAATACTATTTATAGGCAATGTAATTAGTTTTTGTTCATTAAAATTTAGAACTGATTCCAACGCTAGATAAAAAGTCATAGGATCACCAGAGTTAATACTATTTATCCTGAGGGGGGCATGACTGTCTTAATCAAATTTCTGACAGACATTCTGACTGTTGGTGAAAAAGTCTGCTAAACCGTAACAACGTCTTTGTACAGCTGGTTTCAACTGAGACAAACGTTGCTGTGCTGATGGGTTTTTCAGGGTCTCATGTAACTAAAGACTTTTCAGAAATAAACCAAAAATCTGAGGGGTCATAAAATGATAGATTACATTATACCACCCACTCTCCACCATAACCTGTCATGCTGAAGCAGCAAAGTTATGTTCATTTAAAAGGCATCACAGCACAACAACAGATGAAATACTTTGAGTTAGTGTTGAAAACACATGTAAAAATAAAGAACCAACAAGGTTCTTCTTTTTTACTCCTCAGGTGCAAAGAAGTCCAACACTTTGTTTACCGTCAGTTATTATGAAAGACATTCTGCAGAGCCCCTACCACCTTCCCCATTTCTTCATTTTAGTTTGAGTGTGTGTCAAGTTCCCCAAAGTGCGTAAATAATATTCTATTATACATAATATGTGTAATGTGTACATCTTATCATACATTTAAATTGTGCCGAATACAAAACGCCTTTTCACCCAAAGCACAAGAACAAATGATTACCCATTGTTTGAACTAATGTGTGTGTGTGTGTGTGTGTGTGTGTGAGTATCAGATTTCTAGCGACCATTTGCAAGGGTATTTTTAGTTGCAAAGACAAGTATAAATCTTTGGCCAGAGTTTGGTTCCCCACAACAAACACACTAAATAAGAATTATACTTGTTTACTGACCAACTGCTGATAAGTGTTCGTTTGTTTGGCCAAGACACATTATGATGCTGGTCCAGGGAAAGATATTAACATCTATTGATGCGTTTGCTACTCGCTTTTTTAAAAAATATATTTTTGTCAGACAAAGACGACATGTGCGACTGTGTGTTTGTGTGTGTGTCCACAGTGCATACTTCTGTACAGGGAGTTTCATCAGGTCTGTGTCCATGAAAAGCCGCAGCAGAAAGTCGTGAACATCCTCTAGTTTCTCAGGTCCTCCCATGTTTAGCATTAAGATGCCTGTCTTGGGTTTCCTGCAGACGCAAGATATTCTGAATTATAAGTGATATCCAAAATATCGATGCCCCAAAAAGATATGACAAGCTTAATTATGCTGCCTATTAAAATGTGAGCTAGATCATACTTAGGAATATGTAAAGTACTGCTTTAAAATATCCTCATCAGGCTGTGGCGTTCTTAATTATGAAATATAAAGCAATGAAGGACTGCTAATTCGGCTGTGTTGACTATGTCCATTCTTACTTTCACTGTACCCTTGTCTGGAGATGGACATGGACAGAGAACATGCGCATGTTCCCACTGATGCTACAATTGGGAATATGAACATGTTCCACCCATGTTAACTGCAAATGTTGAAATAACAAGAGGTTGGTTTACTTTTCTGGCACATGATTGGTGCACTAGGGCGTGGACAGTCAACGCAGAAATAACACAGAGAACGCACCCGGACCCTAGCGGACCGGGAGAATTTACATAACGGATGCCTGGACATGAATGTATGAAGAAGCCATAAGGCCAGGGTTAAATTAACTCCTGTAAAAATTAAACAGAATATGGCCCAAGAACACACAGATGTGAACTGTGGTCATGTTTTCCAGGGTGCTCTATAGGTGCATTTTTTGCAAGAGTTAAACTAAAGGTGTGTATACTGTAGGTCCATTTAACGTTAGTGTCACAGTCCGTATGAGTGTACGTGCAGATGCATCACCTGTTCTCTTGTATTTCTGGAGTCGCAGTCTGGGCTAATGCAGCAGCAGTGGAGTGTCTCCTCACGCTCAGACTGACACTGCTCCTTGCAACTAGTGGACAAATAAAACATTTATGACCCATTTCTTAGTCTGTCTATTTTATTTTTAAGTGGATTTCAACAATCCTTGACAAATCGACATGTTTAAGACAGTTTGTAAAGATGGAATAGACTGTGGCGATCGTCTCCTGTTTAATGACCTCTCGAGGTCAGTGTGGGTGATCCTGAACAAACTAACACAACTGTGATTAACAGCAGCAGGTCAAATAGAGACAAACTACAGAGGTCACACAGACCAGCGTCCTGTGATTTGTGGGAACAAGACACCAGCAGAGACTTTAAACCAGCACATGCATGTCTTCACAGGGGAATCTACTTTCATAACGCGGGCTGCAGTTCCCCGAGGCGCCGCCAGGAGGCCGGCTCGGATTATGCAAGTTCACAACGCTGGAATTGTGTAACTCCGGGAAAATGTTCAACCCTTTATTGTCTTCAAAACACGAACCGCTGAAGGCCACGTGCAGTGTTTGCAGATCCTCTAAATGTTACTAAATGCAGCACAAGTACGAGATAAGTCCATTATGTAACGTTAACATTTGACAGTAACCTACAGTAACGCTGGACTGCGTCAAAGCGCCGCTATTTAGCGGCTAACCAGCCGGAAACAAACGCATTTGGCCTAAAAATAAAAGCACAGTAATAATCACATTCTGGAAATATCAGCATTTAGAAACAAGCAAAACGCAAAGTGGACAAAAGATCAGAAGTATATTCGTCGACATATTAATAATGAGGAGCTGGTGCTAGGAAACTCATTTAAGAAACGCGGTTTAAATTCCAGTGAGTTGCCCACTGTGAAAGTCCTAACAGGAAGACGTAGTTCCGAATCCGCCGGAGCTTCACGACCCTTTACGAAATGTTGACGCCAATGTCAGCGGCGTGTGGTGAAGTTTGCACCACGTTACACCGAACAACAGCGCTCCGTCACCTGTATTTACAGCTAAACTACACCCGACACGGAGACTCTCTCTGTCCTCTGTGACGCTAAAGTCCCAGCTTCACACTTTCCCCGTGCGCCTTCTCGCCAGGCTAACGGGGGAACTTAGTTGCACAGTCACACTCACATTGAACCAAGCGTGCGGCGCTGCCCAGGACTGCCATCATGGTAGTTTCCTGTGTGCACTGCTCACAAAGCTCCGTGTTCCTGCTGAAATCAAGCCCGGATGGTTCTGCTCCCAGCGGCTGGACCACCAGTACCGGAGTGACTCGCTCGCCAGTGCGATATATCAGCCGGATTCCTTCAACTACCGCCGGCTGCCTGTGTCGTCCTCTGTCAAGTTTAACAACAATAACCGTGGTATTTCCGGTTGTCGGTGTCAAAATAAAAACACGGTGGCTGAACGTCAGATGATGCAACGTTTGAAACAAAATTGATTTGTAATTATGATTTTATGATTATATTTAATTGTAACCTCTAATCACTTATTTAGTGCTGGGAATGTCAAATTTCTAAATGTTGTTTTTTTTTTGTTCCCCTCAGTTTCTGATAGTTGTTATAGTTGTATTTCAATACAGAAAAACAAAAAACTAAAGCTAATAAATAAACACTAAAATCAGCTTTAACAATAAAAAGAAACACAGAAAACAGATAAAATAGGCATTAAAGAAAAATGACATAAAATGGAACATTGTATACCTCTAATTTGAAAAGTTACAGAACTTAAAAACAGTAGTTAAGTTTCACTTTCTCATGATTGTGTTAAAAACATATTTTAACTATATATTTATAATCATATTAACAGTTGCTGTTATACAATATTGTCAGTCTTTTTTCATGCTTTTATTATTGCAGCAATTATAAGTAGATAAATTGACCCCATTTCCGGTCTTGCTCTTGCTTAGTCCGGTTTGCTTGACGCAGATCTGGTATCTTAGTATGACGTCACAGCAACGTTTGTCTAAATTACAAGGTGACTCCGCCCACGCTCGTGCCCCCACAGGGACTTTGTGTGTGGACTTTGTGTGTGTGTGTGTTCAGAGAGATAGTTAATCAGCTGTAACAGTCCTGCATAATCTAGTTTCTGCTCAGAAAGGAAGGAAAAGGACAAAGGAAAGATTCAGAGGGAACAGGGCACGAGAGCGGGAGGCCAGAAGGGAGACGAGACAGAAACACGAGTGACACAAAAGAAGGGAGACGAACACACGAGTGTAAAGATTCCAACAAGCTTCATTACGAATGTTCGCCGTTTTACGTCGTCAAACGTTCTACTTCACCCGGGGGACAAAACTGTGTGGACATTCATGTAGTTTTCACCCAGCTTGGACGGGTGTGACCACACACTTTCTGTTCTGCAGATTGTGTGTTTCATATAAAACTGGCTCAATCGAAAACAAACACATGTTTTAAAATAAACCACAATCTATCCTGCAGCTTGTTTTATGGAAATGACATTTCAAAACTCTCCAGCACTGTAATAAATGCGCCGCTTAGATAAAGTAGAATTCCCCACATGGTGGCAACAAACAAAGGATACTGTTGTGAACTTGCTCGGATTCCTTCCGCCTTCTTCTCTGACATCAGAGTGTTTGGTGAGAATGAAGCAGCGCGCTAAACACAAACCAGGAAGCTGATCAGAAACAAACACACACCGACTCACCGTCTGTGTGAGAGCGCGGAGGTGATGCGGCCATACGCGGCACCTGCGCTTCCTGACAGCACGGGACTTTTCTCCCTCGTCTCCTATCAGAGCAGTGACGGAGCTTACAGTGGCATCTAGCGGCCGTCAGTGGAACTGCAGCTCACAGTTTGGGCCCGTTGTCATGAAACGTTTGTCCTGTCTGCAAACTTTTATAAAAGTATGAAACTGTCTTAAAATGTTTATAAAAGTATAAAACTGTCAGAAAACTATGGAGGCGTGTGACTACCAGGGGTCATTTGTTTGTGTTTGTGTTTGTGTGTGTGTGTGTGTGTGTGCATGCGTGTGTGTTGGGGGAGTTGACAGTTTGAATAGATCCATTTTTCGTACGTTATGTTGAATTAATACCTTTTTAGTGCTACTTCAAAGTACACTAAATACAATCAACCAAAAAATAAATCCAACCTGTGGGTTTTCATACAAAGGTATGGTTTTAATAAAGATTTTATGACCTAATAAATGCCGATGTATTCTTACGAGGTAACCATCTGTCAGCACATTCAATTTAACTATATTTATATAGCACCAATTTACAAAAAAGTCATCTCAAGGCATTTTACATAATAAAGTCAAGACTATAAAATAAAGTGGTTAAAATCAGCTTCACCCTTGACCTTTATATTTTATTATTTACTGAACATACAATACTCAAAAAAGTTAAAAGGATATTGAACTTTCGTGTGAAACTTCAGAATGAACCTAATAACCACTGTAACCTTTACAGGTGAACTTAATTTGACCTTTTGACCTCTAAACTTTTAAATGCACATGTCCAGCTGTTCCAAGGTAGTCGTCAGCTTTTGTGTCAATAAATTGTTTAAACTTGTATGTCCATAACTCTTATGAGTAGTGTATTTTGCCATAAATAAATTCTAGTGCAGAAGTATATAAGGCCAATTTTTGCAGCTTTACTTGAGTATTGAATTTGTGTACTTCTATGGGCCCTGCTGGGTAGAGCATTGGGTTGGGATGTAGATACTAGGTGCTGCTCCACATTATTACCTTGGTACCAGTCCAGAGCCCAGATAAAATGGGAGGGTTGCGTAAAAAAATAAACAAAGAAACTTGGGCAGAACATGAACCCCTGTTGATCTATTGAGTTTGTGTTCCTCTACAGTGATATCACATTTTAAAAATACATTTTGCCACCATGTGGTAATGTTAAGTCTGATTGGTATAATTTTAGACTCCAGACAGTAATGTAACAGTAATGTGGTATTTTTTACATAGCATATTTGTAGGAGTACATAACATAAACTATATTTTAGTACATCTTTAGATTCTATTTCTACTGTATGTAATAGAATAAATTTATGTACTGTACATTACAGAATTACTAATCATTCTTATTTTTCCAAAAACATTTATTTATGTAGTTATGTTACATGTTATGTTACAGTTACATTTACGGAAATGTACTTGAATGTGCTATAGATTAATTATACTATATATATATGTAATTATATTAATTACAAGAGATACTTTCAGTTGGCACTTGTTTAACAGTAAAACTGTATACTGCACAATTTTCATTACTGGTGCTCACTACGTTATATTTTTGTGAAAATGTCATTCTTTAGTGGAGTTTATTCTTGTCTGTAAAATATTTCTGGCAAAATAAAACTTAGATTTCACCTATTGTTTCACCTGTCTCTCTTTCATTGTATTGTTTTCTAATTTAGATTTTTTAATGCATTTTGTAAAATAATTTTAAAGGATAAAATCACAACTTTTAAAGTCTGAATTAAATATTAAGACTGAAGGGTTTTAGTTGCTTTAATAATCCCCTTATTCATATAAATAACTTCCTGATATTCTTTTACTTTAGTAATGGGCGCCAACCTACAGTCTCTGCAAAAATGTTTTTAAAGCTGAAATGTTTCAGCAGTCTGACTTTATTTAATCAAGGGGATATCTTCAAAATTTTAAGTCTTTTTATTGTGAAATTCACTTTTTTTCCTCGTATAGCGAGTGGTAGTACAATGATAAAAAAGGCAATTGTGACTAATTTAGAAAGGTTAAACCCATTATTGACCTTCATATAAATAGGAAGAATCTTTTAGAGGGATATTGTGTGGCTTGTGTAACAAGTTGCAGGAAGTAAAATCAGTTTCAGTGTTTATGAGCACCTGACTCTTTTAAGAAAGACTTCAAAAATTGGGATTGTGACCTGTAAAGAGATACAATGAGAAGTCATGATGAAACACGAAAATTACAGTGGGCAATAATAAAACCATCAGTTTAAATCATATTTTATTTAAGTGCATTTTATTGTTTTGAGGAGTATTTTCTGATGCAGAGACAGATGAGACCCCCACAAGACCTGAAACCTTATGTCACATTTCTACACCCCCAATGACAATGATTTGATCGTTTTATTTCAAGATCCAGTTCTGAATCCTTCAAGACATTAAGTAAAATGTTCCCGAGTACATGAAAATTGCACAAAAAGAAATGTTCTGTCTTCATCACTTAAGACTGAGCAAACCACAAGAAGTCAGGGTGGTGATCCAGTATTATGACAATGGCAAGAGAAGTGAGTGTGGCAGAAGGGTATAATTGTACATGATGTAAAAACATTTTATTTCATTTTTAGGAGAACAGACCTACATTTGTCCTTTGCTGATACCAATTTGGGATCAAATTATTTAAACTTTATTTAAATTCCTCAATCTAGTCCCATTTTATATCTAGGAAGGCTACAAGTCCAACCTATTTAATTTTAAGAGTTCCTAAGGTATTGTATTGGAAATGGAAACATAAGGTAATGAAAAAAGTGTAGAAATATGAGACAGTTTGTATGGCTTGGTAAATACAGTAGAAAAAGAATGTTACCAGTTTAAATCAGGTGTAAATTCAACTTGCTGTTGATTTTACTACGTAAAAAAAGAGAAACAACTGAAGTTAAGGTGGACATTGTTTAGCAGCATTCCAGACCATATCAGACAGACTTTTCTACTTATTCCAGGTCTTGCAGACACTCAGATGAAAGTACAGTGTTTATTACTGGTTAAATAATCAGCCACAAAGCATCAGCAGAGGCAGAAATGATCAGTGTCAGGATTCAGGTCGGAGCTGATGAGAATGTACCTGTGAAACATGATTCCTACTTTGTTTAGAAATCACATTTTAACTCTGCTGGGACAAATCATTGAAATCTTTGTTATTTGATTTAACAGAACATTTCATGGCTCACAAAGCGATGCCAAAGCCATATCCAGATATGCCGACAGAACGTGTGCGTGTGTGTCTGTTCAGGGTCGGCAGCGCTGGATGAATCGAGGGTACAGGCAGACATCTCTGATGTGGTGTCTGTTCAGCAGCCAGGTGAGAAATCGTTCCAGACCCAGGCCGTAGCCACCATGAGGACATGTCCCATATTTTCTCTGCAACACACAGAAAATAAAAATTTTTATAAAAAGACCAAACAGACACAACTGGGTAATTTCTTCAGAGGTATGAAGAATCCACATGGTAGTAACTAACACTGTGTCTCCATAGGGGCTGTTATTAACCATTACAGTGTGACAGTGCGCTGCTGCAGATGAGTTCAGGGACAATACAGAGTGTAGGTCCTCTGTGTGTTGATAGCATTTAGAACACAGGTGAAGTCAATTCTGTATTACCTGGTCAGTGTACCAGTAGTATGGGGTTGGGTCGATTCCCTCCCTGTTGTATCCCTCCAGTAGCTCCTCAGCATCCCAGATACGCATCGAGCCTCCAACAATCTCACCAACATTTGGCATCAACACGTCGACCTGTCAGATGAAACAGAACAAAACCGTTTTATTTGGTCTTCATGGGTTCTTATTTGTACTTAAATAGCAGTTTATTTGAAACAGAGTGGCTTAAAGCTGTATAACATCTAATCGTTATTGGACAAGAGAATAAAAACGTAGTCATATTTTAATGAAACCTGGGATTTACAGCCCTAATATAAAGGATTATTGTCACTGTGGCTGCTCAGAGTATCATAACATAAGTTCTTACAACTTTTCTGTTTATTAGCTCAGTCACAGTCTGATTCTAATTAGATCTAAGTTTCGTACCGACTCAGTGAGGCGTTTGTCATCAGCGCAGCGCTGCATGTAGAAGGATTTGATCTGAGCTGGGAAGCGACACAGCAGGATGGTCTCATTGATGGCATCTGTCATCAGCCTCTCTGGAGCCTCAGGGATGTCCTGGGAGAGACAGGTGGAGACAAATGACGAAGGAGAAACCAGACAAGTCAAAGCATGAAATTAAAAAACATATTGAGGGCACTATTAGAGCTCGAAATAAACGATGGCCCGTTGGGGCAGTAAAAATATTACCTGGTAGAATTTTAGGAAAATAAAGAAATCTACCTCACAGCGCACGCATTTTGTTGCAAAAAGAAGTTAACTAGAGCAAGAAGAACAAGGGTGAACCTTAGCCAGGTGTCCCTGTCTGGAGCCAAAAGTGAGCAGAGAAAGCGGAGAGGTAAAGCCCAAATTACTCCTTAACTAGACCATAAATTGTTAAAAACTTTGTTATACAATCATAAACATGGTCATGTATGAACCACAACAAGCTTGTTTTCTCTGTCCAGTTTCTACTAACCCCAGCTGGTCAAGGCAGATGTCCGCCCACACTGAGCTTGTTTCTGCTGAAGGTTTCTTCCAGTAAAGGGAGTTTTTCCTCTCCACTGTTGCCTATAGCTGCTCAAGGGGGATTTGTTCTGTTTTCTCTGCATATCTATATAATCTTGACTTTATTTTGTAAAGTGCCTTGAGATGACATTGTTGGGTATTCTAAATACAATAAATATCCATCAGCGTCTGTCAATCAAAAGTGTAGTTTTTAGGTGATGTGTTTATTAACCAAACAGTTATGGCTAAAGGAGGCAGGCTGTAGTAAGGAAAACCGATGATATAGTTAAACTTTTTCATTCAGACAAGCAAAGAGAATAACTAGCATAAGATTGAAGTTACTTATTTTGTGAGCTTCTAAAATGAGATATTAGACTACGTTTAATGCAGATTGTAAAAAAAAAAAAAGTTCTCAATTTGGAACCTTAGTTGTTAAGTATGGTGCCGTTATGTGTGCACGTGCTTGTATTTGTTACCTAGTTATGACCAACAAAAAATTGTTTTTCCAAACCAAGATAAGACCTTTTGGTAAAATAAGGACAATTTACCAGTCATAACAAGTCTGAAGTCTTGTGTAAATGTTTTGAATAAGGTTAGTGTCGGGCATTCAGTTGTAATGGTCAGAGGATACATAATGCATAGAAAATGCAAAACAGGTGTGTGTGTGTAAAACAATCCTTACCTCTCCAAACTCGTAGTAGGAGCCATCATCTTTCTTGATGTCGTGCTCTCTGAGCCACTCAATAGCTTCAGAGTAGTCCATCCTCCTGAACGGCCTCTTGGGGGGCCTGAAGTTCTGCAAAAAATACCAACATTACTAATAAATATAAAACCTCAACTCTACTTTATAATGAATGAATCATTTGATCAAAAGCTTCAGAAGACCTGCCACTGGCTGATGCTGTTGTGTTCATCAAACATCACATTTGTAATCAATTAACCATCTATTAATCATCAAGTTGTATCTGAACTAATTGACTGATCAAAATCATAAGCTGCCAACTTTGAAATTAGACACACAAAACAGATTGTTCCATAAACAACTCATTGATAAGTACAGGGTTGATGTCATAGAGCAGCTGGGCGGCGGGGGATTTGAGCACTCTGTCCACCACGTCACACACCAGGTCCTCAAGCCTGTTCAGCAGATCCTCAAACGTTATGAAGGGACATTCGGCTTCAATATGAGTGTACCTGAAAACAGAAAAATCATTTTCAAGTGGTACTCTATACCAGTTTTAATATGTTTTTATATTGCTCATCAAAATGTCGCAAATGGCAGTCAGTGTTTGTGACACAGGTTGTGTCCTGCCCTATATTTATATTATCATTTTCAGCAGATCTGTGGTGGCATGAAGCTGCATTCACTAACGACAAGTATTGTATACAATGGTGTTTGTATTCAGCCCCACTGCCTGTGTGTCATCATACACCTGTATCATCAACAGAGTTTACTTAAGCCCAGTCACTTAGCTTTGTGTTTTGTGTAGGGTGATACCTGATGTTCACCTTATTAGTTCTGTATTAGTATTCTTTAATCAGGATCAAGAATCTTCTTAATAAATATTGTCAGATTACAGCTTTTGCATCTGATGTATATTTATTGAATGGTTACTGTAGTTAAATATAAGTATTCATCAGGCTCTTCATATATTAAATTTAAAGGACTGATTAGAGCTTAAAACTGTTTTTCTACTGCTTCCCCAACTTTCAAAATACTGAAACAGTTTCTAGCTTTCTTTTTAATCTTAAACAAATATGAAAACTGAAATATTACATTTATGTGCTCTAGTATTTGTTCATTGGACAGAGTACTCACTCAGACAGGTGTCTGCGGGTGCGGGACTGCTCGGCCCGGTATGACTGGGCGATGCAAAAGGTGTCGCCCAGTGCGGGTATGCAGGTTTCCAGGTAGAGCTGCGAGGACTGGGTGAGGTACGCCTGCTCGCCAAAGTAGTTGAGGTTAAAGAGAGTGGAGCCACCCTCCACCTGAGTCTGCACCAGAGTTGGGGGAGTGATCTATATTCAGGAAACAAAAGCAATAAAACCCACAGATGGTTAGACAGTATCCAGGTTTCTGATGTGCAAAAATGCCTTACGCAGTTAGACTCCTACTGAATATTTTATAGCCACTTCTGAATTTGTACATACAGTGTTTCAGAAATATAGATACTGTAACAGTCTCCTTATGTTTAAGCTACAGCTGCATAGAGAAATAAATTATCCTATGGAACAATAAAGAAAAGAGAAATTCCTGTGTGTGAGGTTAATGCACCAACCAAAAGCAGTTGTTTTGGTGTTTGTGTATAACTGCTCCAAAGCAATTTACTATAGTTTTATAATAAATCTGCTTTTTTATCAAAAACCACAACTCATTTTGTACATCACTCTTTACTTGGTAAAAAGAAAAAAAAAAAACAGCAATTAAATGGAAAATGTTGACAATCATTTGGGACAGTCTGGTTCTTTTATTGAACTGAATTTAATGAAAACTAAATATACTTTGTTCTTTTGAAAGATGAAGATAAACGTGAAAATCAAGACAGCAATCAGTCATGAATTATCAGTTGGAGTGTCTCACCTCGTAGTATCCGTGGCTGAAGAAGTGCTCCCTGAAGCACTGCATGACGGTGGATCGCACCCGCAGAATCTTTGAGACGTTCTCTCCTCTGATCAGCATGTGTCGATTGTTCAGTTGGATGTCCACATCTGACTCTTCGTTCAGCAGATTGTCAGCCCCGCCTGCCGGAGCAAGGCCGATCAGCTCCCAGAAGTCACAGTGCAGCTCGTGGCCTCCGGGTGCCTGAGAGAAGACCACAGGAAGAAGATCTTCTTTATGGACCCAATTTGCCTGAGAGTTAATTCTTCTATGTCTAGTATGTCATCTAAAAATGGCACAGCATTGTGAAGAGGAAACACAGAAATGGGACTTGAGCCTATATAGTAAACTAAATATTGTCCTCGTCACAGTCTTAACTGTAACCACCATTACACCTTCCGCCAACTTCGGCTTTATTTAAGCTGCTTTTCAAAATATTCATGACTAATTAAGCCTCAGTTCCCTGTCTTGGTTTTATATAATTCTCTGCTGCTTTCCTTTGTGTGTGTACAGAGGTGCTGCTGTTGTTGATTGGTGCATTAGGTGTGTTTACCTGCTTCCCTTCAGGAACTGCAGTGATGGTCCCATACAGAGCCACAGTGCTCTCTGTGGACAACACGAAGGCATTGTAGCACTGGCACTGAAGACAAAGAGAAAACACGTCAGTAATATTGAGTTGTAAAGAGACAAGTGTAGCTTTGAATGTATGACCCTTTAAAACTACTTTGAATAAATATACGTATGTCAAATCCATTCAATTTAGTTTTTGTTTTCAATTGACTTTTAGTTTTTGGTAAAATGCATCATATTGCTGGTTTAATGTCTGTCAGTGTTGTGGTTTTCTTATGGTACATTTAACATGAAACTATTAATGTGTTTTACCCATAGAAACTTAAATACTTTAAAGTATAAATATTTCATCTTAGCTTTCATTGTTACATGGCCAAAAAAGAGCAAAGTGAAGTAGCTCGATCTAAAACGAGCAAGTAAAGTATGAAGCGTTACCAGTTTGTCAGACAGCACACACTGGAGGAAACCGGTTCCATCTCTCAGCACAATGAACATCAGGTTCTTTCCTATAGCACACCAAAAAATAAATACAAAAAAAAGAAACAAATCCATTAAAGAGACCCTCTTTACAGACAGCAATTAGATCCGATTATTATTTTTTAAGTACACATGGTTATAAATGACAACAAATTTAAACCCAGTTATTTCTACTTTGATAATGCTCACCTTGTCTCCTGAGACGATGGACCCATCCAAAGACTTTGACCCTGTGACCTCTCTTTGACTCTAAATGATGGATTTTAACCTGCAGAAATGAAGTCACCACTAATCCTTAGATCACAATAAATGTATTCAGGGTTAGGTGCAGGCAAAAACATGTTTGAGTATTCAAGTAGTATAAAAAATATAACCAGCTCTAACTATTTTGATTAAGTTCTCTACTATCCATTATCCATGTAATAGTTTAAGACTTTAGAGTTACTTTAAATTAGTTTAAGACCAAACTTGCCATGAAAAATAAAAATAAAATTAAAATGGTCTCTTTCCCAGAAAATACATTTTCCAACAGCTGTGCTACTGCATGCAATCAGAAGCATACAATGTAGAAATAAATTAATAAATAAACTGGGTGGAAAATGTATTTTAAGGCAGTCCATCATTTCATTACAGCAATGTTGAATTTAACGTGCTACACATTTAGCTTATATGATACCATGATTCCCCTTATTATTTTTCATTTGATAGTTATGGTGAATTATTAATAGGCCAATCTAAACATAGAGCCAAGCTAGTTACTTGACTTTCCTCAGGTCACAAGCTCCACTCTACTGGTTTGGGGAACATGGTTTCTGATCACGAGGAAAATGCTACACAAACAAGCCTTCCTACAATCTGCTGTGGGTCTCATATTTTGTACTTCACGCTCTGCACGTGCAAGATGAAATTCTTGCAGTAACATGACGTGTGACATGTTACGAATTAGTTTTCGTGGTTGCCTAACAGTGAGAACGTCAAGAACAGTTAATCACAAGACACTATGATAAACTATGAAAACTCACCGCTTCAGGATCTGGTAGGCTGGGGTCATTCTCAATGATGATCTTCTTGGCTTCTTCCAGGTTTTTCTCTCTTCTCTCATTGTCCTCTGCCTTCACAGCAAACATGGAGGAAACATTTAAAGATACTACAGCTGCTTTTTGGTGAGATACTGTAGACATGCAGATTTGAGTTCAACTGCTGTACAACAAACATCTTTAACAGAGTTACTCAAAAACTAAAGTCCTTTATGTTCTTTTAGCAGTGGGTGAGAAAAAGCACTGTGGAAGACCCACCTCCTTCTTATCTTTGGCATCACTCTTCATCTGCTCACGGTTAAAGGCTTTCTTTGCGTTCTTCATCTGTGTCTTGGAGATCACTGCCCAACGCTGAGAAAGGTGAAAATTTAATTATTATAAATTACCATTACATAAAAGCAATGTCTGTGTTATGGCTCAAGATTTTCTATCTAAAGATGGCAGATGTAAAAACTGTAGCTGCATGTTGAATGAAAAAATTTGTCTTGTGCTTATTTTATGTAATATAAGAAAGGAATTCTTACATATTTTTCCAATGTTTGTAGCAAGACTATATGAAAAAGTTTAAAGACATACTAATAATAACAATAATAATTATTATTGTTATTATTATAATGTAATACTAACCTCTCCCTCCTTTTGTGATTCTACATAGATGGTCGGAAATGGCTCCTTCCCAGCAAACAGCAAAGCCTGAAACGGTTTGATCATAAATACAATAGAATTATTAAAATAAATATAAACATTAACATTGATATACAGATTATTTAGATTAATTTGCAGTTGATAATGGCCTCAGCTGTAAATATAGATCAGCTCTGCTAGACCAGTGAGGTCACAAAGTACAAGTGATTTTAAAAATGGTTTGAATTTCTAAATCTGATTAAACAGCAGTGTGATATCTGCTGTAAAATACACAATTTACAGGTGACTGTGCTGACAAAGAATGGAAAGAGAAATATATATTTTTGAAATTATTAAAACTGCAACATAATCTCCCATCGCTAAACAGCGGTTTTTGAATATGAGTCACCTTCCTAAACAATGAGAGGATGTCAATAATTTCTGGTTTATTCGTATTCTTTAGCATTCTTATTTATTGTGATGGGATAACTATAAATCCCCGAAGGGCTGCCCGGAACATGGCAGAATGCAAAGAGTGACGCAAAGCTGTATCACATCTGGGAGAGGGAGCGAACCCATTCTGAGTCTTAAGGTAGCACTAGCTTAAGCTGCACAGCATAGCTTTAACAACACACATTATTTCACAAAGCAGGACTTTTGAATTTAGTACTTTTTTGCAAATATGCCCTATTCATTTGAAGCATATTCTTAGCAGAGAAACACAAAAACTACTACTGATACTACTGCAAACTACTGGTTTACAGAACCTAAAATCTTAAAAATATTGTAATAATGTTTTTTTACCAGCTCACCCAGTTGTAAAACCCACAGCTGTATTTGGGCGTTCATCGATTTAAATGTATGGATTTAATGATGACTCATTGTTAGCAGCAGAAAATGTTTACAGTTAAAATCAACAATATCAGCACGTTAGGCTACATGGCAGCTTACCTTAAGAGGGGTTTTGAAAGGTTTCTGCTCAGTGCCATCTCCATCCTGGTCATTGCCACATTTATCTGACACATACAACTCACCTGACAAACAGAAGAAGAAAGAGTTTCAGAAGAGTTGCCTTCAAAATACTAAAGTTCCTAGATGCTCATCAAATGCTGCTCTGATCAAAAGTTTCACAGTAGCATAAGAGAAAACTGATAATTATAAAATCCTATGAACACGATGTGAAAGAATTTTATTCGTTGTGATTTTTATTCTGCATAAAAACACCCTTGTCTGTTCTGTCCCTCTATTGTAGGAAAATTTAATCTGATGTAAATCATATTTCCTCAAGTCTGTTCTACAAAATAAAATGTATCTGAGCTAGAAAGAAAAGAAAACAATCCCTCTTTTCAAAAGGGCACGTCGTGTGATCATCAGTCAGCACAAAATATTGGGACCTGTACATCTTAGAGTATGTCCTCATTTCATCAAATATTCAAAAGAGAATAGTCAAAGCAAGTAACACCAAAAATTATAAGCATATATATCTTTTGTGTAAGCAACTAATAATTATAATCATACTTTGTTTGTGAAAGGTGAGCATCGGATTTTGTGATCCAAGAATCTACCATGCCCAAAATGGAAATTCTTTGCTCTGGATGAAACCAGTGCATATTTAGGCCCATATATGTTTGGACAGTAGCACAAATTTCACTATGCTGTCTCCGTACAACACTATACTGAATAGTAAAAAATTACAGTATGGATTGAGATTTAAAACTAACAGGATGTAGATACAAATGGTGTAGGCAAAATATGTAAGATATCTGGGAGCAACACCAATTACTGGCTCATAATTAGTTCATCATTACTCAGCATCAAAAGTTATACATATATATGTAGCTGTGGGGAATGACAGTAAACTTGGAAAACTGAACAGACATAGCTTTATAAATAGTTAAAAGTATGGACCTGACTAAATCCAGAACACCCGCTAAATGCATCTGGGTGGATGCAGACCATCTTCGTTCGTCATTATGGAAGGTTAGAAGACGAAACTGAAATCACAGCCAGTGTTAAAGACTAAACGTATGTCACATATCCTGCTGACTATTTTACGTGAGCTGTTGCTCTGCAAAATTACAAAGCGAAGCGGCTCAGTCAAGCCATGTTAGGAGGCTGACGCAGCCCCTTGGTTGCTGCATTGTGAACTGACAGCTGTCAGGGCAAACTATTAGCATGACTTACACAGAGCTTATCTGTGGCTTTCATTTACTCAAAAAGGTTTCTTAATTTCTTACACTTGCTTCGTATGACTGAATACTGAAAAAGACCTACAACACCAGAAATCTCCGCTACGTGCTAATTGCTAACATCACTGAACGTGATGCAATACACCGGAAACACATGTCTTTGGGAGCTACCGTGGCTAACTAGCTTTGGCTACGCTTTTTGTCACCTTACCCACTGAGACTCGATCCACACCTTTCGTTATCTCCGTCGCCATGTTAGCCCAAGTGCTGCAACAGTCCGTTTGGGAGACAAAACTATATAATTTTTATTCAAAAAATGTAAATAAAACCCTAACGCTACTACCGACCGTAGGTGTCTGGTCAACAGCAGACGTGCAACTTTGCGTCAGCACTGCCGCAGCTCGCAGGGGCGGTCGTTTCGGCACAATTCCTTAGGCGCTGATAGGCGGGCGTGGAAACGTCACTTCCGAAACAAAAATCTCATTGGTGCTGTTCCTTGTCAGTTTATTCGGTTATGTCCCGACCAATCAGCACTTTACAAAAATCTGTTTGGGACAAAAAGGCCTAAATAAAGTAACAGCTGAAAGAAGGTGCACAAATACAAATCGGAGAAAATATTGCTTTAAATATTAGTCGAATATAGAAATACCTGGAGTACCTGGAAAATATATAAAGACACAGAGTGGTTGGAGAATAATGTAAAAAAAAAAAAAATTCAAATTGATTATTATTTATTTGATGCAATTTATTTAAATGCTACAGTGCTAGTCATGGACCGAAGATCAAAAAGCAAGAGACAAAGTGGTACAGATGTTTAATAATAATATCAAAAAGAACAGACCGAACAGATTAAAAGCTTAATAATCACACCAAAAGGCTACAATTTGGAAAACACGTTTGACATATGGTAAAATAAAAAGTCAACATTGCCTAAGAATAAAAAATATTTTTAATTGGTGTTCCTGGTTTTTCATCATCCTCAACCAATTTTCAAAAATAAAAAGTAAAAACGAAATAATGTCACTTATCTCGTTTCAGAGATTTAAATTGGGATAGATCACAGGTTTCATCTATTTGCTAAACTTAAATAACATAATGCAGGTTGTCAATTTGTGTTTTTATAGTTTGATCTTTTTACATGAAAAATGCATTTTTTTTTAGTTATGTAGTTTCAGTATGATCGTAGTTATGATACCAATACCATTTTAAGAGACACAAGACAAAAACATTATACATGAAAGAGCACAGCATATAAAAAGTTGGAAAGTATACTGTCCCTGGATGTTTCAGTCTTCACTGTTTAAAGAAGTACAGATTTCAGCAAAGTTTCCATCATAAAACATTCCAAGCCCTGGACAGAGAGGCTGGCTAAATGTGGTCCTCACAGTGTAGAGGAGAGTCTTGCCTACAGATATGCTGTAGAAAGACAGGTTACCAGCTGTGTAATCCAGGTACACTCCTACTCTGAAAGACTGAGGGCCTGGGATGGAAGTTCTAATGTTGTTGTGTCTGAATTCATAACCAACATTAGAACACTGTAATGCCCAAGACTTGTCATTGTTTCCAAATGCACTCTCTCTTCCTGCCCTGCTCATATTTTTGTATGCAACTGCCACAAAAATGTCATTCCCACTCCACTTCACCTCCCAGTAACACCTCCCAGTCAGACTTTCTCTACACAAAACCTGACACCAGTCAGTAAACCTGTCTGGGTGGTGATAATGGGTGAGCTGATTACGCCAATATTCAGCTTTCGTGTCATCATCAAGCAGGATCCAATTATGTGCTGTGTTTGGATCCAGTGTGATTTTACATGAATATTTAAAGAAGTCAGCTCTTGTTTTGGGCTCTGTTTGTTGCCGTAAAACATCTGTTTCAGTCTTTGAGGTTTTGGTCAATTCTTCACTAAGGATGTCCTGTAGTTTATCTCTGACGGTAGACACCGCTGCCATTACATCCTCAGGCTCACTGTGCCTCAGATGGTATTTACTGAAACTTGATGAGCCTGTACTATCAGTAAGATGGGACAGCGAGGTGTATCTATGTAGAAACTGGGTGTGATCCTCAGTGTGCGAGAGCTTTTCCAGCTCAGTGTCTTTCCTCTTCAGCTCAGCAATCTCCTGCTGCAGCTTCTCCTGGAGCTCACCAACGACAGTCATTTTATGCTTCTGATGAGATCTGATCTTCTGCTTTGCCTCTATGAAGATCTTCTCACTGTCCATCACTGCTTTATCAGCTGAGCGGTTGATATCCTCCCCCTCCTGCTGAAGTCGCGTCACTTCTTTCTCTCTGTCCTTCACTCTCTGTTGGATCTCTTGTCGACGCAGCCCAAGCCCTCTCAGCTTCTCAGTCATTTCTTCTGCAGCTGAAACAATTTCGTGACCTTTGTGTTCATCCATGGAGCAGAGGTAACAGATTAACTGCTCATCAGTGCGGCAGAAAATCTTCATCACCTCATTGTGACGAGCACAGATGCTCTCCTGGAGCTTCTTTGTGGGGTCGACCAACTTGTGTTTTTCAAAGGCTGCAGATTCATAGTGAGGCTGGAGGTGTTGGTCACAGTACGAGACCAGACACTGCAGACAGGACTTGACGGCTTTCAGTTTTCTCCCAGTGCAGAAATCACAGGCCACATCTCCGGCTCCAGCATAGCAGGGATCAGCAGGAGCAGCCTGAAGTCCTGTCTTCTTCAGATCCTCCACTAAATCTGCTAACATGGTATTTTTCACCAGGACAGGCCTCGGTCTGAAGGTCTGTCTGCACTGAGGACAGCTGCAGGTTTCTTTGTGATCCTCCTCATCCCAGTAATTTTTGACACAGCTCATACAGTAGCTGTGTCCACAGGGAAGAGCCACTGGATCCCTCAGTAGATCCAAACAGATCGAACAGCAGAATTTTTCCTTATCCAGTTTATTTCCTGGTTGTGCCATTTTACCTCAAACGAGAGTGAAATGACATCACTTCCCGAAAACCACTGCGCTCTACAACACAAACCTACTTGATTTACTCCCTACATTTACCAACCAGCAGTGAATAGGGCAAGTCAGCGTTTGCGCTTCCCACCATGTTGATTACACCCATCTTTACAATTGCAGATCTGTAGAGGAAGCAGGAAGCAGCTAACACGTGGTGTTAGGGGGTTGGCTTTGTTAGAGACCAGGAAGTGAAGGATGGTTTGAGCATGCGTGTGAAACAAAGATTAGATCATTCAGAACAATCCCAAATCACTGACCGGGGTCAGTGATTCTTTTACAGTCTGAACAGAAATAAAAACCTGTCTGTAAGTACTGATACAAATAATTTTAATTATGAATTATATCCAGTATAAATTGAGGTTCTCAGGTCATTTTTTATGCAGCAGCACCACCTGCTGTTTAAATTATGAACCACCAGGTTAAGTTAAATACTCAGTTTTAAATTAAATATCAGATATTAATTATAATGTTTGCAGATAGGGTCATTTAAAAAAAAAAAAATATATATACAACAAATTGACACATTTCTATCTGTTGAGATTAAAAATAGCTTCACAGGCTAAAAAAAAGAAAAAGCACGGTAAGTAAAATGTCACTACTGTATTTACATGGTTACAAAGTTATAGCTTTAGAACAGTTTAATACTACCTCCAGCAGAGTTCATAAAATAACTTACAATAACTATTTTATGCAAAACAATACAACTATAGTGATTTTTTTGACAGCAACTAACAAAAAATATGATGAACTATTGAGTGAGAAGAAGAGAGGCTGTATTGCTGTTGCAATAAAGTCCATGTAGCAGAACAGACACAGGAGAAATGGAAAAACATAGCATTTTTTGCATTTATGTTACATATACCTTAATGCTGCCACTACACGTTAAATCATGTCAAGTTTGTTCAATCTGAAAACATAAGTTCCTCTGGTGCTTGTAAATGTTTAAAACAATTAAACATCTTTAGTTTAATGTCATAAATGTAAGAATATTTTAGGGGGTTTTCAAAATATTTTAGTTAGCTCAACGATTCAACAACTGAACAGACAGATTTCTTGTTATGTTTCTCAGGTTTTAGCTTTATTTCTTTATCTAACGTGAAGAACTTCCATCTCCAGCAGCTGGAGTCGGCCATAAATACGAAGACAACAACTGAGGCTAATCCCAGTCAGTTTGTAGCATTAGCCTTGATCATGTTACCAAATTTGTAATTTTCATGAAAAGAAACTATGTAATATATAATAAAAGTTCTCAAAAAACCACGATAATACAGTCCTGCCCTTTTTAACACTCAAATAATGATTAAAAAAACATTTGAAGGAATATTTAATTTTAAATTCAAAAAGATCATCTAAACAACTGCTTGTTTAATATTCAAGTCTACTTAATCTCACAAATTTGAGCTGTGGATCCCAAATCAAGCCCAAGTCTTGCATAGAGGCAATTCCAAATCCACATATGGGAATGCCTAAGACTTATAATGATAAGAATAATTGTGATTATTATTTTAAATTAATTTAAAAATATTCAATTCAATACTATATGCAACTGAGAAAACGGGCACATTCATAGTAGAAACTGTCATCAAAGAAAGTTCAGAGCAGCTTTCCTGTGTTCAAGTAAAGTGGACAAACTGTGTAGAGAGTTCACAAAAAGTTTCTTTAATCCCTTAATGAATGTTCCATAAATTTTGATAGTAGCTCACATCTTCCCAACACAGACACTGATGAATCATGTCAAACCATCCAGATGATTGATGATTATGACTATAACTGATCATTCAGTTCCGCCTTTGCGCACTGAGCACTCGCCTCCTCCTCTTCAGTCTCGCTTCACTTTTCCAGCTGAGAAACAAAATCGTGGCGCAGCTGCAGTTTCTTTCTGCAGCTCGAATCTTCTCGGGAAATTCATCGTAACTTCGCTGTTGTTACTTGTTCGACGGCGACGGTTCTCGGAAACCCGGAAGCGACGCTAAGCTGCTAAGAACGGGTAAGGCCCGCGGCTGCTTGGAGGAAGCGTTTTATTCAGACCACGTACTGTTAGAGACCCGGTTCATATGTCTGGACAGAGTGTGAATATTAATAAGAGGAGCCAGAACTATGTGACCAGACCTTTACCCACGTGTGAAAGACGATCAGAATGTTCGATCACCCGTAAAAGCGGCATTTCACCACAAGAGGACGTTGTTCAGTCGTTTCTGATGATGAACTTAAAATCATTTGACACATTCCATGAAGAAATGCTTCGAACAGTAATGTTGGCTTTTATTACAATGACACGCTGTCTAAAATATTAAGATTGTAAATTAAATGTAAGCAAACTATGAAGATGCTACATTGAACTGTAAAAGGCTTATTGTTTGTTCCAACTCAGTAATAAAAAGTCTTAAGAAAAACAATTTTTAAATATGACAGTAAATATCCCAGAGTATTAACAACCTTAATATTAAGAAATGTTACTGTATAAGCATATTTATAGTCTTGTGTTATGTCCCTGGTCTAGAGGAATCAAGGCAAAAAAACAATGTGCTTCCCCAGTCTTCCCATTCCCCATCAAAACCAGTGACCAAATGTTCCAAATATAAATGAAAGCAATTTATTATCTTCGGAAGTGAGCAGTGCCATAAAACAACAAACAAAACTCTAGCAAAACCCTTCCTTACCATTTCAACTCAAATAAAAATATGAACATAAAGACAGGACATCTAACCTGAACTCCTAACCAACAACAGGAGAAAAGATGAGAACATAAAAAGGCTTCTCACTCCTAATATTGCTATCCAGTGCTCAATATTAACAGTGGACTACATACAAAGTTATTTAAAGACTAACATACACAACTAAAACACTCCGATTCCTCACAAAGACCAATAACCGACTGCTGGGTTGGTTGGAACTGACAGAGGAGGAAAGAGAGAGAGAGACAGGGCTGCCGACATCTGGTGTATATGAAGTCTCCAGCGCCATCTTGTCCAAGACGATTAATTCAAATTGGCCAATCCAGAGACATCACCTGTAGCCGATCCCTCATTCACACCCACACAAAGCACAAGGAGGAGGAGAGACGTACAACAAAACAATCTCACACAATTCAATGACAAAAAATGACCCTGGTCATAAGCACTTGTAAACATGACACGTTGATCTGATGACTTGACACAGAAAGGCCTTGTTGCCATGTTAAATCATTTGTTTTTGCTTAGTATTAAAAAGTCTCAAGAAAACACTACAATCAATGACAGAGGATATAACAGAGATATTAGAATCCTTAATATTAAGAAGTGAACAAACGTGTTTGTCCTGATTCCTTTTCTCACCTCAGTCTCACTGGTTTACCTCTCAGTCTGACGGAGGTTTAGAAGATGAGGGTTTGTGTGGAGGCAGAGGAGAGCGGAGCAGAGTCTGCAGGACCCAGATGTCTGGCTGTGAAGAGGGAGAGGCCCAAGTCCAAAGACCGTCCTCCAGAGTTCAGTCCTAAACCTGGATCATCAAAAATCACGTAAGAAAAGTGCTACAACTCATTTACAGAATTTACAGAATCGTGTTAACTACCTCTGTCCCAGCTGTTTTTCTCTTTGTGTTTTTTAAGGAAGATAGTGATGTCATCGGCCAGTTGGCTTATAATGATTTGTTCATCAATAACATTTAATTTGTCAATATTGGAGTTTTAATAAGGCTCATAAATCCTGTTTGTGTTTGGCTGATTCTTTGATGTAGTCCAGTCTTTAGTCTGTTAGTGTAAATATATGTCAGCAACTTATAATCATAGTTTAATAATGACAACAACTGTGACACATAGCACTCTAGTACTTTTAATATGGACCTAGCTAAAATTAGCAAAACATCTAATGCTTATTGTAAGAGAAAAATAATCTGTGTTGTATCATGAAATTAACTTTGGAGTTAACAGTAGTAACTTGCTGCCTGGGGTCAGTTAGTTTGATTACGATCCACTAATACTGTTTCTGTTCCTTTTGTCCCAGCCCACCTGCGACACTGGAGCACTATAGGGCAGCCATGTTGCTGAGTGGTGTTGGCGATGCCATCGGATACAGGAGCGGATCGTGGGAATTCAATCAATCTGGACCAGCTATTCAGCGGGTGAGTGTAGACGAGCACGGCACACAGACTCAGACTCTGCTGTGTTTCTAGGAGCTCTCTGCTGTGCTCTAAAGTGAGGATGCTGTGGGAACAGACTTGTGTGGACTTGCTTTGTGGAATGCTTTGGGCACAAGCTATGAGTTTTACAACTACCTCTGCTGTCAGTAGCATTTTTATCTATGTATTCATTTCAGAAAACACACAGCTCAATAGAGAAATACATGCATATATAAAAGATTCATTAAATTGAAACTTTAGTGGAGTATAAAGTGCATTATTTTTTAATATATAGGACTACATCCATTTATTCTTTATCACTGTCATGGAACTGATAAAATCTTCTTTACTGCCCTCTGGTAGTAAATGCAGGGGCAGCAGTAAAATGAATGTTCGCTGTTCTGAGCAGGAAGAGACGTGGTAAGAAGTGTTTTAGCTGCACGGGTTAACACAGAAAGTTTTCAGTACGACAGTTTTAGAAATGCCTCTTTTAAAGTCCACCAGACACGGCTTCATCCGTAAGTTACAATGTTTTACAATTTGACTTGTGCACAAAAAAATACTAATTTTCAGTTGAATGTTTTGAGTTCTTTTTTGTAGTTTTACAAGAGATATTTTCTGCATTAAACTGGCTGATTACAACAACCTGTCTGTTCCTTGGAGGATAACACACTGAGAATATGGTTTTAAAAGATGGCTAAAAAAAAGCACATTTAGCAAGGACAGCATAATCATAATCACCATTAGTTGTCTCAAGTGTTACAAAGTCATTTTTTGTAACACTTGTAACACCATGCTGTTCTCAGTGTTTCTGTCTTTACAGGAGCTGAAGGAGCTTGGTGGTCTGAAGAAAATCAAGGTGGAGCTTCCTGACTGGCCAGTGAGCGACGACACAGTTCTGCATCTGGCCACAGCTGAAGGACTGGCCACTGGTGAGATCGATTATTACGGACCACAACAAGTGGACCCAAATGCAGAAGTCAACACGTTCAGAGAAAAACAAAATCGATAAGAACATACTTGCACCCAAAAAAAAAAAAGCTAAATTACACAATGAGAACTGACGATAATCTCGCAAGACTACTAAGGCTGGTGGTCAGAGAAAGGACAATCAAGACGGGATGAAAAAAAAATGAACTGAAGACGAAAACCTTAGCAACTAAAACTGTCTAAACCGAGTCCCTAAAATCGCTAAGAATGAACGAGTGATGACGAATGACCCAGAGGGAACAGAGACACATAGAGGTGGAGTGGCGTGCTGAGGGCAGACAGAGAACAAAATAAATGCACATATAACCACACACTGGAAATAATATTAAAACAGAACAAAAAACCCAACTTATAACAAAAGTCACAATAAACCCATCTACTCTCCTTCTTAATTTTTTGCTCTCTTGCAGTTATGCACACGTGGAAGGAAGATGGTTGAAATTTAACATAACAGACAACCAGCCTTGTTAACCATTAAATCTTCACAAATATTAATTAGGACAGGGTGCACAGTTTGGATTACTTCACTCAGTCTTGTCTCCCTGGCAGGGAAGACAGGGGAGGAGCTTCTGCATGATGTGGCCGCTCGATATGTGGAGGCGATGAAAGATATGGACGAAAGGGCACCAGGGAATGCAACCATTCTGGGTCAGGAAATAAAAACTAATTTCCCAGTAATTATATTTTACTAGATCTCAGTGGCGGAGATCCTACATATTTACTTTTGTTAATAGGAGTGTCCCAGCTAAGACCTGGAGAGGAGGGGGGCTACAGAGTGGCCTATAACCCTCGGGGAACAGGCTGTGGAGCAGCCATGAGGTCCATGTGCATTGGCCTGAGGTGAAGTTAAGATTATTAATTACAGTTTTATCGTTCTGTCTTGCCACGTGCTTGTGGTAGTTATTTTTAAATTGTTAATCACTTTGCTGCTGTCAGTTTCTTGAGCAGTGACATCTTAATCATATTAAACGTGTTTTAAGATCGTTTTTGTGCAGTGATCAAACTTTTGGCATTAGTGAAGAAAAATAAACAAGCTGATTTCTACTCACTTGCACAATATTGGAACGTCTTCGGTTCATATCATTAGCAAGTCAAGGCGCTATGCTAAAAAACCTCAATACATCAGTTTTGTTTGTGATAAACCTAAACATCTGATCTGAAAATCATTACAAATCATTACAATAGTCCAAAATGATCAAGTCTAAAACACAAATCATTTCTTAATGGCTGCTGCTCCTGTCTGCAGTAAATGCAGCATTGGGGTGCAAACAAATAAAAAGTTCAAGGTTCAAAACATTATTCAAAAGAACATGTGGATTTAAAAAAGCATGAAAAGAAGTTTACATATTCACATATCTGTGTGATAACGGTAGGATAAACTGGACCTTTATATGCTTCATAATTAATGCTAAGAAGGACTTTAATCATTTGTCTCCACCAGGTATCCAAAGCCGGACCAGCTGGACACATTAGTGTCAGTTGCCGTGGAGACGGGCAGGATGACCCATCCTCACCCCACTGGTTTCCTGGGAGGCGTAGCTGCGGCCCTTTTCACGCGACGCCGCCCAGCGCGCCAATCACGAGTTGGGGTCTAGGCTTGATCACCGAGGCCTGTCCATTAGCAAAGAGCTTTGTTAAGGAGCGCGGCCATGCCGTGGAGGAGACGGAGAGAGACTGGGACTTCTTCTGTGACAAGTGGCAGTGGTACGTTTTATTCTAAGCCAGGTGTCCAACATCTGCAGCTGTGGTCAAACTCAGGGGTAATAGAAAGGACTGTAGGTTTGTACCTAATCAGCACTAATCGGGTTCAGTGCAGCAGGTCACCACACTTGTCTTTATTACAAATGGACTTAAATGATCTGCACTTACATAGCACTTTTCTACCTGCTGGTACTCAAAGCACTTTACACTGCTTCTTATTTACCCATTCACACTCACATTCACACGCACATGGGGAACTGCTATGCAGCTGGGCAACTAAGGGGGGGTTTAGTGTCTTGCTCAAGGAAGCCGGGCATCAAACCAACAACTGAAGGATAGTTCCCAACAAATGCAGTTTACTCATGTTTGGTGACTGTTTGTCTGAATGGTTAAGTAGGTGTTTAGCTTTTTTAAAAATGAAAAGACAGACATGACGGATACGGCAGGGAATTCACAAAGTATTAAGACACTATGTTCACGAGCCTTTGCTGTTAGAGCTCAGATATACACTGTCTATATTTACCGTGAAAACCTTCATTCACATTTGTAGCTTTGTCCTCACATTACAGTAAAACTTGTTGAACTTCTGGAGTTGTGTCACAGAGAAGGATGACCTGGAATTAAAAATAAGTTCTTATCTCTGTTCACAGGTACCTGGATTTAAGGGGCATCTCCAACGGGGTGGGTCCTGTGGTTTGGCCGTCCTCCTATGGCCCTGCTGAAAGAGATAAAGTCTATAATAGCTTCAACCCGTGGGGCTGGGGGGGGAGCAGTGGCCACGATGCTCCGATGATAGCCCTCGATGCTCTTCTAGCAGCAGGTTCAGACTGGGAGGAGCTGATGAGCAGAGCGGCCTTCCATGGAGGTCAGACATTAAAATGAAAAAATGTCTATTTGGTCTATGTTATTCAGTGCAGGGAGGTCTTACGCCAACAGTAATCCCACCAAACTTTTGCCTATTGATTTCTCCGGGCCCCGTTTAGAATGTATACTTCACTCTTTTTCCTCTTCCGGCAAACATCTTGCCCTCTTGTTTTAAAGACATATTTTTTCTATACTTCTTTCTCGCACGTCATTGGCTGATGGTCTGCACTTTAATTGGTCCTTATCTGCCTTTGTCATGAGGACAAAAGTAGCTTTGCAGAGCCTGCGTAAGTAAAATGGAAAGGAAACTTTTTCCATGAAGTTATAACTGAGTAAGTCTACAAAAAACTCTGGGAGGAGGAAGAAGAAACATTTACACATGTTACATGTTACATTCGATATTTAAAAAATGACAAGCTGAATACTGGGAATAATTTCATTTTAATGTTTTAACCAAAGCCAACACTGTCTCTCTTTGAACTACAATTGGTCATCAGCAACTTTACAGGGAAAAGGCTTTTTTTTCCGTTCTAATAGGAGCCAGCTACAGAAAAAAAGGCCTGAGAGGTGTGAGAATGAAGCCGAAAGGTTGCAGGCTATCAAACAAACAGGGTTTTACTACTCAGAATATGTACAGTCATTTGGCTTATTTGTATCTGTGATTCTCAAGATCCATGCTTGAATTTCTGCCTCATCACAGCATTTCCTTTTCTTCCTGACCAGGTGACAATGACAGCACAGCAGTGATTGCCTGTTGCTGCTGGGGTCTGCTCTACGGCACCCAGGGGGTCCCCAAAGGAAACTACTCGCACTTGGAGTACCGGGACCGGCTGAAGAAAAGTGCCGAGCTGCTCTATGCCCTGTCCCACAGAGAAGCTGCTGTGCTGACAACTTCATTTGCTGGGGTGGAAAGCTGGGAGGCTGATGGTGGCGGGAGAAACACAGAAGAGCTACGCAGAAAAGAAATCATTAATCAAAGCCACATCATTATTGTTTAAGATATACCGTAAATTCTGGACTATAGAGCGCACCTAAATTTAAGCCGCACCCACTAAAATTTAAAAGAAATATATATTTTGTCACATATAAACCACATCGGACTATAAGTCGGCAATATCCAGGCTGAGAAATAAGATATTTACATAGAAAGATTTTGTACCATAAGTGTTTATTCATACACCTGAACCTGAATGGTGCCTGTAACACGGCAGTAAAAGTGCTGATGTTTGCTGTTGTGCGTCTTGGGTTGCATGCGCTAAGGATAAAAACTGGCGCTTTTTTGTTTGCACTGACTTCCATCTACAGCGCCCATCTGAGGGCTGCAGAAAAATTCATAGAAAAGCCGCATCTCTGTAAAAGCCGCATGGTTCAAAACGTCGGAAAAAAGTAGCGGCTTATAGTCTGGAAAATACGAGGGCACTAACCGGATTTTACTGTGAGACCAACTCACAGCTGATTGGTGTGTTCAGTCAATCAAAAGCTGGAATATACTGATTCACTTTGCCTTTCCCTCAGCTTTTATATGTGATGGATTTTCCAGCTTCAACAAGCATACCAGGGATCCTTGAGAGAGAGGCTCTAATGTGGCCTTAAAGTACCTTAAATGACCTAGTTGTTTGGACGCCTTTTTATTTTGCAGTGCTGTAAGAGCACCTGAGATGATGCTGCGTGTTTGTTCTGCTGTCAGGACGCCTGAAAGGGCTTTATTTCATTTTATTTACACTGACTACTTCTGGGCAACCGCTAAAATTTAAAAGAAATATATATTTTGTCACATATAAACCGCATCGGACTATAAGCCTAGCGGTCAGCCGTAAAGAGTGCGTTTGCGTGTATGTGTGGCTGGTATAACACATATGTCGAATGTACAAAAAGCTTATTCTGCCTACTGCATGTTAAGAAAACATGTATGACAAATGTGTGACTGTAGTCAATACATTTAATACACTGACCTGAATGGTGCCTGTAGTCCTAAAACTGATCACACAAAACAGATCATGGTTTTATTAAGCTTTAAAACCAAGTTGCTTTAGTCTTCCAGTATTTAGTTTGTAAAGTTCTCTCCCGTGCACTGAAACCACAAAGTGTCTTGAAAAAAGATTTTTTTGAATTTTCTATATTTTGTTATGTTACAACCACAAAGGTGTTTTATTGGGATTTTATGTAATGGAGCAACACAAAGTAGCACATAATTTGGAAGTTAGGAAATGAAATGCTTGTAAAATAAATGTACAAAAAAAAATACCTGAAACGTGTGGTGTTCACTCAGCCCCGAGTCTACACTTTGTAGAACCACCTTTCACTGGCCTTTTGGGGCATTTCTCTACCAGCTTTGAACATCTACAGAGTAAAATGTTTGTCCAGTCGTCTTTCCAAAATATCTCAAGCTCAGCATCTGAACAGCAATTTTCAAGTCCCGCCACAGATTCTCATTTGGATTTAGGTCTGAACTTTGATTGGGCCGTTCTAACACATGAACAAGCTTTAATCTAAACCTTTCCACTTTAGCTCTGGCTGTATGTGTAGGATTGTTGTCGTGCTGGAAGATGAACCTCCTCCCCAGTCTCAAGTCTTTTACAGGTCTTCTTCTAATGTCTGTATTTTGCTCCATCTTCCGTTCACATGTGACCTGCTTCCCCTGCCCTGCTGAAAAAAAAACCTCCCCACAACATGAAGGTGCCACCACCAGGTTTCACAGTGAGGATGGTTTGTTCAGGCTGATGTGCAGTGTTAGGTTTCTGCCACACAAAGTGTTCTACATTTACATTTTTCTCCCAAGTCTTGCCACAAACTGCAAACAGGACTTCTTATGGCTTTACTCCAACAATGACTTTCTTCTTGCCACTCTTCATAAAAGCCAGATTTGTGGACCGCACCACTAATAGTTGTCCTGTGGACAGATTCTCCCACCTGAGTTACCAATGGCCTCTTGGCTGCTTCTCTGATTAATTCTCTCCTTGTCTGGCCGGTCAGTTTAGGTGACGGCCATTTCTTGGCAGATTTGTAGTTGTGCCGTACTCTTTCCATTTTCAGATGACGGATTGTACAGTGCTCCATAAGATGCTTGATTTTTTTATAACCTAACTATGCTTTAAACTCCTCCACAACTTTATTGCAGACCTGTCTGGTGTGTTCCTTGAACTTTATGATGCCGTTTGTTCACTAATGTTCTCTAACAAACAGACTTAACGCACATGCCTTTGAAAAGGGATTGTGTTTTATTTACAGTGGTTGTCATCAGAATTACAATAGAAATGATTAATAGTCTCCTAAGATGGAGAATTCATTTAGAGCTTGAGGAGGATAGCTGGAGGCTGGTTCTGTGTGTCGGCAGATTCTGTGGCAGCTTTGGCAGAGGGAAAGTCCATGGATGTTTCTGCAGCCTCACTCCTCTTGGGCTCATCTTCCTCCCTTTCAGTGTCCTGTTCAGTGACTCTCTCCTTTCTTCCCCACAACCTGCATCGAAACAAGAAAAATCCTCATCAACCATTAGTACAACACACTCTCAAGCATAAACAATCTCATGCTACTATTATATTATATTATATTATATTATATTATACCCTTTTGAAATCATTCATGTTGGTGGCCTGTACTGGAGTGCCAATAAATGTAAGATAGTTGATCTTTGTCGTCTCCTCGTCTCCTTGGTTCGATTTGACAAACAACTGGGGAGAAAACACAAAACAGTTAAAAAAGAACATAACCTTCTTTGCACGTGTTGAAATGGTGACCAAGCCTCACCGGTGAGGTTGGTGAGCCTTACCGTAACGCTCTGTACATTCTGAAATTTGACGTAGCGCAGAGGAATCAAACCGTCGTCCTTGTAGTCTTCCTCTGTCAGCTCAAGAGTCTGAGTGGCTTCGCTCCGCTCAGCGTCATCAAATCCCATTGAGCGAGGGAGATTGATGAACACCTTCACCACCTTAGGGGCTTGAGCTGATACACAGAGGGATGAATAAGGGGAAAAATGATATGAGAGGAGGAAGATAGAGTAAAGACAAACAAAGTACATTATCTGCTATGGAGAGATTGAGATTAGCAGCAAAATGAAACTCACCAAAGTCTGAAGACTGAAGCTTCATAGAGAAAAGCTTCACAGGTTGGTTGAAGGCAATAGTTATCAGCAACTGGACAGGATAAAAAGCAACACATTTAACTAATTAATATACAGTATCTGCATGGACATGTTTTTTAAGAGAAAGTTTTGCAAGCATTTCAGAAATCCTCCTATATTTTGCCAAAGGACATAAGGACAGAAAATAATAAGTGGCTCATCATATTATACCTGTTCATCACAGTCAGACTCCAGATAAGAGGAGTCTTTGATTAAGCAGTTATCAAAACCACATTCATCGCTCTCGTTGAGGCATTCACAGCCAGCTTTGTTAACAAAAGGCATAAGGTCCATCTGAAAAAATAAAAATGACAATTTAAAACACCCCTTTCATATCAAAATTCTGTAATCAAGGGGAATGCGTAAGTGCAAGAGTGGGGGCCATTTAAGAAATACTGATGCTAAATAGTGTTGAGAGCACCATCAACTCACATATCCCTTTGGAATGTCTGAATCCTCGCTGTTTCCTGGGTCGTTCTCTGTGTGCTGTTTTATCTTCTCCTCCAGACCTGCAGCATCTGCCCCCTGATACTGATCCACCCTGACCCTGTTCCTGAAGAACAAGAAGGTTGGTGTGGCTGAGATGTTGTTGGATGCTGCTGTTGCCTGGGAAAAAAAGAGAACCAGTTTGGTTAAAAAATTTCACATCAATTTTTTTTATAGGAACATCTAGTGATTTTGTCTTATTATTTTTTCGTATTATTGACCAGAAATGTTTGGTAACATTTAGCATTCAATAAACTGTTGTCAGTTTAAATGTTAAATCTATGGCATTTATCTGTCTTAGTAAAGCAGTTTGTTTCTGCACAATTTGAGGATGAAGGTGATGATATTTCTTTTTTCCTAATATCTATAAACTACATGAAATACTAAAACTAACTTGGTAAATTTTAAATTGTAAAAAAAAATTGGTTTGTTTTAATTTTATTGTCAGCAACAGCTTTCAAAAAAGTCTCATTTCTTGACATGAAGCTGCAAAGACATTAGGCACAGATGATTATTGAAACAATGAGAGTCCGAAACCATCTCAACAACGTATAAAGCCAAAAACCAATATGAACGGCAGCAGTGCATTAAAACAGATATTATTCGGAACTGGAAAGCCCCGCATGTGCTCAAGAAGAGAGTTGTTTGCTGCATTCACAAACAAAAGTTAAAAACTCAACCTCGGAAAGAAAAAAATCACAGGTGCCTTTCACACATGAACTAAACGTATGTGTGCATCACCCTGCTCTGTCCAGAATTGTCAAAAGGATTAAAAGCAAGCGCTGATATTAATGACTTGACTCATGTCAGGTGATAGAACCTATTATGCGTTGTAAAAACAAAACAGCGTTTCCCACAGACCAAGTTTTCTAGTATGTATAAACAAGCTCCAGGAACATGAACCTTGAAATAAACCTGAAAATAGAACTATCATGTAGTCTGATGAGTCAAAATGTAAAATTCTTTGTGGAATCCATGATATTGAGGACGGGGATCATCTGAGCTGTTATAAGTGGCTGTGTCCGGACTCTGCTGAATGAAAACCATGTGGTGGACGAGGTGGTTTTGACTCACCTGACACACATGAACGTCTACTTCCAGAAAGACGACCTGTGGGTACTTGTTGCTCAACATGTTGAACGCAGGAGCTATTCTGACACAGGGCCGACACCTAAGAACGTGGGAGATAGAACGTTAAACTGATAGTCTGTTAAAAATTTGTTAAATAAACAAAAATGTCATTAATGAACAAATTGTTTTGGTTATTTCTCAGCGTGTGGATTTTCTGCTTGTCACTGCATAATCATATCACAAACACTTTAAGTACTGTTGCCTTTTGTATCAAGAAGATGTGTAACATAAGTAAATATTTGACCTTCTATTTACAGTAATTTGAGCTCTTAGTACCCGACTGTCTCCAACACTCACATATCACTTAGTCATTTAGTACACTTTCACTACTGACTATACCGTATTGACAATGACATTTTTCAGCAAAAAGCTGATATCGATTAAGACAACGTCATCTTGTTGATCAGACTATGGACGTTGCAATCATGGTCAAACTGCTTTTCCTGAGCTCCTCCAGATGACATCATCAGAATTCCCAATGACTAAAAACTTGAGTGATGCCTTCTGGAGGAGTTTTACAGTTAGATGTAGAGAAATATTTTCATATAAGGAAATCTTAAATGAGTTTAGAAGCATAAATGTACATTTACACACCAATCTAAAGTTGAAAACTGGTTAAACTGCCCTTTAAGAATTTTTGATGAGTTCGGTGCTATATCTGTAGACTTACCATAATATAAAAATGCTTTATTCAAACATATACACAACTAACATTAACGTTATTAAAAAAGCCACACAGAATTGACCGTACTAGGCGAGAAACAATAATCACAATAGAGACGTAGTAAACTAAATGTGCTCGCTGTATTATAAACGTTAACAACCCCGGAGACCAGAGATACAATCATTGTAATAAGTACAAAGCAAAGCATGAATTCATAAGTTATCGTCAACATTAACGCTGCAGACTGCGGCTACTGTATAAAGTCATCGTTTATGTGTAACCCTAACACATTTGTTTGAGATCATATTGGAGATTACAGCGTTGCAGGTCTTCAGGGTGCCACTGACGGACTGGAGGTGATAGCCCACCTTCCACTTGTCGCTAATTAACTAGCGCAGCATTCAATCTTACGACACCCATGCAGCCAAGTTACTGTAATACTGCTATGTCATTGGCGCTGGTTGGCTAGCCCCTGCTAACGCTAATGTTAGCATGCTAACCTAGCTTTTCTTGGCACTCAGAACTAGTCCTGTCAGATAACACAGCTATGCAGCTCATGTCAACCCCCGGCAAAAACGACGGAAGGACGAGCTCTGTCTCTAAGCAAGGACTGGCTAACGCGCTACCTGTGGAAACACGCGGCCTCGAAGCCGGTTTGGCACCTACGCTTACCCAGCCATTGTGAACTTCACCACGGAAAGCCTGGAGCCGGCGGCCGCTAGCTCCGGCTGGAAGTCCGGGTCGCTCCCGATAACTTTAACTCCGACCATGGTACCTTTTGTGGCTGTGGTGTGAGCTGGTTGCCCGGGTGGTTTTCAGGGCGGAAGACTGAGCAACGTAACACGTAGAAGTCTTGTGTTTTTAGCTTTCTGTCAGTACAGTAGCTGTCCGGTTTCGGTTCAAGCACCACACTCATGGATGTACGAGCTGCTTTCAGGATGCAGACTTCTGATTGGCCGATAGACAGGAAAGGCGGGTGGTGTCCTTCTTCTTCTCTCAATTTTTGCAGTTTAGACGCTTCTATGCGTTTTACTGCCCTCCACAGGATGAAGAACAAACATCTGAGTCAGTCAGTGTGTTTGTGGTGACTGGAAATGATGACTTAGCATTATAAGAAATAAACATAATATTTATATCTTGAAGTTAGTTTAACATACATTGATCCTTATCTGTGTGCTGTCCTTATAGTGCATTGAAATATACTGTATTTGACAGTACAGTCATATTAATTCAGTTAATGCCTCATTTTTCTTATTGCAAGTCTTAAAAGTGTGCATCTGATGATGGAGCATAAAAAACAACAAGAAGCTGAAAACTTAATTTTTAATTTTTTTCTGTTTCTCTAATCATTGCCTACAATGTGAGTTTTCCTGTAGGAACTTTGGAGTCTTTCAACATTTAGATCATACTTTCAACAGCAAACATTGTTGAAAGTATGGGCTAAATCCTAACACATGGACATTTTTTGTTTTTTTGATTCCCTGGGCCTACACAATAAAACAGTGCTTATTAGTTTTGGAGCAATATTTTGAACACCATTTTAGGCCACAAGTTAGAGATCTCCAGGACCTACTAATCAAGCAAAATAACTTTTTGGTTGTATAGAAGGATAGTTGAGGGTCCAGAGAGGGTTATGCCAAATTCCTTGGAAATGTCTTCCAGTAGCTATTCAGTTATTTTAATCTTAACTGAAGTAGTGCACTGGAAAACCAGAGTTAAGGCCATGCTTTTTTAAATAAATGTAAACAGAAAAACTATATCATATAGTGATACAAAGTTGAGGTACTAGACTCTAGAGCATGCTGTAAAATTACAACATGAGAAACTGCTCTTTACAGACAAAATTTACAAATTTTTGTTCAAAAATGAGTTCAAAAAAGAGTTCTAAGCTGAGAATAAAACACACTGTCTAATACTGTGACCTATTTAAATGTGAGGAGATCCTAAAAGTGAAAACAGTGAAGACAGGCCTCGGTTACAAAGGTGCTATCTTCTTCATAAAAGTCTGGAAATGAATGCTCTCAGATGCATTTGCTGCGACATGAACCACTGAATGAGGAAAAGCAGTTTGTTAAAGAAAACCGGCCTAACAGAAGTAGGTTGCTGTGGTGACTGAGTCACAGGTGACGTAATTTTTGTGCTGTTCCTGCTTCATGAAATGCCACCCAGATGAGTTCCACTTGTACGAGCTCTGCTCAGTACAATCTGTGATGTTCCACAGTGTTCTCATTAGGTGGCACTGCTGCTTAAAAACGTGAAGAAAATACTTCAGACATGTTGCTGGTGCCTTACAGGTGACTGACAGGAAACAGAGCAGAGTTTGCTGAACTTACCCAGACAGAGGTGGTAAGTAACTCACTACATTTACTCAAGTATTTCAATAATATATGAGTGCAATTTGACTGTTAACATTTTATGCTTTTACTCTACTACATTTATTTCACAGCTTTAGTTACTGTTATATTTTGCTATTTATTTAAAAAAATCAACTATTAAATTATGATGTATTGTTATCTACCTATCAGCCCCTCCTTTACCTGTCTTTGTTGCACAAGTGACTGTGTTACACCTGTTTTATCATCCTTGCACTGGCTCCCAGTATACTTATTAATTATTTCATAATTGTATTTGCCAATTTCAGTATTTTGCTGGGATCTCTTATTTTTGTAATGTTTGTTCTTTGCTTGTGTGAAGTTGAGGAAAATGCACTATGAACTGTATTATTATCATCATCATCATATGGAACACTAAGATTCCAGACACAGCTTCCTCACATTTACTTCTCTGCATCTCATTTTTTCCTTTTAATCTTAATTTTAACAGGTGTGTGTTTTTATTGCTAGTGGTTTGAATTCCTTAAAAAGTGCTATATAAATTAATTTATTGTACATATAAAAAAATATTATTGTAATTATTTTTTGGGCTTTGTAAAAATTTATTTCTATAAATGGATATTCTATCATCAAATATTCTTTGTCTTAGTTTCTCTCTTGTGTATTTAAAAAAATGAATGTGCAGTTGGTAAGATGAACTTCCAAGTCTAGTCCAGATTTGTTTCACGTGTGCCACATAAAGGTTTTCCAAAAAGCTTAAATGTTTTGATGTTAATGCATTTAATCCACCTACAGATTCAAGGAGTGAACCACTTCAAAAAAACACACTGACTATTTATTTAAAAGATGTATTTTATTTTTTTATTTAATAATTTCCCCTTTAGTTAATGGCAATCAAATATTGGAGGCTAGAGACAAAAGAAATTAAACATTTTAAATGGGGGGAATTTTAATAGTCAAATATTTCACACTGCAAACTTTCGAAGGTGTAAAATGAAAGACAAAAAATTAATGAGAACAAAAACATTTATTTGAAATATGGTCATTTCATAATAATACATCAACCTTTTTTTATTGGATTGTACTTTGTTTTGAGATTCTTCATCTGCAAACATGGAGATGGAGAAATGAACAGATTTAACAGCCGCAGGACCAGGAACCCAGAAGATCAAGGGGCCTCTGAATGTTAACATTTCTTCACTAAGCTCTGTAAAAAACATAAAATACAATAAACTTTTAAAAACATCCGTTCATCCGTTGTCTCCTGTCCAGGCTTGAAATCTGGCTTCGCTCCTGCGATCGACCACCTGCTTTAATGAGGAATTCAATTACACGCCTTCACCTGTGCGTCACGTGACCAGAACACCTCCGCGCCCGCCGCCTCCGTGCGTGGATGCCACGCGTTGTTTTTAAACTGCCTCCCTCCTTTTCTTCTTCTTCTTCTTTTTAAACTCGTTTTTAGCTTCAGGACGAGTCGAACCGGTCCGACGGGCTTGAGCGAGGCACAGCAGGTGAAAGCTGCGAGGGGGAGGAAGGGCGGGGAGCCGCCGCCGCTGGAGCCCTTCACAAGCCGGAAGAGGAGAGAAACATGGTGCGGCGGCGGCGGTGACGAGGCTCCCGGACGCCGAGCGACAGCAGGGTTCCCAGTCTTCATTATCCCGCTGAGAAGGACGCGAGGTAAGAGCAGATTCAGACGTACACACGTGTGTGTGTGTGAGAGAGAGTGTGTGTGTGTAAGAGCGGTTTTTGCTCCGGGTTTCTGTCAGGGATACACAGCGGGCAGCGCTTCACCTGGGCGGCCCCAGCTCACCTTTCCTCACACAGGAGCCCGCGTTGTTCGCTGGTTTTTATTGGTTTTTTTAAAATCTGCTCCGGGGGATAAAACAAGTTCACAGCAGTTACTGTTCAACTGTAGTTTTGGATTGTGTCTCTGGGCTTTTCACTGATGTGGAGTCATTGGATTGTGTTGGTTTCTAATTAAAGCTTGTAAGATCCCTTAAACATCCAAGAATCCTGTGAGATCTTGTCAGGATCAGTCAAAGCTCCCGAGCAGCTGTAGAAGAATAGAACTTGTCAGAACCCAATACAAACTCTTCTTTGTTTGCTACCGGTTTGTATGGCCACCCAAAAAAGGTCAGTGTGGATGAAGTGGATATAATAATGAACTATCTTATAAATGGCCCTTTCAATGAAATAATCATCTTTCTGATTTTCAACATGTAGAACCTCCAAAAAAGTAACTTGGCAGCGTTGTTGGGTTTTCCATGAGTGTTAACTTTGCACATTAAACCAAAAAAATAAAAGATACAGCTAAAACAGTTTCAGTCTTACACACACACACACACGCATAATTTCTCAGCACTTTGAGTGTCTGTCACATTAATAATAGATTTTTCTGTAACATGAGCCTTTGAGGTCCTTGTTTAAACAAAAATCTTAACAGTGTCTGTTTGTCTGTATTTGTTTTTGATCAGGAAGTCAGAACATCCAGATAAATCGAATCGATTGATCAGATTTCTGATTAAATGTTACAATTACATTGTAAATTGTTAGATAAATGTTTAAGTGTTTAAGAACTTGAGCTTGTATAGAAGCTAAAAAAAGTAATTTTTTTTATGAACATATTTCACACACCAATTCCTGTAGATCATCCAGTTGAAGCTTAGTTGTCTTACTATCATGAGGGGAAAAAATATCAGGACCATAAAAACGTCATCATTTTTTTTCACATATTGGAGAATGACAGTCTTTGCCTTTAGGGAAATGTTTGTAGTCCTGGAAGGGGCGTGGAAGAAAATGTTTTGAGTCGAGGAAAAAAACTTCTGTTGTGCTTTGGCATTTCCCCAGCACATCGGTCCACATTAACAGGACTGGAAGTAAAAATATATCTTAGTTAGACAATAATAGTAATACTACAAATAAAAAAAAAATTCTTGTGAGCCACTGGGCAATTTTTACTTTTTCCTGACCTTTTGTTAAAACAGAATAATATGACTTGGTTGGGACTGGTTTAAACATGAAATATATTTAAAGTAATTGTTGTGTAAAAACAGAAATTTAAAAATAGACATGTCACAGTTTTAGAGAGACTTTAATAAACACATAAATATGGACTTTAATCAAAAATGCCCAAGACAGCTCCTTGTATACGTATTGGTACTTCCTGGTGCATCTCTCTCTTTCCTCATCCTCCATCAGTTGTCTTTTCATTAATCCACTATTATGAGCTTTTATGATCTTATTTGTAATTGAGTGCCATGTATTTTTCCCTGTTAAAGATCATACATAGAGAATAATTGCTGTGTTATAGAGCTAATAAGAAGTACTGTACAGAGTGAGACTTCAGCAAGAATTACAGCTGTTGTCGCTCTGGTATAATACGCTGTACTGTATGTGCATTCATAACCAGTAATGTGACATTGCGTCACACTTTATTAACTGTTGGATGGAGGTGCCATCTTGTGCGGTACGTCCTCAGCCTGCTACAGTGACTCCAGTGCGTTACCTGCACTTGTCTCTGTTTTCTTTAACTAAGAAAGATATTTAAGAGTTTCTAATGTGATGGAGATGGGGCAAAGGAAAGCCAGCACTCCTCAACCGACCTGGTCTGGCAGCAGCACTGACTTGTTGTTTTGATGGAAAGACAAACCGCAGATGCCAACTCACAGACAAAGGATGGGGGATTGTCGACACATGGTGCGTGAAATAAAGACTTAAGATGGGAGAAGCCAACTCCACATTCTCCCGACCTGGTTCATCAGGTATCGTTAAGCCTGAATGAATTTAGCTCTCCAGTTGTATGACGAAAATGCAGCTTGATACTTTGATTGGGTCCACTTCACATAGTCCCAACCTCAAAGTGTGACACAACACGTCAGGCTTCACATGAAATACACCTCGTCACAGTCCGTCGCAGCTGCTGTTGTGTCTGAACACAGTGGAAACTGCTGGACGCATGTGTCCAACCGACCTGGAGGTTTTTTCCATAAACAAGCAGGGGAGTTGTTGTTCTGCAGACAAAGCATGTTGGCATCCTTTGATTAGGAAAATGTTTTCTTCTCATGGAAATGGTTGACCTTGAAAGCAGCGATGGTGAATTTGAATTGTTACTTGAGAGGCAAATGGACTGGAGGTTTAGCTCAATCACGGCAGCTATTATAAGAATGTTTTCTCCATACCTACGTCCTGTCAGGTTTTTAGGTACTACATCTGGTTGCGAGTGGAGCCTGTGGGCCTTAAACAAGAATAAATCAAATCAATAATTTAGTAAATGTAGTTATTATAGAAATGCTTGAAGATGTAAAATATGTGACTGGCTCATGGTTTGCACAGGCTCCCTGTATCTAGACTGTCAGCAAGGGAGCAAAGCTGTCAACGAGAGCAACAAGGCAGGGGGGGAAATAAAGACTGCAGGCGGTAAAATGAAAGAGGTGAAGAGTTGAAGCTGCTACGTATTCCACTTCAGCACTAGGACACGGGCTTCTTTTTTAACTTGAGGCCTCTCTGGCTAGATCCAAGTGTTTTATGTCTTGGAGAAATTAAAAACGTAGAGACATTTCTTTTTGTGTGAAAGATTAAAACTAAATGGAGACTGGCTGATAAAAAAATTAAATGCTGTGGATAGAGAACTTGGAAAGCAGCCAAAACCACTTCTGTCTGAAACGTTTTTCAGCTGAAGTTTGAACCCTACTGAGGTCTCAGACATCACTCATAAGTAAAACTTAGGCAAATTGGGAGTCAAATATAATTTTACTACATAGGGGCTGATGGGGACGGGGTTTGTTTGTGTGTGTGTGTTGGACTTCAGGGTTTGACATTGTAAATCAAGGTTTGATTAACAATGATTTCTACTTTCTACAACAGTGCTGACGAAAACATTATCCTGGAAACGGCCATATTATCTTTGTTACACCCCCACCCCATGTCATTGCCATCCCAAGGGTTTACTGTAGATTAGTTACTTGACTTTGACTATTACATATGTGGTCATGACTAACAGCAGCTGTCAGCAGGGCAAATGGCATATTTCTGTTATTGAGGTGATTTGAAAATAACCTTTAGCTATGAGTTTCTCTGCATCATTTAGGTCTATTAAAAAGAACCAACAGCTTTCTGCCATTCCCTGCCGTCTCCTGTCCTGTCAGCCTGTGTCTGCCTCTGTACTGTCCCCTCGACAAAAGCACAACCTGCTCGTCACATTGTAATTTTTCAATACTTTGGATGCAACAGGTCAGGGAGAAACTTACTGTTTTGAGCTCTTTTAATATACAGCATGCCACAACAGACTTTTATTAGTGTGTGTATGAAGTTTTTCTTTCAATATTTGTCAAAAAGACAAATAAAATAACCCCTAGTCAGATACTACAGCAGTTTATTGCTGATTTGCAGGTTTGTGTTTTAGGTCGAGCACAAAAGGCTGTGGGTGTGTGCTTTCTTACAGGAACAGGAGCATGAAGCAGTTTTTTTTCCACACATCACTCTCTAAACAAATGCGGCCTTTACGCTCATAACTTATTTAAATGTTGAAGGCGAGCAGTTTAAAGACGCTTGAAAGGCCCGAATATTAAAAGGCTGAAACCGGAGAGTGGCAGAAACCCTGTTAAATGAAGCAAAGAGCAGCCACTGGCCATTTTGTTTCTCACCTGTTTATTACAGACCACGGATTAAACCGATTCCCCTCAGGTGCTGCAGAAACCCGACTCTGCGTTAAACTGACTGATAACATCTGTCCTCACCTGCCCTGGACACAAACACAAATACTTTGCATTCTCCCTGTGCTGCAGCCCGGACCTCCGTCACCATCAGGAAAATTAATAAGTAAAAAAGGAGGTTTAGGTTTTCAGCTCCTTCTATCAGCTTGTTAGCAGCAGATGTCAACAGTTGGCTTGTTCAATGTGCTACTTCAGCTAAAGGCCAATAAACAAGTGATTAGATTAAGTGGATCGGGGTCCAGTTGGGCCTCCATGTGGCCTTACAGGTTCTGTATCTCGCTCATTTTCTCTTGGATTGACTAGTTCAACAGGACTGAGCCTGTGTGATCCCAGCTCAGAAACAGCTGATATTTCACACGCTTCCAGTTGCTGACACATTGGTTTGGTCTTTTCAGCAGGATTCTTTTTTTTTTTTTACCTATCTGTAGCTCCTGTATGTGGCCCTATGTACAAGAGCATTTACTGATTTAGTGATGCACCTCTGTCTCATTGTCAGACTAGTGTTGCAGCCAAACCGGGTGTCTCATATTTTTTTAATTCCATACATTCCTCTTTCTTGTCAACACGCACTGACTAAAATCACCAGCGAGTGTTAACCTGACTTCTTACTGCTCCCTCAGCTGTGACAGAGTACTACCACCCAAAACCTGTAATCATGTGTAAAATCTGTATTATGTATTACAAAAAAAGGCAGCTCGTCCTGACCTCTTAAGTAGACAATGAAAAGTTACAGGTTTTCAGTTTTCATCTGTAGTAGCAAATCCGGGTATTTTCATCAAAGGATGATCGTTGTCTGTAGTTACAGATGCAGCCTGCCCTTCCTGCAGGGCATTCACACTGCATAACCACAGGCAATGATGCACACACTTACCTGAGCCTCACTACGCGTAATCCTTCAAAAGTATTCACCCTCAGCATCCCCAGAATATTAACTTTGTTGTCTTTAAGTCAATTCAGTGTAGCTTTGGCTGTATTCTTCCTAAAAAATCTTCACCAGTGGTAATTTAGGGCTCAAATACCTCTATGATTGACTATTTTCTGTTTAATATTTTCAACTCGTTTAGAATATTTTGGAGCTGGTTTTCATTTAGCCTTTTCTTGTTTCACTTTTCTTTTGTAATTCTTTGCTTAAAATAAATACACCTTGATTCACTGCTGCGTAAAAAGAGTGACAAAATCCAAGTATTTGAACTCAGTTTGTAACTGAATCAGTGAAGTGAATAGTAATTTAAATTATGAATTTTAATTTTAAGGTTTTAATATATTTGCTTTGGACACTGGTCAAATCTCACAGTAGAAGTGAAGTCTCATTTTGCGTTTTCTATATTTTTTTTCCCTATCTCTCCTCTTCTGTCCTCTTGTTCCCTCCTCTCAGGTTTCACTGTCACGCTCAGGTATGTTCTCCCCTGTCCCATTCCCTCTGTCCCTCCCCCTCCCCCCCTCTCCTGTCCCTCCTTTTTGTTGTTGCCTTGGGGACGCCCTGGCCTCGACAGAAAAACCCGTTCAGAGATAGGTGATCCTGCTGCTGATTGGTCAGTTTTAGCGACTGTTAAACTCTCAAGGGAAAAACCATAAGTTGTCCTTATTAGTGAGGCGCTTTATAGGCTTGGTGGACGTCTTAGGCAGAGTGTTGCACGTTTATTTTTAAACTATATAATTTACCTCATTACTTTTCTGAAACCACTCAGTTTTTTAAATGACAGTTTGTTTTAATTGCAGCAGCGGCTCATTCTTTCTGTCCTTTTTTCAATATTTATTGTTAATGGCAAGGGCACAAACTCACTGTTTCCATTTAGAAGGTGGGAAAAAAGTCAAGCTCCCACTCCCATGTCATGGTTCCTCATCTTTCAGTTCCTTCAGGCTTTCATTGACTTTTCTGAAATTGTTGCAGCCTAAAATGCCAAATTTGCCTGTAACATAAAAAAAAAGAAAAGAAAAAGTAACCAGGGTTTTGTTTTTAAGCATTTTATTCAATGAAATTGGGGACTGGGAGTTTTGCGAGTCTCCTGCATATTAACAGTGGTTCTGTTACAAAGAAATTGGTTCTGTTGCAAAGTATGTACAATATCCTGGAAACAGGGTATTTTTTTGCGTCCTGTAAGCGGACATTACATACGTTCTTTATTTGACAGCTCGCTAATGCTTCATGTTGTCAGCACCTCTGATGCAGTGTTCGCGAGGTGTTCAGGTACAGTACGCAGCGTTATGAATGTCATGATGGGAATGACAAACAAAAAGACAAGCTGAAATTGAAAGAGCTGCTTCATATAAATCAGCTCTTCTTTGCCTCATTGTTAAGTTGGTCCATCCTCTACTTGTTGATGTGCTCAGTTTCGACAGCTTGGCATCATTAGCGTTGTCTTGTTCTTGATGGCAGTAAATATTTTTGTTCAAACAACAATCTGAAACCCCGATATTCAGTTTACCATATTTTAAAATAGAAAAAGGCAAATAATCATATCTGTGAAAATTTGAAGCCCCCAAATATTTGTTTTAAGAAAATTTACTTAAATTATTAAACAAAATTTACATTATTAGCAAAACATTAGCAGATGAGTTTTCATATGTAAGACTGATTAAAGGTTCTGATGTAAAAAAGCTTCTCCTAAGTACTGTTTTCTGTCTGCACAGTGTCATAGCCTTGACATCCTAAACAAATCTGATTTATGTTATACCCCATCAATACGTTGAGCGATAATATTTAAATGTGGGCTATTTAGAGCATGACTGGTGACGCGTCAGCTTTACCTTTTAAACTGGTTGTAATTGAAATGAGTTGTTTCACCGCTAAGATAACCTTTCTTTGAACGCATGCATTCCTTCTAAAACAGGGTGAAGGTGTGACGCACGCTGTGTGTTTATTCTGCTGTGGCACATTGTTTGCTTGAGTTTGATGATGACGACGGTTTAGCTAGAAAAAACAAACACTTTTCAAGCAGAATTTTCCTCCAAATGATTTACTAATTACTGTAAACGGACTTTTGTCAAGACATCTACAGGTTGTTCTCAAGTTTGTACAGGTTGTTTCTGGAAAGGCATGAATGTGTTTCATTATCCTTATTAATTTTAACAGTTGAACGGCTGCAGTTTTGAGAGTCATTGTTTAGTCTCCAGTCATTCTTGCCCTTCTGAGAGGCCTCAAAAATCTTCCCCCTCCTCCTTCTTTTCATGTGCAGACTTGTACTATGCTCATTCACTCAAACCACATTTTCTTTAAATACGGAGCTGCCTCTAAAGCTGTGTGGAGTAACAGTGTCCAGGCTTCATTGAGACATGGAGGTATCTGGGTTAAAATAAAAAAATGCGTTGCATAAAGAAATGGAGTTTTTTTTTTTTTTTTTCCTGAAATGTGATTCACTCCGAAAATGTTTTTGGATTGTGTTGCATTATTATGTGATACCTAGTTTACTGTTATTAACTCCAGGAAGTCCGTGAAACACAACCGTGGTTCTTTTTATCCTTCAGCTGCTTTGGCTGCGAGTCCTTTTATCTGAAATTAGGCCTCCGCTCAGGAGGTGATACCAAATGATTAGTTATAGTAATATGATTTCAATATGAACAAAGATGATTGCATCAAACCATTGCATTTTTGACTTAAGAGTTTGAGATGAATTGAATAACACTGGTTATGTTGTTACAGTAGCATGTGTCAATGGATGAAACATATTGGGCAATGTTAATGTGTTCAAAGGAGGAGAAATAGGCAAGTTAGAAAAAGAGGTGAACGACTGACCGGGGCCACAGAGTGATGGCTAAATGATGAGTCAGAGTATCTCCTAAACAGGTGTTCTGATGTACGGGGGTCAGTACCAACCAAAGGTCCAAGGCAGGTCAACTGCTAACTGCTGACAGTCATAGGTGCCGAGATCTCAACTATCCTCAGAAAATCTATTATAGCACAAATTGAAAAATGTTTTACCAGCCATAATTGACAGGCGTCAGGACACACAGTGCTCAGTAGAGTGTCCCTGCTGTCCAGTATAAGACATGTGGCCTTTATTGTGGTGGTTTACTGGTGTAAGTGTGTGTTCATGGTTCATAACAATCCATCCAGTAGGTGTGACAGTAAAACTTACGCAACACATTGTGTCTGAAGGAGCTGTAGCTTGGTTGACAGCAGTGGGATAGAGCAGGTTCCAACAAGTACAGTGGAGAAGTGAGGGGAAAAAAAGGCAACAAATTGGAAATAATGAAAAGCTGAACTATGGGTAATTATGTGTTAACTGACAGAGAACATGGAAACGGGGCGTGGCTTTGAACAGTTTGACGTAGGATTCAACTTGCTGCTGGTGGAAACCTTTCTGCAGGTGTAAATTGAAGTTAGTTTCACTAAGGCCGATGAAACAACATTTGTTCACAGAAGGCTTTAAAGACACACACACACACACACACACACACACACACACAGTGTGGGCTGTGAAGAAGCAGAATGGGTGTGTCCCTCACACCTCCACACAGACATGGAACATGAGCTCAGGTGTTTATCCTTAAAGCTCATCAGGCTGTGTTCAGCTACAATTAAGTGTGTGAAAAGAATATGCCGCCCCCTCATTCGTTGCCACACTGGTCTGCTGCAAGGGGGGGGGCGTCATGTCAGGCAACAGGCATGACGTTGCATCTCAGCCAGCTGATGATCTGACAAAGGCGTGGAATGCAGATGCGTTGGTTAGAGTAAAAGTTAGAGTAATTTACATTTTCACACAGCGTTAAAAAGTTGGCAGAGATGTTGCTGTATCTTTTCACTCCAATTCCGACTCAACAAGGTGTGTGAATAATGTGTCATTTGGGTTTTGTTGTTACCCAAGCTGCCGCCAACAGCAGCAGAGCTGTTGATAACAGCTGGCATCAATGAAGTGCTCTGTTGTTGTGTCAAATGGAAATGGAGTGGAATCAATAAAAACGGCAGCCAAAACTAAGTTCACATGGCGACATGGATGAAAAAACTCAGCTGATACTGACATAACAATGACTCTGCTCTATTTGAGTGTCCCAGTGAAGTCATTTCCTTGTTTACGCCTGTGCTCCGCCTAAAGCATTATGTCAACACGTGTTATGTGAGAAGGCCGATGCTCAAACAGTGTAAGATCAGAAGATTTTTTTTTCCCTCCCATCTTCTTTGAGGTGTGTTGGTTTGTGGAAACGGGATTAATGAACCTTATGAGCTCTGCAAACGGACTCCTCCGTGTCATTAAACATTAAGGTGATGGGAGGCGTCAACCTAAACTTAACACCTGTTAACCAGGGACAGTTAGGAGGATGTTGCAGTGCTTCCAGCGACGCTTCAGATTTATTTCCCATTGATCGGGATAAAGACAGAATGAAAAATGATTGACCTGCTTTCGTTTTTTGAGTTTTATTTCTATCTCATTGCTTGCTTTTTTTTATTAACGGCTTATAATTAAAGGTCCATTGTGCTGATAAGTTTAACATAATTAATCAATTCATGTCTTGATCAGCAAATCTGTTATTGTACCTGATTATTCCCGGTTTATCTATATTGTGCGTAAAATATGATCCTCAATGACAATAATTCAGCTGGGGGTAATAGTGCTTCTGTCGGATTATTTAGGTGGTGAATTAATACACATTTGCTGCTCTAGAGTCTATCTAGGGCTCACAATGGGCGTCTCTTATATATTTATAGTAGTTTTTGGACAATGATTCATTCAAAGTAAATTGAGATGTTGGTCTTTTATTCATTGTTGCCTCTGTTGTTCTTGTGTACGTGTTTGACCAGGCTCATTCTTTAAATAACCTCTTTCAAAGGTCGGAATCTACGCTTGTGGCAAGTCGTATTATGCCTGACACATTCATTACAAAATTCTTGAGGATCAGCTACTCGAGGTTCATCCTGTCCTTCCAGTCATACCATCACCAGATCAAATACTTTGGGAACCTGGTCTTGTTACATTTAAAACCAGACAGAAAATCAGCTAAATATAATTCATGTTTACACACCTAGTCCTGTCAGTGAAGTGACAGTCCTTACGAGGGTGTGCTAACATTCCCCAGGTGCATATATTCATACTCATCTGTTCTATGAAACTTAAACTGACACGCACATATGACATGTGGGGCTCTGACAGGAACTAGCCTGTAAAATCGGACTGTAAACCTGAACATAAACCCGTTCCTCTATTTGTTCGCGAACTATCAATAGCAGTATAGAGTACATAAAGGTGGATATTTATTTTCTAAGATATGAATGACAATGCTGGTTAAAGTCTCGACCTATCGAAGCAGTCCTTTAAGGAGCTGATCCATTAAAATGCTGTTTACCTTTATAACACTAATGGCAGTAGAGATGAACTTCCTTCTTCCTTGATCAATTTGCATTCTTGTTCTGCTTGTGCTCCTGCTTTAGGTACAAAGTCATGGTGTATTAAGTTACATCTGACATGACTGTTGTTGCTTAAATCAGATGATTATCTTTTGATCGAGGTTTCTTTTATTTTTCTGCCTCCTGAGGCCTGAAGAGTTCTTATGACAAACAGTGTCATTGAAACAGTGACGGAAATACGAGTGTAATGGTGTAGGGAACACCTGTTGTATGGGCTGGGATTACGTGCATGTGTTAGGCCTAACTGATGGGAATAAAGAGGAGACCCACTCAAAGTAACATGACTATGTATGTGTGCAGCTTTTCCAGTTTCACCAATTAAAATAAAGTTTTTAAAAATTATAGTCTGGTCCAAAGATTATTTCTACAGCTATGCTGTTAAAAATGATTCAAGTAATTTCAGATTGTTGGTTCTATTTTTAAAAAAAAAAATTAAAAATGTAAACCTTATTGATCGAGTGAAACTTTGTCTTTCTCAGAGACACCCAAGGTGCAAAGATGAGTCGGCCGCGTCTTGACTCTCAGGGGTCCCTGGGGCCTGATGATGAGGTCATGCCGTACAGTGATGACGAGACGGACGACGAATTGGAAGTGAGCTCTGGAGAGGAAGCAGAAGCACCACCAGGAGCAGAACAACCTCCAGTGGAACCTAGGCCCAGTGGTAAATAATAGAAATTGTTTTTCAGTTTATTTTATTTTTGAGGATCTCATTTTGTTTGTTATCCAGAGTTAAGGGATCTTTGCTTCCTTGGTTCGACGATGCATTTAGCCTAGCTTGACTTAGGGACTGGAAGTGGAGGGAAATCTATGGTCTCTAAAGGCAGCCACAAATATTCTGTGGTTGTAGAAATAATTTCAAGAAAAGAGGTGCACAAATATTTTACAAATCCTTTTTCCTTTTGCTCAAATGTTATGTTACAAGTACAAATCTTGTGATACTTTTGTGAATACTAATGTACGACCAATGAATATTTGTGGCTCCTTTTTAAGCTCATAGAAGTGACAAGCTTGGCATTATAGAAAAACGATAAAGTGCTGTATATGTTTTCAAAGATTTACAAGTTGCAAAAACACTGTGCATTCTGTAATATACATACTACATGAACGTTAATGACGTCATTACAAGGTGAACATTTGTTTTCAGAGGCCGGTTGGAAGGTGAAGGCTAATGACAGACCTTACCACCACCTGCCAGAGTTTAAGAAAAAAGTCTTCCTGTGCATCAAGAAGAGCAGATACTCTGTAAGTACGAGTCTTTATCGAGTCCGTATCCTCTCTCCTTCTGGCCCAGGTAGAACTCCTTGGCATTTCCAGCAGAGTATGGCTGACACACCCGTGACAAAGAGCAGGACAAGTTTGCATTTTGCATGATTTAGCCCATGAGCCTCTCGCCTTTCCCACTATTAGAAAAGCAATCCTTCCAAGGATCCATTGGCTTCTCTTTATTTTTGCAAACTCATTTCCACAAAAAAGGACAATGGAAATCTTTTAAAACCAATATTTGATTGCAAATAGTGCAATCAACAAAAGAAAACAAATCAAATCTTTTACAAAATTACAAAAGCACTTACAGTATGGTAATTAGATGGTATAATATAGAATAAAGTAGTCTTTGGGACACCACTTGTACCTGTTTCTGGGAATTTCATTTGTATCACACAGGCTTTACCTGAGTTTTCTTACCTGTGAAAATTCCACCTGCTGATGAAGCAACTGCAATGATCTCATTACAACTTACCTTGCACATGACAAAGGACCGAGTATGACGTTAACATACAGCAGGGCAGATCTGTTGCTCTCTAAGCCTTAACTACCATAACTGGTTGTTCAAGAGCAAGCAGCTATTAACAAAACCATATTGCTTGAGAGAAAGAGAGTATGAAAATATTATTAATGTGCTGGGCCTTATACATAGTGGATTCTGGAGGTTAATAGCGTTCCCTTTACAAACATTACATCCCTACTCCCAGAGGAACTGGTAAACTCAGTCAAATGTCACTAATTCCGATCACCTCCAATAGATGAGTTAGAATGTTAGTTTAGTTGGTTCAGCAATGTTCATGCAGCATTCCAGTGCTTGCTGTGGGCGGCAGGCACTTCTCTAAAAGACCTCAGGGAGTAAATTGGGGAAGGGCACAATTTATTAGATCAGCACAAAAGTTTAAGTCTATAAGGTGTTTGTTTCTACCAATAAACCGGTCAGAGAGGTTACCAAGCGGCCAGTATCAACTTTAAAGGAGTTACAGAAAAAACATTAATATGAAAACATTATCACAGTCGTTCCACAAGTCCGCAACGGAATAAGGAAAAGGACTCAAAGTTTGAGTTTTGCTAAAGATTGTGAGGACAAATGGATAAAGGTGGAATGATCAGATGAGACCGTTTGGCTTCAATGCCAGTGACGACTGGGCCACTAGTCAAGATAAAATACAAAACAGGTGGGGCACCATCAAATTCTTAAGGAAAATCTGCTGCCTTCTGTAAGACAGCTGACAAAGGGGAAGGAGATTCATTTTTTTAACATGATAATGACTTGAATGGTCTGTCAGAGCCCCAACCATTTACAAGACGTAAAAACTGGAGTCGACCTCTGTCAGGTTTTATTGCGCTTCAACAGGTGGTTCCCCAGTGTGTTAATTCAGGGGGTGATCTTTTCCAAAACTAGTTGATAAATTTTTATGTTTTTGGATTATTTTAGCAACTGTTTGATTTTAACTGGTAAACACATTATATTAAATGGAGAAAACTGGGAAATGTTGGTTAAAAAATATCTTCCTATTGTACATTTAAAACCTGCAACATGAACTGGTGGTGGTGCTGAGGTTGCATCTTTTTCTGCTGCGTCCTTTCTGCCAGCCCTGTGCTTTCTGTAAAGCGTTGCTTTATTTCTCAGCTCTTTTAAAAAAAAAAAGTTATTAGTAAGTTTGTGCTTGATGTTAATGCTGCAGCTGACTGTTCAAATGCAGAAACACAATGTTGCGAAACTGTTGTTTTAGCATCCAGTGAAGACAATTGTGTTTTTGGTGTGTGAAACTTGGTTGTGTTTGTAGAGGCTGGAACCTGATTTTCAAGCTGAGCGGACCATTTTAGACACAGCAGTGCATTGTTTACCAATTACCATACCTTTTTAGATGTAAATTAATATTAAAAAAGTACAGAGAAGGTGAGAGGGACATATGTTTGTCCTGTGGAGCAGTTCATGCTGAAAGTGGGCAGAGTGGTTGTCTTTAGTGGAACACAGCTCTGTCTCACTGCTGATGTCCCCGCCCAATGTTTAATAGGACATCTAGGATCCTGACTTCTTAGCTGGAGGCCGGTTATTCACAGCAGTTCTCTGGTTACAGAAGTTTCACCAAAGCCGTACCCCACCCCCAACATGACCCCGTTCCGAAACAAAGAAAATGCACCGGCAGTTCTTTTTTTATGTACATTTTTTAGACGCTTTGTTTGGATCATTTTTGTTTCAACGGGACATGGCTCAAATCAGGAAATACAGTTTTCCCAGTTCCGTGTAAAAGACGGCCTGGCCTGAACCTGGCAGGGCTGTAGTGTTTCTGCCCAGTGGAAACTAGGCTGTAATGGACAGTTTAGATGGTTATCTTCTGTTGAAACACAGCACCTGATATCTACCCAACTCTGCTCGGTACAGGACACACGCTGACTCTAGGATTTCTTTGGGTGTCTTCAAAAGTGTAGTAGCATTCATACGATTAAAGAAAAAAACTACTTTTTCAACCAAAAAAAGCAGCCCACATAAATCTTTCACTGTTAACTTTTCAGTACGTACTTAAAATAAGTTCTTCCCCTCTAGAAACACAACAGTTGAGACATGGAGCACTAACGTTTGTGGAGATGCAGAACTTATAAAAGCGCTAAATTAATCAGTGATTTTATAAATCCTCATTATTATATATAAGAATAACAAGCAACACCAATGGATCCATTATTCCCAATAATGCACCCCACATGCTGAAACTGTAATTCAGGCTTTATGTTAAAAATTTGTACCTCCCAGGTCCAGATGACCTCAATGTGGGCTTTTTTTCTGAGGAGCAGATGAGATTATGAATCTGCATTTACTGAATGAGTAGCTTTAGTTACAAACTAACTTATAAACTTTTTGTGTTTCAGATTTTTTAAATGCAGCTTTTCTAAAGTTTAACAGCTCAGAATAAAGACCGACTCTGCTCATCATTTTTTACTTCTTGTGTTTCCTCTGCAGGGAAATGCCATCAAGACATACAAGTACAACGTTCTGACTTTCCTCCCCCTGAACCTGTACGAGCAGTTTAAGAGAGCTGCCAACCTCTACTTTCTGGCTTTGCTCATCTTACAAGTATGTACAAAGAAAAGCTGGAAAGGGTTACAAAAGATAAGTGATGGCGATGTCCCGATCTATTACTAAGTACTGTAATCAGATCTAACTTGCAGATATTTCAACGTTATGGGCAAATCCAATTTCGATCTTTGTTTCACCATTGGGGGAAAAAAGGCTTTGAATGAAACCTGAACGCCTCCCTCCATGACAGCCTGATCATGCTACTTCCTGAAGGCAAAAAAATCACACAGCAGCAAGCGAGAGGTCTGCTCAGCAGGAAGAGAAGAAATATCCAACTTTCAGAAAGTTGTTTATGGTTTGTGGGCATAATGGAGGTGTAATTGATTAGCAGAGATTTGGCTTTCACTGTCCTATTGAGCTTTTAGAGCTGTGACCTACTAAATATGGAAAAAAATAAGATTCAGTCAGATGTGTAAATGGCTCTTAATTGACACTTAATAAAAACAAAATTGTCAAATGTTTAAGTGCTGTTGTGATTAGATGCTTATGTCTTCTCAGATTATTCCAGACATTTCCACTCTGCCCTGGTACACCACACTGATTCCTCTGGTTGTAGTGTTGTCTATCACCGCCATCAAAGACCTGGTAGATGATCTGGTGAGATTTCTCCTTTGGTTAATACAAACACACGCTGTTACTACAACAACAGATTCAACCTGTTTCAGTGGGTTTAAATTCTGCTGTTGTACCTTACCAGCCTCACCAGTACTGGATTTAATTTTTACAGTTTAAATCTTTAATTATTTTACTAGTAAAACATAAAAACATTTCTAACAAAATGCCTCTAGGCTATCTGAGCTACTATATTTTGCTAAGTGATTATAAATTATCTGGTTTGCTTGAGCTGCTTTTTACCTTTTTTATTTATTTTTTTTTTTTTTTTTTCTTTCAGGCGCGACACAGAATGGACAAGGAAATTAATAATCGGAAATGTGAGGTTCTGTTGAACGGCAGGTCAGCACAAAGATTTTTCAGTTTAAATTAATGGACAAAGCAGAAGAAAAATGATGTAAAATAAGATTTATTTTATTATTATTATTTTTATTTTTTTCATTTTGCTTCAGATTTCAAGAATCAAAGTGGATGGACATCCAGGTTGGAGATGTGGTTCGGCTTAAGAAAAACGACTTTATTCCGGTATGGTGGTTTATCCTAGATACAGTAATCGTCTGTCACACACTGGACCGCATGCTGGTGCCCATAAACTAAAACTGATTCACTCAGATAGTTAATATGTTTTAAGTCAACACATTTTGAGCATTACCTTAATACGTATCCAGCAGATGTTCCTACTTTTCCAGTTGTGCACAGAGGTGTCCAGATATGTTCTAGGCAGCTGGCAATAACATGGCTCATGTAACCACTGTAGATTTAATACTGTGCTTTTATGGTCCGTAACATAAATGATTGCACAACACTCACAGGTCCAAAAACAACATTGTTTTCTCTTAATATTCAGAGTAACTTGAGAAGCTAATACAAAAGCAAATTTTGACATTTACAATATTATTCTTTACATCTAAAAGTCATAGGGCTACATATAATTCCCAAGATTGCATGAGCAATGTTTATGTGACAAAAAGACATGACCGGCAGCGTCATGAGATTTCATTGTGTGATAAATAACTGAGATGTAGGATTTTTATGGTATGCCAAAAAGTTATAATTGAAAAAAGTATCGGTCCTGCAAATAAAACTCACAAATTGAAGAGGTAAAATAATGTATTTTAGTAAGACATTAGTTATATGATGAGCTGCGTTGCTACCGTTTTCCTTTTGGTACTTGAGTCTGGTGATAATTTAGATATGATGCAAACACAGCATTATGCAGAAAGCACACTGGCACACTTACAGTATTATGTCATACTTGATGAATGTCTTTTTTTTTTTTATTGACCTATATTGATTTTATTGTTTTCAGGCTGATATCTTGCTCTTATCAAGCTCGAACCCAAACAGCCTCTGTTATGTAGAAACAGCTGAGCTTGACGGGTAAGACTTTTCAGCTTTTTTCAATTTTACTGTTAAGGAAAAGAATTAGTTTTGAATTGTGATGTTTATATTTATTGCTATATTCTAACTAATTCATGTACTTGGCTACATTTTGCACTGTGGCTGCTAGATTAATGTTCTTTGCTCCTTGAAGTTTTTATTTGATCTGTCCTATTTTTTTCTAAGCATTTCATCAACACATGACTCACCAGTAAGAGGAGGGTAAATGTGTAAAGAGCTTTTACTTCGAGTGTAACAACCTCTGCCAAACGCATTCATGTGATTGTATATTCAGCTGCGAGAAACGCCTTTAAATCAAATAGGCTTTTACCTCATGGAACTACTTTACAGTAAATGACAACTAAAGTGAAACACGGAGATCCGCATCAACTTTGTTTTATCAAAGCTCTGTGACATGGAAATTGCGTCGGAGAGTGAATTAAAAAAGTCATGTTTTAATCTCTTTCCCAGCATATTACATCTCAATCCAAGTTTATTGGCCTCAATCCAGGTCTGGTTAAGTAGGATTCTGCTTTCCTTAGTACTTGGGTTTTTTTTCATACAGTTTTTTGTCTTTTGCAGTGAAACAAACCTGAAGTTTAAAATGGGACTTAAAGTGACTGATGAGAAACTGCAGGAGCAACATCAGCTGGCTGAGTTTGATGGTAAACAACATGCAGTTCACGGTTAAAAATACAAGACAGGTCTATTTTCCCAACTTTAAGTTGCTTTTGATCTGGAACCAAGTCTGAACCTGGACTAAAGGTTTAGCCCTCAGTGAAGACAGAAGAAGACAAAAATGAAACTAAAAACAGTAAAGGAAAGATGCATCTCTTTGTTTTGTCATTCACAGCATGAGGATGTGATAATAATGCTGTTTTTGCTGAAGTGCTAAAAAAGATGTAATCAGTCTCATTCTGTTAAATACAATAGTCAGATAAGAATTAGGATATGTTTATGTCATTTAAGAAGAAATGGTGTGTTTGCAGGATCTCTGTTTCAATTTGCTTCCAGGAAATATCTAGTACTTTTTTTAACATTCAGAGCAAAACATGTTGACAACTGCAGACAGTACAAATTCAGGCAGATTTTTATTGTAGATGGCTTTGACACTTTAACTCATACTGAAGCTCTATTCACGTCTTTTCGCCTCGGTCTTGTAGCTCTGATCGAGTGTGAGGAGCCAAACAACCGTCTGGACAAGTTCCTGGGGACGATGCTGTGGCAGAACGAGCGCTACCCTCTGGATCTGGACAACATGCTGCTCCGAGGCTGCAAGATAAGAAACACTGAGGAATGTCACGGGCTGGTCATCTTTGCAGGTATGAACGCTGCTGCCTCGCGGACATGCGTCTGTACATGCCTGTTTCGTTCGTGTGTTACTGTTGTTGTACTTGTTGTTTAAGGTGCCGACACCAAAATCATGAGGAATGGCGGGAAGACGCGGTTCAAGCGAACCAAAATTGATGAGCTGATGAACTACATGGTTTACACAGTAAGTTTAAATTGAAAGCTGATAATTTCCAGGTGTTTCTGTCATTGGTATAATTTCAGTGTTTTGGTTATTGCAGTTGTTGGTTAGGAGGTTTTCAGGATCTTACCTGATCAACTGCAAACTCGCATGCTTAAGAACTTGTTCTACATGTGCCTGTAGATCTTCGTGCTGCTGCTCCTGGTGTCGGCAGGCCTAGCCATCGGTACCACCTTCTGGTACCAGGACATTGGCTCTAAGTCATGGTATCTGTTTGATGGCAAAAACCAGGACGCCTCCTACAGAGGCTTTCTCAGCTTCTGGGGGTACATCATCGTCCTCAATACCATGGTCCCCATTTCCCTTTATGTCAGGTCAGCAAACCCCACACACTCTTTTTTTGGGGGGGGAGCAAGTGGGGTGTTTACTGTAATTCTAGATCATGATAGCAATGGGACAGCTTGCATTGATTGGACTCCAGGTTTGCTAACACCAGACTCCAGTTGACTTTTGTGACAGCAGAAGTCCAGTGTTGCCATTACTTCGTCCACCTTAACTTCAAAAGTTTAATCCGTGTGTTCAATAAAGACATGGAAGATCTTCTGTGTGTTTTACAAACTTATAAATATTGTGTTTGTTGACATTTGTGATCAGATCAGATTTCCTGACCAGTTTTGCAGAAAACCAGGAAACTGCAAACACTACCTTTACATTTGCCTCTAATTGTATAGGTTGACCACAGAAAGCGGCACGAGAAAGTCAGCAGACGTTCCTATAATGAGGATAATGTTACAGTTAGAAACAGATGGAGGGAGGCTTAGTAATGTCTTGTTCCTTAGCTGCAGTCCTCTTTAAAAAAACAAAAAAACAAAACCTTGTCTGTGTCATTTCCTGTTTCAGTGTGGAGGTGATTCGTCTGGGCCAGAGTAAGTTCATCAACTGGGACCTGCAGATGTATTTTGCAGAAAAAGACACTCCAGCTAAGGTACGGCACTAGGTGATAACACTGCACCTGTCGTTGTGGAACATTTCTCCATCCCACTATAAGGCCACTTATGTTTAGTTCCCTCTGCATCAGTTGAAAAAAATCCTCTCATTAAAGCAGTTCTTGTCGTCTTGCGCAGGCTCGAACCACCACGCTGAACGAGCAGCTCGGTCAGATCGAATACATCTTTTCTGACAAGACAGGAACTCTGACACAGAACATCATGCAGTTCAAGAAGTGCACCATCGCTGGACACAGCTACGGTATTGAATATGGCAGCATAAATTAAAACTATAAAGGATGGAAAAGTACAGAGAGACACATAACAGCTGATGTGTCAATAGATGTGGATGCATTAGGGTTTCTGTGGTTTGGTTTTTTTTTTTTTTTTTTTGCAAGGCCAACACTCAAAGGAACTAAACTTCAGTTATATATTATACCATATGAAACGGATGCTCTGCCTGTACCTGTTAACATCCCTGTGTTAAAAGGAAGACGATTAACGGACGTTTAATGAGCTCTTTGGTGGAAGTTGATGTAACTACCTCACGGAGAAGTGGAGTTTTAGATACAAGCAGAACAAAAGATTTTGCATAATTGCAACCAACGATTCATTACAAAGAAAGATGTTGAATGAATACAAATTTCCACTTTGCTGTACTGTGGTACAGTCTGTCCTGCAGTCGAGCTAAACAGCATGAAGCCATCAGATGCTGTTCGCCCCCCCAAGCAGCAGTGATTTAAACAACTTCCTTTTTAACCTTCACGTGTCTGATCTCTTCAACTGTAGTTCTGCAGTTTTGTCACGTATACTCTCTTCTCTGCACAGGTGACCCGACCACAGCTGAAGGAATGTCACTGGATCGAGGAAGGGTAAAATATCTAAAATATCGAATGCATGCCCTCAATAATAATTGACATGAAACATTACTTTAAGATTCAGTGAACATTCTGATTGTTGGTGAAAAGCTAAATGCTAAACAGTTTGTAAAGATATTGATGTCTAATCGATTTTTTTTTTAATTTTTTAAATAATTTTTTTCCAACCTAGTTACTTACCTGCCACTTCATTAGTTCCACCTGTTCAACCTATGCAGCCATTCTGCTGTAATTTCAACTTTTACATAGTTACATTTATTTTTTACTTTGAAACTGTCAGAAAGATGATAAATCGCTACATGTTTATTATTTAAGGTCATAGTGGGTGCCGGTTTTAATGATTTGGCATTCCACATTTAAATGGATGAGGGGCGAAACCTTTGTCTTAAATTCTCCTAATACAACGCACTCCGCTATGAGTCGTATTGGATTGTATTAGATTGTACAGTTGGATCTAATAAAGGGCGCAGTGCGTGTATTTGCATTATATTTTATCTGCCTTCCGTGTATTAAAATGCCTCTCTGTCTGGAGCTGATGGTGTCACCTGCGTACTGTAGAACTCCTCTGAGAGAGTCCCAGTAAGACAGATTTGAATACAGGAAATTGAAAACCTGTAAAGTTACCGACTAAATGCAAAATACTGTATGAAGAATTACTACATGCTGCCTGTTTCTTTTACTTGGGACACACATGATTTGTTTCTTGTCCCTGTCAGCCGGTGGACTGGAGTTGGAACACCTTCGCGGACAAGAAGTTCCAGTTCATGGATCACTCGCTGGTGGCCCTCATCCGATCGGGGAAGGATAAAGACGTCACAGAGTTCTTCAAACTGCTCTCACTCTGCCACACTGTCATGGTGGAACACAAAGATGGTGATCCTAAAATCATTTTTTAAAGCAGATGTGACGGTAGACTGAGCACCTGCCCATAAACAATTAGAGGAATAACAATACTTGTATTACTGTCACTGAATTAAATGGATTGTACTGCAGACTAAAGCTACGCTGATGGTACTAGACGTGACCTCATGGACTGTCTATTGTCTCCCGCTCAGGTGATTTGGTTTACCAGGCGGCATCTCCTGATGAGGGCGCTCTGGTGACGGCAGCGAGGAACTTCGGCTTCGTGTTTCTGTCCCGTACACAGGACACCGTCACCATCAAGGAGATGGGTCAAGAGGCGACGTATGAAATGCTGGCACTGCTGGACTTCAACTCCGACCGAAAGCGCATGTCTATCATCTGTAAGAGGGGACGCACTCGTGCACTTACACTACAGTCAGGGCCAAAAGTATTTAGACAGTGGCATGGTTTTCATTCTGTTGTTGTTGTTAGCTCTGGAGACCACCACGAAGGATTTGAATTGATGTGCTTTTAGTGTAACTCAAAAATACTTGAAGATTCAAACATCCTGGTGAATTTGGACAGACTAAACACATTTTTAATGAGCAATATGTTCTATTACCTGTAGTCTCAGCTGTCAGACATCCTCACCACAACACCTCATGTGGTGCAAATGCTTTTGGTCTTGTTTTATGTTAAAGTACAATAAATTAATAGGGGGTTAAAAATTACTGCCATGGTAATGCAAGATCCAATGAGGGAGCTACAAACGAATTACTGTGAATAAGTGACACTGTGACTGCCTCTATTTGAATGGGTTGAGTACAAACCAGTGGTTTTCCATAATAGATTTTTTGCAACTTTCAGTTAAAGCAGGTAAAAAACGTAGACTTGGCAATTTGGATGAGTGCACAGATAAACAATGACTCAGAACTTAAGCCTGGCAAATCCACAACTTTGTCACATCTTCTTAAACTTTTGTCTTGTAGTGAAGTTTCCCAACGGTCGTATTCGCCTGTACTGTAAAGGAGCAGACACCGTCATCTATGAGCGACTCGCCCCCAACTCCAAGCACAAGGAGAGCACCCAGGAGGCTCTGGATGTGAGTTCTCATGGCTTTGTTCTCGCGGGCACCAGCGTATTTGACGTGTAGAAAGTATGTGAGGTTTTTCTCTCGTTCTCTGTGGAAGGAAACCAGCTGTGTTTTGCATTGCAGAGGTTCGCCAACGAGACCCTGAGGACACTGTGCCTGTGTTACAAAGACATCAGCACGGAAGAGTATGAAGCCTGGTCAGGAAACACAAAGAAGCCCAGGTGACCATGTACGACAGAGATGCTGCCCTCGACCGCGTGTACGAGGAAATCGAGAAAAACCTGATGGTGAGTGGAAAAGAATAAAACGAAGAAATAAAGCAAGAGAGAATGTTTAGTTGAGAGACAAGACTGTTATCACAGTTTCTCTGCACCTTCCTGTTTGTCATACTTGGGGTCATTTTTAGTTTGTGTCCAATAATTTATTGGATCCAACTTAAAAATATTGTGAAGACCTTCACTTCTCACAAAACTGGGGTGTTTTCACATCAAGCCTCAGCCATATAACAGGTAGGTTTTGTTCTGTTTAGCTGATCGGAGCAACAGCCATCGAAGACAAACTACAGGACGGCGTGCCAGAGACCATCGCCAAACTGGCCAAGGCGGACATCAAGATCTGGGTCCTGACTGGAGATAAGAAAGGTACTAAGACTGATTACAGCTTTAAAGGATGATTAAAGTGTATTTCTGGATTTATAAATGAAGCAGCACTTTAAAGAAAGTACAGTTTCTAAAACATGTGCGACTGTTTATTGATTTGCCCCAGAAACGGCAGAAAACATCGGATATTCCTGTTCCCTGCTGACAGACGACATGACCATCCATTACGGCGAAGATGTGAAGTGAGTACATGAAAATGTCGCAGCCTTAAACAGAAATGTAATTTAAAGCTCTTAAGATCAACTAATGGCTATTTTTCGTGTTCAGAATCCGTAACAAACGGGTAGATTTGCATTTTGTAGCTCAGTTTCATAGGTATTACACAGAAACTGCCATGTGTTTTCAAGTAATTACTTTAGGTGTCTGTCTAAGCTGATGTCATCAAAAAACGTATTCGATTTGTGTTTGTTACACAGAAGCTTCCGTGTGTGTTTGCAAGTAACAAATATAGATATGTCCCAACTATTACCTGCTTAATGCTTTGGTAATCTGATTACATTCCAGCTTGGTAGTAATAAGTAATGTAAAGTGCTACAGGTGTCAGCACCTTGATCCGTTTCATGCACTCTTTGATCAAATAGTTTGACCAGCTGCCAATGCACGATAACAGCAGAATCAGTAACCAAGTCACCATCACTTTGACGTGGAATTCATTTTTGTTGCACAATTTTTTTTAAGACTCCATTTGCATTCTCGTCACATTTGATGTGACTATTTAATTTATCACAGAAAATTCCACTTTTTTGTCTTATCTGCTGTGTTTGTAAAGTGTAAAGACCTTATAACTTGTATATCAGTCCTGGTCTGTTTGGAGTTTCTTCTGTGTAAGTTGGTTTCATCAGCTCATTTGGGTCATTTGACTTTTTCGTGTGTGTGTCCAGTGAGAAGCTCAGTGTGCGTCAGGCCAACAGGAGAAATGAGCCTCAGAGTTCCCGTCACGGCAGGAAAAAACCTGCCGAGCCGTTCTTCACTGAACCCGGCAAAAACGCTCTGATTATCACAGGAGGATGGCTGGTGAGTTCCAATCCTGATGCATTTGGTTTTAAAATGACTTTGTTTTTTCCACCGTGGGAGGAAGCAGCCACCATGGTGAGTAGTGCTGACGGAGTATTCTGTTTTAATTTTGACAGAACGAGATACTGTATGAAAAGAAAAAGAAACGTCGTCGTCTGCGTCTTCGTCGTCTGGGAAAGCGCCCGGCTTCAAGCAGCCCTCAGGACGGACAGCCAATGAACGACAAGGAAAAAGAGCTGAGACAGGTGCAACTAAACCCACAAACCCTTTAAGTGATGCATGTGCTGAATGTTAAATAGACGCTGGCTTCCAAAACCTACACTGACCCCCCACCTCTGTTTCTCCTCTGTAGATTGACTTTGTGGACATGGCTTGTGAGTGTGAGGCAGTGATCTGCTGCCGCGTCACACCGAAGCAGAAAGCCAACATAGTAAGTTTGGTGAAGAAGTACAAGAAGTCTGTGACGCTGTCCATCGGAGACGGAGCCAACGACGTCAACATGATCAAGAGTAAGAACGTGAATTTAAATTTGCTCGTGTTGCCGACATGACTTTTCCCGCGCGAATCCACTCTAATCTCAGTCTGCGTTTGCGGTCCCCGCAGCTGCAGACATCGGTGTCGGCATCAGTGGGCAGGAGGGGATGCAGGCCGTCATGTCCAGCGACTACGCCTTCGCTCAGTTCAGTTACCTGCAGCGCCTCCTGCTGGTCCACGGACGCTGGTCCTACATCCGCATGTGCAAGTTCCTGCGTTATTTCTTCTTCAAGAACTTTGCCTTTACTCTGGTCCACTTCTGGTACTCCTTCTTCAGTGGATTCTCCTCTCAGGTCAGCGGCACTTTCACAGCCATTTGAATGACAGTGTACTTTGATGTCAATATCCACCTAGGTGGGTTCCTAGATAATTAAGGTGTGTATCATGGTCTCTGTCAGTGAAGGAGGCTGGTTCCTCACTTGTTGTGTCGTGGACTGAAGGATTGTCTTCCTGTCTGCAGGTCGCCTATGAAGACTGGTTCATCACGCTCTACAATCTCTGTTACAGCAGCTTACCTGTTTTACTCGTCGGACTTCTTGATCAGGTAAAAAAAGCAACAACATTTTTTTCACTTTAATTCATTGAGAAATTGTACACGTTCATCTGAAGGTTAGAGAGAAACGAGCCAAAATGAACGTTAATGTGCTAGAATTTTGAAAAGTCACTTGGCTGGAAAACTTACTTGACATTCCTGTTTCCCCACTGCAGGATGTCAATGACAAGCTGAGTCTGAAATTTCCCAAGCTCTACCTGCCGGGCCAGCAAGGGACGCTGTTCAACTACAAGAACTTCTTTATCAGCTTGTTCCACGGCATTTTCGTGTCACTCATCATTTTCTTCATCCCCTACGGAGCATTCCTGCAGACCATGGGGCAGGATGGAGAAGCCCCCTCAGACTATCAGTCCTTTGCAGTTGTTACTGCCACATCGCTGATTTTTACAGTCAACCTGCAGGTTAGTCGCATTTCAGCAGCAGCAAGTAAGAAAATAACCTGTGAAATAATCGGCACTGAGCCTGAAGCCAGTACATATACTAATATATGTTGAATAAAGTGATTTTTGCACGTTATGAACTCATTCTGTCCAAATCACCTGTTGTTTTATCAGATCTCTCTGGATACTTCCTTCTGGACCTTCGTCAACTGCTTTGCAGTTTTAGGCAGCATAGCCATTTACTTCGGCATCATGTTTGACTTCCACAGTGCTGGGATTCACGTCATCTTCCCATCAGTGTTTACTTTCACTGGTTAGTCCCATAAAATTATTTTTTTTATTTTACAGGTGGAGCTGCTTGCTTGGACACTTGCACTTGCAAATTTTAGGTGCAACCCCAGTTTAAAACACCTGGTGGCGCTCATCAAACATTAGGTGTTAACAGTAGTATTTGTATTCTTTTTTAAGATCAGACACCAATTTCACATATTTATTACCTACATTGATGATCGTGAGGATGCAAACTTCTGCACTGACATAAGTTTCATCATTTTACTATGTTTTTAATCACTGCCCTAGAGGAGGTTTCCAAATAATTTGCTCGTACTAGGTTTTTCCCTAACTCCAGAGAGTCTGCAAATCCCTTTGACACACATTTATGATTACCTTCTATAGAAAAAATATAGACATGGCTCACACATATATTAAAAGGGAGGGGGGACTCGCCACCATCAGCTGTCTAAAAACAGAATTAAGATAATAGTGAAGCTCTCTGTGGGTCTAATAGTGTGTGTTGTTCCTCGACAACTTTTCTTTAAATCCCGTCATAATGTTTCTGTGTGTTCCTACTGATGAATACTGATATCATCTCTTCTGTCTGTAGGTGTAGCACCAAATGCCCTGCGTCAGCCTTACCTGTGGTTAACCATCATACTGACTGCAGGCATAAGTTTGCTGCCTGTCATCTGCATCCAGTTCCTCCATAAAACCATCTGGCCCTCTGTAGGAGACATGGTGAGAGCACTGGCAGTCGGGCTGCTCGCTTTCTGTTTGGCTGCAGCTTCTGATCTTAACGGCTAATAACTAAAGTGTTCTCCAGGTCCTGGAGAACCTGCTCCACCCATATGATTATTTATTATAAAAATATTGTAGCTACGCAAGTGCTGTACCTTCTTAATGTGGAATAGAGACTTTGTCAGACATAATTAAAAAACACTAACTCATAATATTTTTACTTTTAACAATTATAAATGTTAACAAAGTTCCAAGCTATGTTGTTGTTTTTGTTGCAACAATTTTTCCCAGAAGGTTTGGACTTTGTTGTTGAATGTTGTTTCATTCATTTCACCCTGGACATCCTCTTTATCCTCAGTGGAAGAAATGAGTGTTTCTTTAATGTTACCTCCCTATTTCCCATCGTCCACCAGGTGCAGAGAAACAGGAAGAAGTATGAATTGGAGCTGGCAAAGGAAGAGGAGAGGAAAAAACCGCCAGCCTTCCAGCGTGGCCAGCGGTCCCGCCGCTCCGCTTATGCCTTCTCTCACTCCCGCGGCTACGCCGACCTCATCGCATCTGGGCGGAGCATTCGACGGCGACCACCAGGCCGTGGTGGGCCGCAGGAAAGCATCAGGGAGGTTCCCCAGAGAGAAGCCGAAAACATCTAATGGAGGTCGAGTGGGAGACGGAGCAAAACTGTAACTGCAGAAGTCGAAAAAGGCGTGAAAGTGTGAGGAGCTCTTAGTTTATCTTTCCCTGAGGATTGGCTGCTGAAATGGTCAACAGCAGGAGCTTGGCACAGACACTTCAGCCTGGCTGGAATTTAACCGGATCTGGATTCAAGTGCCTTAGGTGATAAAACAAGAGCTCGTAATGGCCAGTGCTGGGGATCAGATTTTGGCTGCAGTCTGACTTGACTCTAATGTCTCCGCGTTTCGTCTTTGCACAGACTGTCATTCAACGTTAAAATGCAACCGAATGCTCACCGAAGAAACGACCACCGTTACCGGGGTTTGAGGTCACGCAGCGACTGTGTGACTGACAATGTTGTTTAACTCAGGATTTTTAAAAGCCTTATTTTTAGTTGGTGTGTCCCTGCTCATCCCCACTGTGGCTGGATGAGCAGCTGTTCAGGATAGTTTGGTGTTCACTGTTTTAGCCTGTCTATGGAGCACTTGAGATGTTACGATTTTTAATAAAATAAAATATTCCAGTTAATTTGTCTGTTAGCTATGCAAAATCTGTTAGAAGCATTTAGTTTCTGTCCAATGAGATGGAAACTCAAACCATGTCCTTCCCAGTAAAAACGGCAGGCTAAAGCGAAAGAGGCCATAGGATGTTTTCTTATAATTATTGGTGTGGTATGCAAGGCAATCAGATGATAGAAAGTGTCTTAATTTAAAAAACAAGCTCGGCTGTTTAAGTGTCCTTAGAGCTGGGTGTTGTAATCACTAACTTTAAGGGACTTCACCTCTTTCAAAGCTCGATCCTAATATTTGTTCTTCCTAAAGTGCTCTGAGCAAACTGTGAGGAATCTGTGAGCAGCTCTCGTTTGTCTTCCATCAATTTTTCAGCTGTAGACTCAAGTCGCCCTGACTTCTAATGGCGCAAAACACTAAGAGAGTCTCCGATTACGTTGTAGTAGTTTTTCCTGCTGTTTTAACTCTTTTGAAGTTAAATCTCACAATTCTTAATCAAACATGTGGTTTTTAGAGGACTTTTTTTGTTTGTCGTTGTTTACGAGGAACCCAGTAGAGACGTTTCTTTTCTTTTTTTTTTTTTTTGTAGTCTGACTTAGGAAAACTGTGCTAAGCCAAAACTGACACGTTCCTGCTCTGTTCCTGTATCCCTTCCTGTTAGTGTTGATGTATGCAGCAAAGTCTTTTTATTACTGAATGAATGCAGTCTTTCAGGTCTGCTGTTGATTGTACCAGCAGCAGTTTGATCATATGATGGTATTTTGTCATGTGGTTGGTAATAAAAGCCAAGGGCACGTTTAGCAATCAAACGAGTGATTTAATTCAGTTTTGTCCTGCTTTAGTCATTAGTGAACATAAACGATTAACAGAAATAGGTAGAAAAGGTAAAAAAAAGTACATGATGGTTATGGCCATAATAATATAAGCGGTAATGCCAAGATTTCACCTAATCGTGTTAAGGTCTGTTTCAGTTGGAAGCAGTTGTTAGTTCCAGTGAAATCTGTTACCTGTGTTGTGTGGAGTATCCCATAGTGCTGGGATATAAAATGTTAATATTTCCATTAAATAATGTTTCCATTAAATAATATTTGTAAAGTGTAAAGACCTAATAAAATGAAATCCTCCACAGTTTCTGTGCCAGGTAATCGACAGTGGGCAAAACGGGGGACGGTTGGGACACGAGCAGGGCTGCGGCCGTCGTCGAGCTGGAATGAGTATCCCTGCTGTAAGGAAACCCAAGACGGAGATCAGTTACCCAGAGCTCTTTACAGCTGAATCTCTTCTGAACACATCGAACAAGACTTGCTGCTCTGGAACAGCCTCGCCTGTTGTCCAGCCCTGACACTTTGTCAATCCTTGTCAGACTTGGAAGAGAGGTTGTGGCCAGAGTTTAATGACCAAGATTGGATTTATTGTTTTTAGAGCCCAATCCTATTTAACTATTTTTAAATCCCTGACTAATTTTTTACTTTCACAACAGATTTGATGAAAGAGTAAAACCTCTCAAAGCTCATTTCAACATGATAAAATTATTTAGGAGCCAATGAACAGATAGAACATTTGCAGTGGTTTAGGTTGCCATCAATTTATATGGCATTCTGGATAATTTCCCAAGATATACCGGTACTTAATATTTCATGTTGGCAAGGCAAACACCAAAAAAGAAAAGCAATTTGAGGATGATTCAATTAGAGTAAAAACCCATAATGACAATGAGGTGGTCACATTGTCTCATGAAGTTAGAGTAAAAGTTGGAAAACTAGATGTAACCGCTCGTTATGATTCCTCCTGTAAGCCGTTCAACCTGTTTGCGCCTTGAAAACCCTTAAATATGCAAAAACTTGCATTGTTTAACATGCAAATATGTGAATTCATTCACATGAACTATTCATCCAAGAGCAGAAATTATTAGCAAAAACATCTGGTATGTGTTTAAGATTTCTTTATCACTCTTCATTTGAAGCCTATCTATACTAAAATGAGAATCTTGAAATGGTGGTAGCTGCTTCAGGGTCCTGTCATGTCCTGCTGGGACACTTGAATAGAATAATTAAACCGTGACAGTTCTGCAGTGACAAAAGGCCTTAACTTTTCTCACTAAGGGAAAACTAGGCCAAGGACGCCCCCTGGTGGTTTAACAATGACATAACAGATTCAACCAATCCACATCTAAAACTTCCAACTGTCCATCAACCTAATGACCCATAGCAAAGTGAAACGTCGTTTTGATTTTTATTTTAATGAAATTATAACAATCGAAATCACTTTCATTGACACAGTTTTCTGCAAAGCTGCATGTATGAGGAGAAGCAAACTGAAAAGATCAAAGTACCAGCGACACACTTTATTATTATAAGTACACGTTTGACAGGCTGGTATAATGATAAAATCACTGGAGAAACTGTAGGTGTCCATTTACAGCATTTACACATCGCTTGCTGTGTCACTGACTGCAAATTATGGTGCAACTATTGTGTCTACAACTTGATTGGAGCCCACCTGAACTGAGTGAAGTGTGCACAGAAATGTACACGCCTGTGTGTATAATGTCCTGCAGCTCAAAGTGTATCTCAGGACACAACCCACGCGACTCTGCTTAGATGAGATTGTAGTGAGGTAAAGATCATAGAAAGCGTTCAGTGTTTCCTGGAGAACAGTGGGCTCCAAACTGTAAGTGTGAAATGAGTTGGCACAGAACAATTAAAGGAATCCTGTCTAAAGGGAGGAGCGTGACAAAAAAAACCCCCTGAAAATTCAGTCAAAAATTCAGAATAAGGGCCTGGAGTGAAACTCTCAGATGAGTTATAACTATGTTTAGGTCCAGGGTTTATTGGTAAGTTTGAGTGATGGATTGCTGCTACTCCTCCACCTCCACCTGAGCTTCTAGGAACACGAAAATTAATATGACTTGGGTGTGTTGACTCAGGCTGTTCAGACAAAATAAATTGAATTGATGATCGTTTATCAAGTCATTTACTAACGGAGATCTGATATTTAATAATCCACATTTAATTGTTTTAGCTTTTTGTTCGTCTTGACTTTCAGTAGGTTATTAGGATTAACTCCATCTTGCATTTTTGGTTTAAGTAGTTTAGGTGGTACCAGAACAGACATGGTGTCATATAATTCATTTAGATAATAAAACTCCCTGGGATCGCTGGGATCCAGACCTCGTGTGTCAGCGGTGAGGGGCAGGTCCGTGTCAGGGCTCAGTGTCTCCAACGGAGGTTACAGTGCCAGACCACGTCAGCGTGACGTCACTGTCCTGGTTCCCTGAACGAACAGCTGGGCGGATGGAGCTCCAGGTATTTAAAGCTGCGAGCTGCTTCACCTGGACAGAGGAAAAGTCCCAGATAAGTTCGTTGCTGGCCGCCCAGTTTAGCCTCGATAATAAGAATAAAGTTCACGTCTAAAAGATAAACGCTTGTTCACAGTGAGCAGACTGGATTTCCAATACAAAATCCATTCATGCAGCAAAACCTGATCTCTTCCATAAAAACCTTATATTACGTATTACCGCCACCTTCCACAGATTTAGTTTATGGATAGCTGTGACTAGAATGATGCTTTTAAAATCAGTGTGGGCATAATGATGAATGGATGAAGTTCTACATTTAACTGCCTTGAATATTCCAAATGATGCACTGAATAAAGAATTTCTATCCTTCTGAAAATGATCAGCAATTTTCAGTCTCTGCTAAATAATAATAATTAGTATTTTATATATATATTTTTAGGAGGAACACAAGACAACTTTGTCAATTAATAGAAGTTTGTTTAGTCACAATCACAGGAACATAAGCCCAATGGCAGACACTGAATGAAGGCAAGCGGAAGAGACAAAGCAGGCAAAAGGACAAATGTTGCATTTGATGCCATATCAAAAATGGGATTTTTCCAAATTTCTATGTAAAAAAAGTGTGACATACCAGCCCTCATAGACGTAGCTCCAACTGAGAAACTTGGACCAACAGACTTCACCAAGATGCTGTGAAATAAATAAAGAACTGAAACTCAGCCTGTTCAGAATTTTCAAAATATGAAATTACTGGCCCTTACTGGCCTCATTAAGCTTCTTTGCCTGGGGCCCAGCCACAGCCTAGGATTGCCACTGCATCATTGCGAACACTTTTCTAACTACTCTATGTCAACGAATTATCGTTATCAATCGTTGAAGTCAATTCTACTGTCTAAGATCATAACTACATTAAATCAGAAGTTTCGATCTTAGACAGTAAAAGCTATTTGTGGAATAATCTTAATGTTTAACTTTTACAGGACATGTGTCACAGACCTGTGAGATCTACTTACGCAAGTGTGTTCCCTCCATCCTATCAGGGTGGTGACACAAACAGATTACATACGCGGCATCTTTATCCATCTTTATTTCTCAATAGAGCTTTATTGCTGTACTATTTACTGTGTGTGTAACTCATGTTATCAGGGACTACACCCACAAATGACTAAAGTTCACACCGCTCCTCTTCCAGGAATAAATATATAGCGTCTGTGTGGCTTTTGCAACCACACTTGGCTTCCTCATCAGTCCAGATCAAGTATCAACTGTCTCTTGAAGGCGAAATGGCCCAGCGAGGAATTCAGAATAATCTCCATTGTTCCGTTTGTCTGGATCTATTGAACAATCCAGTGACTCTTCCCTGTGGACACAGCTACTGTATGAGCTGTATTAATAGCTGCTGGGAAAAGGAATATCATAGAGGAATCCATAGCTGTCCTCAGTGCAGGCAGACCTTCAGACCGAGGCCTGTCCTGGTGAAAAATACCTTGTTTGCAGATTTAGTGGAGGATATGAAGAAGACAGGACTTCAAGCTGCTCCTGCTGATCCCTGCTATGCTGGAGCCGGATATGTGGCCTGTGATTTCTGCACTGGGAGAAAACTGAAAGCCGTCAAGTCCTGTCTGCAGTGTCTGGTCTCGTACTGTGACCAACACCTCCAGCCTCACTATGAATCTGCAGCCTTTGAAAAACACAAGTTGGTCGACCCCACAAAGAAGCTCCAGGAGAGCATCTGTGCTCGTCACAATGAGGTGATGAAGATTTTCTGCCGCACTGATCAGCAGGTAATCTGTTACCTCTGCTCCATGGATGAACACAGAGGTCACAATACAGTTTCAGCTGCAGCAGAAATGACTGAGAAGCTGAGAGGGCTTGGGCTGCGTCGACAAGAGATCCAACAGAGAGTGAAGGACAGAGAGAAAGAAGTGACGCGACTTCAGCAGGAGGGGGAGGATATCGACCTCTCGGCTGATAAAACCGTGACGGACAGCGAGAAGATCTTCATCGAGCTGCAGCGTCTCATGGAGAAAATAAGCTCTGATGTGCAAGAGCAGATCAGACTCAAACAGAAAACTGAAGCCAATCGAATCAGAGAGCTTCAGGAGAAGCTGCAGCAGGAGATCAGTGAGCTGATGAGGAATGATGCTGAGCTGGAGCAGCTCTCACACACAGAAGATCACATCCAGTTTCTTCACAAATACTCCTCCGTGTCACAGCTCGGTGGATTTACAACGTTACCAAGTTATGGTGTCTCTCCCACATCGTACTTTAAGAGTGCGGTAACAGCTGTGTCAAATGCCAGAGACAATCTACACAACACTGTCAATCAAGAATCTCAGAGGATCTCACAGCAACTGAAAAACCTGGATAATTCTCTGCCACAAGCACAAACCACAAGAGCTGAACCTTGGGAAGATGAGATTGTCTGTAGAAGGGCTCAAGTCAGAGCCCAGGGTAGATCTTCTAGAGGTTACTCACCTAACAGAAGGAGGGTACAATCAAAAACGATGTTAAAGTTGATTGAACAACCAAGGAAAAGACATTGTGTAACTGATAAAAAACATGTACAACACCTCAATTAAACACACCTAGTGGATTTGTTGCCTCACAGAGTCTGATTAATGGTAATTTACCTTAGATGGATTTTGCTATGACTTAACATTTGTTGTTTGTCCGTAATTGTAAGCAGTCACGTAGGAGTGCCTAAAGGTCAAGTGAATATTCTTGTATGTCAAGAGTATAGAATTTATGTCAAGTCACTCCTGTGAATTAGAGTTTGTGTAAAATAGTTTAGTCTAGTGTTGTGAGTGTATTGTGGTGGGCTGCGGTGGGCTGTGGTGGGCTGTGGTGGGCTGCGGTGGGCCCTGGGAGCAGTAATACACCAGTACTGTTCGTGGCCTCTGGGTGTCACTGCAGGACTGTCCCGGTCCCTGTCTGATTAGTTTCTGACTTCAGGAAAAAGTGTGAGATTCAGCTGCAGGAACAGAGGAACACACCAAAACATCTGAACAATCACTTGTACGCCCTCACACAGTGTGTCCCAAATCATCTTCTGATTCTGCAGATTAAAAGCTGTTCAACACAGGACAGTGATTTTTATTGTAAGGGTTTGTGCTCACTTGTATTCACAGCTTTACATTCCTGCAGTAATCATCCAGTCTCCAAACTAAAATCATGTATCCATCACTACTACGTCGCCATTTGAAGTAAACGCTGACAGTAGGCACAAAATGCATATTAATGCAGAATTTCTCTCTAATAAAGACCGGGTTTACATTTGGGCAGTGAACATACTAGAGATGTAAACTTCTTTAAGCATGATAAAAAGAAAATGCTTATTCTAAGTCAAAAATGTTTAAGCTTTTAAAGACCTTAAAGATACCGTGTGGACATTTCCGAGACGCCTTTGACCGTGTCATTTTGTGATGACCTGGGTGACACGCTTCCCTTAAGTATATATATATATATATATATTGTTTGTATATGTATGATTTTGTATCCAAGCTTGATAAACTATTATTCCTCAAACCCTATGACAAAATATTTATGGTTAAGGAAAAAGTTCTTAAATAAAATTTGGTAAATGTTAAGCCTCATGCTACCGTGAGCCTGACAAAAGTTGCATACTGTAATTTTAGGACAATCAAACTACAATCATCTAAAGAAAAATCATTTTAGACCCTAAATTCTACTTTACTGAAATCTGTGTCATAAAGCTAAATAATTTGACTGACATCAGTCCACTGGGACATTAAAAGTTTACATGTCATTCAATTCAGCTCTACAACCAATGAAATCGCTGGTGTAACACAGCTAACAGCGTGTTAAATCATCTTTTTCTTTGGCCTCTATCTCTTGGTGTCTGTCAAATCTGCATCAGTTCCACACTGGAGGCCTCCAGGCAGACTCGGATAATGCTCTCCATATTTACAGTGGCAGGAGGATTGGGAGGTTTTTTGACTAGATCTCATTTGTGTGAACCTATTAGTGCCGAGCGCTCGGAGTCCCCTCTGATACGCCTCTGAGATTAGGCAATGGTATTACCGTAAGAGGATCGACTTGCCTCGAGGTGAGGGCCACATATACAGAGAGAGAGACACAGAGGGAGAGGAACAAACACAAAGATGGTGACATGCTCGTAAAGATAGGACCACACACTCCCCAGAGAAAATCAGGAGCTGGCATCACGAGCTGCTAAGAGAAAAAGGTAAGAATACCCTGGATGCAGACTGTCACCAGAGACGAGATAGTAAAATTGGAATGACTGTTTCACTTCTCTGGACGCGGGTAAATGCTTTTTAAAACACCTCACATTCTGTTCGAGCTCCCAGGAAATCCCAGGAACTACAAACTGTACCAGACAACTCCCCAGTTGTTACAGAACCTCATTGTCATTGCAGTTTACGCTGTAAACAACGTTCACCTCCTTTTTTAATGTTGTGACCCCCACATGTTTACTAGGACACGAGACCCTCAGCAGATTACCATGAAATGCACAGCGGGATACGAGAAATTATGTTTTATATTTATTGACCATTCATGTGGAAATGATAATTTAAGTAAAGATTTCATTTATTCTCATTTATTCAAACGTTTTTAGACAAACTCAGGTGTCAGGTAACGTAGTGAGAACGACAAATCTCATAAAGGGAAGAGATCAGGACGAATGGTGAGCTCGCAATGCAAAGGACTTCGACATGGGAAAGTTTGATCTTTCCTTGAGACTAACCTTTCCCTGATCTCACCAACTCATTGGATGTTTCCAATGTTATTATTATTACTGGCAGAACAATAAAAATTAGACCCAAGTTTTTCAAAAGCGCACTTCAGACTCCTTCTTTCCACCAGCCAATCTCCCCCCACTGTTCGTCGGCCTGAGGGAGAGAGCATCGTGTCATAATTTATGACTTAAAAGCATGAATTTTTCAGCGCACAGTGGCAGGGATGGCACTTCATGTTTACGACAATCATTTCCTTAGTGAATGATTCATGTGGATGTGGCGCTTATGAATGTTGCAGGGAACAAGCAGAAACACTGATGCTCAGAGCTTTAAAATCCTTTGGTAGTCACTGTTTTAACAGCCAAGGTGAGTGTCTGGGAAGCAAAGAAGCCGTGACATGAACGTGGCGTAAGCACAGGAATATTAGTGTGACCGTCTGGATATTCCACTGACTCAGTATTTTGAGTTGGGAAAAGCTACTAAATTTAGATTTAACGTACAGTACAGACTATTCCAAAAGCTAAACCTGAAAATAATATGATCTAAGAGTTGAAAAGCTAATTTGTGGGAACAAAATACGAATTCTCTAATAGTTACAGTCTTATTCAGTTTACTGAGTTTGGTTTTTAAATATTTGTGACCAAATAAATCACACACGTCTGATTCCTGGACAACCTTGCAGTGATCAGTCCAATTCAGATTCAGATTCAGATTCTGATTCATTGCAAGTGCTGTTAAATTTTTCAGATTTTTATTTACCCAAGTAGAGATTCTTGTCCAGATCCATTCATACAACCTACAAGAGCTTCTCTTAAAATAGGTAAAGTTGGTTTACCAGACATGTGTTACCATAGAAACAGAAACTTTGAACTTTGCCTCGATCTGTTCATATGCGTTATTCTAAAGAAATTGTTGCTCTGGGTTTATTTTTGCAACTCTGGTACAGGAGGTTTGGTGCATATTATCACATGATAATGACCTATGGAGCTTACTAGCATGTGAAGCATTCAATTCAACTTTACATAATAATAATATCCATCTATAATATCCATCTATGCCATGAAAAAAAGGGTTTGAAAATGAATTGTTGAACTGGTACATTACTTAGAATGAACAAATGGCAATTATGGCATTTGAATATTGAAGGGAAGAGTTGTCAATAAGTGGAATTTTAAGTATATTTGCTACAGAGAAAGTGATCTTGTGATCTTTGTGAAGTTTTGTCATCAGCTTCGCGTTGCCCAAGTTGTTTGTAAAACTCAACCAAGAAGCTTAAAGGAATATCGATACTGGCCACCTAGAATTCAAATGTTTGGCAGAAGTTATAGGAGGGTCCCTGACATATCTGGGAGTTAATGCTGGAAGCAACAAGTCCTTCATGTTTAGTGCCCACAGAGGAAATGGCACCAAAAATGACAAAATGACGCCAGTTTCCTACTTGAATTTTGCTCTAAATAGTCAAAAAAGCAAAAACAAATTAGCCAGTTCAGATTAGGCACAAAAACATTGTGTAGGTTGGTGTAAGGTTCTGACTTAATAAAGATGTTGCAGTAAATTCCAGCAGCAGCATTCTCTGAAGTCAGGCGTTTTGTTTCACACGGGACCTGACTTCCTGTCTCCTGTGTGGACATGCCGCGTTCTGGACGAACTGGGCTTGCAGACACGCCGCCATTGTCTGTCGGTGCTGCAATAGCGCGAATAGCACGAATGCACCACGCTTGGCAATCCAGAACAGCTTTCCTGCATTTGCTAGCTGTCGCCAGCCGGTCCTGTTCGACTGTATTTTCAGTTATTAAGAAGCAGATAATATTAGCTGATATGAAAACATTAGATGGGCCACTGTTATCCTGATATTCACTGTCGCTCCTCTGCTCTGCAACTTTGTCCTCCTTTAAAAATCACATTTATCTGCTGCCTGGAAGCTGCAGTCGCCTGGTGGAAATCTTTCATCTCGCCTGTGTAGTGCCCTTCAGAGGGCCCTGCCGGCTGTTTGGATTTTAGCCAAGGTTACTATAGAAACACACAAGAGGAAGTGCAGGAAAACAGGACAGGATGGCTCGTGCTAATGGGAAACACACTTACTGGTTCCCACAAAAAACATGGACAAAATACCAACATATACTCTAGTTTTGTGAGTGATATAAATTCATTGTTTAATGGAGCAGAAAGTATTGATTAGTGTTATAAAAACACACGTTCATTCATAGAATATCTGTTCACAGCTACAGTAATGGGCTGTTTCTCTCTCTCCTGCAGATTTTAATCTAGTTTGTAATAAAAAAATGTGTTGTTTCCTAAAAATAATGCTCTAAAATGGTCTAAAATATGTATTAATATTTCGTTTTTTTTTGTTGTTGTTTGTCTCAACAGATTTAATCAAATTATTGTTATGTGTGACTGAGTGGCTTTATCCAATCACAGGTATGTGCTAGGTATTCTGTGTGTGTGTGTGTGTGTGTGTGTGTGTGTGTGTGTGAGGTCTCGGGGGAGTGTTATTCTCTTTGAGCTGAGTTTGATATTCATGGCACATGAACAGATCACAGCTGAAATATTTAAATGGTGTAGACTAGGAGAGTATGGAACCAACGAAGGAACGAACAGATGAATGAATGTAAACTGATGAATGAATGATCAAACATATTCATTTAAAAGGTATGTTTGATTGATGTCAACTATGCCGGCTGTACTCTCTCTCTCTCTATGTTTATATATATATACAGTAAATATAAAAAATTGCACACATGAGCCAGAAAGTTAATGAATGAATAGATGAACAAATGAGATGAGAGGTCAAACTGATCACTGAGCAGTGGCTGAGCCAGGGCTGGGCTGGTGGGGCGGCCAGCTGCAGCACTCATTCATAGCAGTTTTGAAAAGAACCGAAAAATTATGCTGTTTTGTTAATACTTGTTTCAAACCAGTAAAATCTTCACAAAATCTTCTAAAAAAGTTCACAAAAATTACACAAAATCACAAAAAACAGTTACACATCAGGTCACATCAGCTAAAAGAAATATGAAACGTAAACCCTTGTCGTACAAATACATTTGTACTTTTTAGTTTATTAAATACTCACAGAACAGCAGCGTGTGACATACTTCACTGGTCAAAAACAACTCCAAACTATTTTACTATTGAAAATATTGAAATAATGACAGAACAACTAGCTGATTTTAAGATGAAATAATATATAAGTTAGGGCTGGGATGGGTGCTCCAGTCTGGGTGAAGAGTTAGAAAAAACATAAAAACATAATTTTGCTGATTTTTCCTTCTTTTTTCTCCATCAAGTACTTGAACGCCTCCCTTACTCTTTGAGGACGTCCACTTTTTCATTCAAGCACTGTAACCCAATTCTTCATTCCATTTCAACTCCCTTGGCACACTTCATCCCCTGAGGGTTCTCGTTTAAATACAAATACAACTACTTTATTAATATTAAATATTCATAATATCACATCCCATTTGTCTGGACACAATTAGTGCTCATTTTTAGTTTGCGTGGCCCCCGCTGGGAACCGACCCCTCACCTGGGATGCGATGGTGCCTTGCTCTGCCGATTAAGGACAGTGGATCAGTAAACTGCTCCACTCAGGGGATCAAACACACACGCACACACACACACACACACACACACACACACACACACACACACACACACACACACACACACATAGAGGAAAAAAAAAAACAGGAGCTATTGGAATTGATAAATCAAACTGATAGAGGATGGTTATGTAAATCTTAACCTCAGAGGGGAGTTTACTTAGTACTGATGTAGGTACACAAGATAACGGAAGCATCTATGACACACACACGAACACGCAGCCAGCTGAGACCTGGACAATAAAAAAACAACACATAAAACTCCATTTTGTCTCCCTCTCTCCCCTCAGGGAAAGCGTTTCTTTCTTTCTTTGTTTTTTCTTTCTTTTTTTCATGCCACAATAAATTACACAGACTTTTTTGGGAGAAAGACAAAAAAACATTTTATATTTCTTTTTAGAATTGTGTAAAAAAGATCTATATTTTCATTAATTCATAACTAATGAAATTAAAAAAGGTTAGCTGATGACCTTGTACATGAGCCCACATGACTTTTTTGTTGTCTCCAATTCTTTCTGCTCACTGGGACATACTGTAGTGGTTACAAATATAGAGGCATAAAGACATAAAGTCACCACAAAAAGGCCACAAAGGAACAATGAACCACAAATAAAATGAACAAAAATGATCAAAAAAGATCATAAAGTGACAAAATGACAAACAATACACAAAAAATACAGAAAAATTACCCAAAGGTTAAGATGAATAATAAGACAAAAATTGACCAAACAGAATCAAAAGTCAAACAGGAGACGACTGAGTCGTCTCCTGCTGTTTAACTATTTAATAATGTTGTAGGCAAAAAAAATGAGTGTTGGTGAAATCAGGTTACACTGACATGTTTGGATTTGTACATATTGATGTTCATATTGTGTATTGTTCTTTTCTGTGTGATTTTCTGCTTCATTAGATCCTTTGAACAGCAACCTTGGGGGTGGGGGGGGGGTGAAACCTAATAAAGAAAAAATAATATGTAAGATTTATGGTTCTCATCAATAATATTTCTGATAAATTCTAGCAGAAAATATCAGGCTGACAGAATATTATCAACACATGTACAGAAAGCAGCATCTGTTTTGTCTTCATTCATTATTTATTCCCACCGCTCTCTGTCTCTGAATGTTCAAATCTGAACGTGTGTTTGTCGCTGTTTCTTATTTTTTTGGTTGATTTTATCTCATTTATTTTCCCAACTGTATCAGCTTGAAACTGCTAAGGCTTTCGAAAAGTTTGATACTGACATAATGAATCATAATTTTAAAGGAATACACAATATTTTCCTTCCTGCCGAAACGCCCAGACCTCAGTTCACGTGTTAATGTCAGAAAAGACGCGGACGTCCTGGCCATAATTTGAGCTTTTATTCCACACCAGAAATCAAGAACAACACAGATCTGTCCTGTTTTTTTTAAATCGCTTATAATTTCTGTTACTTTTAAAAGTTTGTTTGACAGATGTGGATCAGACGTTCACATTTTCTGTATGTCTTTGTGGAGATATTTTGTGCTTTAACTAAATTTTCCAGGATGTACTTGGGATTTGCAAGAGTGAACTTTTGAGTACTGGCATTGACGACTGTACCTTCACCACCTCTGCAGTCCAGATCGGATCCTTCTTTTCATTTTGATGTCTAGAAAAAGTCATTCATGCCACAGCTTCCAGGTTTTAGACACGCTCAAAGAGAAGCAACCACATCCCAGACACTGCTACCACCAACCATGTGAGATTGAGATCATGTTGATTTCGGGATACTGATGTGTTTTTTTACGACCGTTGCTTAAGATCACGTGGCCGCGTCCTTCTAATGGTTTCTTCACTTGTCAGTGAAGGTGAGTGACCTCTAACTCCCATCAATTCAGATGGACTAAACTCTAAAATTAACATGGACGTTTGAGTCAGTGAGGTGCTAGATCAGAATATGTTCAGATGACAAATTCACATGTGGATCCAGGAAAAAAACACACAAATGCATCCTGTATCCTTCCCTTATCTCTCTCACTCTCTCTCTCTCACACACACACACACACACACACACACACACACACACACACACACACACGCAGGTTCAGTGAAGGATGCAGAAACATGAAGCTCCTCTCTTTCCCTCTTCGGCACGTCAGAAGCATTTTGCCGGGTGATTAATCGCTGCGGAGAGTGTTCAAGCCCCGCGGTTGGCCCAGGGGCGTCGCTGCGATCCCTGCACCTGCCACTCTGATCCGCTGACCCCCACCCTCCACACTCACACACACACACACACAAACATACAACCCCAGTTTGATGTACAAATGAGAAGGATGTACCAGGTTTGTGCACAGAGGATAAAACAGCTAAACTAATGAAACACACACACACACACACACACACGCATATACCACTGAACTCTAGACACACTTTTATGTGAGAGCTTTTTTCTATGTGTGTGTTTTATATTTTCTGCTCAAATCTTTTCCCACAGTGGATGTGTTCTGCTCATGCTCTGAGCGAATATATACCAGGATTAAAGAGCAAATTACAAATGTTTTTATTTTCTAACTTATATTCACACGATAGTGACAGACTAAATTAAATGTACATACACTCCAACAGTTTTTGATGTAGCCAACTAACTTTTGGGGACTGACTATCATCACGTGGGGCATGTTCATTAAGCACATGCCCAAATGAAGGTGATCCTTGCACATCCTCTCTCTCTCTCTCTCTCTCTCTCTCTCTCTCACACACACACACACACACACACACTCATTGGGCCCCACCCCCTCCTTTGTTGAGTTTCCCTCCTCTCAGCCTGGCACACCTGTGTCACATTGACCAATCACCTTATTAAAGATTTTTGTCTGCAGTCGTCTGCTGGATTGTCCATGTCTCACTGGCTGCTGCCGGTTTGTGGACTGTGTTGGGGTCCAAACTGAAGTCTAAGGCCGTGGTAGAAGTGGGGACACTGAAGGGAAGTTGAATTCCTGCTCTGAAAACCAAACAAATGTCACCACCCCTGAACTCAAAATCCAAGATAATGCAAGATGATGCAAAAGTAATAAAAGCTGTTAATGATAATCATTACTTCATTCTTATTTGTATCATTGACTCAGTTGTACAGACAGCACTGGGATTTGCTCAGATGTGGTGTGTTAAGTTTAAGACTAATTACCAGGTCCAACTTTTAAAGAATTTTATTTATTTGTTTACTGCTAAAATATCTGTCAGTCATCCCATACAAGGCATGTGGCTGCCGGCTCACACAGAGGAGGACTGAGTTCTTCCAATCCACTGATTGGTCGTGTCTTTATCGTGGTCATACTGACAGGCTTACTGACCGGCCTGTGAGCGATGAACAAATGAACATCACTGTTTTTCACAGGGCAAAGGGATTCAAGGCAAAATACGGGAAAAACCTCCAGCAGAACCAGGCTCAGGGTGGCCAGATTCCAGTCAACACTCCCCTTCTGCAGCATTTTGAATCAGCTGAAGAAACTCAGCTATAGTTAAGTTTAGGCCCTGGCTGTGGTCTGATTTAATACAGAAAATGTTCAGTGACTTTAGAGACGTTAATTTACTTTTAACCCAAACAATAGGTGCATTCCAGCATATTTACAGCATTATCATGCAGTTGAATCAGCCCATTAAATTATTCGAAACATTATTTGGTTTTTTTGAGTAGCATGTGGTGACCTCCAAAGTTCAAGTGTGTAGCTCCTCAAAGATGCTCGGTGCTGCACAGATGTTGCCGTTAATTGTAAAATAAGGTTTTGGTTTTTAAAAAAGTCTTTCTGTGACACTGTGTACTCTGTCACCACCTGAGTTGGAGGAGGGCGAGTGTGTGTCTTGGGCCCACATTACATCTGGTGTGTGTGTGTGTGTGTGTGTGTGTGTGTGAGTGAGGCACTGTCAGTAAGCATGTGTGTGTTCGTATATACTCTTGGTGGTGGTGGTAAGAAGTGTGTGTGTGTGTGTGTGTATACACGTGTTTGTACTAGCAGATGTCATTTGTTCTGAAATCAGCAGCTGGATTGTAACTTCCCAATGGGACTGGTGTTATGTCTACAGCACACACACACACACACACCACCAGCAGAGACATCACGCGGTACACCTTTGTGTGTGTGTCAGAGACCAACAAGTTGTGTCTTTAAGATTTTGGAAATGTGGTGTGTGTGTGCGGTTATTAGGGGCTGAAAAGAAATACATCCATACGTAATAACACCACAGGTAAAAACTATTTCCAAATATTAAATCTTTTTTTCAAAGCCGAACAGATGGAAACCAAACTTGAACATAAATTACATTTAAAAACAGACATAACCTGCAATAATTTTACTTCTTCAAGCTAATTTTGTCATTTTATTAGTTACAAATTTAATGAAAAATGCCAATAATAAAAAAATGGCATGTAATTGGTGAAAGATTTCTATCGTTTGTGTATTAATCAAAAACTGCAGCGTGCTAGCATTAGCATTGTTGCCTTCCTTTGGGTGCAACTGAGCATAACTATAACTGACACCGAGCAGTGACAGTTCATATAATTTGTATAAAATGTAGCTAAATAAAACCTCCTGCCGAAATAACCTGATATTACCTCAGCAGGAGGGTCGGAGACTGAACAACCCGGGAAACACACGTGGTACAAGAATGTTAGGAGGAGAGCCTAACTGCGGTGGTGTATGAATAGATAAAAGTTATGATTTAATGTACTAAATTAAACTTTTTTGAATTTATTTTTTTAAGTTATGTGATACGTCTGCTTCAGTCATCAGTCTGTGGTTATAAAGTAAACCAGGCACCACACACATCTTTGGTCCAGTATAATTTGATCAATGATGATTGACATAAAAACGACAAACAATGTTCTTTATAGATGAGTTTGTCCAGCTTATTCTGATCCTTCTTGAGCCAAGTCTGACAAACAGAATGTGAGATTTCTTAAAACAACTTTTTTTTCCTACTGTGGCCATTTCACAAACATTCACCTTAAAACGCCTGAAGAGTTTCGCCCTGTAGTCAGGCACCATATGGTCGTCTCATTCTACCCTCATCCTGACAATTAGGACCACGGGCTAAAACCCTGCGGGACCTGAAGCCCAGCCAGATGAGAGGAGGACAGAGAGAAACTGAGAGCGGGAGAAAAAGTGAACAGAATCGACACAAAGACTCAGAGAAAATGATGAAAATGAAGACGGCAATGCAGACGGAGGTGGAAATGTCACACCCACTCGTCTCAGGAAAAAGGAGATGAGCATGAGTGTAGTAATATTAATGACAATAAGAAGAAGAACAAAATAGAGGAGGAAAGCCTGACTAAGTGGGCTAAACAATGTTTAGCCAATTAGGCGTTGCAGAGGAATTCATGTGCACAATGAGCCACCCATGAGTGAACGCAGAGACAGAGGCAGAGCTGCTTAATTACAGCCTGAAGAGACTGGGGTCCTCAGCGGAGCGGAAACCAGGAAGGAGGAAAGGAAAAAGGAAGTGGTTTCCTGTTGTAGGAAGGAAGGAAGGAGTGAAAGAATTAGATCCAGACTTATGCGTGACTTGATCCTTTCTTAAGTCGTGTTGGTGTTTGGGTATTCCGTTCATAAACAAGGATTTCATTTTTTAGTGCCACAAATCACCTTACAAACACTCAAACACACACACCTGTGAACATGCAGGACTCAAACAAAACCGAGACAGAAGAGAGAACAGCACGAGCCAGGAGGCCTGTAAAGGTCACCTCACCTCAAAACCAGACTTTTCAGTGAAGAGTCACTGTGCTCATGTTTAATAAATGTCTCAGTCAACGTATCAGGGTCCGAACATGCCGAGACTAAACCAGGGACGTTTCTGAAAGCAGACGGTCTTTTCTGTGTTAAACATTAAAAAGACTGTTCTATCAGTTCACCTCTCAACTTAACTGTCTCATTATCTCTTCTCACTTGCCACTTTGGAAATGTATTTGTGATCCTATATAATAATGTGCCACTTTAATCACTTTGTCACTTACTATTTCCAATTCAATTTAGATTATATAATTTGGATGATTATATTGATCTGCTTTTTGAGGAATCTTCTTTTATGTTAGCTATCTTATATTTTGGTCAGCTGTACAGAGAGAAGTTTGCATCCGTTTTTCTTCATTGAAACACACACTCAGCTCACACAACTCTTCCTTCATCATCAGAACAAACACATTGTTTGCAGCAGTCAGGTGGGCTCCTTAACCACAGAACTGACCACCAGTGCGACACCACGTGTGTGTTCCCGCTGCATCTGCCTCCACACAGTTAACCAGTCACTGGAGCTGACACTTCTGGTGATGCACATCCTGCTACTAGGTGAGACGGGCAACATCTGTCTGTTCCTTCTGCCGCTTGCTTGTGTTTATCCTCTTTTCCTAACACTAGCTGTTTTCTGTTGTGTGATACATGTGATACTTGTTGCATCAAACATTAATAGAAATTCAGATTTGCCAAATTCATTCCCAATATCATTTGCATTATGGCGTAGCCTGTAGCTGCTTAGCCCCTGTTCTAGCTCAGCCTTCAGTTTTTCTCCAACCTCTCTACCATTGTTTAAAGCTACGATGGTCTGTGTTACAGCAGCTCCACATACGGTGTCATCATGAGTATTTAATTTCTAGTAGCTTTACTGTTATAAGATAAAATGCATTGCATGAATGAATAAATCATAAACAGGAGTATTATTACTGCATAGAGAATAAAGGCTGGGATGGAAAAAGGAGTAGTGTTTAAATAACGGGAGTGAATTTGTAGATGGAACAACTGAGAATAAATAGTTCATCTGCAGCAGTTAAAAGCAGTTTGAACCTGCCTTAATGTTACACATTAAAAGCAGAACGCAGTATGTTTGCTTTACAGGTATGCATATGTGCTGTGTAAAGTGGTAAAATTAATAATAGCAAAGGGTTGAATTGATGGCATGTAATACTGTCCACCTGATATATGAGGGTTATATTACAGTCCACTGGAGGGGAGGAGGGAGAGAAGAACTTCTTCATTTATTTTCTGCTGTTCTGCCTGGCACACATGTTTAGCCCGGGGTGACGACGAGCAGGAAGTATTTCTAAAAACAGGGCAATTCTGGAAAAATCACTGGCAGCGAAAAAATCTACCACACCCTCCCCCCCCTCCCCTCCCCTCCGTGTCTTTGGCTGGGTCATTGCATAATTTAGTAATCAACTAAATTAAGGTACGGAGGGATGAACTTGCAGCTCGTGAGCATTTGTGTCAAGTTCACCGGTTTCGCAGCAAAACTGCGACCGGGCAGCCGCTGCGCTTTAATGATTCCCGAACTGCCTCGGATTTTCGTCGACAGCGACGGAGGAGGGAATTAGCTGGGACTCCTGCGCACACACACACGCAAACCATTTCGGTAAGAATCGAAAAGGAATTCAGTGTGGTCTGCTCCGAGGAAGGCAACATCCCCACAACCAGAGTGTGTAAACAGGTTTCAGTCCCCACAGTGTGAGCAAGACATGGTGAACACACACACACACACACACACACACACAGGAAACAGGCACCATTTGGTGTTTATGTAAATGTGCAAAAACAAAATGGCTGACTGCCAAATCCTGTCAGTAAACAAAGCTTGTTTGAGTGCCAGGCACAGCGCTGTTAAGGTGGACCGCTCACGATCCAGTCGGAGCGCTGGGTTGGCCAACGAGGCCGAAACACCTTAAACGAGGGCGCTGGTGACCGTGTAAAACAGCCATTAACTTGTGATCGGATGCAGGGGTGCTGGTCTGCATCTGTAACACGGGAACATTGTTCCCGGGCCTCTTGGTTTGGGGGATGGTTTTGTTGTCATGGCAGTTGGAAAAAGCTATAATTGTTCAAAACAGAGGATCCGACTTAGTTCGAATCGCACCATCTGACGGCAGAAAAATCACTGAGGACCTCTGTGACTTTGGGGGACTACGTTATGGAAATGCAGCGGTCACTTCTGTTTTGTCCTTCAGTCCGCCGCTGTTTGGCTCTGTTGAATCGGCTGTCAGCTTCCTGCGCTTCTTCTAAGGAGCATCACATGTTTGCTGTGCACTTCCTGCTCACACTGCGTTTGTTCATCAACTAAAGGCCATAAATAACTTTCGCCACATACACGGAAAACGTCAAACCACTTTATTATTGTGTGAGTGCTTATTAAAGTGGCACCAGCTCGTTGACTGACAGCTACTAGTTAGTCTCCCAGTCTTCGATCTTCACCTTTGCGTTATTCCTGCACGTCACATGTCATTTTCGTCACTCTCGTTTCCTTCTTTCATATCGTGTTTGAGCCAGCGATAGGTGTCCCTCTGTTTGTTCTACTTTAGTTTTTTCTCTTGATGTCTCTTGATAAGTAAATTTAATAAGTGTATGTACATCACCGGTGACATCATCAAAGATGCCAGATAATTGCCCTTTAAAAGTTTGCATACATGGTTGTGAAGGAGACAAATGTTTGTAGTGCTGTTAGGAATTAGATATGAATGAATGTTTGTATTGATTTTTGTACAAGATGCAGGCGGGAGCAACAAGTTAGTTGTTCAGCTGAGGTTTTTCTTCCTGTGTTTACATTTCGGTTATTATATCAACATGATCTGTAGAATTATTTGTCATTAGCTCAATTGTGGAACACTGAAATGTAAATAAAACTGCAGCATTTTACAATACGTCCACCTCTGGAATTTATAATTGTTGGATCACTGGACACGTTCAAGTTTCTTGTTATAGCTACTTTCAGATTTGCAAACTTGTACAACAGCACAAACACTTGCCATGTTACTTCAGCTCCTTTAGGTTAAATACTTCTGTTCATAATTTAAACTGCCACTTCAAATCTTTCTTGCACTTACATCTATGCAGTTCAGCACCTTGTTTTTTACTCTTTAAGTCTGGAAGTTTCTTTACCATCTTTTCTTTTTACCTCATTTGCATATTATCTAACTTACACTTAATAATACTTACACCTTAACCTTTACTTAAGTATTTTCTCAGGAGAGTCAATGCTACATTGCAGTGGATATTGTCTTCTCTCAGAAAATTATCTTTTTAAAGGGCATTTTTATAAAAAAAAGTAGAAACTGAAAATGAGTAGTTTGGTTGGAGGCTTCAGGACCACGCTGACCTTTTCATCTACATGGAGGTGATAACGTGCTTGGTACTTAAGGCTCGTAAAGAAATATCCGTTACCTGTGAATGTGATTAATTGGTGTCATTGAGTGCGATATATTTAGGCCATTTCTTGGTAACATCTAAATGATCCAAAGGAACAAATGAAGACGGTCTATTTTCGGTCGTCTGTGTAAATATAAAATGAGAGCCTATAATATCCAAAAAACATCAGAATTTTCTGAAATTGCAGATGCTGTTGAATGAGCTTTTATTCACTGAAATGACACAACAACAAAAAATGTTTTTTTTCTCTTTCCTCCTTCTTCCTTTTGGAAACAGCAGCTGTTGTTTATGTTTCACGCTGTAAGAATGCTCGACTTTTCAGTTATGCGGCATAAATTATCTGGGAAATTATCTTTAAAATATCTGTTAAGTTGAAATGTATTCCTTTCTTTTTCCTCGACCTACACTTTTGACATCTTTGTCATTCCTTATTTTCCTTTTTCTTTCTTTTCTCCCTTCTACACAATATGTTACTTGTTACATGTCCTTACCTCCTACGCTCACCCCATCCCTCCTAGCCTCCTTTCTTTCCTCGTGCCCCTTTTCCACTTCTCTCTCCCCACTTTCGTTGCACTATATCTTCCTTCTGTTCTCTCTTACACTTTGCTCCGTGCCTTTTTTCAGTTTTGTTCATTTATCTCACCATGTGAAGATGACAAACACAGAACAGTTACCATCCAGTGTGTAATCAGCTCATCTGTTAACCTGAACATTTCCCCGGCCCTCGTTCCACTTTTATTCTATGCAGAGGGAGAGTCTCTCCTATCTGCCCCACGTTCTCACATTGCATAACTGAGCAGCGGGTCTGATAATAATTATCAAACAGATTGTATTTGGTCAATGTAACGGCAACGGGCAGGACCTCACCCCTTGCAGCTTGGCAATGTTTGCTCAGCTCGTGGATGGATGGGGAAAACTCCATCGGCTAATTATTTCAGATAAAGCAATTAAGATATGCATATTTAGCATAAATTCCACAATGGAAATGTAGACGTCAGCAGATTGCGTGCGTGTGTTTGTGTGTGTGTGTTTTCTGATCAGGGTGGAAATGTTGCAGGAGTCTCAGGTGGCAGGTAGAAACATTAATCTCACCCTGTTTGTGTCTCCTAACTACACAAAGGTTATAGTGTGTATCTAAAAATGCATGCGTGTGTGTCTTTACTTTTACAAGCAGGAAAGCAGGAACTTTATAAATCCTTAAAAAAGAGATTTCTGTCTGTCATACTAGGCCTTTGCACACTCATTCTTACACACACACACACACACACACACACACACACACACACACACACACACACACACACAGAGGGCCAAGTGCAGTAACATGTGTGAGCACAATGTGGGCACATAGTGCTTGTTATGTATGTGCATCTACCTGCTACGCTAATGATTTGCAGCTGTCAGCAGCAGCCACACACACACACACACACACACACATATACACACACACACAATGGGGAGTGCAGAGAGGGAGGGTGGACAGAAATGAGGTGAAAAAAATCTGAATCAAAACAAGGAACGAGGTGAGAAAAGTTAAGAAAATAATGAAGCAAATTGCTAAGAAAGGAAACAAACAATATGATGATTTTAAAAATGGGCGAAAAGGGAGCAGACGGCAAACGGGACAATAGAGTTAAAGGAAATTAGACAAAATACCATACGAAGAGAGGAGGAAAAAATAAGGGGAAAGAGAGAAATCACGATGGTGTGTAAACATAAAGACGGCGTGTAAAGAGAAAGGAGAATAATAAAAGTGGAAGACATTGAAAAGTAGACAAAAGGAGGAGGAGGGAAGAGCGTTGGCATCCGTCCAGCTAGCAGCCTCTTCTTCTCCTCCGTTCTGCTTTGAATACTGTTGCATGTCATTAGAGCTGCCACTCAGCAGCTGCTGCCGCTCTGCTGCAGCGTGCAGCTCGGTGCAGGGTGACAGCTGCAGCCGATGCACCGACTCCGAACACTGGGGGCTCCGGCCTCTTGAAACGAGTCCCGACTGCAGGAGTCGTGGCTTTTTAAGGGCCCAGTGATCTCAGCAGGTCCGTATCATTTAAATCTTTCGCCGTGTAGTTATTCATTCGTCCTCTGTTTGTCTTCACTGTGCAGCATCTCCGGCTTGTCCTGTCTCTCCAGTCCCTCGATCCCCCCCACACATCACTGCTCGCTTTCTCTAAATTGTCTAAATCATGCAGCCTGACATGCCATCGCAGCTGCAGTTTTCCAGCCTTACAAGTTTTTGTCCTGCTTGGTTTGTGGCCTCACCACTGTTAATCTGCCCCATGTCTGCCGCTGCCTGCACTAAAGAGTGTCCTGCATCGTTCACCTGAGCGATTTCTGAGCTGTGACAGATCACCTTGGTCAACGTAAAATTATGTTTACAGGTTTCTATTTAAGAAAAAAAAGCCCAGTTTTCAAAATTAGTTTGAACTGTGCCCATACAGATATGAGATATCATCTCTGAAGCCATGAAAACTACACACCTGTTGTCATCCTCTGGCCAATTCTGTTATTTAAAAGATTTTGCCAACGAATGCAATGGCAATGAGTTTTAGAGAGTTAGTGTAGTGGAGGCTGCACACCATTTTTGCTGGTGGATCTCAATCTTTCCATCTAGTTTAATATATTTTACTAAGTTGTCCCCCCCAATTTCTAGTTGCCATCTTCTTTTATTCAGAATTATGAAATGTGGTTATAATTAACCTCATATTCATTTTTATCATTACTTCATAAAATTATAAATACTTTAGTATTTTTTACAACAGGGTTCTGACTAGCTCTGGGAATTCTTGACTATCAAATTAAACGTACATACATCTCAGTGAAACTGAATCCGAATAATCCAAACACTAACACAGGGCAGAAACATTCCTATTTCATCACATGTGGGTAAGTCACTGTTGAATATTGCATTTAAGTCATTTAGACGCAGATGAGACTTCCAGAAGTTTTTTACCATCTAACTGTAAGATGAGTATTCACCTGATCCCTCTGTGAGGGGATGGCTTTCGTCAAAGGTTTTACAACGTCAAGACGTGAAACACCTGATCTTGCTGCCTTTCTCAGCTTGTTAAACCAACAGCCTTCTGTCATCCAGACACTGATCACTTTATTGTTAATGTTTGTCATACTTCTCATGCATATATCTTCATCTGAAAAAAGAAACTATTAGCTAAAACTTTTAATATAAATGTAATGGAGTAAAATTACAAAATTATCCTCTGAGTAAAGTATAAGTAAAGTTCCAGTAAAGTATAAGTACAACATGAACCCAAGTAAACTGTTATGGTATATAATTTTATTTTCATTTACAAAAATATTAACCAACAGTTTTTGTGATTTTTTTTTTTACAGTACATTTACATTTAATCATATGGCAGATGGTTTTATCCAAAGCGACTTACAAGTGAGGTACAAGGCAGCAAAAATCTAAGTCAAGGGGAAAACACCAAAGCAAAGTTCTCTCAGAAGTATTTCTGCTTCATGAGATGTAAGTACAAAACAGAGCAGAAAGATTTAAAGATTTAAGTGCACGGGAAGAAGACTGTATTCAACAGTTTTTTGAATTTTGGGAGTGAGGTTGCTGAGAGTGCAGAGTTTGGAAGCTCACAGATCTGATACTGTAGATAAGCGCAATAAGTTGAGTTGTGTATTGCGAGAGGTAGGATTTGATCTTACTGATGTTGTGGAGGGCAAATCTACACGACATAGAGACTGAGGAGATGTGGTCTGTAAAGCTCAGTTGGTCGTCGATGACGATCCCCAGATTTCCGGCTGACTTAGCAGGTACAATCACTGCAGGTCAGTGTTGATGCTGATGCTGTGTTTTGTCGAAGGCCTGGCTAAGAAAAGCAAGACCTTAAGTGATGGCGAGGTTGAGCTGAAGATGTCTTTCTCTAATCCAAACCCAGATGTCAGGGAGACAGACAGAGATGCGTGACGAGACAGTAGAGTCATCCGGCGGAAAGGACAGGAAGAGCTGTGTATCATCAGCATAGCGGTGATAGGAAAAGTCCATGTAGTACAGATATAAAAAAGAAGAGGACCAGAACCGAGCCTGTGGCACACCATCGAAGAGGCTTTGAATGAGAGTTAGAAACACGCTGCTGCCAGGATACCCTGAAGGTTCGTCCAGATAAGTAAGACCGAAGCCAGGCCAGAGCTGATCCAGAGATGCCCAATTCAGAGAGTTCAGACAAGAGGATCTGATGGTTCACAGTGTCAAAGACTCCAGATCCAGTGGCAGGGATTCCACAACCATCAGGAGGGCCGTCTCTGTGGCGTGACCACTACTGAAGCCAGGTAGGTTGACATCAAGGAGGTTGTTCTGGGAATGAAAGTCTAAGAGCTGGTTAAAGACTGCTCGTCCCAGGGTCTTCGCCAGAAAGTAAAGAAGAGAGAATGGTCTGTAACCCTCCACAGTGGAGGGGACAAGTACACGGTAAAAGTCAATCAAAAGAACTGTATGGACTTGTGCCATGCAACTTTTTGTCCCATTGCAGCTTTTACAAAAAAATATGTTCACTTAAACACAAAGCCGACACGTTGCCACCACAAAGACCTGACCAATGTACAAGTATGGTGAATTCTAGAGAAAGATTTTTATTGTCATAGAAGTTATTTGTCATTTAGTAACAAAGTAAAAGTAAAAAGTAAAATTCTGCAGGAGTTTAGTCAGACACAAGCCAGAGCACTGAAGATTTTTTTAAGAAGATCATAGCGTAGGAATTCTAACACCTGCTTCAGACTGGAGAGAAAATAACACGAAAAGAAAAATAAAAAGACAAGAATTGAACGTCACCGGTGGTTAGATTTGAATCTGATACCCTCATTCATCATAGGAAAGTTTTCCACACAGGGAAACCCAAAAGTCAAAATACCAGGAGAGGAAGAATGTCCGTTGTCTTGGTAACTGAGTAAATATTTAAGGATGTGGAGAGTTTGTTCAACTGGTGAACTAATGACTGAAAGCTGCGTCTCACCTCTGCGACCTCTGCGTCTGTGTTTCTGTCTGTGTCTAAGTTTGGTCGACCCTCTGTGTTCAATCATTTATTTGTCTTTGTGTCAGTTCAGTGACCAAAGCTGCTAAATCAACACAATGAAATGAAAATATTGTTCAAACTAAATAATTTATAGTGAAAACCCTCAATATAGTGTACAGCCATCTATGTAATAATCACGTGGACACAGTGATGGTAATAGTCTACATGAGCGAGCTGGCCGTGGCTGATACATTTTTGCTTTTGCAGCTGGGCTACCTGACAGCTGGGTGCTAAGCTCTGCTTCTAAAAAGTTTGTGTAATTAAAAAAAAAAAAAATATATATATATATTTTCCGGGGAAAATCTGTCACTGTGGTCAATCTGCAACCAGGTTTACATGGAGTTCAGTAACCAGGTTACAGTCGGCTTCCTTTGGAAAGCTGGTGGGGAATAAGGGAAACCTGGTTTCCTGTGGTAGATTTGTTACCTGATTTCTCCGCCTTGTGAACATGTGACCATGCTTGGCTTCCATCATGAGTCAGAGGTGAGTCGGAAACCAGGTTACTCTTGTGCTGCATGTAAATGCGGATTTCCCATAACCAGCTCTTTTAAGTGCATGTAAACACTTTTCCCCAATTATTAAAGTCCATGCAAACGCAGTCGCTGTACAAAAGGGCGTTTGTGAACAGCGACACAGACGTTCACACGCTGAAACAGTCTGTACATGCCAGAAACCCCTCGAACGTCTCACAGCTGAAAGAAATCTGTGTTGTGGAGTGAGGCAAACTTTCCTCAGACAAATGTCCGAGCCTGGTTAAGCCAAAGTTGACCCTCATTTTATCTTCGAAATAAATAAAAAAAAGATCAAACACTCACATGTGAACATTTCTTAACAAAGAGCTGAATATTTATTTCACATGACGGCACATGTTGGTAAAAAGAAGTATGTTCCTGTCCGTACTGTCACATCACTCTTCAGAGTGACGTTTGCATTCACACATACGCCCTCTCCGGTTAAAGTCGAGATTCTGTCTGAATTCCAGCGCATGTCTGACAGGGGCTTCCATCTAATGCAAGTTAGACCAATATGCAATAATAAAGACGGATTTGTTTTAAACCTTAAAACCATCCTTCCTTTAGTCAAAGTTAGAAGACCTGCGTTGTCCTTTGTAGTGACATCTGCTGACCTAGTCAAAATGTTTCGAGCAATAGGTGCAACCCGTCTAACACATTCATAGTGCTGCTGTCACAAACGCTGCAAAGGTGAGACTAGAAGAAAACACCAACATGTCAGATTCCTACCGTGGCAGCTGCAGATCAGAGCTCAGGAAGGATGCAATCTTGTGCACACACTCAATAACACAGACACACACAAACACACACATATATATATATATACACACACACGTGCGCTTCCACCAGACCCCACCTTTATCAGACTGCAGGTGCAGCTCATTTTCTAATAGCGTTGTATGTGTGTGTGTGATTGTGGGAAAGAAAAAGAAAGGAGAACAAAAACACGGAGAGCAATTTTTATACACGAGCAGATTAAATTTCCACAAAATACAGTCACACTGTAACTGAAGAACATCTACGGTTCTTCAGTTAAAGTGTGACTTATGATTAATCTTTATTTTCACCTTTTCTGTTGTTGCAAATAAACATTTACATGTGTCTGTACGTTTTCTATCTTCCATTAACAGTAGGCTAAATATATTATATGGTTAATTAATATCAGGTATATTATTACTGCTGTTGTATTTGAAGAGAAAGGATGTGAAATGCAACAGTGTCAAATAAAAAAAATGGAAAGATGATTGAGGTAAAGAAGGTGCAGAAGCAGCAACGAGGGAGGCTGGGGGTTTTCCCCATCAACATCTGGCCCTGCAGCAATGAAAGGACTCCCTGCCTCACACACACACACACACACACAGATTTTTCCTCCCCTGATTAAATCTGTCTGGCCAGGTGACCTGGTTAATAGTAGCGTGTGCTCAGCAACATACACACAGAAAGCCAAAAGTCGGGACAAAAACATGACTCCTAACTTTGTATAAAATGGCAAAACTGGAGTGGGCTACTACATGTCTTTGTAACCATAGTTACTAAATATTTACAACTGACTACAAAGTAATTGATACTGGGGTCTGCGTGCTTTGGATCACAGGTGACCCTGCAAAGTCTTTCTGACACTTTGCTGTTGGTGCAAATCTATTGCAACTAAATAATTAATAAAACCTGCTTCTGAACTCTGCAACAGAATTGCACATAATTCAAAGAAGCTTACCAAAATATGCCAAAGCATATAATTCATCACAATAAACTGCCAAATCTTACATATTGCACATACACACTGTGTGTGTGTGTGTGTCAGTCTAAATCAGGTCACATCCTGCTGATCAAGTGTTGTCTGCAATCTGTTGTGCTGCAAATAAAAAGGCCAAAGGTCACGTTGTGCGGCTCCACTTTTACAAATGAAATAATTACAATTAAACTATAGAGTTAATTTGAATCAAATGTAATAAAGAGAGGGCCGAGCCGTGCAACAATCTGGATTCATCTCTGTGGAGGATTAAAGGCTCTGAGAGTTTTACTGTGATTATGTCATTTCATAATGAACGGTGGCAGGGTCATGGTGAGCTCAGGAAGATGTAGAAAATCTTCTGTTGACTTGGATGTTAATCGTTCGTGATTCCAAATTTGCCCACCAACACAAAAACATATTTAAAGCCGAGGAAGATAAAGACTTTTTCAAATAGTTTGAATAATAAAATTAAGCACGTTTGGAAGGATAGTTTTAATTGGCTCACACTCCCAGGGGCCTTTTTTAATTGAAGATGTTTAGTTTAATCTGTTACTTGAGGTTCTGCATCTCCTTCAGTTCAGAATCTCCAGTTAAAGTGTATTTCAACGGTCACGAACAGGTCAGCACAACAATAACAGAACTATGTGCATAAGGCACATTGATGGGAGACATGTGGTCTAAAATTTCTGTGTGTTTTTTCATGTGGGTTATGTACTAGACAATTTTGTTACTTGGCCCAGTAACATCCTAAAGTTTACACTGGTTGTCTAGTAACTATTTCAGAAACAGTCCCGCACATAAACGGTTTAAAACTTTTCTAGTTTCACACACTTGAAATTTTTATAATGCACTCTAACATTATCTGTCATCAAACCTCAGAAGAAACTAATTTACCATGTTGTTAAAACTGTAATCCACCAACGCACCCCAACAATCAAATATTATAAGTGTAAATATGTTTCTCCTATGACATGGTGATGCACATCCACAGGGGAAAACAGAAACAATGTTTGGGTGCAGTGGATTTGTGTGAATGAACCAGGCTCTTCAGCTATCAGCAGAAGTGTTTAAAGTACATGAGCGTCCGGATTCACACACGTGGTTCACTTTGGTTAAAGTCAGGGAGACATCGTGGTTTGGTTTAAAAGTAAAGATGCATAATGTGCTTCGTTAGCCAAGTGCTGTGAGTTTTTTTATTTTGGGGAGAAAGAAACAACACTCGGACCATTGGAGTGTTCATTCATCCCTTGTATCCTTATAATTTTCATTAAAAAAAACAATATATAGTTGGAATTCTGTTTTTGTATTCGTGGTTATACTTCATTTGTTTGAAAACATAACTGTGAAGACACAGAGTTGGAGGGTCAACGCCAGAGCTTATCTGACACGTTAAGGGACCAAAGAGGAAAAAAACAACGAGTATTCAGGTATTTGAAGCAATCAGTGGTTAGTAGATGAAGTACATATTTTGTGACTGCAGTGTCCCCAATTTGAATAATGCATGTAATTCTGTCCAAACACACACATAATACCAGTAAATCTTCTCATCCAATCAATAGTCACGTGGATTTCTGTCACTTTTGAGACGCTCCCCAAAAACTTTGCCTTCCATCTCTTCCTCTTCTTCTTTCTCTCTGGACTAATTATTGTCGTTGTTCTGCCGCTCACGCTGCTGGCTGCCAAATGGAATTAAAAACCAATTATTGATAAATGAAGAGTGGCTTTAGCTGTGTGTGTGTGTGTGTGTGTGTGTGTGTGTGTGTGTGTGTGTGTGTGTGTGTGTGTGTGTGCGTGCGTGTATGGATCTGGAACCGAGCCTAGACCAGAGTACTACATCTGTCATCCAAACGCCGTGACAACCACTCATGTGTGGCGTTGCATCCTGTGCATTCAACACACACATCTGCACTGCAACGCCTTCACTGCAGGAGAGAGAGAGAGAGAGAGAGAGAGAGGACGTGTGTGTGTGTGGGTGTGTGTGTTTAAAATAGGTTTCCCTGTGCATCTGTGCTTTCATATGTGAGTTCAGATGTGTGTATGATGCATGTCTGTGACATTTTAGCATGTGCATATGTACATGTTTGCAGGTGCGTGTGCAGATGTGTGAGTGACTGAGGACTGATGCCGTCTCATATTTGTTGTGGGTTTTCTGTGTTTGTGTGACAGATTGACGTGCGCACAGATGGCGGATGATAAACATATGAATTTCACTTCACACTTTATGTGTTGACATGACAACGGTGTTAAAGCACACATGATGAAATGATGTCACAAATGGATTTAAATTCAAACAAATTTTATTGATCTGTGTGTAGCATCATCAGCAATGAAATTTGGTGTCAGTCCATCTGAACGAAGGATCCCTCCTCTGTTATATGTTTCTTTCGTTTCCTAAAAATTTGGAATCATTACAAAACAAATGATGTTCTATGTACAAGGTGTTAGGCCCTATGGAATTCTGTGGTTAAAAACAAATGGATCTAACTGGGCGTAAGAAGCAGAGTATCAGGGCCAAAATAAAACTGCAATCAATAACAATCTGCTGAGAGAAGATCTTTTCTTCGTCTAAATCAACTTTTCTAAACAAATTCTTCTTTTTTTTCTTTTCAAAAGGGAAATTCCTGAGAAATAAAGGATCAGTGTTCTTCTCTTTAATATTGTGACTTTGTGAAATTGTTACAAATTGTTCGATGAAAGTTTAGATGAAAAGTCAAACCAACGTTTGTCAAACTGGTCTGACAGCACGAAAAGTGTTTCAGCAACTTTTGGTTCCAACAGGTAACGGAACATCTCAATACAGAACAAGCGACGATTCGAAGAGACACACCCGTTCCTCAGCCAGTCAAACTGGACCAGTCAGGACAATTAATGGAGACAAATCTTGTGTGTGCAGAGACAAAATCAAATGAATCTGACAATAAATAAAAGATTTGCACATACATCAAAGTGAACATTTGAACATATTTAGACAGAGAGTTCTTCTCAGCATCATGATCCTGGTTCTGCCTCTGATGAGTCCTCACATTCCAGCTCCCATTTTCTCTGTCCTGCCTGGTTCCCATTTCTTCCTGCTGTATTGGACCTTTATGGTTTTTGCTCTGAGGTTTGGATTTGTTTTTTATTGTGGTACATCTCTCCGTTAGTTTGTGAATTATTTCTCATGTTTAGTGCTTAGTCTTTGGTTACCACGCCAGGTTTGTCATCCTTACATGAGAGTATTTGTCAGTCTTCTCTTGTGTTTTATGATAACTTTTACTTTCGCTGTCACACTCCTTGCTGTGTTTTCACTTTGGTCCCTCTTTATACCAAACCCTGACAGTCAGCGTGTGGGAAAATGATAATTTACTTCTTTAAATGAATCTATTGGGTTTCAAAGCAGTTGAAACCGAGTTTCCAAAGTGCCCAGTTGTTCTCACTTGGCAGCCAGTCAGATGATTTGAATTGACTGTTGAGTTTTGTGGCTTTTATCATTATCTAAAAAACGCTCGTACCCAAAGACCTGAACAGAGAGAGTCAGAATGTATAAGAGACAAAAGGATGGGCTGAGTGGAAAGTCTTGATTTTTGAGTATTTGAACCCAGAACCTTCTTACTGTGAGGCAAAAGAACCCGCCTCATTTGAGAGAGGGAGTGATTACTCACAGGGTTACAGCTGCGGCGTGAAATACCAGCAAAATGAAGCTGAAGGACACGTTAACGTTTTTTCATATGTGTCTCAAAACAGCAGTCAGGTGACTGTACAAACACTCAAACAGGTATGATATTAATATTAATATTGCTCCAAGAGACACTTCATATGCAAGTGATAAAGGCCAAAATGTACAATCATCCATCTGTTCAAAGGTGCATTAAAAAGTTTTCTGAAGACAATAAGTCTTAGCTTTCCTGATTAGTCACATTAAATAGATCATGTCCAGAGTTGCATCACTTTAGTACAAAATTCCTTTTTAAAACTACTGTTCAACCAGAATTTAAGAGGAAAACACAAAGAGAGAATTCCACCCTAAATATGCTAAAACTGCTTAAGACTCATATTAGCTTTGCATACACATTTGGACACATTTTTTCCAGAGAACAGTGTTTGTGGAGGTTGGTCCCCATTACTTCCATTAAAAAATGTCTTCATGTCCATTATGAACAGCAGGGCTACTGTTATTAAAGAATCTTTCATTGTCCGTATGGGCACCTGATTGTTTGGAAACCTATGATTTAATGTTATTACCCTCTGTCATATCCTGCTTGATAATCCTGCTTTTCTAAATCTCCATGCAAAGGACTGTTAAATATAGGGACATAAATTGTGCATGAAAAACTGCTTCAAACTATCTTTTAATTCAGGAAAAATATGACAATGATTAGCCTTAATGCTAACACTGACACAGAAAAACACACACAGTCTAAAACGTGCCCAAAAACACACACACAGCAAATGATTATTAATTCAGCCTCAGTATGAATCTATCAGCTGATATTTATCTGTAAGGACCAGGCTATTTTTAGACCTGCTGCAAGGGGAATATGTGTGTGTCTTTCTACATGTATATCCATATTTATGTGTTTGTGTGTTTGTGGGGGTCGTGGGACCGGAGTTGTTTTCCAGAAAATAGTTTTGTAATTACATCTGTGAGGGGGGAAACTCGTTATCTACGCTAGCGAGCGGCCGACGGCGAACGCTTTGAAATATGGCTCCTCTTCAGCACGGCGACGCCAAAATACTGGTAATAACTGCTGATAAACAAGGCGAGTGTAATTGCATCTATTTGCATTTTTAAATAATGCTGCTGAAAATTAAATGTGTTTGCTGTAGACTGTGGCTGCTAGGTGTAAACTGTGGAGTCGCTCACACAGGAGGGAGCTGTTTTTATTTATATATATATATATTTCTGCATTTCTGCCTGTTTTCATTTCAGATTATCGTTTTAGCTTTTTAATAACCTGATAAATTATCTCATCATTTTTAGGATTAAAATGAAGTCTATTGCAGAGGTTGAAACCAGGGACATGATGCTGCCCTTGAAAAAGTTGCAAGTGTCTTTCACTGACAAAAACTTTAAACTTTGCGGCTTTTTTCTGTCTCTGTGTCAAACACTGAATCTAACAGAAGATATTTCCTCTCAGTGCTGAAATGTACACTTAATTAAGAGGAGCAAAACATAAAACTGCAGTTTCTTTTCCCTATGTATCTATGCAGTCATTTCCCATTGGTGTTATTATTGGAACACAGGTGATTTCACAGACATTTAATGGGAAAATTATAGTTGCAGGTCCTTGGAGTTGAAAGACGAGGGAAGCCACAATTTATGGCCACTTCCCCAGTGAAACAACCAAAATGCTGTAGGTACCAACAATACGAACGATGTCTGATGTGATAGTGATGTCACTTCATTGATCCATTGTGCACCAGTTATAACACAGGGCGTTTGAGAAATATATAATGTGTCAAAATGCAAAATCAGAATCAGCTGTCGAATGTGGACATTCTTTCCATCAGCGTCATGGCTGGTGTTTTTGCAGAAAACGTGATAAACCTCAAGAGACGTGTCCTGACATACTGTATCATGAATATGAATAAACCCCTGCTGGTTGACTTGTTGAAATAGCGCCCCCATGGCTGCAGGCGTCTGTTGGAATTACAAAATATAAAGAAGCTTTTTTTGGATTGGATTATAACTGGTGGTTTCATTAAGTTTAGGCAAAAAAAACACACAGGCTAGATTTAGATTTCAGAGAAATGCCACGTTTAGGCCTAAAGAAATCTCTTCTTCCTTAATGTGACACTACATCCGTCATGTACAAAGCATAACTTACACATGGAACATCGTCCCATCACATGGTTTTTGGATTGAAAACGCAGCTCGCTGACAGTAACTAAAACTTTCTTATGTGGAGACTAAAAACGTATGAGGAGAAATTGATAGTGCAAAATCAGATTTATTTGTCCAATACTGACAGTCATGACATTCTACATGCACACATATTAATAAAAATCCATATTAACCCCCTTATGCCCATATGAACAATCAAATATCACAGAACGTTCCTTTGTTGTGTATCTAAATCGACAAAGCGCCCCCCAACCACAGAAATGTTTGTCCCTGCACTTGATGTGTCCTGAAAACACCCTCAGCAACTCGCAGCTGATTTTTATTATTAGCAGCTACACGACTAAAAGAGGTGCTGCGGTCGTCCTTTCCATCGTCTTTCCTTTTCGTTCGGTCTCCTCACGTCTCCCATACGCTTTACTCTCCATCACTCCTTTGCTGTTCTCCCCCCGTTTCTTCCCTCCTCCATCTTTGATGCCCTCTTTCATATTTTGTCCTTTTTCGTTTCTTGTTATCCTTCCTGTCGCTGTCCTGTCTCTCACCATTTCCTTGCTTCTATCGTTTTTTGATATTCGTTTTATTCCTTCTCTCTCCCTCTTCCTCCGTCACGTATGTATGGCAAAGGTGAGTGTGTTGGGGTTGGTTTAATTAATACTACAGCATCTCCCTGCTCTGCTCCCCTCTCTGGCTCCGGACATTAATCAGAGGTATTTTCGGGGGAAGCGAGGCGGCGCAGGTGCAGATCGTTGGGGGCAGAGAGAGAGAGAGTGAGATGATGTATGGAAATACACGGCAGACCCTGATCCGGCCAGCCAATCATCATCCATCACCATCCGGAAACAAGCCATTCCCACCAATGAAAGAACAGGGAGGCAACAGATTTACGTCTCATTCTATCAGGACAAACAAGGTGGATGGTTTGTAAGTGGAAAACAGGAGGCAAAGTTCCTTGAGGTCCATCTGGACACAAAAGAAAACAAATGATTTCCTCGGTGTCCGACCACGCTGCGATTCTGATTCTGCGTTTCACAGAAAGCTTCCTGACAACAGAAGCACCACCACGAAATATGCTTGAGTGCCACAAAAAGACACTGGACTGATTTTGATTTACATTTTTTTCAGATCAATTTAAAAAAAAAACAAATGGGGAAAGCAGATAAATCATTTTCCTTTTGGCTCAAAACAAGCGCTCTTTTTGTTTCTACAAAATCGCAAATGGATTTCCACCAGAAAGTCAAATGCACATGTGCAGCAAACAGTTTCTCTTATTACAGCAGGAACAGTTATAACGCTGCCAGCTGTGTAATTGCGGGTGGGCAGGTCATAAGGTCTTGATAATGTGTATACAGGGTCTTTGGATCTGTCATTGTTAATAAAATGTATTTCAATCATCTTTTGCCTTCTATGACTAATTCATGGCTTCATCAAAATAAAAAAAATAATACTGCATGTGTTTGTGGTATATAATTACAACTTTATTACACTGTCTCTTAACATACTGTAAAGAGATTGTGTTGAAGTAAATATATTACTGCATATACATTGATACTGAATATATGCATGTTGCTTTCAGTTGTATATTGAAATATAGCATTCAGTTTTTGTTATAACTTTTGACTCTGGATTATGGTGTTGAACTCAGGTATCCACCGGTTGTGCGTCCATCGTTTCCTCCCATCACATTTAACTTTGTTACTGATTACAGCAGTTGACTCTGCTCCATCCCAAACTTCCCTTGACGGCGACTGTTGCCCAGGAGGTAGAGCAGCTTTCCACCAATCCTACAGTTGTTGGTTCAAACCTTGACTCTACCTCAACATGCCAAAGTGTCCTTGAGCAAGACACTGAGCCTTAGCTGAGTTACTCCCAGTGAGTGTTGGCCATCAGTGTGTGAATGAGAAACAGTGTAAAGTGTTTCGAGCACTAATAATTAGACATGTGCGGCACCATTTACTCAGACAGGAATGTTTAGAGACTTTAAGTCTTTTTAGACTTAGTTTTAAAAGTTTTAAGAGATTGGATCATAAGTAGATTCACCTATCCGTACTCGTGTGTCCCCAGGGCGTCCAACACACTTGGTTTGTCCATATTTTGTTGGTGCCGCATCACTTCCACCAACTGACGTCATTCAACCAGATCAATAACGTGCTGGAGACGGCAACCAGCGGACTTCACGGGACACTGAGGGGTGGGGGTGAGGTTGCGGTGGTTGTCATGTGGTCTGGCACGTGTTCACCAAAACCTTCACCATGTTTGCATTTATTACACATCAGCGTTTACTCTATAAAAGCTCTGAGGTCACACGCGTTTCCCAAAATATTCCCCAAAATCTGTTTGAGTGATTGGGTTACAATCCACCCTGGTGCTTGTTTCTCCACTTTTTAAAACTAATCGAAATGATAATGAAATTATTATATACGTAAACTAGTAGATCTTGACTCGTTTTCTACCAGAATATATTCTCATCAAAACAAATAGTCCACAGGATTAGATTGGTCTAAGCTTTTTACCAAACAATTTTCAACTGCAAGGGCAAGCTGTTGTGGAAAATTATTTGGCTCATTACTTAAAAACAGAAACTATTTCGCCATTTGTGTCAAAATCAGGATGCATTACTCAATATGTATGTATGTATGTATGTTCAGTCTGAACATGTCTATCTTTTTGAGGACTGACTGAGTTCACATACACCAAACAAGTGTTTCAACCAGCATCTGAGCTTAGGTCAAATAATTTAAATATTATCAAAAACAGAATAATTAATTTGCGATATGACTAATCAGCATTTAAAGGATGGTGATGGTGATGATGATGGTTACAATTACAGACACAATGAGAAGACAATAACAAGCAGCAGGCAACAGATAACTGTAATGGTAATTGCTACACCAATAATGTCACTGTTATCTTATTAATTATGATAATGTTGTTAAACCAGCCAAACACACTCACTCACTCCACTACATCTTTATGTCATTCATTCTCGCCCTCTCCATGAATATAATTTGATTTGCATAATAATAAATTATCTTTGTTTCATTGTGTAGGCATTTAAGTCCCAGCTTTGTGAGTGTACACACGTTGCATTTCTACCTTATTTCTTTCTAAAGAAAACAAAAGACACACACTTAACACATGCTTGAATGCAAACATGCTGTCAGAGGTGTGTGTGTGTGTGTGTGTGTGTGTGTGTGTGTGTGTGTGTGTGTGTACTAGGTCAGGCTCGTTTAATGCAAATCAAACAGTTCTCGTTTTCTAAAAGAGTGTAATACTCTTCATCTTTGCATGTCCTAAACTGTTAATATGTCAGATATGCTCTGCAAATTTAAACAAATCCCTTAAACAGCAGTGAGCAAAGTTTGAAATTACTAATTTATGACATATTAATTTCATAAAACTGCAAACTATGGATAGGTGATAAATGAAAGGAAAACCTAAATCGAGTGGGGAAATATGATAAAAACGAGGGGTGCGTTGATGAATATGACAGTAACGTGAATCATTATGCTATGACACCACCAGGTCTTAGCCCAGCTGAACACGCAGGGGCGGTTTTGGTCTGACGTTTTAGACCAATAATCAAAACACCAAATGATGGAAAGTTTTTTAAAAAAGAAAGTTGCTTTAGTCCTCCAGTAAAGTTCCTGAGTTCTTGTAGAATCAGTGCTAAGCTGCACTGAGGCTCTTTCCGGTGGCCCAACGTGTTACTTGGACCTTTCTCATGGTTTTTGTAAATATGTTCACTGCAAATAATCTCAAATTTTAACTATTTAAGTAAACAACAAGTTAATTAGACAACACACATTCAATCCTGTGCATCACTCTTTGGTCCAGGCAAAATCCAAAGTAATAAACACATTTAAAAAATGCTGCATTTACTGTAGGGCAGTAAATAACTTGTAACTACTGGCAACCACAGGAGACCGGGTTCGACTCCACTGTGACATGTTGTGTGGTTACTATAGTAATAAAGTACGATACTGACAATATTGCTAGTTCCAAAAAGAAACGTGCATTACAAAACATAGATACATAGAACATAGAAAAAGATGTTAGAAAACAACTGTTTGCTGTAGTGCCTTTGCACATGACTCCACAGTGAACACAAAAAGTCACAAAAAGTCCACCTGATTAAATATTAAAACATTTTTCTGAAGCTTTTAAACTCTTAACAATAGCGATTTCAAAAACAAAAATAATTTTTTAATCAACCTTTTGGAGTAAATCTATGGCAGTTCCATGCCCCACGTGCTTTTTAGGAGTGGTGGTGAATTGGATTGTGGATTGTAGGATCTTCAATTAGCATCACTGGCGTCTTCTATCTTTTCATCAGTCGTTGAGCCTGTTTGAACGGTGAAGAGTCCTCGTGGTTTTGTTTGATATCATTGTGTAGAGGAGAGGACTGTCTGAGCTAATGAGGAAGAAAATGATCACCGAGAATGATCAAAGTAAAGGCTACAGGCCATAATTCACAATGCAAGTTTAACATACACATGGTCACAAAACAATGTAATATAAAACTAATATAAAAAAGCAGCATGAACAATGTGGGTTGTTTGAATTTTGGGAAAATGAAGGACAGAGTGTGAGGGGCACATGAGCGAACACACAAGGATGTACACACCCCACAAGTGTGTATCTAATAAATGGTGGGCACCAATGACGCTGGTCAGTTTGAACATATTTACGAAAATATGTGAGTTTTCCTAAAGATGTTCTGAAGATTCTGCACATTTTTCGATGAAACATTTAGTCAAACAGTTTCAAAACAGCCAAGTGTGTCGCTCATTGTCCAGCCAAGGCTGAGACAGCACTTGGACTCTTTTTGTGCTTTGTTCCCAGTTTCTGGGATAAAGTGTTTGGAATTCGTTGTGATTCAGAACTCTCTCAAAAGTAATGAATTACCAGTTTGTCTATGTATATGTATATGTGGATTGCACGTGTATTTGTGATTAGTTTGTATTTGACTGTGTGTATCCACACTTCGTATGAGCCTGAATGTGTGTGTGTAAAGGCAGAGCGGCTAATCTACTGCTCTGGTATTAATTTAGTGGGAGGTTATCCTCCTAAGGTTGTTCTGACACGGCCGCTAATCTCACTGCCGGCTCTCCTTTTAATTTAATTACAGTTAATTGTGCTAATATTTCATTAAAGTATTAGATAGAAGAACGTGTCTTTTAATCAGGCCGATGCTGCTGCGGCAGCGTTAATACGGCCCAGTGTCGCGCTCCAGCCCTCCCTAGCCATCATGTGCTGCCGGCTCATCCGTTTGTTCTCAGGAGACTTCTTCATCCTTTCATCCCCTCCTCTGACAGAAGCTGCCACCACACACACACACACACACACACACACACACACACAAATGCAAAAATACCAAAAGAAACATACACTTACGCAATCGCACACAACCATATCAGCTAGAAGCCCAAGAAGAAATGTTAATGAGAAGTGTTATGTGCACCCTCCTCACTCACACACACACTCTCTCACACACACACAAGCATATTCCCTCCACAGGCCAGAGCAGATGTCTCTTGTCAATGTGAACAACCGTCAAATGACCAGCCTGTCACATTTTCATATTTAACTATTCATCTCATTCTAATTTATGGAGTTCGAAAACACACTAAAATATCATCAGAGATTTAACAGAAAGCACGAAAGGTTTCCTGCAGGACACTGGAAGTATTAGCATTTTTATATGACCTTAAGTGTAGAATTTATTTGAAAAGTTATGCTTTTTAAATTCAACCGCTCTGTAAACTTTATATAACACGTTGATAGTTCAATCTTAACTTGGTTAATATTTATTATTACGATTGCTGTTGTTGTCATAATGCTCTGAATTATTTCAGCTTGTGCTTGAAGCAAATGAAACCTCAAATGTGTGAGCCCTGATTTCAACAATGTACATATGAAATTATAATATATAACAAATAGTCACATCCCAGCAAAACTGTCACTGCATTGACTTTATTACATGATATCCACTTGATATCAGGTCATACATTAACCAGAATAATGAAATAAAACTAATAAAACGTACCAAGTATTCATGGAAACATACAAGGGACATTCAGATAAGGGTGTTGCTAAGGTAATTTCTACAATAAAACTGATTTGACAGATGTCACATCATTCAGTTTGGATTATCAGTACATAATTATGACTTAGTAAAAATAAAAATGACCAAAGCTGAAATGAGTGATGACTTTAAAAAATTAATTCTGCTGAAGGAAAAGGACGAGGTGGAAAAGAGGCCGCCGAAGAAAAGACTTTGACGTAGGAGACAGGAGTTTTTTTTTTTGCATAATTTTCCTATTAATCTCAGTGAAGAGATATTTGCCTCCAAACATTTTTGGGTGAGGCCTGCCCCCTCACAGTTCATCACCCAACACTACCTGCAGGGTCTGTGCAGAGCGTGGTGGGACATAAAATTGGTCCCCATGTTGATTCCACACCTTTTTTTTAAATGTCCGTCCTGACAAACCCCTCCACAATTATCCAGGCTTGGTACCGGTCCTGCACGGTTGGACATGGCTGGTTTCGGGGTTCGGTTCTTGCCTGGGGACACTGGCCAAGTAGCATGGCCGGGGCCATCCAGCCAGAAAGATGTTTATGGATCCGTCATTATGAGCTGACAGGAAGTCATAATGTACCACTGGATAGTGACAGTAGCGCAGTAAACTCGTGTACTTTACCGTACGGTGATTATGATTACGCCATTTTATTAGATATTCTACCATCAGCCAACATTTTGGTTTGCGTGTCACAAATTGTTTGATGATGAGGTTTCAGAGATTCCGTAGAAACGATAAATTAGGAATAATCTTTAAATAAAAAAAATAATCATTTACTGACTTAAGAACCTTCAGAAATGTAAAGATTCATAATAAGTGCTCATTACAGATGTGTGTGTGTGTGTGTGTGTGTGTGTGTGTGTGTGTGTGTGTGTGTGTGTGTGGGGAGCAGATGGTTGGTTTAGATGCAAACCTTTTACATTAAAAGGGGGGTTGATAGAGAGAGTGAAGGAGGTGGAGCTGAAGAGTAAGAAAGTTTCTCTTCACATCTGATATTAATATATATATGATTTGGTTTATGTACATCTCACACACACACACACACACACACATGCGCCTGTATTAAAATGTGTATGTCAGTAGCAATATTTGAAGCTTTGATTTGCAGATGGTGGTGCTGTCTACACCTGCCCTCCACTGGGACTCAAGTGTGTGTGTGTGTGTGTGTGTTTGTGTGTGTGTGTCGGTCTCCAACACTTGAAAGAGACTTGTCAGCATTCCTCTCTGAACTACCTCTGTCGTCTATTAATCTCTCTTTCATTCTGTCATCCCTCGCTCTCTACCCTCCCCTCCCTCCCCTTAATTCTTGCACACTTATTTTTACCCTCACTCTCTCTCTCTCTCTCTCTCGCTCACTTTAATCTATTAACGTCTTGCTCATTCCTCCCTCTCCCACTTCTCTTTTTTCCTTGACATAACCCTTTCTAACCTTGTCTTCTAGAACTTACATTTATGCACAACAAAACCAGTGTGCAACAGCAAATGCAATGTCTTGAAAAGTGATTAAGGCAGGATTATGTTTTCTAATAACACAACGAGGAAATGCTAAACTGCCATTACCAATATTCCATTACCAATATATGTGTTTGGTCTCTCGGTCAGTTGTAGTTACATCTAAGGCCCAGGACACACTGGCCTTTAACTTTGCATACGAGGATGTTAAATGACCTCGCAATTAACAGTGCATGAATGCAAAAAGCAAGGCCTGGCATGGCCATTCTCCACGGTGGAGAAGCATGAAATAGTTGTGGCAGCAGCTTTAAATCACCACAGGAGAAATTTTGGGGGGAAACTTTGTCAGTGATGCAGTTTTCTCTGCTCTGATTTCAGCATTAACTCCTCTGGACACTTCAACAAAGGGATATTTTCCTATTTACAGGCTAAAAACAGGAAGGGGTCAACTGTCCCACATTATGCAAGTAATAAAAACAACAATGGCAATTTTGCATGTTCCATGGCGAAGAATCAAACATAAATAAGTGACATAATTCTTACTTTTTCAGCAAAACAAAGTGATTCATCACCGGAATAGAGGATCTGCTGTTTTTGTTTGTGTGTAGTAACCATGCTGACAGCTGACGTACATACAGTACACGCTCATATTGTGTTGAAACATATGCCTTTACACTCCCCCCTCCCACACACACACTGTCATCGCCAAGATGAAAGCAATAGGTGGTGTGAAGTGGATGTCTTTATAGAAATAATAACAGAACAGAGAAAGTCGCATATATGGACAGAACGAGGGGGAGAAAAATGGTGGTTGGGGAGTTGAGGGGGTAAAGAGGGGTAAACACATTTACAGTGAGAGTGTGGTACATTCAATGTAAAGTGGAAGCAGAAGTTTGTTTTTTTAAGTGCTCTGTCGCTGCTATTTTCTGTGTTGGTTTTGGAGACAAGGTGCGTGGATTATGAAAAGCTGAATGACAGCATCAAACTTCCAGGAATGCTTGGCGATTATTGAACAACTTTATTATCAGAAGCACATTTACACCAGACCCCTGGCAGAGGCCACAAACACACTGGTTTAAGAAGGAAGATGTTCAATAAGCGACAAGCATTGCACAGAATCCATCATAATTTAATCTCCTTCGTATAATTAGAGCCAGTAACATTCCTACAATGAAATATAACTATTTGTAGTAGTCTTGCCCTAATGTCTTTGGGTTGCAGTGAATAATTGCAATGTGAGGTCATAGCCGGTGATTACTGCAGACTGCTTACTGCTGCATCAGTAATTAACCTTTCAACTATTAGTCCTGTTTAAACACACAGCCCCACGCTAATGCAGCGTGCTCTGTTTAAAAAGAACGCCGGTTAATTGGGTTTTTGGCATGACAGTGGTCAGCTGTCGTGTGTGTGTGTGTGTGTGTGTGTGTGTGTGTGTGTGAGTCCGTGGTTTATCTTTATGACGTGTGCGTTTATAAATCTCAACGAAATACACGATCCATTTGAGAGGGTTGTGTTTATAGTAGAACGAGAAAAGGAAAAGATGGAAAAAAAACAGGACTGGAGTGTCTGTGTGCAAGAAAGTGTGTGAGGGACCCTGACATCAGCTGGCTCTTAGCAGCCACTCAAAACAAAACATATCAATACTGTATATACAGGTGTTTAACAGGAAATTAACATTTGTACATTGATGCACCCCCTCCTCTCCACACCTGTTAAACTGTGATGACATGTACAGCCATGAGTGTCCGTATTTTACCACATGTGTTGGTACAACACATAGTGTTGAACACGTCCTCTTACATAAAATAATAAAACCCAACTAAACAAAGCAGACAAAGAAGTTTTTTACCATTTACATGTGTTGGTACAAAGTACATAGTGTTCTTTTGAAGGGAAATTAGAGGCAGGTCAATGTGATGACAATCAGGTGCAAGGCCGGGAGGTACGACATTTTCAGAAAATAATAGAACCAAGTTTAACATGTCTCAAACAAAACAAAGCAGACAAAGAAGTTTGACTTGTACATGTACCAACTCTACCAAAGGGACTTGAGTTTATTAGCATTTGAGAAGTTGGCTGGATGCAGGTGATGTCACAAAACCATGCGATGGGTTATCCTTGGCGGTGTGGGTCTGGAACGGGATTTAAAACTCCACATCGTATTAGTGCTCGCCTCCTTGTTGATGATTGGCTCACTGATTGGAAGGAACGCAGGTCCAACCACCTCTGTGTCTACGTTGCACACAGATAATAAGACTATTATCTAATTTTTAAAGACCAAACATGGAACAAAAGCAGGGCAGCTCGTCCACAGCAGCCATGTTCATGCCCTTGCAGATTTATTCAAATACTGGCCCTAGATGTAAAAAAGCATCATCCAAAATCTTTTTTATGTTATGCGTAAACTCACTTTTAACTTTCGATTGGCATCCCTCGTCTATTCAGCCTCCACCTCGAACCAAGATGTCATCCTGCTTACTCCGTAGTCTCCTACACAGGTTGTGTTCACAGCATTTTGTACCAAGCTCTTGTCGCTGTGGATGCCTGCGGGTGCTAATGCTCATTAGTATTAATTGGCATGAATCTATTAATAAATTCCTGGGAGAAGGTAAAAAGTGGTAAAGGAAGACACACTGTCAGATTGACAGTTAGAGGCTGTTATGGCGCCGGGTTTGATGTGAGTAAATGTGTTTTACATGTACGAGTGAAGAAGCTCCTTCACACCTTTAAGCAGTAATCACCTGCACTAGGTAACATTTTTCGCTCCTCACTTGCCACATATTTGTTTTTCCTTATATGACATGTTTGATCTAGCATTTCCAATGAAGCTGTCATTCATTTTGATGTACAGTAATATTGGAGTGAAATTCTTCGCCATGCATTCTTGCCTCTGGGTGAGTGGGATTTGCGGGTAAGAGAGAGACGGTGGGTGCAGAATGACAACAAAGCAAACACTGGCGTTTTTGTATGTAGGCGACGTGGTTGCGTGCAAATATGCCCGATTCACATGTAAATGCAAAGTGTTGAGCGTAGGGGCGAGTGTCGTTGCCGGCACTCTGTGTGTCTGTGTTTAATGTGCGTGACAGCAGGTCTGAGGCCGTAAAGCACCAATAAACCCAAACCTGAAATCATCAATAAGGCGCCACGCTGGGGCCGAGCGACATGCAGACACTAGAGCAGAGGTGGAGTTTGAGATCGCCAACACTGGAACAACGTCAGCTCAGCGCACTACAGTCTGGAACACCTGTGACCTTTTGTGAATCCCCAAAGAGCCAAATGGTGTTGAAATAATACGCATAACTGTCATATCTGTGTATTCAACATTTAAATTATTATATTCATTCAATGTTTTGACGCTTAACTCGATTCCAGCTTCCTCCAAAGCTTGACTATTACCCCTCATCCACTCCATGATATCTGTTATATTTAAATTATTCATGGACACATAAACTAACAATTACTTTACCCACAATTTTACATTCACGTCCATCAGTCTGCAATCAGGATTAGTTTCTTCATTTGTGTTTCATCTTTCCAAAATGAGTAATTGAGGAATTTTTAGAGGACACCTTCACTGATTTTGAATTTGCTTCATTTGGTTCTAGTTTGGGTTGTACATGTATGTCAATTAAACGTTCCTCTGTCTTCCCTAAATCGAAACATCTCTCTACTTCCACATTATGTCATCTTACTGCTCATGCTATTTGTAACAATGGTCAACCTGTTCCCTAAAGGACATCATCTGAACTCCCAATGATGAGTTTTTCCGCTAAAAGCAGAGAAAAACTTTATTATAAGAAATTCAGAGAGGAAGTTTAAGAAGCATTAATGTACATTCAAACCCTCAACTTAAGCCATAGAAAGGCCCCAGATGCTCTGAGTGGCCACATTTCAACAGCAAACTTGTGCGTGTGTTACTGACCCTTACACTGTACAATTCATTGGGATTTGCAGGATTGATCATCATAAATGTGGAAATAAATAATGTTTTAACACTTTGCTATTATTGCTGTAGGTCTAGGTTATCCCTATATTATCCAATGGCAGCCTGAATTGAAATAAAATTTGTCAGCACTTTGAATATGCGACGGTGAATGGCAAACAAATGCTTTTATGTCTTTTCTTAGTTGTTTCAGGGCACCAACATTCATGTTTTAGTATCAAATCTCTTTGTATCGTCGCTTCAAATTCAGACAGGAATAGAGAAACCTGCACGTGCATATCTGGGCTGTCAGTGATGTACATAAACATACACAGTCACACCTGTTATAGTGAAACCCTGGCAGGGTTTCTTGTGCCTGTTCATCTGCTTGCCAATTTAAAGCGTCCCTCATCCGTCTCCACTAATAGACTTTGTTACGATGCCAGAGGTTCAGCACGTCTTAAATCACTCTGCCTGTCTAACTCTGACCGCGTGTTCTGTGATGTTTAATTAGGAATAATAGTTTTTAATACTCCACCAATTAGGGTCCGTCTCCCGTTCAGTCGAGGGAGTTGTGTTAAGGAAAAAAGGAAAAAAGAAGGAGAAACTGGAATAAAATGACTGCACAGGTAATGCCAGGTTGGTGCACCCTGGGGTTTTTATGTTAGTCAGAACTGGCACTGCTGCTGGATTTCTGACTAATGATTCATTTAAGCTCTTCTCGGAGGAAATCTCTAATTAAAACGAGGCTGAAAGTCCAACCGTTCAAACCAGCAAAATATGGACAGCAAAGAGAAGACATTTACTGAGGGGCTGCCGGTAGCTACCTGTGTGTGTGTGTGTGTGTGTGTTGCTTAAGGCAGCAACTTACAAAGGATGGTTGGTGAACTAGATTACGTGAAAACATCCTGCAGCCGCAGAACCTGCTGTGTTACGGTGTCAAAGCCTGAAAAAGTCTCTAATGTTACGTCTGCTGAACTACACATGGAGGTTTTCAGGCAGTTCACACTTCAGCCTGTAATAACACAGGATCTCCGTGGTCTAGATAGTGATCACTGTTCACTTTGGAACCTGGATTTATATTATACAGTATATGTATGTTTATACATATACAGATTTTTTGTTTTGAAGCTACAGCTGTCGTCTTCATTTACAGTCACGGCAGTGCCCGACCTAAATGTTGGATGTTCAAGGGGCAAGAAAAGTTCATTGAATAAATGCAGTGGGCCCCGTTGGAAGAACGGCTTCATCTGCAATCAGACTATTATGAGATCAAGTATTTGTGCAGGCCTGAGCAAGGTTTGCACCTGTCTATGGTCTAGAACACCTGACTTAGTCAAGTAAAACCGTTCTTCCAAAAGATGCTCCCTCATTTGGTGAGGACGATGGTGGAGATGTGCCGTCGGTGTTCAGATGGGTTCAGATCTAGTGTCATAGCTGCTTGAACATGTGTTTCACATAATTTTCACACACATCAAACTATCGAGTGACCCCTTTACTTTGTCTCACATCTTTGCAATTTTTACGATGTAAACATAGGTCTGCTGCAAACATTCAGTACCAGAGCGGGAATTAATGTGGTTTCCTCTCATCTTCTGTGATGTGTAGTCAACCTTCACACTTCACCATGCTGCAGAGGCTGCAGAGAATCATGTTCTGCCTTTGTCACACATGGCGTCTCCAGCTGCTCTCATGCTACAGGTGAGGGGCTACACCTGGAGGGTGTAACACCTGGAGTATCACACACTCCGCTTGGATCCATCACCTGCGGTTCAGGTCAACCAGTAGGAGTCACTAGTGAAGGTGCTACTGGCTTCCCAGTATTCGGGTAGTTAAATTTGTGGCTTTTAATATTTGACCCATTTTACTGAAGCTGTGTTTGCAGCTTCAGATACACACGGCACATAACCGTAAAACAGGAAACAGGAATGCAACAAAATGTACAAAAACAGGAGAGCAGAACAAAGGAAAACTGTTGACGGTGTGTTAAGAGTCATAGCTTTACTTAATCTAAGTGTGTAGTATATTCAGCGTTTTATGTATTAATAAGAATAAAATACATTTGAATAATTTGTGCAAAATGATGTCAAACTTGTGTTTGTTGGGGTAAATGGTTTAGTGACAAAAGCACAAAACACTCTGGTTTCTTATTCCCTTTTTGGGTCACAGAGGGCTTTTGTCCTGTAAATAGGACCAAACACACACACACACACACACACACACACACACACACACATCATCATCATCAACTGCATCTACAAAGCACCAAACAAACAACAAGATACGGAGTGAGAAAGGAAGAAAGAATCACCCCAAACGGATTTATCAACCCACTGAGAGAGGGAGAGAGAGAGAGAGAGAGAGAGTTGTGTTTTAGGATGTCCGTTCAGTGAAAGTAGGTCACACAACAGTGACCGTCCTAAACACACACACACACACACACACACACAGGCTGGTACACTTTTGTCCCTTCATTATTAAAGGATTTATTTATTTATTGCACTACAAGCTGTGTTGGTGTGTATATGTGGAATATCTGTGTGTGTACTGTACGTGTCAGGCAATGTCTGGTTTCGCTCAGGACAATTCAGATTTTCAGAGATTTTGAAGACATTTTGTCCCGTCTCGTCTAAAGGACTAGCCAAGTCGCAGACGTCAAGGGTTACATTTATTGTTTATTACAGTTTAGTTTTTTACTGTCACTACTACGTCCGCGCTTGTCCATGTTGGACATGAGATCTACTTCAACCAAAAGCTACAGCGTGTGCGTTGTGTAACCATTTAGCTGTGAAGTCACAGTCAGGACGCTGGCACTTACCTGTCAATGATTATGAGAGAGTCTCAGCCTTCTAACCAATCAGAGAAGGCCAAACCGTGTGAGTCTCATGCGGGTGAATGGTACCTTTAGTCGGTAGTGGCGCTGGTTTGAATCCCCAGACAGCTGAAGCCTTTCTATGGAGCGTTTGCACATTGTCTAAAGACATGCACGTCAGGTTAAAGTCGTACCCGTAAGCGCGACTGTGAGCGTGAATGGTTGTCTGTCTATGTCCGTCTCTCAGCGTTGGCCCTGAGATAGACTGGACACCAGGATGGTCCAGGATGGACTCCGCCCCTGACACCTGGAATGGGAGAAGCTGTTCCAGATAGTGGATGGATTTTTAACATTTTTTTATTTTTACAGGTTAGTCTCATTGAGACACAAGGACCTGCTGTTGCAGCCAGCATGACCCCAAGTAGTTCCATACTGTAGCTTTATAGAAGTAACTGTTTACATCCAGAAACAATATTTTTCTATATATGTTATGGAGGATGTGCAGCTGATATCACTAATTTCAGAAAGCTGCTTAGGTTTAGTCAAGGCCCGAAGAGATGAATTGCTCAGGAGTTAGTCTGAGCTCTGGAGCAGCTTATTTTCTTTAAGCTGGTTAATCTTAACTCTTTGTGAACAGGACAAGGGAATTGGAGTGGAAAACATTTGAGCAATATTTAAGTGATTTCTGGCAACTGTAGTTACGTAACTGTAGCAAGTATGTATTAAATTACAATGGCAAATAATTACCCAAACACTGTGGCATAAACACAAGTTTACATGAAATGTGGTATTAATTGCTGTTTATCCATGGTTGGGTATTTGTTAAAATCCAGACATCTCAGCCTCTGATCTCTCAGACCATGGTTTGCATTAATGTGTCTCTTTCTTCAACATTGTGGAAAAACCAAGAAAGGTCATAATACTTTGAATGTGTGTCTGCACGTTTTTATCCGTATTTCACCCAGCATCCAAAAAAATGCATCTTTCAAAAGCAACGTGGGGTAAAATGGGCAGAAGAAATGGCAGAAAAATGCCAAAGCGTAAAAACAAACGCACCTCTAGGATTCTGCACAGCAACAGAAAATTACTGCTGTTTCCAGGGCGCGTTTGATTAATGTTTTTTATTTTGTGCGTGTGTGTGTTTTTTTTAACCAACACCTAATAAAAGGTTCACAAACCATCTGTTTCTCTTTCCCCTGATGCCTTGCCCAAAGGTCCCCCCGTCTTGAGACTGGCACTGCGCCCAAACACATCCATCCATTCATCCATCCATCCATCCCTTTCTCACCCTTCCCGCTCCTTTTCTCTAACCCCCTCCCCCCCTCGTCTCTTCCTACATCCCTCCTGTTTTCTTCCTTTTCGTCTCGCGTTCACCTCCTCTCCCTCCCCACTCCCTCCTTCTCCCGTCTCCTTTTTTTACTCTGTCCTCCTTTTTATTTATCCTTCATGGCCTCCTCCCCCTTTTTCATCATCTTCTTTATCTTTTTTTATCCCCCCTTCCTTCCTTCCTTCCTTCATTCCTCCCTTCATTCTACGATGCCTCTTCGAGTCCTTTCTCACTCATATTCTCTGTCTCTCTCTCAGTTCCTCCTCCTCTCACCTTTTTCCTTCTCACCTTTCTCCTCCTATTCTGTCATAAACTTTCCCTTCCTCCCTGCTCACTCCCATTCTGTCTTCTTCTTTAATCTTTTCATCTCAGTTGTCTTCGCTCCCTCATTATTTCCTTTCCTCCAAAATCCAGCCTTCCTATTTTCATTCCTCATTTCCTCACTTTTTTCGTCCTTCTTCTTTATTTTTCCATCCTTCCCTTCCCTCCGTCATCCTCTTTTCCCTCTTGCTCCTTAGCTACTATCTTGTGTTCATACTTCATTCCGACCCCCCTCTTCCTCCACCCCCCCTCCCCTTTCTGTCTTTCTTTCCAACCCATTTAAACCTCTCGCCCACTATGCATATTCATAAAGCTGCAAACATTCCCGTCCAATAGCGTTTAATCCCTCCCTGTATTAGTGTGTATGTGTGTTTTTTCCCCTTAACCCCCTTCACACACACACGCACGCACACACACACACACACACACACACACACCTCCTCCTCCCAAACATCTAGCAGCTGGCCAACAGATGGGGCCCGCAGCCAAAAAAACAGCAGCGGCAGCACCACAAAAATAAAAATTTACAAGACGCCAGTGGAATTTATTTAAGGGGGTGGGGGTTGTGGGGGTGGTACTCCTCCTCCCTGCACCCCTCTCTCTCTCCTCCTTTTTGCCTCACCTCCCTCCATCGCCGCTGTTCTCCCTTAACGCCAAAAACTGTTTTTATGTGCAAAATTCGAAGCTCTCAAACCTCCGTCCAGTCCAAACCTTTACTATGATCAGCACGTCTTTACCACCTGGACTCATTCACAAGAACAGTAGTTCCATGAGTGGGTGAGTGGGGACGGGGGGGGGGACGGGGTCGTCTAAATTCACCTGTACAAACAGCGTTTTATTTTCACTCCCTTCTCTAATCTTTGCTTTTTATTATTAAATTAAACTTTGTAAAATGGGTCACAAGCAAAAACTACAGCCCTACATAATACACTCAGTAGTTTATTCTGAGCAGCAAATTAATATCGCGGAGACTTACCGAATCATCACGATTTTGCTTCGCTAAGAGCAGGTGTATTCTTGCAAAGGTGTATTTATCCATCCACCTGTCCATCCATCCATCATCTTAACTGCTTGTCCTCTTCGGGGAGTTATTTTGGACACATGCAGTTTGGAATTGCTCAAGGGAAGAAAGTGAAAACAAAAAGGAATTTGTCATCTCTGTTACATTATATTATACATTGAGCTGACAGAAGTTTCCTGAAGAAAAGATTTTCAGGTGAGAAAGAAAAGTTTTTTAATGAAACGATTTTGTCTAGCGTTCGTAATATTGTATAATATTTACATAAAGGAAGTAGCAGTTTGTCTAGTTTTATTTGAAGCTTTACGTTAATCCGAATTTGGAGCCCACATGGTAAAAGTATGGCTGCTTGTCAAGGGGGGGTGTCAACACATCAAAGAACACAGTCGTGGGAATGATGCTCACATTCATGTTCTTTAGTTGCAAAATGATTTTCAGCTCATTCGTGCCTGATGCTGATTGTAAAGATGGATGGACTGTGAAAGGAATCTGTGATTGTGTGAGTCGGTTTAATTTGTAGTTAACAAATTATGCAATGAGGGTCAGAAATAAGAGCACGGTCGTGCGCGCCTCAGTGTGAAGTTAAACTACAAGACCCAGCATGCACTTATTGGCCAAAAGAGTTTGTTCCTTTTTTTGTCAGCTGGGTTTGGCTTTACCCATTGATTGAGAATCATCATTACTGTTTCGTAAGGTTAAAGGTCACGTGTATTTCTGAGGACCTTTTCTGTGGCTTCAGGCATCCACCCACCTCAAGCTTCAGCATTAGTCACTTCTCATATACTGTATATGATTTAGGAATTCAGCGCAGACATTCTGTTTCTTGCTTTCGTTTTTTTCTCACGTACAAGCGTAAATGTTTCAAATTTAAAGTCAATCAAAACTTTTTTCGTTCTTGCGTTTCCCAGTGTCCACCTCTTGTTAATTGTGCTTTTATTTTTTTAATATTGTTTAGTGTTTCTCCAAATCTCATTTCACAATTTTTTTTTTTGATTTATCGATCTTAGGATCAAATTATTTTGGGGATGCTACTTTTGCATTTATCATTTCTTTTTCTTGCCTTTCAAACATTTATTTTCAGTTGAAATGTTTTGGCATTTTTATTTGTGGTGGTATTTATATGAAAGTCTAAATTTTAACAGCCTTTTACCATAATGTCCATTTTGGTCTTCAGGCTTGGTCAGTTATTTTAAATCAAATGTGTGTATCTGTATATGCAGAAGTGGGTATATAATATAGTACAACAAATTATTAATTACAAATATACTACAATCAATTTTTCTGAAACTTGCTTGAAATTTGCTTAAACCTCTCCACATTTACCCTGCTCACAACCCTCCACTGCAACACACACATTTCCACACACACATTAGACGAAGCCAATGTGGGGAGGCGCAAAAATGAGGTTGAAATTGGAGAAGTGGAGGAAAAACCGAGTCAAGGAAGGAGTGAGATGATGTTTTCATTCTGCTGAGGCAGCAGGTGGATTTTCTTTGGCCGGGCCAGGTGAGCCCCCGTCTCTCACTCCGTCTGTCATTTTTTTGCATATCTACTACACTTTTCCTCTCGGTGTCTCCTCCCGTTCCAGTGGCAAACCTGAGTGGAAAAAGACAGAGACAGTCAGAGGAAAATAGACGGGATTAGGTGGGAACACGAGGATAAAACAAAGGAGTTATGGGAAAGGAAGAGAAAAGGAGGAAAGAGAAACTGGAGGCAATGGCGGGAAGAACGAGGAGAGGACAGAATGAAGGAGTGGAGAGGAGAAGGGGACTCATCCCCAGGGGGCACTGTTTGTCCTCGCAGAAAAATGAAAGACTAAACATCCACACAGATGCAAAAAAAGAGAGAGAGAGAAAGAGGGAGGAGAAGAAATCCAAAGTGACACGTGTGACTCTCTGGTCAAAGATTCTCTGAAGGTATGAAGTGGTTTGACTCCTCATCTTTTGAGTGTTATGTGCTTCTTGTTGTTGAGTTGTTTCACGACAAGCTTAAATCAAAACTCTGGTTTTACGTGTGAAGGATTTAACATTAAACCTGTGAGGATAAACTGCCCTGAGGACATTGTCTGATTGGCTGTACAACACATGGCACATTATTATTATTATTTTTTGATAGTGTAAAACACTCACTATATAAAAGTTAGTACATTTATATTTATACATAATAATACTCCAAGTACTATAATAAAGAAGTTTTACTGCTTACATGCAACTAAAATATATATAGAACTCATTATGCAGAAAAAAATCACTGCAAGTCTTAAAATATCAGAATATAGAACAGTAGAAAAGTGCAGTAGATGCCTAATGCTTAAGTGCTTGACTGTTGTCTAAAATGTGGTATCATAAGGTAACAGAATATGTAAATGGTAACCTAGAGTACAGCTATAAGACGTCATACACAAGCAGAGAACACGTTCAATGCGTTTCTTTTTATAGAGGATAACACCAGTAACACCATTGAGCCGCCGCTATCCGCTAACGTGAGCTAATTAGTACTGGAGACCAGCATTTGGTCATGAACAAAATATGGGAATTTCCTGGCAATTAGCAACAGTGCAGCCAGATGCCTCTCTTTAAACTTAATACAGACATTTATGGATACCTCTAACAGTTTGATCCAGCAAACAAAGCTCAGAGTGGCAACAAGATGGCTGACGTTTAACTGGGCCAAAGGAAGTCTCTCTAGTTTTCTGGGGCTTATAGTCTGGACGATAGCTTTCCCTAACCCTAAGTACTCAAAACTATGTTGCCTAAACTTCTAAATTTTTGGCCCAAAATTAATAACTTCCAGCTAGTAGCTATTACTCCCTGCCAAGATCTGTGGTCCACTATGTGCAGATTATCCAGTAGATGTAAATATATATGTTAATTTCGAGTCACAATGGGGCCTCCCCCTCCTTCGCTTGGAAGATGAAGAACTTCTACAGTCGGTCGGTTTAAAGACGCCACTTTTCTGCTCGGGAGGGTCCAACCCCCCTGGAACTTTTCACCAGTATCAGTTCAACATTTGTCTGATAACAGGGGAATTTTGTCTTCTCTAAGCCAGATTCTTAGCTCGGGTGAACTTTCAATTTTATCTCCACTACTGGATTTAAAACCTGCTGACCAACACGATTATACTGCGACTGCAAGAAACGGCGTCGGCACCGAGTGTTTGTCTGAAGCCCGAGAAGCATTTCACACACAGTTTCATCGTCGAACTGTGGAAAACAAACGCGCCTGCAGCCGTTCTTTCTGCTTCTGCTGCTATGTGTCCACTGACATCAGGTGTGTTTATTTTGTAGACCTTTTCATCCCTTCCCCCTGCCGCCCACCTGCGCTGCACCTGACTTCAACCCCAGCGAGACACACACTCACGGTCACCACAACAAACACACATGCAGACTTGCACACAAGTACATGAGCAGACACACACACAAAGAGCCTTGAGCTACTCCGTACAGTACCCTACCATCATCATCTCTGTCTCCCATCTGAATTCTTTTCAAAGCAGTTATTCCTTCAAAGAGACATTCATGGCACAACTTGTGGCCCACACACACACACACACACACCAAACACACACATTTTTGTCCCCATCTGGTCACCATTCAGCAGGATGTGTGCTCTCTCTGTTGCTGTCTGTTGAAGCGAACACCCTCACAACCCTCAGTCGTCTCTGCCCTGCAAAGGTTCTTTTATTGGTCTTTGACCTTTCATGACCTCCTGTTGTTGGTCAGCAAGAAGACGTGCTTTACGATTAAAAAACTGTTGTTTTAGGTGTATTTAATATGATGCATATTTTGAGAAATAAAAGTGTTTTTGTGTGTGCTTTTTTTTTTTGTCTGACAAAGCTGCAAGGCCTATTTTTCCAACTGTGATTGCTACCAGTTTCCCCTGCTTTCACTTTCTTGGCATCCATCTGTTCATTGAAACACCTGGAGAAGACACACAGCTAAGTAGAACAAACCATAACAGAACCATTGAAACTGCTTTAACTTGATAAATAACATAGTCACATAGAAATATTATCTATGTGACACTACGACAATACACAATGTAGTTTCTGCACACGGTGCATTTGCTCATTGGTCCATCATGACGATTGCTGCCTTGTGCCTCCATGCTAGTGACCAATGACACATAACAGCGTAAACAAGACGTCCCTGTGGAGAACATGGTAGAGATGGGAAGGTGCGACAAGACGGTTTACTTTGATCATTGTTACTGACCTTAATCAAATGTGCGTTTTACAGTGTTGCTTCTCATTCACCAATTCAGACAGACACTGAGGGCAGTGGCTGCCATGCAGGGTGCTCACCTGACCTGCCAGGAGCAACTCCAGGGTTCAGTGTCTTGCCCAAGGACACTTCCGGGGGACTGGGGATCAAACCACTGACCCTGTGGTGTGTGGACGACTGGCAGAGCGTCTTAAGCCAAATGCTTTGGGACTGATGCTAATTGAAAGGACAATTATCAGCTATTATCAACTAATCAAACAGCTGATTGGATATTTCTCTGTACCTTAAAGTCAGCATGATAAAGTTGATTTTTCTTTCTCATTTTGTTGAAACTTAACTGTAACTGGATCAGTTATGCGCTAATGGCAGTGGCTGCCGTGCAAGGTGCTCACCAGTTCAGCGTCAACACATAGCAAGGAAAGGTTGCTGGGTTTGGGTATGTCAGTACCATCCCTCCAGTTTGGAAGTATTTTACAATTGTGGCCAGTGAAAGTGCTGAGTGGCTAGTAACTCTGGAAAACAGTGACTGCTGAGGAAAAACTGAACTGTCAAGCCGTGAAAATTAGGAGTTGTAAAGTTTAAGTTCCCCACAATCAAACTATACATCTGAAATCATGCATGTCATGTCATGGTTCTGGAAATGTGTTATGTCAATAAAAGTTCTAACAACTGTAGGAAAATTAAGAAATATGTGTGTTTGTGTGAATGCCTGGAGGCCTTGGCTGAGAGGATCTAAAATAAGCAGCTTTTTTCGGGGGGGCTGAGCAGCCACCTGTGGACAGTGCTACAGTGCTGAGTGTGTGTGTGTGTGTGTGTGTGTGTGTGTGTGTTTTCACTGGAAATCTCACTGTGTGGCTTCTTCCATGTCACGGCATTGATGTGTATTTCCCAGTATTTTCACGTCCCGCCTTACGGTTGCGTGTGTGTCCTCACATTTTGCCTCGCACCCTCTGGTTTCCCTTATTTGGGACGGGTGGGTTACTGGTCATCCAGGCCTCCAGATGTTTCTACACACTAAGCCGTTTGCTGGTTTGCTGACTCCAAACCAGCGGTAGAAGAAACCAGAATCCATTACCAGTGAGGCTAAAATAAGTTACCAAGGAGGGAAAACTGCATTCATAACTGCTTTTAACTGCATCCGATTCAGGTGTTTACCCAGACGGTAGAAATAAATATATCGTAATTTTCATAATATACTTATGCTGTATAGGACATTTTCATTGGATTATTTGTCAGGGAGAAATAAAGACTCATATACTCAAATGTTTTCTCTCTCTGTGTGTGTGTGTGTGTGTGTGTGTGTGTGCTGATGAGTGGCTGGGCAGTCCTCATCTATCTCATCCCTTCCCTCACCCCTCTTTCCTTTCTCCCTGTGTGCTGACGTCAGTATCGGTGGTGAACCAGACCAGCGGCTGCACAGCCCTTTGATCCCACACTCCAATCTACTAGAGCTCTCATATGGACTTAACACTACACTGCACACACACACACACACACACACACACACACACACACACACACTTAGTAGGTAGCCTGTAATTTGCCTGTGGTTTATATAAAGCTGCGTATGACAGACTGACTCGATGCTGGAGTGAACCATCGGGTGGACAAGAGCTTTATACACAACACAAGATCGACATTTTTATACTACACATTTGTGTACATCATGGTACTGTAGCACTACATTAGCACACAACTCCAATATCATACCACAGAATGACATAATATTAATAATAATAACTCATTTTATTTATACAGCACTTTACATTTGTGGGCAAAGAATAAAAGCAAGAATAACACAGATAAAACGTAGAAACATTCAAACATGAATAAAATAGAAATATAACAGTATTATTAGTATGCCTTTCTGAAGAGAAAAGTCTTTAACTGTTTTTTGAAACAGTCCACGGTCTGTGGTGCTCTCAAGTTCTCAGGCAGGGCGTTCCAGATCCGCGGAGCAGCTGTTGAGGAAGCTGGATCCAATATGAACACATTCATATTTCATACTGGAACCACTGAACACTGTCACCTCGTCGTTGCAGGTAGTGTCGTTATTGCTGATAATGATAATGTGCTGACGTTTTGGGTTGTGATCAAAACCACGGCAGGTTGCGTGTTTTAGGGACTTGACAATGCCGTCCAATGGAAGTGGTCTGTGAGAACACAACCTCATCCAGATGCACAGCGCTGGCAGCAAAGGCTGTTGGAAGGAGCTGGGAACCAGTCGGCACGGTGATGGCCGACTGTGTGCTTGTGTTGGCACATCAACCGAACTAGGCACACGAGGTGGAAAATATTGGGCGGCTGTGGAAGAATGTTTGGGTTTTTGGTGGCTCGAGCATTCTAATTGGCACGTTATTTCCTTATCACTTTAGCTTAGCATGTTAGGAAGCTTAAACGTGCTGTTTGTGGGTTTATCCTCACGCTGCCGTTGGGGGCAACATGCTGAATAACTGATACAGCAGGTTAAACATAATTTATTATTAATGCTTAAGCGGGTGCTGATACGACTATCAGGGGAGCATATACAGACACACTGAACACATGTACTCTATAAAACTGCACATAATTTCTGTCTGATTTTCCCTGATTTCCCGTACTATAGGTGTTAAAGTGAGTGTCAGTGGTTGTCTGTCTGTGTATGTCTCTCTTCGTTGGCCCTGAGATAGACGGGAGACCTGTCCAGGGTGGACCCCGCCTCTCACCCAATGACAGCTCAGATAAACTCCATCCCCCACGTGACCCTTCACTGGATAAGCGGTTACACAAAACGGATGGATTGATGGATGATTATCTGCATCCGCCTTTGAATTTGGGACCATTTGACATCCACCTTCTTTTTCGTTGGTATGAGACCAAAGTTTCATGCACGATGCCAGTGGAGCCATAAAGCATGAACACTAAGCAAATGCAATTTGTTTGGGAATTCAGTGAAATGTCTAGGACACCCATTGAAAAGGTGAGCTGGAATTTATAAAACCATATTCTCAAGCTCAAGATAATAAAAGTGCACTTACCACTATTATTACCACTTGATAATATAATAATGCATTACTATATACATTCCTGCAGGTTTAATTTTGCACAGCTCTGTGGAGAATGCCAGGCACATACAGAACACTTCACAGCCACAAACTTGTGGAAAAATCTATTTATTTGTGTAAAAATGTGTCAGCGCTTATTAGAGCCTAATACAGTTTTCCACTCAGGTGAGCAGTATGGGCAATTATTGTCTGACAACTTCACAACTACATGATAACAGGGGAAATAAATAATTCCCCAGTCGAGATCAGATTATTAGCTCTCATCGCAGTTTTTTATTATGCGCAGTCTTCAGATATTCATGCTATCTCCCCTTTCACTCTTCTTTTCTTACCTTCCTCCCTCATCAGAGGTGAAAATTCACCCAAAGGGAGTCTCTCTTTCCTTCCTTCTCTCATCTTCACACCTTCCTCATCAGTTCTGCCAAGTTTCCCCCAAAGGTGTGCTGGAGCTCGCCGACTTGCTGCAGGGAACGATAACGAGCTTGAAAGAAAATGTTGTCGCCTGTTCAAACTGTTTATTTCTGACTTAGAAGTTAAATATCTTTGTTTAAAGACTTTTGGATACACTTTGCATTTATTGTGGAATGTTGCACCCTTTGTCTTCATAGTTTGTGATTGTTTTACAACAGTGTATTTATAACTGAAGTTAGAAGTATCTAGAAAGGTAATTAAATTTTTTTTTTATAATAAAACAACAAACAAACGAGTCTCCTCAGTGTTTTCACTTGCTATTCTGCTGCACCTGATTTTTTAAAAATGTGATTGAATTTTGAATGAGAGATTAAACTCTCACTTAACCTCACGTCAACCTACAAAAAACAGTGGCAGTCGTCCATGGACCACAGGGTCAGTGGATCGATTTCCTTGCTGTGTGTTGAAGTGTCCTTGGGCAATACACTGAACCCCTAGTCGCTCCCAGTGGGCCACATGAGCACCTTGCATGGCAGCCATCACCATCGTGTGTGCGCGTCCTAAATTACTCTGCCAAGACAGAGAGACAAATACAGACAGACAACCATTCACACTCAGTCGCCAGTCGACCTAACATGCATGTCTATGGAGTGTGGGAGAAAAGTTCCCCGGAGAGCTGATCTAACGAGTAATTCAGCGCCTTAGGTCTGTAATTAAAGTAATCCATTACTTTTAAACTAGCAATTTCTGCACTTTTTCTCACAATAAGAGAAATCGCCCTTGAATTGACTGTTTTTGGCTGCATGCAGGAATAACACACAGACCACAAGCACTTTAACTGAACTCTTTCATGTACGTGTTTAAAAGGCCTGAAACATTAATTTGAAAGTGATGGATGCGTTTGTGTTCAGGTGTGTGATTCAGACCTACAGGATTCGCCTGTGGTGCCATAACCTGAAGCATCTGTGGGAAAAAGTACCAGGCTAAATGTGAGGCTGTACAATAAAGGAACGTACATGGGGCAACGTGTCAGGGCCAGACTTGGCTGTGGTACGATGGTGGAGTCATGATAAAGGTCTTGACTAAAGCAAAATGCACGAGGAATAACAAAGGACTTTTTGTTTTCAGAATTGGAAAAGTACTTTAAAGCAGTCCAGTTACTTTCTCAAAGGGTAATTTCTCAAAACTGCAGCCCAGGCACCAGGTTCGTGGTAGTAAAGTGATATATAAGTGCAAAATATTTACCAGAGGAAATTTAATTACCACATGTACTCAGTACTGCTCAACACCTCGTACCACTTTCATGCCCTTCTGGATTTCCACAGGATTCTCTTTAAACTGACACGACTAGGTGCATCACTGGAGACCTTTATATATAAGTATACACAAGCCCTCATTTCTTGTGCAGATAAACTGGTTCAGCCCCTCCAGGTCCAAGTCACACACCTTATTGTGATTATTGCGAAGTACATTTGCCGATTTTGCGACAGCTTTTTTAAAAACAATCTGTGAGGGTTATTGCAATGTTGTGATGATTTACCATGTGAGAATTCACGGTTGGGACTGGCTGTTGCGTTACTCTGCTGCCTCGATGCTACTGTTTAGGATGACAGTGATTGGTTAGCACACCACTTTGGTCCAAACCAGAAACTATTTACACTCAATTTCCAGAGGACGGTGATCTTGATTCCTGACGTCTTTCTTTGTGCCACTATGTTGTCAAAATTTGAACAGCAACATGAAGATGATGTGTGTTGAGGAAGAGGAAGATGAGAAAGGGAGGGAGCAAAAATAGAATTCTGCAAAAATATGGTGGAGAAGCAACCATAGCAAGAGGATACGGAAGAAGAGGAAACCAGGACAGAGAAGAGCTGAAAAATTGAAGATAAAAGGAGGATAAGCAACAAACACAAGGTTAAAATAAACAGATGCAAGCGCATTTGCTGCAGCGTGAAGCCGAGCTCAGTGCGCAAACACCTTGTCTCTCTCCGTCTCCTACTGACAGCAGCTCCGTGAACACGCACCTTAAAATAAGTCTTAATTGACTGTGTGGACTTTTAATTACACTGTTTTGTTCCCTGCTGAAAGGTGAAGTGTGAGAAGAGACCTACATGTACCTGTACACACAAACAACGTGTGACTCCCGCTGTACGTGTAAAATTCAATGAATGTTTCTTACCAATGTCGTATTCCAAAAAAATCATTTCTGTAATTAATAAATAAATAAATATGTACTTGTTGGTTACTATCCAAGATTGGCCTCGTGCAAGAACTAAACACATTTATTCTTAGAGCAAATACACGTAATTTAAGAATATCTGTGAACAATTTAAGAACATTCACCACATTTCCCGTACTGCTGGAGTGCAATGTCACATTCCAGGTGGCAGGTGGGCAAGAGGGACTGTAGCCCTGGATGAGGGTGTTTAAGCAGAGAAGGTGCAGTAGAGTCGACCACTTAGTGGATGGGAATCAAAGCTTCCGAACGGATGCAGGCAGCCACTAGAAGCCAGATCTGAGGAGCGACATGCACTTTTTCACTGATCATAAACGAGCCATACTATGACATAACATCGGAAGGCAATGCACATGTTGGAGAAGCACATTGCAATCGCACATAGTTTCTTGCAGTTCCAAAATGTTTGATTTCGCTATAAATTTGCTTGATAAAAATAATCACCACTAAGCAAATAGGTTAGATCCTCCCATTGGATCATTGGTGCAGTGATAAATATCTCACGGCTGCTCATTCAGCCCCAACTGATCTAACCAGTACCTGACTAACCAATGTGCAACAGAAAACACAACCTTCACGCAACACACTGCAGGACTTTTGGTTCCTTTCCCCTGGAAGGACTCATGCAACCGAGTCAGAATGGTGCACAAATCTGTGTTTTCTGTTGGGAATTGCTGATGCATAAAAACACTAATTTAATTGAATAACCTAAATTTATAGTTATTGTTTCTTTTTTAACTTCTAAGTCATTGTAACTTATTTATGCTCAGACAAGAATATCTCTTAAATATCTCTTTTGATGATTTCTAGTGGTTGTAGACTAAGATATTTAGAGATGAAAACCTTTGAAGGAGGAGGTTTGGGATGGATGTTCGGGTCACCAAAGCAGACAACCTTCCCACAACTCCTGTTCGAATCTCGTTTCTGATGCTGTTATTGTAATGAAGAAAACGTGACATATTTCGATGGCCCACTGGCTCAGCGAGTTGTGACACATACTTAATGTTAAACAAGCATCTCTTTAAACCAAACCAAGTTTTTATTCATGCTAACCATGTTTATTTAGCTCCTAAACCAACCCAGCCAAACTGCTTTTGTTTGCAAACCTGCTCTGCCCAGGTAGATTTCTGCTGGCGAACGCAGGTTTCTTTGCCATGTATATGCATAACCAGGTGTCTAATCTGATTTCTCACACTGTGCATGTGCATAACAAAAGTCTGCAGATAGGAACACGCAGCTGAGTGAAAAGACGAATAAAAGGAGAAATTATTAACTGGGCAATGATGCTTTTTTTTTTAAAAAACAAAGTCTGTGTAAAGCCTGACAGAAAATCTAACAAAGATGCTAAATAAGACACTTTCCCTACGCAATTTTAAAAGGTCAGACAGTCCCTGTGGTGGATAAGCTGTGTGTGTCTGCTTTTTTCTTTTCACTCACTCACTCACTCACACACACACACACACACACACACACCAATAGGCAAAAACGCAATTTTGTCACACGGTTAAAATCTGTAAACCAGGTTTCCAAAATAAGGTTCAGGAGAAATCAGGTTGTGTGTGTCCGCAGATTTCCAGTGACCAGTGTCTCACGTGCATGTAACCACGGTTCTCCGATTACCTGAGAGAACAGGTTTCTCTGAGTAAACACTGTCCATGTTGGTGCCTGGCAGCAAACGGGCCCAACGTTCACATGCCAACAAGTCTTCCAACCCAAACGTCCATGTGTTCTTTGTCCTAACCCTCCTATACAACCCACAGAAAGATCTGGTCGAAGGATCACGCCCAGGGTAACAGACAGTCTGATCACATGGCAGCAAAAATGGAGGCTGGCATGGACTTTACTACATCTCTCTAGGATGCTTTTTTTGCTTGTGGTATGATAAACTTTTATTTATTATTTAAGACAGCTAACGGCCGACCATCAGCCGGCGTAGGGCCCACAGTGAACAACCACTGACTTAGTTTTTACGCTATGTTGAAGGCACAGACAAACCCCTACAGGTGCCCGCCTGCAAACATGGTGATACTGAGCGCATCAGTAAATCGCTCTCCGACAGTGTTTTTCTTTCCTGTATTTTCTATAATAGTGATTACAGCACAATCAAATGTTTTATGGTTATGTTTAGGCCTTTGTCACATGTTTAAGGTCACATGAGGATCTTCATAAACCAAAATTTTTGCGGTTTAATTGTAAATAAGTCTGAGTTTTTAGAGTTTTTCCCGTTCTTCTCGTGAAGTCAGCGTTTTAGGAATGGGGCACGAGCAGTTAACACGGTTGAAGTCAAAACAAAGTGAAATAAAATGAAGTTAGAGTACGATCCACACCTTTGTGGCGAGTGTGTGTATGTGTTTTTTTGTGTGTGTGTATGTGTTTCCCCTCAGGCCGACGCAGGTTGTAGAAATCTGTAATCCATTAACCGGTTTAGTTTCAGACCCAGCCCTCTTCTCACCACGTTTTTGGTGCACTGATGCTCGCAACCTGCCGCTCAACCACATCTGGTTGTTCAAAGGGCCCGATGTGTGCGTGCGTGCGTGCGTGTGTGTGTGTGTGTGTGTGTGCCTATGTGTGAAGGTATTTTCCCAGCAGCTGCCTGCAATCTCTGCAAAGTGCTTTGGTGTCTCTCTCGCACACTAACCCATACAAACACACATTATTAAAACCATTAGTCGACGTGAAAACAGCCTTTTATTCTGCCTTACAGCAGCATGTGCATGTGCGTGTGAGCGTCTGTGCGTTTCTGCTCTGACCAGAAGAAAGGAATGCACATGTTACCCTATAAAACTAAAAGGTTAATGAGAAGCAGACACGGCATAAACGTGTTTGTGCTGCACATTTGGAGCAAAGTAACTTGTTTTATTGGCGAGCTTAAAAAAGTAACACAAACCCACCTTTTGTCATTTCAAAGTGATTGTATCGCGTCTAAGAACTGTGACCCTCGTATTCTTTTTGGATGGTAATATATGTCTGCTGGTCCACCGTTGGGTCAACAATCACTGGATGGATTTGCATGAAATTACAACTGTGATCCCCAAACTTTTCCTCTGGCTCCATAATCAGGCCAAAATGTCAACTTTCCAAAATTTCAAGATTAAAAACCTGCTAAAGTCGCAACATTGCTGTTAATTTTGATTGCTATTTTGCATTTTCTTGTCTAATACTCAGTGGGATGCAGATTAATTGCTCATGCACTTCAGAGTAGTTCTAAATTATTAACTTTTATCAGTGTTTGAAGTGATATTATGGGAGGAGGAAGCAAGATTTCCATGTCCATGTCCATATGTCACAGTGGTTTTATTTATTGAACAAACTTTTACATATTTCCTCAAAGTTCCCTTTTCTAGTTTCTTTTTATGTATTTTTAACCTTTTTTCTCTATAAGCCATGCTTTTTTCTTTTTGTTACAGTTTTGCTTGCGTCATGTCTCTACCCCCTGTTTCCTGTCAGCTGCTCTAGAAAAATCTAAAAATAAGTAGCTTCTAATGAATTTCCTTTCAAAGGTGGTGATCAGCAGCACACACACACTAACAGAGCACAGAACAAGTGTGTAAGGTGACAATCTTTAGTTTTCTCGTCACTAAGTGAGATGTTCTGAGTCTGGTACCACAGGCTGGTGATAGCTGGTACCTGGTAGTACAGTTTCCACTACAGTATCTACACTGTAAACAGAGTAAGTGTGAGAAGCCTCTGCAGTTTTCTGCAGTCGCTGCTCAGTTGAGGATGTGACGTCTTTGATAGACAGAGTGAACTACAATGTCCTGTCCTTTGTCGTTATTGAATAAACCTATGAATATTTTCAGAGATAACAGGTTTCAAACGCCAAATGTTAAACTATTTTATTTATCAAACCCAGACTTTTCTTTTTTTCCTTTTCTTAAATTTTCATTTTTGAAAACAAAAAGTCATACACATCTCAAAACACAAACAAAATCAATACACTAAAGAATGAATACAGCATCAGTATACATTAAACAACATGTATGAACATATGAACTTTTGCATCTCGTTGAATGTTTCTCTCTTTTTCTGTTTTTAAGTTGAGTGAGTGTTGGCCGGCTGCAGAGCAGCTTCCAAATCCCTGTGTGATTGGGAGCTCGACTGGGTGAACGCAAAGTACCAACAGGTAGAAACACATTATATGAGTGTGGACAATCTTTGGAGATTGTCTTTAATTTATTTATATTATTTATTAGTGCACAAACCTACCTCTTGCTCTGCAGAACCTACACAATATCTGATTTTCTTTGGGGGGGGATCTACCCTGGAATTCACTTAGTGTTAGTTTTACAAGTGTCTTCATTAAATTCAAATGACTTTTCTATAAATGAGTTAGGTTTATTAATTTCTGTTTAGTTTTAGTTTCACTTCTGTTGAGCATAAAAATTTGACCGCAAACAGAGTTGGAGCAGGACTAATACGGCACAGTGGCAGTTCGATTCTATAACCCTGATTCCAAAGAAAGTAAAACAAGGTGTAAAACAGAAACAGAAACAGAACGCTATAATGTCATCAACCCACATTTTCTTGGCTAATTAGCTAATATTTTCCATGAAGTGGTAAAATTTGTCTTAAAAAAATAAAAAATAAGATTTGCAAATGATTATATTTATAGCAAGATTCTATTTGTGATTGTACAGTAGATACAATGCAGATGATTTTGATTTGAGTGGAGCCAGGAAGAGTCTTCTTGTCTCAACCTAAATGTTTAAGTTACAACATAGAAGAGCTACAGGAAATACCCTAATCATAAGTCATAGAAAATCTAAGTGTAAACGTTGAACTGGATGAAATTTAGCAGCAGTGATAATTAGAAAAACCTAAATGTAATTAATGAGAATGTGTTCATTGCATGAACTAGCGGTCAGAAAAAACGGATCAACAGGAGATTATACTGCAATCTGCTCAATGACAACACACACATATAGATACACACACACACACACACACACACACTCCCACACACATATTCTGATTAGATTTTGGAAGCTAAGCTTTCCAACAATAAGTGACCTTTTGTTTAAATATCAACACACAGAAGGTGTTCAGGCTCACGGCTGCCAAAAATCGGAGTCTAGTCAGTAAGATGTGTCATTATAAGAGAGATCAGCTAAAAATAAATATTTCCCCTGGTGGACCAACAGTGGATGGTGCGAACTGAACCGTACTACATTGTACTGATTACACAAGACAGCGGATTGAGGATTTATTACAGGCTGACACTTTTAAAAATATGAAAAGCCTAGAAAAGGAGAAAAGCACCTGTTTTTGGATTCATTGGGCTGAATTATCTGTTCTTATCAGTCCATATTTATGACCTAGAGGACCTTTTTCTGCCTGCCAGGAAGGACTGTGGGCCACTTTCATCTGCTACCATGTGACTGACCTTTGCTGCCGTGATTACTTTATTACATTTAGGCCACAAGATTAGGTTTAGGAACGAAAACAAATTGGTTATGGAAAATGTCATGGGTCAGGTTAAAAGGAAGGAACAACATTCACTAAAATTACACCTGGCTCTTGGTTTGAAACGGTGGGGTCACTTCAATGCCCCCCCACCTTTTTTTTTAATCTAACCTTTGACCCTAGGCAGATTTTCTTGCTTTAAAAGCTTAACTTTGATGAATGGGCTGTGTCGTCTGTACAACTTTCACTGAATCTTCAATACTCACATCTGATAAGTTGTCAGTCAGCAGCCTAAATTAGTTTGTTCATCTGTGCCATGGACCTCCACTGTTGTTCAGATTCAAGCCTAAATACGCTCGTTTAAAAATTCAAAAATCGCTGATCCCTATATTTGAACAAACTTTGCCCTACATGCTCCACATTGTCAATCCCTTGTACTGCGGCTGCACATTTGTTGTTTCTGACTCTTTGTGCTCATTGGCTGAGGAGAAATACTCTTTCTTGGATTAGATCTGTATATTTTATTGTAGAAATCTTGATAGAGAAAGAGAGGAAGCTTAGGTCAAAGCTAAAAGTTACACAATTCAAACCAGCAGGCACAAGCCGAGGTAAAACTGAGCCAATCTGCCAAAACAACACTTAAAGCAGGAGTATACATTGGTACGAAATAAATTGATATTAATGCTCGGCATAATTAAAAAGGAAAATGAGAGGAATAACATTAACTTAAGGCTTTAACATGACCCACCAATAAACGTGACTGAGAACACATGAGCACAGTCCACACGCCCGCAGGGAAACGTGGAACACGTCCTTGATGTCCACAGAAGGAAACGCCGGCTGGACAATGGCACTAACACTGTAGAGGTGACAAACAAACTGTCAGTGTTTCAGCGATCCTTAAATACTCTTTATTTCATCCCGTCTGTGTGTTTCTCTTGGTTAATTTAGTTCCCATTTGAATACAGACTGAACTTTTACTTCTTCTTAAGTTTAATGTGACACACAGCATGACTGTTGCTGCAGGTGACATAAGAGCTGAGTAGGTGGCAACTAACTAGTGATTCAAAAAGTTTTTTTTCTGTGGCCTCAAATTTACTGTACGGGTGCTAAATATAGTAAATCCCCCTACACAGAAATTCCAACCAGTTTTTGATTTCTAAAGGCGGAAATACGTTGCACAGTTTGCAGACATTGATGATCCTGATTCATTATTGACCCTTGTTCTGTGGATCAGAAACTCAAAGCTGATGCAGTGGAACCGCTCGCCCCTTTTCTGACTCTGAAGCTCTGTTCACAGATCCATCGTTGGGACAGGGAACATTGGTGTAGTGGTCAGTGATGGCGTTGCAACTGAGCACACGACCCACCCGGACCATGGAAAGGTTTTTTCCATACCAGTTTATATCTTAGTGTCACAAACTCAGTCAGCTGACTCTTTTTATTAACAGAATTGGAAAAATTCGGTTTGACATTGTGTGAAAAGTCCAGAGGAGGTTTAGGATTATTCTAGTTTATTCCCATTCATATGTGAGGGGAGCAAAGAGGTTAAAAAACCATCCAGGTAAGTGACCACAGAGAATCCAGAAAATGTAGGAGTTTTTTTGGACCATGTGTCACTGTGCAGCTGCCATACGGGTAAATGGGCACCACAGTTCACCACATGTCCAGTTCTCACAGTACATCCATGAGTGGACTAGATTCTCAGGTCAAAGGTCAGTAAGGTTGACCTCAGAGTTAAAGATTCCAGCAGTTTTACTTTGCTCCCTGTCTACTGATGTCAGCGAAATGAAGACGTTTGACCACAAACTGCGAGTGTGATCAGCCCCTTTAAAACTCTAGTGTGTGTATCGATTCACTGCTGCCCAAAGTTTTCTTCACAGGATGTAGTGAACATCATCAAAAATGTCCGGCTTTAAAACACCGAGCACACCCGTAGGGGAGCCCTGTGTGCCGCACGAGTGCTGAAGCAGTGGAGCCCACACGCTGCCACTGAACTGGTTTGTTCTTTTTATATAGCATCTGAGCACACCACAGCTCTGCACACACACCACAAAGAGCAGACCTCAGCGGCAGCCGTGGCAAGGCTGCATGTGGTGGCAGAATGAAACAACCTCTCTTCATCTATCTCCGAGTGTGTGTGTGTGTGTGCGTGCGTGTGTGTGTGTGTGTGTTATGGCGCTTTAGTATGATAGAAGCCAACAAAATCCCTGGTTTAGGCGGCTCCCCATCTTCCTCTCTCATCCCTCTCTCTCTCCGTTTTCTCTATTTTTACTTTTCCTGCCTTCTCTCGTCTTTTGCTGGAGGTCATTCTATCCCTCGCTCTCTCTCGCTCTCCCAGAATATCTCTCAACTTTCTCCCCTCTCTCTCTCTCTTTTCTGCTTGCTGACTTGGCACCTCTACCTTCCTTTTAAAACTCTCAAAACATGAACACACACATACATACACACGCATACCGCTCAACATTGCACTTAAGCACAATAGTTATATTCAAATGTGCTCCCACATGGCTGCTGTGAGTCGTCCACGTCCAGTCAGCAGAAGTTGGAGTTGAACACGGCAACCTACATTTGAAGTTAATAAATCAAAACAAGGTAAAAATAATCAGCTGTTGTTGTTGTTAAAGATATTTGGGGCTTTTTAAGGACGTAGTTTTATTAGAATGGCTTGAAGGATGAAAAATAATATCATGTTAAAAAACATATACATTTGGGGAAATTTATTGATGAAAGAGAACGAAACAACTTAGCGAAAACGGATGATGTTTATCATGAGTATGATGAAGGTGAGAATGACGCGATGGTGACGATGATTATTTTGAGCAATCACGAAGATGACTAAAACCACGATAACCTCACTTGATGGCATGACGATAACAACGTTTGCAACAGTTACAGTTAAAATTATGATAAAGCTGGTAACTATATTGATATAACGATGATGATGATGATGTGAATCTTACAATGTGAACCAGGGGCCCGTACTATGAAGTAAGTTCAGCTTATTCGGACTTAATTGGGCTTAACTGGCTTCACTGAGGCTACAATTTTCCATCCTGCACAACTGGTAGAACAAGGCGAGTTATCAGCCGGCTCAGTGAAGCCTGGGGTTTACTGTCAGGCTGCAAACATGTTCACGTGAAACAGACAAAGTTGTTAATTAGATGCGAATTGACATGATCATAATTGTACTTGATACGCTATGGGATTAAATGGTGATACCTGTGGAAATTTTTAATTAAAGTGAGAGCAGAAAGTGACGTTCATCACATAACTAAAACTGAATTTCTTTTTAAGCCAGTTTTTCCTTTATTACGTTGGGAAAAGACAACGGTGAATAGTCTGCTTATGTAGCAGTGTGATTATTTTTTTGAACAGAAGATCAGTTATTATCATAAAGTTTCGTTATTCTGAGTTGCAATGACAGAATACTTGTAAGATTTTGTCAGGAATAAATCATCATTATGCAGTTATTTATTTAACTCTCCTGAATTATCACATTATTGCCAACAATATTTGGTCCCTGTCAGAAACCTCTATGAGTGATGATCACATTTTTTCAGTGATTTGACTGGTCAGTGGTTGCAATTTTGACAAATTTTGATATGATAGTATGACGTTAACCAGCTCCGCTTCATGGTATTGGAAAACCTAAGTTAAGCCCAAAGAGAGCTGGATAAATCACTAATCTCACATCATGTGATGACGATAACATGAGTATAACAATACCGCAGGTTGGGACGTTGATGGAACTAACGATGATGAGAGGGTAACGACAAATGATAATAACAACAATAGTGACGGCAAACCTTAGATTAGGACACTGATTAAACCAATTACTAATGTTGATGGTTGACGGTGATGATGAATATTATCATATGATGATAATGAAGCTGCTGAGAATCATGATGATCAAGCTAGTGAAGAAAATCATGATGATAATGACGACACTCTTTTAATTAGGTTGCTGGTGTCTAGTCAGAGGATCTATACAATAACCACTACAACATAAAACTCATCACTGAAAGAGAATATAGATTAGAAACTATAGGAACATGTTTTGCATTTGGTTTACATACTTGCTGCAATTATTCCAGAAGCAGATCAAATATGATTGCCCACATCTGGAAGCCGCTATTTAAAGACACCCACTTCTTGTTCAAGGACCTCTTTAAACCATGTAACATTATAGAAAATAATAAATGTAAACAATAAATGTCTGCACCTACATTGTTTTAATTGCTTCCTGTTTGGTGATAGGAATATATAATGTATTTAATGAAAGATTAGTCTGCCACATTGCTAGCCGTGATGGTGGAAGGGATCAAAAACACAAATCCAATTTTGAGAAAAGTTGGGACATTGTGTAAAAGGTAAATAAAAAGACAATACAATGAGTTTTAAAATCTATTTTGATTTTTTAAAAAACTGTCAAACGCAACATATCAAATGTTAAAACTGAGAAAATTAATTGTGTTTTGTCAAATATATGCTAATTTTAAATCGATTGTAAAGCCTACTAAAGCTAATTTGTGATTCATTTAATTTGATCATTGTTTGGTGAATGTGCCCTTAATTTGCAAAAAAAAAACAAAAACTATATTTTGTAATTTGTTCTCATGTCAGTCATGGAAAGCAGATCTTAATTTGTAAGAGATTTCCCAATTACATAAAGCTTAACTAACAATGTCTGTAAAGCATGAAAAGCAAAACAGATAATCGGGCCAAAGATGTAAAAGAGATATCTCAGAATTATTCTATTGTGTATCAGCTTTTCCACCTTTGCCAAGTGCGCAGATTTTTTATGGCGATTTGCAGAGATTACTATAACTTTCTAGTGAAAGAATTTTACAAGCCAATTGAGCACGCAAATAAACACTAATGAACGGAGGATGGAACAACTTTTACTTTGTAAAGTCGAGGAAGTGGCCTGAATGTGACCCCAGCTGCCTCCTTCACACACACACACACACACACACACACACACACACACACACTCTCACTCCCTCAAACCCATACAGTACATACATACTGGAGACACCTGTGTAAACCACCGCTACCACCTGCTTGGTACCCACCTCCTTACCCCCAAAAAGAACACACAGGCCAGGGATAACACACACACACACACACACACACACTCACATTCACAGGCTTCCAGAAACAGCCACCCACACACACACACACACACACACACACTTCCACGCAGACCAAAGGATTTTGCAGGAGTGGAGATCTGACACCTGCTGAGTTTCAGCAAATGAATAGAAGCTCAGTTACTTTTCACATTGCAAACTGTTAATATTTGTCCCTTTCACCTTTGGGAGCCGGCGGGTCAGACGAGCCACTAAAGAATGTTTGGCTCATTGCAAATGCTGTGTTGATGGACGGACAGGTAGAATTCCGTTCAATTTCATTTCATCCAATCAATGAGCAGCAATCACACAGCAGTTTATAGAAATTGTGAGGGAACAGCTGCAGCCAACTGTGCTGCGGTTTCTGCTGCTGTTCTGGTGTTTCGATTTCCTTGCATTTTGTCTAAATTATTGTTCACTGGTTTGCTGTAATGTTAGTTAACATTAATACAGTGAGATTTACTCCGGGGATTCATTTAGTTCATAATCTCTGCAACGTCAAACACCACATTACTAGATGTAAGATGCTTTATACTGATGGTGCTGCAACAGGTTGAGCAACTAAATCCACTTTTGGACTAAAGATGTCTTTGGTGGGGCAGAAAACTGTTTTACTGAGCAGTTTGATTCCCCTGATGCTGCAGCTCAACTTATTTATCTTGTCTATTCATGGTTCTTTGAGATTATCTTTTACTTATAAAAATATAAAACTTATCATCATATTCTTCATTTTCAAAGGATACTTTTGCTTATAGCTTTAGTCTCACCATAAATAAAATATTGATCAATTAATATTTTCATCATAGATTTTGTTACTAAACTGGTGTAAATGCATGGTAACTACTTGTCTACCTACAGTCTTTTGTTTGCTTCAATATTTGACAATGAAGCAATATTGAAGCAATGACATGGTTTATAAAGTCAAAAAAAACCCATGGGAGGTGATACAAGACACAGGAGACGGGGGTTTAATTTTAGCGCAAGACATTATGCACTTTAATGATGATTGTAACACAAAATGGCGCACGTGTTTCGTATAGGATGAAGTAAGTTTGCCCTGTTGACACTGTTTGAATTATTTAGTTTTCATGTAATTTATCTTTTAACGTAACCTTACACTGAAGTTACTTTCTCTAACACTAATGCACCATTTTTTGTGTTTATAAAGTTGTTGCTGCAGTATGAAATATTGACGCTCCTGGCGTGTACTATACTGATACCAAAGTGTACCTGCAGCAATAACCTGAAGTCAGTATCAAGCACCGTTGTTCCCATGGTGCAAACAGTGTCACTCCAATGATAATGTCAAAGGATACCTGTGGTGTAAATATGATATGTCAAAGGACGTAAAAAGCCTTTGTAGGTCACATTATGTTATGCTGGAGTGTGAGAATCTGCTTTCATTGCTTTAATTCATAAGTGTATTTTAGTAACATAAGTTTAATAATGATTAGTTCAAGTTAGATCAAATCTCTGCCTGTGCAAATTGTTTTGCACAGTTACAAAGGTGACTCATTTCAAAGTGATGCTTTAGAAACGGACGCAACTCAGCAAATTAGTTTTAAAGAACTGACATGGAGACACGTAGCAGAATAATAACTTTTTTCAACATGCCTTAATAAATAAATAAATGTATTTATTTAGTAAATAATTTGATTAGCTTAATATCCAAAGTCAAACACGTGGCCTCACTACAGGTTTGTTCAATGTTCCCACAATTCAATGCAAAAATACCCTTAAGCCCAATTTTTATCTTCTGTGCAAAACAGTATTTAAATAAGCCCTTTCACCAAGGAGAAATATCAGCAATGCACTGCACTGGACTGTATTTGAACATAATAACCTATATGCTATTGACATTTCAAAATATATTAATAGCAGTTTACAAAAGTGCAAGTGTATTGCAATAATTTTACTTTCAGTTTGCGCACGTGGCATTACTCAGATCACAAGGATAAAAACTAAACCATGCTGGAGAAGTTCTAATTAGTTACTGTGAGTTACATGTGAGGCAGCAGAATCCTGTGTGGGGTCGCGCTAAGATTAAGATAAGAATATTAGATAATCACTGAAAATGGTGGAAAAGCAAACAGCACATTGTCCAGGAACATATGATTTCACTAGGTGTGTTTAAAACATGCCATTTGCATTAACTGTCTGCATATTCTCATTATGTTAATAGAAAACTTCATCTAACTGCAATTGTGTTCCCTAGAAAACATATTTGCATTTGCAGTTTGGTTGCATGGTAACATCACTTTGATGAGGTTTATTGTAATGGCAGTTAGAGTTTATTTGTCAGTGTGTGTCGTTAGTGGCCAAAGTTTCCTGGTTGCGAGACAACGTGTAATAGGTTTCAAAACCGAAATAGAAGTTTAAATTTCAAATTCAAAAATAACAATTCTGCAGGGAAAAAGTGACAGCGGCTTCTTCCTCGCTGTTGGATGGTTGGAGTGATTCTAGACAGAGGGGGCTCGATGAGTTCAGCTGGAGGAGGAGGAGGAGGAGGAGGAGGATGGAGGAATGTTCCCGAATGCTGATACTGGGGACAGATTACACACACGCACGCCCCACATAGATATACAAAACAAACCTTGGCCAACACTCATCCACTCTTTTGCTTTTCCTCCCCCTCTCTCTCTCACTCTCTTGCACACTTAAATGCTTGCACACACACACACACACACACACACACACACACACACACACACACACACACACACACACACACACACACACACACACTCAGTGATCTGGGTGGAATCAAAGGGTATTAGCTGTGCGGTGTTCAGTTCCCCCGGTCCTTTCCCAGCATTCTTCACAGCTGTACGATTACACAGGTGTTTGGCAAAAACACACTGTTAGAGACCGCAGAGGGGCTGAGTATGTGTGTGTGTGTCTGTGTGTGTGTCTGTGTGCGTGTTTGTGGTTGTATGTGTGTGTATGTGCTACAAGAAAAAATGAATATTCATAAATGGTTGCGTGCATTTATGCTTGCATGGCTTCTCTGCAGAAGTGTGAGCGTCAGTGTGCGTGTGTTTATACAGTACCATTAATTCCTCCCAGTGACACAATCGTACGGTATTTTGACCATCATCATCATAATCATAATCACTTTTTATACTCGGTCCTTTTATGTTTTTCTTCCATTCTCTCAGTCACCATTATTGTCGTTTTTGCTCTGTCTGTCAAATACAGTGAATCCTCAACAAGTTGCTGAAATCTACGACATGCAGACACATGCCCTCAACAGGGAAAAGTCTTTAAAAAAGTATTTAGACTATTTGGGACATAGGGCTCTATGTTAATGTTCATATACTTGGAGCCCAATGCTAGTACTAGCACATTGGTAAATTTAAGAGGCATTTACTGATGGTTGAGCAACAGCTCGATCAGCTAAATCCACTTATGAACCAGAGATGCTTTGGGCGATGGAGAACACAAGCATTATTATATTATTCACAGAGGCTGACAGCCGTGTCATCAGTTGTAGCATTTGATCATAAACCAAACTGAAATGCATTTCTGGTCTCCCGGGTTTTAAGAGTGTAAATACCACCAAAGTGGGAATACCACCAAAGTGGGAATACCACCAAAGTGGGAATACCACCAAAGTGTTTACACTTTATTCAGAGGGCACCATGGACATCTAAAACCTCACAAATATCATTTCAGTTGTCCTATTTTACATTGACGTCAGGTAGTAAACAGTGCGTTGCATTCTGGGATGGACAGAGGTGCCAACTAAAGTTATTAGCAGCTGGCAAAAACATGTAAGTGAATGGATGAGTTTTTATCCGTAACTTAATGGAAGCACACACGTCATTTTTAGCAAATATAAACTACTTCAGGGTTTAAAGTGTGTGTTGTGCCGTTGTATCTACCATAACAATACGGCTTTGAACTGTATACCGAATAAAATTATCACTTTAGCAACATACAAGACACACAGCTTAACAGGTCTACCTAATATGTTATGCAGCATTGCAGTAACGTTCCCTTCAAATCTTTTATTTCAAACAAAGCGCAGTCATATGTTGTCACTAAACAAACGTGTAATGTTAACTATCATTAAACAGTTGAAAGCTTTTTAAAACATTTCATTTCACATTTAGTCATTTGGCAGACGCTTCTATCCAAAGCGACTTACGAATGAGGTACCAAGTCACTATCCACATACAGCTAGACACTGTCATCCGTAGATGCCCCCCCATGGTGCAAGCATGACTAAAGACGTTCGGGTTCCTCATTATTAGCCAACTCATTAGTACAATGTAGCCGACTATTCAAGTAGAAGCTATTAAAAGAGGAATTGTCTCGCACAAAAATGTGTGCGACAACACAAGAAGGGAGATAACGCCAGAATGTTGGTAATGCTTAATATAAAGACTAGAGAAAATCTGTTTATCCACACACCATAGCTTCCCTCAATGATGACAAGTGAGTGGAATTGCATATTTAGTAGCATAATTTTGGAGTTCCACAATTCACAAAAAAATGCGTCGTGTTTAAAGAGGCTACTGTAACCCTGGGTTACAGGTGAAGATCGCTGCTCGTGGCCACATGCCATCGTTAAGCTAGAGCCTAGCAGATGATTTGCATAGATTACTTTAAATAAAATGTATTAAAGCTGCAGGTTTTTATAGTACTGCATTGCATTCATCAAAGAAAAAAAGACTAAAGAGACTTTATATCGTAATTATGAGATCTGGATCTCGTATTGTGACTTGGGGATCTCATAAACATAAATATGTTTCAAAACCTGCCTTAGAATAACCAGGTTTTAAGATGTCTTCAGTATCTTTCAATATCTCAACACCTGGCTAGGTCTCCGTGCGACCTGATTGGATGGGATGTGACCAGTGCTGTGATGGGTTTGTAAGTTCGGGGTGATGGGACACGTAGTTACAAATTGTGCATGTGTGAAACAGTAGAAGAAATGCATATTTACATTAAAATCAACATGTGCTAAAGTTAGCTCTGACATGAGCACCACATGCTGCGTGTAGGACTGCTCAGAGCGTAATATGACGAAACGGGTTCGTAATTACATGTCTGAAACATCTGCAGCTAGAATATTAAATGTTTGACATCCTGGGAATCTATTAGGTTGGTTTAAAACATAAGTGGTCGGACGTGTTATGAAGCTTAAATCTGTAACAGACTGTAGTCAACATCATTGTTTTACATATGGTACATTTACTGAATTACTTGTCATGTGTTTTCCGCACTTTCAGTTCAGAGGTTCAGAAACAAAATTTTGACGAAAAAAAAGAAAAGAAACTGAGATTAGTGTTGAATTATAGTTGGAAACTGTCAAAGGACGGCAGGAGTCAACCAGAAAATCAGCTTTTCAGTTCAGTTCACCTCATTCATTTGAAATTTCCTGGCCTAAAACTTCCCATAATGCACTTCAGCACGAGTCCGCCACCCACTTTGACCTCAATAATAAACACATTTATTCACAGATTTATTACGCTTCCGCCAGTTTCAACCCAAAAAACTTGTAAGAGTAGAATTCAGTGCTGAGCCACTCTTTTGGATTGCATTAAATTGCGCAGGTGGTCATAATGTTACGCCTGATCTAAATTAAACTAAACACTTTTGAGTAACATCTACTGAAGTTGTTTAAGCGAGTAGCGTAAACCAGTGTGATATGATTTTACTGAATATTATTCCCCATATAACGAAGTCAACATTTTTGTATCATCTAGTAAACTTGCTTAGTTATTTACTATTTGCATTTACAGGACATATACTTGGGTCGTTTGCGATGGGGCAGCTGCTGTACAGCTGGCCTGCACTCACCAGGAGCAACTAATGTGGGATTCAGTGTCTCGCTCAAGGACACTTCCACATGTGCCAGGTGGAGTTGAGAGTCGAACCAACAACCCTACGCTCTACCTCATGAGCCACAGTCACTCAAATTGCCATGCATCAAAATGGCAGCTGACATTTTTCACAGATGCTCTGGTGCTAAACAAGTCTTAATCACAACTTTGTCACACAACATCATCACATGACCCTAGATCGTGTTTTCCTCACTTACACATCCATGTATTTTACAGGAGAGTTTTTTTCATATGTTATATTAGGCATTTAAACCTATGTTTCTCAGTTTCTGTTATATTTTCTATAACACTGAGTTATCCCTCCCCCCCCCCCATGGCATATTGTCCATCAATCATGACTTTTGCACCTCAGTTTTGACCCTCACGTAATAGATATATTGTGTTTGTGTTAGACTATAACTGTGTGTTCCTGTTCTGTTTCAAGGTTAAAATACTCAGACAAAACCAGGATGTTTTTTGTATGATATGTAACTCTTCCCCGAGTTTTCCTGCTGATAATGAAAGAGAAATGGATAACACGCCAGCTCTTTGCAGCCACTTCATGTCTTGTAACTGAGCTTGACTTTAAAATAACAAATAGGAACAGTCAGTCTCCCGCTCATGGAGGCATCTGATCTCTTAGGCCCTTGAGCTTGTGCCCAGTTGGGCGGTTCACTAATGCATTTATAAGCAACACCTCACACATTACAATTAATCATTTGATTAATTTAATGCAACTTGCAACAGACTGATGATTACCGTTGGTTTTCATCCTTCCAGACCGTCTTTCAGTCTCTGTAGCATCAACTGGTTCCATAACACGATGGCTTCTGTGTTTGACAGGATTGTATTGGCTTCTTCTTATGCAGGAGAATTTTATTAACTAATAATGCAGGACGTGCACATATGTGAGTAAATTCCTAGTAATTTTTTTCTTTTTCATTACTCATAAGCCAGAAGCAGCTGTCAGGAACTCTACTGTAGGTGTCTAGGGGGGTTGGGGTCAGGCGGGAGTTTCCTGCTTTCCATGCTGGGTCATCACTCTTAAAGTTGTAAAGCCTTGTATGATGTGTTGCTCAAGCTAATATAATGTGTTTCCTGTTTACCTTATGTCCAACAAGCTTGTCCAATCAACACACTTAACACTGAAAATTAACCTCAGATCAGGGACTTTGCACCCACACGTCTGTCTTACTTCAAAAGCAGGTTTGTGCCGTCTCTCTCTGCTTCTCTTTGTATGAGCTTTACGTGGCTTTTGGTTTGTTTGAGAGTGCAGGGCCGCGGAGGGGCCAACAGGCAGGAGCACTTTATGTGGCAACAAATAAGCCTTTATGTGGCGCCTGCACCTGCGTGTTTTCGCTGGCCTTTTTGTGAGAGAAACCTGCACATGCAGGGTGTAATTTGCAGAAATAGGCCAGTCGTTTTGTACCTGCAGGCAGTGGGCTGCAGAAAAAAAAAAAAAAAAAGAAAAGAAGAAGAAGAAGAAGAAGTATTGCAAAGTATTTCCAGGGAGGAGTGTTTTGGTGCTGTAGTGGTGAGCATGCAGGTCAACTATTGCACTTGTAATGAACTTTCTAGGTTCATTACTAATAATTAAAAAGCTGTCACAGAAATACTTAAGGGAAATGCATAAATCAAAATCACGCAAATGCTTAAAAAACTAAATTCACAGATAGGAAATTAACAGAAATGTGTGTTTAAGTTAAGACATCACTAAAAAAGGGTTTAAAATACACATTTAAAAGTTGGATTTGGTCTAGATTCAAACGCCACTAGGGTTCCAAACTCCTGCAGACAAAAAATCACCTTTTCCTTCCGCAATTAGCCTTATTAACCCGATCCAAATCAGCCCAGCCAATCACCGCGCCGATCAGCATATCAATCAAACTAGCAAAGCAATTTTTCTTTCGAATTTATTTATTTTTCTTTGGGATTTCGTGCTCTCTCCTGGAGCAGCGGCAGCAGCAGCGGCGGCGGCGGCGGCAGCAGCAGCAGCAGCTCGGCGGCGTTGGATGAGAACGTAAGCTAGGTGGCCGCACCGACACATTTATCGCGCCGACGCCGAGCCAGACGCACATGGGATCCGTCCTGCCCGGCCGGGGATCTTCAGCACACGCAGCCGAGCGCAGGGCACCGTCAGGCCGGTCAGGAGCAGCGCCTCACCCCGCCCGGTCCGGACTCTCCGCCTGACACGCACGCACGCACGCGGGCGCGCGCGCAGGCACCAGTCGTTTGTGAGGCGATCTTCCCGCTCCCGGGGAGGCTCGCGCGGACACAGCGCGCGCGCGCGAGTGTGTGTGTGTGTGTGTGTGCGTGTGTGTCTGTGTGTGTGTGTGTGTGCACTGACAGCCAAGCCGCGGCGGACTAGCTGCGTCTTCACGCGGAGACCTCGGACTTCTTTGGCTGGAGGAAAACACACCAAAACACACGCGGAAAGACTCCCGTCCCGTCGACCCCCCCTTTCTGTTATTTCCTGTCATTTTTTTTTCTTGCGATTTATTTCCTGCTGCCAAAAAGCAGGAACCCGGGACCGAGCCCCTGCTCCGAGGATGAAAGAAAACTAGATTTGCGATCGAGGCTTTGAGCTTGTTTTACTGGATTTATTTCGCTGTGGAGGAAAAGCGATCCAGGAGCGGAGCGGTGCGCAAAAAAAAGCCGAGGTCTTCCTCCTGTCTTCTGCCCTCTCCCACCTTCTATCTGTCCATCTGTCAATCTGTCTGTCCCCTTCCATCTATCTATCTCTCCATTTTTTTTTATTCCCATGTTTTTAGGTCCGTGCGATTTTGCAAAAATGCATCATCAACAGCGGATGGCAGCTTTGGGAACAGACAAGGAACTGAGCGACTTACTGGATTTCAGCGCGGTAAGCGAACGCATCGTCTTCTCGTTGTTAATATGATTAGAAAGACTAGAATTATGATGGAAAATACAGGAGCCTGTTTACAGTATGTTGTATGCACGACAGTAAAGCTGCACATTTTAGCTTTTAACTATATGCACAAAAGTTGTGTGTTTTTTCGTAGAGTAACTTACAGAAAAGTCAGTGCATATTGTTGATTTTGTAATTTCATTTTTTGTTTGTGTGTGTGTGCGTGTGCAGAGAATTGTGATGCTGCATTAGTAATTTTGTTGTCTTATAGATGCGAAACAGCGATTTGAAAATGTTCCCAACATCCATGGTAGTATATCTCATTTTAAGTCCTTCTTTCCTTTGTATGTAGCCTGATGAATTTTATTTTTTATTTTACCCATGATAGGATTTAGAAAATGTTTTGCTTTGCGATTTTGTCTGTGTGAGTTTGAAGGCTGCACCGTGTTGTACTACACGGAATATTTCAGATGCAAAAGGCTCGATGTTGAATCATCAACCTGCATGACAGACAGACAGACAGACAGGCAGCCGAAATATGAGGCATGTGTCACACTTTCTCTTCGCACTCGAAAATGTTCCTGCAGCCTGCAGCAGGCTGTTAAATGCCCTCAAACCCGCCACTCCGTTTCAAAGTTTTGAGTTATTTAATTAATATTTTTTTACTTATGATAAAAGAATAGTGAACTTGACAGACAGGAAATAGGGTCCCCCGCCCCCCCCGTCGCTCTCGGCCATGTTTTCTCTGTCCCTCTCCTCCTCTGGGAGCAACTTTGCTCTGAAGAGGAGGAGAATAAAAAAAAAAAAGAAAAGAAAAGAAACACCCCTACACGAAGAGAGAGAGAGAGAGAGAGAAAACAGATTTACATTAATTCTATCTTTAAAAGTAAAGAGAGAGAGAGAGAAAATATTATGACCAATGATTCTGCATAATTTAAATATACCACAAATAGGCACTTAATTAGCATTTGACAATAAAAGTGACTATTTAGAGCGATCACAAAAAGCACTATCATAATAAAACATGTTAACATACGTGGCAGATGAAGGAGGCTAGTGATGATGCACAGGATGCAGAACAGGAGACGAATTACCAGCAAAGTAGCTTGCAGTCCCTATAGGAATGTTAATGAAATATAGAAATATCAGAAGATCCCAGCTGAGGCCTGCACACTCACTGTGAAAGACTGTGAAGGAGTACGGATATAATATAAAGACAGCAAAGGAAATCAAAACACCATCATAACCTCGTCATTGAATTTCAACACACACAATACACTTCTATAGCAGGATTCATTGTGATTGATCAGTATTTTTGTAACGTAATGCCAACACCATAGGTCGTAGCCTATATGCAATAACTCATTGTTTGCCCTGAACACAGTATGTATCTATATCAATTATATAGAAACAAAAACAGAGCTATGCAAGTCACTGTAATGATATAATGTTTAAATAGATTCAAATAGCATCATTTTAAGCAACGCTTGGTACAAAGCCACTAAATTAATTTGTTAGTGAAAATTTTCAGACACCTGCCTGTCACTGTTAGAACGTTATATGTAAGCTGGATTATTAAGTCCTGCTGTATTAGAAAAAGGCCTAAAATAAGATCATTACATTTATTACTGGAAATCTGTCACACACACAGGACCTCAACAGGAATATTCTAATAACACAAATCTACAGTACATTGCATGTAGTAACAGATACAGGGAGAAATATGTATATAGCATAAAAATGAAAGGTTTATAGTAATTTTACTGATAAAACATACCTCATTTAATCAATGCCCATATTAAAATCACAGGGTTATAATTTTAGACAAGATTACAAGAATGTTGGACAAGAACTATTCAAACAAAGGAGGGCAACAGCAGCTAAAATGTCTCGTCTCATCACAAATGCAGGCCGAACATTAATTAATGCCATCGTCTGTCTGAACACGCCCACAGAGTGACACCAGCAACTCAAACCGGTTGGCCTGGGACATCAATAGACCAGCTAATAATCAAGAATTAAATCTTTTTATCTGCCAAACACGTATTGTTTTTCCTATTTGTCGCAGCTGTGAGGGTAGAGTGAATACGGAAGCAGCCTCCGTATCCAGCACGCACTCTTACAGGCCTCTACAAGATCGATGACAGATCAAGTATTTATTGTGTTTAGTGAGGGTTTAATTGACTCGGATTATGGTTAATTCAAAAGAAAAGAAAAGAAAAGAAAAGAAAAGAAAAATCCTGAGAAGCTTTTAGCATCTGAAAGTGTGACGCTCTTGAGACTGTGCCATCAAACGTGCCGACACACAGGCCTGCTATTTATCCAGGGGGGTTATCTGTCGGGGTCAGATGTCTCACTTTGATACTGTGAACTGTTTTTTTTTTCTTTATGGTAGCTCATATAGTAGCCAAGCAGGCATCAGCGTTCAGCTTCAGTTTTTACTTTAATGTGGCCTCGATTTTCATGTAGATGTGTAGAGCAGATGGTAACTAGTTCTGATGATTATCTCATGCAGTTGAAAAAAAATGTAATGGCACTGTCTGCAATTTTCTGGTTTTCTGCATCAGTTGGTCATGAAATGTGATCTGATCTGCACCAAAGTCACAAATATCAACAAACACAATATTTCTAAGCTGACAAAACACAAACAGTCCCAATATTCTAAGTCTTTATTGATCAAACCCATCAAACATTTAAAATGATGGAGTAATGGCAACAGTGTTGGCGACAAAACATCGAGCAAGCACTTCCTGTAGCTTCCTGCACAACGTCCAGGAGGATTTTCAGACCGTTCTTCCTCAGAGAACTGCTTCAGCTCAGCCACAGTCCCAGACTGTCTGATGTTAACTCTCTGGAGGTCATTTCACAGCATCTCTATTGAGTTAAGATCTGATTGGCCCACTCAAAAAAAGGCAGATGTTGTGTCTCCAAAGCGATTCTCGAGTAGATTAACTTGGATCTTCAGCGTCATTGTCCTGCTGCGTCGCCCGGCTTCCTGTGTGTTTCAGCTCGCAGACAGCCAGCTTCACATTATACCTTGATAAATTTGGAAGTCAGCTTTCCCTCCACAGTAGCAAGTTGTCCAGGTCCAGAGGCAGCAGAGCAGTCTCAAGTCATGACGCTCCCTCCGTGCTACTTCACTATTGAATGATGTTTGCACAGTGCACATCATACAGTGCTCTTTTTTAGTTTCGTTTCAACTGTCCACAACATAATTTTCAACATAAGTGTTGTGGAATGTAAAAGTGTTTTCTTGGGAATGGCAGACGGGCTGCAGCGTTGTTTTGAAGAGCAGTTGCTTCCTCTGTGGTGTCCTGCCATGGACACTATGTTGTGCATGGTTGACTCATTTAATGAGAACTTAACCAACTCTATTAAATCATTCCAGCCTTTAGCTGTTACTCTAGGGTTCTTTTTTACCTCAACTTGGCTGGGAACCCACTTCTATAGAGAGAGAGACCATCGTACCAAATGGTCTCGATTTCTAGACAATGTGGACAACTATCAACTGATCAAGGGAGTACGTAGGGTTGACGCTGCACAGTTTTAACTGTTGTGGAAGTCAGGCGCCATCTTGTAGGCTGTGATTTGACTTTTGTCATGATTCCGAGAAGCCTCACCACAGTAGGTCAGTACTGGCACTGATTAGTAGAGGAATGACACTTTGTCTTTGCAAGTACAACTGTACTCTGGCAGTCTCCTTTCCCCAGGTATGGCGAATTTGTTTTTAGCCAAATAAAGGATCTGCTGCTAACCCATTCTAACCATCAGGTGAACAGACCACATGGATTTCAAGATGGCACTTGCTTCCTCCTAAAATTAACATGACATGATGTAACGTCACATTGTCTACATTTAAAGTCCCTTAGATGAGTGTATAACCCTTTCCAGCAACAGATCTTCTGAGATCTCTTTCTCATGGGACATCGTCCACATCAACCGATGCTTCCTGTGAATATACGGACAGTGTCAGGTCAAGGAAGTTCTAAACTGTGGAAACCTAAGTTCTCCAGGTTTGCTAACACCTGACTCCAGTGGATGTTTAGCATCATCAGAACCCTAGGGTTGCCATTTTTTACCTATTTTACTTTTAGTTTGAATGGGTGTAGTCAATAAAAAAGAGGAAGGCCATGACTGTTTTATAAGCTTAGAAATATTGCCCTTGTTGATATTTGTGACTTTAGTAAAGATCAAATTTCATGACCAATATATGCAGAAAAACCAAAGAATTGGAAATAGTGCCATTACATTTTTCTTGAGACTATGTTTAAGTATAATATGAAGTAAAAATGAAGTGCTTCATTCCAAAATGAGCCATGCAACATTTGACATTGGGGACACTTTGAAATGACAACTTTGAGCAGGCGATATGATTGTTTGGATCCTGTTTTATATCTCATAGATGTTGATTAAGGAATTTGTTTCTGCTCTCCAAAACCCACAGCACTTGAGAAAATTTACTATATATATGTGATCACTGCGGCTGGGTATCAAGTCCAAACCTACTATTCCAGAAGAAGTAATCAACCTCCCTTTGTTTAGACGCTAATATCTCTGTACTGCTGGTAATGCTGCACAATGAGCCTGGGTCAAAGAAGCCTTTGGCAGCACCTGTTTACAACATCAAAGTTTTGGACAATATAATATGCAAATGTATAAAATGCATACTGTAGCATTAATATTTGAACAGTTAATGCAGTGTTGTCTGAAATCTGTTGAGTTTCCCTCATGTGGACCACAGAAGATACAGGGCAGAATATAAAGTTTAGTGCATTTCAGCAAAAGCATTAAAAAGTCAAAAGTTTATCTAAAACTTTTCAACATCTATCCTACATCTTTATTGAATTACAGAACAGAGTCATGCGTCCCCACCAGTGGACAAAAACAATGCACTCCCCAAGCTTGGGTCTTATTGTTCTTGGTTTGTATTTGAACAAGGCTGATTTCTCTTGGGATGTAAATCTAAATTTGCCTTCCATAACTTGCCAAATAACTAGCCAAAGTTTGAGACTTCCACCTCTGGAGGCATCAAATCCTCAATAAGATTAATCAGTTTGTTTAGTCATTCTTTCATCAAAATGTAACATATAAAAAAAAATTTATAAACCTTTATAAACTATTTACATCAGACAAAGCTAATTGTATAAAGACAACAGAAACATTTGACATGTTTTGTTAAACTGAAAACTAATACTGCATTTAAAAAGTGAGGAGGAGAAAAAATAGGTACTTTAATAATATAATTAGTAATGCAAATAATTGAAAGATACCCAGCCATAGTCAATTTGAATTTTCTTTTTCTTTTTGAATAGCAGAAAATTGTTCCTACGTCATAAAAATAAAAAACGTTGAGCGACCAGCAAGATAATACTGTGACGAGAATCCGCCAATGAGTTTTTCTCTTCTTCTTTACACCAAATATTGTGGTGGACTTTTGGAATGAAGCTTTTCATGGGTAGCTGCAGCGATGTAGAGATGTGTCTTGCTGTCTGCAATGTCAGTGCTCTCCGAGGTAATGTGCACTCTGTTTGTCTTGTAGATGTTTTCCCCTCCTGTTAGCAGTGGAAAGAACGGGCCGACCTCCCTGGGGAGCGGACATTTCTCCGGCTCAAGTACGTCAGCCTATCCTACCCCCCCCACACACACACACACTCTGCTTTCTTCACTTTCCCTTCAACCCTCCCTCCTCCTCTTTTTCCTCTTACACCTGCTCGCTGCTGCTTTGCTTGCTGTTTGAATTTTTTGTGTGGGTAACCATGTTCTGTTCATGCAGATGCAGTTTTTTTAGTTTTTATGCTATTTTGCAAACCCCTTGATTTTGAGGACACTTGAAAAATAGCTTATTATGTTTACTTATATTCTTTGAATGCTCTGATTTGTCTTGTTGAGCTGTTTGGTACTTTCTGTACTCAAATGTGTCATACATCATACCTTGCCTAAATGATGATCCAGCGCAACCTAGTTATCCTACTATGAATATACGTTAGTCCCTGAATCTCCTAGCAATTCTTTAGCGTGTTTGTGGCACTCTGTCCGTATCCCCTGGATTCCTGCTGAATACATAAATCATAAATATAAAAAACACTTTTATTTCTGGAAACAGTCGGGCATTTAAATTTTTTGCAAATGTTGGAAATGGTGCACTGGATGGGGGACGTTATTCACTGGTGGATTTAAACAGACTAGGTGCTTAAATGTGACCGAAGAGGATGCATAGCCTGTATATGTCAAGCAACAGCTGTATACATGCTGTGGCATAATACAGTTTTGAGCTCAGTGTATTAATCATATTTCTTTATTTTTGGGGCAAAGCATTTGTTTTCCAGCTGCTCCTGAAGGAGACTTCCTGTTTTTCTGAATTGCTGCTCTCATTCTTTCCTGTGTGTGTGTGTGTGTGTGTGTGTGTTGTGGGGATCTGTTCACTGTGGTGTTGTTGAACAGGCGCACTTTGGTTTCATGAGGAATAGAACGTGGTGGCATTGGCTTTGTAATGTTATGGATGTGAAGTCAGTAAACTGCACGCTCAGTGAATCAGTTACTTAAAGCCATATTCTCCGTTTCCTGAAAGGGCAAATTCATAGATCTTCAGCTTGCATTCTATGGTTCTAGTTTTGGGAGAATATGAACCCCAGTGGTATTACATTTCCCTCTGCTTTCCCTATGTTGAAAAATCTGCATCATGGAGGAGCTGAAAACTCTTCCGCACCAGGAGTCTACATGAGATCATTTGAATCTAAAAACTCCTCCAGATGTTGTCTTCTGCTCACTTGCAAGAGATTGTGCTCTTGCTCGACCAGATGACATCATCAGGACGATGTTTTTAAGTTAGACATGGAGAAATATGGTGCAGGGAGTGAGATTTAGAGGGATGTACACTATCAGAAGGATGTGGAATCCAAGTGTTGGTAATTGTGTTTCTTTAGCTTAGAATGTCCCTTGTCAGATATTTCTACCATGGCCCGGAACGGTCATACCAAACACTGGTTCCTAGAGACGTTCTAATGCTGCTGCTTCCTCCTGGCTATGTGTTGAAGTGTCCTTGAGCAAGACACTGAACCCTAAGTTTCTCCTGGGGGGGGGTCAGGAGAGCAAACACCGTCAGTGTGTTAGTGTGTGTGAATGGATGAAGCAGGATCGTAAACCTACCATTTACCTAACTGCTAGATGTCCTGAAATCTTACAGACTGCACCTTTTAAATCATTCTTCTGTTTATAGAATGTTGGACCGGTCACCTGCATGAATAGGATTTGTGGTTAACAGTGAGCTGATGGTGAGTCAGCCGATGAGTGAGCCAATCACTGAGAAGCATGAATGAATCAGCTGATGGCAGTACTATAAGCCAAACTTCAGCACTTTTCCTGAACTAACATCATTCTTTATGTCTCTTAATAAGCAGTTACAGCCATTTTCACACAAACACTACGGTCAGCCTCATTTTTCACTTTTGTGTCACTGCAATAAAGAAGAAAATATTGTTCATTTAATGTCTTTAGTTACTTTGGAAAACTTAACCTCTACTACATGTGCTGGTTTTTATTTTACACCTTTTAAAATTGACTTGCACAATAATATTATCAACAAAAAATTAGATTCAATGGTACATTAATTTGAAGTGCCACTCCTACATGTAGGTAAGTGCTTCCACATTTACTTAAGTATGGACTTTGTGTACGTCTGCCTCCTCTGGTTATCATCTATCATACTGAAACAATCAGCTGATCAGTCCAATCACTGATTTAGATGTTTGAACGTTGTCTTATCCCGTGTTCATAAACACAGTTCATCCATGTCTGCGTTTGTCTTTTAGAGCTCTCATTGCCATCTATACCGACGTGCACATGTTAGTGTGGTGTTGTTGGCAGTCACTGAACAGCTTCTGGTGCATTGCCTGGATCGGAGCAGCATCCATCCATCCTCATGTGCAGCCATGAAAACTAAAACAGACAACAGAGATGCTAATGACAAACTGCAAAAGCTTATTACATTTTTCATAGTTGAAGGTAATTACGTATGGAATTTCTTTGTGTCAACCGCAGGTGAAGGTCGTGCTTTTGTTGTGTCTTATTAGGAGCTGTAACCTTATACCTCTTTGATGTGATGTCATGTGTTGTGACTGTGGGTCGTGTTACTTCCACCCAAAAAAAGTTGGGTCATTTTTGTTGCTCCCACTCATGCGTTTCGCTTTAATCCAGTGTTGGGAAGCCATTTTGTAAGGTGGCTGTAAAACCGCGGCTGCTTTGTCGGGTGATTGTTGTTGTTTGTGCTCTGCGGGTTGGGGCGACGTTTGCTCCCGTGCCACGCATACAAATGTGAGGAAGGACAACACATGTTACAGCTTTGTGGGAGAAAAAAAAAACAAAAAACGCTCAGATTTGGTAGAATCTGCACCGGGTTGTTAGGCCTCAGGTTTGCTGCGTCAATTTGGATCTTCATTTTTTTTTTCTCTTTTGATAAAGGAGCACACACTGTTGTCCCATGCGCACCCATCCACATGTACAGAATGCAACATATGCACACACACATACACACACACACGCTGATCACCCCTGCTGTGGCTTTCTGCAGGCCTCGGCATTTTGATGAGCCTGGCACTGTTTGTGAATGCAGCTAATTAGAACTCTATAGACCTACACAAACACGAGGAGCTGCGGTTTCCAAAGGTTGGGGTGAGACCAGGGGCTGGGACGTGGTGACACTAAGCAGGGTCGGCTTTCTTCAGGTCATAAAGTTGGTTCACATGGCAGAGAAGGTGAAGAGCATTTGACGCACAGGAGCCATTAGCATTAGCTCTTCAGATCTGAGACTGAAAGAGACACAAAATCACCATTGTGGGGTTTGCAATCATATGTTTGGTCGCTTTTTGTCTCTTGGCTTGTTTTGCACCATTTAGCAGATCTCTATGAAATAAAATAAATAATTTATAGAGCAGCTCTGGCCCAGTGCTCCTTGGCTTTTTAGGCCCCTGAGTCTTTTTCTTTAGATTTTGGAAAGACTACCAAGGAAGTGTTGGTTTTAGTCATTGTGTGGGATTGTTGAAGGTATTATTCATTTAGAAAATGACCAAAGTTTTACTTTAACTCTTTAATACCTGAAATGACAGTGGGACATTGCTCCCATGTACACATTTAAAGCCCTATTTCCAAAAGCACTGGGATGCTGTGTAAATAATGACACACCTCACAACCGATTAGGTTAATGGCACCACGTCAGTATCAGACTCAGGTCAGTCTTTCAGAATTTAGAATGGGGCAAGATTTACAACTCTCTCAAAGACTGTGAAGGCCAACTGTGTTGGTTCAACAACTAAAGCAACTATCTTCCCGTAAGTAAATTTGTAATGCCAAACCAAAACAATTATAAAAACATACGTATTATTGCAACTATACAGATATGACCATCATCAAATATTATCATGTTTTATTTTACAAGTAGTAGGTGGGTAGGATTGACATAATTTCACAGCTCATAATGTCATGAAAACATTTAAAAAATCTGGCAACATTTCTGTATGCAAGAGAAAAAGTGGATGCTGTGATATACAGTGACTGGGCGTGTTTAATAATCCGACTGGAAAATCTACTGACTGTGAAATTTGCAACAATAACTGGACAGAGGCTCAAACATAAGTCAGTATCCTTCCACGTTAGCCAGCTAGTTTCATCTTAAAGCACATCTGACTCCGAGACTTTAGCAGATGTGTAAAAATGTAATGTGTAAAAATAACATAACACAGACACAAAGGCAGAGGAATAAAGACACGCTAGGATTTGGTTTATCTGATGCTTTTGTGGACAAGCAGTGACATTTTCCCCCCCATGTAGAGGTTGAATTTTATGATGACAGCCTTCAAGCACTGTGAATACATTCCATAGTCTGCATTCAAGTCCTCAGAATTTTGGCAATGGATTCATCTTAACACACAAAAGCATCTAAACATAAACGTGTACAATCCGCAGGGGTCCCGGCTGACACACTCAGCCCACGGTCAGCACCAACCAGGAAGTGGATTAGGTTGTCTTAATTATTGGGAGATTTTGACGTTGTTGTTTATTTTGGGATCATCCCTGGAAAGATAATGAACGCTTCAAACTCTGTGTGTGTTTCTAATCTCCTCCTGGATGAAGCCGTTCGCTGAGTGGCTTCACTCTGCCTGTCAAAACCGCCACCGCCACTCGTCTATTTCGGGTCTTGGCTGGTTTTGGTGTTTTTCCTCTTTTTTTCTTCTTCTTTTTTTTTTTAACAAATGATGTTTTAACCTCCCAGATCCGCTGTTTGTCTCCCTGTCAGTGTTGTTGGAAGGGGTCTGAGGTGTGTGTATGTGTGTGTGTGTGAGAGAGAGAGAGACTATGTGTGAATGTGTATGTTCATAGGAGAATGAGTGTTGAGCATAAAAATGTGTGTCTGAGAGATTTGAAGAGATTTTGTGTGTGAACGGGTGAGCATGTGTGAACATGTATGTGTATGTAGCTGGGACCAAAAGGGGAGGATGGGATGGGAGGTTAGGGGATGGGAGGGCAAGCCATCTGATCTGTGTTGCCAGGAACATAAAGTTGGCAACAGAAGATGGAGGAAGTGTTTCCTGAAGTGTCAGCAGTAGGAAACAAAGAAGGAGAGAAAAAAAAGTGAGGATTCAAAAAAGAAAAAAAAAAGAAGAAAGGAAGGAAATAAAGAAGTGAAGGGAAAGAAAGAACAGATAGAAGGATTGGAAAAGGAAAAGTTAGGGGAAGGATACTGTAAGGAGAGAGGGAATAAAAACCAGAATGAAAGTAGAAAAGAAAGAAGAACCAGGAAATTAAAAGGGAATAAAGAAAAAATATAACCAAAGGAAGTAGAAGAATCAATAATAAGGGAATAAGTAATAACAGAAGGAAAGCATGAATAACGAGAGGAAGGCAGAAAAGAACAGAGTAAAGTAAAGCAGGATAAAAAAGGTTAAAGACAAATGGGAGACGGAAGACAAATGAAAGATAGAAAAATAAGTCTGGCATAAAAGATTAAATGTGTCTCATTGAAGCCATAACTCTTTAAATATGATTAAAAAAATAAATATCAATAAACTATCACGTTGATTAATAATGTCTCCGATTGACATACAATCATTCATCTACAACACGAAGGCACCCGGTGCAACTGTGGGACTCGCTTTTTTAACTTTTTGGACAACAGTGGAGATTCCATGGCAAAGAAAAACCGACTCACAGTGTTCACACCATATTTGTTAGTAAAGAGATTCTTCTGGTTTGCTTTACAATATAAAACATCAGCGGCCTCATCCTTTAAGAGCATCAGCTCTCAATGAGACGATCATCAAATCCTAATCTTTGCTCTTCTGCATTTTATTTTCTTCCCACTTTCTTTCTTTCTCTTCTTCTTTCTGTCAAACCCAAAGACAAACAGAGAAACACAGCAGCTCCGTCTCTCCTGCCAGCGAGCGTCACGCATTAGCAGAGAAATTTGGGCAAGGACAGATACAGCCCCGATGGCACGCCTGATTTTTGTTCCCCTAATTGGCATAGCTTATTAAGTCACAGTTCAGAGCGGAGAAAAAAAGGGGGTTGCTTTAATAATATCCCCTCTGCCGTTTGATTTGATGCACTTGTACCGAGACAGATAACACGCTTCAACGCGGCGAGTGACGCCCCCACCGCCACCCTCTTGTCTCTATTCAGTCAAATCTGCCTCCGTTACGCCCGTCACTCAAAAACACCCTGGCTGATCGCTTTCAAAATAGAGATGGAGAGCAGGAGCCAGTCGCTTAATACCTCACCCTCCCACCTTCTCTCTGCCTCTGAGGCTGTTAAATTGTCTTATTTCCCCGGCAAGGCGATGCAGAACGACTCACAAAAACACCCAACCATGCTCTTAATTGTGGTGCAGATTAGGGATTAATAGGCGTTTTTAGCCATAATGGCAAATATTATTAGCCCCATTTGCTTTTCTAATGCTAATAATGACTCTGCTAATAATGGCAGTGATTTCAAGGTTAGCGTCTGTGAGAACTTGGCGTGGATTTGTGCTTTTGCTTTTTTTTTTCCCCGTTAAAGCTCAGGAGATTGACGTGCCACTTGCTTCGACGGGCCGGCTCGCTACCAAGTCTGAGCTCCATATGTTTTCCCCAAAGACGATGCTGAGATGTGCTGAGCTGGGCTGGGTTCTTAAGACTTGGTTAGTTTATGATTTGTTCAGTTTGACTCGAGTTCAAGTTGATCTGTCTTAGTTTGTTTTAGTGTTACGGCACTTACTTTTAGCACAGTTCGTGGTGAGCCCCTGTTGGCCCCTTATTTGAGCTAATAGAGACCAGTGTGAGTTTGTTTGGAGAGATTTGTTTTTGAATTTACTTAAAGTTTATGAGGTGTGAGTTAGTTCTGTTGAATGTGTTGAAGTTTATTGGCTTTGGCTTAGGCTCACATTTCACACCTTCCTTGTTTGGTCCAAACCTTGCGCCTTTTCAGTTTAGTTCAAAATCTATGAACAGGTATGTAAGGTGCCTTGGACCAAGGTACAGACCGAAGACCCACTACTGGCTCTAACCAAAAGAGTTGGCTTTAATCTGCATCAAACCCAACATAGTTTGGTTTGTTGCTAGTCTGAAAACACTTTTTATATTGTTTGGCCCAATTACAGGAAGTTGAAGCAGGCTATTGTCACCCCTTATACAGTAGAAGAAGATGAACAAATGGAACAGAAATAAATACGAGGTGCAGGAGCACCTAGGGAGATAGGGAGATGAGATATTTAATTTCGGCTTGGTCTGAAAAAAAACTTGGAAAAAACACATAGAATGCCAAAACATTCATTCAATGTCTCTTTCCACCCACCAAACTGACAGTCAGATGCACAGTGGTCTACAAAGGAAACTAGAGTCAAGAAACATAATTCTTCAAACATAGTCAAAGACTTTGATCGAAAAATTTACATTCTTAAAACATCTAGCTGCTGTTTCAGCCTCCTGGTTTGTGTTTGGCCAGTGTGCATTTGGAAATTTTGAATTGTTTTTGAAATGTCAGGGTTTATATCTCAAGGTTAGGCCAGTTCCCGTAGTTTTAAATCTCAGTGAATTACTTTTAGATTTGGTCTACTTTAAACAGGCTCTTTTGGGTTTAGTTTGGTTCATATGTTTTATATGATTTGTTTAAAATTATAGTCTGTATTTATAAGGGGTAGAGAGATTTGCTTAGATACCCATGTCTCCTCAAATCTGCAAATCAGTGCAATATTTACACCTACTTTAAAGCCATATAGATATAAAAGGAAACAAACTGGATGTCAGTCGGTTAGCAGCCAACCAGCGTGTGTCATGTTGCTTTGAAGCATTGTGTGATAAGTTGAGTAAATGTCGACAGCCAGCCAGTGTTTAATTGCTGGTCTTCCTCGGCTTTTCGACGGAGCCGCTTTTTGGAAGCATCTGCTGAACACCTGCGGCAGGTTACCTGGCTGATATGTATGTTCAAAGTATAAACCAGTCATTAACTGTGGAGAGTGGTTAGGAAGACAGACAGCACGGGGAACACGCTTTTCAACGCAGTGTTATAGGGTGAGCATGAGAAAAGTATACAGGCCCGTCGACTGTCTCGTTCCGGTCTCAATTAAATTTTCTACCAATTTAACAGTTGGTGTATTCATAAGCCAACTTACAGCAACACGTACTGTATGGCCATTCAATAAATGCAAGCTCTGGACCTAAATGTTACCAATTACATTTCATCCTTTCCAAACCTATGCAGGCAGTGCATGAGCATTTGTATAAGAGGTTAATTTTCATTTTTATCTCACAAATTAAAAGAAAAATAACTCATTTGCTGAAATGCTCATGGGCAAAGCTAGTGAGCTAACATTTGCTAGACCACTAGGTTGACACAAACACAAAATATTCACATTTACGCGAATGCCCCATAACCAACATCAGCAGAGCTACTGACTAAGATCAGTGAAATGAAGCTGTCACTTTTTTGTACTTTAGCCTCAACTCAATGTGATTAGATTATGCTATTTCATGTTCATCACCTGGCATGGCTACGGAGATCATTTACAATGCCATGATAATAAATATACTTACATATAAACACCAGTTTTTTGACACCAGTTTTTTAATCATGTTCTCCCGAGAATGAATTGTAGGAGATTTGATGGAGGACCACCAACAAGTTAAAGTTTCACTTAACCAAGCATCAATCGTGCATAAATAACAAATTATTACACCACATGGTCCCGAGAAGATGTATCTTGAGAGATTGACTGGTCCTCAGACTTTGCACCATCTAGTGCCACAACACACACAATAAAACTCCAACTATTGCAGGTATTACCACAGCATTCCATTGTATTTAGTCGTTGTGATTGCCCGACTTTTCATGCAGCCCCATTAACACGCTGGAGTTTGTAAGGCCTGGGTTTGTGACAAAATACCTACAAATTCCTACACTGCATATGTAATTAGGAGATAATAACAGGCTCAGCTGCGCATTGTGCTTGGTGCTGAAAGCATTTTACCGTAGTAATCTAAGATGTTGAACATGAATATTATACCTGCTAAACATCAGCAAAGCACCACTCGCAGAGCGCGTGTGGCTGTTCACTTCTAGTTTTGACTTATTAGTTATATTCACAAGTGTCTTTTCTTTTCCGGCTCAGTCGCACAATCTGCTCATTTACTCTGCTCCAATCAGATGAAGGTGACTGAATGCCCAACCCATCCCTCCTGTGGCGTCCACGCTTTTCTCCGTCTTCAGTATCTTTTGGTGAAACCTCACAGCTCCATCGTCATTGGTAAACAGCCCTTCTTCTCGCTCTGTGGTCGGTCTGTGACGTCGGCGAGGCGACGTGTGTTTTGGTGCTCGCTCCCACACCTGTTTGCTCGTACCGCCGCCGGTGGCGGCACAATCGCAGTCACCGAGCCTAATTACTCAGTCCTTAAAAAATAAATAGACAGGGAACGTCAACCAGCCTGCCTGGCAATTACAGCGGCGCTCAACACCTCTCCGCAACAAACACCACTCCAATTAGAGGCAGCCAACTTATTCCAGGAGGTGGTGGTGTGCGTGTGCAAGTGTGTGTGTTTATGTGCGAGTGTGTGTGACAAGCTAAATTGTTTAGGGAGTTTAAAGTTGAACCTTGTGTGTTTTGTGTGCGGTGCAGATGAGAGGTACAAATGTGCGTAGGTGGATGTGTGTGTGCGAGGGGCTAAAGTGAAGGCAGAAGAGGTGCGTTACTGGAAAAATGGCGGCTGTTAATTGAGAAGACGAGGCTTTGGGAATGAAAATCAAATGTGATGCAGTCAGAGCAGCTGATTCCGCCCACCTCCTCATCTTCTTCCCCTACTGTTCCTCCGTGCAGTTTTTGCCACATCACTTCACCTCTTCCCATTCTTCCCTTCTTCATGCTAAGCCCACTCCTCAACTCCTTTTCCTTCCCCGTTCCTCTCCGTCTCCTCCTTCCTTCCTTCCTTTCTTAATTGCTTCTCTTCTCCTCCTTCCCTTCCTTCTCGCTGTTTGTGTCCAGCTTGTTTGTCACCCTGTGTCCATGCGTTACCTCCTGCAGTTCGACCTTCTCGTTTTTGTCCGGTCTCTCCCTCACAGTGTTCTTCCTTTCTCTATCCTTTTGTCATCTTTCTGTTCTGATCCATTCTCTCCTTTAATTTTATCCAGGCTCCAGCTAAACCAGAAGAACTCTTGTTGATTCACTTATTGTCCTTGTTTTATTGCCCGTTGCTGCCAACAACGTTTTTTTTTTCCCGTCTAAAATTAGACTCATGTCATTGGCTAGTTTCAGTACAAAACATCCTGTGGTCCGATGATTTGTTTGTTGTTTTTCATTTTTCCATTGTGCTTCCTCCCAAACATCAAAATTTCCCTGTTTCTTCCTGCTGTTAATCCACATTTCCTATTCCAGTTACTCCTCTCTGACCTCAGCACAAAACCATGGAGGCATTCGCTTCTTTTTTTTTGTTTACATGCAAGGCTACAGCTGGCAGCCAGATACCTTATCTTAACATGAACACGGGCTCTTCTGCAAGGCTCACTACCTACTCCTACTACCCATCATTGGGTCACTAGGGTTATCATTGATTCATGTGGCAACACCGTCTCCCAAAAATGTAGAACTAAACTGTAAACACAATTGTGTTTTTCCAAAGAAATCAATATCCACCTCATTTTGTGTGAACGTAATGACAACAAGTTGACATGTAACAGAAATGGCAAATATGTCAATACTGAACATGTCAATGAAATGTTACCAGACAGTAAAGTGTTTTTGTCCACCAAAATATCCGACCTTGCAGTTTCATTTTCTGCCAAAATGTGTGTTTGACTATGGTGATATTTTAGCATTTATGCTTGTATTTTATGGGTAGTTACCACAGCGTGTTTGAGTCAGAGGAAGATCGAGGGCTGGTGTAATACAGGAAAATCTAACTTTTATCGCTTTAAACACAATCCATAATCTTTCTCTCACTCTAATGTCTTTTTCTTTGGGGGCCTGAAGCTAACCAGGCACGTCACTCAGGAACTGATCTTAGGACTTTGGTTTGAAAATCCAACGCTTTGTGCATCTGCCACCCTCCTCGAACACCACCCTTGCAACTCACTTTCTCTTAATAAAAACATACTTTTTGCGTAATTCACTAAATACACAGTATTGAAAAAATAATATAATTTACATTTGCTACAAAAACAAAATTGCATTTGCAGTTTAGTTGTAGGGGGATGCACTTTTTGGAGACAGTGAAAGCAATTTGGCAACATCCTATGGCCACAGTAAATATGACAGAAGAAATACTCGCAGTTGATGTAACTTGACTGCTTATTTCGGTTTTTTTTTGTGAATTTTACGTCAGATGTTTCTTCATGCATGTTTACAGTGTAAACAGGAAGTGCTAGGAGGCTGATTTATTACTCTTTGTGGCACAGATCTGCCAAAATGTAATAATGATATATTAGAATTTTATTCAAATTTGAGTAAACAACAGGTTTCAGGTGTAGCCCACAGCTAACTGACTGTTTCTGTGACAGTATTACACCGCCTGTTTAGATCACCCAAAGCATTATGAGATAAATGGAGGAAACGAAATCAATCACAATCCTCTATGTTGATTATGTGCCAAAATTATATGGACATTTACTATATGATAATCACCAGTGGGCTTATAGTAATAAAAGTCAAACAATAACAGTGGACCCATAGTGTACACTACTGGAACCTGTTCTGAAAATAACAATATGATAAAACATTTAGTGATCGTTGTGTTAGCCTGTATGTAAAGGGAGTGAAGGGTCAATTATTCGGCATCATCTCAGGGAAAGATTACGTGAGAATGAGAAAATGGGCAGAAAAATCAGACATCACCGCTGGAAAAAAAAAACTAAATTATTAATATAATGCTTTTTCTTCCATTCCACTCTTCCCCAAACACATTTTGCAACAAAGCAAGACATTTACACTGTCGGATACAACAGGAATTGATCTTTATCCTGTCCTCCTCTGTTTCTCATTGTGCCCTTTGTCATCAGAGCTATTCACCTCAGCGTAAAATGGAACAGAAATCATAGCACAGATATGGAGCTTTTGCATCTATTCCCTACATAGAGTAGCTGTGGTGTTAATGTGTGTGTTGAAGGTGTTCAGCGTACAAACGTGACGCGAGTTGACTTGCTGGAGACATGCTGAACCTTCGCACTACAGACATCAGTGGGTTAAACCATCTGTTTCAGTGAGGGGTGGGAGAGAGGAGCGCAATGGTTTGTCCCGGCTTTTGTTTTATTCTTGGTCTTTGGCAGCATTGGCACCGGAGTGGCACTGCCAAGTCCCTGTGTGTGTGTGTGTGTGTGTGTGTGTGTGTGTGTGTGTGTGTGTGGAGAAGATATATTTTCCAACCAAACCCTCCATTCCACACACACACACACACACACACACACACACACACACACACACACACACACACACACATACACACTGTAAATTGTCTGGAACACCCCTTGTGCCATCTGGTCTTGTGTCGGGCCAGACAGAGTGTATCTGTGTGTGTGTGTGTGTGTGTGTGTGTGTGTGAGAGAGAGAGAGAGAGAGAGAGTGTGTGTGTGTTATTGTGATTGTGTGTATATACAGTAAATGTGTGTAATGGAAAAAGAAAAAAAATTAAGACAAAAAGAGAGAATGTGTGTTTTCATTCTCTCTCTGTGTGTGTGTGTGGTATTATTGTGTTTTTGTTCATCCATGTGAAAATTAGGAGAAAAAAAAATAAAACTTCCCAAATCACACACTTTCACACACACACACACATACCCAGTCTCAACAGTAAATTTATGCCACCATCTCAGGCTGTGTTTATGTTAATTTGGATGTTCTTCCCTGACGATTAATTGGTGTTTTGGTCCAGTGTGAAACTAGTTTATTTCACAAAGTCCCTGCGTGTTTTGTCTTGTTTTAGCCATTTTTCTAATGAAGTTCTGCTGGACAGCTGGGTGGAGCTGTGCAAAGGAAATAGACGAGCCCTGTTTAGGTTCCCTTGAGCAAGACAGTGATTGTCTAGTAGTTGTAGTGAGAGATTTCTGCAGCCAGTCCTGCCTTCCTCCGAGGATATTAACCTCTAACCCTGGCTGTGCTGGTGCCTTGCTCACAGGCAGTCTGCGATCTATAAGCCCTTCATTGATAAAACTGTGAATTTTGGCACATGCGAACCAGTGATTGTAGCAAGGACAGAAAACTGATGACAGGAAGATGAGTAGGATATAGACCCAGTTTGTGTGTGTGTGAGACACATGCAGGTTGACCTGAGGAGACCAGACCGCCTCTTCCTCATTCACTGAAGAACATCTGGTGGTCTGTGTGTGTGTGTGTGTGTGTGTGTGTGAGAGAGAGAGAGAGAGATACTACATCGATCTCCCCTCTCACATTCCACACTGTCAGGACCTTGAATAGCAAAAGCTTCTCACTCTAAACATTTGTCTCCCTCTCATTTTCTCTCCTTCACTTTTTCCTCCTTTCATCCGTCTTTCCTTTTCCATTCTTTCATTCTCTGTCTGTCCTTTCCTGTCGTCTCTCTCTCTTTCTTTTCCTACTCATTTTCAGCTGTCTTTTAGCACTCATCCTCTCTCCTAAACTTCATAGCAGACATTCTTCATGTTCACTTTTTGCTTTGTAGACCTATAAATAAAGCTGTGAAAGGTCTTTTAAACCAGTCATGTTTGAACCTGATTTTAGGAATTTGAAGGTTCCAATATTACACTTTATAGTTCATGTTTGTTACAATTTCCAAAGTTAGACATGCCTGACTGACATATTATGCTCTATGTAGGTAAATTAAAACTTTAGTCTTAGGTCGGTCCAGTCTAGGGCTGTTCCATTCTCAAAACTGGACTTGCAGGCAGGTTGCCTGCTCTGTGACTAATTACAGGATGAAATTAATAAAACTTTGATCACTGTAATACCTCAGACGATTTGACTGGAGACTTGTTCTGATAGACTTCAGCACTGACACTTGACTTTTGGTTTAACAAATGTGAGACTTTTTTTTCAGTTGTTAAATCACTTCAGTATTCACTTTATTTAATTGACTCATACCTGACAGCCAATTTGATTGACCTGGCAGTAGGTGCGTCAGTTGAGTATTTTTGATATGTGTAGGAAGTTGGCGACCTTTGAATATGATATGAAGCGTGGCAGCTGTTGATGTGCATTTCATTTTAAAAATAAAGACTAATGAGAACGGTGGGTTGGGGAGGATGGTTGGAGACAAAACAGGACTGCATTGCAGAGCCAACACGGAAAGACATACACCCACATTCACACCTAGAGACAATTTAGAGTCACCAGTGGACCTAGCCTGCACGTTTTGGACTATATAATACCCAGATAATAGTTCATGACAAGGACCTACTGTGCCTACTAACAGATGAAGACTTTTTCAAAAGGCTCATAAAATCTGAACCAGGTGGATCGTGTCTAGATTTTGTCACAACATTAAAACAGCTCTGTTAAGTCTTTGAACAGACAAAAATGCTGAATTACCCGTGTGCCAGTATGTAAAGTTGATTTAAAAAGTTGGGAATAACTGTTGTTTATCTGCAGCTGTTTGTCTTCTTTGACAGCTTTGTGTTTTCAATAACTTCAGGCTAAAACCTCAACTTCTACACAGTGTGTTTAGCCTTTGGTTAAGAGGACTTTAAAGAGGACATTAACTTGTGTGTTGGCTGTTTTTTTCCCGCTTTGACTTTCCTCTTTTCTCTCATTTTCCGGCCTGCTGCCTGTTGGATGGCCATCCTTCGACAGCTTGAAGCCATTTGAAGGACCAATTATCCAATAAATGCAGCTTTATGAAGTTGTTTTCCTGCTGTTTTGTTCTTGGAAGGCAGAGGTGTATATCAACCAGATTTACAGCACCGGAGCTTTAAAAGAAATAACCACCATTTGAAAGGATGTGACACTTACTCCTGCAAAACAAACATACACATATTTGCATTATTATGTTTTATTATCCTGGTTGCATATGCAAAACCAAAAGTAAGAGGGTGAAAATAAAAATCTCTGATTGACGAAACAAAAATATATGTAAATACCGTCATTCTCATTGCTATATATCTTCCAAGACTTTCTCTAAATTTAATATAAGTTTTAGCTTTCACCGTTTCATTTCTTTCTTTCATGGGCATATTTTGGGTTTAAATTGATTTTATTCAAAAGGGTTTTTCATTGCGCTTTGCTGCATTGTTGTTTAAAACCTGAAAGCCATTTCTTCTGCAAGAGCACTTATTGAGCGCATCCCATGACCTTTTTTTTTTTGAACATCAGTTGATTAAACATAGGATCTAGTCTTAAGGCTCTGGAGGTTTTTCTTTTTCTTCTCTTCGCTGTGTTTCTACTGGTGTAATTCTTTCAGATAGAAAGCTTCGGGTGTGGCCAGAGATTTTTGTTTTCAGGACTCAGGAAGCAGAACTAATTGCTTCAGTGACTCTGTAAGAGAGGGGGCACGGCAAAACCAGAGGTCTGTCACTTCAGCATGTGTGTGTGTGTCCCAAAATAAGTGTGTGAGCACGAGCTGAGTGGATTTCTTAGCGTGTGTGATCGGTGAAATTTGATCAGAACCCTCATGTCGAAATAAAGTAATCATTTCTTGCACTTCTTTGGTAAAATGGTCGATGTCTTTGAGAGGCAAAAATCTGATACAAAGATTAGCAAATGTTCACTGTGAGGCACGACCATATTTTCAGGAAAACAGACACTCCACTCCCAGTTTCCTCAATAAACTGTTTCCTTCAGTGAAACAATGTTTGAGCTGCAAAGGGATGAACTTTGGACATAAAGTTTTACTTCTTGTTTAATTTGAACGTGGGACACACTGACCATCGATAGCGTATGTTTTGAGGAATGGTTCAGGTTTTGCACAAATGTTCTACCTGCAGTGTCATAGTGAAATTGGATCAAGCAAAAGACACAGTAGTAGTGACCAAGACGTACTATCCTAAACCATCAAGTGGGTCTTCTGTATTAAAAAAGAGACATTGGACATTGGTATGAAAAGAGTGGAATGGACTAGAAGGAGTTGTGGACAAGCAACTGCTGTGTGCAGTGACTCCAGTCCCTCAAACCTACTCCTCAAGGTGGGATTAAGGGTTCAAGGTGTATCCTAACTCCACTGTCAACAACACACAGCTGACTCTTGGTCTGATGAATGACTGGCTTGTTTGCCAGCAAGACTTTTGAGATGCTGTCACCTCACCGCACCCTCTGCTCCTCCCGGTCTCAGGCTTCGCACCAGATGTTGGAGCGTGGCTGTAGGAATTTGCGTCCATCCAACCACAGGAGAGTTTGTGAGGTCTAGCGCTGATGTTGGGTGAGGCCTGAGTCCCAGTTGGTGCTCCAGCTTTTTTCAGATGACTTGGATGGGGTTAAGGTCAGGGCTCTGTGCAGGCCTGGGAAGTTTTTTTTTTTTCCACATGAAAGTGGGAAAACCATTTCTTTATGGAGCAGGCTTTGTGCGTGGGGGCATTGTCATACACAGGAAAGGGACAAACACACACTCTTGCCACGAAATTGAAAGAACACTATTGTCCCACACATCATTGTGTGCTGTAGCATTAAGATTTCCCTTCATTAAACCTAATGACCCCAAAAAAAAACACACACAGATAGAAGTACAGTACAACAAATGGAGAGGGGTCCACGTACTTTTAGCCTTTTCCAGGCTACTGTTCTATACGTAGACTTGTCTATATGTCATAGCGTGCAAGCTGCATGTGGACACAAGGTCTCATTTGGCTGCTTTTCTGAATGTAACCTGAGAGTCTCACACACACACACACACACACACACACACACACACACAGGCGTTCCCACAGTCCCTCTCTCTGCCTGCCTCTCTCTCTCTCTCAGATGTAAGCCTTTTGTCTGCCCTCGACCTTTTTTTTTTTTTCTCTCTCTCTCCTCCTCAGTCGTTGCAGGTGTTCATCATGAGGCAATAAAACAAGTAGTGACTGTTCTCTGTCCGAAACACAGCTCACGCGCTCGCAGACCCTCCATCCCCAGCCGCTCGCTCTCAGCTCTTTCTCGTTTTAGCTGTGCTCGAAATGTGTGCGTGTAAATAGGTGTTGTGGCAACCATCTTGCGTCAATGGCCATGGAGTCTCTGCACAAAAAACCTGTGCATGTTTATTTACAAAGATTTCATGCAATTGTTTTTTGCTAAACATCCTAAAAGGGGGTAACTCTGCATTTCTGAATGACTCTTGATATAAACATCTAATCTTTTTAAATCAAATACTTTGTCAGATGTTTTGAAGTGATTCATAGTGTATTTATCATGTTGCTGGTAAGTATTGGCAAGGTTTCAGCAATAAGTTGTTGTTGACATTAGCCATTATGTTTTTTTCATAATCAAATTGGGATCTTGACATGACAGTATAGCTCTTGAAATGAACAAATGAAGAATCGTTTTAATTAAAATATGCTCTGAAACATCTTGATGTGATAAGATAATGTCAAAAGTTGGAGGGGATTGGTTTTGAGCCACTGAGTTAAATTTATTTCCCAAGTGCCTTGATACAGTTTTAATAAGTTTCAATTATTTTACTATATGGTAGATTTTGGATCAGGTTGTAAGGCAGTAGGCTATGTATGTGCAACATGCAAAGTCACTCACTGGTTCAAAGGTAACGTGTAGATCCTGGGAAAGTATATTTTAGTTTATCGTATAAGCATGTGAACCCTTGGTAATAAGCATTAAACTCAAAGCATAGCTGAAGCTGATGTCATTCCTTTTGTAGGAATTTAGATACAACTGAAAGAACAGGTTTATTAAATATGACGGGAACAGTTTTTGAGATATTGCGCTAAAACCCAACAATATCAATCTGTTGGCAATGTTGAGGAAAAGTTAAGAAGTGAACAGCTCAAAGTGTTCAAGTTACCAATATGACTGAATGCGGAAACTGTCCGGAACTCAATAACAAAGAGATATGTCGCAGTTTTTGCAACATTTACCATCTTCAGTGAACATTACACCATGATGGAGTATTTTATTTATGTCCATGGCAGGTTTGGGTAGTCGATGGGTCACAAAACACAGGACTTTCACACCAAAGTTTGGAGTTTGAGTCTAGTCATGTGATGTGCACAATGTGACACGTGACGTTTTTAGGAAAGTACTGATGCTTAAGGCAGACCCTGCTTTATTTACCCTAACATCTTTTTCCAACAATCTTGTTGGACTGCGAGAAACTTGCTTCCATGTCATTATTAAGTGGCAGTCAGCATATATGTAGTAGGGCTGCACAAAAATCTAAGTGGGATGATTTTTTTCTGTACTCATTGTAGCATAAGCTTTTAAAAATGATTAAAAACTGTTATTGAGCTATTAAGTAAGATGCATAAGAAAACCTAAACTGAAATTGTTGCCAGTTTCAGTGAGAAAGTAAAAAAAAAAGAGACAGCGATAAACAGAAACTGGCACTGAAACCTGGTGCCATATTTCAAGACATATATTTTCCTGGAACAGGGTGCACTTACATAAATTGTAGCAGCCTTTAAGATTTTCATATATGAGGAGGCGCGAAGCATGTGTGTCCTGCAGGAGCCGGCTGCAGCACTAAACAACGTGCATCCGCCAAACTGTGACTCGGTTTTTCAGTATGCTATCTAATTTCCAGGAGCACACGGAGTAAGTTCATAATGAGAACAGGACGCTTCCTCAGAAAGTCATATACAAAGTCAAAGGTCATTAAACCAGCATTTAAACGTTTTCTGATTTACTCGTTCTTTTCATTGTGATCACTGTAAACACAAAACTTTCATACAAGCATCTATCCTTTTCCACTGCGTTTTTTTTTTTTTTTTTTTGGTGTGTGTATGTGTTTTGGAGCTCACATGAAGGCTGTGCAGCGTGCAGACCAGGCTGCGGTTCTTTTAATAGTAATAATGTGAAATATGAAGCAGTAGGTTCTGTTCTCTTTTAACATAATGACTGCAGTTATAGAGTCTGACAGCCACACACACACACACACACGCACACACACATACATGCAAACGCACATGCATGAGCACACATGTAGATTTCCACACAAACTCATGCCCTGTTAATACCCCTAATATGGGAAAAACAAAACACCTTAAGTAAGTAAGAGTATTATACCCAGAGTATTATGTTTATGTATCTCATTTTTGCTTGTACAAACAACCTGCCTATCTGTATTTCACAGGATGACCGTGTCTTTTTCATGCTACGTTTAGACTTGCTCTGTACTTGTAGCCGTCTCCTTTTTCCCATCTTATCTCACATTTTTACCTCGTATTATAAGCTATTCCCTCCTAACATGTCTGCAGCTCTGCAAAAATGTGGATTATATTACACAGGCTCCTAGTGTGTGTTGTTCTAGTCAGGGATGCATTATGAGAAACACGTACAACACTCCAAGACGCTGTTCATTCATTTCAATCAAAGGTGGACACCTGGCCACCAAACTAGCCACCGACTACTCATTTGCTCGCTTGTAATGTGATCACGTTGCCCTCAGGCCTGGTTGTCACACAGTAGCCAAAGACGTCTGTGTTTGGGTTCAGTTCGCCGCTGCAGCCAACACACGTGCATTAATCCCTTCTCCTGAGAGTTTTACAAATACTAAATCTTGAAATTTCAAACTCACAATACAAAGGACGATAACTGACCCTGCAGGTGTGTCATACCGACATTTGCTTAATAATAGTTGTCTATTAGTGCAATGCTTTTTACACCACAGGAAATCAGTGTTTATACGGTTTATGGCCCTAAGCTGCATCTGTGTCCGTACAGCACTGAAACCAAATCACACACCACTTGTTGTGTGGAGTCAGTTGTTATGAGCTTGAGCTAAGTTAGAAACCTTCAGGGAGACCAGCGGTCTGCTTGGAACCTAATTCGGTTTTGGCTTTAGATGATTGCTATTGTTGTCATTTTGAACAGTCCAACATTCACACACACACACACAGACAGACATACTTTAATATGTTTAGAGAGAGCAGCAGAGCTCTCCTTCCTGCGTGCCCAGACATGTATTATGTGGTTTTCAAAGGGGAAGCCTTCACTTTAGTGTGTGTGTGTGTGTGTGTGTGTGTGTGTGTGTGTATGTTTGTGTGCAAAAGTGGGTGTGGGTTCCTTCTTGAGATCAATGCAGTTATAGAGTGCAGCAGCTTTTGACTCCACACACACAAACACACACACACACACACACTCTTTCTCTCTCTCTCTCGCTCTCTCTCTCTGCAGTGAGGCCTGTTCTTAGTCAAGTGTCACGCTCTGCCCTTCTGACATCTGGTCCCTGAAACCTCTGGAGTCCCCGGTGTGTGTGTGTGTGTGTGTGTGTGTGTGTGTGTGTGTGCCTGTGCTGGAGTGCATGTACATGTCTGTGTTTGATTAACTAACCATTCCCTGCCTGTGTGACAGATCCTGCCAATACACTTGTACTTATTGTAAACCAACCTCCTCCCCCGCCTGAGTGCAGCTCGCACGCTGCACTAGTGCTGCAACTCCCTTGGAACTGTTAGGAAACGGTGTGGATCATGCAGCCGTTTCTTTTATGACGAAGCCCTCTCAGATAATAGCAAAGATTTGCATTGAGTTCTAGAAAAGTAGTAGTATGATTGTAGTATGATTATATTGAGAAAAGGAAGTGCCATGGTGCATCCCGTGCACGCTATTCCAACTGTGGTCTCTATGGCAAGACCACTCACAACCCAGGGCTGTTCCTTTCCCATTTTAAAATGTTCTTTGCATAATGTGCTTATTGCTCTTCAACAGAGAAACATCGGACTCCCGTGGTGGATGTCATGCAGACCTATAGGTTTGTTAATCATTTTGAAATAACAAACAGATATACATAGTACAATACCTCTGACCATTAGTATTTACTCCAGCATGTGAACCATGTCGTGTTCTTTATGACAAAATATCATTGCGACCACCCAAAAATGGTTCCCAGTTACCATCGCTGGCTGGCTGTGGCGGTGTGGAGAGTGTAGTGTACTGTGTAGGTTTCTTCTAGGTACTTTAGTTCCCTTCCATAGTTCATGGACGTGCATGTTTGGTTGACTGGCAACTCTAAATTTCCAGTAGGTGAGTGTGAATGGTTGTCTGTCTGTGGATGGATCTCTGAGTCTCTCAGGTGACCTTGAGATTGATGATGAGTGGGTGGATGGTGGTCTTACGTTTTTTGTTTTTAAGATAGACAGATGAGAGACATTAATTTTGGATCAAGCTTATCATTATCAGCATCACAGATATGAGGTGGCAGCCCCCTGCTGCCCCTGGCTCATGCAATGTCGCAACATTTATTTCCATTCAGATCTGCAAAAAAATTCACAAACATCTTGTTTTGTCGATCACTGCATATAGTCTTTCCAGCACATCTTCAAGATTCTCCATGGGGTGAAGGTGTCCAATCCACGTGTGAGAATGATGCCTTGTTTTCCCTGAAACATTCTTTTACAATTTGAGACCAGGAAATCCTGGCATTGTCATCTTGAAATTTGCCCTGAAAAAGGCATTGATGGAAAAACTGTATGATAGTGTCATTAACTACTGCCGTCTTTATGCAATGGAAGACTTTTTCTTCTTCACTTGCTCATCACACTTGTAATATATCTGCTGACCTTCTTATAGACAGTAGGTGCCCTACTGAACCATAACTGTGGGCATGATGACAACTAAGCCCCTAGGACCAGCGCTGGGCAGTGAAGCACTTTTGAAAACCAACTGCGGTATTTCAGCTTCACATCATATGATGTAAAGTGACCCAAAACACATTGTTTGCAGGCAATAAGAGCAGCTATAAAGCAATTACATATTTATTACATACTGTATATCTGAGCCTTTGTGCACTTAGAATCAACATTGTTTACTGTCTGAATTCGATATGGCCGTGCTCTGATTCAGTGTTTTGTACAGAGCACGTTTCGAACACTGTGTACATTGGTAACCATTACATAAAAGCTAGAAGGAATACCCGTGAGGGCAGGTGTTTATAGGAATTAATAGGAGGACTGGGACCTGGGCTGTGTTCTCAGAGTGCCTCGTGCTTGCCTTGTACTTCCACACCTCACTGTTTTACAAAAAAAAAAAAGAGAGAAATATATCATCTCAAGGATTATTTCTACATCACTTTTCTCACTGTAGATATGTTAAAAATAACAGAGGCTGAAAACGTCACACCAGCACACACACACACGCACACACACACGTAGCATGTTGAGTGTGAATTCATCGGATTGCTGCTTTTGTCAGCCACACTTTATGAATCTCATCTGTGGTATGATGTAGAGTTTGGTTTGCAACAATACAAATTGGCCTGATGGCAAACAGACTGGAGCAAATTACTGTAACACTGAAAATGTTTACCTGTTTTCTTAACAAGCTGCCTTCTCACTCCGAGTGTCTCTGCACACTCGAGCAGACTAAACTGTTGTCCTCTGAGTGTAGGAATGTTTCTCTTATTACACAACTGGAACAGTTTTCTTATTGTGTATCTGTGTGTTAAGCAAATGCAACTCAGAGAGAAACTTTAAGTGAAACTAACTGTTGGTGGAGATTGACCCTTCCCTGGATCTAAAGTTGAGAATATCTCTGATGCTGCTTTGATTTTGGACATTTTTTTTAAATTTACCTCCATAAAACTGCAAACTAAAATCACTTTATGAGCAAAAATGTTCTGTTTCTTTCAGGCTAATTAATATATACTGTAGATCATGTTCTCTTTTAAGGATAAACTGAGATTATATTGATTTATAAGAGGCTAGAAATATATAGGAATAAATAATATGAATACAGAGTAACATGTGATTGCAGTTAACATTTAAAAAATCTTTTCCATTCTGAAGTATTAAGTAGTCTCTGATTCCAGCATGTCCTCTGTATAGATTTGCTGTTGTCTGTTTTTTATTAGTGTACAGTAGTAATTAATGTTCTATATTAATGCCAGTTCAGATAAAACAAGTGGTTGAAGATTACTACTACTACTAGTAGTTTATTCTCCAAATGGTGCAACAGAAATAATAATTACAATCTATTCTGTATTTGCCTATTTAGTATTAGAAGAATATACGATAGAACATTTTCCAATATATATTCTCAACAGAGAAGTTATGTTTTGGAAAGTGTGGAAGTCTGAACATGCTAGCTGCCGTATATGGCTGATTACCATTACCTGGCCTGGCAGTTCTGGCGTCATGATACACATAACGTGAGGTTTTTTCATTAGTGGAGAAAATGATTTTTGGGCCTCGGCGAGAGTTTTGTCTTACACTATCACTATGGCCACTGCTGAGCGGAGGCATCGTCTCCAGCTCCGTTAGTCCGTCTCCGTCCACGCCGCCCTGGATGTTTTCAGTTGTCTCCCTTGTGATCTCTGTGCCTTTCTCTTGGCGAGCTGGAGACGGCTCTTCGACTTTCTCTCTGATTCTGAAAAGCATCACCGCCATGAATAAGTGAGAGGTGCTGCCACAGTGGATCAGTGGAGGAGTGCTGACTTACTTTTGAGCCCTTCAGCTTCTGAGACAAACAAAATGAAAGCGATGCAGGTAGCAGGTTGGAACCACAGTATCAGACTGAGTACACACCTCATAAGACGCCACCATCGTCCCCCAACTGCTTCCACAGCGTGACGCCACTTCACATCCAGTGCATTGGTCTTCACAGAGAACCTCATAGGCCACGGATCGTTTTTTAACCTGCAAATTAAAAGAAAATCCACAGTTGCATTCCACAGTAGCCTCTTTTTTAGCTTTTACTTTGTTGTTTTTAGAGATGAGGGGGTTTTCAGGTTGTCCCGAGGGCCCTTCAGGGGTTTCTAAGGGACTCAGAAGAAAAGGAGGAACAGCTTAATCAGAAAGTGAAAAGAATGCGGTTGTAATCTATATTTGACCAAAGCTTTTAGCTGTCTCACATCCGCACAAAAAGTTGATATACTAGAAGCAATAGTGCCAAATGATCACACAGGTCTTTATGGGTTATGTTATTTATGTTTTTATGGTAGTGTTTTTCAGATTATGTAAGTAGTGATTCTGAAGCAATTCAGCTTCCAGAGATTTTATCTAATTGATATTGTCAAGAGAAACAGTGAGATAAGTTGTGGAAGCAGACAGAGAGACAGACAGTAAGGAGAGAGAACTGTCTCTCTTTGTCTCTCTATTACATTTCACAAATTAAAGTGGTATTATCTTGAAATATTTAAAGGTTAGATGAATGGCGATAATGGATCTCGACAACCATTACGCTGTAATTGCTCTCTAATGTAGTTAGTGAAAGACATGGGATACAATTTTGCAGCAACATGGGGTGGACGAGGGGGTGGGGGGGGGGTAGAGAGATGAAGTTGGCTTTTATTTACTGAGTTTAGTCACAGCCTCTGATTTAAACCAGGGCTGTTGTTATCTGCATTAAGTCTTAATAAGGCAAAAACAGAACACGATTAACTATTCAGAAAGAGACAGAAGGGTGAGAGACCTAGACAGAGAATTAGAGAGAGAGAGAGTGGTTAGAGACACACATAAAGAATATGAGAAAAACAGAGACATTCAGCGGCAGCGAGTTTTAACACCAGACAGATGTCATTTTTCACAAGTTACCTTCAAAATCTGCTGCTAAAAAAAACAATAAAGGCTTACTTACCAACAAAAATAACTTATGTTTTATTGTTATCTTTGTTTGGTACACAGTGAAGCTGCTGTCTAATTTCAATAAGAGCTGCAGCATGCGGCTTTTAAGCATTTTTACCATAAGTGTGATGTTGTCACGGTGATTTAGAACAGGAGTTCCCAACGTTAGCGATTGTTGTCCGTGCACCCAAAGGAGCGACCGAGTGAATCTGTGAATCTCTCAACGGTGTTTCAGCGCTTCCGTCTGAGGCTGAAGAAAGAAATGTGAAACGTGTGTAGAGGCTTTGGTGCAAAGGAACCTACAGTTTGAGCCCGGTGTGAATCCTACTTTACGTTACGTGTTGAAAATCACCTGACATATGTTGAGTAGTGTTATGGTAGCAGCAATTTTATTAACCCCAACAGTTTTCTTAAATATTTCTTTATTTAGTGCCTGAACCCAACCAATCTCATACGCCATCACATTTCTGAATTTTTTCAGTGTTGAGTAGGAATGATAGTCTTACTCTGGTTGCCAGCTTGGTACCATTGTAAGAGATGGCAGGCGCCATTTTGGTGCTTAAGGTCCAATGATTTTCAATAGACGGCTGCTGGCATTAGGGCGTTCATTTTAAAAACGCTTATGTGGATCAGATGACAGGACGGGGACAAACAGTCGTTAAATCTTCATTAGATAAAGTCAATTGACACCGCAGGGGGGAGAGACCAGCGATCACAGAGGTAGAGATTTTTTTAATAAAAGTTTTACAAGTGCATTTCCACAGTTTCCAGTTTTCTGCACTGCTGTTGTCGGTGCTGCAAGTCTCTTGGCATCTGTGGAAGAAATGTGTGTAGTTTATAATGCAAGATTTGCAAATGAATACACACACACACACATATATTATATATTTTTTGGCAAATGCCTATTCCTCTGATGTTACCGTCAGTGGATATGAGATAAGTGTGTGTGATGGGTTGAAATCATACGTGGACATCAGCCAAAATAAATTGAAGGACTGGTTCACCGTTTAGTTTATTGTTTAGAGTTTTTTTTTAAAGTCTGTAATAAAGCAGTAGTCAGGTGTTCATACTGTATGAACATAGACGCAGGTTTTGCTTGGTGTACTGTAACTATTTCCCACATATCCCACATTTGCATCTCAGAAATGTTTCCAAATGATGCTTTCACTGTGAGTGATGGGGGCAACAAATTCCACAGTCCTACCTCAGTACAAAAATGTCAATGTAAATTTAAAAGCAGACTTAGTCATTTAGCAGAAACCTTCATCGAAACTGACTTCTAAGTAAGGAGCGCTGACTAAGGCCAACACAGGGCTCAGTGTCAAGACAGCTCTACCAACTGAGCCACAGTCTGACCTCTTGCATAAAATGTTGGCCTTCCACATTTGGCACATTCGCTGAATATCCTAAAAATTCCCTGATATTTTACATTTATTTAACAGCTACGCAGCAGGGAAACTCTGACCAGTGTCCTGAAGTTTGAAATATGTCAACTCAATTTGTTTAACTGAACTTCAGATTACTGAAGCTTCACATACACCTTTGACTACACTTTAGTCATGCTTCTCCATGCTTCTATACTGAAGTAAAACCATTGTCAGTCATCTTTTCTCTAGTTTAATGAGGCAACATCTATTTTTTGTGTGATGTACAATATTATTGAATCAATGTTACAGAATTTAATATGCTAGTGTTTAGCTTTGCACAAAACTATTTAAAGTTATTTCCAGCACACTGAGGATATATTACTGTGAGGAGAGGTAGATTTTGCCAAAGGGGTTTTTCTAAAAATTTTTCTTTGACATTTGCTCTAATTCAAAATCTGCACTGATTACAGCTATTATATTTCAGAATTTCGGTACCTTTAGCAGATTGTGGAGTATTGGACTTGGTGAAGTGCATGTCATGCTTCTTCGTTTGTGTTATGCAGCATTTTAGAAAGTGAAATAACTTCCCCTTCAGTGCATATTCATAACCCTGGGACATAAATATGAGACTTACGTTCGAAAGGTCCCTCAATGCACCACTGTGATGGGAGTGAACACTGCAGAAATCTAATCAACAAGTGCAGAGAGACTGAGAGAATGTCTGTAGGCGCGATCTGTGTGTATTGTGTGTTCTTACCTCTGTGTGGGTGTGTTTTGCTGTTTTAGTCTGAGTGTGTATCATGCTGGTTGTGTGTCAGTGTGTGTCTCACTGTGCGTGCGTGTGTGTGTGTGTCCCTGCAGCCTTGCACCCATGCAGACATGCTAACTCGTTAACGGCTTCTCACTCCTTGTTTCCAGAAAAGGAGGTGCCATCCAGGTGGCAATCCCACAATGCAACTCTCCCCAGTCGGCGTTAACGGTCGCTGTTGGTAACAACCTTGTCAGGGGAATAAACAGAGAATCTGCATTTTACAGAGGGGGGTGGCACCTTTTTCTCTTGTCTTCAGCGTCACCTTTCAAAAATCACTAACATAATTTGAACTAATCAGTATCTAATCATAAGCTATTATCATCTCATTTCTAGTGAGGATTTACCAAAAATTCCCCAAATACCACATTTAACAAGCGTCACTATAAGAATATATGCAGTATCTGGAAATAGAAATAATCAGAATGACTTAAATTTTCTTTACTGAGAAATATATTTTTTTAAAGTCTGAAAATAACAATATGTAAATGCACCGTAAATCATTTTCTTCTCGCTATGATGTAGCAGTTTTCTGGATTTTGATATTTGACTCAGCAGCTTCAGTGAAGCGCAAAACAAGCACAAACAGGAAGCAGAATCATCATGCAATCACAGCCTTTTCCTGGCATCAAACTCACTACGTGGAAATTTACGCAGAATTTTACAAACGAGTTCCTGGTAAATTGCACACCATCAAGTTCGCTATTTAAAGATTTTATGTTATGCAAATTGTTTCAATTTGCATGCAGTACTGTAGCTCCTAATACACTCATCACAGGTAACAGCAGAACTTATCTTATGTTAAACACAACAAAGTCATAACCATATTATTATCAAATAACTCCTCCGTTTCTTTTATTCAGTAATGGTTTCATATTCAGCAGTTATTTGGAGGTACAGTGATACTTCTGTGCCGGTGGTATTACAATATAAAATATGTAATGGTGCATGCTGTGTTTGACTGCACAGCCACAGACAGTTCAAAGCGCTTTGTTGCCCACTGTCAACCACAACATTAAAACCCGATAACCACCAAGTGATATTAATCTGGCAAACTAGCGAATGAGGCTTGGGGTGATTTGAGCAGTGTCGTTCTAGCGAAAGAAACAATATGTTGTATTTACCAAAGTGACTTACGGATTGATTTGGTACCCACGATGGCGATGGCTGCCACGCAGGCCATGGGGTTCAGTGTCTTGCACAACTTGGACAAACAAACGGAGCTACAGCCGCTCATATTTAACACAATCCTATGATTTCAGCTTTGCATTACTTCCTCTTCCTCGTCCCTCTTGAGGATGTTGCAGCAGAAGACCAATATCCGAGGCACTAATCTCGGCAGAGTAGTGTCGTATTCACATACCTTGGGCCATGTAGGGCAGAAGGAGAGGTGGGGGGGGGGTGAAACAACTAGCGACTTGGATTTTGATCGCAACTTGTGTATAAAGCTGAAATCATTAGTTGAGTAATTAACTATTTTTAATTCTCTGTTGTCGTTCGTCTCTGATTCGATCTTTTCTGGTTTATATCTCCGTGAATTTCTTTTGGTTTTGGACCATTAGTCAAGTAAAACATCACAGGTTCCACTTAGACTGTGGAACCTGTGATGGATAATTCCTCCTATAACCCAAACCTCCCTCCTCATACCCCGTTTGCAGTCCAGATGGCAGGTTGGTCACTGCCACCCTGCTGCTAGATCAGCTGGTCTCTAACTGGAAGGTCACAGGATTGATCCCCCCACTCACCCCCTCGTGTCCATCAACATCCATCTTCTTTCTGTTACATTGTCCTTGAGCGGAATGGCGCGGGATTTACTTACACCCATTCATGTCTGGATGCCTTGTTTAAATTAGTAACAACACTAGACTAGACACCGTCTTTGCAAAGCCGCCTTTTTAATCATGCAGCCTGTCAAGAGGTGGATTAATTGAATTTAAGTTTTTCTTCTAAGGTGAAATAATCTGACTGAAATCTAATCTGAAAACAGTTCAAGAAATGTAAGAAAAGTCTACACTGTTCCAGTCAACCCAAAAGTGACTAAAATAAACAGGAAGAGGTTGACTAAGAATTAATCTCATAAAATAAACATTACTGACTTTGGTGAACTCCTCACATATTCTTCAGTGACATTGAATTCCCATTAAGTTTGATGCAAAAATCCGATGATCTCCAAAGTTTGGGTTGTACAGTGAAAGCCTGATGATCCCTTCCCTTCTGATCTAGTCCCATCTTGTGTGACATTACCATCAGCTTTAATTGTATATTTTGCTTAAATCTACTTAATGTCTGTGTTGTTGCGAGCATTTATTCTTGTGTGCGTGAGTCTGCATAACTCTGCAATTACATCCCATAACCACCAGTTGGCAGTGGGCTTTCCGCAGCGTTGAGGTTTTTCTATTTTTTTTGTGTTTGTCTACAAAAAATAATGGCAACTGAAACCGAGTGGATTATATAAGAGTTGGAAATATGGTTGTTGATTTTTACATAAATTACTGCAATGCAGAAAAACCGCGAGACACTGAACCCACTGAGACAGAACGTGCATGAACAGCTACCGAGAGTCACGTACGAGTAAATACATTTTTTTGAAAGTCTGCAGGTAGATTTGACGCAGCCAAGTGTCTCACACCAGTGTGTGCAATGCTGCCAAGTGGACCAATCACAGTGGGACAGTCCGTGTCAGCAAAACCACAGGTGCGCATATGAAATGGTAGCTAGATTCGATGGGGAAGCGTAGATTAGTTTTTCATCCTGCTTCTGTCTTCTCTTTAGTTTATTGAATATTTGCTTGACAATGCATAAAGTCACCTTTGTGTAACATTTATTTAAGGTATAGACATCAAAAACATTCCTCCTATGCATGAGCAACTGCATCCAGTCCACCCACAATCCCTTGTGTCATGGGATTATTGTCTAGTTAGTTGAATGCCAGTCTAACTTGAAGGAAACTGTGGAGGAGTAAAGTGAAGTTGTGCACGTTATAGGTTGTTTCTTTCTTCGCAGAGTGACTGATTTCTCAGCAAATGGCTGCTAATGCTGTGTTGGTTTCAGTGGTCATCTATTATTAGCGAGTTGGAGCAGAGCTGATGGAATTCACCTGAGCCCTGCTCTCACTTCCCCATCATCGCTGCAAAGCAACTGCTACATAATGCACAGGGCTCTTCCTGTACAGGTGCATGTGGCGCAAGTGTGTGTGTGTGTGTGTGTGTGTGTGTGTGCGCGGCTATTTTTAATCCCATCCCAACCACAAAGATTCACGACACCCAAATTTATCATGGCAGACTTTGGTAGCCAGTGCAGCAGCACATTTTTCTACTGGAGCACAGACTCACTGCTGCTTTCTTAAGATGAAAAAATCCGGAACATCTCTCAGTTAGTTTTGTTGTCAAACCATTAGAAGACTCAGTAGATGGACTATAGATGTAGGGTGGATTTATTAGTGCATTTTAGTGTTTGGTCGAACTGTCATTTAAACGACAACCACAGCTAGTAAATACAAGTAAATTAAACGATACTCATGAACTTTGCTACGACTGATTTATCTTTAATTGACTATAGGCTGCTCTGGAAACATCCATCTTTTAAAGCCCTGCTTGCAGATTCAAGTATGACAGAAGAAAACGTTTTTAGAAAGTGGAAATGCTTAAAATGGGAGGAAGTCAAAGGCGTCTGCAAACTAAGAATACATTGGGTGATTATTCACAACATAAAATGAAATCAATCAGGACAATGGCAGTTGTAACTACAGCGTGGTAGGAGAGCACGGATCACGGAGTTAGGGGTTATTTCTGGATGGTTTGAGGTAGTGGAACTGGTAATAATGGAAGTCATTTAAGTGTGTAGGTGTTGTGAAAACAGAGGGGTGGTTCTGGGAAGGTAGGCTCGGTCGAGACTGTGCCGTATCTGCTCTTTGGTTGGGTGACTGTGGCTCTCGTGTTTCAAAGGTGCACAGGGTCACAGACTGCGATTTTCTGGTGTACTAGTGCTACTGGGAGAACGGATGGAAGCATACAGGGAGCAGGCCGAGTCTTTTGGATATTTAGCTGCTAAATGCAGCACTGTGTTCACCATCGTGTCACCAACTTTGTTTGCTGTTTCTTAGAAAACATTTGCTGATGGTGCTAGAAAGGACAAGACTAAAACCATTACCGCAATATCCCATCAAACCAAGACAATGAGCTAAACGTGGGTCCTGTATGAAACTGCAAGACACTTTAAATATATTAAAGTCAGATCTGTTGAAAAAACGTCTTTAGATTTGCCTGTGCTGCTTTTTTCATAAAACCCGTTGTCATATTTTCTTTGCTGGTGAGTTCTCATGTTAGAGTGAAGCTCACCGTCTCCTCTGTGGTATCAGCAGGAGGGGCGTGACTGGAGGACTAGAGCAGCAGAAGAGCTGATAGGAGTCGAACCCCTCCGGCTCTGCGCTCAGTCATGTTTACACTTGACGACAGGACGCCATGAAAGAGCGAGGAGAGGCGAAAGATAAAAGGGAAGAAGAAAGAAAGGAAAGACAGGGAGGGAGAGATGAAGGGAGAAGAGGGAGGCGGAGCAGCAGCCGAGAAGGGTGGGGGAGAGAGGAGAAGAAAGGAAAGAGGACGAAAGGTGGAAAAGTTGTTTTTAGAGGTAATGAAATCAGATAAAGGTGTGATGCAGGATGAATGGTGTCCGTATGACACCAGACGACAAATTTAAACTGTGCATTTGCAAACCTTTAAGCGACTTGATGGTGTTTTTTTCCTTCATGGGTCAAAAGGGGTTTGATATTTGATCATAGTGAATAATAACTTACGTAAAAGTCTCATTAACAGCTGTTGCATGAACTTAGACCTAGAAAGCATAACAATTTACTTGTTTTGTTTGTGGTTATTGTCTATTTAATAACACTTTTCGCTGCATTCTATTTATACAAAACTATTTGTTTCACGTGTGTGTTTCCTGGTGTGATGATTCCAGACAACCGTGGTGTCGGTCATTCGGTCACTTTTCCCAGACTGAAATTTCTCTCTTGCTGACTTTGGAGATCCGCTTACACTTCTTTGATGACTTTAGCAAGAACTAATTTGTCATTTTTGAGTGACAATTCTCATCATCTCTCAACTTTTTGATCCCCTGACCTTCACTGCCCGTCTACAGTACCACCATCAGGTCAAAACGTATCTATACAATAAAACTTTGGTTGATAACCTACTACAAAGACAAAAAAAATGACATTTCAATAAGCCTCAATTGTACTTTGTGTTTAGCGCTTATTAGCAAATCTTAACTTAATAGATAACTTTTCTACTCTTAGTCCTTCCCTCTGGGACTTTGCAGACGTTTTTGCGATTGTTGTGGCCCTAAAATGCCTGACAGCTTTTCTAAAAAAGTGTTTTTTTTTTATGTTTTAAATTCGAGGTCTCGTAAAAAGTCATGGGGGATTTGTTGAATTAATTGTTGCAATTTCAACATCGCAAAACTCTTGAGGGACTGACTAATGCTGCCTTCATATCACAATGTTTTAAGTATTATTATGAGCAGCCAAGTGGTAAAAATGCATTCTAACCAACGGTCTTTTTTCTATGCCGGGTGTGTGAATTTTTTAACATTTGTTGTGGACATTAGAAAATCTAAACATTGTCATTGCACTTAGAGTAAAGTTTTGCTAAACTGTCCATCAGTGATATGATTATCTTGCAGCTGGACTAAAAAAACATGGGAAAACATGAAACTTGATGAGGACAGTGATGAAAAAACAGCGGTCGGAAAGGGTGGGAATCCATTCAGTAGAAACTCGTGATAACACCGTGAAAACATGTGGCCGGCCTGCCAATATTCATACAGAAAAATACTGTATGAAATACTGTATACTTTGCAACGTTTGTCACAAAGATTGATTGGGATACAATAAAACAAGGAAAGGGCAGGATCGAGCAGTTCATGATTTCTTTTCCTGTGTCTTGCTTTGGATGGAACAGGATGAGACAGATAACAGGAAGGACCCACCTGCCTGTGCACTGAGAAATTAGCCACTTTGCTACTGCAGTAAAAAAAAAGGAAGAAAAAAACAAGATGGAGTGCAGTTTTTTAGATTCCACGCTAATTAAAAGCAGATGTCAAGGTACAATTCTCTGAGCTTGTTTAATGCAGCACAACTGTTTCCTGATTTACTTTCTAGGCTTCTCTGCACTTGTTGAGAGACCATTTCGCTCCTCTTCTTCCAACCCACTGGACTTCCTCCAGTTTCAAAAATCTCTGGGCTCCCCTCTCTCCGTCTCTCTGAATGATTAATCTCGCTCGTTCCTCTGCTCGCGGTAGCTCTAAGCTGGCAGGTGTCTATGAGATAGAGTTTTATAAAGCCAACAAACACAAAAACCTCCGCAGAGAGAGAGGCGAGCCTTAATTGAATTGTCAAACACAAATCTACCAGGAGACTCACTTTAACAAAAACTCATCCCAAACACTGTCTGAGTCTCAGGGTGGCCGTCTCACCGCCTCGTCGTCCACCTGTCTGTCTGAGTCGGTTCAGGGGAAACGGGTCAAAGCGTGACGCAGGTGTTTGCCTCAGGAGCATATGAGGTTTTTTTTTTTTTTTTTGAGCAATGAAATCATTAGCACATTTAGTCTTGACAAGCTCTTAAAACGTAAAGTTTGATTCATGTCACGTGCCGGGTAAACGCTTAAATATGGTTTTATTTTAATTCCTAGAAAACAGATGCCCAAGATGTGTTTTTACTGTGGCTAAAATCAGGTCATGTTTGAATATTCAGGTTGAGATTCGACTGTTTCTACAATTTGCGTGTCTTCATTTAGACATTAGAACTACTGGATATAAGAAAATGTTCTGTGCATGTATATGCATAAAACCGACTTCCAGACTGATTTGTTATGTATTTCCATTGAAATGAGGTTCTGAGCGTGTCACACACACAGTATATAGTGAGTAATGAGAACATTAAGAATCACTTAAAACACTGACCTGCGTATGGAACAGGCACATGGGCCGATACACTTACCAGACCTTCAGGCTAGAGCCTCTAAACTTATTGTTTAACCATATTGCTTGACATTTATATGTATTTCCTGTTTTAAAAGGCTCCGTTAGAAATCACAATCTTTCACAACTGTCTGAAAGTACAAGAAACAACAAAAAAATGACAAAAAATGACCGACAGATATAAAATGTGCAAACAAAAAAAACAGACACAAAAGCTTAAAAAAACGAATGTGACATGTGACCACAAACAGACTCAAAACAACCGCGAAAAAAAGGTGTGGTGGTTCCTCCCCTGCTTGTGCCCAGGGGCCCATTTTCTCACGATCCGAGCTGCAGCGTCACTAAACAAATGATCTAAAGTACAAAAGTTCTCATTTTCTATATGAGACATTTGAAAGGGAAGATGTAAATAAGGTCATAGTTTCACATACACATTTTGCTTTTAGCACGCAGTAAATATTGGTAAGATTTTTGATAGACAACTGGTTGATGTAACACATCTGGTCCCCGACCAGTAAAACTTTTGCAGCATCTGTGTGCGTGAGAGAATAAGACGAGTCGGCAGAATGACCACTTTGTCTCACTCTTAGTCCATCAATACCAACAATCAGTCCAAACAAATAGTAAATATTACTAAACTAATGACGTAACACCCTATATTACTGTTTGCTGAAAATAAATATTTTTTTAGGTACATTTTGTAAGCAAGTATTTTCTCTGAATGGTATGACATAAGTTAGGCATCATTGGCATTATTAGTAAATAGTTTGCTTAGTTAATAACCAGGGATCTTGATTAATTTATGCAGGAGCAAAACAAAAATAATAACTACCCTCTCCTCAGTGTGTTATACGTAGTTAAACTATTGCTTTTAGTGACTTTTTGACACTAATTTACAGACTTAGAAGGCCGCAGCAGATTTGACAATGTCTAGCAATAAAAAGATGAAATGTTTCAGTTGTTACTCTACAATCATGTCACCATTAAATCACTTCAGCTTCTATTTTTTTTGAAATAGCCCTTTTAACTAGTTTCCCGCGAGCCTTTGGCTCTGCGCCTTCATCTGCATTGTTCTCACTTACTCTTTATAAAAGTTTCGCTAACTCTGCTGCTTTTTAGCTTCCGACCAGTTTGCACACTGATTTTTTTTTTTTCTGTCTCTCTCTCTCTTTTTTTTTTTTTTTTCCGGGTTTCCTTTTGTTCCTCTGGTTGTGATGGTGTGCAGAGATCTAAGCCACAGTTGGCTCAGCTTCACATGGGCTTGTGTGGAGAGACGAGGGGGTTTGTCAAAGGAATTGCCTGCACCGCTTATTCTTCCTCTACCACAGAGATGGGAAAAAAAAAAAAAAAAAAGAAAACAAAACAAAAAAAGGACCGGCCTTCTTATTATCAATATTAATCTCTCTTTTTGGAAAGGCATCTGTAGGCTCTGAGCTTGCCTGTCTTAAAACACACACACACACACACACACACAGAGCGGCTGATTTAAGAAAGTCATGTTTGAACTTGCTAATGTGTTTTTTCTCTCTCTCTCTCTCCCTCCCTTTCTCTTTCTCTCTGTCTACATGAGCTATTCTCTCTCCCTCTCTTCATTTAGCGTGCCATTAGCTCTCCAAGCTGTTGTTTGTTTGTTTTTGACTTTAATGTGCTTTTTTTGAACAAAACAACAGAAAAAGAAGCAGTGAGTAAATAAAAAGACACGAGCGACTGAAGCATGTACAGTTTTTGTGTGTTGGGTGCTGCAGTTGCATGGTGTGCAAATGGTCGGTGTGAGTGTCTGTGCATTTGCATGCTTATGGAAATGTGTGTGTGTGTGTGTGTGTGTGTGTGTGTGAGTGAGGGCACTAAACTTACTTGAGTCCAGATGTTCTAATTATAGAACGGCTCTGCTGCCAAATGACAGGAAGCGCTGGCCTCTGTACGTGTGCGTTTGTGCATTTGTGTGTGCATGCATGTGCACATATAGGTTTTTGACAGACACACTAAAACTGAATGTGTATGAGACAGAAAGTTTGAATCAGATTCTTGTCATTAACTCTTGAAGCCTGATTTCCTCTTTACATTTTACCCAAGTTGCTCTGTGTAGCTGAGTTTGAGAACGTACCTACAGCTTTCACCAAATAGGAATGTAGGAAACATAATTGCAGTGCGGATTAGATCCATCATCATTATCTCTACACGTACCGGAGAGGTCACATTCTTACACTTAGGGCTGGGTATTGTTTAAAACATTTCCTTGCAAGTGTCAAAATGATATTTTGAATGTTGATACCCATAGCAAATTGTTACTTTTTTCCTCTAGTTTGACAACTATAATTGTTTTTTTCTAGGCCCAAATATTCCGATGTTAATTCTCCAGCAGCTGTACAAAAACCTTCTCTAGTCTAAACAAAATAGTTAAAAACTGGTAGTTTCATTTAAATCAAAATCTCATCACACTATAAGCAAACAAAATTATGACCAGATATGCATATTCACCACAATAACTAACTGTGGTTTGAGGTTCAGCACTGGGTCTGGGAGTCTGGGCTGAGATGCTTAATCACATCCTGTCTGGTCCTTGAATTCTCCTCTTTCAAACAGGTTATAAAGGAAATAAAAGATAAATCTGGTCGCTTTCTATATTTTTGTTATGTGCAAAACATGACACAGAGACTGTGTGGGTGTTCCCCAAATGTCGGAATCCTGAGCTTATTCCTTATTGCTGCATTCTGTTACAAACACATCACATAGACACACTGGTGCACCGGCTGCATTTTTCTTCATTGAGAAAAATGTGGCATCATAAAGAATGAGGACATCCTCTTTAGATGATCTTATTCCCAATCCTTTATCAGTTATCACTTTTTATAATACCACAGCTATGGGCAAGTGTAGGTGTCATTGCTATTAGCCAAAAATGTTATTAAGCTCTGTAAGTCATGTTCATCCAACAATGTTGTTTAGTTTTGTGCAAAAATGAAATGCTTATGTTTAGATATAGTGGGTTGAAATACAGAAACTAAGATGACTAAGAATATCAAACACAACACAATCTCAGAGTCCTGTGATTCATCACGCTTACAACCATACTAGTAGGTGTTAGGTGACTTGACTGATGCCATTAAATGGCATGATAATACTCAAATTAGATAATGACGATAAGCCTTACGTGAACATATACATGTTCACAAACACTCTGTTCATGCTCGATAGTAGCAACATGCTAAAACATTTATAATGTCCATCATCAATAACAATGATTCGTTGTCAGGCAAGATAACTAAAGCAGGGGTAATTGCAGGGTGTGCAGAATAAGATTTATGCAATCTGTATATTTAATAAAGTTAGACTTGTGACATGAACTCCGGAGAGTTAGGAGAACTTACCCTCGGACATTATCTGGAGCAACCTTTCAGAGACGCAACTCACAGCGGGAGGTCGCCTGAGTGAGAAGCGTCCTAACGTGTGACGCTCAGCTCGATGTACATGTGCGCAATCAGAGAAAACACGAGGCACAATTTAGGAAACTTCACTCAATCGCTCGACTACAGCAGCACTTGAGTGATAGAAACGTCAAACGCGCCCCCACCCGATCGCTTGTAATCCTCCAAACGACTCGGGACAGAGCAGCGCGCCGTGATGACGAGCTCCTGCGCATGTTGCAGCTGGCAGGATTTCACTTGCACATTTTCGTTCACACATACACCCACTCCTGACTAAGTCAGGGTAATGTTAGACTTGTTGTTGGCCCCCAGATTCTTACAGCTCTGTAAACGTTACCCATCTCCTTTTCTCTCTCTCTTTCTTTCATTGGATGACAAGAGGAGAAGTGAAGCAGGACAATTTTAGTCGAGCACTTGAGGAGAGATAAGCTAAAAGTTCTGTGGATACGCCAAGTTCACTGTAAAGCTGATCATTAAAAATCAAAGTATTGAGGATTAACTATAAATTGATGGAATTCTGTCTTCTATATTAGATACATGTTTTTGATGATGGCCGTTACTGTCTCTCTCTCCTCGTTACTGTGGTAACAAGAGGTGGCATCTCGATTCTCATCTCCAACTGTCCTCTCCATCAGAGCTTTGTAACCACGGAGATGAGAGTTTTTTGGTTTTTCAGGCTTTGTGTAGCAGGAGGATGTGGTGCAGAAGAAGCTGGCGTCTGTTGCGTCGCCTTGCTCAAAGGCTCCTCAGGCAAGTTCAGCGAGAGGACAGAGGACTCAGTCAGTCCTTGAATTTAAACCAGCGAGTCTGTGTTCATGATTTCCTTGATTTTTGTTCATAACTGAGACAATACGGGGACAATATACTGTTGAGGATAAAGGAGGGTGTGAGAGTAAAACAAATGATGGATGAAAGAAAGAAAAGACTAGGAAAAAAGCTATTGGAAAAGAATCAAGTAAACGAACAATACATGTGAAATAGAATAAAGAAGAGAATGTAAAAACAGAAATAAGAAAAAAATCACATGCAGGAGTGGAAATGAATGGAAAAAAATACAGTTTAAGGAAATTACTGAGGAAGATGCATTTAAGAAGTGGGTAAAGGAGAAAAAAACAAGGTGAGGAGCAGACAGAGTAACAAAAGCAGAAATTAATGAGGAAAGTAAAGAGAACTACAGCAACAACAGAGCAAAACGAGCAAGAGCATAAATGAGATCTAGGAAATGAATGAAAGCAGGGGAAATAAAAGAAGGAATAAATCAAAAAAAGACGAGGTAAAGCAAAGGAGAAACGAGGAGAAACGAGGAGAGGACCCTATAGCAAAACAGGACATGATAGACTTCCTGAATGCCATCATTACATCACTTCCTCTGCTTGTCCAGCCACATGGACTACTGTGCGCACACACACACACACACACACACACAGACACACAGACAAAGTAGGATTGGTGGTGTTAGACAGTTTAAGCCGCTTTAAAGGAGAAGGTACAAAGACGTAATCTGACCCTTAATTATTACTGTCTCATCTTAGTGTTTGTGTGTGTGTGTGTGTGTGTGTGTGCGATCGCCCTGGATATTAACATGAATGTAGTTCACTGAACATTCGGAAGCAGGAAGTAAGTAAAGACGCTCCTCTTTGCATTATATAAAGTGACTGAAATGATCTGTTGTCCTCTGTGTCGTGTCTTATGTCATCCTTTGTCTTCCCCTTGAAAATCGACTTTCTTTCCGCTTCTCTTTAACTCGTGTCCTCGTTGTTTCCTACTCCTCTTTGAATTCCTGTGAATTCTCTCCTAGTTTCCTTATTTTTGTAATCACGTCCTTGTTTTTACTTTTCTTTTCCTGATATCTCGTGCCTCTTCACCTCTTTGTTAGATACATACAATCATTTCAAGTCATGTTTAATCATACGCTGCGTTATTGCATAATTAATTTACAATAATAATTTGAGCAACAGAGATACAAAAAAAACGTCCGTGTTATATTTAAAAAGCACTGCTTCCATAAATGATGGTTTATATGGATTTAGCCTCTTAGTACATCTGCACTGCTGTGGTCTGACTGATCGGAGCACGGATCAAATACAGTATATTTATTAACCGTGCATATATTTATTAGTTTACACAACAAGGACTGACTGACAGCTGTTCCAGCTGCTCAACTGTAATCAGAAATGGACATCGCTTCAGAGAAAAGAACGTCTAATTATCCTAAAAACATATTTCCTCCTTTCCTCTCCTCTCGCCTCTCTCCTTACATCTTGAAGAGGATGCACTGTGATGCAAAGGGAAGGAAAGAAGGAGGGAAATGTGGATGCAATTAAGGGAACAGGTGTGACTTTGTTTCCTCTCCTCTGCCCTAGATCATCAAACCTGTTGGTTGTGTAATAGTTTGGGGTTATGAGTTATGTCAATATTTATGTCACATTAGTTATACGTATCTCTTATCTTTATGCTAATTTGGGGAAAGCGTGGTTTAATTATTTCTGTATATATTTAAATGAAACTTTTCTTTGTGTTTCAGTGTCTATTTTTCTGGTGAATTCTCTGTTAATCAAGCATTGTAGGAGACATTCTTTTATATCATTTTTGGTATTATATCATGATTGGTATCACAATTTTTCCCCCATGTTGTAAATGATTTACAGTACAAATATAGCTGTAGTGAGTGAAAATTCACCTCCAGTTTTGTGTGGGCTCCATCACTGTTATTGATGCAGCCCTGTAAGCCTCCATTCATCGTTCATGACAAAGGGCTAAGAGAAGACAATACGTTGCTTGTCTGTGTTTGAGCATTGCAGTTTATTTATACATTCTTTTCATAATTTCAGTGTATGTTGAGTTGTCTGAGCTGCTGAAATATCTTCTGATGACAAGAATAGCCAAAGCTAAACGCATTAAAAGACATTACAGTAAGTTGATGATATATAGGAGGGATTCATTGAGAGACTGTAGAGCCCCTGAAAAAATAATATTATAGTCGCAACCAAAACTTAATTTACTGAAAGAAGTTGAAAATTAATAATAATAAAACACCATTTGGAGTGTCATTTAGTGAAAATTAAGTTGAAGTGGAGAATTACTATAAGAAATTGAAGTGGATGTTGAAACAGAAATTAGTGAGTAGGAGCAGGAAATGACACGTTAACCTATTCGTTAGACATTCGTCACCTTCATGTTGTACAAGGTGTAACGTCGTTTGAGCAAAGGACATTCTGCACCCTAAATAACTTCACCTTTGACATTCAGCCACGATGGGGTTTCGCTCGCTCGCTCCAAGGCAACAGCACAAGATGAACAAGTGCTTTTCATTTTGAGGGACGGAACTCATGTTTCGAGTCACTTCCAATAAATGTTGTTTTTGTAGCTGTTTCAGCTCATTACGGCCGCAGTTGTTAACATGGATGTAGTGTCTGAAATGTTCCCACTCGGGAAGGTGTTTGATTACACCGCAGATTTTGGATGAAGACGTGTTTTCAGAGTCCCCGTACATGATACTAAGATCAGGAAACCACCAGTGTCTTTTTCATACTGGTGTAATATTTTTACAGTACAGTCTTACAGAGCTGTTTTTTACGTTTGCCAACATTGTTAACAAACAAAGAAAACGTACATTATTTTATATTTTAGATTTCAATTTCATTGAATTTTAATACCTGTATGTAAATTATTACAGAAAGATCTGATGACGGGTAGTTTCTGCTCACCATTTCCTGTGTATGAGCAGGCCTGCAGTTAATTACAGGTTTAGTTGGAGACCAGAGGAGAACAGAGGGGCTGCAGAGCTATATTCCTATATTCATACACAGCATGACCGCTGTCCTCACTGATGTCCATCAGAGAGCGTTTATTGTCATAACCATCATCGTTGTGTTTGTAAAGGCCTTTAGGGATGGACACAGTTCATGTGGACCACTCAATGGTGTTTGTTGCTGGTAACTTAAAGCAGATTTTGATTGATTTCTGATTGACGCTGTGTCGCTGTGAATGTGTAATTTCATTGCTTGTGTATCTGGTGAATCTGAAGAATGGTGATTGGCACTGTGGCCTATCAGCAAGAAGGATGAGGGTTTGAACTGGTGGAGACCAAAGGCCTTATTGATGACATCTATGAGATTAAGTCCTGAACTAAAAAATAAAATAAACACATGTGCTATTTTTAATTATTGATGATGGCTGCTCCACCACATGACGTATTTAATTAGTTAATCGACGTCATTTAAAGGCAATGACAGCGTTCGTATGTGCCGCTGCCGGCGTTTTAGCTTAGCATAGCGGTGTGTGACATGCTAATGATGCTAAAGACCCTTTTCAATAACAGCAAAACGAACGGGCAGTGGCACATCCCCTCACTACACAGGTCATAAACACGACTTTTGTCATTTTCATTGTCAGCAGGCCAAAGCACTTAATTAACAGTATTCTGACAGAAATGTAAATAATAAACCGTGTAACTTGGATGGGTGCGATGCTGGCGTGACCCCGGTGCACAGCCATCCGCTCAGGGAGTTTGTGTGTTTGCTCAGACACGTGAAAAATTAGAGGGAACGTTGGTTACCATGATATTTTCATTGATGGTTTGCATACAGAAAGAGAACTGAAAGAAGTTTTTGTTTTTTAAAGTACTAGATGAAAAGGAGATCTGGAAGTTCTGTATTTTGATACTCAAAATAATACTTTCAATCCAACTTCTCAGTTTATAAAATAGCTTTAACCTTTCAGATGTCCATGAGCCAGCAGAGTTGGCATAGTTGTTTGTATATAAGCAGACCAAATCCTAGACTGCAGAGTTCTAAAATAATACCTCATAATATGTAAATACCCAGATGTACCGTACATCTGGGTATTTTTTCAATGTACAATCTACATATTTCTGAGATATTATAAGGAACATTGTGCACGGGATCACTAGAAAGCAAAAATAAGATGGTACAAAACTAGGGCTTGTTTGCCAGATTATGACCGTTATATAAACTTTTTTTTCCAAAACTTTCCAAATATTGAGTGTCTATGCATCAATTTATTCTGATATTGTTTAGCAAAAGTTATGTATGTTTAGATTCTCAAACACACAAGTTAAAAATCTGCATTTTCATTTATTTCTTTGTTTTAAATCTAGTGTGCAGAGTGAAAATTGTCAGAAAAACCATTTACTGAGATTTGGGTCTGACATGCACATTTTTGGTTAGTCATTGACAACACACACACACACACACACACACACACACACACACACACACACAGACACACTCCTGTCTCACTGTCCTTGTATAAACACTTATTGACATAGTGCAACCGCCAGCTCCTTCCTCTTCCACTAACCATAACCAAATGAAATGAAAAAAAAATTAAATAGTGTAGACCAGCCAAATGTCCTCACAACACCAAAATATTGAAAAAAATTGTCTGCACAAAAAAAAGAGAGACATGTATATGGACACACACACACACACACACACACACACATAGGCTAACTATATTAATATGAGTCTGTTTTGTGTCAGGCAGGTCTTAATAGGATCAGTGTGAGAGACATGGAGCTGTCTGTCAGTCTAAGTTCATTAACTGATGATAGATAACCTGCACTGTGTGTGTGTGTGTGTGTGTGTGTGTGTGTGAAAGAGAGAGAGAGGGAGGTGTGTGTGGTTGTGCTTTTAAGAGTGTGTTTTCTTGCTTGTGTGCAGCTCTCTTTCTCTCTCTCGCTCTCTCTCTGTGGTGTAATTTATAGCCCTCAATCGGAGGCCTTATCAGGTGCAGGACACATGGACGCCTTCCTCTCTCTCCTCCTCCTCCGCATCTTTCAACTTCTGCGCATCAACTTGGATTTTTCTCTCCTTCCTTTCCTCTCCTCCCTCTTTTCCAATCTTTACCCTCCTCTTACCTTTCAGTGCTGAAGGATGCTTTCTTTAATTGCTCTCCTCCTCATCCTCTTCCTCCCCATCTACGCCTCCACTTCTCCTGGATCTGAACCAGCAGTCATCAAACTCTCCTCCTCCACCTGTAATTCATTTAAGTATCTTCTCTTTAGTAATTAAAAAAAAAAAACAATACTCATATTTGTTCTATACTGTAATCAATGCTGTGTATCTTCCATATTCAAACTGATCTTATGTGTGTTCCCTATATCAAACTAAATAAGTGTGTTATCATTAAATTATTGATCAATCTGACGTATTTAAACTGCTCAAATAGATCGGTTCTGTGTTCCCTAAAAACAATCAATCAAGTTTTTCAAGTGTGCTTCCTGTAAAATGAAAACAAACTGTGTGCCATCGCATCCAGTTGTCTAAATTCAGGCAGTGCAGTGTCTGTGTGCATTTCCTGTACAAATCAAACATGACGTCCCGTAATCTGACTGATCAACTCCTAAATATGTTCTATAATTCAAAAATGCCCATTCCTTAAAATAGTTTAAATTCCATCTACCCCAGAGTGTGTTTAGCAATCAGCAAAGTGCATTTCCGTACAATTAAGTGCATGTACCTTACAGACATGTTTGGTTTTCCTTGAAAATGTGTATTCCCTAACTCTCCCTTAGGTGTTAAAAGTTTGTTTCCTAAAATCAAAAATAGGGGTGTGTTCCTTTGATCCATAAGATCATGTGTGTATTAAATTCCTATGTTTTTCTTAAGTTAGGCCTTTGTTGTGTGAACAGTCCTGTATGTTCCTTAAATGTAGTCAGTGATGCGTTTCCATAATGCAGCTCTTGTCCTGAGCAGTAAGTGCAGTGAATTCCTAGTCGGCTCTTCACTAAACTCAACCAAACATGGGTGTGTTTCATGTTTTCAAAGAGTTTTACTGTTTCTTTAAAGCCGTAAGACGTCGAAATCTTGCTCTTTAACCCATAAATCCACTTAACCTAAAGCGTGCGCCTTAAATTTTGTCAGTGTGTGATCCCTGAATACAGGTGTTCATGACTTATTTCTTAAAAAATATATAAACCCAGATAATGCTGAATATGTTTTACTATCCTTGTTCAAATATATCCAACATGTGCAAAAGCCAATTTGCCATCAAGTGCTTTTTATGTAATCTTCACTAAACCTACATAAATCCGTTTCTCTTCTGTTCTGTTCTCATCTACAAATAGGTAGCCTGAAGGCACTTTTAATAAGATAGCGACTTGTGCTTGGACAAAAGGCTTTTTCAGAAACAAAACCAGTTTGTTTCTATTATGCAAACACACACACACACACACACACACACACAGATAAGCTGACGTTCCAAATGACTCGACAGTGGCTATAAGCTGCTTGCTATACACACACAATCACAATGTAGAGCCTATTGAAGTGAGATTTGTGTATTACAATGCTTGAGACAAGTGTGTGTGTGTGTGTGTGTGTGTGTGTGTGTGTGTGTGCGTGCATAGTGTAACCCAAAGGTGGCTTTGCACGTGCTGGTGAACCTGGACGGACTGATCCACCTGTCTTGTACTTGGTTTTCTCTACAGTTTCCCTGAAGTTGTACTGTTGAGCTGTGTTTCCTGTCGTCTAAATGTGAATCTGTCTTTCGCACACAGATATGGAGGAGAGGACGAGTGCAGGGTCCTGGGCGAGTGGAAGTCGTCCTTCCAAGGTAATGTGTCGTTTGAACAACTATCTGCAAAACCCTTGGAATGTAGCAAGTCAGGCCAGTTAATCACCTTTAACTGACAGTTTTTTCCCTAATTATTTTTTCTTCCAGAGCCATAAAACAACTTTGTTATCTTTAACTTCAGATATACAGTGATTTACACGTTATTTTAGGCTCTAGAAAAAAAAAAGGTTAAATCTGTATTTTTCAGTCGCAGAAAAGCTTTGGTCAAGTTATTTATATTGTTCACAGTCACCATACAGACACTAGAACATACAACCAACAAGTTTTCTCTGATCATGTTTTCAGTTACTTGTAACTGTCAGTCTGGAGCCTGGATTAGCTTGTTTGTCTCAGTTGTCCTATTAAAAAGTTTTTTTATTGTGAGTCCACGTGGTGACGTGTTTCTTGATCCAAAAAACAGTGATCACTGTAAAAACTCAGTTGTAAATCTTATTCAAACTGATGCGATTTGACATTATTTTGGGTACAGCACGTTACACATGGATGCGTTGACATACGAACTGGGGCAAACCGGGATCGATCCACCGACCCTGTGCTTACCCGACATCCCGTCCCTCCACCCAGGCTGAGATGTTATTTCACATTAATACACTGACATTAGAGCGGACTCAATCTCCTCGTGTCTTTGAAGCAAATGTGTTTCTCAAACGTCTGAACTGTCTCTTTCCTCACTGCACAGCTGTATTATGACGGAATGTCCAAGCACGGAGCTGATTTTCAATATCCAACGCCTCAGATCATTTGGCTTGTAAGATGCTGTACTCTACCATCTGCTAGAGTACAGCATCTTATTTCTGCAGCTACGGCTGAAACTTGCACGACCAGCAGTACTAACAACTAGATGAAATAAGGAAATCGAATAAAAACTGTCTGCCTCTCTCTCTCTCTGCAGAGCTATGCAGATGGGTCTCAGTATATGGCATCACATGACAGCCTCTCACCTCCATACGCCAACTCCAGGCTAACAGGTACAGTGCAAACTCAATGTGTTTGTGTGTTATGATCTGACACCGTTATTTTATGAAGTGCTTATCATTTGCCGTTTTAACTTTTGATTCACTGCTTTGTTAGCTCCTGCCAGTGTGTGTGTGTGAGTGTGTGTGTGTGTGTGTGCAGAGAATTAGTGAAGTACTAGCAAACACTGAAGGAGACAGGTCATCTGGCATGCAATTTTTCTCCCGCTCTGCCGTTCTCTCGCTGCCCGCTGTGTGGAAAACGCCAGGCAGTGTGTGCTCATTTACCCATGATGCTCTCTGCCTCTGGCTCTCTCCAATGTGGTGCCAGTTGTGAGCAAATGGCCACTGACACAAATAATCTGCCTCTCTCTCTCTCTCTCTCTCTCTCCGTCTCTCTCCTCAGAGACACACTTACACACAGGAGGACAGACATATAATAACTCACCACACACACACACACACACACACACACACACACAGACACTCTGCACACAACTTAATTACCTTTGACTAGATGCATTAAATATGGAAGATGTCAGCTCTCAGCTATCTGATTCTACCTGTGCTTTCTCTCGTTCTTTCTCTGAAATTTTAATGTTCATCACACATCTTGTTTGACATCAGATCTTAACCTGCACTTGTGAAGCCATGAAGACTTAAAACGAGTGTGTTTGATGTATTTCTGCTGGGCAAACGTGTTTCAGTTGGCTTGTACTTCAGAAACATGTATTTAAATGAGACAAGCTACTATTATCATACGGAATGGAGCTGTGTTTTTTATACGGGATACACTACGTGGCCAAAAGTTTATGAACAAAAGAATGAAGACATTTGAACATGCATCCATCTATGATGTTGTTGAGATTTTCAGAATAAGATGAGTCACATAATGTGTATGTCTATGTAGGGTAATATTTAAATATATATATATAAATTAAGGTAATTCTTAAATGTGTTCATCTTATCGTGAATCCTAAATAAGAAATATGCACATATACGTTTAAGATTTTGCTGAACGTCAGTTGTGTGTCCTTTGTTGGAATGATCCATTATATGTGCGATGTGTTGTGACAGAGTTGTGATTGTGGTATGGAACTGCAGAGGCAGAGGAGGGACCGACAATGCAGAGTCAAGAAATGGAAATATTGTATTCTTCATCTGGCACACGGGAGCTGCAATTTAGTTTGATAATGATAACACTAAGAGACAGAGACAGCCAGGGATATAGATATGAAACGCACACGCGCACACACAGTCCCACCCTTTGCCAGGAGTGTCACAGAAAACAAACCCTTCTACCTTTGACTGTTCTGACCTGCTTAAATCGGATTTTCTACATTGTGTATGACGTTTCTCAATTTTCCCCCCATGTTCCCAAAATGTGATGTGTGAGTATCAATATCCAGAGTCCAGAGTCCAGAGACATGCATGTTAGGGTGACTGGCGACTCTGTGGCTATTACAATCCATTTGGAAGCTTCAACGCTCCGACAAGTACAACCTCTGTATGGTTCCTGAATCACACGAATGAATGAATGAATGAATGAATGAATGAATGAATGAATGAATGAATGAATGAATCATGGCAAAGGGTAGGGTGAGAGTGAGCTAGCGTCTCGAAGTGTGTCGACACATGGAGTAAACGAAGACTTCTTTGGTGAATGATATGTTCAGTTCATCGTTCCATAAAGAAATAATATTGAATGATGCAAATTTTAGCACGTTTGTGTTTATCTCTCAGCTTAAATACAACTCAAGAATCTTTAACTCTGCCTAATAGAAGTCTAAACCTAGCCGAACAGAGGCTGCTCCTGTTTTAGAAAGAGTCATTGCAGTTCTCACGCTCAGCAGTACAGATGCCGAACTTTTGCACGAGCTGCTGACTTCCGCAATAGTGCGTTGTTAGGCATTCGCTCTGCCGCAGCTAAATTCATCGCCTTGTTTCTTCTGCTGCAACAAATCTTTCGATTTTGGACCAATAAAGAGATCTTCTGCACGTCATCCAAGCATCTGTGTAGTGAGCTTCACGAGACAGACGTGTCACTCCGGTACCTGAGGAAACATCTGAGCGAGTTCTGCCAGGCCTCTCCGCTCACACAGTCCCCCTTTGTGGCGAATGTTTGCAGTGGGTTCGGATTACTCTTAGGCCGGAGGCTCGACTCTCTCTCACCTAAAATGAGCTTAAAGGAGAAAGAACCATCCCAGAGTGTGAACGCAGCCTCTCTCTCTCCCCCACTCTAACCTTGTCTGTCTTTCTTAACCCCCCCACCATCAGATTAGAGTGATGTTATGCTCTAGATAATCAGCGAAGGGATTAGTGTCATCTCAGCGACCTCACTAGATTAATCTGCTGCCACACACACACACACACACACACACACACACAGAGTGAAAACCCACAGTGATCTACCAATCACGTGTGTGTGTGTGTGTGTCTGGTTATGTGTCCTTTATGTGTAGAAGAGTAAAACTGTGGGCACTTGCATGTTTCTGTACATGTCTGTGCCTACAACACATGACGGCGTGTTGTTGTTGCTGTCTTATCTTTGTGAGTCTTGATGATTTTTGTGTGAATTTGGGAGGCCGGCTTCTTCTTCTGTGTATCTGTGGGTTTGCGGTGGTGTGTTTGTGTGCACGCTAGGAGGTTACTGTGTCAGTGTCTGATGTAAGCTTCAGTGTGCGCTGTGTGAATTTGTGTGGTTAAATGTAGATGTGTGTGTGTGTGTGTGTGTGTGTGTGTGCACGTCACGCTTGTGTAAGACTGTTAAACGTGTTTTCACGTTGTGCCCGTTTCTTTGTTTTATACACTGAATGTATGTGTCTGCGTTATTATATTTTCATTTCCTCCCTGTAGGTTCTATAGTCTGCATTGTCCTCATCTTCATGATTTGGCAGAAGAACATGTGAGAATTTCCCACTCTGTGTGGCTGTGTCTATCTCCTGAAAGTCCAACCGTTCCCAAACACTCGTTAGGTGTGTGTATGCTCGGTCCTCAGTTGTGTGCTGCTCCAGGACTATCAGAGACTTCAAGTCTGTGATAATTTGTCTTTATATGTGAACTCCGTCTTCAGGTGTTTCCCCAGCTCGATCCAAATGAATGATTTCATCTACTTTCTTGCTCTTTTGAAAACATAGCACAAACATTCATTTCTTTCTGTACTAGTTGACATTAGCGAGCAACCCAGCGACGGCTGTGGAGAGGTTACCTGTGATCTTTAAGGCGGAACGTTTACTCAGTGTATGAGTTCACGTTGGGAATCAGTCAACTTACCTTTGCACATGTTTATTGCAGAGTACACATTTTATTGATGACTGGATGTGTGAGCGCCTTGAGAAATAATAAATGAATTACCGCCAGATTACGTAAATCTTTCTCCTCACTTGGAGAAAAAAAGTGGCGGCGCCTGAAGCCTTTGTGCTCCAGCAGCACCACACCTGTGCCCACATCAGACTAACACCTCTCCATTACCACCTATGCAAGAGTCATATCAAACACCACAGACATAATCTTCAGACCAAAGCCACAAAAGTTCGCTGTGCAATTTGTGACACGGTTAATTGAACATTTGCACATTAAGTCTAAGCTGAAATATAATCAAATATGCACCTCTAATATTTTCATTTAATTTACTTTGTGTGTGTGTGTGTGTGTGTGTGTGTGTGCACTTTCATGGGTGAAAATTGTAAAAGCATGTATATGGGGTTTTACACTGGATGTGCGTGTAAATACCCGTGTGTAGTTGCTTTGCAGAGCAGGTGCACCACCCTGACACCCCCCTCCTCCAAACTGTAACTGTCACCTACATAGTAAATGAGAGGCTCAGTGGTTTCAGCCTGTAAGCACATTCTCTCCTGTTATAAATAAATGTTCTGATGTGGCTTCACTCCGACTTTTGATGCACAGCAGCTTCCCTGCACCAGCTTCGTTGGCTTTTATTTTGTAATTTAACCTGATCTGCTTAAGAAAAGTAATAGAGTAGCAATATGTTTACCATAAAATGATTTTTGACATTTGTTTTATTAAAATTTTGGGGGTATGGGAGAGTCAGTTGCTAAAATATGCAACTTCTAGAAATCAAGCTATCTTTAGCAAGAGACTCAAGGACACACCAGTCCACGCTCTCCTCCTCAGCCATCCACTGTGCTCCATGAAGCTCTCCACACTCATCCCGCTGTCTCAGCAAGTACAGGACTCTGGAGCTGTGAGTCACCTTTAGAAATATCTTTCAGTAGCAAATACAGACCTGAAGTGCGTGTCTGTGGGAAATAATAAACCAGAAGCAGAAGATGTCAGCTCACACCCCTGACTCTGGCTTCCTCTGATTGGTTAGATGGTTGAGCCTCACTCAAAACTCTTTAGAGGGGAAACATCTCGGTAAGATATGTTAAAAAACACATTTTTAAAAGAAGAAGAACTAAAGTAACATGCTGTAGCTTTTGTTTAAATTATTAAAAATAGTTATATCAGGGAACCGAGAGCAGTTTTTATCTCTGTGGTGACTGTATATGTTTAACAAACCATGTAGCTTTAATATTGATACTTTCAATAGCTGATCAAATCTTTTACTCAGAACCACAGATGTCAAGCCTGATGTATTACTGGACAAAAAATGACAAAAGTCGATGGATTCAACCTCTGGTGCGCATTATCATCTGTACCAAATTCTTTATCGGTGCTTTCAATTTGACATTGATTTGTTGAAGTCTAGAGGGTTGGACGGACAAAGCAACGGCCAAACACCGTTGGGGTTCTCAAACAACTCCAAAAATCATTGTCTTGTCAGCCAAAAAGCTGAAAAAACATTAAAGTGCCATGTCTTTTGTTGTCAAACCTGGCAACCTCGCTACGATGACACCATTGGTTGGTAAAATAAAAACAGCTGTTCAATAAACAACATAAAACCATGTGAAAGGTGGACAGCTCATTGCTGAAAAGGAACATACAATGAAACTTAGGCTTAAATTAATAATATAACTATATATAACTATAATCTGGAGTATTATTCTTCTGTTTTGTGGTATTATTGTTCAGTAATACACTCAAAACAGAGCTAAAAGAAACACAACAAAGAAAACATTCATCCTTTATCTGGATCCACTCATCCTGTTCAGGGTGTCAGAGTCCATCCCAGCTGCCATTGGGGGAGAGGCGGGTTCCACCCGGGACAGGACACAAAGAGACATACACAGACAGACAGACAGACAGACAACCATTCACACCTAACGTGCATGTCTTCGAGATTCCTGGAAGGGGTCGATAACAGTAAGAGGTAGAGACCAACCAAAAACTAGGACTGCATCCTTATTAGGTTCAAGCGCGACTTGTTGGGATGCTGTGTGAAAAAGTGGGTTATTGTAAGAACAGCGTTAAACAGACGCGCACAGTAAAAACAAAATCTGCTATAAACCTGATGAACTTGGCTCCTCTCTCTTCCTCCTCCCCCTCTTGTTGTTTTTGTTGAAATGCAGTGAGTCAGCCGTCTGTCTCACCTCTGTGTGACCTTATTAATGAGTGTTGAGCCACGAGGCCGGACCCCCTCCGAGGAGGTCACATCTGGACACTTTATATAGAAATACATATCTGTCTGTCTCTCCCTTTGCCTCTCTGTTTCTTCTTCTGTCTGTCTCTCCCTTTGTGCCTCTACTTATTCTCATCTTCTTCTCTCTTTTGCCAGTCCTCCTATATAATTCCCTCTTGTCATTCTCCTTCATAACTTCCTCTCCCCTGTTGTGTCATTTCTCCTTTTTTGTCCTCTATCCGAGTTTTGTTTATTACCCTCCATCTCCGTATTACCCTCCATTTCACTCATCCACTCCTTCCTCCGTGGAGACGGGGTCCTCCTGTCTCCCTCTCTACCCCGGGAGTCCCTCACCTCAGCTGGGTGGGGTGCCAAGGTCATCCTCCTGTCTGTCCCTACTGGATCTGGGTCTTTGTGCTCAGAATGTTTAAATGGAGAGAAGGGGAGAGGGGGTGAAAAGACGAGAGGACGTAAGAGGATGAATAGAAAGAAGAGACAAATTAAATTAGAATTGAGGCTTACGCTGTAACCAACCACATGCCAGTCCTAACGATGTCCACTTCATCATAGTTAAAATAAATACTCAAAATATTAACAACCAAAAGTTCCAATAACATTTATTAATTCAAATATCATGTGTCAGCAGTTACACATGCAGCCGCCATTAGGTAACATCATGACACCTGCGACGTTAACTGTGTCATAGAAAAATAGATTGAAATACTTTACGTAGAATAAAGCACAAACATTTTTTCCAGTTACCAAATTGATTCCAGTGATTTTGTTTCAGTTGTTTCTACTGACCAAAACTAAACGGCGACCGTCTCATTCTTAGCGCTCTGTGAATGGATGTCAGGCATTTATTAGTGCTCCACTGATTTCATTATATTAACACTGATGTACAATATGAGCCACTGCAGAGTATTTAGTATATTATTGTTTTGAAGAGGCCATGTATCAAATGTAAATTGTCTGTGTAATTAGAACTGACGTACTAATAATAGGTCTTGTCAAGGCAAGAGGGCGAAGGGTGGAAATGTGAAATGTACCCTCCGAAAAGAGCAACGGGGCCAGAGGAATATCCTGGAGGGCTTAGAGATTAATGCCTTGTGGTTTTTTGAGGACATTTTAAGAGTTTAAAGAGGGTAATAAAGGAAAGAGTGAAGTTTACAGGTCCACAAACTGAATTCGCTGTATTTACCGTTATTTACTGCCAAAAACCTAGTGTAGGAGAGAATATGACCGAACCACAACATCGCCACAACCGTTCTAAACACTCACAGCGACCATCAAGTTGTTATTTCCGTGCTGCAGGGATGGTCTGAGTTTAACCAAGCGGGTAGAATAATTGTAAGATTTTCAATGAAATTCAAAAATATAGAGGCTGTTCATTAAGTGGCTTAGGCCCAAGGCTGGATTATCAAAGTGACCAAAGTCGCCTATATGTTCAAAACCCCTTCCACTTACTGCAGGTACAACATTAGGTACAACAAATACAGTAGGACAGATCCTGAATCCTGTCAACATCTAATGATTGAGTAACTGAAATTCTGAATTTGGGCAAAACTGCAAATTTTTTCACATCTTTAATGACTTGCTAGTAAGTAGTAAGTGACCAGTGGACCAACGGCAACTGATAACTTGACACCCAAACGCATCACAGGGCTGAAACTGGCTGGACCAACAGGTAAAACCCCATAAATGTCAAGTTCACTATCAGGGGAAATTGTCAAAATACGTGTTTCATGCACTTCATACACTGAAGGTTCCCTAAATACTTTCCCACTAACTAACTATAACCTCAACTGGATTCCATCCCTAACATTAACACTAGTCGAGTCTGAACAGGAACAACAACAATAGATTTTCATTCCGTGAATCTGTATCTATTTGTCTAGCTGTCTTTCCATCCATCCATCTGTCTGTCTTCTCCATCTTCTGCCATCCATCCAGATGAGGCCTCTAGAGACCAAACTCGGGTCATTCATGTTACACTGTGTGTGTATGTGTGTTTTCCTGCCTCTGTGTGTGCCCGTTATCTTTCTAACTCTGCATGTCTCTCTCGTGTGTGTGTGTGTGTGTGTGTGTGTGTGTGTGTGACAGACTGTGAAATGGTGCGTAGTAGCACCTGGGCCCTTCAGTGTTGATTGATCGGCTTGGTCATGTGGAAGAGTCCCATCTGGCCAGCCACGCTACGGTGTGTGTGTGTGTGTGTGTGTGTGTGTGTGTGTTTGTGTGGCAGAGAGAGAGTGCTTGTTTGTGAGTAAGAGGTGAGGGAGAGAGATAGAGATGTGCAGCATGAAACAGTATGTTTATTGTGAGAGGGAGAGAAATGGAGAGAGCTCTTCAGTTATAACTGTGGCTCCCAGAGGCCAAAGATAATCTGTATTTTATCATCTGAGGGGGAGAGACAGAGGCCACATTCACGCTGCAAACCTTAAAGGAAAATTCCACCGTTTTTAGTGTTCGCAAAGAGTTTGTTGGCGTCAGGTCGTTTTTTTAATGGTTTTGGGCTGTTAATGCTACAGGACAATGATATTTTAGAAAATATTGTGCTCGGTGGTGGCAGCAGCTGAGAGGAAGCTCCTTCCACTGTTTCATCAGGATAACGCCACTGGGCACAAAGTCAAGTCCTAGTTTGGTGTGGGAGAACTTGACGGACTTTAGCCAGGGCTTGTCTTACAACATCAATAGCCGCTGTCACTAACGATGTTGAGGTTTGAATATATAATGAAAAAGTACGACTAATACTTCTTGTGGTTGGGATAACAGTTTATGCTCACCAGTGCCTTTGTTTATTTAATAATTTATCCATCTTTAATTTAGAGTTTTTGCAGGTAAAGGATGAATTCACAAAATTCCAAGTTGCTTCCAATGGTTTAAGTTTAGGAGAAGAAGTCTTATACTCTGTGAGTGTTAACAAATTTAATCTGCTTTTCCTTTGCTGATCTCTGTCTGTCTCTTTTTCAACCCGATAGTCAGACATTTTAAAGCTACAACATGTAATTTGAGCTAGTGCTGGCATTAGAATTGGTAAAAGTCTACTTCACTCTGCTGCTGATCAATTAACCATAAATATGAACGATACACAACCTTCTAAAACATCATAATTAAACAAAAGAAACTGTGTGACCATCTTTTTGTTTTCTTCAGCATATACTTTCTGTAAGTGTCTTTTTTGCATTTTTCATCCCAGGTGTTCACTCCAATGCAGCGTTACAAAAACTCCTGAACAGAACTAGCAAATGAGGAGAAAATAGAATAAACTGTAGTGGCAGGAAAATGAGGGAAAAGCTGGAATAATAGGAAGATAAACTAGCTTTTTGCCAAGTCATAAGTGGAGCTTAAAAGGAAGTAAATGTTGCATTAATATGGATATTAGTCACGCCACTTATGCAAAAAATTACAAAGCATCATACAATAATCTTGTTATATCAACTACTAATTCTTACAAAAATAACATAAATAAGTTGTTCTCTTTCAAGCAAGTTCAGCTTAGAATCAGCTGAGAAACATGAGTTAGAAGAATGAGCTTCACTAAACTTTAAAACTTGAAAGAAACAGAACTAAATTGTTAGACCCTCCAGCATGAATTGTTTGAGAGTTGAAGCTCTCCACAAACTTTTTGTCGTTTTAAGGTGAGTGGTGGATACATTTTATTTATAATACAGCATATAGAACTAAACATGATGATTTTTCACGTTGAATTTAGCGCCTCCCCTTCCCTGGGATCTGAAAGGAACAAACAACACTGGCAACAACAACAACACCCAAAAGACCTGAGACCAAACTTGACACAACAAGCAGATTTTATCAAAGATAACATTAGGTTAAAATGCAAAATTTCTGCAGAATGGAAAAAATATTGGTATAAAAAGCACACACATATTCACTGTCACAACAGTATTTTAATATATTTTTTCAGCTGAAAAATAAGATGAATGATGCAATGAATGCTTTCCCATACGTCCTTCATCAGCTGTCCCTCACCTTTCCTCCGTACCACCATCATCTTTGTGAATGCCACATCACAAATACTAGAGCTTCGTAAAAAGTCACATGAACTCAGATATGGCTGTTCAAACTGCTGCCACATTGCCACAAAGCACGTATTCGATTCAGAATCGCGTCATACAAATGTGTAAATCACAAAGGATTTCACGCTTGCTCCTCTTTCTGCTTTCTTTTATTAAAAGAAAAATAAGGTCTGACTTAAACGTGAAGGACAGAAATGTTAATTTGAAGTTGGAAACGAGCGACAGGAAAGACAAAGACAGACACAGGGAGAAACTAAGAGAGACAGACAGGGAGAAAGACAGAAAGAGAGACGGTGTGCATTTTCTGAAACGAAGCCAACTGATAATTAATGCCTCTGACATCATGGTGCTCTAATTAAGCCTGGCATTCATTAAGCCAAGTAAGGGGGGTGTTTGTTAGTGGCTTTTTTGGAGGGAGGGATTTGTTAAGTCTTTATTGTTACTCCTTTTAGACAATAGAGAACAAGAGATGGAAAGAACAACAAAACCGACAGGTAAGAACAAACACAGTAATAAAGGATTTTTAGGTGACGTTACACAATGTTCAGCCGCCAGAATGTAAATGCTCGACTTGTGGGCAACAGTAGGTGCGAACCAGTAGAACTTAGCTGAAGTACTTTGGTTATGGCTGGGTTTTCTGCTTTCTGACAGGAAACTAACAGTTTACTCGAGGTTGAATTTAGCAACATCATTGATGCAAAATGTTTACACACTGAAGATTATATTGTAATCCATTGTTTCTGAAATAACTGATGGACCACGATAAGTAAGTTCATAAATCTTATAACAAAACGGAACCTGCTGGAACTAAAATAGTTTGATGGGCAAATGTTAAAGTGCCTAATTTTATGGAAGTGATGTCCAAATATGTCCAAATTCTAGTAAAAAATGAACGATTGCAATAATACAGAGAGCAAAACACTTTCTGTCCCAGTAGCACCTGGACCAATCCAGCATTTCTGGTCCATTTCTCGGTTCAGCTCTGTGTGAGGTTTCGGGCTAAAGGTTGGGTTAAAGAAACTAAAACGACAACGTCATGTTAGGACCAAAGTTCAACGACTAGCTCCTTGGGGTAGAAGTCAAGGTTTAAATGAGTGGGACTGTATCTGAAAAACCTGGGACAAAAAGCAAAAAACTCATATAGTGAGACAAAAGAGTCTAATGTCGTATACACACATGAATGTGAACCACCAATGTGGCATTAAGACTTGTGACAGGAAGTTGGGTTCAGATTACAGGCCTCTGTCTGAAATCACTATAAATGCTGAACTTTTTTTGCTAAATTCTTACAGATGTTTATTTGCTATACTGTTAAAATCTAAATTTGAAGACTGATTTGAACATTCCTCAAATTAATTCACAAAACAATAACAAATGCCATATTTCCATCATGTTTTCTACATTTTCTTCACAGTTTGAACGTTTGACAGGTGCTCTTTTAATTACGCCATCTTGCCGCGTCCTCGGGAAACATGCATTAATTACCATTTCCTCTTACAGATTTTCTCCAAATTTTTTGGGAGGAGAATAGAAAACCACATAATAGGAAGATAAACTAGTGAAACTAGTGAACTAGTCTCATTAGTTGGTCCTAGAGAGATTTACACCTCTGCCAATCAAACACAGCCTGTGTCTCAAGTCAAGTAGCAACTGAGAAAACAGAGATGATGGGCAGAATAAGGAAGATGCAATGAGCGGAGAGACAAAGGGAAAAGACATTGAAACAGGAACGGAGGGGTGTGTTGACCATTAATAAACGGACATGTAGTTATGTTGCTAGAAAATAAAAGTGGAACAATAGTGATGGAGAAAAAATATGAAAGTGGCGTAAAATGAAAAGTAAAGTTTGGGATCCCTATCCATTTTTTTGATCGGAGGATTTTCTGATAGCTAATTAGGCATGGAAGGCCAGCCATCGACAGCTGCATTCATCATCATAAAACGTAATAATTAATGACATTCCAACAAAGAAAAATATGCAAATGAGCTCCCCTCATTAGCATTTTCATATTCAGCTCCCATAATGCTTTTGCTGACAAGGTTGTAATTAATGAAAATTCATGTCTCTTAGCCGAGGTCTAGATTGGATCGCATTCATTCGCAATCCCCAAACGAGGAACGGGGGGGAAAAAAACACGACGGGGATCACTGCCAAGTTTTTAGGGAGCCGATCGGGAGGGGCGAGAGACATAGAGAGAGAGAGAGAGAGAGAGGTAGACGAGGAGAGAGTTAGAGAGAGAGAGAGAGAGAAAGAGGGAGAGAGAGGGAGACGGGAAAATGGAGATGGAGGAAAGCAGATGGTGGGAGATGAAAGGAAGACAGACAGCGAGAGAGAGACAGAGACGGAGAAAAAGAGCTGAGAGAGAGAGAGCGATGGAGACAAGCAGCATTGTTTGGCCTTTGTGGACTCGGGTTCTTCGTCCGCTCCATCCTATCGTCACATTTACGTTATCTTAGGCTGGAATCTAGAAAGTGTCCTCACCTCGTGTGCGTGTTTTAGTTTTTTACTGTCCATCGCACATTATCTTTACTCCAGAACCCACTAAACATTACATCACATTACTTTACACCTGATGAACCACTTTTTACATTCTGTTAATACAATCACTAGTTAGACAGGGATCGCTTCACCAGACCAGGGACAGACAGGTGTGTCCTGTGTCCTTCCCTCTTTGCTTGGTCTTTGACCACACTGACGGCAGACACATCTGAAGTGCAAACAAATCGTCTATTTGCAGACACAAAACCTACTGAATTCAGGGAAAAATGTGCCTGCAAATGGGAATCCTGCGTTCAACGCAGGATCGAATTCACTCTGCCGTGTCAAAGTTAGAACGACCAGCACTTTAAAGGTTTCGTGAAGTTAAACTTGCCGTTACCTCCCCGTCCTTCTTGTCAGTGCCGAGGAGGACGATGCGTAAAGCCGAAGAAAGCGGGTTTCTGGTGTTCCTGCGCTGAGAACTGGGACAGAGCGGTCCCCGCTGACTTAATAGGCTGCCACCGATTAATATGATTGATTTACTGTCACAGAGTTTTATTCTCTTCTCCGTCTGAAGGAAGGCAGCTGTATGCGCGGCGTGGATTTCTGTGGCTCTTATTTTTAACTCGCGTTGATTACTCTAGTTTATCGGTTGTTGTGCTGTTAGTGAGGCTGTTACTGTCACTGTTTAACTCGACTAGACATGGATGGGACATGGGACACGTAAAAGTACAAACTGATGTTGTCACTATCAAGAGGATCCCTGCAATTCATCCAACTGATGTAGTCAGCCCATTAACATAAAGTGCAGCAGAAACCAAACACACACTGTGACATCAGACTTTCGGTCCTTTCTGTCTTCGTCCCTGGGTTTCTCATGTGTCACTGACAGGGGACATTAGCACTTTGATCATATGCTGAAATCCTGCGTCCTCCACCACAGCCGCTCCGATGCCTGACCACTCCACTCTGAATCTAACTGGACCCAATGATCCATATCTTGGCCTGTTCACTCTTTGACCCAGCGAGGACATTTTCTTGACGTCCGTGCTCTCACCAGGTCCTTCATTATGACGTCCTCTGAAATTTGTGTCCTTTCTGTCACGGACCTTCTCTTGTCCTTTCTTGAGAGGTGCATTCTATGCTGACGTTACGATGTTCCAGAAACCAGATTTTGTCTGTTCTGGGTCTCTTGGGCACAGATGGTGTCACTGGCTCGTTGGGGGCTAAGCAGATTTTTCTCCTCTTCATCTCTGGTGGGAAACATTCTCCACTTGTCTTAGTGACATTTGTCCTCTTTCTGTCTTCCAGAAACTAAATGCCATTATTGGTTACTTCATCTCAGACCGGGTCATGGTTCTTGTGTATGAGATGATGTACCAAAGTATTTCAAAAACGTAGTTTGGAAACTAATAATGCGTCCTTACTCAGTAATAAGCAGAAGTAGAATTATCATCTTTCTGAAAGTTTTATCCGAAAACTGAAAAACTATAACATCGTAAATGCAGAAGAGCTGCTGTATTGAATTGCATAAAATTGGACAGGTGCACCTAAAAAACTAAATGTTATCTAGTTCTCGTTCATCAGAATGTATGTGACATGTAAACTATGTTTTGCAATCCCACAATTCAGTGCTCCCTGTTTTATAGATCAGGTCGCAGCTCAAACAGCTGTTAGTGACGACGATAAGAAGCCGGTTAGTAAGGGTCCGAATCTCATTGTGTCCGCTGTTCGACTAAAACTGAATGACGTTAGACGCTGAAATTAATACTGACTGAAAGTGTGAAACTGAAAATCTTTTCTTAGTTAGTGTGCCAGGATCAACATGTTGCATCTATATGACGAGGGCAAAACAAATGAAATGAATCTATGCAACCAAACTGGCAGTGATTTCTGAATCTTAGACCAGCCATATACAAGGATCGGCCACAACATTAATACCACCTGGTGGTTTTGTTGTTGTGTTGGACAGTGGCTCAGTACTGCACGCCGTCCACTGTAGCCAGCATTAAACCCCGGTCCACCACAACATTACCACCAGCAGCTGGCATTGACGGTGGTAGTAATGGGCTATGAAAGTGACGGTGATCGGGCTTCGTGGTTGGGTGAAGCTCCGGAACAGTGGGTGGCAGGGTTTTTGCCAACACTGGGTCTGCACTGCTGAAAAGAAAGCACGAAGAAGAAGCTGAATCAACAAAATCTATTTTAATAACCTGTATCTCTGTATCTTCCACTTTGTCTTCAAATAAACAGGCAAGTTTTTTTTTGTACCTTAAAGTTGACGTGGACATTTTACTGTGTGTGTGTGTGTGTGTGTGTGTGTGTGTGTCTTTATTGCCTTGCGTACTAATTTTGTTTCAGTTCCATTGTTGTGAGGACATATTAGCTGGTCCACACAACGTCAAAGGGCTTTTTGAGGGTCAGACTGGGTTTCAGGGTCAGGGTGAGAGTTGGGGGAAGGGGTTAAGGGATCGCACTGGGTGTCCTCACAAGGATAGAGAGACTCTCCGGAGTGTGTGAGGCAGAGATAGTCGGAGCGATGCTCCCTTTAGGAAATGCTGCCGTACACCTGTGAGAACGTAGTCGGAGCTTCTCTGAGAGCTTATCGCGTGTGTGTGTGTGTGTGCGATGATGATACTGACAGATAGCAGTATCTGTGGTTTGGCACCTGAACGCAGTTTAAACGTGATATTTTGCTCTTCACTCTGCAGCAGCTTGTAATTGTCTTCAGCTTCTGTAATAACAATATTCAACAACACGATGTCAGTTTGATCTGCAGCTCTGTCCTGCACATTTTGTACTAATTATGTAGCTGGTGAGTCCATCAGCTGAAAAGCCTCTGCGTGGATGATCAGGTTTGTTCGGTCGCTGTCCTGGTTGATGATGTCAGTGTCATCAAACCTGGCACTGAAGTCAACTGTAATTTTGTTTATGTGAGTGGAGGCAGTTTAGCTTTTGGTCAGGTTTTCAGTTTGCTGTCGGATATGTTTCCAACAGACACTGTGTAGCTGGATGAAATATTGTTTCTGGTTGAATTGTTAGACATGTACATTCAGAACGTGTTGTGGTCATACTATGTATACACTGTGTATAGTTAACGAAAATCTCAGAAATGTGTAAGTACATTAAATTTGTACCGATCGAATGCAATCAAGAACATGACAAAGTATAACATTATTATTCATTACCCAAGTCGTTTTGGATCATTTTCTTGAGTATTTGTTTTTAGTCTACCTATTGTTTCTAGTAGAATCCAGATTTTCAAAACTCCACATCCACATTAAGTCTAGATGTGAAAACATTTATAAATACTGCGTGTTTAAAACGTAACTGTATTTAATGTCAAATGTGACTTTTTTGATGAAACGCAGCAGCAGTGAAGAGCAGCAGTAGTTAGTAGATTGTTGTCGAGACATTCAGTAGCTAGATGCAGATAGAGATGAAGAGAGGCAGAGTGCACATTAATCCACCGGAAGAATAAAAGTACAGATTAGGTTCAGGTTAAAGTAGGATAATCTCAGTAAAGTGCTTCAACCTCCTGATAATGTCTGTTTAAAGTTAAGTACGTTCATTTAATACACGATGATAACCACTCTTTCTTTTACAATGTGCTCAGCATCACTCTCTCACTTTTGAGATATTACACACGTTACACATTTCATGTGTTTCATGTTCGGACGTGTGAATATGGAGAGACTACAAGGATTTTAAAATGTAGTTTGCTTTTTAACAAAACAGGTGTCAGCTTTGAATTTGTGTTAAATCTAAACATTTTTAACCGGGTTTCTTTAGAGAAAAACGCACAGAGAACACGAAGCCACTAAGCCACAAAGCAGGCAGAGGAGTTGACTCTGCAACAATGCTGGAATACTGATGTGTGCGTGTGTGTGTGTGTGTGTGTGTGTGTGTGTGTGTGTTGTGTGTGTGTGTGAAGTGTTGGCACAAGATAGCAGTTGCCCCCTGGGCTTTGCCAACGTGGCACTGCCCCCTCTGCAGCAGCATGGCACAGTCTCTGTCTTTGTTGTGAAACCATGGCTGTGTGTGTTGAGTGTGTGTGTGTGTGTGTGTGTGTGTGTGTGCACCCTGGAAACAGAGGTACCAAAAAAGAACCAACAGGGAAATAGAAATTTAAAAAAAAATTGTTAAAACAAACTTGTCGTTTGTTTGGTGGAACTTAACATTTGGACGTGGAATTGGAAAAGCAAACGCGCCTTGTTTTGTGTTATAGGTATATGTGATTATTAAGAGAGGAGTGGTGCTAATGTCTGTTTCTCCCTCCGTCTTCATTGATCTTTATTTTGTTTCCCATATTCTTCCGTCCTTCCTCCTCCATCCATTTTTCTTCACTCCCTTTGTTTACACTCTCTCCATCTTCCTTTCTTTTTGTTCCCTCCTTACTATCAGCCACTCGCCTTCACGTCTTATTTATTCCTCCATTTACCTCTTTCTCATAGTTTCTTATTTCCTTCATCATCTGCCATTTGTCCTTTCTTCCTTCTCTTCTCTGTTCCTTCATTCCTTTGTCTTTTCCTGTGTCCTCTCTCATTCCCTTTATGCCTTTTGTCATGCTCACATCTCACTCTTTCCCTTCTCGCCGTTTTATAACCTTGCTGTTTTTTTCCTCCTTCACACCCAGTCAACGTGTTTTCTGTCTTTGGAAGCCTCCACCTTGCTGTAGTGGCTTTGAGCATCACACTGACTTCTGTAAATGACCTTTGACCTATAAGCTCTTGATTGAATCCTTTCTATAATTCTGTACAAAAGTATAATGACTCATTCGTAAACTGAAATCTGCACAAATCCTGTCATATCTGTGTATTCTTCTAACACGGGCCTGAAGGCTACACCTGCAGCAAATACTGTAATTTAGCTCAATTTGATTGGCTGATGTTTTTTCCTCGTACCCGTAAAACGACAACAACTCTGCGAAGCCGACGTTACATAAGAATGACTCAAATATCTCTAATAAAAAGTGTTACTGCAGAGATGATTTCAATAGATCGCAGCTTCTACCGTCTATCTACGGCTGTTACTGCGTGTGTGTTTGTGTGGAGGTGCCCTCTTTGTGGTTTTGTCTAAACTGAATGTATCTGTTTTGTCTGAACAGATGTTTCCTGTGGCAAGCTTTTAGGTAACAGCCTCACCAACACTGTGCACACGCACAAGTGTGTGTGTGTGTGTGTGTGTGTGTGTGTGTGTCTGCAGACAAGCACCACTTTTTGGAAATAGAGATGTTTTGTCTGATTTTCATTGCTGCCTGTCATGTTTGAAATTCAGTGAAAGCCACAGGTCTGCTCACTGATTGGCGGGAGAGTTTTACCATGTGGAACCTGTGGGCCTGTATTTGTGTCATATGGGACGGATTTAGGAAGATACTCATCTTAACATCATTAAGACACCTGTGTAACTAAAAAGCTTAATGTTTGAAATAAAATATTGTGCACTTGTTACGTGATTAAATATTATTACAGAATTACTTGTCCCAAATTTTAGTGAAGTAAATGCAAAGTCAAATATGGTAAAGCATGAATACAACATCCACCAAACGTTTAATTGACATGACATTGATTAATGTGCTTGTTACTCTATTTTAGTCATTATCACGCTGTATTGATTCTGAAGAACTATATAATAATTACCAGTGGGTGGTCATCATTGATAAGTGTGGTAATTGGACAACATCTAGTGGGCGGTGTGAGCTGCGCTGTACAGTTAACAGAACTTCATATTAAAACTTAATATTAAGACCTTAAATATATAAACATAAAGTTAAAAACAGTTTGTTGCTGCTCACAACTTTCTCTTTGGGGTGGACGTCACTATTTCTAAAATCCTGAATGTGGCCTTGAACTGTTCAGCTAAATATTTAGATGCTTGAATGGAAAATTAAACTGAAATGAGAAAATAATAAACGGGTCACCTGGGATGGACAAAGGAAATTTTAGCTCCAGTCTTTATTCCTCTGCAGAGCACAGAGTGGGATTCAGCTTTAAACGCTCACCTTAATTGCATTGCACTCTCTCTTTCCTCATTCTCCCCCTTTTCTCTTCCCTCATTCCTTCCTCCCTCCCTCCCTCCCTCAGCCTCCCTCCCTCAGCCTCCCTCTCCACTTTACCTCTCCCTCTCTCTCTCTCTCCCTTTGTACCATATGGTGTACCATGGTACATTTAGCTTGTCAGTGATAATGGATGGCCATGCAAGCCCAGTTTTGCTTTAAGCGCTAGCTTGCTGCTCGCTGTCTCACTGCCTGCATGTGTGTGTGGTGGATGATGGCTGCTGATGCTTTCGGCTGTGGGATGAGGGATCATGAAGCAAAATCAGCCCTCACATGCACCCAATACACACTCTGTTCACACACACACACACACACAGAGTCTTGTGCATCCCAGTCGAGGCGGTGGACACTTCCGGGCGGTTTCATTCAAGCAATCTGATTGGTTGGTCGGCAGCTGAATATGAATTTGATTTTAGTTTCAGCTACTGAACTGGACCGGAGTGCTCCTTCTTTTTTAAAGCTTTAATGACAATATCATTTTTTCTTACCAGCTTCCTTCTAAAAACTGCCAAGGCGTAAAAGTAGACAATTGCACGTTTGACTGTTCATAACATGAATCCCATAAATGTTTCTGTTTGACCTGCGATAAGATGATGTTAATAATTTTAAATAACACTGTGAGGGTTAGAGAAAGGCTGCTGTGACTCCATACACACAGTGTGGGTCTTCACTTTGAAACAAAACCACAATCCTTAACAAAACGCGATTGTTGTCCAACTTTAGCGTCTAGTGCAGCAGCTGTGTGTTTTACACGCCTGCCATTAACCACAGCCACCTCCTTGTGGCTCAGCTTTGTTACTAAAAGTAACACAACACACATTGCAAACAATACGAACAGCTAATTTATTCATCTTTTTAATTTATTCCAATTAGGTTTATTCTGTTTATTTAACATCTCTTCCTCTATACCTACACATCTTTTTTTTTCTCTGCTTCCCACCTTCTTTCTGCCGTTTCTTATATATTTCATAGTTCTTTTTAAACTGAACGGAGTTAAACACACCTCTGTGGTGTCTGTGTTCATGACCACTGTCTATTTATGTCATGTTGTGCATCTTCTCTTTAGTTTGTTCTCACTTTATAATAAATTAATCTACCAATGCCAATTCAGTGTATATGAAAACTTAACTTGGCAATAAACTCGCAGCTTGGCACTGAGAGTGTGTCACTGATATAAAATCAGACCTCCTCCTCCCCGCAGCCAATCAGTGAACCCATCTAAGCCTCGTCTTTGGACAGAATTTTCCTCGCTTTCACTTGATACAGACCCCTCAGCTATCCCCGACAGCATCTCCCTCATCTTCATAATCATTATGAGAAACAAAAGGACAAGAAGAACTGAGTTTAGAGGAAAACAAGAGCTGAGTACAGGAACAGGATGTCTCCTCTTCCTCCACTCGTCCTCATCCTTTCTGCGTCCCCTTTTTTACCGCCTTTCATTCGCTTCATTTCTCAAAGACCCGAGACAAGAGACAGTGATTGTGTGTTAATATGAGGAGGAGCTCACTGTTCTGTAGCACAACTTGTCTGTTTTCGGCTTGTTGCTTTAATTGTGTGGCACAGAGCACCACTTCTGCAAACATGGAAACACGTGAAACTGCAAATCAAGACCAAAGTTGATTTAAATGATTTTATTTTAGTCTCCAGTGCCACAGACTCTCTCAGAGCACACGTGTTGTGTCAAACTCATAATGCCCATGAGGACACTCTTTACTGGGGTCTCCGGGAGTACGGGAACTGCTGATGGCCCTCAGCTCTGCCTCCTACACACTGTCATCTGCATCGCAATCTATCGTATTTTTAGTTATAATAATTTACCATGGAATTTTTATAAAAACTGCTCTGGCATATAACCTAAGTTACAAGTTTTTTTTTTTTTTTGGAAATGAAGAGATTTAATCTAGATGGCCTTCACCTAACGGGACAAGGGACACAACATTAATATTGCTGTGGCACAGAGACAAATTAATTACAATTTTTGGAATTTCCATTAACACCAATGTTAAAATAAGTATAAACTGTGATATTAACATTAGAGATGACCAAGATTCTCTCCTTCTACTGTTTCCTCCTCTTTTTTCTCTCCTCTCCCCCTGCAGCTGTGTTCTCTTCTCTCCAGCTGTTGCCAACCAATCACCTGCTTCCACTTCCACACACACACACACACACACACACACACACACACACAGGCACACACACAGAATAATTATAGGATACAGGGTGCTGGCTGGGGATCCATTTGAACACATGAATAAACGGAAAAGCAGAGATTTGCATAGAGAGCCCAGAGAGAAGTTACCACACTTATTAATTTACCTATTGATTGAGTTTTATTTCTTTTTAATACACTCTTATCCAGAGGTGTAGCATCAGGAGAAGCTAACCAGTCAAATGTGGAGGCCCCGACGAGGTTCAGGAAAAGGGGCCCCTGATAGGCACTCATGGTGGTGCATGTTGCAAGAACAACCATAAATTGAATTTAAACCACCCATTAAGACAGCGTGGTTTGCATACCCCCACCATTTAACAAGGAGCCTCTCTGGGCTATCTTACCCAAGGCATACTCAGGGTCTATGATCACCAGTCCTTTCATGGTGGATTTCTACAAATCAAGAGGATTAAACAAATCCTGTGGTCATAGTTCAAAATTTCAGTTCCATTACATTTTTTTTTCATAATTAGACCCCCAAATGTCTAGGTACAGTAAAATTGCATGAAAAACATCTCATTAACTTTTAATGGCAACGGACCTTAATGGTAGCCCCCAAAAACAAACATCTCCAGTGAATGTCGGTTCGGCATAAATTTATGCCGCGTTCTAGGTGATGATCAACATTTCTAACTGAAAATGTAAATACATGTAAATGCAAAGAGAATAAATATCAGTAAGAAAGGAGCTTGCACAGTGTCACTCATTAGTCATCCCACGCAGACTGACCTCTGTGATAGAGGAGGACCACAGTGAGGAGCAAAAGGCAAAAAAAAAAAAAGAAGAGTGGCCCAAAACTTTCCCTGCGTATCACTGCCTTAATGTCCTGACCGTTGGTTGGTTTCCATGGCAGCAGACGAGGGTATAGTGGTAGCTATTCCCTTTTTTTCCCACGCTTCTAGGGCAGTGCCATGTGAAAACAGCAAGCAAGAGTTTTTTGCTGGCACGCACTGAATGGGAAGACGACTGACAAAGAGCTGAACACCCATGCTGTTAGTGTTAAATAATCCAGACCTGCCGAGGTGACTGGTTCAAATCCTGCTCCACGGCGCCTCAGTGGGTGGAGCAAGGCAGCGAGTCAGGTAGGTGGACAGTAATGTCTCCAGGAGGGTGTTCTGGTTTAGTCCACCTCCGAGCGTGTTTTTGCACGCTGGACTTCAAAAAACCAGGTTTAGTGCTGTTGTGTCAACCAATCAGAGCTTTGCTTTGCAAGATTTATAAAAAGTGCAAAGATTGAATGGCACGACTTGAAAAGTATGGTAAAATAATCCAGTCGTCGCACAGCTGGTTGTTGTCAGGCTTTTAGCTGCACATGATTTTAAATCTGACCTTTCAAGTTAAAAGGTCACGTAACCTTTTTCCGTGTTTGCCCTTTTCAAACAGCCAGAAAAGTTTGGGGAATGAAGTTGGCTTCATTAAAACAATGCATTTTTTATTCATAAGTTTAAGACCTGCACTGGTTCACGCCTTGCCATGTGTGTGTTCTTTGGACCAAAGCCAAAAACCTTTTGGTGACCTTATACATAGTTTTATTCCCAGGTAGCCCTTTGTCTCCTTTGTATATGGCCATTTGTAAATCGAGTTCTTAGCGATCTGGCTTTTGTACGTTTTTATTTATTCACTTTGGATCTTTGTCCTTCAGCAGGTGGCTCAGGAATAATGGTGTTTTTGTTCATCTGAGCTAATATGGGCCTATAAATTTTATTTTTGTAAATGATAATAATGGCTTTAGTACCGCGTACCTTTTTTTCTTTTTAGTTTATTTGCAGTTTGGTAAAGAAAGAAGGCGACTGTGTACGTAGGTGCTCAAATGGCTCCTCTCCCCTTCCTCGTCAGTCCCCTTGCTTTCTCCTGCCGTCCATCTACCTCAAGCCTCCTCTCTTCTCCCTCGCTGTGTGATGTCAGGTGGGGTCTGCCCCGCTGTGATGAAGCTGCGCTGATCGCTGACTCCTGAACAGTGTGTGGGAGCAGATATGTCATTATTCTGCAGCCAGGTGGCTGTGCCGAAATCACACACAGCGCCTCGGTGGTGTGATGCAGCCCCCAGATCTACAGCTATAGGCAACCTATCATATTACAGCCGTCCAGGTGTTCAAATTCTATCGCATTTGTCTAAATACAGGTATTAAGTTGGGAGTGAGGGTGGAGGAAGAGGTCTCTCTCCGGATGATAGGAGAGAGAAAATGAGGGAGGAAGAAAAAATGTGGTAGAAAATGAGTGAAAAATGCTCAGCAGTTAGAAACTGGAGGGCCTCTGAGTCCTTACATCTTTAGACCTGATCTAAAATAGGCCACAGAAAACCTGCCTGCACTAGATGCACCGTAATACATTTCCAACAAAAGTCCTGATGGGATCTGGCAATACAAGACAGGACAAAATATCGTTTAGAACTGGCCCAATTCATCTCCGGGACTAGTTCTTGTATTAGGTATTAGAATCCAAACAGATTGGCAAAGGGCTTTATTTCCTACACAGGAAGTCGATTCATATATTTCCACACACGACTTATGACCTTTGACCATACCCAGAGTCACAGCACTTGCCCATCATCCATCTCTTCAGGGTTGGCCAAACTTTGCGTCTTTTCTTAGAAAAAAAAAGATGGACAAAAGTTGAACAAGCCTAGAAAAACAATGTCACAGGGTTTCCTCAGACCTTATTAATCAATCGCTGCACTATTAGGACTCCGTAAAGACTGTTGTCCTGAAGTTAGACACTATCTGACACGTAAAGGTTCTCTACACGTCTCTAAAACTTTTAAATACCAATATTAGATTGGTTAGTCCCGGTAGCTCACGTTAATGGTCAAACATACTTCCTGTGGAGGATCACTCACGTTCTCCTCAGCAGGCGGAGTTCATTTCTTTTGTCATAAGCTGTCTTTAAAAATATTTGCTATCACATCATAGTTTGAGCCGGTCGTCCCCCCAACTGAGAGACACCGGGCTGCAGACAAGAGCAGAGGGTTGAGCCCACTCCATGGCAACATTCTACTTCCTACTTGCAGGAAGTAGAACAGAAATACAATTATTGAACTGAATGATTTGCACAATGATGATTATTTCAAGTAGATGAAAAAAAGAGTAAAACTGTGAATTAAAACATTGTACAACCAATGCCGTTTTAAAAAGACTAGATCTCAGAACCTCAAGTCAACATGACACTGAACTCCTCTTCGGTTTACTCACATACACCTTAGAAACAGAAAGTCAACACATAGACGCCAAACCGAACCTCTAACCTAGAATATGACAATATATAGAATATCTGTAGAAGACAAGTCTGCCACCAACCTGTGAATGAACAGAGGGAACCAACCCACAGTTCAAAAGGTCTAAAACCAGCCACTTTCTCTACACATGAACATGGATTATATTTTATAAACAATTTTAGAGCTTAGTGTGGGTCCCTGCAGACAAAAAAAAAAAAAAAGCTTAGGAAACACGTACATCTATTTTTATATCATAAAAAAAGAGCCATGTTGGCGTTCGCTTGGCTTCCCGGCCTGTTCCTGTTTGACACATGAAACCTTGTGAGCCTGAACGTTGTGTCTTTATTTAGTCAGAGAGTGTCAGTGAACATTCTGCTCTCGCTGCTCATTGTGCTTCACTTTAATACTTCCATATTGTGCTGCTAATTCAGAATTTCACACCTTTTCTCTCGTCGCTACCTCTCTCTTTGTCTCCCTGCGTCGTTCGCCTTCCGTCTCAACCCCGAAGACAAGAGGAAACGTGTTAAATCCACCTCTAAGAACCTTTTTAATTCAACATTAGCAGTCGTCATCTGTCTGCCGAACAATACCCAAACACAATTTACAGCTCTGACTGGAGCATCCTGCCTTTGTTTACTCTGCTGCTAAATATTGTTCCATCCATAATGGACTCCAAATACAGCACCAGGCTTTTAGTTTTGGTAATCCTGAATGTTTTACAGGAGTTTTTTTTTTTTTTTTCTCCTTTTGCTGTGTTTTATTGTCTCGGGAGCATAATTGGAGTATGTTGTTTTCTTCATTTGTTTTAGGTTTAGGAGGAACATGGGCTCAGTGCCTCATGGATGTAACTCCAGATGCTATTGTGTCCGAGGTATTTGTGGAAGTGCTGCCCGAAATCCCCGAGACAAAGGCAGCAGATACGTTGGGGACAAAATTTAAAAAAACCCTGGAAAGAATCAAATCCTTCGAAATTCTCATTCGGTGACATTTTTCAAACAAGGACGCAGGGGTTGAACTGGGGCACAAAACAAGGTGATGTCCAAAAAGAAAAAAGCAAAAAGCCAAAACAGCAAAGCCACATCAGCGCAGCAGTGTACCTAAACCTCCCGCGGTCTTTTCAGGTGCCATGTTTTCCTCTACCCTCTTTCCCGTCAGATCACAGCGAAATAAAGACAGATTGATAAATTCACGGATGGACGTGAATGTTGCCAAATCAAGTCAGACCCCAACCAAAGTAAACGCCGTGCCACGGAGCGAAAAGAGAAGGAGAAAAGAGAAGGAGGGACGGGAAAGGGGGGAGAGAAGATTTGGGGCTCTAATGCCAGCCTTATGCGTCTTTTAGTCGTTCCGCCGTCGGGGCTTGGCACCAGCTCGGGCGCTGTCAGCCAGCCAACAAAAATCTGCAGTGCCTGCCGCATTTCAGCAGCCCTGTTTTGTCTGAGACCAACACGCACACATGGAAAAACACGCTTGCCACATACACACTCTGCAAATCAGCGGCGTTTTTCTTTACGAAACTGAGGATTCTTTAAAGATCCCCCAAAATTTCTAATAGAAATTCAATTGCTTGTTTTTTCGTTTGAAGATTTTTGTGTCTTCGTCATTCGCACCGCGCCGTTGTGGCATATTAATTTAAAATATTCTTGAGTTCTCCTGTTGAAGTCCTGCTGTTCGGAGGGTTTGGTGGTGTCGCCCTGTTTGTCGCCTCGTTGTTGTTTGTGTTGTTTGTCTATTGATTCCAAGGTGGAGGAGGGGTGGTGACTGTGTGTGTGTGTGTGTGTGTGTGTGTTGCGATGGTGGTGTGGTGTGGTGGGAGGGTTGTTGTATAATGAAGGCCGTTTGGTAATGAGGGAGGGAGCACCATTCTTTGGCGCTCATAGAAATGACCGGGGAGCTAGTGTCATGGCCGCTGCTGTATTTTAATCCATCTGCAGCTTTACAATCACTCCAATGTATATAATGTCTTCAAAAAAATAGTTTGTCTTTTAATTTTCATCCTCAGGTACCGTTCATGCATATCGGGCCTAAATGAAGTTTATGCTTTAAGTTCTCTGAAAGATTAATTACTCAGCAACCTATAGTTAGTTTTTCACATTACCAACTATGTCTTAGAGCCACTCTACATTCTAACAGAATATGCATTGAATTATTATTATTATTTTTTAAGTTATTTAAATTATTCACAGAGGATCTACAGAGAGTTGCTCTTGTGCTGATTGTAGATCCTTTGGAGACAAAGCTGCGATTTTTGACTTGACATAAAATACTGTAAAATCACACCGCAGCTGCCAAAACATCATGTTTTTGTCCGTGATTATTGTGTTTATGTCACAACCACCAGCGATTTCACTATAACATGTCACTGTCAATAGCTTCACCTTTTTCCACCGTGCATTGCATTCTGAGACGCCAGCTTTTAACAACACTGCATACACAAGAGGATGATGCTGCTTTGCTTGAGTTCTATATTTACCATCCAGCATGTCATCCAAGTGACCAGATGCACTGGGCGGATAAATGTGGACGCTCCGAAGCACCTGCAGCCACTTGTTAGTGATGGTAAAGCGAGGACGATTCATAAGTGACAGAAATCTCAATGCGTCTCTGACTGTAAACGTCCACTGAGTGTTTGGAGGTGAGGCGGCTAATGAGACAGTGATATTGGAAAGACCTTGCTCTCGCTACTAGTCTTGTCACTTTTTCATTCTTTATTATTCACAAAATTTTGATATGAGACGTTGTGTAACATTACGGAAGCGTTTCAAACACTGGACCTTTTTCTTTTTTGGTAGGAGCCTGTACTTTAGTGGCAGATGTTGTTTTTAGATTTTGGGAGAAGAAAGAAACTGAACTTTTTTGTTCACCTTGTAGAAATTGTGTCATAATGTGAGTTTGTTTGCAACAAATGTTGTTTCATCACTGAAACCGCGTATTCGCTCACTTATAAGCCGGTGTGAGCTGGACACAGTGTTTGAATTGTAGACAACCGTCTGCAACATGTGACCTTTTCTATCAGTGAAAAATATTTTTTGGGGGGGCAGGGGTAATAGAGCAAATGCTTTTTCATTTTGTTGACTTTTAACCCATTTGCACACAAAGTATTCAGTGTATTTATTGTATAACACTGTATTCACAAAAATGTCTTATAATTATACGAATTCATATTTATTAATAATTATAATTACCGAAATAAATACCACACATGTAATTTCTTTATTCACAACTCAAGCCTCTGTATAATCCATCGTCTTTTAGCAACAGTTTCTAAATGTTTTACTGCCTTTGGGACCTTAAACACACCTCTGTATCATTTAAAGCTTCACTACGTAACTTTTTTTATTTTTACATGAAAATGTGAAATTCATAAGGATGACTAGCCGAAGCTGGGCACAGGGAAACACAGTGTAGCAGAGCATAGCAGGGAGAAGTTGGGGCTGATCAGCTCTAGCTTAGGTTATGTGTTGTAGTTTTAATGGAATTTACATCCCTTGAGTTTCACGAACAACCTCTTTTTACTGTAAGCACAACAGTTGGATTCTGGGAAATGTGCTATACGTTATATATCTATTATATATAAGAATTATTAACATGAATAGACACTTTTATAAACTAGTAATAAAGGTGAAACACCTTGCTAAGTGTCTTTGGTTCATTGCAAACTCTGCACTGTCACGTAGCAAAATTAAAATGAATATGAGATGTTTATTTGTCTATTAAATTATATTTTATAATAAGTTAATTAGTCTATAAACCAAGTGATTTTTAATACACTAATTCATAAATAAAAATTTCTAACGATTTGAAGGTACTTTTTGTGTTGAGGAATTAACTTTTAACAGCTTTCGATGTACAGAATCAAGCGTCGAAAGTAGCAGAGAGACGAACGCGAGTTGCGGTCCAATCAGCAGTCTGATCTGCTCTGATATGGCTGAAGGTAGAAGCCGACAGATGTGAGCTGGATGCTGTGTCTCTCGAGTCGTCCCTGTCGCTCGTATACGTTCATCTGTTGTTTGATGTATTCACTCGCTCCTGTGCCAAGAAATCAATGCCTGCTGGGATTGAAGGAGGGGGCTGGTGCTGCGCGTGTGTCTGTTAGTGTGTGTGTGTGTGTGTGTGTGTGTGTGTGTGTGTGGTGGTGGTGGGGTGGGGGGGTTGTCTGTTAGACGACGGTTACTCATCGACCATCGTCTGTTAAATTAATGTTGATCCCAAAAAAATGTTACACTTTACACAGGAAGACAACAGCATGAATAAATATATAGATTATTTCAAATTCACTGCTGGCAAGATGGCTTCAGAGTGTCTGTTAAAGAGTGTGTGTGTGTGTGTGTGTGTGTGTGTGTGTGTGCGGTACCTCTCAGACTTTGTAGAAACTTCTGGACCGGTGCCCGGCGGTGTCATGGAAACGCTTGAATCGCTCAGAATGATTCATGTCTGCACAGTCCAACCCTCCCCCCATCTCTCCTTCTTACACACACACACACAGAATGCAGGAAGAAATAGTTTAACCCTTCCTCTATCCACCCCCACCTCTCTTTTCTTTCTTTCCTCTCATCATCTCACCATCCTCATCAAATCGCACTATTAGTCACATAGTTTATTAAAATGGACTCATTATATGGGTGTCAAAGGAGATCACGTCTTCTGAGTGTTTCCTTTCACACACAGAAAGACTCAACATGTCTGTCAAGCTCTGAAAGAAAGTCTACATGTCGACAGCGAGTACTTGAACAACTCCATCGAAATGTTCTTCTTCTTTTTTTTTACTGCTGCTTCTTCTTCTTCTTCTTCTTCTTCTTCCTCCTGATGGATCTGTCAGCACTGACAAATGTCAAATTGGATGGACAAAACTGACTGAACGTCAAATAAAGACGTCAGCACTTACTTCCAGAACATAGCTATTAAAACCAGAAATTTTAAAAAGGAAGTCTTTGAATTCACAATCACTTTTCATTTTTTTTCTTTAGCAATCAGGGTATAAGTAAATAATAAAGAATAGGGAAAGGATGGCAATTAAAATAAAAACCTGTCGGGACAAATGGATGAATGTTGATATGGACACTTACGACAAATTCATCCCTTCATTTCTCTTTTAAAATTTAATAAATAGAATCTAAACTGATGATATCAAAATGACAATTACTTTATTTTTGTCAAATTAAAAAGTCACCAAAAATGACTGACCAAACAAAATAAAAACATAGTCAAGATAAAGTACAGATGCCAGAATATTTACACTTTCAAATTTGTACAATACAATAGATAAATGATAGATAAATAGAGATTAAAAAAGAATAAAAAACCTTGTCTACAGGAACTTGATATATCCTTAGGATTTATGGAATCCATCTGTGAAAAATAAAAAAAACATCAAAACAAACTTTTATTTAGTTAATTTTGTTGCCATAATTAGTTAACCTTGTATAGTGAGGATTTGATGGCCTGTCAGTGTCACAGAATGGACAAGCACACACTCACACACACTCTCACACACACACACTCACACACACACACACACTCACACAAACCAGATAATCAGCAAATTTAACAAAACTGCTTTAGGTTTTGTATTTGTTTTTTTCCACGTCATTTGTCTCCATCTTTTACTGATTTGCTGATCCTCTTTGTCCGTCTTTTATCTTCCTTCTCTTCTTCGTCTGCCTCCATCTTCTCTCTTTATCTCCTCAGTCTTTGAGCTCTGACTGACACATTAACATAGTCTCCGTCACCGTGTCGGTGTTGCTATTTGATTGTGCCTTTTTCAGAAGTTAATGAAACTTTACTAACACATTAAGATGAACATAAATAGGAAAGAACTCGTTGAGGAAATATGAAATACTAAGCTTCCATTCAATTTGATGTATGTCCATGATCAGAAGATATTCCTCTTCCTGAAGGGCTGGATTTTTAGACATCTTACACACAGACTTTTTCCCACTTTTGTACAGTTTTATTTAACAAAGCGCCTTCAATAAAGTGTTTCCATAGCATATATCTGAAATTCAGTTTCGGGACATTATCTGTTGTTAATATTGTGACCATCCAGGTGGGGGGTGTAAAAAAACATGCGTGCTGATTGATTAAGTTCCAGTTGCCAGCAGTTTTTAAACTAATATTTAGAACTTAAAGTCGGGGTCTGCTACACAGATTTTGACAGTTTTCTTTTTAATGGTCTCTTGGAAGCTCCCATCTCTCCATCCATTATCTAAGTCGCTTATCCTGTTAGGAGTTCCAGGGATGCTGGAGCCGATCCCAGGGCTAACAGCGGGGTACAACCTGGACACGGCACCAGCCTGTTTCAAAATGTCCCCCCTCAAAATACCATGTCAAAGCCTCCTCAACTGCATTTGTGTCCACGTCTGAATCCCCGTATGAAATTGTAATCGTTTCAGTCAAAGTCTGCGGGTCCCTGCTTGTTTTGCAACTGTCCCGACTCTACCCACTGCTGATTAATCAGGTGGGTTCCCAAAAGTTGGAGTTTTCTTATTGACTGGGTCTTCCCACATTAGTGGATAAGGCAGGGACAGTTGGAAAATGATTTCTTGTGTCATGTGAACAGGAAAGCTGGTTTCCGGGAGCGGGGGAATGGGATTAGGGAAAGCTGTTTTCCTCCTAGATTTTCTGTCGGAGCTTTCTGATCGCCTCTCTCGAACTGCGCATGTGTGCGACCACCTTTCCCTGTGGATTTTTAACCTTCAGCTGCATGTGTCTTTCCTTTCTCTCCCCCTGTGATGTCACTCTGCCCCGACACGAAGACTCGCACACAGACACACAGACGCAGAGAGCGACAAAAGTCAAAAAAGTCATAAAGCAGCATTTTCTGTCATACAGGCTTTTAAAATAAGGAGGTGGAGGAGAAACCAGGTTCTCAAGTGCATGTAAACTCTGTTCCCCGATTACCCAAGAAGCTGATTTGTCTGAGAAACCCGGTTACTTAAGTGTCCGCATCAAAAGAAACGAGTAAAAGAAAGCGAACCGCAAACGGTTAAACACTTGAGCTACAACACCACAGGTCTCAGCGTGGTTCTACTGAAGGTGTCGATGAGCCAGACCTGACCAGTGTACAAAGTGATGGTTTGTGGCCGTCTGGTGTGTAGGCAAGTCCAACAAAGTTCAGTATTATTATCACACACACACACACACACACACACACACACACACACAGTATGAGTAAGTGTGGCTCCGCTTTTGTATCATGTTGTGTCTTGTGTCAGTCTTTTTTGTACAGATTGGTATAGAATAGTTTGTGAATGGTCCCAATACTTGTGGTGTTTTTGTGTTTACTTGATCTCGTTCACGGTCAAATATGACAGGAAAAAATGTCAAAGGGTGTATAACTATGTTGTTGTATATTCACATTAAAAATGGATGGCGTGTCTTCACAGATTTTGGAATTGAATAGTTGCATTAAGCCTAAATATTGAGAGTTTCCTGGTATTGTCCGGACATTTGAGGCCATTTTGTCATTTAGTGATTTACCAGTGACTGTGAGTAAAGGACAATTAAATCAATTTAAATAAATTACACACATTGAATATCAACACATACTCATGTTTTTTGTTGAACCTCAAATGATGGAGATTTACAACTGAGTTTAATATAGGTAAACAGAGGTAATTGTCTTTTAAGAAGCTCGGTAATAATAGCGAAGGTTCAACACAGTGCCCCGGTTGCTGTTAGCTGGTGTAATGGAGCTGATTTGTGTTTCGGCGCTGTCTCTCTGCGTTGTGGATTAGTAGGGATTTGGTCCTCCTGGCTGACTTCTCTATGGGCTTTACACAGCGGAGTGGGCTGACCTCCCCTCCTCCACCTTTTGTGCCTCTGCAGCCAGCACACTCTAACGACCGGCGGTTTGTCTGGGGGTCCCTCTCGCAGCCCGTGATCCTGTTTAGGTTTGTCACCCGGGGGAAGAAATGTCACAGTGGGGGCCCTCAGAGAAAATGCGGAGGCTGACGGACGTACGGTCGAGTCCGTGTTAGGAAAACCTCTTTGAGCTTTACAGACGGTCCGGTTTTTCTTTGAGTCTTGAGAGATTTTCTACCTTGTGGGAACAGCTGATAGTGAGTGATTGATGACTGATGATTTAGAACCAGCCAGGGCTGCATGACAGCAGCGTGTGTCTGTTTCAAACCCGCCGCTCTTATCTGCTTACATGCAAAGATGCAAGAAATGACCTGAGTCGTGAGTATATTTACATTTACATTAGTGTCTTTAATCAGCGGTTGCCATGGTGCACAGTCTCTGGCCATTTGCCGCCCTGCCACCTACACCAGGGCACATTTCTTTGAGGTTTCTAGAAGCAGCGAGGACATGACGGGTGATTGCAAAAGTGATTGTCAGTGAGCTTTCGGGGGGTTGAACTTGTGCTGGCCTGTGGTTTGTGGGCGGCCTTTGTGAAGCAAGTTTTTCAAGGTTCCTGGAACGACGGTTACAGTTTAAGAACAAGTTCTGTTTTCTAAGAAAGTTTAGAACATTCAAATGCCACATCTTAGAAATTGTCAGATACCACTGACGTTCGAGCAAAAACTAAACTGAAAGCAATCAATTGCAGTTCAGCATGTTGTAAAAAAAAGAGATTCTGACAAAGACTTGAAAGGACGATAAACTCCCACATTTAGGATGTTCTTGGAAGCAGCATCACTGAAATGATGGTTTTAATGCTCAAACTAGAATTCTCTAAGTGTGATATTCAAACAATACACTAAAGTTTGAAATCAAACCCCGGATGTGAGTTCCCAGAAGTAACTTCAGATCCACAACACTGACCAACTTGTACACAACAGTTTGTGAGTGGTTGAACAGGTTCCCTAGAAACAACAACAGGGTCCATTAGTCTTTTATCAACTGGTTTCACACAAAAACATCCATAAACAGTCACTCATTGTTAGAGTTTGGCAGAAAGATTCATTTTTAAACAAATTATGTTCTGCTGGGTTTCGGAGGTTTTTTAAAGAATTGCCAGCATTCGAGGAATGATTACAAAAGTGTTTTTCAGTGAGCCATCTGACATTGAAGAATGTCTTTGTCTTTAGTGTTGCTCGAACTGTTACCTTTCACGAAGACCCGTTTCGGAAGAACTCCCACTGTCAAAGGTTCCTGCAAGCAAAATGTCTTTGCTATGAATATGTCAGTTTAGGAAGAGGGGTCGGCCCTTGAATGTACTTTCTCTGATGTATAAAAACCTTAATATAATGCTCCAGAATTTTTCTCAATTCATAACAATCTGAAGGAACGCAGAGTGAGGTTTTGAGGTGCTTTTATTTTGAAAAGACAGATGTAGACAGAAATGTCTCTGCCGGATTTAATTTAAAGTAGTTTGATAGAATTCAACACTGTGATACTGGAGGTGAATTACTAAAATATAAGCTGTAGTTTCAAATGTAATATGATATAGATTTTTAATAATGACCAGCAACTTTGATGACAGCCTTTCGTCTTTGAGCATAATAGTATTTTAACCTAAGAGAATGGTCACATTGTAAATATTTTTCTATCTATTCGGATTATATTAGTATGTCTCCCTATTCGTACATGTCTAAAATTAAATCACGGCAGGTCCTTCATCTGATGAACAGGAGAAAACTCAATTATGTGATCATAATTGAGTAGAAATGTTATACTCGTTATTGGTTGAAGGTCCTTTTATCAAACACTGGACTCAGTAGTTCAAAATGTGTGTGTGTGTGTGTGTGTGTGTGTGTGTGTGTGTGTGTGTGTCCATTTACAGAGTTCTGTGACAGTGTGTGATCTTGTGGCTGACCTCTTCCCATCCTGCTTTGCTCCGTCCCTGCCCGTCTTTTTTATGTTTTTTTTTTTTTCCTTTAATACTGTGCCCTCTTTAACAGCCAAATTAAAATACCAGGAATTTTTGTTTGTGTGTGTAATACATGAGCTCAGGCTGTGGGGATGGTGGAGGTGAAAAGGTCAGTGTGTTCAAACAAAAGTAAAGAACCAGGGTTGTGCGGTTTTTTATGTGTAGCTGTCATAATTTTAACACTGTGGTATGTGCGTTTACGTCTCCGGCTTTTTGCTTGAGAAAATCCGCTAATTCACAAACAAAATTACCAGCAAGCAACGTGCTTGTTGAAACATAGTCAGCACAAAGAGTGAAATATTAATAATACACTCTGCAGTGATTACAAATTCATCAGCAGTATTTGTGCTTGTGTGAGGTTGTACAAATGCCTAGAATTGCATAGATGAATTATATAGTACAAATATATACATTGCTCAATGAGGTTATTTTATTTAGGTCTTTTATGGCAGAGAGACGATGCTCCAGCAAATGTTGGCCCTCCTCCATTTTAAGGGGGTGGGGGAGTTGATGATCAGTGCCATGAATGTTAATGCTACAATAAAGTTATTTTTGTTAATTCTCAAGTGGAGAGGGGTCTTACAGACTGACATATGTATTTTTTTTTATCTATCACGTTTATTTCCTACATTCTGTGGTCAAGCAGCTACATATTTTTTTTAAGCAACTAGGATGTTTTCTTTTTTATTTTAAAGATGCAGATTCGTAAGTGAAAGTTAACAACAGCAAAATCTGCAGATTTTGTTTGCATATTTTGTACAGACAAATTAATGAATTAAAGGTGAGTAAAAATTTAGATATAGTTTTAGTTTTGTGTAATTTGCCGTCCCCATGCTGCTAAACATTTGTGTTTTTGTACAACAGAATTGTTGAACGTAATAGTCATTATACCATAATTCCAATTTTTTTAAACAATTTTTTTACATATTATGTTGTTGTGATATGATTCAATAACAGAATGAATGAATTAATCCAGCGATAAGATAAAAAGCATAGACAGTGAAGCAAATACCCTCTTTATATCTTTATTACATTTGACAAATACATTTAAACCAACAGATTTTCTTCTTTACAGTCTTACCTTTTTGAGACGAAACAAACTCAAATCTGTGCGTCTCAATTTCTAGGATAGAATTTTAAAAATAAAAAAATGTTGCATTTCTGAATTTGAATGTGTTATTTTTTTATTTAGCAAATTTTGGAATTTTACTAATTAAAATGTGTTTTGATTTAGTGCAGTGGCTGAAATGCCTTTGTTGCAGATGTATATGCAGAGTCAAATCTAAATGCGTCCTCGTCTGTTATGTGTGTGTGGTCTTCATTTCAGGGACAGTATTTCTGTACCGTAAAATGTACGCGTGTGTGTCTGCGCGTGTATACAGGGCTATATATATTGTACACATTTACACATATGTGAGTGTTTCTATGTGCATCTGTGCCAGTGATTTCCAGTATTTTGTGTGTGAGCTGCGGTGTGTGTGTGTGTGTGTGTGTGTGTGTGTATGTGGGAGTCTTTGTATACATGCCAAACCGGTCCAGCTGGCATCAGTCGTAGCTGAAGCCAAGGCCGCTGTATCGGTCACACACACACAGGCACGCACACAGGCACGCACACACACACACACACACACACAAACACAGTCAACCGCATTCCCATTCTGTATGCCTGTAATTATCAACCTCTTCTGCATCGACTACAGCGTGGATCTATACACGACTGATTCAAACCTTTCACCACATACACGCTTCATTTTCCTCCACACGCTCGCTATAAAACCCCTCCATTTCATCTCGTACGGCTGCGCCGACCACAGAATGTAATTATACACTAAACCGTGGTTTGATATTTAGACTGGCTGAAGATTTAAGGTTTTATCCAAAAAGAAGGCCTGTGTGGTAAAAATAGGCACCAAAGTGGTCCCACAGCTCAGGGGAGAGGGAAGCCTGTTCAGGAGCTGGAGAGGAAATGAGCTTTGTTGTGTACGTGCAGCAGCGGTCGCTGCATTTCCAAACTTCATCAGACTCCCTTTTTCCCTGCCCGACATGCGTGGTTCGCGTATTAAAATGACGGTCGGTTACCTGCCAAAGAGGCTTCACCTTCTTGTCGTTTATTGATGAATTCTTGGCCTGCACTGAAAGAGGTCTGATGTCTCTTTTAGCCAGAAACCAGAGATGTTCTATAAAAGCAGATGGGTTTCTCACGGTCATAAAACACGTATCTGATGTAGGTTAGGGCTTAAGACACCTACACTCTAACAAAGGAACAGACAGAGAGAACCAACTGATTCAGTTGTGTATTTACTTTATATGTGTGAACTTAAAGAAATCTTGTGTAAAGAAAGCATCTTCAGTTTAGTTATTAAGACAAAAGCAACGCAAAGAAATACATTTAAAGACTACATTTAACAAACTACAGGTGGAAACTTTTTGTAAAGGCAAATACATGAAATTGTTGTTAAGGCATTGATAAGTGGAGCTGAGTTTTTTGACCAAAAGTGTCCATGGTATGAACTTGGGTGGATTGAGCAGTCCAGACCTGCACTCTGCTGTTTTGGGGGACTGCTGAGACTGGTTGGCGAGGCATTAAAGGATGTAAACTGATTGTCTTGAAGAACACAGAGGCATCTGTATTTATGCCTATTTAGGATAATATAGAGTACTTGAATATTGGCATTATTCTATTTTTCAGATAATAAAGAGCACACAGAGTTGCTATAATTAAACCCATGTTTCAAGTGAAACATACAGTGTATTCGAGATCTCAACTCAATCTTCCACAACGATTTTTCAACAGCAATTGGATTTACCTAGGAAAAAATAACATTCGCTTACGTCTTGCTTTTATAACTCCGACTTTTAAAATTGCATAATAAATACATTAACAAAATGAATAAAAATGCATAACCACACTGCCTATGTAAAGAGTACTAGTGATACTAGTGACAGGGTGAAAAACTAATCCAGCTACACTGTGACTTACGCTGTCAGAATCAGTGGTCGCTCGTCCTCCTTCTTCCTCTCGGGTTTCTGGCTCTCTCTCTCTCCTCCTCTCTGCCGTGCACCAACACGAGCGCTCCCTGTGTTGATTAGCTGTAGCAATGCTCGGATCCGTCACACAGCGCAAAATGTACTTCCCTGCTGAAGCACGGGATGAGCAAGAGATATATATTTACTGGCAGCAGCACATGTGTGAAAGTGTTAGCAGAGGGCTCACCGGGGACAGGTGGAGATTTTTAGAAAAAGGTCAATTGTCATGGCTTTTTAATGCCACTGGGTTAATGAAGCCCCGGGTCCAAATTATGCAGCGTTATATGGCCCCTCTAAAAGTTCTTCTTTTCAGCACATTTTTGGGATTTTGCTGCGTCCCATCGGTGTCCCACGTCCTGCGTTGTTTCGTTTGTTGTTACACGATTGTTTTACACAAGAAGAAAAGTTGCATTGTTGTTTTTTGAACCCAACAATTACTTAATAAGTTATTAAGTTACTACTTAATAATAACAAAAAATTAATAAAAGTAGTAAGAAGTACATATTAATAACCAAGAAAAGTTACATATGTGAAAGTTAGAATAGCTTTTAGAAGCAGTACAGATATACGTAACTTTGGATTGTCTTTTGAAGATGATCTGCAGACAATTGGAGATTTGCATCAATGAATACTTGAAGTTGAACGTACAAGAATGCCCTAAAACACTACAAACTCATACATTTTATATATTATAAAGTCCTTCTAGATGCCATCTGAAAACTGAAAACGAGAGCAGAAATACATCCTAGATAAGAGGAGAATGAAAATGATTTTTCTCTCTTCAAAGGTGGAGCCTGTAGCAAAGAGATCCTCCTCTTTCTGTTTATAGATCTATGCATTGCAGCCATAGCAGATGTCTGTTTGGTTGTGCTGAGTAGAAAACATACAGAAACACACACGCACATGCTGTGAACACTCACAAGCGGGAAACTGGCCTTGATGGTTTTCTAATTTTACTTTTCCAAACAAAGTGTGAATGAAGAATGCAGTGAAAGAGAGACTGAGCGGCACTCTCGGGATTCCAGGAAAACACTTCTCAAACAATCAATCAATGCCCGGTCGATATTTTATAGATATTTAATAAAGAAATGATCCGTGACTCAGGAGTATTGTGATAAAAGAGAATGTATGAGAGAAGAAATTTGAAAGAATCTGTCTTCTTTGTGGTTCTAAATGCGTGTTCTCTTCCTTCTGCAGGTAAAACAGAGAGGGTGTCATACTCATACGGCAGAGAGTCCAACCCACACTGCCATCAGGTCAGTCTCACTGTCAGCGTCTCTTTCTGTGGTATTTAAGTGGTTGACATACGGAGGCAGACAGAGCAGGGGAATCTCTGTCTGGGCGTGAACTGAAGATGTTGTGGGACTGAAGCACTTGTCCCTGCATCGCTGGTACAGAACTTTACAAAAACTAGCTGCAAACACTCGTAGAAATAGACAAGTTGAAGTGGGAATATGGAAGCCCCGTAAACGCTGCTGTGCCACGTGCACTGACCTCTCTCACACACATCAGGCACACACACATCAATCCTGCTGCTGAGCGATACCCCGGAAATATGTAATATACAGTATAATCTTTGATCTTCAAGACAAACGTGTGACAGCACCGTGATGCTAATGCACGCAGAACCGAGGTCTAGCAGGGTGGCACGTGCACGTCAGGAACCAATGGTCAGCTCTGGCAGGACGGCGCTGTAAAAGTGTGGCACGCCGAGGACACGACCGGTCATGACAATCGAAGTCGCTACGTCCAAACCAGCTCCATGCTGCGGTTTAGGCGTCCACCTATGACACTTCTCCACGAGCCAGTGGTGATATTTTTATGTATTTCCCAGCAAAACAAGATTTTGGGGAGGTCTAAAAATGATTAAGCCCTTATGTGTGACTGGATTCCAAGAGTACGCAGTCTGGGATAATAGGATTTTAGACAACTCTCGAAATACCACCATCACTTTTGAAATAAATATGTTGATTGTAGCAACTCTAACGTCTAAAGTCTAATATCTGACTAAAAAGTTTTTGCTTGTATCTTGTAAAGTAAATCTTCAAGTCCATCCCGAGAAAACTTAACATCCTTTACTCGCAACGCTTCTGGTGGATTTAAGTCAAACAGGTAGTGGCACAAAGGCTGCATTTTATCAACAGGATCTTTTCTTTTTTAATATCTAGCATCCACAGTTATTTAAAGTTCACATAATAAAAATTATAGGGCCCTCTCAGCATCTTATGTGTCAGTCATCCTCACAAATATTATAAACAACAGCTGTTACATGATTTTTTTTAATGTTTTCTACAGAGATGCTTTAATTTATCACATATTCCCGACTTCATAAAATAAAGATTATTATTTTAAACTTTAAGCATTTGTTTTGTTTTTAAAACGGTGATTTGTCACTGGCAGTTGTGCCAGGTGTTGTGCAGGACTGTGGTAATAGCTGGGTTTAAAATCAGCACTGTAATCTTCCTGCTCACTTCTCATGTACCATATGCATCCATGAGAATATGCACGTCCATAATTCAGAAAAAGAAACAAAAAAAAACATACAGATGTTGGTGTTTGATTCTGCATGCGGAATATTAAACAGAGAGGCTTGATGTGCTCGCAGTAATTTGATGACCACCTTATTTTGTTTTTTGAAATCATAAAATCACATACGTTCCGTTCCCGCACAGGCTGTTGGATGAGTGAGACTGATGTTGAGGATTTATTTTTCCTTTACACTCGAACATCTATTAATTAAAGCTTATCAAAGAGGCGCATTTCCTCGCTAATGAAAAAGTTATGATAAAAGATGGAGCAGATTAGAATGTAGACGTGAATGCTGTTTCAGTTTCTCTTGCAGAACAAGATGTTTGGGTGTTAGATTGGATGAAAGCTTTTTGATCACTGAGGTGAATTACAGCAGATTGTGTTATTTCATTGCTCAACAATTAGACATAGAAAATATTCTGCACAATGCACTTTAGCTTTTTGCAGCGCAACTTCTCGTACGCATTAATACTTCGGTTTTGCATCTGCACTTTATAACACTCTTAACTGTGTAGGTTGATGCAGTGAAAGTCTTGTTGTGTTTTTCTAAATGAAGGTTTTCTCATTTCTTTGCGTTTCTGGTGGTAATTTAACAATCAGGATGTAATGAGAGTTCTGTAGTCATCTCATCCGATCTGTCACATTCAACCTGGACTATATTAAGTATTTGCAAATATAATCGTAGGAACCTTTCCTGGGTGTAATCTTTCCTCTCTCTAGCATGAAATTCAAAAAGGCTTGAAAATGTAGTTCCTGTAGGCGTTTTGTCACGTGACGGCTCAGTTGGCGTTTTGTCTGTGCTGTCTGGCATCCGCAGTCCGTCATCAGAGACCACCCGGTGCCGCTAGGCCGGTAGGTTTAGTATCATCAGCATGGAGTGACCACAGTAAATAGGACAGGGTCAAGACTGGCAGTGGGTGGTGCATTAACACTCCTCTGTTTGTTGCCCCTTTCAAAGAGTCTATTAATTATTTAATCATTCCTTATTGTTCATTCACTGTTTCATTCTGTAGGTGACTGGCTCGTTTATGCATCTTTTTATTTATCCACCCATCAACAGATGTGCTGTGTTCTGTTAACTGTTTGTTCCGTCTTCAAAGTTCTATCTTATTACCGCTGTATCTTGACAGGAAGTGGAAAGGAAACGGTACCTTAGTGGTTCGTTTGATCGCTCATTCATTCATTAGATTCTTCATCCATACATCTATAGGCGGCTTTACTTGTATTTTCATTTACACTTTTCAGTCACCCATCCATTGCTACATGTGGTCAAATAATGTCCATTAATCGGTTGGTTAATTTAGTCTTTTTTCACTTATTCACTCACAGCCATTAGATGGCTCATTCATTTGTTCATTTATAAAGTTCAACATCATCAACATCAAAGATCAACGTCATCTGTACACTCATTTATTCACACATTCATACCACGTGTTGTCGTCCATTTGGCGTTCTAACCGCTTTCTGACAAATCTATCCATCAGTCTACTCGTTCATTCACTATTTCATCCATTTACTGTATTCATTTGTTCATCTGGCAGTCCATTTGTTGACTTGACTACTCTCTCATCCATCCATCCACCCATCCATTCATCAGCTTCTCGCTGATCTTTTATTTATAACCACCTCTCATATCCAGCTGTGGCCTTTGTACGAGGCTACAGCAAACCATGGAGGACAAAAATATGAAATAAATCAAACATTACTGCCTCACTGGCCATTTTCCTATTGGGCTGCTGTCAAATTATCCTGCTACACTGTCTGAATGGCTCCTGATGGAAATTGTTTGGAAATGGCAGATAAATTTACATGCTGGGCTGAAGTCCAAACTCCTCTGGCTTCATCCCTGCCTGTTAGTGGAGAAAGAGAGAGAGAGGAAAAAAAAAAGCCAACTTAGATGGAAGAACGAACTCACATGCTGACAGCAGGAAGACTTTCAATGACCCCAGTTTATTCCACCAACCTCAGATAAAAAAAAAATAGATTTGTGCCATTAAACAAATGAGGTAATGTAGCTTTTGCTTCCACATTTGGCTCCAGTTGTTTTAGAAATAAAGAAGTTTTAAATTTACACCTCACAAACGCGCTTGTGTGCTGAATAGCAACCACAAATCTGCTCATTTTCTCCAGATGAGTTCCACAACACTTAGCCCGATAATTCGACAGCACATTTCTTTTTCACTAGATTATTCAGCCTGACATTATGAGAGTCCGTTTTTTTTTTATTTTCCCTAATCAATCAATCAATCAATCAATCGTCTATTTGCTAATTTCCAGTGGAAGCCGCAGAAGTTGAATGAACACTTATGATCCAGGGCAGACAGATGTGTCTTGCGTCATAGTTGAACTTACAGACAATGTAGCTGAACACCTCAAACTCTTTGATGCACGTTGCCATTTTTGCAACGTTTTTTTATATCTTTAATAAGCCAGGAGTACAATCGTGGATTTTTGCTTCCTTCTGTGCCATAATCAGGCTGCAGCTACACATATGATTTCATCGAAACTGCGTCCACTTAGCAGTGTTCACCCAGCTGTACGTAAGACTTTCCCTATGTTCACCGTGGACCCGCTTTAGTGGGTGATCCAGGCGTTTTTATTCCCGTTCACTCACTTGCATACAACATGTCGGGGGCCTTACGAACATGAATGTGACCGAACAACACCGACCGGATGTGGAAAAAAAAGAAAACACATTTGAACTGAGCTAACAAAACCTGTGCACCTTGTTCTTCACTGCCTGCACGTTCCGGCTTTGTTTAGCAGTGGGACGATTCCGTATTTGAATTGAAACCAACTGCATGTACTGGGTGTGAACTGGGAACTTGACAGGGTCACAGTGATTCTCTCCTGGCTCTAAATAAGTGGTGGGGGCTGGGAAATATGGCCTCCTGCCAAGGTATGAGCCCATCCCCCAACTGCCAGTTCTGCTCCCCTATAAAAGCATCCCACCAAAAGCCGGGGTCTGCTGGCACAAGGTGGCATGAATAACACCAGGGACGGGAACCCAGTCTGATGTCTGATTGTGTGACGTCAGGGATGCGGCTTAGTTAAATTCATTACTTTTAAAAATTCGACTGTTTTTGCGGGAATTTAAGTTACACTTCATACAAACATTGCATCGCATCACAGTTATGTGTGTTTATTTGAGTAGATCATCAGGAAATGAAGTTGCCTTGTAATAGAACAGTACTTTAGATGTGAAGGATCCACTTTTTCTGAGAATTTACATTTCTTGTTTAGTTTGGCATAAAAGATGAGTCCTTCTTTATCTTGAAAGTATTATCTGACACATCCGTATCAGTTCAAGGTTCACCCGGTGGCTCGCCCCATCGTATCTGTTGAACTTATTATCGGCGGGTGGAGTTTGGTCCTGACTCTCTCCGGTCTGTTCGTGGTGCTTCGTTAAGAATTCTGGACTTTCTGCAGTGAGTGGTGCTGCACGGTTTTGCACAGTAACTGACTTGACACTTTAAAGCTCAGTTATCACATGTTGGGAGCATATTTACACCTGTCAGGGACAAACACTAGTTGGATTATGTGAGAGTGAGATTGCTTTCATTAGAAAAGCATTACCTTTTGCGGTCTTATGAAAAATGACTTTCATGGAACAATAAAGGAATAATGATTCTGAAAAGTGGCAGCAGTTTGAAATTTTATAATGTTCAACAGCCATTCGGCCTCTAATTTTAAACATTTTCAGAGAGCAGAAAGGCCACATTGCTGAGCATTAAGGTTGACAGACAAATGGACATATATGGATCTATGCGTAGATGTCTTAGGAATATCCAGACCCCATTTTTTGGTGCTTATATTGACCCAATTTGATCCTTCTAAATATCTATGCATTTGCCTACAGAAAATGTATAGATATGTATTGAATACGTGTCTGAAATTAAACTGATCCTATATAATTGAATAGATTTAAATTAAGCGTAAAAATAACTGTGAGAATTTCGATCATTTACTAACTTGATTTCTTTTTCTTTTTACTTGTTTAACCTGCATCGTGCACAAATAGAAATGTAAAAATCACAGTTTTGGGCGGAGCAACATTTAACGGTGAGATACAATTGGGCAGCGTGGCTTGATGTTACAGTTGACTTACAGATGCTCCCCAGTTGCATTATAGGAAATATAAACTGGTGAGTTTCTAATTTCTCACTTTTATTCAACCACAAAACATATCGACATCTAACTGTCGTAACTTTTCTGATTTGTTTCCTAAAAGTTTGATCTAGCGCCACCCATGTTACCAAATTTCCACGTGTGGCTTAGACTTTAAACTGTATCAGCTAAATCATCTGCATATTGTTTGTTCTTCTCTTGTTTTATGGGGATTTCTGTGGCTTCACTGCTGCTGTGAGAATCACCTGAACCCTCATAAACACAGTAGAAATACCCTCATGGGCAGTACAGTATATTACACAGCTACTGCACACACACAAACACACACACACACACACACACAGCTCAGCTTCTCTGTGGCTCCTATCTAAAGAGAGGTTCGGTCAACATGGGCAGAAAAACCCAAATTATTTGGATAAAAGGATAATAGAAGAAGGTGCTCATCTAACATTCTCTCTCTCTCGCATGTTACCACTATCTTTGAATGTCTCTCTTCCTTCCCGTCTCCCACGCTTTATATCTTCTTATCTTGCTCTGTTTTCCTTCGTTTTTTTACTCTCTCTCAAATTTTCCCTACTTCTTCACTCTCGTTCACTCAAGCCAAAGCCGTGGTGTCAGCTGTGCTCTCACACACACACACACACACACACACACACATTTCCTCTCTCTTTCTGTCAGTCACACCAAAGCATGCCTGTCATCCCGTTATCGTCTCACAGATCAGGAGGTTAGTTGTGGGCCGGCAGCTACAGCTGAGGCAGCAGCAGTCTCAATGCGAGGTTCTGGTGGAATGCAACATGAAAACACACACACACACACACACACGTCGGTCAGGGGAAAGTGCTGAAGGCTCTGTTGTGAAGGTCTGTGAGGGTTCAGAGGAGCTTAGATGCTGCATTTACCAATTAAAGAAGGTGCATGCTCTCCAGTACCTACAGTGAGTAGGTATGTGTGTATAGAATTCCATAACCATACTTTAATATTAAGATTCACAATAACAATAATACTATATGAAAAACAATCTCAATTTGATATGGAAAGCTCTGCTGCTCCACTCAGAATCGGCTACATGACTAAAATCTAAAGTGTGTTTGAGTTTCCATCACTTCCATCACAAACAGCAGCAGGTGTGTCACTCTCATCTTCCTGTTTGCTACTTTTGAACATGCGGAACTGGTCCTTTAGGGACTTGGAGGGCTCTTCAAACGCGCGGACTTCGGACCTCCTCACCACTCTGGGGAGTCAAGAGACTGCCAAGAGTGACATAGAGAGAGACAGAACTCTCTGAATGGTGCCGAACGTGGCTCAGCCAGGTCTCTCCAATATGTGGAGAGACCTATGTCATTCCACAGTGGCAGATAATGGCACGTCCCACCGCATCAAATATGGATGTTTATTTTGTCCTTTAGTGTCTCATATGGATATTTAGGTACCTTTTGTCTTTTCAATTGGATGCCCCAGAAGCACCACTGTTTGATGCCATTGGGACAGGGTGTCTACATTTCATACTTCCTGTCATGAAATCCTTCCACAGCGTAATTGTGGAAACGTCAAGGCTACTGGTAAAAATCCATGCTACGAAACATTGCATAATGATCCTTATTAAAGTCTGCAGCGTGTCACACTGGACTTGAACCTTTTTGTAGCATCTGACCATTCCAACCACCTCCCCGGGGCTTTCTGTTTAATTTAATACATCATGGCTCGTGTTAATACAACACTGACGCACCTGGATTTGTGTTGTAATTGACTGATAGTCCCATGAGTCTCATAAGATGAAACACCAAAGGACTTGACAAAGTGGCCGGTTTGATTTCCTGTTGAGGTTAATACAGTGGTTTGGTGGGAGGGTTTGTTCATCTCTGTGAACTGACTTCTCATCATTATTTCACACAGCGGCAGGAAGGAAAATATGTTGCATGAGGCTATTTCTGATGTTGTTCACCGTGCAGCCATAATTTCAAGGCTACCTTCTAATTCAAGACCAATGTAAACAATAGATGACAAAATCCGAAGTTCATGTCACACAATTACTGTTCCCAGTTCCCTCATTATGTGTATGCACCTCAGGCAAGAACCACTAACAAACTATTTGTTCTTGTACCAATATATTTACAGGAGGAGCATTTGTGGCATTTATCAATTTTATAAATTTAATCTCAGGCACAAACAATAATTGATCCTCCCTTGTTGTACAAGTCATCAACAGTCTTGTTTCTCTTCACTGGAGACATATACAAACCTAATACAAGAGGTTACCCTGAGGATGAGCATTCTTATCTCCTTCTCTGTAAGGGACATTGGCCCTTTTGCACAGAATCCAATTTTGGCACCACAACTAACATGAAATATACAGTAATTACACAAAATGTTAGTATTACAAAATTAGTTATCTTAGCATTTAGGATTTTTTCATAAACATTTTGATCAAAACAAATTAATTTATCCTTTACTTACTTCTTTACTTTACTTTTTGGGGCCTTCCATGCATTAATGGACACATTTCAGTCATCAGTGACTATCGATGCTAAAACAAATATGAGATAAAATATTCAGTTAGTGAGCTTTGGGGCAGCGTCGATCACCGCGGCTCAGAAAGCAGACATACGACCAATAACAGAGTTAAACAGCTAAAATGGATTACATGCTTTTACTAAGAATAGGATAAACTGCTGTCAGACTGTCCACAATATTTGAGTCCTAAGAGGATATTAGTCAGGGTCATGCTTTGATTTCCAAAGTTGAAACTACTCACTTTCTATTTTGTGACTGTCACAGCAGTGCTCTGATGACACACCACTGGCAGCTGTTAATATTTTCTAAATGTTTCATGTGCTCTAATAATGGTACCGATGCCGAAGCCTTCCTCGCTCCCTTGTTGAGTGTGCTAGTTCACAACACATTTGTAAAATAAATCATGCATCACAGTCTTCGTCTTTGTCTTTGCTGTCTTTTCTCATTTTCTGTCAGCCATTTTGTTGTTTCTCTGATTTCTCTTGCTTTGATTTCTCTTCCTGTCAACATGCAATACTTTCACAGATCTGTGGAATCTGTCAGTGTGGAGGCCAGGGGTCTGTGTGTGTTCTCACACATAGACATTTGATCCCCTCTGGAATGCCCTCAGTTCCTCTGTGTAGGGTTTACAGTGGATCCCTGTTACCAAGTGTGTGTGTGTGTGTGTGTGTGTGTGTGTTCATCATCGCTTCATTCTGTTTGTCCCCTGAGTTAGTGCCCATTAGCTGTTTTCTGGCCAATGGAGTGGCAGCAGGAAGTACAAGCCCCCGACAGCTGGTATGAGTTCCAGGAAGAAAAAAACAAGGGCAAGTCGAAGACTGTTTACATGGAGAGAAATATTGATAGAGCTGCTAGCGCCACAGTTTGTGTTTCCTAATAGGATTTCCATTATTATTATGGCCACCTGTGTGTAATGAAACAAAATGTAGAAACACTGTGACACATCCTTACATCCTGCATTCTTACCTCTTGAAAATAGTTATTTCCTGTTATTAATATACACACCCATTAAACATACAAAGTGATGAGGGAAAATGTAGCAGGAAAAAGGTTAGAAAATAAACTCAGTTTAGATTTTCATCCGTCCACAGTTGGACATATTGTCTATACATGGAGAAACTTTGGGACTGTGACTCCTCTGTGACCAAAATCACTCTTAAAGCCACAACGCACAATGTTCTGTGAGGTAAAAAAACAGCACCATCCACTGGAGTTGATTAAGATTCATGAGTGAATTACGCACAAAACATTAAACAGGCATGGTAGAAGAAGCCATTGCTTTCCAAAGAATATTGCAGCATGACTAAAGTTTGCCAAAGACCACCATGAAACTCCACAACATTACTGGGAAAATGTCTTGTGGACAGATGAAATAAAGGTGGGATTGTTTGGAAGAACCCACAGCACCACGTATGGAATAAAAAGAGAGCGGTCTGCCAAGAGTAGAACATCATTAGAGCAGTAAAGCTCGGTGGAGGGAGCATCATAATTTGGATCTACTTTTAGGATTCTTTAATTGTTCTTTCAAGATATGTTTTTATGCAGATGACACTCAGCTCTACCCCTCAGTGAAACTGAGCAGTTTATCCAACCCAAAGTCATGACGTGATGACATTCAGTTTTAAGTTTCTATCTATCTAATCTATCTGATCTATCTGTCTATGTATTTCCTCTCTCTGGTGGGATGTTCCATTAACAGATGCTGTCCAGCTAAGAACACACACACACACACACAGATCCAGCTGCTCGTGGCTCCCAGGAGACTCTCAGCCATCGTTTACCCTCATCTGCCGGCAGCACAGATCGACATTATTTTATTTTATTATCAATCACAAGCACCAACACATACTACTGGGCTCATTTATAGTGCTTGTGTGTTGATACATCAGCTATGACAGCTGACAGTTCGTTTACGAGTGCATGTTACCCATTATCGGAACATTGTGAGTGTCAGGACCACCCAGTACCTCTACAACAAGGAAATAGTTTGAATTTTCACATTGTTCCCTATGAGTCTGGTTTGGTGAGTACATGCATATTAACACTTTTCGAACTTTCCTGTCTTCCTTATTTAAAATATTTTTCTGCTTCTATTTAAAAAAACTCCAGATAGAAGTTCTACACTACCGGATCAGAATAGATCAGATAGGAAGCAACCTGACCTCTGTGAACTGGCTGAGGATAATGATGACGATGTTATGTTGATGTTTAACTTAAATAGCAAGTTCCACATCACTAAATCTTCCCGGAAACATAATTTTTTAACTATAACTACTTAACTAACTATTTAACAGGTGTATATTTGTGACTACAGTGCTATTGTTTTAGCCATTCTCAGCAGTTTTTAATTAGGATTTGCCGCACCCCAGCCCTTCAGTCATTCAAAAACCAAATCACCAGAGCAGAATTCACTGACTTTATTTCAAAGACGTAATAAAATTTGCAGTTAAGTTGACAGGCCCTGTATTGTAGTATTTACACATTTTGGTATTATAATTTGACCAAAGTATCGGAAATCATATTTCCATCTCTGCCATAAGCTCCTCTAGTGTAAAAACAAAGCGTTTGCAGGAAATCCTGTGCACTTGTTACTGTCGGTGGAGTTACTGGTTTGTCAGAAAGATGAAATGATTGAATCAATTGATGCAGCCGTCGACTGTGTGTTTGTTTAACAAGTTCTCATCAGGCGCAGTGGAGGCAAGCCAGGCAGCCATTCTATCTGTGTCAGTGAAGTTAACCCTCTGCACCCTCTGATGTGTCTAACATCAAACACAGGGCTGTCACACACACACACACACACACACACACACACACACACACACACAGGCACTGAAACTGCGTATGAAGTGCAACAGCTGGTAACAGACACCAAACAGGACTGAGCTGTCACACCTACACTCCAGAGCTGACACACACACGCACACACACACACACACACACTTTTATATACAAACTGATAAATGCATACACAAGTGATGCATGTTACACACACACACGCATATATTTTTGAGTCATACAGTAGCCAGAGGCATGGCGGCAGGAGAGACAAAAAGTTGAAGGGTGTGGCACAGTGGCCTATCGAGTTCACACATTTAGCATTTAAAACAGCCGTCCCACAAACTGTACATCGTTTGGATGACAGTGACAGTGGAATAATAAAAGAAAAATGACCAAAGTTATGCTTTAAAAGTCCAAACAGAAGGCCTGGGCAGCTACTGCTTAAAAAGGACACTGTCAGTTCTATATGTTCTATTTCTGCACTCCCGCCGTTTTTGTTCCTACTTCTAACGACTAAAATATCTCCACAACTACAAAGTGGAGTAAGCTGGGAGTGAAGCATGATGGGAGTGATCAGTTCAAGATGGCACTGCAGGGAAGCCTATTTTTCCTTCTCTTTTCATCTCTCGATATGAGGCCGTCTCCACATATATCATTCATTCCCTTCCTTCCTCCTCCCGTTCTTTGTCGATGATGCCCTCGTCTTTTCTTTTTTCTTTATTTCCATCCATCCTTGCCACATATTGTACTGTCTCTGTGTTAGCCTCCTTTTTTTCCCTTTCCTTTATTCCTTTCTTCGTTCTCGTCCTTATCCTTCTCTCGCCTCCTTTGTACTGCTGTTTGATCTACGTTGCATTCTTTTCTGCTCTTCTTATTTATTCTCGTCTCTTTCTTGCCCATTTCCGTTTTTTTAGTTAAATCCTTATCCAATAAATTTTCCCTTTACTTCTTCCCCGTAGCCACCAAGTGATATCTCCTACTGTACTTTTGCCTCCCTCCCTCCCTTTGTTATTACCTACTTTCCTAGCTCCCTTTCCTTCCATCCTCTCAAATTCCATCTTGTTCATTCAGTGTCACATCATCCATCCTTTATTCCATCTTAACCTTTCTCCATACCTGTTTACTTGTATCCTCTTAATTCAATTCCGTGTTTCTTGTCCCACCAGCTTCTTGATCTCCACTTCCCCTCTCATTCGTCCCTTGGTCTTTTCCTCTTCTTCCCACTCCTCGGCCTATTGTCTCCCACATAACCCCTTTCCTTTCCCACTTACACGTCTCCTCACATTTACTTCCATTCTTCCATTCCCACTGAACTACATTCCTTTCCTACCTAGCTCCTCCATCCCTGCTCTTCCCTCCATCCTTCACCCCCCCCCCTTCTTCATTCTAATTGCGTGCAGGAAGCTGCCAGATATTGTGAGGTGTAATGTGCTGTCTGATTCCTCTCTAAGTGTTCTTAAATGATCGCTATTTATTTGTCAAGCCAAGCGTTGAACGCTAATTAAGGAGAAATGCTTTGAACTGCTGTGTGAGTGTGTGTGTGTGTGTGTGAAGTGTATGTTACTAGCTGTGTGTGTGTGTGTGTGTGTGTGTGCGGTGCTGTTAGAAGATGGAGGAAGCTGCCATTGACAAGTTGCTCCTTTGCTGCTTCGAGTGCTGCTGCAGATGTGTGTGTTCATGTTGTTCTGCCACATTTTACTTCAGCGGCGTCATTGCGAGGACAATGTGGTTGGTCCTCACGACTTTAAGGGGGTTTTGAAAGGTGACACTTGGATTTACGGTCAAAATTAAGGGGCTGGGGAACATGTTGAGTGTCTTCACACAAGTGCGTGTGTGTGTGTGTATGAAGTTGCTGTGATCTGTCCCTGAGGTTTCCTTGTTCTGAAATCTTTCTGAACACACACACACACACACACACACACACATACAGCAGCAGCAGCAGGTGTTACACGGGCTCCAACGTATCAATGTGATTGGTAGTTTGGTTTTGACCTTCATCTCATGTCGACTCTACAACATGGTTGGCCGTATGATTCTGTAACTTTGATCATGTAACGATACGCTGAGGACGATAATTTCGCAAACTTCTTCATGTCTTTATTACTCCCACCTTCTCTGGAGAGTTGATCTTGCAATTTTGGAAGCAACACGTTTAATAATTCAGAGAGGGTCATAAAAATGTTTGGGTTTGTTTGTCATTTTTATCAGTTTGAGAATTTAAAAAACGGCTCAATTAGTTGCTCCAAACACTAAACACAGTGTATTTAATTGTCTTTGAACAGAGAAGTAGAGCTAACGCTCCCTCTCAGCTAAGGCAGTTCACCGCCGACATAAAGGAACGAAAAACATCTACACTGCAGTTCTGGTCCTCTTCAAAGTCCCCTTCAGCCTATCATATACAGCAGATGGCATGAAAAACTCCATCGCATAATAAAAATGATCACTGTCTTGTTTTTAATTTGCCTAAATTCAGTTTCAAAGAAGAAAAAGGAAAAACAAGAAAGCTGATGCACAACATTTGCTGTGTACCGCACTTTTTCAACAATCCCACAGTCTGGGACGACTGGCTAAAAGCTAAAATTCCAAAAGTCATCATTTTAAGATTCCATCTTACAGAAAGGTCCAGGATGTCCCTATAATCTTAACATCCCTTGGAAGTCATAGTCTTCCACCTTCCTTTGCCATAACATCCCAGCCTCTAGGATTCTGTAGCAACTTTGTTGTTAAAAATTGTTAAACTGCAATAAAGTTGTCCGAATGTGAAAATTGCATTATAATTATTGTGCCACTCTATCAGACTCACATTCGAGGATGTAAACTCAAACAACACTAACGATAAAACTAACCACATTTTTAGTCGAGCTCATCTTAATCTATTAGCACTTCCCATTTTGATGCAACGCATTGTGATGGTGATTCATCTTGTCTGTTGTTACTGGGTTTTAGTCTTTCTTCAGCTTTTGTAGTAGAAAAGTGTTTGTCATTGGATGACCTTCATTTGTGTTCAAAACAGTTCACCGCAAACCAGATTGGTAAGGAATGAAGGCCGGGGTGAACGATAAGTGTACAACTGTCACACCACGAACATGTGTAATGTATTAAAATCTCTGTTCTTACCTTTAAAGAAATCGAGAACCTAAACGGATCCATAATATCGTTAAAAAGGCTTCAGTCAGACAAACTTGATGACGTAATACTGGTTAGAATATTTTGGCAGAAAAAGAAAGTCATTGTCCATGAACATTTTACCCCGGTATGCGTCTTTGCCACTTAGGTAGCAGGAAATACAATATGATTGCAGTTAGATTCCGTACCAAAGCTACAGTTTAGTAGCATATGAATTTCACTTTTAGGAGACGTGATGTGTAGTTACAGTGTTCTGGTTCTCTGAGTCCAATTGTGTTCGCTGTCTCTGCCGCTTTTACTGTTTCTGGTTGCAGCCTCAGGGCCTCGCTCCCTCAGGAGTGTGCATGCGCGCATGTGTTAACGGCTGTGCATTTGTGTATGTGTGTGTCAGCTGGAGCGAAGCTGGCGTACAGGTGCGCCGCTGCCTCGCCAGCACTTCCTGGTAATTAATGACTTCTTCCTGCCTTTCTCTCTCGCTCTTTCCCTCCGTCTCTCATCGTTGCGGTGGTGGAAATTGATGACATGTGAGCGTTGCTTTTTCAGTCACATGAGGACAGAGGGTCGAGTGGGAGAGGAGGAAAGTGGGAGACGGGGAAACGAGAGGGTGTGGGCGCCGTGGAGGAAGGAGGGAGATACAAATCCACTAAACTCTACTAAATTAAAAGTTTACATGTTTAAAGAAACGTATGTTGTTTGCTTCGTTTATCAGAGCGACTGAAGAATATTGATAGTGGGTCAGGATATTCTTACTTTATGAACAGATTGCCCGGATGGGGAAAAAGTTCCAATATTCACATATAGAACCAACACCTCGAAAACTCACCCATTCTCACTGCAGTTTAAGTCTCACCACCACCTTCACTTCTTAATTTTGCTTCTTGTTGTCCTCTCTATTCATCTCTCTTTCTTTGAGGCCCTGTTCTCTCTTTGTTTGTTTCTCTCTCTTTTATCTCTGAATGTGTGTGTGTGTGTGTGTGTGTGTGTCTTTCCCTTTCTCTGTCTCTCTCTGGTAATCTATCTTAGTTAATATGGTCTCTGTGAGCAGCTGGGTACCGAAGCCCAGTCAGCTCTGTGAGAAACAGACTTCTGGTTGTGTCTGAGAGAGAGAGAGAGAGAGAGAGAGAGAGAGAGAGAGAGAGAGAGGAACAGGATGATGGAGACTAAGAACATGATCATGTAGTAAAAGTGAAGAAAAAACAAACCAACGGGGAAACAGGAAGGAGGAGAGCATTACCATAAATGTGCAAGAGTGGAATTGCACTTCCATGAAGATTTATTTGAGTTACGCGTAGATTTTAGAGATGATGCATTGTGACTTTCTAAAAGATCAAAAACATGTTTGAGAAGTCAAAAGAAGATGGAAAAGTGAAAACGAAGTGTACGATGTATTAGATGCAAAGTGCTTTAAAAAAAAGCAGTTTTTAGCGATGCTAAGAGGGACACACATATGGCCGTCAACAACTGTTTGTCGATCCACCATTTAGGTCCAGGCTGAAAAATTCCAACAATGTGACATTTGTGCACATATATTTATCCACCGAAGATGAATAGCACTTACTCCATTTATTGTTGATCAAAAACCTTCAAAGTCAATGACATTTCATGACATAAGCACATGTTAGGATGCAAACATCATAAATTAGGCATTTAAAAATTGGTAAGTTCACATTTTTTCAAGTCTGTCATAAAACACTTGACAGGAAATGTTGTTCCATAGATGGAGGACTGTTGATTTTGGCGCCCATCACTCACTGTACATCAGAACCATCTCTCGCGAGGATGTTGTAAATTTAAAAACACTGTGGACAAAAGACTTGGTTACGGAAAGCAAGACCTCTTTTAGTCCCCACACACCCATCAGCCAAAACATTAAATCTAGCTGGTGGTTCTGATGTTGTGCAGAACAGGAGTTCTGCCCACAGATCCACAGGTGTCAGAATACACCACGGCTCACAGCTCGTGGCGCCGCAGACCAGTTAGTGCCAGTGCAGACCCTTGTCCCGCGGCATGAGGCCGATCGGTGTTTGATCAGCTGACTGTCGTTTTACGGCAGACAGGGGCAGTTGTGGACTTCTCCTGTCACATCAGGTGTCTGTTTCATGCTGGTGCTCAAACACTTCTGTCAGTAGGTCTACACGAGCATGGCCGTCGAAAGTGATTCAGAAGCGCTCCGTTCTACTGCATTTTAGATCAGATTTAAATAACTCGGTTTACACGGGGTCTGAATTTCCCCGCTTACCTCAATTTAAGTGTGATGTTTCTTCATCTTTGTGAAGATGACATTACAATATAGGAGCCCATTCTTTTTCTAATCTGACTCCTGTGAGTAGCTTGATGTCACGGAGGTAAAGTGCTGCATTGCTGGAATGTCCCTTGAACAACCCAAACTATTAATTTATTCCCGGCATCCGCCGTAACGAAACTGTGGTGAACTGATAGAGTGTAATGAAGTGAAGCTGACAGAGATAGTGAGACAAACAGGTAAAGAGAGACAGGCAGGCGGAGAGAGACAGAGGGGTATTATGTCTCTGCTCGAGCTCGTCTAGTTGCCCGGGCGACTGGCTGGCCTGGCTCGATGCTGGAGTACGGAGGAAAAAGGAAAAGAAAGAGGAGAAAAGAAAGAAAAGCCCCACAATCAATGAGACCCTTTTTGTTTTAGTGGGAACCCCCTTTTTACCCCCACGACAACACACACACACACGGAGAAACGCACACTGACAGAGGAACAGGATGACTGGATCAGTGTGCGATTGTGTGTGCCTTTGTGTCTGACTCTCTCGCTCTCCCTGTGTGTGTGACTGACTTTATTTAAGACAAGGGCCCTTTTGTTTTAAGCCAAAGAATGGCTCAGAGACCGATGTTGGCCCTGTAATTGGCCTACTTAGGCCCTGTTTAGCATGAGAAAAGCCTTCCTTGGCCCAGCGGTGCCAAGCTAACCCTTGTTTTGAGCCGCGGAGAGGACGGACGCTGATCAGAATTCAGATTAGCCCGGGAAAAAAAAAAAAAATCCGGCTCGTCCCCATTCCAAACACACTCCTCCGCCCTCTGCTTTAAACACACTGCGCACTAATTACTTAACGAGAAAGCTGGGAAAAAAAAAATCCACACTTTAAGGGAGTAGTGACGGAGTCTATTTAAATGAGGAGAAGGGGCTGGAGCCGGGGGGAGGATGGGGGGGGGGGAGGGTGGCAGGTTCTTTTTCACCTCTTTCCTCACTAACTTTTTGTGCCACTTTAAAAAAAAAAAAAAAAAAATGACCCTCTCCTCCATCCTTCTCCCTGTCTTTTATTCTTGTGTTCTTTTCCGTCTGAATCAGCCCAGACGCCACTTGTTGCTGCCGAATCATTGAACTTAATTAGCGAGACAATGTGTGAGCGGTTTGCTAAGTTTGAGCCGTAAACAGAGTCACAGTTGAGGGAGAGAAAAAGCAGCAGAGAGGAGAAGTTAGACTCCGAGCTTTGGAGCTGGGAGATGAACGTCTCCACATTGAGCAGCATGAGGTCGCTCTCATGGAGGTAAATACCATCACAACCATGTTTTCATTTATCATAATCAGCTCCGTTTGAAGGTTTCGAGGTAGGCTTTGTTTGTCTCAGATATTAGAAATTCAGACTGAATCTATTTATTAATTTGCTGTAAGTTTTTGTGTCACTTGTTTTCTGTGATATTTGATGTGGGAATTTGAAGAAGTCTTAAGCCTAAAGTGAGCTACAGCATCACCAGTGAAATGTTTTGTTTGTATATATATTCCGTTTTATTGTTGTCATACATATGCACATCTATTTAAAATAAAGAAATCATTTAATTTCGGCCCACATTGATTGCCATAATTTTCATCTGTCTAATCTAAACTAACCGTTTTCAGACAGCAGTATATGGACATACAGACTCACAGCTGTGGCTGGATACAAATACGATACGTCTGTTTATTGCATTATAGGGAATGTGAGAATTAAACATATTATGTGAACTGATAATAGTAAAGATATGCAGGTATGTTAGGTTCTGGGTTTAATTACCTTCACCAACTTTCAAGTAACCTTCCAAAATCATTTAATAATGTTGTTCATGTTCCATTTCAACATGCTTGAGCTTTTTTTTTAATATAATATATATGTATAATAATAATAATAATCATATATGTTGTTTGTATTTGCTCTCCCATAAGACCCATAGAAGCCCACCAGCAGCCTTACTGGACCCTCATTTGCCTCGTTTTAGGCACAAAAACTACTTGGTTAAATGAAAACTGCTTGGTTGGGGATTAGGAACAAAATTTCTTAATGGTGATATTGTTGTGGTTACAACAATAAACACATGGTTTGTAGTTGTTGAATGAACATGGATCATAGAAACGCCTCTCAGATGCAAACAGGAAATAGATTATGTGTCAACCCATCCGCTTCAAGCTCCATCTCCCACCATCTTTGTCTCTCTATATATTGTAATCCATCACCCAACTTTTACAACAGTTGTAACTAAATATTAAATGGCAGCTGGAAGCTTCAGCAAACAACCCAAGTTATTTTCATGTGCATTATTTGCAGCTCCTGTCAATATTCCAGTTACATTCAGTTTATCTTCAGCCTTCATCCCTATTTCTCAATGACTTAACATTTGATGATCAGCATCCTCAAATCTCAACATTCTGTCTATTATCAGCGTTCTGTCTGTGTTTGGGATGTCTATCAGATTTCTCTCATTATTTGTATGTTTTTCATTTTGCTCAGAATTCTGACAAATTATCTGTATAATTTTTACATATAATTCAATATTCTCTCTTGTCAATATCCCTGTCACATTCAGTATTTCTGCAGTATTCACGTTTCCCTTTAAACACTTCATACATTCTACATAATTTTGTAGAATGGTTCAGATGTTTCTAAAGAATGTAAACTGTGATTATAAATCATACCATAAGCCCTTAGTAGAGCACCAAATGTGTATTAATCCACTGCCGAAAATAGTTCCCAAAAAAGGGACTATTTTCTATTGTCTTGTAAGTTCGCTAAAACCTTCAGTTTCCAGCTTTTAGTAAAATTACCAAAGGTTTATTTTTTTGTACATTTGTCATTTGTTTTTAAAAGATTTATGTTACGTGTTAACCTGAAATTTTGTTTATGGTTTATGCTTTTCCTCTTTTTCTTTGAGAAGTGCGGTGAATCATTGTCCTGGAGCCAAGATCACATGATTTTGCCCGATTGTCAGCTTAATGCTCTCTCTCTCTCTGTTTCTTTTGCTGCCTGTCTGTGCGTCTCTCGACCAGTCGATACTGGGTGGTGAGCTGGGTTTGGGGAGCCCGGGTGCGGCGTCACCCACTAAGCCAGCCGGTCAGTACTACCAGCACTACGGCTCCAACCCACGGAGGAGAGCACTGCATATGGACGCCATGGGTGAGACGCGGCTGACACACACATTATACATCCATCACACACTCGGAGTGACACAAACATTCACATCAACCATTAGACTCTTCTTCAGTCTATAACAATGAGCTTTCTGACCCTGATTTTAGTTTCCTAAATTCCCATGACATCACTGAGTAGAGAGGTTCCAGTATGATGTGAACATTTTTATCAACATTATTAACATGAGAAATTTGCTGCACCTTAATATTATTGTCTTGACACTGCAAGAGACATTGAAGCATCATTGGACAGTCATTCAGTTCGATCCACTGTCCTCATTTATTAAGAATTAAATTCCTTTTTATCAACCTAGTTACTATATGTATCAAGTGACCCTGCATGTCACCCTAAGTGTGTTTTAAACTGTTAAGCCGAACTGCGTTTTGATATTGCATAATTGTACGTATGTTTATTCACTGTTGTTATTCCATATTAATGTTCTTATACACGTCCCCACACATGTGTACATACCAACATGCCACGTTGTTTTGGTAAAATTTTAGAAATTTCTATTAAATTTGTACACAACTGAAAAAATTATCATGTAGTTTGAAGGTTGGGGTTTTATGTCAGACATACATCACATTGCATTAATTTAGCAGTAGCTAAAGAAAAAAATATTTTTATATATTTATGTTTTGTTACATTTAAAAAACCTTTTTGGGCAAAATTTACTGTGAATTTGAAACTATAAATTATTCATTATATTGGACCCATATTCTTGTCACGTTGCCTTGTCTCTCAATCTTTGTGTTGCACAGTAAAACACGTATGTATCAGATTCATTCATAATCTACATGTAGCCTGACATATAATACTCCTTCATATAAAAATCACGATATTTTTACTAAAAAAGTGAGAGTTGTTTTTATTTAGATTTCTGTAAGAAAGGGAAAGTTTAGCAGTGACTGTAGTAAAATTATAGTTCCCAGTCGCTGTGTCTTGCTGAAACGCGGCTGTTAGAAGGCCGAACACCGTGAATGCGTGTCCATGTGTCTATACGATGTCCTGTTTGTTTGTGTGTGTGTGTGTGCGTGTGTGTGCGTGTGTGTGTGTGTTTTGAAAGGGGACTTTAAGAATAAAAAATACAGGGAAGTCTTTTAAAAAGCAGGACAATAGAGGCCGTCATGTAGCCTTGGTAGCATTAGCCTTGAGAGGACGGACGCACACATACACACACATGCATAGACACACAACAACTCTAGGCCAGTTTCCAAAAAAAAAATGCTCTTTCATTTTTCCATCAAAGTCTCACCTTCCCAGTTAATAGCTCTCTCTCTCTCCCCTTGAGAGAAACCCTGAAAAATAAAATAAACATGTCAAAAGCCACCTTCCTTCCTTTTATCAAAATAAAAAGAAAAAGAGAAATATCAACCTTGTCCTTTTTGTGCTCTGTCGCTGTCTTGCTGCACCTCGTGCTTGTTTGCAGTGAAAGCTTTCTTTGTAAATATATCGACAGTGGTGGGAAAAGTGGCCTCACTCTTTTCTCTTCGGGTGATCGATTAAATCCAAACAAATCAAACTGAAACGTCTTTTTTCTTTTTTTCTTTTACTAGGCAAATAAAAGCCTCTTGGCCTGTTAAAGCCTTATGTATTGTTTTCTTGCTTTCTCTTGTCTCTTTCAGAAATTCACACAAAAAAAGTGCGGAAAGTCCCTCCCGGTTTGCCGTCCTCAGTAAGTGATAACATGCTTTTTTTTTTAAATATTATCATTAGCATTAATATTTGGGAGGCATTATAGCTGTGTGTGTCGTGTGAGAGTGTGTGTCGCTGCAGAAACAGGCTGTGGATGCTCCTGCTCGTTTGGGAGCTGTTGGCTGGTTTCCGCAGTGTGTGGAGATGAAGGTGATGCTGCTGTCGGGTCCAAGCTGGACGCAAACAGCAAAATGGCTTTTTTTGTCAGTTCCTTTTTTTTTTTTTTTTTTTATGAATCAGCTGGAAGATGCCAGAATAAATGACACACAAAAAACAAAATCTGTTTTTTTGAATGTAAAGATGGGTAGTTATACAAATGCTGCTTTTTTCAACGAGTGGCAGTATGTGTTTTAAAAAGTGGCCAAGGTATGAAAAGAAAATATCTAAATATAAATACATAATATGATTAACCAACACTGTTTGGAAGTTCTTGACTTCCCTTTGTATTTATTTATGACTGATTGGATATTGGGTTGGCTTGATTGTAACTGTGGCATTCTGGCTCCTGACTGTTAGACTCTGGTTGAGGTCAGAGTTCGTTTTTAGCATGTTTGGAAATTGTAGAAAAAAACTACAAATATTATCAGGTTTTGTGGAGTTAAAGATGAAGACGTTGCTGTTGCTGCTGCTGTTGCTGCCAAGGTGGATACAAACATCTGTTGGCTTTTTGTTGTCAGTGATTGATTGATATGGGAATCAAAAAAAGGGGCCTACAAATTTCCAGTTTTTACTTTTTATAAGCAACATATAAACACAGTTAGTAAATGGTTTATTCTGTGTTTTAGTGCTGATGATAAAACATTAATAAACACTGAAACACTTGTTCTTATAGTTATGTTGTTACTGAGTGTAATGCACCACATATTACATATTTAATAATATTGACATCAATCAGTTTTGCTTATTTCTAGATCAGTGATTTAGATTTTTAGTCAGTGGGGAACGAAACCAGTCAATGTGCCCGGCTGCTGGTTGAAGGACATTAGGATTACACCGAGTCTCTGTTCGCGGAGGATGCGCCAGGGTCGTTATTCCACTAAATAGCCAAACTGCTGCAAAAACACCGACAGGCCGATTGATTGACAGCCTTTATCAAGATTTAACCCGACAGATTTTTGCTTGTTTTAGCTTCTGTGATGCGATGCTCTCCTCTCGTCGAGTGAGTGAGTGTTTGAAGGACAAAAGACGTCACCTTTTTCTGTTTTCAGCTCATCTGCAGCATTTCCTGGCTTTTTCCTCTCTCCGCTCGGTGTCACTGAAACCTTTAAATGTGATTTTCAAATCGTGTTTTTTAGTAAACATGGCTGGCGTTGCATTTGCTGAAATCAACATCTATCATGAGGCTTTTGTGATCACTTATAGTCATTTTGTGTAATTCTCTCTTTCCCTTGGGATGAATGTGCAAAATAAACAGAAGCTGTGGTTATGTCTTTACAATGAAATCAATATTGAAGCAAATGTTTCGTAAGAGATTTAGTACTCGAAATATTTCAGAATTGGACTTGAGCTGATTTACATACGGAGAGCTTTTTTTTCTCTCGGATGCTGACCTCATTAATAGCCAGTTAACCATGGCTGAATGTACGGCGTGTCAGCCGCATCTTTGGCTCGGCGGGAGTCCGCCTTTCTCTGGCCTTGGCCTGCTTTGTCCCTACTTCCTCCCCTCTTTCCGCCACCTCTCTGTGCCTTCAAGAGAGAGGGGAGAGAGGAACATGGATTGAAGGGAAACCAGGACAGGAGAGGAAAAGAGGGTTTTTAAAAAGAAGAGCAAGAAGCGTGGCATGTTTGACAGGTTGTTGTTTTACATGGTGTGTGTCTGTGTGTGTGTGTGTGTGTGTGTGTGTGTGTGTGAGGACCAAATTTCATTTTTTACAAAGAGAGTGAGGACATTTTTGAGAAGTGAGGACATTTTGGCTGGTCCTCACAACTTTAAACAACTTCCAAAGGCTTTATGAGGGTCAAGACTGGGTTTTAATATCAGGGTTAGAATTAGGTTTTTTGTTAGGTTTAGGGATCCAGTTGTGGTGGTTAGGGTTAGGTTCAGGGGTTAGGGATTGTATTTTCTCAATGAGTGTGTGTGTTTGTTGATTTGAAGGAGACATGATGTAAAACAGCAGTGACTGTTTCTTTAAAATAATATGAACTTATCATTGAAATATACATTGAAAAGATCAAAGGTAACTGTCTACTGAAGACCCAATTTGTCTAATGGCTGGAGTTTGTAAAACTTCTGTGGCGTGAGGCTTTAGAGATTACTGTCATGGTTTTCTAAAGGAAACCTCAATTTTATTTTTTCAATCCAGAAAAGTCATTGTTTGTGTAAGATGGAAGTGGGAAGTGGTTTGTGAGTGCAGTGTAATAATAAAGCAATAATGGAGTCAAGAGTTTTAGTGTTTGCTGAAACCCCAATTTAGGATCTGATAACTTGCTTCAGTGATGCTTATGTTTTGTGCAAAAGCAATTAAATTGTCCATATACATTTACTGCACAAAGCTAAGACATAAAAGAATAAATTAGAGTCTGATCTTATCTTATGAATTGCGTATAGGACAAATGCACCAACAGTGGAATAAGTGAGAATGAAAAAGTTGTCAGTTTACAATATTTTCCATCTATCAGTGAGGTGGACATAAAAAATGAACAAGGAGAAATAAACTGAGTTGATAAGCATGTTTCTATTATTTATGGGTATGTGGGGATCACAAATATTTCTAATTAATTCATTTTCATTTATTTCTAAATACTTAAAATAGTGTGTTTGGCATTTGGAAAGCTGAACAAATGTTTTGTCTGTGTTATCATTAATAACATGTCATTTATTATTTCCTAAAAACATGACATTCATTTTTAATGCCGCTCACTTTTAACTAAATTACAAATACTATAAGAAACTATTCAAACACATTGTCTTTGAACTTTTCATGGATACTTTAATGTTCATTATAATGAAATAAAAGCCTCTTGTGATGCACTCTGGGCCCTAATTGGCAGGAAAGAACTTGTTCACTCACATTGAAAAGTAGCACACGGCAATTTCATTGCACAAATCAGGGGCCACTCATGACGTTACTTGATGAACTACTGATGATCTAAACACACACCCGAGCACGGAGTTGTGTGCATCCCTTCCGATTACTTCTGTGCTGTAGCAGAGCGTCACACTCTGTAGTAGAGTAGAGTAGAGTAGAGTGCGGCTGAAAAGTTCCCAGTGGACAGTCGCACCATCCAGCGTTTGGATCTGCCTTCATGTCTGTGGCGCTCTGAGTCATCTCCCTCTCTCCATTTCCACCTCTGTGATGTGGCTAATCCCGCCTGCTTCCTCCCGTTCGCGTCAAGGGAAAAGGAAGGAGGGGAGGACCTGCTGCCTTAGAAATGGAGAAGTGGCTTGGCTGCAGAAAAAATAAAAAATAGTCAGAGCCACTTTTTTAGGCACAAGTATGAGTCAGGACTCTTATTGTGAAAAGCCATCAGCTTTCTGGCAGGTGTTTGATCACTTTTGTTTAGATGTTTTTAAGGTTGTCAGGCAGGTGAGAGAGCTCTGAACTTTTATCCATGTCAAAAACTGAAACATGACCCACCGTGCTCACAGTCAAAACATCAGTTTTGCACTTCCATCCTTACAATGCAACAGGAAGTGACAAGAGACATACTAAGTTTAATGCTACAGTATCAGCAGGAGTTTTATGTTTACACATGTTGGAAAATTGTTGTGATTACAAATTGAAATAGAAAAATTTTGTTGAAATGAGCTTCTTTTGCACTATTAAGGTAATATCCTTCAACAGTTTTGCTTGACAGAAATACTTTTATAAATTAAACCTGGTGTTTGTGCACATATGTTTGAATCAGTGATTTGATATAAGATTCCTTCGTTGAGCTCGGCAGTGATGTTTGAAAATGATTTGACATCAATAGAAACAAGCATTTTTTAGCACACTGGCTCTTGTTTGTCCTCAAACCCTTTCAGAACACTCACATATGAGATCCATTGTTAGTGCCTAGCTGTATTAAAAAATATATGTATTTCATTTGTTGTCCACTTGTGTTTTAAAGCTGCACATTTGAGTGTCTGTTCGGAGATTCCGGATCCACTCTGAGATTTTTTGTGTTGTTGTTGTTGTTGTTTTGATGGTCTGGCCTCCAAAACCTGCTTCCAACAGCTACGACGACGAGGCTAAAACGTGTTTTCGTTCCTGCCTCCGGCAGCAGACTGATCTGTTTGTCGTCATCTTTTCTCATCTCGTTAATGCAGATAACTGCGATGACAATGCAGTTCTGAAATGATGACAATGTTCATTTATTGAGAGGTTAGATCATAATCTCAGTGTTCTAAAGCTTTTACTGGTGATCTGTCAAATTTCATTTGTCATTATTTGTTAGTTTTAAATGTTAAATATAAACCCAATAATATTTTAATATTAGGAGTTAATTTAAAATTTGTGTTGTAATGGTTATAAATACATTATTCCAAAAGTCATTTTAAAGATGCAACAAGTGTCATATAATTGCTGCTTGTGATAACGTTAATAATTAATTTATTTTACAGTACATGAGTTAGCACATGCTATGTATTAGATTCTTACATATAAATTTATAATCGTTGTATTTTGCATTTGCAGAAATAGGTATTTTTCTCGATTTTATAGATTAATAGATTTTTTTTTAAAACTGATTTACATAGTAACTGTAAATAGGGAAAGGCTCCAAACATCACAGGGTCAAAGGTCATTGGGAGATGAAGGCAGGGGACCCCAGGTTTATTTCCATTTATGAAACACAATGACTTTTAACATAATGTACAATGAATTCTGGTGACGTGGCATGACTCATTCACTGAATTTGAGCTATGCAGTCTATGAATTGGTTTGACTGTACAGGGACCACAGGGTCTACATGTTGGAGTGTGTGTGTGAATGGGTGAATGAGAAGCAACGTTGTGCAGCACTTTATTTATGCAGACCGTTTTAAACACACACACAGATATATAAAAAAAACAAGACAAACGACAAGAACGATGGTTATGATGAAATCCATACTGATGGCATTTAAATAAATAAGGTTCTGGTGCAGATTCTTCGGGCAAACGTTAAAGAGAAGGACTCTAACAGACAGGAGTGTGACTGAAAACATGAGATAACAGAGAACTGATAAGATATATTGTATACATCGTTCATGCTTGAGTGATAATGAATAGGGATGATGTCATAGATTTACCAACAATCTAACGATGAGCTACGACCGAATCCCTCACGTTTCTACACCTAATGTAACTGCTCACACACACACACACACACACACACACACACACACACACACACTCTCTTCCCAGCCTGCACCTGCTCTGAGCACAAACACAGCTTCACAGTGGAATGCCAGTAACGTATGTGTGTGTGTGTGTGTGTGTGAGACTGGTTCTATGGCAACACACTGCAGCCAAAAACAAAAGTTGTCTTTGTGGGAAAACTGATTTTGCGTAAGCAGCTTGTACCACACACACACACACACACACACACAGCACAAATGTTTCCTCCAGTGTTATGATTTCGATAGAGTTCCGTCCTTTTGTTACTTTCAGTTACTTTGACATGTTGTTGTAATATTAGTTTATTGACTGTCTCACCTAAAATTAGTGAAGGTAACACTGGAGGGTGAGTCGAGGGACAGGTGCAGCACATGCTAGCTGTTGCAAAAAAGAATTTGGATGGACATTATCTTCCACCAACGGAGAAAAAATGAGACTTTTTAAAAATGTCATAGTTGGCATATTAAAATGTTGTTTGCTCTTAGCTGGCATGCTACCCGTAACCTTTGCATTACACTTTATAGCAATTTTAACTTTCTCTGCCCGGTGTGATAATAATAATAATAATTCACGTATCATTTCGGTATTTCACGGCCTTCCATACACTGAACTGCTTCCCCTTCTCATTTGCTTTCTCTGGTGACTTTTTTAGATCTTCAAACATCATAAAATTGTAGCATTTTGCTTGCTGTTTATAATATTCTAATCATAGTAGTGTGTTTTTTTGGTGTTGTTTTGTCTTTTATGTGAGGGTCTATTTTTTTTTATTTTGCCTTTTCCTGTTTTTGCATTGTGCATTTCAACTTTTTCTGATGCATTTAGAAAGACTTTAAGTGTGACTCTCGTACGTTTGTACAGTTTTTCCTCGTTGTTGTGTGGCCGCCCTCCCATATGCTCCAGCTTGTGAAAAATCTACATTTAGGGCAAAAAGTCGTGTCTGTTTGCTTTAATCTCTGTTTCACATCCACTGCAGGCGACGGGTCTGTTTCTTTTAATTAATTCATTTCTCTTCCTCCACCCACCCCGCCCCATCTCCCTGTGCTGCAAGTTTGTTATTGTTGTTTGTCAAATTTAGTTTGCTGAGTTGATGATTTACTTTGAGAAACAATTAAACGTCACTTGAGAGGAGAGCGTGGGACGTCTTTGTAATCAAAAGGAAATTAGGCATCAGTTGCTAACATTAGCAGGTTGCAGAGTGCCGTCTCACTGTTGTTTTTTCCTTGTTGGTGTTGGGAGTATAACAGCTTTTTTTTTTCCTTTCGATATCATTGTTTTGGTTAATTTGTTGTTGGGGCTGATAAAGTCTTTGGCTTGTCCTCAGAGCTTTGCTAATGCTGAGTGAATAAACAAAACACACAGATATATATCAAGATTATCCCCAAAAAGGGTTTTAATGAAAGCCTGAAAATGACGCTATTAAAAGAAGCAGAATTAAAATGACTTGTGTCAGCATGAGAGTGTTTAATGTTCATTTTTAGCCAGTTAAAGGCATTTTGCTTTTATGTTCAATTGAACCCATACACACACACACACACACACACACACACACACACACACACACACACACACACTTTTTCTCCCTGTCCCTTGTTCTCTATCTCAGGATGAAGTTGAGACTAGCGATTAAACACATTTGTGAATGTGATTTATTGTACTCTGGGAGGGTTTACATATGAAATAATTCCATTAAACTGTTTGAATATATAGTTTATATTATATCATAGAAATAATTTATTTCGCTAGCATATAAAATGGAACCTGCTCCTGGGTAGTTATTCGTTTGTTTCCCTCTGATTTTTAGTTATTTCATAACATATTATAATTTTGAAAAATATCAATTTCCAAAACCCACAATGTTGTATTTATTAGTGTGAAATTAAAAAAATCTAGATAACTAGAGATAAGATCAAATAAGTGATTTTGTTTTGCATTTATTGACAAAGAAAATGCAAAATAAAGCTCCTGACTCAATAATTGCTGAGTGAACATTTTGTCAGGTGTATTTCACAAATTGACCATATCTGAAAGGATATTCGTGTGTGTGTCATTCATCCTTCAGAATGTGTCCAAGTGTGGCATTTCCTCTGGAGTTTCTTATTTAGCTCTAAAGTATGATTTTGAAAAGTTTTTTAAAGTAGACATTTCAAATATTTTCTAAATGAAAAAACTCATCATTTGCAGAAAAACAACACTGGCTGATGATGCTTCCTCTTCAATATAATTCATAATAATCCATAATCCATCAGATCAGAGAAAGCATTTTTTTAAGTACCAGAAATGCATTGTTTAAGATCATACCCACAGTGATGCTAGACTTAGTTTTTAAAATGCCAAAAAAGTCATATTTTTACCTGAAGCCCGTCATTAAATATTTTAGTTTTAATGTGAAGGATCCCGAAGGTGACGAGTCTTATCTTCAGCTCCCTACCAGCACCAGCCTTAAAAAGCAAGGCTTGGATTTTAGTGGTGTAAAGGTGCAGTCCGGGGATGTCTGCTAAAAACTTTTTTAAGCTCTTGCTTTTGAAACCTCCTCGTAGGTGATATATTTTCAAACCCTGAGCAGATGAAATCCTCTCAGCGATCTGACCGGGGCGATCTGCTCCCATCTCTGGCTATTTCCTCCTGTCTCTCTCTCCCTCCCTCTCTCCGTCTCTCTCTCTCTCTCTCTTCCTCTCCTCGGCTCAGATGTGGTTTTGTTTAAAGTCGACTGCGTTAATTAAATTAAGCCAGGTCTTGCAGAAGGCACAGTAGGAGAGCTGGCGGTCCCCGGTGGGCCGCGGGTGGAGGAGAGATGGGGGGGGTGGAGGGTGATGGTGGTGGGGCAGAGAGAATCGGTTTGGTGAGCCATGCTGCCTCCTTCAGGCGGCCCCAGGTATCAGACAGGAGCCACAGACTCTCCCAGTGAAGCACAGAGAGTTTGAGCTGTCACTTGTCTGTTTCTGCTCCGAGCACAGGAAAGGCCGACACGTCGACATCATGGGGAGAACATATAGACATGTCCTTCATTACTTCATTACATGTTTGTCCAAAGTCCAACGTTTGCAGTCCTTAAGTTAAACCACAGGCATGAATCTGCTGCTAACAGTCTTTACTCTCTCGGTCTTAGCCTGTCCACGTGATTTGGGATCCTGGCTGCAGGGATGAGCTCCCATTTAGACCACAACTAGTGAAATAATAAGTTGTTCGATGTTAAATGATGTTTAACATGAGCTAGTAGTCTACAGTATGCAGGACAGTTTACCCTCACCTGATTTAGAAATCATCTTAGTTGTATATGTTCAAGTAGTGTAAAACGGCGTATAATTTTACAAAGTGTAGTCAAACTTCAGAAGCCTAATTTTATAACATTTAACACCATGGGGAATTTCAAGACACACTGGGGATATTATACAGTAGCTGTCGATTTCCCAGCACTGGGGCAACTTGGGGCTCAGATTCTTGTCCAAAGAAATGGGAAGAACTGGCAGTCAACCCCCCTGATCCTGTTTTTTGCAGAAAAACCACCTCCTGAGACATATTAGTAACATCTAGTGCATTTGTGTGTTTACATTGGTGAGTTTATTGCAGACTGGTCTGTTACGCAACAAGATACTGGTATTAAAATTACATTTTATCAGTTTGTGCTTCTCTGTTTCCTATAGATCAAATTGCTGGATACAAAAATCCGATATGCAAAAAGATACAAAGGACAAAGTTGTCCTGTTTATTTTGGAAACTAGCATATTTCTGAGTGCATAAAAACTAATTTGATTCTATTGTTGTTGAACACCAGTAATAAAACTATACAAAAAAAATAATTAATGTAAATAATTACAAAAAAAATACATCAATCGAATCACCTGATTTGACAATAAAACATGATTCCAGTTGAGAGTAGTCAAAATAGAATAAAATGCATTAATAAGTGTCTGTATATATAAAACTAAAGTCCCTCATTGTCATAGGAAATAGAGCAAGTATTCATCGAATGGTTTTCCATAATGTCATTTGTTACTTTGTTTGTTTAATCAGTACTAATATGACCCCAGATCATAACTTTAATTAAATACAGTTTTTTAATTTCATAGTGTCCATTTGCACTTGGACCAACAAATGCTGCTAATGTGTGTTATCTCTACGTAGCAAGAGTTTGCTCTAAATTAATGCTCAATTTATATTAAGCTTGCGGTAACCACAGCAACAGCATTAGCGCCTCATGCTACAGGTGACAGGTGACGAGTGAAACTAACCAGGGGTTAAATAAAACCAAAAACACACGGAGGAGGATTTAAACACGAGCTCTGTTTTTCTTAGAGCTCATGCAGGAGCGATAATGCACTCGGAGGTTCTGTTGTGAAACACTAATGGACTCGACGGAGAACAGGGAGCAGCTTGAGTTTAGAATGGTGCTGTTGTTCTGCAGCACTTTCTGTGTTTATACTGAAGAAACCAGAAACTAGCTTCAGTCTGGAATGACCTCATGACTAAACTGCCACACACACACACACACACACACGCATGTGCTGACAGACAGCTGTGCATTTACTTATGTTGTCCGGATGCTCTGGTGACTCATTCCCGTAGAAATTCCATATGCGTCGGCCCGTCTTTTTCCCAAGCGAAGTCAATTTGGGTTTTGAGCTGTTGTTAACGCTGAACGTGTGAAACAAATGACACGATTAAAAGAAATGTCTGTTAGGGTGGGTAGTATGTGAACGCTTGGCTCGCCGCCCCACCGCGGGCCACAACGATGCGCCGCGGCTGCCATTTTGTTTCGGATGGGAAACGGACTAATTGATTTGCAAAGCATCCGTTTACGTACATGTGTGTATGTGCACTCGTTGTTTGTGCGGCTTCTTTCCCGACAGAGAACTTTTAATTTATGCCGAGTTAGACTTTTCCTTTAATGTACAGTGTATATACTGTACATACACGCATACAGCTTATATATACAGTGCACGCTGAGAAACACACACACACACGTTACTTTACTTCTGAGGACTGCTTATAGGATAAAAAACATTACACATATTCAAATGTATTCTAGTCTCAGCAAAGAAAGTGGAATTCAAACAATGTACCAAAAATAAAGACATTTGATAAAGGCCTAATTTTCAATCATCCGGTGTGACTATGTTGGCTTTGTGCCCCCTCCACAATTCCACACACTCACACTCACACACACACCGTCACATAAAGACCGGCCTAATAAACTGGTCTGGACACGTCCAGGTACTTTAGTTAGCAGATACTCAACATCCGACCTTTCCTTTAATAAAGTATCCGAGTTTTTCCTTTCACATCTGCCTCGGCGCTTCAGAGCTTCTTTGTCAATGAAATGACCTCAGCCTTAGGACGTCTGCTGCCTTTCTGTCCGAGTGAGGACGTTTGGCTTCCACAAAGCCCGATCTCCTTAACACACTCACAGCCACACACACACGAATGCCTGCTGCAGATGTGAAAATTCCCTTGTGCATTCCTGCATTCCTGAGTCCAAATATCTGGCTGCAGTAACAGGCAGCAGAAAACGGCGCTCTGATTCGCAGCACTCTCCAAGGCTACGATGAATATCACATGTTGTCACACAGAGACACACTCATGCGCAAACACACACACACACACAATATCTTGTACTGGTGGTGGTGACAAAACCGCTTTAAGTCGTTGATAATGTGTTTCATATTTCTCAGTTGTCTCAGCTGCACTAAAATTTCAAGCTCACTCCTGTTTTCATAATTCTCTTTCCTTACAGGAAGTCTCATTTTGGTTTTTGTGGGTTTTTTTAACAAATGGTTTTAAATTTACATTATCATTTTCACAACATCCAAGTTTCCGGTGTTACATTTCTGAAAGTAAGACATGTCTGGGTGTAATGTTTTTTTTTTCTACCTGATTATCTGTCCTCAGATCTTCCTTGAATGCAACACAGAGTCGTATTTGGAGAGTGTTGCCTGCTGATAGCTAATTGCTCTGTGATCTTAACATGACAAGCTGTCAAAACCATTTTCCTGTGGAGAAATTAATTTGTAATCCCAGAAAAACAAGACGTGAGAGATGTTTATCTGCACTTATCCACAGTTGCTCAATCTTCTTCAGTTTTTGAGCTTGAACAGATAATTTAAGAGTTTATGCAGAAGGTTAAGGAGATATTGAAAATTTGGGTCCCTCGGCATTAACCACACATGGTCGAATCAGTCGGTGAATCTCGGACATTATTCAGTGCTACCTTTCGTGTAAAACTGAAAACAAGCGGCTTTTTTAACTTCGTTTTAACGAGAGCTCCGGTTTCGACGAAGCCTGTGTCTCAGCGATCTGAATATCAGCCTCACAAACACTCACATAAAACACGCACACACCCTGTCGCGTGGCTGTAACGCATGCTGGTGCCGTGGATTAGCTTCATCTTTAATCATTGTTTTCATTCTGAGCACGCTCTGTGTAAAGTATACCTGAACACAAAGCGCTGAGCGGGCCTTTCTTTCAGCAGCAGGTTGCTCTCTGTGCTGGATGAACTGCTCAGTAGGAGGAAAGCGTTTTTAAACCAAGCCAGGCCCAAGAAAATGATTTCAGCTTTTATTGTTTCAATGGGGAACAGATTGCAAGTCTCTAAAAACAGCCTGCTGACTTGGTTTTTATTCAGAAATTTCACTTTTTAAGGTAACTGAACAGCAGCATTTAGTCCTTTCAACGACAATCGTAGCACGGAATTAGTTTTTGAGATATTTCAGGTGAGAAATTCATGTTAAGATATGTTTGGAACGTTGGTGTTTCAGTTGTGTGGACAGCCATTGGTGCTTTGAGCTATCAGCAAATTTCAGCATGTCACAGTGACATAATTCATTTTGAGAAAAGCATGAATATATTTACGAAATATCATGGCAATCCATTCAACAGTTGATTTATTTCATTAAAAAAATCATATCTTGGTGGTGCTGAACTTATCATTAAAAGGCCATCTTATGCATAATTTATAATGTATATTTTTATGCGCCGGCACTACTAAAATAGTTTGGTAGTATGTTTAACTCCAGAAACTGCTTATTGTTAGTTAATATTCACCTCAATTCCTCCACTGTTGTTACCTACTACATGATTAGCCATAGTTGTAATTATGAGTAATAAGTTGGCGTTAGGATAAGGCGAAGGATAACTTCTCAAAAGTTAGGAGCAGAATTGTCTTGATGATGTCGTCACGAGTGTACAACAAAGTTTACCTACATTCAACAAGTCACCTCAACCCCCCCAGCCCCACCCCCACTTCTTTAATTAATCTCAAACAACAGGAAGTGATCGATTTTTTTTTTTGTCAAACCCCCACCAAAGCACTACCCTCCAATTTGTTGAATTTCTCAAAATGTTCCGTTTGTTAGGCTGAAAAGAAAATCACAGAAAAATCACCATAAGGGCTGCTTTGCATTTTTAATTAAGAAACTAACATATGAATATATTTGCATATTATTGAGTTGCAGATTAAATCATGCATACATAATTAGCGTGCAACAGCACTCGTTCGTTCGCCTCTCACTCTCTCTGTGCACTGTGCTTACTGTTTTTTCAACAAGCTGTGGTTCTGATGGATGCCAGACACACACACACACACACACACACACACACACACACAGACACACACACCTTCCTCAGACAGTCACATCACAGACACACTTACACACCCTCTCCAAACACTTTGGGTACTGTCTCTCTCTCTCTCTCTCTTGCTCTTTTTCTCTGTTTGTATTTTGGAGGGAAATTAGCGTCTGATTTTGTCTGTCAGAATTGAGGCCATGTCGTTTTTTTTATACTGATTACTCCAAAGAGAGAGCGAAGAACTCCAGCTTCCTTTCTCGTCTCACTTCCCTTTAGTACCTTAATGTCCATCTATTTACCTGCTCACTTCCTGTGAGCTTTTACTTTAAATCATTGAAAGATTATTTACTGTTTCTCCTAAAAGGTTTAAGGATCATCTCAAGTGTGTTGTGGCAGAATTCAGGTGAATTATAACTATCCCATGATGCCATTTCGACCCCATTTTGTTCAAATACACATGAAGACTGACCTTTGTCGGGGTGGGAGACAGTCTTTAGATGTTTCCCTTTGGATCTTTTGTGGCTTCCTGGATGAGTCATTACTATGTTCTTGGACTATTTTTGGAAGGTCGGCCACTTCTCGGAAGGTTCGCTCTTGTTCCAAGTCTTCTCCATTTGTAGATAGTGTGTCTCACTATGGATTGGTGGAGCTGCAGAGCCGCAAAAAGAGCTTTGTAACCCTTGCCTGACTGAGGATGTTAGTTTTGTAGTTTTTTGGGATGTAGTTAAAAAGGGGGGAAAAAGTTTTTCTGTAATAACTACAGAAAAAAGTAATAACTAATGCTGAACTAAAAGTGCTACAAACACTATAACCTATATTCCGTATGCATACTCCAAAATAAAAAAAAAATACTAATGTACTTTCCATGGAAATACGTATCACTGGGCATCACTCTGAGTGAAACACTGTGGAACCTGATGGTGTTGATAATATGACCTAACAAGTCCAGATTTGTTCCACACATGTCTCACAAATAAATTTCAGCCGGAATCTCAAATGTTCGGGCCTTGTTAAGTTTGTTTTATATAGGGAATCAAAGAGAGGGGTTTTTATTGAACTTCCTTCTTTCTATCCTTCTACACAGTTGAAGTTGTTAGCAGTAAAAAAACAAATGTTGTTGGCCAAACACTTGTGAAAGATCTTAATTATGACCTTATTTAATTCTTTAGATAGTTCATAATAGTCAAAGCAGACATGATACCTTAGGGGAGAGAGAAGCCCTGAGCTGTATAAAGCTACTGAGGCAAAATTTTCAACATACTAACAAATCTGTGTACAAATGGTTAAAGTGTAGGAGAGGGTTGGGTCTCCAGTAATACAACACTGATCTACAATATGAGGCACATCCAGAGCTTTAGTAAAGTCAAAGCCTGTATTAAGAATGTCAAACTGAAACAGCTGTTTGATTTCTTACTGGTATTAGAATATGATTGAAGCTTGTGCCATCAGGGTTCCCATCATGCCTTTGGTGATGGGATGTTGCCATGATTGTGAGTCGAGTGTGGGCTACACCTGAGCCCTGTTTATTTACACCAAATATTGTTGTTTTTGTCAATCTGTCGCATGAAAAATCACACTGGATTAACTCCAGCAGTTTCTGTAACCATGGATACAAATAATAATTACCTGGACCACTGCTACTGAAGAAAATGTCTTAACAGGATGATAATGAGACAAGACCTGAAATTAAAATCTATTTCTTAATGATTTCCAACTAGATTTCTGACTTTTATACAACAAAATATTTAGACACGGTGGATTGTCAGTCTTCAGTCACAGTATATGTGCTGCTGTTTTGAATGAGTGTGTGTGTACCTCGATGTTTGTGTGTGTGTGTGTGTGTGTGCGCCCGTGCGTGTGTGTGTGTGGCTGCCTCCTCTCGACTCTTCTCAGTCTTGTCGATAATTTATTGTTTGTAAATTGAGACCTGCAACATAAAAAGACTCAAATCAAAGGCTCACAGTAGTGATGGGGAAGTGGGTGTATGAAGAGAACAAAGTACAATCATGCTGAGTGTGTGTGTGTGTGTGTGTGTGTGTGTGTGTGTGTGTGTGTGGGAGAGAAAGCGACAGAGTTCTTAGGCCTTTAGGCCAGCACTGCTCCCTGTGAGGGAGAGAGAAACACAGGCAGTTACTTTAAAAAGAGAAAGATGGAATTACAGAAGAAAGAAAAGAAGCAAAATTAGAAATACTGAAAATTAGGAGGGAAAAATGCCAGACAGCGAACATGACAGGGGGAAGAGGAAGGTGTTGAGAGAGGGGGCAACAAAAAGAGATGTAAAAAAGGGGTTGAGAGACTTTGGCACATGCAAGTATAGAGAAAGAGACAGAGAGGCAGATTGACAACTGGGTGTTGTAATATGAAGGAAAATCCTGTCAGCGTGAAATCAGGATGAAATGTGAGATTATAATATAACTGTCATCCCACCACCAGAGAAGAGGAGGAGGAGGAGAATGTGGGGACGAAGAAAGAAGTGACAAAGATAAGAGAGGGAAAAGAAGTAAGGAGGGATAATGCATGAGGAAGGCAAAGGAGGACAAGGCTGGAGAAGAGAGGGAGGACGAAAGGGTAAATAAGTGGAAAAAAAGAATGGAGGAGGAAAAGTGGGTGTTGAGGTGGAGGAAGACGAGGATTTGAAGGTGGAACTGGGGGAAAAAAGGGCGGGAAAAAGGGTTGAGAGCCATGAGCTGAAGAAAGAGAAGAAGTGGTGACTATAAAAAGGAGGAAGAAGAGGTTGTAAAATTGAAGCGATGGGGAGAGATGTGGGACGAGGTAAAAGGCAGGGAGGAAGGAAGACGACAGAAGGGAGGTGGCTTAGTTGGTGAAGAAAGGAGGGAAGGAAGAGGACAAGGCAGTGAGGAGGAGGAAGGGAGGATAAGGGGAAGGAACATGAGCATTGTCTTCTGATTTTGGCGTCAGCGTAAAGCCTAAACGGACAATGCCTGTTGTCTCGTTTACGTCTCCAGTCCACCTTAAATAGGAGGGAGGTCACGGCTTTGTGCGCTCAGAATAGACTGTTCTACCTTAAGGTCAAAGGTCAAAGTGAATGACTAGTGAAAAACTGAAATGAGCACTCAGCTGAAAGTCTCTCTTTCTCCACACTGCCCTCCTTGTTTCCTCGTTTCCCCTCCCTCCATTTCCCATCCTCTCTTCTTTTCCTATTTTCTTCCTCTCCTCCCTTTTTTTTCTCACATTCCTTCATGTTCCCCCTCCTTTCCCTTCACCCTCCCCCTCTCTCTTTCTTACTGCCTCCTCTTCACCTTTCCTCTGCTGCATCTTATTCTGCTTTTTTCCCTTCTATATCTGTCCTCACCTTCCTCCTCTTTTTTTCTTCCTGCTTCCTTTCTTCTTTTCCTCCCCTCCATTCTCCACCATTCCTCCATCCTCTCCTTCTTTCCTCTTTTTCCTCCCTTACTCTCTTCTCTCTCCTACCTTCTCCCTTCTTTTTTCGTGTTTCTTTTCTCTCTTTACCTCCCTTCATTTCTCATCTGTTCTCCCCATTCCTCCACCTCTCCTCTTCTATCCTTTTTTCACTCCACACCTCCGTCCTACCCTCTCTCCTCACCTCCCTTAATGTCTTCTCTCCAGCCTTATTTTTTACTCTGATCACCTTCTTTCATCCTCCCCTCACCTCCCTCACACTTATCCCTCCCTTTGCATGTGCACCTCCCTTCTTTTCTCTCCTCTCCTCCCTTCTTTTGTCCTGACATCACCTCTCCTCTTCATCCTCTCTTCCTCTGCTCCCCTAATGCTCTCCTTTTAACACTCTCTTTCTTCCTCTCCTCCTCCGCCTTCCCTCTGCTCTTCATTCTTCTTCATCTCCTCTGCAGGTTTGTTGACCAAGCAAGCATCAGACAAAATTAAAAATGCTGCCTCTGCTTTTTTTCCTCAACCGGGTCACTCTTTTTGGGTTCTGTAATTTTTTCCCCCCCTGCACTCCATTCCTCCCTCCGTCTTTCCATCCCTTCATCTCTCCCTTCATTTCCCATGCAGTCTGGTTGGGTACAATGCTGGGAGCCAGCCAGCGCTGCAGACAGATGGTCCACTTATTAGATGTGCATCAGCCCTCCCTCCTCTTCCTGCAGCTCGCTTTTTAATCAAATTAAAGCTGAAAGAAGAGAGGGAGAGCGAGATAAAGAGTGAGTGAGGGGAAAAGAGAGAGAGAGGTTTGGGAGGTCTGCTCGCTTGTTTTGGAGTCTATTATGTATTTGAATAGGATGAACGATGACGATGTTAATATGAAATTTGGAAGACTGAACCACTGACTGTTATGGTGACTGTCTGTATCTTCTCGATGGCGCTCGCTATTTCACCAGATCGTTTTTAAAGGGCCACTTCACCGGTTTTAAACTTGCAGAGCCGTTCGCTTATCGGGGTTAGGATAACAGCTGTAGAAGTGGACCTGAAAGAAAGTGATGTCATAAGGAAGTCTGTCGTTTAAAAAATCTCCCCAGCCAATGTCTTTTGAGTTGAATTGTGGGAAGTGCCGTTTTTGTTTTTTTTTTTTTTTTTTTTTTTTTTTTTACACTCCTGGTTTAAGCCTAATCCTCCAAACTCTCCTAAACCTAACCATGTTAATTTAATGCCTAAACTTACCTTGTGACTTTGTGCCTAAACCTAATCAAACCTTTATGTTTGCACGGTTGTAACCAAGCATTTTTGACTGTTTATGAAAATCCATATTGTTACCCTAGCTGCTGTTTTGGTGCCTATAGCATCAATTGGTTACAAATACAGCAGCACCTTCTGGCATGAGGGGCTCACTCAACAAATACGTCTGTAAGTTGAATTAGAGTGGGAAAAATCTTGCGGGACATATAGATGTTTAATTTGGAAGACTTATTTATTTTGTAAGTCCCCTAAATATGTGACAGGGCATCACTAAAGTGCACATGTGCAGCTTTAACCAAATAATTTGCTCACTGGCGCAATTCTATTTCACTTGGTAATGCTGTCATCTATTAATTGCAGCATTGGGGATTCAATTCCCCCTTACTCCTGGACACATGACAACGTGTCGTCAAGTAGCAGGACTTTAAATGTAGCAGCTGCTCACAACCATTTCCCATCCATGATCAATAAAGTATCAATAAAATACTGTCACGGCTAGTACATAAATGTAAGACCCAGAACATCAGCTATAATAACAACGGTTGGTACAGTTGGTAAACGTAGAGTTTTTAATTTAAATGTTGAATTTATTTTAATTTTAAAAGCAACCTGATTTGAAGAAATTAGAAATATGACAAGTCTTCTTGGCAGTTGTGATGAATCCCCAGAATCAGTACTTCTGGTTCTGTACACAAACCTGGGTTTCAGTGAGAGTTGTGTTTAAGGCTTTGGGGAAATTTTAAGTTTACCTTTAATTTTGACAACACCATCTGACCAGTTTGAATGAAACTTGGCAATCAAATTGCAAACAAATGAACAGCTCGACACACACAAAACAACATGATTCTGTTTAAACAAAAAGGCAACATTAAACAATCTCAGCCAGGTGTAAGTTTTGTTTTGTGTGGGAATAAAAACTTATTCAGATTAGTAAGGATTCTCATACAGGCAATTTGAGTTTGAACACCCTTTCATGGTTTGCACGAAAACTAATCATAACTAAGATGTTTATAGGCCTTTTTTTTTACTTTCATAAACCAATGAAAACCCTTAACAGTCTGTTAACAAAATAAACCACTAATCCAGTGGCTGCAGACAGTAATGAGCCCTGAAAAACCACTCGCTTGTAGCACAACCCCTGGGTAGCAAGTCACCGAAAAGAACAGCACAGGGTCACAGTGGAGGACTAAAAGTAATTAATTTTACTTTTGAAATACTGAGGAAGATTGAACTGACACTATAGACACAAAATGCTTTATCCCAATTGGAGAATGAGGGACTTTAACTTTAACTATATTATGTTTGAAATATTATTCAAAAAGTAAACAAAAGAGTGACAGATATTTTTAAATTCATGTCTGAGCTATGATGTCAGCTTGGTGACTGCTTACAGCCATTGTTCGTTTGCATGTCGTATGAAATAGTCTCACATTACTTTTGTAAGTAATAACGGTAAAACTATCCTTATTTATAGGCAAAATATTGTTACATTTAATTTAAATTTGGCTGTATTTTATTGGTTTACTGTCCAAAAAGTAGAGAGGATACAACCAAAGAATAGAGAGGAAATAAATTAAAGAGAAAACGAGACAAGGGGGGAAGAAAGGAGAATGAGAGAAAATATGAGACAAGAAGCAAGGGAAGATGGAAGGAGAATAAATAGGCAAGGAGGAAACAAGTGTTTAGAGGAAGCAGGGGAGGGCAAAACATGGAAGGAGAGATGTAAAGAAGGAGGCAAACGAGGAGAAAACTGGAAAGGAAAGAGGACATGGGATGAGGATGAGAAGAGAGGAGTGTTAAAGAGGAAGACTGCTGAGAGAAGTACGCGGGCTGCACGCGGTGGAAAAAGTGAATATTCAAAGGCTCAGTTCAAAGGCAGAGGGAAGGAGGGAGGGAGGGAAGGAGAGAGGGAGGGAAGGAAGGAGGGAGGGAAGGAGGGAAGAAAGGATGGAGAGAGGGAAGGAAGGAGGGAGAGAAGGAGGGAGGGATGGAGGAGGGGAGGGAAGGAAGGAGAGAGGGAAGGAGGGAGGGAAGGAAGGAGAGAGGGAAGGACGGAGAGAGGGAAGGAGGGAGGGAAGGAAGGAGAGAGGGAAGGACGGAGAGAGGGAAGAAAGGGGGGAGGGAAGGAGTGAAGGAACGAGTGAGAGAGGGAAGGAAGGAGGGAAGGAAGGAAGGAAGGACAGAACGAAGGAGTGAGAGAGGGAAGGAGGGAGTAAAGGAAGGAAGGAGTGAAGGAAGGAAGGAGTGAAGGAAGGATGGCTTCCAGATTTCCTGCGGAAAGTTGAAAGAGTGGCGGCGACCGCGCGCGTGTCCGAGAGCATCTGTGCGTGTTTACGTGCGCGTGCGTCAGCTTTTTAACCTCTCTCTTCTCGTCCACGTTCCGGACGCGCGCTTAGGCCGAGTGCGTGTGTGTGTGACAGAGAGAGAGAGAGAGAGAGAGAGAGAGAGTGACAGAGTGAAGGGGAGGGGCCCTCTCTCTCTCTCTCTCTCTCTCTCGCTCTCGCTCTGCCTACTTTGCATATTCCGCGTGCCTCGGCTCGGCCATATGGGAAAATGCAACTGAAGGAAAAAGCGGAGCGGAGCGGCGAGAGTTTGAGACCATAACACGAGCCAGAAAAAGTTCACACGGGAGCGGAGAGAGAAGGAAGGTGGATAAGACGGAAAAAGAAGCGGTGCGACAAGAGGCAGAGAGAGAGAGAGAGAGAGAGAGTGACGGAGAAGTAGTTTCCTCTTGTTTTGGCGGAGGAGAGGAACGATGTATTGTGCGTACACCATCCCCGGGATGACAGGCAGCTCACTCATGTACTACTACAACGGCAAAGCGGTAAGAGCCACTCCGCCATCCTCCGCACCTTTTCCTCCGCGGAGTCAGACGGAGAAATAGAGCCGGAGGGGGGGGGGGGCAAAAGGTAGAGAGAGGAAAAGGAAAAGAAGAGAGAGAGAGGGTGGGGGGTGCGATGAGGGGAGGGGGTGTGAAGGTGAAGACTACCGGCTCAAAGAGCGAAGTGCGAACGGACTGTGAGCGGCTCTCTGCCCGAGTGTCCGGGTTTGTAGTCGGAGAAAAGACGACGGCGGCTGTTGTTGATCGTGGGAAATACGTGTGTGTGTGTGTGTGTGTGTGTGTGAAAGTGTCTGAAAGTAGCTTCTGCAAAGTGTGTGTGTGTGTGTGTGAAAGCAAATATAGCTCGTTGGTTTGCTTCTAACAGTCTCTATCGCGTCAGACCTTTTCACACCCAGCTCGAAGGAATCTGACATGCAGATTTATCTCCGTCTTTTTCTGTGGCTTTGCTCTGTCATTTTTTTTGTACAGCTACAAAATAGGAGCATAAATCATAAATTGAACTGAATTATTGTAGTTGTTGGTCTCAGGCTGTTTCGCACACGTGGTTTGGGGGTTTGGTTTTTGGCTCGTTCACTCTGGGACTGAGTTTCTCTCAAAAATGCCTTTAAATGATTTTTTCTTTCTGCCGTAATTTATGGATGAATTTTCTCATCCTTAGCAATCTTGAAAATATTTCAAGGCAAAAGCTAAATTGGATTAAATTTTTGTGATTTTTCTCTGTCATGAATTACAATTACACATTTTTATTTATTTTAATGCAACAAAAAAATAAATGAGGCAAACTCTATAAAGGAAAATAAAAGCGACCAAAGGACTACCTATATGTGCATCACTCTACATGTATTTCTGTAGACATATCGTATAGGCTATGATAATTATTTTCCAGTTGTAAAATGCCAGAGATCTAAAAGATGTTTTATTTTTATCCAAATAACCACATCTGATAGCCAGCAACTATGAAGCTGCGTGACCTTCTGTGAACCTCTTTCTCCCAGTCAGCCCCACCTGTAAAGCACAAGGTGCAGGGTGAAGTGATTTATAGAAGGGGGGGCAGTGAAGGCTCGAAATGAGAAACAGGGTGTAAAGTGAGGCGGGATTGAAAGAATTTCACAGGTTTACTAGCGTAGAAGCAGGAATGTCTGCAAGTCGCAGGTGCAAATCAAGATGGAAGGCTGGGATTTCCTACAGATCCACCTGTCATTGAACTGTCAGCCCTCTTGCTGCCTGTCTTTGTCTCACCTTTGACTTCTTGTTTCTGCTTATGCCTGAGCATAAAGGTGATGGAGAAAATATAGGGACAATGACAACAAGGCCACAGACAAATCTGACAAAAAAGATTTCTGTGGCCACATTTTCTAAGTTATCAAATCAAAGCAACAAAATTTAGAACTTGCAGCTTTAAGGCCCCTACGAGCCAAGTCTGTCTTTTCAAATCGGAATATTTATTAAATAACAGCAATAAGTTATTTTATTACTGTTTGTTTATTTAGTAGATAAATTGTATAATTACAATTACAATTTCTTATCAAAATCTTTTTTTATTTATGATGATGAGTCAGATTTTATGCAGTTGTTGAGGTTAAATTTCAGTTTTCAATTTCTTCATTGATTTATTCTTAATTGATCTATCATCCTATATATTTAGAGGTTATGTTTGTAGACAAATAAATAAAATTACTGAGCATTTTGTGAATTTTCTGTATTTTTAACCTAAAATCTTGTGTCTTTTATTCCTTTAAGACGTGCACTAACAATCATCTGTGTTCAGATGGTTTTAAACAGAGCCTCTGTTGTGTGAATGCCGCCACAGACCCTCACCAACAGTCACCCTCTGTCTCCTCGCCGCCGCTCTCCAGCCTCTATCTGGCCACCGAACACTTCACCCACGTTGTCGGCCATTAGCTCTTGAGCCTTGTGCTTTTTGTACCTGCTTTCACGCCATAGTTCAGGCCCTTCTTTGTATCTTGGCGCATTTACTTGGAGCGGGAGCTCTTTAGTTTGGTGATGCCACAGGGCACGACGTGGCACTGCCACATTGTTTGGTGGCTGGCGTGCTTGCATGGCACATTGTGCCGATGGTCTTGATCCAGTGCCAAGCTCCTTTCTATCTTCACTTCACCCCCCGTTTCATTCTGTCTGTCTGTGTCACAGCTTGTTTACACCCGCCGTCCGCTGGCAGAAAGAGAAAACACACAAATACAAAAATCGCTTGGAATAAAGTAATGTTGTTTGTCTTCTTGTGTCCTGTTTTTGTAGCTGTTTGGTGGTTTTAGCCAGCTGGGTTTCAGATGTTTTGGTGATCCTATGCTTGTGAGGAAGCACATTCAGGCCGGGCAGCGCCGTTATGGAGGCAGAAAAGGGGAGCGTGTGGAAAGTGGGGCAGAGTTGATTGAGAGAAGAGACAGAAATGCTCGAACAGATTTGCTGCTGCTGCTGCAGCAGCAGAGAGTCTCGGCCCGGGGAGACCAAACACTGAAGAGGCTGAATCGGGGCTGTGGTTCGGGAAGAGCATGGGGGAGGACAGAGGTGGGGGAGGAGGAGGAGGAGGATGAGGAGGAGGGTGAGGGCCAAAGCCTGCGCTTGGGTTAGCGGCTGTCGGCGCGCTAACTTAAGCTCCAGCACTTAATGAGGCAGCAGAAAGCTCGGCTAAAACAAAAGGCCTCATTTAAAGGCGGCCCGGCCAGCCGGCTATTGTTATGCTAACACAGCATTTGAATATTCAGCAAGTTTTAATTAGGAGAGTCCTGAAGCAGCCTGCCAAAATCCTGCAGACCGCTCTCAATGTGCAGCCACAGGAAACACACACTTTAAACTGACAAGTCTGTTTGTCTGCAATTTATTTAGTGTTCACTGCTTTTTGGAGACAAATAACACTCAGATGTGCGACGAATAATTGATTTTGTATTTAACAAAATTTATTGCTTTTTGCAAACGCACTACATGTACAGCTGGAAATAGAATTATGTTTCTAAGTCAGTATTTTTAAATTCAGTTAAAACATTTACACATTTATGTAAATGTAAATTTGCCTTTTTCTTTAATTTTACATTTTCGTTCTTACAATGTCTGACAGGAGAAGCTGCAGAGAGGAGGTCAAAGGTCAAGCCTCAAGTGCTTTGCTAAAATAATTTTTTTCTCAGAGAAATGTTTAATTTTAATTCCAATTCTTTTTAATGATTAGATTGTTTTTAAAGATCGTTGGATTAAGCTCCAACAAATTTGGATCAGTCATTAAAAAAAAAGTTTTTTTTTTTTACTATATTAATTATAATTTTAAAATTAAAGCACAGAGAGAAACCTTTGACTCCTGCCTCTGTGTGTGGAAATAAGTCCACTACATATTAAAGATGCTTTTTAGTAGAAACCGTGTGTGTTAGTTAGATTTGTTTTCGCATTTTATTATATGTTATCATAAGTTGCTTTTTATTATATGTACTTTGCTGTGTATATAAAAAGTAAATTGATGGTAAATTTGAGTTATAGTGTTTGAGTTGTGTGTGTGTGTGTGCGTGTGTGTATGTGGACATCCTGTGTGCTCAGTAGGCTGGAATTAGAGCACAGCATGTTATGCAATTATAACTTATAAATAGACACATTGTGTGTGTGTGTGTGTGTGTGTGTGTGTGTGTGTGCTGGTTGTCATTTTTGTCCATTTGCCTGAGTTGTTCAGAACGATCAAATAAAAAAATCGGTTTGCCTTTTGTTGCATACCAGCAGAAACTTCTTATATATACTTATACTTTCTCCCTGCTTCTTTTCTTTCTGTTTGAGATTTTTGGAGAATCATAAATACTGTGCATTTGTTATTTATTCAGGTGTCTGTGTCTATTAGCTCTGAGCTTGGTTCTTTGTAGCACCAGGTTTGAATTTCCTATTTTCTAAGAAAGTGTGTTTGTGTGTTTCAGCTTTTTAACAAGTGTATTGTATGTACTTGTTTACACACTTTAAATATCCTTTCTTTGCATAGTGTTAAAAATATTCTGTTAACGTTGAATAAGTCTGTAGGTCTGTTTTACCCTGCACACTGTACTGCAGGATATAAGAAAACATGAATGTTGTGTGTATAGGTGTGTGTGTGTGTGTGTGTGAATACTTTCATACACTCTTCTGAATCTTTCTTTGTGTTCAAGAATGAACAAAGATGGTGCATTTACACTTAAAAGATTTGTTTGTGTGCGTGTGAGAGTGTGTGTGTGTGTGTGTGTGTATGTGTGTGCTAAAGTGCTGCACAGTCAAAGGGGCCATACAGTTTTTCCTGTATGGCTTAGTGTATATGTCCATGTGTTGTGTGTGTGTGTTTGTGTGTGTGTGTTGCCCGAGTGGTCAGAGCCCAAAACACTGTTCAGGCTTAAACCTAATCCTTCTGCATCAGATTATCTGACACTGATGCTGCTGACACACACACACACACACACACACACACACACACACAGCAGTCGTTACACAAAAATGTTTTTTATTAATTATTAAATGGGAATTAGGTGAAAATTCTAAGTTACATGTATTCAGTGCTCAGCTTTAGGTCAGGGTAATATTTATTAATTGAGGCTTTCAATTGTACCTTCGACCATTAAAGTTTGTTTGTTCTTAAAGTTTCACAAGTTTAAAGTTTATTTTCTCAAACACTTAATCCACATAAAAATGTAAATTATTATTTTACTCACAGTAACACTGAATTAAAATATTGATCCAGCACATAGTATTTTAAAGACTGGTTGTTTTGAACAAACACGTTTTCCTTATTTGGAATCAGGATAAACCTTTTAAAATCATGATTTGCACACACAGTGTATATGCATTAAAAGTATAGATAAAAGTGTGTTTACAATATTGCGTTATTACAACATAAGACTTTTCTCCTTGATGTTTCTTGTATGTTGGTGCTCGTCATTACTAATGTACGGGTTATTTAGCAGGGCATTAATGACACCATATGTGTCACATGTTTGAAATATAAACATCAGAAGAGCTGCTGCTAGGATCCAAGATTGCGTTTACAACTACACTGGTTAATCAGAAGCGTTTTTGCATAGGCTTCATAAATCCTAATATTTATCAGATAAATATTAGTCAGTAGAAGTAATCTGCACTGTTATCAGATTTTCCTGTACTCTAACCTAATAGATTCCTGATAAGGGAGCCTGATCCAAACGCTGTAGTCCATCTTGAAATATCTTGCTAAGATTACTGCATGCAGCTTGCTTGTCAGGTGAGGACAAATCACAGCGATATAAAGGATTGAAATCAGGTGACCATCAATTTTGTACATCTCTGTACATCAAAGTATGCTAGAATATCGAATACTTTCAACAGATCATAGCTGTTCACTGATTTATCCGAACATATAGAGTAAAACACACACAACATTGTCTGCACTTGTGTGTTTCTCTCCAAACACACACACATAGTGACAGGAAAAAATCATCTCTTTGTGTGTGTGTGTGTGTGTTTTTTTGTTCCATAAGGAAGAATAGACTTAGCAGGGCAGAATGGCCTGGCGTTCTTTGGATAGCTGAGAATTTCCAACCTGACGTGTACATGGGACTCGCTTCTGAGTCGCAGGTTTGATTCCCGGTGTTTGATTGAAAGCCTGCCAGCATGATCAAACCTCTGAGCAGTGAGGTCAGCAACAGAGACAGACAGCATTAGTAGCAGTGCTTGATGGTTCATGTATTTGGTTGGCTGGCTAATCCATAAAGAAGAAGCACCCTGGCAGACATACTGGAGGTCTCGAGATTTCGACTTGCTGATTAGCCGTACAGTGTTCCCTATTGTAACTACGTTGAGTTTTCATTATCAACATCTAAAATATCATAGTATGTGTAGTAGGATTATTTAATATAATCCTTACTATATTATCCACTTTGGAACTGACATATTTTTGAATTGTTCTTTAGTTTTGTCAAACTTTTTGTTAAGGTGAAAGAAAACTGTAATTAGAAAAACATATATAGATTAAGTGAATTTCATTTTTGACTCCAAAATTCTAACCCACAATAATGTTTACCATACCAAATATCACTAATGTGTGCTGTAGCCCATGAAACAAAGCACTCACTGGATCACTCAGGGTCACTCAGACGACCAACTCAGATCTTCTGTCCTTTGCTGGCTAGGCTCAAAATATTTTAAAGAAAGCAGCTTGTGTGATCTAAAAGTTTACTTTTTAAAAACTCAATGCAATTGAGAGAAAGAAATGTGATTTTAGCATAGGATTCATGTTTTGCTCTGGCTTGAGTTTGACTCATTCAGCTTCAATTTGATAAAATGTAACAAAAGCCCAGCTGGGGTTTTATGTTCTGTGCTGTTGTAAAACACTGTCTGTACTACATTATCACTTCAGCTCGCGTTTCTTGGTGCTGCGCTTAGAGTATTTGGTTCCTCTGCTGGCTCGCTGCTGTCGCTCAGACCCTCACTCCTGTTACTGTTAGCTGGGAACACTGGTGATTTGCAATGGCTGATTAGCTGTTTGTGTGTGTGTGTGTGTGTGTGTGTGTTGTGTCCGTGTTAAAGCCTATATTCTGATGCACTAAGCACAAGCTTCGCAGCAGAAAGGCAAGCTTAAGTAAGTTAACATTTTTGGCTAGAGAATAAAGAAAAGCTGTGTGTCCTGTGTGTGGGTGTGTGTGTGTTTGTAGAACACACCACTCTAAACCAGAGCTGCCACACTTGTTCACACTGCAGAGCCCATCTGCACACACACACACATAAAATCCACCCGTCTTCATTATGACGGTGGAAATTGGGGCGGTTGTCATTTTGTTGACTGTGTGTTTGCTTGTGTGTGTGTGTGTGTGGGTGTGTGTGTGTGTCTGTGCGTGTGTTTTAGTGGGTCAGTCATGCTGTGGTGAGCTGTTAGGGAGTCTGCATGGACTCACTGATAAACACTGGACAGCTGTCACACTTTAAACAACAAGACAACAAAACTGTAACACAATGCAGCACGCTACAGCTGAATGTCAGTTAATGAGCTGCTGTAGCTCCGACAGTCGACACACTTTGTGTTAGGAGTTGAGCTTCCGTGGCCGTGACAGTTTAGACGAGGATCATACAGTTCACACAGAGAGGTGCAGGAGTGTCTCAGTGTTTGATGGTAGTGGTGCGTTCAGGTGCAGTCATTTGTTTACAAAGAGTCGTATTTACTGATGTCACAGTTTTTGAGTGGGAAGGAGTGGGAATTATCTGTTCTTTCTTTTTTTATATGTCCAAACACAAAGTAAAGTGTTGGATGTATAAAAAGTGTAGTGGCACTATTTTAATCGTAAACACAACAAAAACAAATCTAAACTAACCAAATCATTTTTCAGCAAAAATACTAATGCAAAAAAAAAAAAACGCGTGTTCTATAAATAGACAATTTTCCTGTTGTACTTTGCTGTAATATTTAAAATATTTGGGCATTAGAGGAAAAATATATATTTGTATTCAGTGTGGACCACAAACCCCTAATATTTTAGTGACCTGCTCTACGTAAACTGGCTGGCACTTTTGAAGAATTCATTTTAAGTCAAAGGCTGGTATCTGTGTGGGATAGGCTGTTCACCAGGCCATCAACACACACACACACACACACACACACACACATACACACAGAGGCATTGTAAGGACTGTTAGTGTGTCATGCTGAGAGGACTGTTGGTTTGATGCCCATTTTGTCCACTGCTGGCACTGCCAGGCTTCATGCAAATAGGTCACACACAAACACACACATAAAAACAGACCGTATGAAACAGTCGGAGCTCCAACCCCTGCAGTCACTGTGTAAACTCTCAACTCTGCATCCTCTGAACAGAAAGATCAAGCATTTAAAGCAGGCATCTTACAATAATGATTTTATAGTGCTCAATAAAAAACTCTATCCGTCTATCTATCTATCTATCATCTGTCCATCTATTCATTTAAAGAAAAGAATGAATATGCAAACAAGCATCTGGTCAACATGACATTGTTTTTGGTTTATGCTGCTTGTACTCAGATGCATTTTCATCCAAAAGCATCACTGCTCACATGGCACACACACACACACACACACACGCATGCGTGGCAATAGTTGTGATGCAGATTCCAGACAGTTTACAAAAAAAAATCTTCATACCTGCTTGTAGGGGAAAAAAGATGGAAGAAAGAAGAAAGAGTGAGAATGAGTCAAAGAGGACGAAGAGGAATAAAGGAGGACATAAAGAAAGAACAAACAGAAAGGAATCCTGCAGCTCTGCAGTGCTGAAGTAATCAGCTCTTTGATCTAGCTCCTTTATTATTCCAGTGTGGGCCAAATAATGCAGTCCTGATTGTGTTGCTGGCAACAACCAAGCTTCCATATGTTGGCTATTAGAGGCTCTTACCGGCTGCGTCTCTGCACTAAAAACTGCTTCTTATGTGCTGCTTTTCAAGGGCCCCCCCCCTTTTTTTTTTTTTTATGAACTTATTTTATGACTGATGATATTTCTTCTCTGCGGACCGATTCTGAGTTAAGGGAAATGTACATTTAATGAATAGCTGTGAAAGGAGCTGCAACAATAAGTTAATTGATGGCATGACTAAAAATTCTTTGTTGCTAGTTCAAAAATGGAATAATATATTTTATATGTTTATTTTCCAGAATGTGATGATTTGTTGCTTTTCTTACTTACATGATAGTAAAGTTCGTGCGCTGTATTTAGTTACTGACGTTACAGCCGTTTGATCACACTCCTATAGATTTTACCTGATGGCAGTACTAGCATACTACAATCATATTGAATGCTTATTCCGTTACCGTGGATCTGTACATGACATTTTCAGAGTTTATGGTCAAGACAGACTCCTTTTATCGCTTGAAAGTAATGAAGTCCATTGTGTGAGTTGTTCTGTTCATCAGAAGCTTTGCAGTGGGCATGGTTTTTATAGATGTGTGTCACTCAACAGACAGGTGACTCACTAACTAACTCAGTTTGCCAAAGGCTATCTTCTCTGCAAACATTTTCCATCACTATTGGGAGCTCGTAAACTGTGGTTAGACAGAGCCCTACATTCAGGTTGCAAGATTTTCACTTCAAAGCACTTATTCATTGCCCTACAATTTAAAACTAGAGCCTTCTTCATTTGTCTTCATCATTTATCTCAATATCTGCATGAAATATGGACACTTGCACTTGTTCTGAACCGGCCTTTCTCAGATACAGAAAAATGGAGATGTTTGAAAAAGAGCTGTCCTCTTGATCTGACTGAAAACCTCAAACCTGTTAAAAGTGAGATAATGTAGGCTAACAGTTTAAAGTGGATGGAAACTACAGACCTGAAATATCAATCAGCTCAAAGAACTCAGAGCAGTAAAATAAAATGACGCAAATGATGTTCGATGCGTCAGTTTTTTATAAAGTTTACTGATTACTATCTTGCTACTCAGAGGATGAACCATTTATATTATAGATATGAACTTCCTTCTTCCACCATCCCCTGGAGAAACTTCCAATATTTGCTCCATGACTGATAACACAAGGAGTAGCTAAATATTCAGTATGATATTTAAATCATCCATTGCTCCTTTTATCTATTCACTATTGTTTTCAACCCAGACAGGCTGATAAATAAGACGAAAGTGGAGGCTGACAGGCCCAGTGGAAACAAGAGCAGGGTGCAGTGATTCAGTCCACACAGGAGGCCGATGCTCTAATCCTTATTAACATTTTTATGGATCACCAGGCTGAACGGGATCAGAATCAGATGTTCACAGGACACACCCTCTCCATTTGAACCGGTTAAGGTGCGCTTGATTTAGGCTGTCAGGCTCTTGGAACAACCTCTAAAGCCTTAGACATCTCTAGAGAAATCAAAGCATGAAGCTCTTTGCATCTTCTGGCTTTTATTCACTGATTTAATGTTGCTCTGGAATATTTTGAACATAAGCTTGACTTTCTTTCCTTTAGATCTTGAGCTGGGATCAAACTTGTGGAAAATGATAAAGCTGTGCAGAAAAGGAAAATCAAATTTAAATCAGATGCTATTAACAATTTTAGAAAACAGTGTGGGCTTTAGCTATTCTCATCTAAGTTATTTTTAGCAGTTTTTTTTACTAGCTTTCTTAAATAATTTTAAAGTTTAGGTTATAGGTTATTGCTGAAGCCTGACATGCAAAATACAGTTCTATGCAGCAATATAACCTTAGTTGGATTTTTTTTGTGTGAGCATGCAGAAAGTCATATTATCCCTTCCTAGAAGTTAAAGAAAGGTCTTAACTTTAAAGCCATCGGCAAGCAGGTAACTTAAAGAAGCACATTTGCTTTTCCCCCTCTCCCATGTCTTTGAAACGCTGCAGTGTGTGCAGGTTAGCGGGTCGACAGTACCTGCCACCTGCACGTCGCTCCCCTGCTCCGGCTTTGTTAACGCCATCAAACCAAGCTGTGATCTCTTTAAAATGATTCCACATGAACACGGTGAGAAGATGGTACAAAGAGATCCAGGGATATAGCGCAGCAGCTGGTCGGTCTAATGGCTCCACAGACAGTGTACATGAAGAGGTCAAGGGTCGAACTGCCTGTAAGCCTAAATAATAAAGATGAAGGATTAAGTGGGTTAATGTATGTCACTCGGTACTTTAGTGCTCTTTAATGCTTCAGTGTAACTGTTGCTGTGTTCTGTTTTTACTGTAAAATGATCACGGACAGTTGTGGCTACACAGAATTCAAAGCATTTAAGTATATTTTAGATAAGCATTAGAAATATTCCTACGAAAGTAGCATTTATAATATTTCCTGGTCATACTTCTGCTTTATGTTGTAACATGAATCAGCAGGTGAAGTGTTGCTTGTCGTCACTCACTTCCTGTGGCAGCCATCTTAGCGTTTGGTTTGGGTTTGTGCTTGCGACGGATGCTTCTGTTGCCATGTTACGTGGTGAATGAGACCCAGGCGCCCATCGCCAGCTTGCATCACCGTGGCAACGGGATCACTGTGACCCAGCATCCCACCACTAGCCGTGCTCGCTGCTCCTGACTCTCCGTCTGCACCCTCTTCAATAATTAACATGCCACGGCAGCCATCTTAGCATTTGGCTCGGGTTTTTTGATGCCTGCTGGCGCGTTGCCTCGGTAACCGTGTCCCTCCGACCCAGCACTCTGGTGACGTTGGTCGTGTTGTAACACTCCAACTTTCTCAGTTGGAATCCACAAATCTGATTAAAATGCCATGGCAGCCATTTTAGAGGAGGTGAAGGAAAGGGTGAAGACGCACCAGGAGGAGAAACATGCACACACACACTTTCCAAATTTAACCCACACACATTTGGATTTGATCACAACAGGCCTGAGTTAAAATGAAAGTTGTTGGACATGTGAAATTATACAATGGTGTAGTTATATAAGTGTCTTCCACTTTTTCTAATTCTGTGTCTATTTTACAGCAGAGTTTAATCCTTACAACAGCTCAGCAGGCCGGACGTCCTGTGCGTATCCAAGGTGACACACATGTTTGGCTCGTGACCTTGTGTGATCAGTTTACGCAGTGATTATGTAATTTTGAAGTTTCATTTTGGGGGCTCAGTACGGATAATGGTCAAGACAGAAAAAGTTTTCTGAAAATTAAACACGGAATGAAAGAAGGTACGACTATCACCAATCGCCAATTAATATAGAAGAAGTCCTCTATAAATATGATAGAAATCACAGAAAAAGATATCGCACAGAGAAAGGAACGTATTTGAATCAGAACCGAATCTTGAAATATTCTGCGAACTTGACTAGAAAGAGAAGAGTGAGCGACAGCACGATCATAGGTGAAAACATTTGTGTGTGTGGAGTGTATAGTCACAAACACACGCACACTTGCTGCCTCCTACGTACACTCTTGTTCTCACCCTGACAGCTTGGCTGCCACAGAGAGCAGAGGTCTCATTGGCTGCTTGCCCTGCAACAACCATTTTGATTGGCCGTCAGGCTGGCTGCCTCCGTGCCAGCTGAGCGAACATGTTTGTGTGTGCGTGAGAGAGAGAGACGAGCGTGTTTGATATGGTGGCAGCAAATAACCAATCAACAGGATGCTCTCACTCTCAAAATGTGTCTTTCTTTGTGTTTGTCTCTTTTTTATTTTTGTCATTTTTATTTTGTTTTGTTTTTCTTAATTTGTGTTTCTTTTACTTTTTTTATTCTACACCCTCTTCAGGTCTGTAGATTTTTTTTAGAATATCTAATATTTTTTTATAAATAAGCTGCTTTTTTGTGGAGGGGTTTAATTACTTTCCCCTCAACTTTAAAATAATCTATATATGTTAATCTGGATTCACGTCCACAGACAGTTTTAACATCTTCCTTCTTCTTTAAAACTTTGTTTGCAGAAAATGTTGGAAAAATGTTGGAAAATCACCTTTTGATTCAGTGTTTGGGTTTGTTGTCCCCCTTTATGACAAAGTCCAACAGCAATGTTTACTCAGTGTGTGTTTTACAAACAGACATTGTGATTAATTTCTTCATCAAATCATTATTTATGAAAAACATTCAATAAGCTGTCAGGCGCTTTACCTCTGCAGTATTTTTTTTAGGTTTGTTCTTGTATTTCCTCTCTTCATATGATTGCTTTCTTTATTCATTTTCATCTAATAAAGCAGCAGGGTTTAGGTTCATGGTTTAACAAGACACAGAATGCCTATCAGCAAAGGCTTGACCTTTGACCTTTGATGTAAAAGAAAGCACCGGGAGGGAACAATGTGTATTTCTTCATTGGGAGTCAGCTAATTGTCACAAAAAGAGCTCTCTCTTCTCTCTCTCTCTCTCTCTCATGCACACACACAGATTTTCTGGGACAACCGGGAATGGACACATTGGATGAGGACATTTTTTTAGCCTGGATAGGATGTTGAATTGCCTCACTCTCTCTGTGGGGTTTCAGACTTCATCATATTGCATTTAACAGAGGCCACTACCACTACTAAAACTCCTCCGATTTGGAACCAGTTTCCTCTTGTCTGTTTTTAAAGGAAAAGTCCAACATGTTTGGAAATCCTCTATTTCTCTGTTATCCGGGGCCAAGATGTGTTTTAAGCCTAGCTTAGGTTAAAGACTGGAAGCAGAGAAAAACCTGTGGCAGACTGTGACCTAGGTACAATACCTCAAAAGTTCTTGTTAATGAAAGGGAAATTTTAAAATGAGGCGTAGTTTTAAGGGCAGTAAGAATGGAAGACCGACAACAGCTGGAGTCCGTGTCTGAGTTTTGTTTTCTGATTCAATTAGAATTTAGTTCGAAGTATAGTCAATGACACTCCTCAAAGTATGATAATTTAGCTGTTTATGCATCTGTCTTATATGTCAGGTCTTTGCGTGTATTTCAGTGAGTCTGTCCTCCTTGGCCTGTCAGGCCTCTGCATCGGTCGAGGCGGTTCTCTCGCTAACAATCTCTGGCAGTCGGCAGCATGTGGCAGTAATTAAATCAAAGGAAATTGGTGAAAAAGAGAAGGAGAAAAAAAAAAGTCTGTGTGGTGACTTTGCCAGAAAAAAAAAAAAAAAAACGGTCCCAGTGGTTGAAAGGAATATAGGGAGGCTAATAAAATGAGTGTGGAAGAGACTCGTAAAGAGCCGTCACCTGTGGAGAAATGCTTTTGTTCTCTGGCCTGAAAACCTGCACGAAATCTCTCTCTTTCTCACACACACACACACACACACGTGATGATTCTCACATGTGCCAGCAAACGTGCACGCACCACCTCGTTTTTCACCTGCACAGATGGAGAATGCATGCAGACACACACACACACACAGTCTCTCACATACACATAAGAACAGAGAGAGGTTAGACCCTGCATAAACACATTTACTCAGTTACAAATAGTACTGTGATTATTATTATTATTATTATTATTATTAAAGTACAGTCTGACAATTTTTTTGATTGTAAATTATTTTTACAATCTTTTACATTAATGTCATTATTCAGTATCTTGGATTTGGTTGTTTTGTCTCACTCTGTGAGTGTGTGTTACCAAAATCAAACTGCTTTACTAAAATGAAAAAAACAAACAAACATGAAATTGTTGAAAAAAAATGGACTGACATGTCAGACCAGGATAGAATTTTTTAATTTTTTAAGATTTTTTCTTTTCAGTGTTCTCATGTGGTGCATATTTACTGGCTCCCCACCAGCTTGGTTTAACAGGGGAAGCAGCTCTGTCAATATTCTTCATAATATTACCAAATGGCTGCAGTTTTAAAGGAAAGGAAAATTCATATTGAAAATTCCTGAAAGATATTGCTCTGTAGGAAATTCTATGAAAATATGTGGGTTTATAGGATTAATAGTGATGAGAGAGAGAGAGGTTGTGTGTGTGTGTGTTTGTGCAGTTATGGAGCCCTCGGTGTTCTGAAAAGCCACAGCGCGATTCGTTATTTCCATCCTCTGATGGGTATTTCTCCACACACACACACACACACACACACACACACACACACACACACACACTCACACACACACACATCCCCAGACCTCTGGCTATTTCCTGTGTCAGGGGGAACATTATAAAGCCACATTATGTTTGCTATGAGCCTCCATATTCCCCATCACTGAAATCATCCTCTGTGTGTGTGCATATGTGCTTCTGTGAGCCTACTCAATTTCCTGGGAAAGGAGATGTGAAAGGCCGTGACATGTGTGTGCTCACGTACACACACATACAGATTGGATTAGTTTGATGCGTTTCTGAGACACAGATCATCAGTCTGCATGAAACATTGAAACAGAAACAAATAGCATATACTGTGGCTGGGCTGCAGTGTGAGCGGTGTGCATTGATTTATACAGTACATCCGTTTCTCTGAAGGAAATCATAAGGAGACGGAATCACTGTCATCTTCTTTTTCCCTTTTTATCATCACTTTTATTTGCATTATTCTTCTTTTATTTCAAAGAAACAAGAAAGTTGCAATGGTTCTGATTGTCAACCCGTTCTGAACTGTTTGGTTGGTTCCCGAAGTGAGCGTGTCATATCAAAGAATGTTTTGGGATTTGTTCTGCTGAGGTTATAAGTAATTGGTTCCAAACTATGTGTCAATGTGAGAATATCCTGCTGTTGGTTCTGAAATGGCTCCAAGTCCAGAAATGGAATCAAGAATGTTCACAACATTATGTCATTTAGCAATAGCCTGGTTCCAGAGTTCAGAATCCACATGTCTGATTTGTTCAGTGGCTCATGTATGGGCTGGTGTTAGGCCAGAGAGAGGCTGTTTCAGCCATTTCTGTCACCAAGAAATTGTTGAGCAATCAGAGCTTATAACACAAGATGAAGAATGGGAACATCATCGTCACATAGATAGAAAAGGACCACCGCAGCTTCTGTGTTGACCGAAAAACAGGGCAGAGGCACCACTCAAACCAAACCGGTCCTGAAGTATTACCTAATACATTCAAATACAATATTTCAAGTAGAGAAGTTAGTGATAATAAGTCAACAAAAAAGCATGTGGGGAGCAAAGTTATCTTCATAGTAGAAAATCATTTTTTTAAAATGCATCAGATTAAAGCAAAGAGGGAGACCTGAAAAAAATTAGTCCGTTCCCTACTTAATGAATGACTGATAAAAGGAAAATTTGACTGAGTAAAAGTTATCTCGTATTTTCAGAAATCCTATTTTTGTGTTGTGACCAAGTTATGGATCTAGTTGGATATGTACCGTTACACTGCCACACTTTTCGCCAGTACAGTAGTTACACAATCTGAAATACATATAGACAAGGCCTCAGAGACAACTCATATACACACGCACACACACACACACACACACAATCTCAGAGTTAATTCAATGTAATTAGTGGTCAATTAAAGTGCTGTGACTTCACCGGCTGTCTGACTCTTTGATGTTGTGGCTCCTGGCGAGGCCAGACGCCATCTTGAATTCATTTACAGGCCGCAGTGTAAACACACCACACCACACAACCAGACGCACTGCTGCTTCTTCTCTTTCCTTGCTTCGTCCTTTACCGTATTACTTTTGGATTCTTAATTTTGCATTTTAGTTTCCTTTTTTTTTTTTTTTTTGGTGCATGTAAAGCCTTTTGATCTCTTTATTTTCTTCTTTGTTTCTTTCATCATTTCTTGAACTGAGTAAGGACACAACTGCCCACGCTGTTGGTTTTGATGTTGAAGCATCTAAATCTGACTCAGCAGCTTGACTCACTCAAAGTCACAGATGGAGATCAACACGTTGAGTATAGAAAGTCAGAAATCAGTGAAACGCTGTGAAACACAGCAGCCGTGCCGTAGCAGCAGTAAAAAGTTTGGGAGTAAAGCTGAAAAGAAGAAGAGATGCAAACTGGGTTACCGCTGATGGAGAATAGCAGTAAATAATAGATAAACAGTCTGCTGCCTGAGGAGAGGAGAGAGGGGTAAACCCACCAACGAGCCACAACATTAAGTACACTTGGTTTGTGTGTGTTTGTGAGAGAGAGAGAGGAAGTCATGAATCACCTTTTTCACTCTTGAAGTGATACACACGCACACTGACACATGCTTAGCCCAATTTATCCATTCTCAGTTACACACTAACATTACACATTTTCCAGTCACACACACACACACACACACACACACACACAAACGTGCACTTTTTTAATGCTAAAGAGTTCACACATACACATGTATCGCATACTGTACTTCTTTCTCTCTCTCTCTCTCTCTCTCTCTCTCTCTCTTTGTCTGCCCCCCAGTGTTTTCTGTCTGAGTAACTCGACCCCCCTTCAGTCACAGGTGCACCATGCTAATATACACACACACACACACACACAGTCCACTTGTCTTCACATAGGGGGCTCTAATCAAGCCACAGGAAGCCTGAGCTCCACAGGGAGTGTGTGTGTGTGTGTGTGTGCCGGCATGTGTGTGTGTTCAGTTACAAGTGACTTGAAGAATGTGTTTCGGTCCATGAAACTCACCGTGAGTGTGTGAAAGCTCTGCATGTTTTCAATTACACACAAGTATCTTTGCAGATGTGTGTGTGTGTGTGTGTGTGTGTGTGTGTGTATGGGCCTAGCTGTCTCTTTCGAACATTGCTTGGTCTATCACTATTTTGATGTCTTTGTGTCTGTGTTTCCTCTTTAATTATTGCAATTTTTTGTAGAAATGCTGAATGAAAAAGTCTCACTTTTTATTCCTTCTGTTCCTTTTTGTATTTTCTGGCCTTCTTTCCTTTTTCTTCCTATTTCTCTCTTTATTTCTTTATCTTTACATCTCCGTCCTTATTTTTTTCATTTTAGTTTTTTTAGTCCTTTATTTTGTCTAGCTATGTTTGTTTTAATTATTGATTTATTCTTTAAAACTACAATATGCAAGTTAAACTAGTAGGAGGATGAAACTTAAAATCTTTCCACCATGTAGAGCCAAACCTCCTGTAACTCTGCATTCAAACAACTATGCGTCGCTGTTTACACTCCACCGCTCTCTGAAAAAGCCCTTCAGGTAGCATTTAGAAAGAAAGCTGCAAAACTTATAATTAAAGCATAAATTGTTCACATTCTCTGATTGGTCAGAACAGTGAGCCTCCCTCAGAAACGTTTACTGCTGCCAGTGCTGTTCTTTCTTTCTTCCTTTTTGAGGTGGGGGGGTTTATCCATTTTTTTGCCGTTGAGCTTTGGAAAATTTCTACTTTTCATCAACTTTCTTGTTCTAACTTTTATCTTCCTCTACTGCTTGTTCCTTTCCTTTTGCTCTTATACTTTTTCTTTCCTAATATTTCTCTCTGCACTGCATCATATGGAGTCAATTAGGCAGCCATGCTCCAAACTCAAACTGTGTGTGTGTGTGTACATCTGGTTCATATTAATGCAATTGCAGGTTGGTAGAATAAAGGGCCCGGCGCGGAGGTGGTGGGTGGGATTTCCTTCCGCTTTCTCTCTCTCTCTCTTTCTTACACACACACACACACACAGTTTTTTCCTCCATTTGTTTTGGATCAGCAACATAATTAACCTTCAGAGGATTCCGAGGCCGCGGCTCAGATCTCTGCTATAAAAATACATCTAAAAACCAGAACACCCCCCCAAAATATGTTTGATCCGACTGCGGCGCGTTTGATTCGCTCTCTCACGTCTGCCTCTGGACGGTGCACAGAGCACCGCAGCATGAGTGGTAAACGGAGATGAAACACGTACAGGTGGAGTGAGGGAGGAGAAAGGAACACTAAATGAATATATGGATGTCAGAAATCATTTCTGTGTTATACTCATAACAGAAGAAAAGCAAGAGCTGGTTGTGGAGAATGTTTGACATGAGAAATGACTTCACTTATTTCTAAATTATTGTTTATATTGTCTTTGAGCTGCAGACTTTTTCTGTGTGTCTGTCTTCCACTCCCGGTTCCTGTGGTATTAAACTGTGTGTGTGAAGGTGAATAAAGACGAGATGAAAGCAAAACCTGCCTGTTGGAAATGAGAGTGGCAGAGGACAGAGAGGAGCGAAACAAAGAGAGAAAAAATTGGACAGGCACAGGTGCAGCCGACTGTATTTGTGTGTGTGCGGGTGTGTGTTTGTGCGTGTGTGTGTGCGCGCGCATGTGTGGGTGCGGGTCTGTGAGTGTGTGTGTGTGTCTGTCAAGAGGTTTCATGACTGCTCCTTTGAGTGTTCACATTCCAGCACATCTGCTTTGAATGAAGCGTGGTAAACTCAGTGTGTGTGTGTGTGTGTGTGTGTGTGTGTGTGTGTGTGTGTGTGTGTGTAAAGAGCAGGAGAGAGATGGGTAGCGGGAGGCAGAGAGAGAGTAAAAAAAAAGACAGGAACATTTTTAAGTCTTTTATGGAGCAAAATACTGACTGGTTTCAGGATTCTGTGTGTGGAACTGTATTTATTGAGTTGCATTTATGGCAAATCTGTTGAGCAAGCCGAAATCCAAAACCTGATCATTAACTCGCAAGTCAATATTTAGAGCTTTTCAAGACATAATCATGAGTGTAGTTGATGTTTGAAGCTTTGATGAAATGTGTTTATTTCCCGCAGGCACTTGCTCTGCCTTCGGAATCTGTTCTAAGGTCAGTTGCAGCATTAAAAAACAAAACCCCACAGATTTGACCTGAACGGAGCAGTTTTCTGTGTTTGTCAGCCTTCACCTTAGTAGATCCCTGATCTGCTGGCCTGTAGGCACAGTAGTCGTCATCATGCATTAAAATGGACCAATCAAATCCCCAGCTAAAGGTTGGAATCAAGAAATTTAACTCACACCTACACAGGTTTGATAACTTTTAAGCTAAATCACTAACTGCCACTTTTGATCCTGTCACATGGCGCCCAGACGTACTGATGGTAATAACCTAAATTACCACATGTATCCATAGTAATAACCCACTGGTAGGTAGATGGTGCCGTCCTGAATCATACCTCTGGGCATGACTAATAACTAATAACTAACCACTCAAATCTTTGATAACAGTCACTTCACCTGATTGAACTAACTAATCAGTATATCTGGCTGCATCATTCGTCTAAAAATCTTAATTTAAAAAGACAGACACCTAACTGCCTTCTATGTGTTAACGTCAAAAAGTTTTTTACCAATCTTACTCTATATAAATTATTATTATAAAAACAGCAAATCCCAAAACGACCCTCTTTCAGCCGCTTATGATTACAGTTTTGTTAGGTGTGGGTACCACTACATGTGTTTGCTACTGGATTCGGTGACTCGTATTGTATTGTATTGCTAGTAGATGGATTGCCGTAAGAGTCGGTGCCGACATCCAAGGTCCGTAGAAAGAGTAAGTCCTGCTGAACTTTGCTGATCCCCTAAATTCTCCTCCTGGCCAGTAGTTGTGTTTATAACTAACACTGTTGACATGCTCATTGGCTGCAGCTGCAGCTAGTGTTCGGCACTAATTAACAGATGTCTGAACGCTAACGCGCTGAACTCAAATAGACAACACACAAAAAATGAAGCTGGGGATATTGACAGGTGTGATATATTTTTTAAGGTGAGAGGAGAGGAGGGGTATTGGCAGAGGGAGCTCCTTCTTCTCTCCTTCTCCCCGTTCTTGTTCGTGCTTTCCATCCTCCGCTCCGTCTTTCCGTAAGGAGCTGACGGAAAAGGAGATGCAGAGAGGTTGAACAGATGCTCCCCACATTTGGAGACAATAACTGGGAGAAGAACCATCAAACACTAAACAAAGACACAACGGCCTCCTCTTTCTTCTTTTCCTCCCATCTTTTACTCTCTTTCCATTTTTCTCTCCTTTGTTTCAGTCTGCTGTCTTTCATCTGCATCCAGCGTTTTGCATTTCATTCTGCTCTATTTATTGTTTTTCCATTGTCTTTCCATTCTTTCTTTCTAACGAAAGCCTTCAGGGCCCGGCAGCATTTCCATCACTGTCAACAAGTTCTATGTGAAACACTGCAGAGAAAATAAAGTTTGAGTCTTTGCTCTTCCCTTCTTCTTTTTCAGGCCGCATTGACATATCTCTCCACACTTCATTTCACTCTGGTTCTCTGTGTGGCCATTTTTTTTTTTTTAATAAGTCGAGCGCGTGTTTCTTTTGTTTTTCTACCTGTGGTTCAGGTCAGCGAGTTGCACAGCTGTGTGATGTTCTCTGAGTGGGTGCGTGTGTCTGTGCGTTGGAATACATTTTCGGCGGAATTTGTCTTTTATTTTCTCATACACCGGTATGAGGGGCTGGGGGCACGAGGGGATGCAGAACAAAGCTTTGATGAAATCTGTGACGTCTTGCATTCCCTGAATATTCCCAATCCATCACAGCAGGAGGTTGCACAGGAAACTGAGTCGTATCAAGAGGTTCGACTGCAGTGGAAACAGCCTCTACTGGTTTCTAATACGGGAAGCGTTGTGCCATAGAAAGCAATGGGGTCTACACTGTATATGCAGAACATTGGTTCTACTATTTCTGGTTCTGCTGGTTCATGCATGTCAACCAGAACTGGTTCTGCTAATTTCAATTCACTGTCTGCCACATAATTACACAAATTTTAGTTACTTTTCGTTTTTCATATAGCTCTTGTCATAGTGTTTTTTGGGTACTGTAGTACAGATAATATTTTTGACACATCCAGCCTCTCTGGTTTCCATTATGATTGGACCCATGTTTAAAACAATGAGCCAGTTTCTATTTTCCTTCTAAGATAACACAACATAATATTCTGAAATGGTATAAAGAATACTGATTCTGCCAGGGTCTACTAGGTTTCTGTCAGCATGTAGAATTAGAATTCCTTTACTCTTATTGTCACATCATCATTATCGTAACAATACTGATGAAATAGATACATATATGTGTTGTAATGTTGTAGCCTGCAGTCAGAACATAATTGGAGGCCGAGCCATCCAGCTTGATGTTAATCTAAACTGTTGACAAGATGGAATTCAATCAAACGATAAAAATATGGACCACAGATAGTGCTTCATTTTCAGTTTTGTAGCTAATAATTGGTTTGTTTTGTTGGTATTTGATTTTGTTTTTGTAAATTTTGATGACTTATTAGTTTTTGTTTGAATTGTAGGACTGTACTGCTATTGTAAAATAGTTAAGATTCATTTTGCAAATGAATTAGTGTAAATATTTTCATTTTTCATATTTGTTGTGTGCCATGTCTACACTAAGACAAATTCCTAGAAATGTTAAGTATTCTTAATTGTGAACAAACAGTTTTCTGATATCTGATTTTCTGATTTCAGATTTCTGAAAAGTTTCGATCCCTCCTCATAAATTAAACATAAATTACCTGAAATTAATTTCTGATGAAGGAACAACTGTTCTACCTGGATGTGCAATAGATATAATGCTGATGATAAAAGTGCTTTTGCCTTTGTTTTTACTATTTTCGACAAGTCAGAATAAGGGAATGTACCAAGTCTGCTTTGGTTTGCCTATACGGGGATAACACACCAACAGAACAAATGTTGTGGTCCACGTTGTACAAAACTGATCGTACTGCTTTCTATTATGACTATGTTGTGGCACATACTGTGCTGGTTTGGGTGGTTGAAATCATTTGCCCCACCTGCTAGCCTGGTCCGACTTTAAAGTGGAAATCGACTGCAGCCCGCTCTAAAAGCACTTTTGAGCGAGGTTCATGTGGAAATATCCAACTCATACATGTTGTGGAACACAGACCCGTATGAACTTCACTGATTGACATCCACCGGTTTCTGTTGTGGTGCACGTTATATTTTGGTGGTTTGTGGTTTGCCCATCATCACTGAGACGCGTCCAGGGTTTCTCTGATTAGCTCAAGGTCTGCAAGCAAACTGTGGGAATACTGACACTGCTGTGTGTGTGTGTGTGTGTTGGGGGGGGTGGTCTTACGGATGAGGTTGTTATTTTGTCTCTGCATTCTTCAGACTTGAACATTCTCTGCACCTGTTCCTGTCTGTCTGAAACACACACACACACACACACACACACGTTAATGCTGTTCCTGTAGAAAATATTTAGATTTATGTCTCATGTCGTTCGGGCATATTTTCCCATTGAATGTTGTTGGACTTGTGAGTTACTGTGTCTGTGTTTGTGGGTTCATGCTTGTTGTGTGTGTGTGTGTGTGTGTTGACCCGAAAGCCTTTTGGTCAATTAATGTGGTTTAATGATCGTAGCGCAAACTCAGTTCTCAGAGGAAAAAAGGAGGAGGAGGAGGAGGAGGAAGTGTAAGGGACTTTTAGTTTAGCTCTAATGACATCTACAGAAACTGTGCGTGTGTGTCTGTGTGTGTGTGTGAGTGAAACGGAGAGACTGTGAGAACTGAAGGCTTTGGATTCCGAAAGTCATGCAAGGTACATTGTGAGAATCTCTCCCAGCTGATTAGCTTCCGTTAACGCCTTACGTCTGTATATTAGAGTTTGTGTATCTGCATGTGTGTTTGTGTGTCCGTTTTTTTATTGCCATAGTTTCTAGTTTTCCCTGCGCCTCCACAGTCCCCACTGGTGTGGCATTTATCACTGTGTTGGCGTAAATGCTTTTTTTTTTTTTTTCAGATAGAAAACATTGTCATTGTGGAATACAACTTTTACTCTATTTTTTACTAACAGAACATTTACTATGTGTCGCAAAGTGACAAACTGACTGAACCTTATAACGGCCTTACAAGTAGCAGGAGTCGTGGTCACATTTGTGCCCTGGATGTTTTTTACGTTCCAGAACAATAAAGAAGACAGTTTATTCCCTTAGAAGTAAAACCTTCAGAAAAAGACTTTACTGATCTAAAGGCAAAGTCTGTTTTCTTCCCTTTTCTTTTTCTTTTTTAAAAGAAACAGTTTTAGGCTGTTTTCTGTTTTTAATAATTTCTCTCAGGGAGTGTGGGAAGTAAGATGGAAGTTTTTTTTTTTGCTTTTGTTTTGTTTTTTTGTTTTGTTTTTATGATACCCTTAAGTGATTTTTTTCATCTTTTTCTTTTTTTCTTCACTCTGTGTTTTATCATGAGATTCTGTACCACATCTGTATTCCATTCATATGCAAAAAAGTTAACAAAGCAGTCCAGGCGATAGAGTGGGTAGCTGCGGAGTGGGATTCTCTTTTTAATGCGAGTCAGTGGGGGAGACGAAAAGAAGGAAGAGCAAGAGCGCTTTCAACAGCTGTTCCAGGGTTTGCGTCATGTGGCGCGAGCTCGCGTCATGGCTGACTGTTCGCACGCTATGCGCACACACACACTTACACGGAGGCATGCTGTGGGGACCCCCAGTCGAAGGCATGACCAAACACAGGCATCATGTTCTCATGCAGCCGCCGTGGTGCTGAGGAAGAACGTCACCTGTTTTGAGTGATGACAGGCTGCTGGTTCTACTTGCAGCCTCACACTTTACTGCATGTTTGCTGCATGACTGCTGTTCCCCCTCTTAGAGGAGTGTCTCACAAAATTGCTGCTTTGTTCTTCTTTTAGTCATCAAAGTAATGAGTCAGAGGAGGGCTGACGCAAATCCATGTATATTAAGCAATTTTTAATAGTCTGTGCAGCATGAGTTGTGGGCATCACCTTACCATGGCTGCAAGTGAATTTACACAGTTTTAAACAAACTGTTTTACAAATATGAACCAGATATATTAAAAACATTTTTAACTTGTGCAAAAATGATTTATCTTATCTTTAGAAAACTTAAACTTTAAATTACATTAAAACTAAGATCATAAAACTTCAAAATGTACACACATATAAAGGTTTTAAGTGTATTGATGCATTCTAATTCTTGTATGTACAGTAAACAAAGCATAAACGTTTTGTTTCAAAATACTGTATCAATGTAGATTTTACAGAATACAGCACCATATAAAGTCAATTTTGAAAGCAGGTTTGAATCTGGTTTAAAATGTGCTTATTTTACCAAATGTCAAATAGTATAGAAAATATAAAATTAGAATAGTAAAAGATAATAGCACGAAGAAAAAAATATAACACTAATTACAGTTTCCATTTGCAGAGAAGCTCCAGTGTTTTTTTTCCGGTTTAAAACTTGAAAGCAGGAAATTATGTCTGTTTGAGTCTATTTGAATCTGATTCCTGCCGCAAAGGAAGATGAAAACGAGAGAATGACAGATTTTGGCTTTGAGATTTGGACGTGAACAAGTTCTATTTTGATCAGTGTGCACGCTCCTGAATGACGTTTTGTATTTCTGTGTTTGTGCCGCAGGTGTACGCCCCATCTGCCAGTACAGCAGACTACAACAGGGACTCACCGGGTTATCCCTCCTCAAAACCTCCGAGCGCTGGCTTCCCAAGCTCTTTCTTTATGCCAGGTACTCACACACACACACACACAGTCTGTCCTTCATCAAACCTCCCGCTAATGGTTCATTGAGCTCTTTGTGGATACTGGATCACAGACCAACTGAGCTCAAGCTCCCGGAGTTCATAGATGTTTTTAGACCAAAATCAGCTACAGGTTCGAGTGATAATGATCCTCTGCAGAAAACTGCAGCAATGACAACAGGTATTTTTACGCCAGCTCTGCAGTTAACAGATAACCCTGCCCTCACACCAGACTCGGATTGCCCCAGGCATATTAGTGGAGGTCTAAATCTCTATATGTCAATATGTGTTTCGAGTTTTACAATGTATTGACAAAAAAGTAAACACTACTGCTCCTTCTTTTACAAACCTTTCAGGCTTATGTTTTTGGAGTAAAACCACTGAAAGCCATAAAAGCGGTTTCCTGACCAAACTGCGGTCTGAGTCCATTATTCTCAAAACTCAGCCTGCTTCATGTGTTTCACCATCATATAATTATTATAAGGACAATACTCACAGATTAAAAAGGGAAGCATCAACCTGTTATGTTAACATGTTTGCAGTTATCTTTGAATTTAGTTTGAGCAGAAGAACTGTTTCCATTGTTGCCTGCGCTTTAATATACCTTCAACAGTGAGACTTATATCAGGGAAATCTGCCAGCCAATTTAACAAGTCATGTCTGTAGGCATACACTGAATTTTCTCCTTGTTTTATTGGGAAAAAAAATTGACCGCCGAAGAGTTTTTCCAGTTTATGTCATTTAATATTTTACTTCCAGACTTCTTTCTTTTTCCCTCTCACTTGGCCGTCTTTCATGTAAATACACACACTTCCAAGAGAACATTACAGACGTGCAAAGAAGTACAAAGAAGAAATCAGGTTTCTCCACCACAAATCTTTGCTAACTGGGTTATTCCTGAACCTGAAGAAGCAGGTGTGCCATTTACATGGCTGTGTTCTGAAATCAGGTTACTGCACAAAGTGGGTCAGACTGCTAAACTGCATGTAGACGTACTGAGTCACAGGAAGGTTTGTTTTCACCCATGACCCTTGACTAGCAGCACAAAACTGATCTGAGGCCAGTCTATGGCGCATCACACTCAACATTCTCCCCCTTTATACGTGTGTGTGTGTGTGTGTGTGTGTGCCCGTCAGATGGTCATCACAGTGGCGATCCCTGGAGCAGCAGTAGTAGCAGTATGAGCCAACAAGGTTACCACAGCAGCATGCTGGGAGGAGGCAACGCAGCCCACGGCCCCGCCCAGAGCTCCTCCTACTGCGGGATTCACCCACATGACAGATTGGTGAGCGCAGCTGTCAATCACAGCTTATACTAATGGTTTTTGTTTAGGTAGTGTAAATAAGGATTATTATTTCATTAATTTACTTGTTTCTGTAAGCATTACGTTTGTGCATGTGTTGTTCTGAAAACACTTACAACATCTTACGACTATTAATGAACTAGAAGCTAAGTTCTTGCCGGAAAAAGTGAACACAAAGAGGTATTGTTTATAAGTACATTTTTTTCACTGACCAACAACATAAACCGGCCTAATCCAAATCCAAGCTGATGCTACGGTAATTAGTGATATTAATATACTATATACATACAGCAGTAGAGGCAATATTATGGATAATTGTGGGATTCGATTTTTATTCTGGGGTTTACTGAATTTTTTTTGTTTACAGTTTACAAAAACAACTTAATTTTCTTATAAATTTCTTCATGCAGTATTTCTTTTTCTCCTCTGTGTAAAACAAATGGTTTTAACTCCTGTCTCTATAAGAAGGGGGTGGGGAACCCAGGCTTCTTGAGGGCCGCGACCCTGCTTGTTTCCCAGCCATCCAATGGTCTGTTCAGTCAATCAGTGGGCACAGCCTGGACACTTGAAAAACAAGCAGGGCTACAGTCCTCAGAAATCATTGGTTCTCCACTTCTGTTTTAGGTGGGCTGAGCAGGGCATCGAGCCATGGGTGTATTATGAAAACTGAATAAAATCAAAACGGCAAACGCAGTGTCCAGTCTATATAAAGGTTGTTCAGTAGCACCAACAAAACAAACAATTCTCATTCTTTCAGATTCCAATTCTTTCAGATGATCTCCTCCACTCAGGCCTCTCAGCTCCCCACACACAAATATGGATAAAATATAATAATCTTACAGCTTCTCTTAAACTTTCCAAATGGAATTGGACCAACTGGATCAAATTCTGATAATAATAGCATTACCACCAATGGCCGCTATACCAAAATTATTTCACTGTCTAGTTGGTTCCTGGGACTTGTGTTACCACAACAACGATTGTTGGGGTCATGCAGGGTCACCCAAAATAAAGGTGCATTTATGGATAACGGTATTTGTATGTAAGACTATCAAGAATGATTTGAAAGGGTCCAGAAAAATCATCCCAGAAGCTTTAGGTCTGTCACATAAGAAGACAGTTTTGTCTACATACGTTTAACTCACGTTTTGGACCTTTGATTAATATTCACAACTGTTCATCACAACTGTTGAATTACAAATACGGCAAAGCATAATAAGAGTGGACAAAATCATGCTAAAGTCATAGATTTCTAAGCAACAGACATCTGTTATAAGCTGTATTTTTCCAATTATCTTCAGTTGGCTGTAGTTTGGTTTACTGCCTGCGCGCTTACTGGCGCACATTTGCACATTTATAAATCCTACACAACTGTGAAGCAGTAAATCTGTCACAGGTCATTAGATGTTAATTCTTTCACACTAATAAGAGCTCTGTATAATTATTCCATGAAGAGGCTTCATGTTTATCATCACTGCTTTTTTTGTTCTTTTGCCATCTTCCCTCTTTTGCAGCACTGCCGTCATTTTCTTATTAAAAGTTTGATCTCGTGCCGTGCGTGTCTTTGCAGAGCTACCCTTCACACTCGTCTGCAGATATCAGCTCCAGCCTTCCTCCCATGTCCAGCTTTCACAGAGGTGGAGGGAGTGGGGGCGGCGCCAATCACTACAGCACTGCCTCTTGTACTGCCCCCACCAACGGCACAGATAGCATTATGGGTAAGACACCTGTGGAGCTGTGTTTGTGCTTTTATACAAAGTATTTTATTAAGTTTAAGTTTTCGTATCAGTCCAAATATCATAAGAACTGCTGCACAGACATTCCAGTCCCTCTCAGGGTGAATTCTAATAAGTGGTGATATCTTTACTTTAGTGACCATAAGCCGCTACTTTTTGCGTTTTGAACCAGCTTTTACAGAGATCAGGTCAATTTTTTCAGATTTGTGCAGTTTTTATTCTTAGCGCATGCAACCCAAGACGCACAACAGCAAACAAATTGAATTAGTCATTATTCCACTACAAAATCTGACATCATCCTGAAGAATAAGAGACGTCTTCTCCTTTGGCTATGGAACAAGCATTTGCATGTTAGCATTGTGGGCACTCTTTGTAATGCCGGTAAAACAGCGCACAGAACATCCTCATGCCTTGGCATTCATCTAAAAGCACTGATAAAAATAACTGAAAGAGCGGTAGTCATATTCCACTCGTGACATCATCCGCGTAGCATTTAGCATGGCTGCAGATTTGTGATGTCAGGTCATGAGTCAATGTTAACGTTTTGTCATATTTTATTTGTGAAATATCTCAAAACTCAAATTTAGCTGTAGACATGGACTTGATCAGACTTAAATCACAATGACGACTTGAGACCTGACTTGTACTTGAACTTGACTCTCAGACTTCAATTCAAGTCTAAAGTTTCCACCGAGTAACCTGAGACCCTGCAACCTGACTTGGTATTTTGTAATTTGGACCTTGCTGAAGGACTCTGGCACTGGCGTGAGCCTCCGCTGTGTGTAGGCTTTAATTCCTTTTGCACCTTTTGCCACAACTTTTACTGTTTGAGAGCAGACAAGATTTTTTTTTTCACAGTGAGACACCAGCTTTCACTATCTGCTACGTTACGATTGAAATCCACAGATGATGTACTTGCAGATGCTACTTGAGAGTTGTCGTTGCCATCCTCCCCAGTCTGAAGACAGCTTTAACTAGACCACCTTTTCATTCAAGTCCACATGACTGATTAGAGCTGTTCCTGCTGTTATTAGTAACGAAATTCAACTGTCACAGGAAAAGACAGGCAGTCAAAAAATTGAATATAACCAAACTGAGCGGAACACTTGTGCTCCATTTTGGCTCGAGCTTGACATCACTGACACACAAACAGCATGCCATATGGACCCCTTGCTTCGAGCCCCATAGAACAAATACAACAGCAATAAGAAACAGATTGAAAGTTTGTTTTCATGGGAAGACATCTCCAACATTCCTCAAAGATATCACACGCACACACACACACACACACACACAAGCAACAGCAGATGTGTAAACACAAGAGGAACCTAATAAAAAAAACATGATGCTGTAGCTTAAGTATAAACACATGACACATGTGCACACACATGAACACAAATGTAGTGTTTACTGCCATTTTTCCGCCTCAGTCTGATTTTGTTCTAGTAAACAAGTGAGTCTCGACAGAAACCTACAGCTGTGTGTTTCTATAGGTTTATGTTGACCAGTTCTCACAAAGGAAAAACTATATGTAAATGTCCATGCAGCATAAGTCAGCCTCTGTATAGTTTGTTGGCCCTCAACATTATTTTCCAACATTATAGTCCAGTATAGTGAATTCCAAAAAGATCACAGCTCCTGTTGTTTGTGCAAAAACAAGCAAAAAATATTTTACAGTAAACTCGCAGCACATGAATTTTAATGCGTTTGCTCTTTCAGATGCATGCAATATTATTTCTTAAGAATCAAAAGAGTACAGCCATACCTCAGAGAGCTCGGTCAGGACTTGACGTGAAGACCACGGGACGGGAAGCTGTTGAGGGATCGTGCCCTCACTACTGTTATGTCAGTTTGACTGTTCAAAAAATCATTATGCACACTAAAACAGGCCTTTGTCTTTTGGGCTATTGATGGTCCAGCAATGTACTTGGCAGCAAAGGAACTGCATCTGGATAATTCAAATTGATTCAAAGATTTTCTAGAGCATATTAAAATAATAAAGAACGAAGGAATGAGATGTACTCTCTTTGAAGAGAGAAAAAAAAAACATAAAACTTAATTTCATCTCCTGAATGTTCTCCTCCTTTATGGCTATAAGCTCTCATTTATGAAAAAGACTGTCTCCTGCATATGTTCTAAATTATGCATCAAGTCAGGATCAGATTTTGTGTGTGTATGTGTGTACAACAATAATCCCTTGCTTGGTTTACTAGGCCAGTGGTGTGGCGTGAGTGAGACGTGGGGCTTTAACCCCAAAACATATGCTCCCTTTCTCTCTAACAGCTTAAAGAAGTCCAGTTCTGCCAATCTATGTAATGGATTCATTTGCCATGAAAGGATGTGTGTGTTTTTTTTTTTTTTGCTGCGCTGTATTTGTGTGCGCATGTCTAACTTGTGTGTGCGAGCGTAAACTTTCCATCTGGGATCCACTATCAGGAGAGATGAGCTGCAAGCATGTCAGAGTCTCTGTGTCTCAGTTTGTGTGTGTGTGTGTGTGTGTGTGTGTGTGTGTGTGTCTGTGTGGGCGCTCATCTGGTTCAGTGAGGTCACTTCCTTCCTCCCTGGCCTCAGCGCTCTTCAAGTGTGTGAAACAGATTTAGGTGTATTAAAGTCCAGCAGTTGCTCACGCGCGCACACAGACACACACAGACTGTCAATTAAAAATGCGACGAAACATTAACTGTCGAGTTATGTTTCCTATTTTTTTCTCACATTATTTCAAAAAGGATGCAGTGACACCATTAGGAAATGAATTTCAGAGAAAATTGCTAATGGCATTGCCATGATCACAGGATACACACACGGAGCCAAAGTAAAGTTCCACAGAGCTTTTGCATCGAGTTCAACTTTGGTGAACATACAGAAATTGAGCTCAACTTTGACGGAACAGTCGAGCTACTGGCCATAAACTGCTCCACGATTAAGATGAATCTGAACACAAGCACCTGCCAAGAGTCCATAGTAGAAGTAGGTCTTTGAGGAACCTGTAAATTCAATTAACCTCAACGATATCATTAGGTTTTTCTCTCAATCCTCTTCTTCTACTACAGAGAAAGAACAAAAAAAGCAAAGTATGAAAGGGTTTGGAGGATGAATTACAGTAGACAGGGCACTGGCAGGCATAATCCTGTAAGCGCCATATGTACATTTTGAAAACGATTTCGCTCAATTAGATCACTGACATCTTGCAGTGTCTGGCATGGCATGTCTGGCTCCTAACTGTGCTAATGGCAGTGTAGCATGTAGCCGGACAGCTGAAAATGTTTCATGCTTTTGAAAAAAGTTATTCTTATTTGTTATGATTCTGCAGGTTTTCGTACAACAAGGAGATGTAGGCAGGAAGACTTTGGTTTTAGTGTCACATCTTAGACTGTTCTTAGGGAGTCTGTCGCTTGCTTTTCTGTCTTTTACTTGCATGTTTCTCTGGGCTATATTCAATAAACTAATAATAAGTAATATTAACATAGTACATTCAGTACATGGAGGTGGGGCAGAATGTGGCCCTGCTCAGAAAACCACTTGTGAGGACCCCTTAGTTCAGACTTTATTGAGCTAGTTGCTGTTTGTCCAGGCCCGTTGGCTGTCAAATACATGCAATAGGTCGATCCGTATTTTTTCTGTTGGTAACATGCAAAAAAGCGCAGTTCTTTTGCAGACTGTGAAATATAATCCTGAGGTGACACTGACAGTGAACACTTGTTCTGCAGCTTCCTATCTGAGGGTGTTTTCACTTTAAATGAATTTTATGCTGTCAGCTCGTGTGTTGAACGTTGAACACCCGACATACAATAAGTGGTTAACCATATCCTTATTTACCACATCCCTCTTTTTAACCCTTCTGTGTGTGTGTGTGTGTGTGTGTGTCACAGCTAACCGAGCACAGAGTGGAGCAGCTAGCAGCTCTCAGACAGGAGATGCCTTAGGGAAAGCACTTGCATCAGTAAGTAGAACACACACACACACACACACATAGAGTACAGCTGTGAGTGACCTCTTTGATCCCTGAATCATACAAAATAATTTTATGCTTTAGCATTTTATTCAAGACTTTTTACAGTATCACTAAAATTTTGTCTGAATGTTGTCTTCAAAAACTCCATCCTCCCTTTACTTTTTGTGATGTCGTCCTTTTCAGATTTACTCCCCAGACCACACAAACAACAGCTTCTCGTCCAATCCCTCCACCCCAGTCGGCTCGCCACCTTCTCTCACAGGTAAGTCGCGTTTTCCAGTCAGCACGCCAGACTACGTCAGAGCAGAGCCGACATGCAACCAGCTTTAAGAGAAAGAGGCAAGAAACTAAATCGCAAAAATGCTTTCAGATTACTTCAGATTTGAGCAAATCCATTTACTTGAAACTTGATTTTAACTAGTTTCAAATAACTTGAGTTTTAACTTAAACTGATTCAAACTTGTTTTAATAGCTTTTAGTCTTAATAGCAATTAGTTTTAAATAATTTTAGACATGAACAGTTTTAAGTAAAGTTATCCTCAATAATTCAATATCTGACTTGAACTGTAAATGACTTGAAATGTGTATTACAATTTTTCAACGTCAATGCTTATATGACATGACATGAACAATGACTTTGTGTCAGACGATTAGAGACTCGATTTGAGCTAAAATGTAATTACCTGCAGAGTTAAGAATTTTACATAAACAGTTTTCATTTGGATTTTTAATGGCTTCGACTTCTGATGACCTCTAATAAATCTTTACCATGGAGTTGAGCGTGAACTTATATGGTTTTTAAATGAATTAAGACTCTCTAACACTTGACTTATCAAAGAAATGTTGACCTAACTTAAACTTTTACAAACAAGTTGAAAATTGAACATTGGCCAGAAGACTTGAGTACAGCTCTAGAAGGAAGGAGAGTAAAAAAAAAACGTGGTAATGTACGCGTTGAATCATTGAGATAATAATGACAAGGCGTAAAACAAAACCATAGAAGCACATTAACAGTTGCTCCTCTCCGAACCCCTCCTTCTCATCGTTGTATTTCCACCAATTACTTCTCCCCTCGGCTGATGTTGTAAACTCTCCTCGCTCCTTAAAGTGAAAAATGATTTTTCCTAATAATAGTTGTGTCGAATTTGTATCTAATTGTCGCTACGACACACACCGTTTGATATTTCTCCGCTGCGCCTTGTGACTGATAGCTTTAATTACGAGCACCACTTTGACAAATCGTTCACAAACCTACCAGCTCTGTGCACACGAGCCCCCTCCCCTCTTCCTCATCCTCCTCGTCGTCATTATAGCTGCCTGGGATATTGCCTGCTAAACCATAATTGGTGTTTATCATTGTGTCAGATTTACTCCACTTTTTACAAATTAGAAATGAAGCCTATTAGAGCAAACTACATGCAAATTGATATCCAAGGCTAATTCTGCGAGGGTGTTTTACAGTGTTGGACTCGGAATAATTTACCCTGCCATTTAATACATATATTTGTATTTGCACATGAATGTACCCAGGTGATTATTCATTAATTAGCATATGGAAATGAGCATGTAATATGAATAAAGGAAAGGGGAGAGAAAAGGCTGCGAGACAAAATGGGAAGACAATAAAATAGAGAAACATGAGCTAATGAGATGAAATGAGAGTTACAAGGGAGAAATCATGGGTGAAGGCAGAGAGCGGAAGAGAGGGAAGAAGAAGAAGAAGAAGGGAACAGGAATGAAAGAATAATGAAATAGAAGAGCAGTTACAATATAATGTAGGTGTAAGAAAAAAGTGAATGTGCAGGTAGGAGAGGAAACAAAGCAGAGTGAAGAAGGAGCAAAAGGAAGGATGAATGTTACAGTTTTGTAATAAAACATGAGTCCAGTTGTCAAGTTACCATCATGTTTCCTGGTTGGGAGTTCGCTCAGCCAAAGGTGGTTTGATTCTTGATTAGCTGTTTCCAAACTCTTGTACAAAATCTGTAAGATACAGTATCATCGTCAAAGATGCTCCAACCAGTAAACTTCATTTAAATATACTTGCTGCAAATTCGGTTCAGTTCAGTTTCGTAGATGTTCCATGAGGACACGCAGCCGAATTGCACTGTGCCATTTTCTGGTGTGGCTGGGCCCTTGTATCGTGCCTTTGTGGTTTCTGTCCATGCAAAAATTATTAGTAAATTCATACAAGTCGCTGTCTCTGGTCTGTGTACCAGCTAATGAGACCTGTCAATTCGGATACAACCCTTCAGAGCAACGACGAACACAAAAGCCGAAAAGAACAGAGACACAAAGCTTGTTTATTCTGCAGAGGGCCCCTGCTAATCAACCACTTGTACCTTTTCAAAGACAAAAGCCCGATATTAGCATTTCTGCCCTGAGATATGGCTCCATTTGTTTTTGTCCTTTCCTACTCATCTCTGCATCTATTATTTCTGAGTACCACAAGTGGATATGATGAGAAACTCCTCGTGTGTAAAGATGTTTTGTGCGGCGTTTGGCGTCGTGCATCAAGTGCTTTCTGTTTTTTGACATATGAAAGGGGATGAGCGTTTGGCTGTAATCCACACACGGGCTTCAATCCTTTTTGTGAACATGCTTATTCTGTGCAGGGCCACAAGAGGCTGGAGCATATCCCAGCATGCACAGGGTGAGAGGCAGGTTACGCCCTGGACAGACAGACAGTGCTGAACATACAGTATATGCAGATGAAAGGCATCAGTTTGAACTGAACAGTCCTCGTGTCTTCTCCTGACAATGTCTCCTTGTGTCCTCTCGCCTAGCTGCCAGTTCAGCTGTCTGGTCGAGGAACGGTGGTCAGGGAGCATCATCACCAAACTATGAAGCTCCTCTCCACTCTCTGGTAGGTGAACACACAACCGTACACACACCACTTCCATCGCATGTTGTACATGTCAAAAATATGCAAAACAAAAAGTGATGGTCACAGTATTTTAGAGATGAACATTTTCATTTTGGTGAAAAATTCAAACATGCATTCGAACTAAAAGCAGTTTGTCCTTCTAGAGAAAGCACCTCTTGTAGAGATCTGTGGAGGAATGGGAAGCCCTGCGCCTGGGAAATGACATTGAATTGGCATTTTTTACAGGCCTTCATAAGAAGCAAAATCCAAATTCCATTTACCTACTTATTATGCTTCAAATTATCAAAATGTCACCCTCCACCGGTATTGCATTATCACCATATAAACTCCATGGCTTTGATCAGATAGTTAGATTTCTTATAGCTGTTATTATAAAGTAATCTGACATAACTGAGGTCTTGGTTTTGTTAATGTTTTTGATTTATGTTATTTAGAGCCCACAGTTGTTTTTGATTATTTTCTTGTTTGGCACTGTTTTCATCAGTGGATTATTACATTTAGTGCTCCGCTGAATGTGGCATTTAGTAAAAATAATCTACAGTGTGTGTGTTGATGGTAATGAAGGAAAATGTCGCCCAGTGCAACGCTGCTGTGTTTTAATGGTTTTTAGACAACAATGGAGATTTACAGCACAGATTAATTAGGTCAATAAGACTTTGGATTCACATATGTACGTGGGATCAATTTGTTATGTTTATGAGATTTAGTAACAATAGGGAAAATTGTGAGGATAAGTCATCCTCTGAAAGTTCCCAAAATATATGGGATCTTTTGAATTTGTCTACGTCTGATGTATGACAGGTGGTAGGATACTCCGAGTAAGCAACTTTTCACTTTCATCTCTGCGTGGGTTTTCGGAGTCAGGGCCGCTTCAGTTCACAGATGCAGGTATCAGATAGGACACGTTTTCGGAAGGGTTCTCGTTCATTTTTACTGTTCCTTCTTGCTGCAGCAAAGTCGTATCGAGGACCGTCTAGAGCGTTTAGACGATGCCATCCATGTGCTGCGGAGCCACGCGGTGGGACCGTCGACGGGTATGACCAGCGGTCACGGAGACATGCACGGGCTCATCGGAGCCCCACACACGCACAACGGCGCCATGGGCGCCCTAGGCAGCGGGTACGGAACAGGACTGCTGTCAGCCAACAGACACTCCCTCATGGTAAGACCTCAACCATTGTTGTGATACTGCTGTGAGATGAGTGGTTACCAGATAGAAAAAAAGAGGAATTATCAAACAGTAAATTTAAAATGGCCAGTGGAAAAATGATTCGTGTTAGCCAACTAAAACATACAATTCCGTGTTATAAGGTGGGCAGACAAAAGCAAAAGAAACACGGCTGCAGTGAAAACATAAAATAAGACAGCAGTCATGTTTTCCATATTTAAAGCTTTTGGCTTTTTTGTCAAATTGAAGCAATAAACACAAAAGAAGCAAACAGCTGTGTGACATAAGGAGATGTAGGAGGGTGAGAAAGAGAGGCCGTTACAAACCAGAATAAACACAATCAGGTGACTGAAAATGTTCAGGCAGACCCACTTTATTTATTTGTGCTGTACATTGGCGCATATTTACCTGCACACACCAGACGCTCCATCAGATTCAAGCACCAGCCACTCTGCACTCCCTGAGCAAAACCTTAGCCTTCAGCTTCTGCTTCTTCATCTTATGGCTAAAGGAAATCAATAACTTGTTCCCTTTGCTAAAACATTTGAGCATTTTAGACTTTGTTCAAGAAAGAAATCTCAGTCAGTCAAAATCGCTCATTTCTTTTTGTTGATCTTTTGAAAGGTTTCAACGCTTTCTAAATGGAGTTGTAAGGAGTGAAATAAGGGGAAAGTAGATAGCTGCGTGTTTGGATTGATGATGTCATTTTAGGTTTGTGGTAAAGAAAATACTTAAAGTTTAATGGAAGTTTTTGCAAACTACTTTGCAGCTCCATTTGGAGGATGTTTTAAACACTGTTTCTGCTCTCTGGATGTCCGCAGAGACAAATTTGGCTTGAAGTGATGCGAGGTTTAGCCCAAGAAAACATTTAAAGTTTACTTCTTATTAAAGTTAATGTTTTTACAGACTACTTTTCAGTTTAATCCTGAAACGATTCCAAATCCAGTTATGACTTGTTTCTCTGTGTATGCGGTGGAAAAAGAGAATAAAGTGCAGTGACGGATGTGTGCTGAAGAACACTGTTTACTTATGGAGTCTTTAAAACACACACACAGAAGCTCATAAATTGCTCCCTGTGTTGTCATTAGGTGCCCGTGTGTGTGTGTGTGTGTGTGTGTGTTTACTCAGGCCGTGGATTATTGGCTAATAGAAAAACAGACTCATTACTGTAAGTCTCACAGAAGCTCTGTACCTACACACACACTCTACCTTATAAATGTCTTGAACGAATACATAAGGCTGGTTAATGTCACCCAAACCTGACGGCCCACCGCAAGTATTTCTCCCCACTTGTAAATTCCAATTGTAAAGTTTTTTTTTTAATTGAAAGAGCTCCTTACTGTAGCTCAGCAGAAAACCAATAAATGTATCCATACCATACGTTTTAGATTTTACCATTAGTTTTTTTTCTAGCGGTGTTTATGAGAAATCAGTTACTTCCTTTCCTTTGATTTTACATTCTGCTGGAGAAAGAGCAATGCAGCTGTTTTAGCACAAAACATTCACTTAAGGTCCGGGTTAGACCTAAAATTGAGAAGTTAGAGTTGAAAGGAAAGATAGTGGTTTGGGCTCAAATACAGAAACAACACTGGCTAACAATATCAGACGGGTGATGAACTGGTGTCTCTCGTCTCAAAGTCCTGTGTTTTGTCACCCACACGTCCACCGCGACCGCCCACCAAGATCTAGTCGGTTCGAAATAACCAGTCACCAAAGTCGAAGCAAGTCTTTCTACCCCTGTGTAAAAAAGAAAAAGTACACGCCGAAAATGGTGGAGAGGAGAATAACCGATGTCAACTTAAAATGAAGTCATTGTGTTTGTCTAAGTCTATTTCTTTCTTTATTCTTTCACTTCTTGTCTGTCCCCAAACGTTTTCCCCATTTCCATTTTTTATAACTTTCTGGTCCCACTTTGCCAACTCTTCTCGACTCTTTTTTGTCGTTTTTCTTTTCCGTCTGTCTCTCTTCAACACTTTCTTTGTAATCCCTTCAATATTCTTTCTTCCCTTCTTTTCTCCCTCTCACATCTTGCTTGTTTTACCACATCGACAATTTACACCCCTGGAGATGTGACTACTTCATGTGATCTCTGTTGCATTTTCGATGCTCTCTCACTCGCACATTTTCCGTCGCTGGCACGCTTTTCATTATGTGTTTTTGTATTTACTTAAGTACATATTTTTTGTCACTTTTGTTTTAATCTCCCTGTCGATGCGTTGCTTCTCTCTCTCTCGTTCTCTCCGTCGCTCTCTCCTTCTCTTTCACACACACACACACACACACACACAAACAGCTGCATGTAGTTTGGCAGTGTAATGCAGAGACGCCTGCAGGCTGAGGTCATAACTCTGGGAAAACAGGTGGTAGACTGATGTGGGAGAAAGAGGGGGAGAGACACTCATTCATAGACATCTATGCATTATACACTCACTCACATACACACCTGCTTGTTTTTCTATAGCTGTGAGGACACTCGTTGACACCGGGGCCAAATCGCAGCCTTAACCCTAAAACCAGCTTTTAACCCTCGCACAACTTCTTTAACGTTTTGCATACTGGCTAAAATCTATATAATTAATATTTGCATGCAAATGCATGTTCCTGTAACACTCACACAGTGATTCTGTGTGATCTTGCAGCAGTTTAAACCAAAGTGTGATTTTGGAGCATCGGCATGTAGTCGGACTTCACTAGAACACTCTGCAAGCACCTAAAACAAACAGAGACCGCTAGAGCCGTGACATTTGGTCAAAAGAGAAAATACACAAGTGTGGAAATGTTCTCTGAAGGTTTTTGAATGTGTTATCTGTTCTGCTGTACGCCTCTGATAATGAATTTAAGTCACGCTAGTTATTTTATACTCCAAACTAAATACGGAGGGTGACTCTGAAATGAGTGGAAAGGTTAAGGGAGAGAAACATCCCTTTCTCTCTCCATTAAGCAGTATTACAGTTAGTGAAATGGATCATAATCTGTATCACTTTGCTGTAAAACACACTAATGCTTTTTAATCTTTATCTCCTCTCTTTTCTCAGTCGCTAAAATCACTCCTATAAGCTGATGGAAATCCACTCCCCTCAATTTAACTCCTGCGCAATAATAATAGTTAGTATAATCAACGTCCTGTGTATAATATTATTCTGAAACAATAAAAGAAGCCCTTTAACTGTTGGGAAACAAAAAAAAAACATGATCTTTTGTTGCATTAAAGCATTATATTTTGGTAGTGCAAGAAGAATATTTATGAGGAAACTAAATTATTTTTGGATGTGTGCGGATATTATGTTGATGATATTAAAAATCAACTTTAACGACCTTTGTTATTGATTAATACAACATGTTTCTGAACCTCAAGACAAAATACCAGCTGTGTGGAGGACAAACTGCGTCAAAAGAAAAGTTTTTTTTGTCAAATTACTACTTTCAATTAGCTGATCGTGGCTTCACATTAAACTGGTAAAGAATTTTTAATGACAAATATAAGACAAAGGTGCAAATGTACCCTAATAAGCAGTGATCATAGATTTCAACATGAAAAGAAGATGATGCTCTACTACTTCATATTTATTATTTAATTACATCACAAGACTACAGCAAAATATTACATAAATTCTCATTTCTTTTCAGTCAGTATGAACAGATCTGAGAAACGTTCACTTCATAAGAATACTTCTCCAGATGATACATTTCCCATTACCTCCTCCTTTGCTTTTCCTCCATTTTCCACTGTTTCATGTTGCATTTGTATTGACATTTTACATGGGTCTGAAGAGTCTGTTATTCCTCACTGCTTTCATTACACAGAAAATAAAAAGAATAAACTCACTGGAAAATGTGGCTGCAGTTTCCCTCCCTTGGAAGTCAGACCTCAACATGAAACGCTGCGTGTGTGTCTGTGTGTGTGTGTGTGTGTGTGTGTGTGTTGACATTGCTACAGCAGGTGCTTTCTGTCAAGAGTTCAGTTTGAACAGAGCAAAGACTGTACAGTTTGAAAATGCTCCATCTTGTGCATGTGTGGAGACTCCAACCCAGTTTATTTAAACAGCTCGTGCACAGTGTGTTACAGCCACAGAAATGCTTTACAAAAAAAAACCTAAACTGTGCCTTCCTCTATTTTTATCAATTCACATTTTGTATATGATGAGATAGCGTTTATGGATGTATATATTTTGAAGCCAAAACCTATTTATTTAATATTCCCGTTCATCAGATAATGAGTTGTGATGACTTTGCACAAGACATATTAAAGTCTAATGGCCAGCTTGACGGGAATCCTTAATGACTCGCTGACACTTTCCTAGCGCCACCATCAGGACAAGGTTTGCCTTTAAATATTAGCATGTAGCTACATGCTAATTGCAAACCACTGTCTGGAATGTAAAGCTGGAGCTGTTAAGTGTCTTTGTGTCTGGTTCCAAATTGAGCTTCTTGCTTTGTGTTGCACCTCTTCCTCTCTTCTCCTCTTGCACTGGATTTGCAGAAATTTGCCTTTTTTTTTTTTCATTTTTTTAGACTGCAACAATAATTGAAAACGACAAAGAGAAATTGCAGAATTTCAACTAATGCAAGATGAAATATCACAATTTACAGAGTTAGTAATTTGGCAAAGTTTATTTTTTCTTTCGGTGTGACCGCAGCAGCAGTGGCAGACTTGTCTGTACTGTTTACAACTACAAGACAAATCTCTGTGCGTGTGTGTGTGTGTGTGTGAGAGAGAGAGAGAGTGTGAGCCTGAAAGTGTGTTTGTATCACTTGACCCAGAAATTCCTTCTTTCCCTTCTTTTTTTCTGTGTAATCAGTGCACAACACACACTCGCACACACACACACATTTTAAATGAACACCCTTCGCCCTGATCAACAACATTGCAGACGACAGCTACTCAGCGCCTCCTCCTCATTCTCTTTCTCTGGCTGTTTCTTTTTGCTTATTTCTATCTGATTTATTTAAATGACAATTATAAATGTCACCCAAACCCAAAAGGAAGATTGTGTGTGTATAAGAACGGAAACTGTGTACAATGGCGATGGAACCTCATGACATTAGAAGAGACGAATAAAACGAAACGCATAAATACTCCTTTTCTGTGATTGTACTGCTCTGCCTGCCATTGGCGTGGATATCGATTTGATTTTACAGTCCGTTCTTTGTGTATATCATAGACAAAACAGTAAATTTATTGTAATTTATTCCTTTTCAATCTTTAAAAAAAGATCTAAGAAATTTAACTTTTCTAACTTTTCTAGAACATCATATCTTGTACATATGATAATAGAGGAACCCTCTGTGGTACATTAATCACTGTCAGACACACGTCCTGTGAGTCCCAGCATGTCTGACATGTTAATTTGGGAAGTTTAAAATTCATGATCAGATACTTTATAATGTACTGTAATTGTACTGTAATTGTTTTGGCCGTTAATGACTCAAATGTTGAAATGTAAAGCCATTTTACATTGGTATGATTTTGTAGCGTCAGTTGAGAGCCAACTGCTTGTCCACTTTACGTTCAAACCTACATCTGAGATTCGAGAGGTTGTTGCTGAACCGCTACAAAAAATATGGATGGTTTCACAGCAACCATATGTGTGTCTTGTTTTTTTGTCTCTCAACTCATGTGGTCAGAGTGTCCTTGAATGCACCGCTGACCAAAATCTAATCACGCCAAAGGAAATGTGAACACTTTGACAGCGTAATCTTAATTCAAGATCCCTTTACTAGCTGTTTCAACCAGTGTCGAACTAAAACTTTACTCACTGAGAGTAAAATCAAAGCACCAATATTTCCACGTTGTTACATGATCAAGCTTATCCAATCACAAGCCTTGACCATAAGGACGGTGGATCGGTGGGTGTGGCTGCGATTCACAGAAACTGAGCTGTACCAGCAACAGATCAGTTTATGTGTAATTTATTTATATTTTTCTCCTCCGTCTGGCTCCTCATCTTCTCTCCTCATTGAACTAAATTAAGACAGAGAGCAGGAAGGCTCGTTAAAATATAAAAGCCCTCCATTAAAAATGTACGCCACCCTCTCTGTCTCCCTCTCTGCTGCCATTTTGCATTTGGGAATCCTGGCAGTGATGAAAGGCAGAGAACGGAAAGAAAATATAAAAAGAAAGACACGAGACGAATAATGTATAGCAAACAGAAGTATGGACAGACAGAGGATACGCAGTTTGAAACACACACACACACACACACACAGACACACACTCGGGCATGCCAACAATCCAGTCGACATTTTGTGATATTTGCATGAAGCAAGAGGGGAGTTTGGCGTGTGGTGGGCAAGACCTTGCTGTCAGCCAGCTGGATTAACAGACAGACAGAGGGATTTGATTTCTACAACAACTGCATTTACAATATGATTATCATACAATACATTAAAGAAGTAAGACAATGAATATCTAAAATATGTATGGGATATGAATGAGATTACTTCTGTTTGTTGAATAATAAAACCCTTCGTTCCATAACGAGGCAGACTGATAACATATTCAGCAGCACTGTTTTCTATCTCATCAGCCTATTTAAATAAACCACCAGTTGTTCCGGTGTGATCCTAAAATTAGAGAGCTACCACTTTTACTGAATTTGAACTGTTATTTTGTGCTCCAAACACAGATATAAATTTTGAACCATTTTCATAAAAAAAAATCTTTTATTTAACTAAGATAAGACCAATTGGGCAAATCAGTGCACAGCTGTCATAAGAGTCAGGACTTATACTGACTAATCATGTTGCCCTGTATTACAGTCTAATTTAAATACCAGTATTTTACTTTGTCATGTGCTCATATGGCCCAGAGGAAAAACATGCTTATTGGCTGAAAAAACAAAACAAAAATTGCCATTTTGGTTTGTCGATCGGAAGTCCAACAATCTTCTACGACTACGATGCAGAATCATTCGAGTAAGAATGGGGAATGTCATCTTACGGCCAATTCACACTCTGTCTTTGCCCTCCCAAGGATCCCTACTTGTACCGCAGATGCACACGCGCTTCGCTGACTGCAGGATTTTCGCATGTCAAGCTGCTTGATGTTCCTGCTCTTGGCTTCGGTCCAGCTCAGACGAGGGTTTGATCAGTTTAATTTAGCAGAAACATAAAAATCGAAAATTCAAAAGTCTTTCACTGGAAGAAGGTGGACAAATCATTTTAAAAAGTCGCCAAATCTCAAATCGTTTGTCTCCTTCTTCAGAAGGTCGGTATCTGTATTGTCTCTCTTACACTCAGCGTGTCACACCATGACTCCCCTAATGACTCTCTAATCACACCCACCTAATGATTCCTTTCAGACACTGGCTCATGCTGTCATCATAACTCTTGCCTGCTTCCAAATCTGACAGCTGATAATCATTTAAACAATCGGGTCATAAACGGGTCTGTGACACATACTGTAGTGGGGATACAGAAAGCATGAATTGGCCGTTAGGTGTTCCATACAGAGAGGGAAACAGGGCAAATGCCTGGGACCACTGGCCTGGGCTCCCTTCACAGTCTAGCAGTGTCACTGCTCATGTCGTACATTTCAATGTCATTGACATAGTTCTAGTAAATAGGTTGCACATTTTTTATTAATATATATCTTATTAGGTTAAATAAAATAAACAAAATCGCTCCTTTTCTCGCTGTTACCACCATGCAGACATGATGCGGCTGCCGTCATATTTTGTCGAGTGCATGTGTGATGTGTTTCTGCATATGCACCTTCAAATAAATTAAATAAGATTGGATATAATTAGATCACTTTATTGTCTCCCAAAGGAGAAACTCTCGTGGATCAGGAAAAAAGTATGAATAAAAGTGCACACAGATCCATCTGAGCACAAAACGAAAGTATGAATCATGCTTTACTGTGCCATACAACACTGTATGGCAGCAATACTGCACAGATTTTATCACGCAGGTGCTGTACATCCATTACAGAAATAAAAAAAAAAACCTAAATATTGATTTGATAGAGCTTATGTTTCCCAGTGGAAAACATAAGCTCAGTGTTAGGCTGACCAATACATGGAAATAAAATATCAATTTGACCTGATTATGATTAAAACCCATTGCACACTGCCTTTCAGCTTTATTGTGCTTCAACTTTAACATTTATTACTGCTGGATAAGTTATAGGATACGTATCATGGTTCATATCAGGCAGCTCTTTTCGCTATAAAACAAAGATCAGGTAAAGGAGGGTGAGACAGAACCACCAGAACCACAGGATGTTACAAAAAGCAGGCATCACACACACACACACACACAGACACACACACATACACACATAAAGCAAACCCATCTCGTGCCAAAACAGTGAGTCCCTGCTGGAAGCTACTCGGTGCTCTGGGAATTAGAAATCCCACAATTAAACATATGGGCATTAAGATAATTGTCAGTTGTTGTGCTGTCGTGTGTGCATGTGTGTGTGTGGCAGGCAGATGGATAGGATTCAGCCAAGCAAACTCACACACACCCTTACAGTATTTTCCCCAAAACATGTGAAAAATAAGAGGACACACACCTACAAAAAAACCTATTAAAATAAGGTAACAACTGTAAATATACATGCCGGACATGCAGATGTGAACCTGGACTGAGCCACATACACAGTCTTGGGGAGCAGAGTCAGTTTTCCTACCTGAGCGGTGTCGTACTGGGGGAAATGGAAATAGAACATTGGAAGGAATGTGTGCGACGCTCACGAACAGAGGGAGATTTAAGGTGTGAGGTTGCCCTCAACAGGCCAACGGCAGCACTGCAACATAAAATTCATCTACCCCCTTATCTTTTTATGCTTTTTCCCACGTTCACTTCTGCATCCTCTCATTTACTGTGCCGTCCTCTTATCACATGAGCTTTAACAACAAAAACACTAGTGAAAAAATCGAGTGACTTTTTGGCCAAACTTGTCCTTGGAATGAGTTGGTATGATGTGTCTGTGCCGCCTGTCAGCGCAGGAGTTGATATCAATAAATAAAATAAATAAAACTAGGCTAAGAAGAACAGTAACAGTATTGTCACAGTGCAAACAGAGAAAAATGAGCAAGATAAGTAAATGGTTTTAATCCTAATAAGATCTTTAAAAATTGGGATTGTGTGGGGTACTAAACAATGTGCTAAACACTGCAATGTCCAGATGTTTTAGAAACAAAGACAATGCTTTTTTTTTTTTTTTTTTGCTTTTGAGAACCAAGCGGAAACCTCAGTTCAGACCTACCACAGGCTCCGACTTAGAAGTTGAATTTGAAGTCACTGTTGTGATTAAAAATACCAGCTGCAGAAACAGTCAGAGCAGCTGTTTGTTCACCTAAGAATCTCTCTCACGTCTTCCTCTCCTCTCTGTTTTCCAGGTGGGCTCTCACAGAGAAGACGGCAGCGGCGTGGGAGGTTTGCGCGGTGGACACTCAATGGCGGGTCAGGTGCCTGTGCCTCAGCTGCCTGTTCAGTCGGCCACATCGCCAGACCTCAGCCAGCCTGACCCCTACCGTGGTAAGAATCAATGTTGCTGAAACATCAAATATAGATAGACTAAGCAACTGACAGAATCCCTGAATCCTAAAATTAGACAAAGTCAAGAATGAACATGCCGCCTTTCAGACACTTTAACTGTGTATATTTATTTAGGCAAAAACCCAAAAAGTAAAAACATAATAAATGACCAAAGATGGAGGAAAGATGCAAAAGAAAAAATCCAACGCAGAAATAATGGAAACTAAAAAATATAATAAAATGTGAATATGAGGGAACTGGCTCTCAGCTCGTGAGCCTCAACTTCAGCGCCCGAGCGGTTAAAGACTTAACGAGGAGGGTAAATAAACATACAGTATGTGTGATATGAATATGGAGGAGGAAATGTGTATATGAGCGTGCTGTGGAGCAAATTAGCCCTGAGCTTTTTTAAAGGCTGAAAATGAGTCTGCTGGCAGCAAAGTTCAGCCAGCAGCGACCACAGCCAAGTGTGTAATGAGGTGAGAGAGGGAAACACACAACACACACACACACACACGCATATGCACATATTCAGGCAAAAGAAGAGTTGTTCCTTACTCCTGCACACTCACACACACTCACACACAGACTTGAGGGTGTGTAGAGCCTGTAAATAAAGGGTATTAAAATGTTTTTGGCAGCAGAAATACATTGGCAGAGCATTCCTCCTCTCTCTCTCAATTTCAAATTAACATTTTATATCATGTTGATAGTGTATTAAGTTTATGTTATTATTATTACATTTATATATTTTATGCTCTCTTTCCCCTTTTACAGCAGCTTAGCTAATTTATTTTATTACATACACGCATCAGTGAATTTCTATATTACATACATAATATTTTCAAGCAGGCTATACTGGCACTGTGTTGTTGACATATCCCTTGGCCAGCAACAGCTTTCATTCATTGTCAAGGAAAACCTGGTATATTTGCTCAGTGCAGGATGCTGCTCGAGATGGCGGGAAAAAGTTCAAAGACACTCAACTCTATTTAAAGGTATTGAAAATCAAGATCATCTTGATTCCAGCAGAAGCCAAAGCGAAAAAGGAAAGTTTAACACCTGACATGAATTACTTAAAAATTATCATTATTATTATGATTAAAAATGTCGGGTGGTCATCGTGGTTTTCCACTCATATACAACTCCAGATAGTTATTGGTAGCATGAACATACCGTTAGACTACATTAAGCTGGGAACCTTCTAAAATACTCCACACCGGGCAGTGCAGGTTGTTTCTGCGTTGAACAGTAGACAGGAAACAGGTGATTCTCCTCGTACTGCAAACGGACGACTGGCAACCTCAGAGAACAGTAAACAGTTTACCGCTTCCTGTTCTCCTCTGAGTATTGTTTATATAGAGCAGACTACTGCTGGACTTGAGGCTTTCCCACAGAACAAGCAGATAACAGCGGCAGGAAACAAGGAAATCAAACTTCTTTGTTCATCCACACAAAGACGTAGGACTGCTTTCAAGAGTAGAGAGTAACACTACCGCCGCCACCTGTCTCGGTACCAATATAACAGAGTCGCCACTACGGCTCTGCTGGTGGTCTCAGATTTTCAGGTTCTTTAGACCAGTTTGAGACATTTAGGGGAAGAAAACCACCATTTCTGTTTAGAGGAACAGCCAAAATGGAGAAAGAGAGGCACAGGTACAGAATTACTTGGGTGAATGTAGACGTGGTCTCAAAAGCCCATGAAAATGTATCTAAAATGTGTCGCAGCATGGAAAAAATAATGATGATAGTTAAAAAAAACTAGAGTTGGACTTGGACTTATGGAGAAAGACAGGTAGTAAAATGGAGGAAGTCTCGGAAAGAGTCAGGAAAGGGAGTAAGAGGCTTGGAACTAGGAACTAGCTGCCGTAATTAACGTAGATTTATCCTCAAATTTCATGGTCCGTCTCCTCCAGTGTCCATTTGTGTGTTTGCCTGGTTTCAGTCGGACATTCAGAAGCACAAAGTCACTCTTGACAGTTTTGTGTTCATTTAAATGCAGCTATGTTGCACAAACACACACGGATTGTACGGAAAGAGACGCACACGCACACACACACACACACTCACACACAAACCGAACACAGGCCGTCACTCAAAGGCACACACAAAATGCCTCCAGTCAGGCAGACAGCGATTCAAAATGGCCGACCATTGGTCGTGTGTGTGTGTGTGTGTGTGTGGGAACAGAGCAGAGTGTTTTGTGTTGACTGAGATGTTGGCAGCGTCCCAGTCGCAGATCCATACAGACGTCAAATAAAGACTGCAGTGTTCGGCTGAGGAGAGAGGCAGACACAGGGCACAGAGGCTGAATGTGTACATCCCGGCTCTCCCGTGCCGCCATTATGGAGGTCGTCTGGAGAAGAAGCGGCTTTCAGACGGGCCTGATGCTGCGTTTCCAGCATGTCAGCAGAACTGGAAAAACAAAAGCGTAATATTGTTCTAGTGCTGTGACCCCGAGTTAGTGGAACCAGACACAGGTGTTGATGTTCTGCACTTATACGGCGCTTTTCTACCTGCTTCTTATTGGCCCATTCACATAACGATGGGGGAGCTGCCAAACCTTAACGGGAGCAACGAAGTGGGGGGTTCAGTGCCTTGCTCAAGGACACTTTGACATGACTGAGCCAGCAATCAAACCAACTAGTGTAGGACTGGTGGGTGACAGCACTCCCTGCTGCACCACAGTCATGTACCTCCTGTCATTTAAGCGCGTTATTACTGAACATTGATCAGGCCTGTAGTTCCTTCCCATCATAGTGGGAGAAACTGCAGTCAGAAATTCTATGACTATGACTATAAAATATGTTCAATGTTTTTCCCACCTGGCCCCAAATGAGGTTTGTTGTGGCTATAGCATAAAGTCTGTATTGACTGTCTCATTCAGCTGCTTTAATAAAATAACAGAACAATGCTTTAATAAACCTACACATTTGAATTTATTAAAAGAACGTCCAACCTATAATTCCAAGCTAACTCGGAATCACAATATTGAAAATATTGAAATGTTAAAAACTTTGGTACAACATCCCCCAAAATTTTGAGATGCAGTACTATAGAGGCAATCTGAGCGGGGGCCTAAAATTTAAGATTTGTATGATAGGATTGTTATAACAAAGGCTACACAAGGACCTGGTCCAAACGATCCAAAAATCCTTTTTATCAACATTAAGGTCTTTAAAATTAACTAAATTATCTTATTAGCTAATCTTAGAAATTAAGTATCATAGTATCATAGGTTAAAAATACTATTCTCTAATTCCTATTATTATTACTATAACATTAATATGATGTAATTATTTTTAATTAAGTTTGATTTAGCTTTAACAAAAATGTTCAAACAGTTTGTGGAAAAACAGTGATTGGTCATTTATGTCCATTTAAAGCTCATTCACGCTGCTGATTGGTCAGCTGATAGTGCTCATGATAGTGCTCATGTTCCCCCCCCCCCACACACACACACACACACTCACACTAAACTCATTCCAAGGACAAGTTTTTCCATAAAGTCACTAGATTCTTCACTAGTGTTTTAGTTGTTAAAGCTCATGTGATAAGAGGACAGCACTGTTAAAGGGAGGATGCAGCGCTGTGTGGGCACTGCAGCAGTCTGTGTGTGTGTGTGTGTGTGTGTGTGTGTACTCGCTGTCAGAGAGAACAGAGAACAGTTGGAGCTTGTGGTGAAAAAGTATTGAGACTTACTGATATGCGTATTGATACGCACTGAAAAAATTAGATATTTTTGACAACAGCAGTGCCAGTTAGTCTAAAGCAAGACTGTGATTTTTAAGCTGCAACCTGCCCAAACAAGCCAGCTAAATATTGTATTTACAACTTAAACGTCCACTAACCAGCTTGTGGAGCTTTTATATACATTTCATGATCTTCATTCAGAAAAACCGGACCTTACGCAGGTTAATGAGGTGGGCGTTTCCTCTCTCCTTTTCTTTCTGCAGCCCTCTCTGGAGGCCTCCAGGGCCAGAGCACCTCCTCTGTTAGCTCGGAGATCAAGTCTGAGGACGAAGGGGACGAGAATCTCCTGCAGGACTCAAAGCCCTTGGACACCAAGAAGGAAGACGTTGACAGCAAGGATCTGAAATCTATTGAGAGGTCAAGATCTAGGTAACCCCGCCCACCGCTCAGACGCTCGCTTCCATCAAAACCCTCAGCTGGGCTGGAACACCAACCTTCCCAAAACACCTCCATGCTCAGAGATCTTTCTTGTGCCTTGTGTCATTAATAAACAGAGCTATAAATGGTGCCTGAGATATTATTTTTACCAGGTAAATTGCTCTTAGGATAAACAGTATTGTTATATCGGAGAGAACGGACACAATGCACTTTGAGCTGTGAGTGTTTTGGGAACCAGCCTCTGAACTTTGATGAAGTGACCAAGTGTGATGAGAAACAGCTAAATAGTGTTATTAAGTTAATACTGAGACTTGTAGAGAAAAGCTCCGCGTCCACCAGGCGTCTCGCTCTTTTTTTAGGAGCAGAGGTTCCTTGTGGGCACAGAGCACCTCATTGATTCCTTCTGTCTCGCCATGGTCTTGAGCCTGGTTTTACCTGTTTCTCACACAGCAGAGTAGAGCCCACAGTCAACATCCTCAAAGAAGTGCTGCCTTGCATTCAGGGCTGGGAAATAAACACCAACGAAAACATAAAAATGATTATTGACAATTCTGTATGACGAATATTCAAACTAGGACCAATTGGGAGGAAGTGAATCTAACTATGTGCTTACAGTTGATAGAAATCTGAAATAATAGAAGCAGCAAAAATGGTGTGTTGGTTTGGTAAAAGTGTTATTTTCCCACCCCTGAGGCAGCTGAGTAGCCTTCACCCCTCCCATGATAAACAAGCTGTTTATCAGGGCGCGTATTTAACAATTGTCTCACAGTAGGAAATCACTCCTAACGCTCCAAAAAATTCTCCGCATGATGCAGATTTGGTAGGAGTAGTAACGGAGGCTAGCTGTTTGTCAACATGTCCATAAGGAGATATGTTTCTAATGAGCTCTAATTGGAGGATTTTTATCATCTTACCTAGTGCCTGATAGAAAAAAGTTTCTAAACTCGGCTTAATATAAAAATAGAATTGGTGCTAGGAGTAATTCTGAGACACTTGATAAATACGGGCTCAGGTTTTTCTTTCACCTGGAGGGTGAATCTGAAACATTTGGATCCCAAACCCAGAGATTTGTTCATGATGGTGGCGGTCATCGTGATGCTGATGATGAATATGATGATGATGCTTTTGATAATAAAGACACAAAGATAAATATGATATCTGCTGTTATTTAAAGTTTGGGAACATATTATCATGTGATCCAGCACTACCCATGTTATTATGTGTCCACCCATTGTTATTTCAAGGAACATCCATCTTCAAACTGCTGCCGTCTTAATTACTAACTGTTTAGTTTTAGTCAAACATCTCTAGTGAAGCAAATTCAAAAAGACTCAAAATGTGGCAGACTAGTCCTTGAAATATCCAGAATGCCGCTCAACATGATGTCTGTTCCCAAGCTGTGTGTTCCTTGTTATTTTGTCACTTGATGAATCATCTCATAAAAGTCAACATGTTGTTCAAAGATACAGCGTCTACGGCAGGTTTGTATCAAACTGAGGTTCTTCCCTGAAAAATGAACTGAGCTTTCATCCTCAAACCCGTTCTGTCCTCCTCCTCTCCATTCCTTATCCCGCTTCCCCCTCCTCTTTCTCCCTGTCGTACTCAACGTTGAACACCGCAGCAACAATGATGACGAGGACCTGACTCCGGAGCAGAAAATGGAGCGGGAAAGGGAACGAAGGATGGCCAACAACGCGAGGGAGCGTCTGCGGGTCCGTGACATCAACGAGGCATTTAAGGAGTTGGGCAGGATGGTCCAGTTGCACCTGAAGAGCGACAAACCTCAGACCAAGTTGCTGATCCTGCACCAGGCCGTGGCCGTCATTCTCAGTCTGGAGCAACAAGTCAGAGGTCAGTCAAGTTCACATCAGGAACACACTGTTTCCACCATCACTCCCAATTTTTAATATCTTACCTTATTGATTCAGGGATTAAATAGAGACTAAATGAAGGAGCAGTAATGGCATAAACTGTGAAAATATATCTGTATATTGAAACTTCATAGCTACTTATAATAGTTAAGGTAAACAGTGTTTAAGGGGTTGCCCCCACATGCAGAGCTCCTGGAGATCCAGGAGAGGGCAGCAGTGGCACCTGTTGATTGTGTCAAACCAGGTTGAGCTTTTTCAAATTTGGGCTGCTGGTATATTAATTATAATGAATATATAAAATGAGAAACAAAACAGACAAACAACACCAAATTAAAAGAAGTTTCTTTCTTTCTCTTTTTTTCTCCAGAGCGAAACCTGAACCCCAAGGCGGCCTGTCTGAAGCGCCGCGAGGAGGAGAAGGTCACCGTGACATCGGATGGGACTCCCCTCTCACTGGCTGCCGCACACCACACCGGTGCCGCCATGGGCGACGGGTCAAACCCCATGGGACAAATGTAAAATGCAGCAACATCTCCTCCCCCCTAAATGGTCAGAAGATTTCACTTATAAACTAATCTGCTGTTGTACCTTTAAATGAAACCAACAAATCCTAATTCCAGTTCAATAGCTTTAGTCACATTACTGATCCTTCCACTTGCCATTGAATCAAAAATCACAGGCAACCAAAGAATCTAATGAAAATAAGATGATGTTAATAGCATATGAACATTTTCATACAGCTTTATAGTTACATTTTGGCTTCCAGTCAATACATTTGATAAGAAAATTGAACAGAAAAATGTAAAGAAGTTAAACAAACAACAAATCCTGTTTTGTCATTTCTGTCATGCCAATTAAAGGTTAAAACTTACACAGACAAAACATAGACCAGATTAGTTGCATTTGAGTGTTCAGTTCCTGACAAAAGTCCGGCAGAGCTGATGCTACTGTGGCTGGCTCCAAAGAGACGCCAGAACTGAATTAGTTTCTGTCTGGTCTGGGTACATTTTAACAACAGATTGGCAGTAAGTGTGATTTTTAATGTGTGACTGTGTTTGTTCAATGTGTGTCATTTCGGTTCTTCGCATGACAACTTTGATTTCTCCTCACAACAGTCTGTTTGCATTTTTGTTTGCATGTGTAGCAAGTTGAGTGTGTTAGTGAGTTTGTTTCCTGATGTTGTGTGGTCTTGAGGTACCAAAGGTTTCTAATAAGACGCGGGAGTGACCTAAGGAGACAAAGCCTTCACTCAGGCTGCTGCTGGTTTCGCTTTATGTCCTGTCAGAGTTACGTTACAGTCCCGAATGAGGCAAACCTGAACATATTCCTTGGTGGTGCTGAAAAAACCTGCTGAAAAATCGGTAGACATATGGCACAAATGGAATCTGTACGTTTTTACTGAAGGTTTTGAAGCAATTATGTTTTTTTCATACCTTATTCTGTCTCTGGTCAGCAAAAACTATTATAATATTTAAAGATGTCTTTTATATCTGTCACCATGACGATGTTTAAGAACTACTTGCTAGAATGTGATGAAATTAGTTGTCACTCATTACTCTGACGTCATCAGGCCAAAACATCCACTTGTACTGTACCAAAGGAAAAGTTATATCCCAACAGCATGTAGCTTCAGGTTATATTGAGTGTTCATGTACTTTTTTGGCACTTTGTGATTTGTTTTCCCTTATGATAAAACAATTTTTTAATTTTAGGCGTATTTCTTTTATGTCGTGGGATAAATAAAACTGCAGGCGTGTAGAGTTAAAGTAAGCAATTTTTATGTGCGTGTTATGTATAATGCTCTTTTCTAAATATCCCTTCCTTTATTTTTCACCTTCCGCCTCCAGGTCAAAGGTGCCAGAGTTCATCAAGATGATGAGTGACCATTTCCTCTGATGGCATTTCACGACAACCTGGCAATCGATCAAACCTTCAGTCTGACCAATTGATTTCTCCAGAACTTCAGCCTGAGCAATCAGATCAGCCTCGTTCTCTCCTCTCATCTGTCATCTCCGATCTTCCTCTATGCCTTTGTCTCTTTCTGTCGACAACATGAACTGCAAAGTAACATTAGTCGCTTTTGTCACTTTGCATCTCCAGCTGAAGTGAACTGGATGCTACATTGTGGAGACGGGCCCGTTTGTGGGAGTGTTTGACACAAAGTGACAGCAACGGACAAAAGTCTTTGGAATCACATCATCAAAGAAATTCTTCTTGTACTACTTGTTTTATCAGCATTCCCAGTTTTAAAGAACAAAGGGGTTCTATATATAAATATATATATATGTAGTATATATATATATATATATATATATATATATGAGAAAAGGAAAAAAAACGACAAAAAACTTGTTAAACGTGCGACTGGATGTGGGCAGGGAGGAGGCTAGGGGTTGGAGAGGGTTGTTTAGAACACAACAAAACATATCACAAAGTGTTTAAAGAGATTTTTTTTTTTAAAGCAACACTGCGCAGCTGTTGGTGAAGGCAGCTTCAGCGCTTCTCTGACTGAAATGGCAATCTAACGCCACACTGTGGACGAAGCTGTGCCTGATCTTCTCTTGGATGCAAACCGGTCAGATAGATACACACGGAGAAGCAGAGCAAACAAAAACTCCAAAAGAACACGAGATTTCCCATCAAGTATCGCACCCACCACGTCCGCTTACAAAACACACGCGATCAAATCTAGATTAGGAACGCAAAAATCTGCTGGATCTGCGTTAGTTATGCTCAGTCATCAGAACAAAAGCGATGTATCATAGATGCCTAGAGAGAAGCGGGGCTAAACAAAAAAAGGGCAACATGTTCTTTCTTTTCTAATGCATTCCCTCCTTAACTGCAAACATTTATATTGTAAATGTAAAACAAATCTGAACATTTATGTATTTTTATTGCTGTCTCATGCTACTAGTTGACTTTCTTTACACAGCAAATATGTGTTTTTCGTGTGAGCACAAATGCAAAACTCCTGGACGTTTTTTTTTTTTCCAAATGGCCCGTGTGTATCTACTGGGAGGAGGAGAGAACTAAGAGAATCAATCATCGAATCGAATAATCAATCAGTCAGCGACGACTCCACAGGGTCTGGGCTGTTTAAATTGTTAAATGTAGAGGAGTTATGGGAGAATGACAGGAAGAATCATATAGTAATGAAAAATGGGGCTTCTGTGACGTGACCTGAAGGTTTGTGGCGTCGAAGCACAACTAACAACTAAAAGCTTGTTCTTGCAACCCCCCCGATCAGCGCCATTTATTGATTATTCGACGGAATAGGAAGAGCTGTTCCAGGATTTCTAGTTTGATTTCAGCTTGTTGAGAGGATGGACAGATGATGAAAAAAATTTAGATTGATGGATGGAGGAGAGGGAAGCGGGTGTGACTGAGCACTGAAGTGAATTCTATTCCGCGTTTAGCACATTCCCCGAATCGCGATTGCTCTACTTGAACCGAGTGCTCCAAATGTCCTCAAGGCCTGAACTATGGGAGTTTAGTAACTCTGGGGAAGGGACAGCGGGATCGAGGTGGGACTAGGAGCCGGACTGACGGTGATGCTGCAGGAGAAGCAAGGAAACAATCATCAGGGTGAGGGATGTATTTTCTTCTTCTGGGGGCCAAGCAGTAGTCAAAGCATTCCTGTGTCGCATTAAGTAGATTCATTCTTTTCCTTTTTAAACCCCTGACCGTTATGTCAGGCTTCCTTCCACTATACCAGTGTTCAGGGGATTTCCAGTTGACATTAACAAATCCCAGTTAGCGGGTCCAGATTCTATTGGCCGTGCAGTCTTTGGTGTGATAGTGTACAGTGTTAAATACACGCTGTAAAAGTCCAACCACTGGAGAGCGAAGAGGTTGGGACATGTAAACCAGACGTCACCGGGGGCCCGTTGGGAGGATTGTTAGCTAAAGTCGTTTGATACAGTATGTCAATGCAGTTTTAGGACGGCTGGTAACGGCTGGTCCCAGGTAGCTAGATGAGTGATGCTTGCAGCCGATTGAAAGAACCATCAATGTTGGTGTAAGACAAAATTCTGATGTGAGCAGACACTGGCTCGTAGGACAGATTAGGCAAGTTTTTATGTTTTCAGATTTTTAGACTATTGACTTGTGTCACCAACCAGACATGCAAAACGAAGGCCACTGTTGCACCCAACCATTTCAGTTATCTGATGTTTGCTCCCAATAACTGTAAACCTTATTATTAAACCATTTGAACATTTGCAATCTGCAAATGTCTTGTGTTAATCTAATGAAATTGCAGTAGGTAGTCTGCATCCGAGAGGGGTCCAATCCAGAAAACTGGATTAGCAATTAACTTCCTCTCAGAGTTTCATTGTTGTTTCTTGTGCTTACTTACCCGGGTGCTTGGGTAGATGTTCTGTAATTGCTAACATAGCATAAAGGTTTGGAAAAGAAAGCGACGGAAAGGACATGTCATGACTGCAACTATGTGGACGCAAAAATTTTAAATAAAATCTGGATAAAAAGGAATCTTTAAAGCTGGTATGAAATCTGCAAGAATTTTTTTATGGCGTCAACCTGAAAGTCCCTGTTCATCCTCACCTTAGTTTGAGTCCTTCTCCAGGCCTATGTTTAATTTTCACTTCCAACGCTGTCTTCTTTGCTGACCCTAGCCTTATGAGCCCTAACCAGAGTCTCCCCAGCCTCTTGCCCCACCTAAGTGGTCCCACAGATGCAATTTGAACATTCACACTTCTACCAATGTGCCTTTTTAGAGTTCATATCATTCAAGTTGCCAGAAGAGGACATTTACCTGGTCTTTTAATAGGATGCAAGCTTAGGGAAACCTGTTCTTAGTCGTTAGGTTCTATGCAGTCAGGTTTTTTACCAGACCTGGGAATTTAAAAAAAGATAAAAAAGGGAAAAAAAAGTATTTTTTGGATAAAAAAAACTAAACTGTATTTAATGTACTGTACGCTTATATGTAAGTAGACAGCGTGTTCTGGCTTTGAGCCAATGGGACAGACGCTTGATTTAGCAGTCCCCCGTATCCCTCCTCCAAGACCTCCATAAGCCCCCAACCCTACTTTCCCGTTCCAAGCCCCAGCCCTGTTTCCATGGTGAACAACGCGTCTCTTCTTGTACTATAGCTTATCAGCTTTTTATCAATATTTGATCGGCTTGTCCGTAAGCCAATGTAGTCTTCAGTACAAAGTGTGTGGTTGTATGTTGTAAAACAGATTTTCTTTTTCTCGCTCTCTTTTTTAACAAGACTCTCTTCTCTTACTTTTTCTTTGTCTGTTCAGGTTTACATGTCTGTTACAGAAAATGTAAAAAACGAAAACAAAAAAGTACACAATTCGCTCTCCGACGGCATCGTTCTCTGTCGGCGGTCATTTTGACGCAGTTAAAATCCTACCCAATCAACAGGAAGGCACGGAACCTTGAAAAGAATCTATTTGAATAAATTAATCTATATATAAATGTACAAAAAATATATACGATATATAAGGAGGGTGCCGTTTTTTTTCTTATTGTTTATTTTTGGTTGCAAAGAAGCATTTGCTTGGGGAGAAGTTATTTTCTCAAAGACTGAACTGGCAGAAGTTGGCGAGGCCCCTCAGTGTTATAAATTTTCAACTGACTTTGTTGTGTTCTCTGTTGTTGCCATGACAACACTCTTTGACTAGTACGGCACCCTACACAGGACAAAATGGGACCGGAGTTCCATCAGCTCCATTCACTGCTATCGATCCGAGGCAACAACACACAGACATTTGTAAATTGTATGCAACAAAATGGCAAACTTTACCATTATTTTGAAATTGTGTATGTAAAAGTTATATTTTTACATGTAGACTGTTATTTTGTGTTTTAGAAATATGTTGTATTGTTTTCTTCTTTTGTTAAAAGATGAAAAAGTAAAATTCAGTGTGTGTTGAAAAAAATGTGTCACATTGAAAGTGTAGTGAGTTCAAAAGTTCCAAAATCTTTCTTTTTTTTTTTAAACATTTGTTTATATCCGAACATTTTTGAGGGTTCGAGGGAGGAATCATAGATCATACGTGGTATTTGTTTTGTTTTCCATGCCTCATGACATTACCATTTTTAATAGTATTTTTTGCAGAGAAACATGTAAATAGTAATAAAACATTTTCTGTGCGGTTTCTTGTGGGGTGAGGACTTGCCAGTGAGAGGCGATGATGATGAACTTGTTTTGAGTTTTAGTGAGGTTATATTTGTCCAGTTACAGTAGCCAGGTGCCAACTTTTAGTTTCAGTCAGTGGTGCTCAGTACTGTATGTGGTTTTGGTTGCAAACCATCTCAAATGTTAGTCAAGTTATTGTCTGCTTGCACCATTAATCACTCTTGTCAGAGCTGATCCAACCCAGTTTGGGACCACTTGAAGGATTTGTTTGTTTGTTTGTTTTTTTTTTTTTGTCATGAAATCATTCACAGAAATTAGAAAAGTGAAGTCAAAAGAAATTTACAGGAATGTAACAGAATCAACAAGAACACATGTTAATCATAACAATAAATTACACGACGTGAATTGTTGGATGATGGGCTACAAGTGTCTAAAGGAAAGAACCTTGGCAACTAATTCAAGACAAAAACATTGACGCGTTTGTTAAAGATTCTTACCAACATAAAAAGGCAGGTCGTCAGCATACAATCTTATCAGCTATTTCCCCAAAAAGATAATCCACCATGTGCAAGACAGTGTCAGTTATTAGTTTTGTTTGTTTTGTTTTGTTTTTTCTGTCTTTGCCATAATTTTGCTTTGTCAAAAAGAAAAACTGCTTTGAATTGGACCTAGGTTGAAATCTAGGATTAAATCTTGTCAGTGTAAATGCTAAATGTATTTTTTAAGTAATGTTATTTTTACAATGCTTCATGTCATATTTTCTCTTTGTTGTATAATCATCTCCCGAATTGCAGTATCTTCATTTTTATGTTACCCCTGATGTTTCTATTAGCCAAAATGTTAACTTTTTTCTTTCCCCTCCTTGTTGTACATACACACCTCATTTCTCTTTTTCAGTGACTGTGCCATGAGCTTTGTAATATGTTACTCTGTACCAGTTTTACTGCAATAATGAGTTGAATTTGAAAAGACTACTCCTGTCCTTTGTTTTCTGAGCACTGATCTAAAACAGGAAGCGCTTCTACCTTGTTTCGTGAGCGCAAACTAAGCAGAGGCATGAATTCATCCAAAATGACAACAACAAATTTATATTGTGCTAAGTTCAATTTGTGTTTTTACACACAAACAAACAAACAAAACCTATATATAAATGACCAGTTTCAATGTTTGAATATGCTCCTTCTTTTGAAGAAAATAATTGCTCTGAGGAAATGACAGTATGAACAATCAAAGGTCTGAATGTTAACTACGGTATTGCAGTTCAAATGCCCACTGCCAGAAATAATCCTGCCGAATCTTTCAATCTTTTAGCATTTATATGACATTTATATACATGTTCTTATTCATTGATTAGTAATAAGTGCTGGGGTTTTTGTCTCAAAGACTGAAATCAAATCGCTGTAGTTGATTCTGGTCAACACTAGTTATATTACGTTATGTTGACAAGAGCATATATGTTGAGCTATGATACTAGATTATTGGGTAATTCAAAGAGTCAAAATAGAACATCCGTTTAATCTTTGTGACTAGTCCACGGTGTGCGTCACAGAAAAATGGAAAATTAAATCCAAAACAAGAAAAGAGGCTTCCAACAACAGCCACTGGTCTTGCCACAGTTTTTACATTTTTATTTCTATTTTTACATTTTTATTTCTTCCAATACCAATTAGGCAAGTTTGGAGTTGATGCTGGTATTCAGGTGGACAATCAGTTACAATCAAAATGCACCTATATTGCATATAGTGCATGACTGTATTTCATAGAAAATAAGTTGATTGTTAAAACAAAATGCATTTGTAATCTGTGAACTGACCAGTCAATAATTCACTGAACTATTTCCAGCAGCTTGGTAATTTGTGCCCCTGATCTTTTCAACATATTAGTAGCATTAATCTGTCTCCCTCAGTTACTGCGATCAGATTATGTATGTTCGCTTGACGTTGGACTGTTTGGGTTTAAAACATTCTTCTTTTGACTGAGATATGACTATGGTTTTTATTTGACAAGCACAGGATTAGGCTGATATAATCATAGATATTGTTCATTAAGTGCCTTCCACAAATAGGAAAGGACAGAAAAGAATTGAGTTATCCCGAAAAATCACACTGAACTGACTTTTTAACATCAACACTGGTTTTGCCAGGAGCAAATATGGGTCAAGTCAACTCAGAACAACCTGCCATAAACAGCTACATACATCCCATTCATACAGATTTATTTATGCTTATGTCCTGACTGTAGACAGTTATTCTGCCATATTTGATTGGTCCACTTGTTAACATTGCATTTCCTCGTTTGCGTATTGAGTATAAATCCAGCTTCAGTTGCCACAAGATGACAAAAAAATTTTCCTACAAGCTATAATAGGTCAGTTAATTTCTCCAATGGGCTCATACACTCATCAAGGAAAAAAATGTGATTTAATAATTGAAGAGGCCAAAATACTAAAAGGACGTTTATTACAAGAGAAGCACAAGAAAACACCATAAAAAAATGTGGCCTTTTCTCTTACTTCACATTCCTTGTGATGCAATTCTTCAACTTGGCACATCCATAGAAGCAAATGTTTAACTAAATTAATTCAAAATTGACACATTTGGCATTTATTTTTGTGCGTATTTATATTTCATTCCAAGAACAATAAAAACACGGTTAACCAAGTGAAAGTGTTTGAAAATGAAAGTTACAGTAAATGTGTTACCATGTACAGTTTAAATCGAAGAGGTTTCCTGTGTGAAGGTCAGAGGTCACGTGTGAGTCTCCCTATCCCAGCTGACAACAAATTCAAAACAGCCGAAAAAATCATGACAAAAACACAGCCGTTAGACTTTTTTTCTAGTGTGTGCCGAGTGCCTCAAATCTTTTATGTCACTTTATTTTTGTTTTCTATATTTCCATCTTCTTAAATATTTTCATTTCTGTGCTGATGACAAACTCTTCCTCATATCATCCCAACAGTTGGCTGTTCGTTGCCTGTTGGTTCTCACCTTGTAGTGATTCAACGAGCTTCATGTTCATGACCATTCTGTAGCAATAAATGTGCCGTTTTTACACTGCACTTCTGTGAACGCCTCTTTGTTTTCCGCTGGACGTTCTGTGAGTCCGCTCTGCTGCACCAAGCTCTTTCCGTCCCTGCTCTGCTACGCTCTGCTGCCCTCAGTCGATCTGCACGTCACCCAAACATACGCTTACATTAAAGTCGAGCCAGCTGTTTAGTCTGACTGCCTGACGGCTCACACATAAAATAAACCATCATTTTAAACTTCAAGTCTACATTCGCACCAAACTGAACAGTTTTTGAGGAAAGAAGACAAACACACGATGCAGCTTTCCTTACATCAGTGCCACCAATGAACATAGTCTACAGTATTTTCTCTAGCTGTGTTTGGATGGTAAAAAGATAAAAACTGGAATATATACGATGGTAACACTATTGTTTTTAGTCAGTTTCTTGTATTTGCTGTTCTCTTACAGGCTCCACTATCTGTGCTCTGGAAAAAAGCTTATCTTCATACTTTTGTATAATAAGGCCCCATCACTCATACTAATGGGCTGATTCATAAAGTAGGAGCCGTTAGCCTTCTAAGAGTGACATTAGGAGTGAATGAATATAATAAAGGTTCACATAATAAATACAATTTATTACATAAGCGATAAGAGATTTTTGTTTTGGGACATTAATGTGAGGCCTCTTCGTTAAGTTTAGGTCTAAAGCAACACAGGCATCCAGTGATGGAGGGGTAGTGACTGATGAAATGAAGGCTATGGGAGAATATGGGAATGTAATTCTGAAAAATAATGGCAGAATTATGATTTTTGTAATGCAGCACTTATGGAGATTTGACTGCATGGAAGAGCACGAGTGACAGAGGATCTACAGCCTGTTTTTTTAATTTTGGTGATGCTTTTGTCTCTCGTTTGTGTCTGTGATTATAATCAGACACAAAGGTTTGGTTTGCTCCTTTCACAGTTGTGTTGTTCATGTGCAAGATTTGCCAGCTATTAGTTTTTCAAGCACACTTATCCTCCACATATCCCACCCTCACAGCGTGCGGATTAAGGAACAACAGTGAGGGAAGGGACTTTTTGTTCTCTCGGTTTATCCTGAAGAACGCGAGTCTTTCCACCCAGGATGAAACACTCCCTGGGAGGAGCCTCTGCCTTAAAGACTAAAGTCAGGGAACAAAAGTCTCCTATGCACAGTTAATGCCACAGATTAGACAAATAATCTCAGGTGAGATGATCGGCTGCAGCAAGATGGACAGTGATATAATTTAGCAGTTATTTATAGCTGGTTTTACACCTGTGTACACAAACCACAGAACCTGTGGTAACCACCACATGTGTTCAGCTAAACAAATCCCGTCCGTGCATTTATTAGTGAGCTTAACATGTGTAGGCACAGTTTCAATTTTGGCCAGGAGCAGGCGAGCGAACTCCTGTTGGTTTTGAAAGTGAACTTTAGAGAAGTGTTGGTGAAATCCAGATATCCACAATCTCCATCTTAAACATCTTTAGTCTCCTTTTGTCAGCACATTGCAAACTTTATGTAGTCACCATGTGGTTTTCTTGGCACTAATCCCTCATGTTTACGGGCTTTCAAGCTGCGACAAGCCGGGACATTTTGCACATCACATCATGAGTGAAGAGGAACTGGTTATTCAGATGAAGGGTTTGCCTCCAGAGTTGACTGTGCCGTGTTCCAACACAGGATGATGCTTCATCTTGACTCATCGGTGTGTCTTCATCTGTTTGTGCCTAGAAGCAACAGGGAGTGACGTCATTTTATTTAATGCCGAAGAAAAAATAGTTGAGATATTAGTCAAGAAAAGTGAAAGAGGCCTTATCCAGGTCTAGTGAAGATGATCAGGAGTGCTGAGTTTGCAAGAGGAAAAAGATGCAACCACGTCATTACTGCATCCTGTTTCATTTCTGGTGAACTTTACGTGATGAGGCTGGAGAAATGCAGTCAGTGATCACAATCTGCACATGAACTGAGATAAACTGCTGGTTTGTGTAATTCTCACTTTATTTTTTGCATTGACTTGAACTTTAGCTCCTTTAAAGTTTTCTGTTCAAAGTGCAAATATTGCACAATTTTTGCACCATGACAGTCATTGTGCCAGCAATGTTATTTCTAGCCACTGGATAAAAACATATTTTTAATTTTCCTTTTTAAATTGATTTGGTTAATTTTGTTAAAGGCCGAGATTTGGTCGAGTTTATAAAGTAATACTAATGTATCATCAATGAAAGTGTTGCAATTATTGTGATGTTCCAAAAATTACTGTCATTAGATGGTTCTGAAAAGTGTCAGGTCACGTTTTCTTTTTTCAAAATGCGGCTGCGACGTATTTAATCCAAGAAGGAACAAAGTGGACGACAAAGCTGCAGTTATTGAAATGCAACATGTGTCGTCTTTATCTCTGTGACCTCCACCAACACAACACCTGAGTTTCTGCTGTGATACTCGGAGTTTTCTGAAAAGTTATCTGCGGATAAGAATAAACCCAGAACAAATGATGTCTGTGGCCGTCCGGCTCCCCTCCTGTTTGTTGAAGATTGCATTTTTGCATTGCTGAATGGACTATTTTTCAGCTTTCCTGTTAGGCCTAGGATTAGGTTTTCTGTTTACTTCGTCATTCCTGAAAAATCTTTTTTTATCCGAAACACCTGGTTAAATAAAGGATCCCTTCACGGAGAGGTCAGGTAAAGCTTTAGGCTGTGTCGGCCCGTTCGTGGGTCCACCCCTCTGGTCCAGACTAACAAATCTTGGTAAATCCCTGGGTTTTTCTCTTGCTTCGCCATGATGTTGCCATTCGAGGTTCTGGGTAAATGATTTTAACTGTTAGTAGGTGTACAGACATTCAAGGTCAGTGTCAGTTGTAGATTTATTTCATACGGTTGGTCAGACAGAGGTCTGTAATGAGTTTTAGGTGTCATCAAGATCAAGATGTCAGCTAAGTCTGTTGAGCACCTGACAAACAGTTTTCTTGATGAAGTTTTTATTGCCACATGTAAAGGACATGAAGAAAAATGAGGAAAATGAAAATGCAAGAACAGAATGATACAGGCAAAACAAAATACAGAAAGATAGAAATACACTTACAGTTAACAAAAAAGTAATCAGTAATAATTCAGCTACAAAATGTCACTTATTGGAGCGGTGAGAGTTATTAGCGAGTGAGTCAAGGTTGTCTCACCGAGACACTCCCATCGCCAGCGAGTTTTCTTGAACTGCAGTCACGCCGTGAACAAGCAGGTGAGACACCTCCCGCCTCTGCTGGGTGATTTATCATCATGGAAGTGAAATCAGAGGGATCAAATGAAACTCGTCAGTGAGCAGCTTCGCCTTTGTATTTCTCTAACTTTAAGATTGGTCCCATTTTTTCCCCCGTGCAGGTGAAGTATCTTGTGCTTGAACAAAGGAAATAAAGTTTATCTCACTTGATCTTATCCGATCTGAGCTTTTTGTTATCTCATTCTAATCCTGTTCAGATCGTATCTGTGGTCATTCAGAGAACCTTGACACAACGGTAACTGAACATTTGATTTTTAATCCCCAGGTTTGATTTATTCATGGAACATAAGGTTTTGCTTTGGAAACATAAGCTGAACAATTTAGGGTGAACTTCATCAGAAATTAAAATAGAAGAGTTGAGCTTATAAAACAATCGTGTGGAAAATACAAAAAAGTCTCAACTGTGCATGAATTGAAATACAATAGTTTTTACCTTGTGAGGGCAGAAAATATGTTAAATGCTGATTAAATTTTTTTTTATACATTTGCCCCTTTGTACTTTATCAGTGCAATATTTCAACTGAATCATTTGAAAATACACATAAATTAGATGGAGACACACTCGACGTCACACTTGTCTCTTCTGTATTTGTAAAATAAACACTGACTGCACTATTCCCATTATAATATCTGCAAAAAAAATTGTTTAGTTATGTAAGTTAATTTACTCAAGCACAGTATTTAAACACAGTACTTGTGCTTATTTATTTCAAAAATGTACTTGAAAGATTTGCGATTAGACATGGTGTATTCCTACTGATAGAGTCAACCACGTTTAACATAGTTATATATAATATAGGTAATATAGTAATATATATATGGTTAATATTGTGTGGGCTGCAGAATCTACCAAAATGAGTTAAATGAACTTTAAGAAATTCATTCAAATCAACATTTGCCGTTGATTTAAGTTTTTATCTGTAAAAAGTCAAATTTTAAAAATAAATCAGCTTGAGGATATAAAACCTTAATATTTACCTCAAGTTAAATAAGAATATGAGTTCCTGAATGAGGATTTAGTGCAGCGTCCAATATCCAGGCCCCTCAGCAGGCGTGTGCCTGGTCTGAGCGCGATAAGGCTCCACGTGCTGCACGTTTATCAGCACAGATTGTGACAGAGATTGTCTCACCTGCTCGGGGACCTGGAGCTGCTCGTTGACACTGAAATCAGTTCATTGAAACTGTCGCACACATCCACGACTTTAATGAAGTGCTTCTTGCAGAACAACAAAGGACATTATCAGGCCTGTCACGTCTGTGCCATTCTTATGCATGTGCTGGTGTGTGTGTGTGTGTGTGTGTGTTTGAAGTCCGCAGTGTAACCTGCTGATGGGTGTGTCCGCACCTCCAGCTCAGAGGAATTCAAGGTGAGGCTGTGATTGTTGCCCAACACCAGGCAGCTCAGCCCTCAGTCCAACACCTACAGCAACCACAGGCTGTTTGAGCAACAGGCTCCAAACCTCAGCTGGAAGCTGTCAGCTTCCTGTCTGCTCTGCTGGAGAAACTGCCCACATTTTTTTTAATTTTATTTTACAATAAAAATTCAATAAGAAATGACCCCCGTTCACAAGGTTTCCCCATGTTTCCCAACACAGACAGATGATTCAGCTTGTCAGCTGATCTCTTTCCATCAGTGACATCAGAGGAGAAAGCGGGAGCCAGACTGACATTCCACACATACTTGAAGTATTTGCATTTTGGTGAAAAACTTGCGGACTGCATGTCCAAAAATGGTGCCACACAGGAGGCTGAGGGCGACACTGAAAGGGAGGGATGTGGATTTCCTCTCCGCTCCAGCCACGTTTCCCGTCTCTCCTCCCAGATCGGCGGCGCAGGTAAAGCGCAGCGCGCCCTCGTTACGCAGCGACGGTGCGTAACGCAGGTGTTGCCCCGGCCCCGCCCACAAAGCAAAGTGCTGTCAGGCAGCGAGGAGCCCGTCACACGACAGCAGCAGCCTGCACAGGTAAGTGGCTGACGATTTACCTCCACACATGCTGGATGTTAACCTGAGCCACCTCCTCTGGTTCCGGATCCTGTGGTGTTACGCAGAGATGACTTTTTTTAAATTTGGAGTTCACAGCAGGTTTTTCTCAGCTGGAGTTTAGAAAAGTAACTCAAGGGTTTTAAAGGGAGCAGAGCTGAACCAGAAAGTGCGGGGGGGGAGGTTTTAGATCAAAGTGCTACAAGGTCACACAAAGACCAGGTCCTACACAAAACGTTTGAAAGTCTCTGTGGATTCAGATTGACTGTGACTGTGTCTGTGTGTGGACTGTACTGAGAGACTGGGACACCACAGGTCCATGACGGCTCAGAGGCTGCAGTGAAATGTTGAATCTATCATCAAAAAAATAATTTAAAAAGAAACCAAACACGTTCACGTGTGATTAGGGTCATTAATGTGTAACTTTTCTAGACAATGATTGTTCTGCATTGGTGTTTACTGTTATTGTATTGTGAAAACTCGTGTGACAAGACATTCATTTCCAAAACCTGGGAAAAGTCTAAAAAATGTAACTTTAAGCATATAAAAAGTTGTATATGCTTAAACTCAGTGGAGATTATATGGGTCTTTCTGTGACGAGTCATCACAAGCGTGTTGGTGAACACACACCTGCTGCGAGATGCTCGACACAGTGAGACTCTGCAGATGGTTTGGAATCCTACAGAGTCGGTGTCAGTCACTACGTGGACTGTAAGGCCAGAAATAGATGGCAGGGCACAAACGTTTGAATACGTCACTATCCCTCCGGCTTTGGGGCCACGAATCCCTTCGGATGGAGATGCCCACACAGTTCCCCAGATGGCCGAGCACTCCCATCTTACTGGAAATCTTTCCCAGGGACTGTGACGGTCTATACACATCCCTGACCTCAACTTCATCCAACCCATCTGGAGCGAAGGAAGCGCTTTAATCATAATGCTCAACTAGAAGTAATATTGTGCATATACTTTTAGCCATGTAGTGTCATGTGACTTTAGGAACATTAAATTAATATTGTGGTCGTCCTGTAGGATAGAGAACATCATATAAGTGCTGCAGTGCTTCATCACTGTTGGTTGTGTTGGTTGATGCTCAGTGTCAAACTCCTCTTTGTTAAATGTGCTGAGTCAAAGGGCAGGACGGACTGAACTCTGCTCCCCGATAAGGGAGCTGCACGGAGGAGGTGTGATCTTTATTTCAGGTGGAGCCTCATAACAGTCAGTAATTAGTTGTTTGATGGCAGCTGCAGAAATAAAAGCGATACCAGGCTTTTAACTGTGGCATCGTTCCAGTTGTCAGATCGTGGGGACAGTTTTCTCTCTGCAGAAACAAGTTTGGGGAAAGGTCCCATGTCCACCACAGAAGCCGCGTGGGGGCCCAGGAAACGAGTTCCCAAACCGGCTTTTCCGCTGGACAAACCAGCATTTAAATTAAGCTCCAGAGTCGCGATCCACCCTTGAAAAAGAACAATGTGCTGCGTAAAGCAACAGGCTGTGCAGCCGAGCTCTGCTCTGCACTTTACACACGGACTTTGAGTGTTTTCCCGGGCTGAGGAATTCTGTATATCAGCTGGAAGCATCTCTGACTCGCTGCCTGCGGCTCTTTTCTCTTTCTCCTCTTTATCTGTCTGTCCATCATGTTCTGCTGCAGTTCACTTTCTCACTTTCTCTTTGTGTCCTGCCTCATGTCTGTCTCCTTGTCCCCGTCCCACCGCTGTAATCTCTCACTGCCTTTTCCATTCATGTTTTTCACTTTCTCTTCTGTCCTTTCTTTGTCCCACTTTCTTTTCCTTTTGTTACTCAAATTCACGTCTTATCTGCTCAACAAGTGGAGTGTGTGTCGGTTGACAACAACAAATCTGAAGCTGCAGAGTGAAATCAGTTCTTCTTCTTCCCCCAGCTGACACACACACCCTCTCTCTCTCTCTTTAATGTGTTTTAATGGGACTACATTCTTTCCCTTGACTCTGGCCCAGACAGTTAACCAACCAGACCAACGAGAAAACACAACAGTCCTCTCACACACTTTTGCTGGCACACACCCTCCTCATTCTCTCTCGCCTCCTCGCCGTCTCTCACAGGCTCTCCCCAGCAAGTCCAGGAATAGGGACGAGTTTAAATTCCAGCTTCTCCGCCTTTATCTGACCTTTTATGCTGAAGTAAATGATCGGGTGTGATGGATGGCTTGCAGTGGATGACGTGTTTTCCCTTTATACATCGTAAATATTTTTCTATAAAAGTTACTCAACCGATGATTTTCCTGATGCCATGTGTGAGAAAATATGTGGTGCTGGAGGCTCGGTGACACGGTGATCGGGCTGATGGGGAACTAAATGACCACAGCTGCCACGCTAACTGCTAACAGTCAGAGGAGGAGTCCCAGGAGCATCTCTGTGCTGTGCAGGTTATTCCCTCACAGTGTTGTATTCCCAGGTCGCTAACTGGTGGAGTGACCAGGCCTTTGAGCATCATTGTTGCCATGGTTACTTTAAAGGCAAGTTATACATTTTTATGGGAAGACTGTGAGGATGTTTGAGGTGGTCTTCTTAACCATTTCCCAAACAAAAGCTCAGTCTTCATCGTCGAAGCCTCGTCCCTTTCCAAAGTGGGGTTATAACAATCTCAGTCGCTTGGACAAGCAGCAAAAAGATGAGATTTATTCTTTATCGTTAGAGTGACGGCTGCTTCCCTGATTGGTTTTATGGGAAGCGTCCGGGTTTCTCCCACACACTCGATGTGACAGTTTCAAATGTGATGGATTGCAATTAGGCAACAGGGAATTTTTAGGCTGGGTATGAAATGTGTGTGTGTGTGTGAGACAGAAATGTCAGTAGGCTGTACTGCTCAATGATAAATGATGTCATTGTTTTTATAGAAAACTTAGATACCTGTATTTGTGTGTGCGTGTGTGTGTGTCCTATTCATTGAAACCTCTCTGATCTTAGTATTTAGCTATGCTATGAAAATCTGGTGATCTCACACTTTGTTTTACACACACACACACACACACACACTGGGGTCAAAGGTTGGAACTTGACCAATCAGTCTGCAGTTTATACAGATATACACACAGTTGGAAATAGAAACACAACAAATTAGCTTTATTTCTTAAAGTTGCATTGTGTCACGATCTTTTTAATACTTTCCACAGTCCAGAGGTGGAAATATTATATTTTTTTTTTTTTACTGGGGCGTGGAGCAGTCTGGGGCACACACTCAAAGGAGGGTGGCACAGTGGCACATTTACAAAACGATTTCAAGGATTTTAAACTTTTCTAGATATAAGAAATGTCACATTATTAAAAGTTTATGAAGTGTTTGACCAGATTTACTCTGGTCAGGGGTGGGGTCAGATTTTGGGGTGTCTCTTCACGTTATGTCTTAATTAATTTAATGACAAAAAAAAAAACAACAACATATATTTAATATTTAACAGTTGAAATCCACTATCCAGGGACAGCAGGGACATCACCAGTTGTTAAACGTCCTCAAAGGACACACAGATATGCGCTGGACTGTATGTCTCATCGTGTTGGATTGTGGCTCCGTTGCTGAGTGATGAGTTTTCTTCTGGGTGGTGTCTGTCTGTCACCTGTCAGGATGTTTTAGGAGGAGTAAAATATGTCTGTGTTTGCATTGAATCTTTCACAATTTTCTCCTCTGCTCCTTTCATGCGATCGCACACACATACAGCAGCCCAGCTGAGACATCCCAGCTACACTACGAGGACTATTAGGTCTAATGTGCATGAAGCTCAGTGGTGAAAATAAGTCACACAAAAAAAAATAGAGAGAAAAGGAATGTTCACAAAAAAATGCCAGCCAAGTGTTTGACTGAACAAGCCATCTAGTGTGTGCTGCATTTATTTCTATTATAATTCAAATGTCAAGTTGTCTGGTATGAGCAACACCCCGAGGTGGCATCTGGCGCCCATCAATCTTTAACGAAATAGAATTTGTGTGCAGCAGGAGAAAGATCTCATAACAAAAGCTCAGTGTTACAACCCCAACATCCATCTACTGTTAAAATTCGGTTGTCGAAGTTGGTCTGAGATGTTTGTTCCTTCCCCGAAAAACAACCATAGACATTTCTTTACATTTGTAATTATAACTGAAACATTTAGTGTGAAATATTCTGCGTCCACTCGTTGTGCAGCTTTACAAACACCAATGCATTTAAAAATCACAGTCCACATCACCGTGTGCGTATGACTTTTCTAATTAGACACAAATCAGACAAAAATAAAGATTACTATAGTTTATCTAATGTTGATGGATGGAGCTGACATCTTGGATTTTAAGTCGGAAAAATCGACCTTAGGAGGCAGTTAAAATTTAGCAATTTCTATATTCAGATTTTTCCGTTCAAAGGTAAAACACTTAGACTGGTGCTTCCTGTCATCAAACATAACATGCAGAAACGTTGGCATGGAGCCGCTGTCATCTTACATCTGTATTTGTGTTGAACATGCTGTAATAATGCAGTAAGAATAGCCTGTGTCACAATGTGTCATTCTGAGTAACGCTGTGTCAGTGCAGCGTGTCGAGGATGTTCCTGCTCCGAATTGTTCGCATTGTATTGCCACATCAAATGGATCGTGTAACGTTGATCACCTGAAGTGTTGATGGGTTTCCATTCTGAGAATAAGGGCGAAACGGAACAAATCGTACTAAAAACAGTCGGCTGAGGCGTTGATTTTATTTCGGGTCCCAGATGTTTCCGTCACACAGCCGGCGCCGGTGTGTGTTCACCAGAGCTGTCTGCTTGAATGTGACATAACGTCCCTCACTGCCCGTCACCAGTGAGTCACCGGAATGTGGATGGAGATGAGAGAAATGTCAGGAATGAGGGTGTGAGCGCTCACACACACACACATGCAGAAGTGTTTGGACAGTAACGCTGATAAGGTTTTATTTACCTGCCTTGTAAATAAGAGGCCCCTGTTTAAGTGTGGGAAGGCCTTATCGCTGTAGTGTTACGCAATTCACGTCTAATTTTACCAGAGGCGGAGAGGAAGCACGTTGGTCATCATTACGTCTGATAACGCTGCTGCTCCAGAACATGAGCGCAGATTTCGTCAAAATCTCTTTGGTTCAACTTTTCGGTGTAATGTGCAATAACACCAGTGTAGAATCCACCCAGTAGACTTGTGAAATGAACTGGGAAGAGGTGGAAGCTGAGATAAGTCGCCAACTTCCTGTACATCATCCAACAGGTCAGCGGCCATGGTGGGAATATTTAAATGCAGTTCAGAATTGGTGTAAACTGCTGATCTGAATTGAAGTAAAGAACAGTCAAAGCTCAAGGTCATCGGGAACTTACCACTGTCCCTCTTTCATCCGCCCAGTATCTCAGGAATGTCTGAATGGAATTTCATTACACCTGCCGTAAACGTCCACAACTGATCTGGAATCAGAGCCTGGTCAGACTGCAGGGCCGTCACGAGAGTTGTCCTGTGAGTGTTTGTTGTCAGCCGACCTGAGCAGGAATTTGTGAAATGCAGTTTCATTTAGATGCACAAGTAATTATATATGTAAACAGCATATTTCCATATTCATTTGATTGTTTTCCGTTTGGTCATCACCATCACTTTTTGTTTTCATTTGCAGCAATTTAAATGTCATTTATTTCCCAACGCATCAAGTTGTTCCTGACTTAAACAAACGGCGTTCTGACTTCTAATCCGACTAGGCGCGTCTAAAAGCTTCGCCGCATCTGAAAACCTGCCTTATTTTCCCTTTTCATTCCATTTCATCAGCCTTTTCAAAGCTCATATTCACCACCTTAACATAATGTTCTGGCCAAGCGGTTGAGGTTCTCGGGTCATGTGTGTGTTTTGGAGCCCATTTTCTGCACCTTGTAATTTCTCCTGCTAATGGACGCCTGAGAGTCCTAATTATTCATCTTTGTCGTTTAGAAACTGCCACGCAGCTTCTCCTGAAATGCATCTTGGTGCTTTTTTGCATTTTACGGCTCCTTGTTTTTTTGCCTCCAAGTTTTAATGAGTGTTGTTTTGCATTATGCAGTACCTCCAGGCTTCAATTTGGCATCTGGGAAAGTTGGCTTGACTCCAAGACTGTGGTCACCCAGTGCTTATTACTCATTAAGCCTCGTTGGAGGGCCGGGTGGGTGCAGACTTGGTGGGTGCTGGGTGGGGGCTGTAGTGCTCGGAGATTAGATGTTGTTTTTGTCGATGCTCTAGTTTTGAAACTGAACTAAGAGATAAGAAAGTGAAAGAGTTTGAAAGTCTTCACCATCGGCACACATTTCTACTCACCTCTCTGTTTGCATGCACACGCCTAATTTTGGTATTTTCAAATAATTAAGCTGGATTTTTTTTCAAACATTTTGCTTAGACTCAGAACATATATATCTATTAAAAGTTTTCTTGTGTATGGATTTTTACTTTAACTCCCGAAAACATGATTAGCCTCTGCTCATGCTTAATGCATATTGTAAAAATGATTAGTGACCCACCGACTAATAATAATGTCAATATTAGATAATTCTGCCAGAGAGCAAATTACAGTGGCAATGAAAACAACATATTCTGAATGTTTTTGTTAATCTGTGTTTTATGTTTTGCCGTTTAAATAGTGTGGTTAATAAAAAAATTTTAAAAAAAAAGGAAAAGACAAACACAACAGAGCAGTTAAGGCTGGTTTGAGGCCGGCCTTAAGAATGCAAGTCAATGTCGCCACCCGAACGCCGCACCCTTGTGCCACATTGATGGCATTTTGGATGGATAGTGGTGATCAGCAAGATTCACCAAAGCACAAAATGCAAGAATTCACATCATCACGTTGTCATAGCGTGTTAAAAACTGCTAAGTCTGAAACTGCTCACAGTATCTCTGACAGGATTTAAAGTTATTAACATCCAACGACTTCATTCATTGGTGCATGTAGTATCACGCAATATGGCAATTACAAGTAATAATTATAATATCATTTATTATTTCAGTTTTTAAATTTTCCCACCCATGTAGTAACTGGGTTACTTTGCAAAAAGCTTTTCCGACATGTTCTACGCCTAAACATTTCGTTCTCCTAAGCCTGATTTTAATGAAAACAATCACAAGACAAAGGTAATTTTAATCTTTTTGAACAAATGATGGATGGTGTCATGTTACTAATAAATAGAATGTAGATAATTCTGCATGTATCATTAGGGTAAATTTTGTCTCTGTAAACCTGTCTGCACGAATCTACCTGCTGTGTTCTTTTATCTGTCTTCTTAACTGTCTGACCAATCACAGCTCAGAGTCGTCACGTTAGTGTTAGACGCTGACGTGAATATTAGAAGGAGCTTATGGTAAATAGGTTGGAAGCCCTGGCGTGTGGCGACAGCTGCGTTGTGCTGAACCTAAAATAGCCTGAGCTAATGGCTGTGTGCAGTGAAAACATGCCATTAATCCATGTGTAGTGTGCACAGGGCACGGGGGACAAAGCGATGTTGCCAGAAAACATCTCATTATTATTAACAACTGCACTTTGTCAATTATGTCGTAAAACTGCCATTTATGTAGGACCAACAAGTATTATTAATAAGTCATTTCTTTTATTATTCATGCCTCAGAGGTTGCAGAAACTGGCAGTTTTATGCTCTTTTACGCAGATATTGATACTTTTAAACCGAACGTGGGTAATTGTTGAGCAGAGTTTGGCCGGGGAGGAGCAGAGCGGGAGAGAGCAAACACAGGAGAGCTGATGTGCGGCTTATTCGCCGCATCAGTGAGCACAGACAAACTGGTTCTGCCGTTTTATGTAGTGGGTGTTTATAAAGCCAGTGAGCGAGACCTGGACGCCGCCGCGGAGCCCAGCGCTCAATCCAGTTTGAATAACCATTAACTTTTAGAACCAAGCGGCCGTGTGGCTGCAATGTGGCAGCACCAGTGACAGTTACTGTGGGATTTATTTATTTATTTTATTTTACATTTTGCCAAAAATCTCAGTTCTCAAAAACAAATGATGGTAATAATGTTTGTCCCTGCCTATTGTTTTTCCTTTTATCAGACAAAAACACAAGAAAATATTAAAGACCCATCAGTTTGAAGATTAGAGAATCATATCTGAGCCCATCTTTTTTCCCAGTGTCAGTGAACTCGGGGCAGTTAAACGTTGCTCTCATCCCGATGAAACGTTGCTGCTCAGTAAATGCTCCTGCAGGGCGTCTCCTGCCTTTCACTCCCAGTTTAAAGCTCCTGCTGGTTCAAAGTGCACCAGCATACAAGGTGACATACCACAGCTGTGAGTCACCAGCAAGGCATGCTGGGTAGGGAATGGGTCGGGAAATGTATTCGAGCATACAGAGGTCTCCTTTGCTGAGTAAGGTCTTGGGTTATTATCATCGTAGTGCAAATTAATTTAGCCCAACACAATTCGCACTCTTGTATTCCTGCGTGAACAAAAAACGTTTGATTTATAAAACATACTATAGTATGTAAATGATAAAGAGTGAATCATAACCTCCTGGGGGCAGTGAAGAAAGCTCACCTGACTGCATTTCATTTCAGTAGGGAGAGTCTGAAATGTCTCATGTGAAAAGAATGGGCCGTCCTCTGAGCTGCTGTCACTGTTTCACTGGGAGTGAAAAGTAACTTTCCGACACAATAATTTCACAAACTTTTTCATGAAATGCAAGAAAAAGTTCACTCAGCCTTTGAGTTATAAAATCCGTGTAGTAGAACGCATAATAAACTACAATTTGATGAGCATGATTTAAACAGAATCAACACGTGTTAACTTTTCTGTAAAATTATGAATGACTGACTTTTACCTGAGAAACTACGAAGAGCAATGGTGAAGGAAGGGGAACATCTGGCAGGTGAACAGACCTAAATATCTGACGTGATGGTGGAAAATAGAAAAGCAAATAAAGTAACAAAAATTTATTTGTGCAGGTTTCAAAAAACAAAACATCACGATTTAGTCTGCAGTACCTCAGCTTTATTGTGCACTGTAAAGATTGTAATGTAAACAATTATTATTTTAAGTTCTTAAGCCTTAGAAAATGAATTCACAAAGTGATTATAAGACAGTTAGTTTTGACGAAAGGCCACGGCGGATAAAGTTGGAGGCTGAATTCTCCTAACATTGTCCAGAGTTCATAAGATAAAGAAATTCCTTTACTTTATCCAACATCCATCCATCATCTGTGGACTCTTATCATATGTGCATGAGGCAGCGTCCACCCTGGACAGGTCAGCAGTCTGTCTCAGAGCCAGCACAGAGCCACCAGTTCACCTAACGTGCATGTTCTTGGAGTGTGGGAGGAAACCCACAGAAGCTCGGAGACACGGAGACTGCAGAAAGGCCATGATAAAGTCATGACCTAAACTCAAGAATTTAAATTCAAATTAGGAAATTTGAGCTTATCTTTTTACTGCTTACACTCATTACAAAACAGAGAGAAAATCTGTCCATAACTGCAGCTAGTAAATTCCAACATGACAGGCAAGATTTCCATAAGCTTATGTGTGAATAGTCATAAAACATTTTTGCGTGGTAATCCTGTGACCTTTTATTCTCAATTTCAATTTCAATTTTCACACATCAAAATATCACTTATGCTGTTATCAGCTGAGCCCTTTCCCACCCTCAGGACACACTTCACACATTCACCTTCGAATCATCGTTATGATCTTTTTTGTGCGTGTAGCGTGGCCTCTGACTTTTAATCTCGTTACGTAACATTCCGTGTGTGTGATAAAAAAAACACAAGATCTACGCAGAAAAGTCAACAGCCCTCCTCATAACTACCTGTTTTATCAGGGCGTGTCTGACGTTGGCGACCTTCCACGGTTATCACACCCCACCCAAACACACCCTGCAGTGGGAATTACGACTCCGCTGATTCGGGAATGCGGTGGGGGTGAAGGAATTCTGGGCAATCTCGACTTACATCACGGTTTATCTTGTCTTAGTGCCGACTTGACTGGACTTGATGACTGTGGGTTGTCAATGGAATTCTTTTTTTTATACTTTTTTAATGATTTTGTTCAACTGTTGGAACAATAATAGCCAAAGTGATTATTATTGATTGATTGAATATAAATTTTTATGCACAGCTTTGTGATGTCTATACTTTATCACCACAGTAAAGGCTGTAGCGTAGCAGCGTTTGTGTTACTCGGGGCTGCTGTGACTCAGTGGTTGTGAACCTTTTTGCCGGATTAGTGGTTTGATCCCTGGCTGCTGTCGTCAGTGTCTGAAGGTAAAGCAGCTCTACGCAGCACAAAGTTCCACTGGTCTGTTTAGTTTAGTGGAACTTTTTATGAATAAGCGTTCAAACTTCCTTTATATACAGCTTACACACACACACACACACACACACACACACACACACACACACACACACGGAGAAATGGGAGGTTGAGTAGACTGATCAATCGGGCAAAGAAACCCGGACAAACTCTGGCCAGATATTAACCAACAAACTCACATTCTCTCTCTCTCTGCTTGTTCATTCTGGTCAGTGGGGAGGTTGTAGTTAGGGTCGTCTCCATGTAAACAGTGGTGCAGCCCACCCACTAAAACACCCCCCTCTCACACACACACACACTTGCAGAGAAACACCCCCTGTGGTCTGAGCGCAGTCGGGAAATTAGTTTTGAGTCTGTCATCATGAACGCTTCTCTGTCTCCAAGCCCGACAGTGAGTATTTCAGAAAACATTCTACAGAAGCTATTAATTGCCATCAGAACGCGGAGATGAAGTTTGTCTTCTCAAAGCTTTGCTGCTCAGACGGGAAGCTGGCCTCCGTCACAGGCAGCTGGACTGTCTGCTGAAGCTGCTTTGTTGGTTTTTGTATTCAGAGTTTCACAGATTACTTAGCGAACTGAATCTTTTCAAATGTCTTCACTCGTGGTTTACGCCTAAATGCTGAATGTCTTAGCTGAAAACGAGTTTTCTTCTTAAAAGTGCGACACAAGTTAAAAGATACAACGGATCGAAAAAAGAAGTCGTACTGAAGTATGTGACATGTCACGTTTCCTGTGTTTCTAAAGTGTCTCTACACTCATTGCTGTTAGAACATCTGTAAATTGCAGCGACCGTAGATTGTGTGGCTTCTAAACTCTGTAAGATTGGGGCATTTTGATAACAAAGCACCAAATGGGTAATTCAATAATTCAAGAATTATTCTAATAATTAATTCTTTATTCTTTTAAATTTATGGATAATGAACGTGGTTGTGGGATGACGGGTTCCAGTTTGGCCCCCTCTGTGGAAACGGTTTGGAAACATCAATGCTTTGCAAATGTAGTTTGAGATTTGGACATAGGGACATACAGTTGTGATTTTTTTTGGGGGGGGGGCTTTGTGTCCTCTCTGGCTATTAATATTCACAAAATCGGTGATACAGACAACAGCATTTGCACTTGTACGAGAAGTTTTATTTGTAATTACATTCCGAACCTCAACAAAGCCAGGTTGTGTTACTCTGACAGTAAAATATACTCCTCATTTGTTTTCCCAATTATATTTTGCTGAGAAACATAATTGGGAAAACAAATCAGTATATGAACATAATTTCCAGGCGATTGGGTTGGACAGTAACGAGGAGAGCAGCCCACATTCATCAGGCAATATTTTACTTTATAATGAGCTTTTCTCGATAGAACAGACTTCGCCGGGTCCGCTGGATGTCACGGAAACTTCGGTTTGTGCTACTCGACGATGGGAAATCTCTCTCTGCTACCTCCAGCCCCTGGAGATGCATGTAATCTTTCTCCGAGGGATTAAAACACAATGCACTTGTTTTTGATTGCGTTTAATCAGACAACACAGACCGGCGGGGCCGTGAACGCCCCTCCCACTCATGTTACCTGTGCATCCGCCAGGAAAGGAATTAATTGGCCGCTCTCCAGCTGTAGCGTCTATACGTGCACGGAGACTGATCTGGTCCTTTAAGTAAAACTACACCCGGGTTAGACGCTTCAGCGCGGTCTTACCGTCACTGTCTGCGGTGGGCGGGAAACATCCTCCGACTTAAGCAGACCCTGTGTCAAATCCGCGCTGATCCAACCTTCTCCTGTTTTGCCGTAACATGACAGAACATTCAAGTTTTGCAAGTTCTTTGTTTCATTTTTCCTTCCTGTGTGTGGTTTTTAATATTAAGACGACTTAGTAGATTGTGTTTCTGGCTCCCTGCTGCTTCGGATTTGAACAGTAACCTCCACGGGCTAAAGAAATCCACCTTACTAACATTAGGAAGGTGTCATGTTTTCCCATGACCTCCTGCTTCCTGTCACTCACCTGACGTCCTTGGGGCTCAGTGGCTCTAAAAAATAAGTCACATGCTTGTTTACTTGCGATTATTGGCATTTTGAAAGTCTAGGCTTTCAACACATGTTGCTACTATCAACTATGGTGTGAAAAGACAAGAGATTTTATCTGGTAGCCTATTTGAAATGGGTGTGTATAGTTTTTTTTTATTAGTGTTGCAACAATTAATGATTGTTCACTTAGTTCAGAGGAAACCATTGAACAGATGTGTCCATCATTTTATGTTAGAATAATCAGATTCAGAAAATGACCCTGACGATGTCATAGATGCTTCACACACTGGAACTTTATAGAATTAACCTTTTGTTTAATTCCAGAATTAGAATTCTTCTCCAAGAATTACTATATTTTATAATCAGAACTTAACATGAATACACAGATCAGTCTAATTCAATTCACTTACACTAACAAGTATATTAACAAACTTCCCAACATGCATTTGTGGAAACCTTTTGTGTTTTTGGTGCGTATTGAATTTTTTCTTGTTGCCTACAGTTAAAGTAGAACGTCAATGAAACTAATCTTAGTCGTCGTCTTTCTGTTGGTTTTGATACAAACTGGCTCCAACAGCTGCAGCTGATTAGCTCAACGGGGACCCGGCGGTTTTGGGGGGGCGGAATATTTCTATATTGTTCAGTTCAGAATAACTGAATAACCATTAGTGTGTTGACATGTTCGACCTCTCAGACCTCTCACTGTCAGTCCTGTCTCGCTCCATTCCAGGATCAGAGGTGCATGTTTTACTAATTGCGAGTTGCCTTAATTGTGGACGACGGCAGCATCTCCACGTTCAGACAAAACGATTTGCGGAATGTCGTCAGATGGCAGATGTCCTGCAGCCACACTGACAGAGGAGATTTAGTCCATTTTTTTTAAAGATGTGTTTCCTGTGTCAGTGGGATCAGGGTCTCGACGCTGCTTCGTTGCTGCCAAACTGCTGGTTGTGAAACACGAGTCCGATTTACTGTGTGAGCGTTTGTGTGATGAAATGAGATAAACTATTGAAAGTCCTGTCTCTATCTGTCCAGTCTCCAGAGTTCCAGCAAAACAAAGAAGACTTCCCCGCTTCTGTGGACAAGCTACGACAGCTGATAGAAGACAAAGTTCACGTCTTGCAATCTATCATCACTGAGGACCAGCAGGTAAATCAGATGAAAAATCATTATATTTGTGTAAATGTAAACTGGAAGTTACTTATTAAGTCCTGGCAACATTCTCAATGAGGAAAATGAAGTTCTACTGGATGTTCTCCTCCGGACATCATCTGGTTTGGAAGACAGAGGAAAATTTAATACCTCTCATGTGACTGACTTTCTAAAGGAGAATTGCAGGAAGTAAATCATCGGTCACCCTCTGAAAGTGAAGGTCGACAGAAGCTGTTTCTGAGCAATAGTGGAATCTGAAAGAGGAACGTTAGATCATTATCACCGGTGTAAACATGAAATTGTCATTTTGTCATCGCTAAAGTTGGAGTAAGCCGGTTGTAGCGAGTCTTTCACTTAACTTTCCTCGTTTCAGTTTTCTCTGAATTTTCATCTCCCCAGACGTCATCGTCAACCAGCTCAAATTGAATTTATTAACTTCTTTATAATAGAGAGTTAAACCCATTTACAAAATTGTGTTATATCACAGACCTGAGATTGACTCTGGATTATGCAATTAAATGTTTAATTTCCCAAATATACGAATATTTGTAAATGCTATTCAGCAAGTGTTAACCACACTTCTCGAATATCAGCATTGTTTGATGTTAAAGTATGAATGAGCACAATCTCATAAGTCATAGTGTCATAAGAGCCTGAACCAACACAACTTTGATAACAATAATAAGAGGTAAAGCAAATGTGCTCAATGCAGGTTTGTCAGCATTGGTTTACACATCAGCAAATAATAAAGCAATATTAAATATCTGTAGGCAACCCAATACCATAACATTTTAACATTAACATTTTATTATTGGCTATATTTGTGATATAATCACACTTATAGCTCAACTCAACTTTAGTCACTTTTTTGGGGCGTTAAAACTCAATATTTTTCGTCAAAGTTCGAAACCAAGATTTGTAACCAAAGTCGGACGTTATTACATCACGACACATCGTCTTATTCTACAATATTTATTCTAAAATGACTACAGTTGTGGTTGCACTTTAGTTATGTGACTTATGTGGCGTGTATAAAATCGTCCAGGTGTGGAGGCAAATTGGATAAATGCGAGTAGATCAAAGTCCTATTTGGAGTCATATGCAGTTCAGGCTAAACTGGTTCAAATTTGTATTTGTAAAACTGTCACATGTAACTTGTCTCTGTCATGACAAATATTATTCAACTCTTGGAATAGAATTGTAGTAGAGGCATTTTCCCTGTGCACTGTGAGGTCAAAGATTATCTCTGGAGAACAGATCAGACTCGGTTGCCGTGTGAACGCTCAGTAGTGCCAGTTTGTCTCTCAGACTGAGTCACATGGACACAGACAGACAGACGAAGAGGAGGACGAGGGTGAGCGTCATGTTCTGCCAGGATGACTCAGCCGGTCTGTTGTCTTTGAGCCCGCAGCCGCTCTCCGGAGGACTCCGCCACCTCGGCGAGTTCAGACACGCCGCCTCGAGATGTCTCTTCTTCCAACTTTATCCTCACTCGTCTTCTAGTGTCTTCTCTTGGTTTTCCCTCTGCCTGTCTGACTCTTTGCACATCACCTTGTCTAAGTGTCCAATCGGCCGCTCGAACCCTCCTTCGGCTGGTGATTCATCACCGTTTCCTCTTTTACTCCACACGTTGCCGGGACACTGCACGCTACCGACAGCTGAAACGGTTTAATGGTACATCACATCAAACACAGACTAAATATAACCCAATGGTTTTGAGGAAGGATTTGTCGGTTGTGTCTTAGTTAGTGTCAGCACTTTTGACTTTCCTTTTCACCCTGTAATTAAAGGGAACCATCTTAATTTGGGTGTGTCATTCACAGGCAGAACAGGTGTAAATCCAGCCCAAGGATAGAACTCTTTTTTTTTTTTTCCGAGCTTCGAAGGTAATCACGGTGCAGAACGTTAATGTCATTTGTTGGAAGTGCTGCCAGTGGCGGCTTCTGTGTCGCGGCTTCTTAGCGCTTTTTTAAGGGAAAAGGACGGATCCCTCAGAAAGCCTCGGTAAGCAGCGCTTTAACAAAGCGAACAAACCCGACACACGCGTGCCAAACCACTTTGTCCTCACACTTTTTCTTTAAGCGTGACCATGAGATTTAAAACTGCTGTTCACTCCATTGCAGTTATTTCAGAGTGATGGTCAAGTTCCTGACAAAGAAAATGTCTGTAACATCTTTGCCACGGCTTGTGTTCAGGGTTTGGAGACTGGAAGAGGACTGTGGACGTTTGCTGTCCTAAGTGAGGAGCTGACCTTTTACCTCCAGCAGCTGCAGAGACAGACAGAACAGGAGCTCGGAGACATACACACACGGTGAGTCAGTGACCTGTGGAGCAAACTATGATAGAAAATGATTTAATAGCATCCTCTTTAATAACTAAACATATCCTCTTTATGGAGAAAGTTATTTGCAAAATAACTAAGATGAGTGAATATTCCTTCTGTAGCTGGACTCTGGCTCTTTCCATAAATCAGAAACACGTCTTGTGGTATTTGAACATGTGAGGAGGAGGCAGCTCCGTGTTGGTTTGTGGGGTTTCGTCAGAGCTGAAACGCGACTGTGGGTGTTTCACTGTATCTCATAACAGCAGCAGGTTCTGCTCTGCTGGAAAAAACAACAGGATTCCGTGTGTGTGTGTGTGTGTGTGTGTGTGTGTGTGTGTGTGTTTGGCTGAGAAAGAGCAAGAGATGGGAAAAAGACAGAAAACGAAAGTGATCTGTCTGCCCGTCCCATCTTCGTGAACACAGTTTCACAGAAATGCCTTGAGGGATTAGATTTTGCTGGACCAGGACAGTGAGACCTCACATCTGTCCCGTTCTCATATGATACCTCAGCTGGAACAGGAAGTTCTTCAGATCTGGCACAAAGGTCCACTTGAACTGAAGGATGAACTGATTAGAATCTAAGTCTGATAAAACATGAATATAAACTATAATGAGACACTTCCACACACCAACATGCAACTTTTGACTCTTTATATAAATCTCAATGACGTGACGACCACCGTGCTGTGAACTGTTTGCATGTTCACACTGGTCCTTCTGTTTCTTTTCATGTCCACAAACAATGAATGAATGCCTTAAATCCTGTCTGCACCGCATCCTCAGATGCTTTTTAATAATCGTTTTACTTAACGTTTTTAAAGTGAGTAGTCAGAAAGTGAAAGACTGTGGCGAATATTCCGATTTGCTTTCCACTGGTGGGGTGCAGCGAGTCTTCAGATGGTTGTAGGTGGCTGCCGCCTCACCCTGTTCCTTCCTCCTCTCTGTACTCCTGCCATGACGAGCAGTTTTGGCAGAACAACACTTCAACTGGTCTCACTTCTGTCAGACAAGACAAGCTAAAACACATCTTGGGATTTAAGGTGTGCCAGCAGACACACACCCACCCGCGCGCTCGCTCGCGAGCACATGCGATCACACTCACACACAACACTTTTCTGGTGATGTTCCAGGAAATCTCCTAATTTCTCAGCAACCCTGGTTCTCATCGCCAAGACTGATCGGCTCCTGTCACGGCTCGGATCAAAGGCTCAATGCAACGAGATAAATAGGTCGTTAATAAAAACTGTTACACGTCCCCATCGTGTTGCCCCGCCCAACACGATACCCGCATCTCATATCCTCTTGGCTTACTGGAAGAAGACGTCACCCTGCTTTCATTTCACCGGGGTTTTCCTCGGCTTTGTGGGAAGCTTATGTGGTAATGTCAGCAACAAGAGCGGGCCGGGTTTTTCGTGCAGGAAAACAGGATGGAGCAAAGACTCGGCAACATTTAGGAAAGGAGATAAGGCCATTCTTCTTTTTTTTGCTGAGTGGATGTTGGCAGGCTGCAGTAACAGCCGTCACACCAAGAACTTTGAAAACTTTTCCTTAAGTTCAGTGTCTTTGTCAAGGTGATAGTGACTCTTCTAAAACTCCTTGGACACGGCGTGAAGAGTTTGCTGCTGTTTGTTGGGCAGCGAGCTTCATGGTGCCAGAGCACTGCTGAAGTCTCTGGAAAAATGGAAAACACATCAATTACAATTACTAAATTTGCGATCATGTGATCTGTTTTCAACCAATTTGTGATATTGGGTATGGGATGTGTTTCTTCTTATGATTTTTATGTCCGGTTGTTGTTTTCTACCTAATTTGCCAGTCAGTTCAGATGGTGTGTATAACACCTGGAAGAGACAGTAAAAGAAAAGCATTGGCAAATTTTCTATCAGAACAATGTTATTTTTTGTTAATCAGACAGCTAATCATATTACAATTACAATGACGCACAAACTAGGTCAAACTTTGGGCTTCAGGACAGTTCAACATGCAGCCAGGAGTCGAACCTCTGACCCTGCGGTTTGTGGACGGTTTGCGGTTTGGGCGCTCCAGCTGGTCTACACTGAAGTGAAGAGGGAGAATAGAACCATAAACAAAATCAATTAAAACTACTATGATTAAAATTTAGTGCCATTTGGATTTGTGTTTGTGTGTGTGTGTGTGTGTGTGTGTGTGTGTGTGTGTGTGTGCTCCACTTTTCTGGCTGCACTGATGTCAGACACTGTACACAGCCACACAACCTACCGCGCCCGCTGACTTTGGACCCACTGGTCCATTTGTCCGTGCTGTCACACGTCACACTGTTTTCCACCAAATACACCCACATCTTATCAACATCTACATCTGCGGTGCTTAATTAGAATTTCTCACCATTAAAAACCTACTGTCATTACAAAGAAAGGTATGCGAAACATTTAAACTCCTCCCTTGGTGGCGGACATTCCTCCCTGCTTTCCCATAAATGTATTTAGAATTACAGGTTTTGTTTTTTATCAGCATTCAGAGCAGCAGTGGCTTAAACTGGAAGCACAATTTTTTTCTTTTTTTATTGTTGAAAGGCCAACTAAGATATATATAGTACATCTAATAACAAGTATTCATTAAATTTTTAAAATAATTATTTAAAGAAGTTTTAGAGCAACTGTAGGAACATTTTATGGAACAATTATTTTTTTATATTATTTTTAAAAAAATTCTTGGTCTATTGTTGTGTCTGTACCACGAGACAATAACTTCAAATGTCCATCACTAGACCCAAACATGACATATTCGCATTGCAGTGCATGAGTTTAGTCGATTCGTTTTACGTTCAGTGCGGTGAAGTCGATGGGCTACTCAGAGAAATCTGGTTCCTCGGGTGATCACCGTGGTAACCTAGTTAGCACAGTTGTTTCCATGTATACATGGAGAAGATGAGTAATGTGAGTTCTCCTCTGCTTCAGCGTGTGTCTTGGAGACGACTGACAAGATTGTGAGAGAGGGATTATGATACAGACAGCACACCTTTAAAAAAAACACAATGGGTGTTTGGTTATGCATCTACATAACAGACAAACTCGTGTGTCCAGATGAAAGGACGTTTCTCTAATCCCCAGCTCCGATTACCATAACCACGTTTCTCATATACATGACAGTTGAGTAAACAGCTAACGGAGAAAACTGATTGAAAGCAGGTTACCTAAGTGCCTGGAAATGTCATTATTACAACTTTATCATTATCATCACAAGCATAAACGGAGCAGCATAAGCCAGCAACGCTTGATGACAAAATGATTGTAATAAATTACATGTTGCTTTTAGCGTTTTCCCATAGATCCAGTGCAGCACAGTCTGGTTACGCAAAGACAGTCCGTCTCTTTGCCAAGACTAACAGGCAGACTGGGAGCTTGGAAATTACCCAGCTGAACCCTGTCAATCCTTTTTCTGAAGAATAATCTGTCCAGGCTTCTTCATGACATCAGAGAAGAAAGTGATCACAAAGGTGGAAAAGCTCCAGTTCCCCGTGTGTTTGTGCAGGAATCCCCAGCAAAAAGTTTGCTCATTGTTTTCAAAATCATAACAAAACCAAAATCATCATACAAAAACCATTCATTTGGATAGGTGCAGTAGTTGTAGCATATGGAGCTATTTCCATGGCAACCGAACACGTCCCATCTGTTGATGAAGACTGTATTGAAATCCTTCAAGTTTAAATTTTTCTTTATTACACCCTAAGTTTTTCATTTGTATAATCTTATTTATTCCCGTTTTTAGTATTTGTTTTTCACTTTCTCTTTCTTTCACAGTTTTTTTCTTTCACCATTTGTTTTCTTTGTGTCTTTCAGTTATTCATTAAACAAGCCTAAACATGATTGTTTTACTTTTCCTTTCTCTGTAAGTGTCTTTCTTCTTCTGCCGTCCTCGTCTGCCTTTCAGTGCTTTTATATTTCAATTTGTTTGTTTGTTGTCTTTGTTTCAAGATATTTTTCATATTTCTTTGCTTTCTCAGCTTGTCTGTTAAACATCAGTCCAAATCCAAACTATATTTATTCTTGAACCCCAAAAAAGTTATTTTTTTAATAACTTGTTACACTTGTACGGTACTGAATGTAGATATGCTTTTACACAAACAGCATGTGAAGCACCAGTCGAGTCAAACGTTGGCCGTGTTCATTTACATACAGATTTATACATGTAGTATCACATTTGTCGACGACAGAAACACATTCTGCTTGTGCTTCACACACACACACACACACACACACAAATTGTATACATCCTGTGTAAACTCATCCCTGTAAAAATAATATGTGACAGGCTGCATTGGGGAGATACATTAATGTAAAAAAAAATGAATTCAATAACACCCACACATTTTTCACCTGCAATTATGGAGTGAAATGTGTTTGTCACATACATTCACGTAATTATGGAGCACGATTCACGCTTTCCTGTACGTGAGCACCTAATCAGAACACAATGACAGCTGGCACCGCGTGTGCGTGCGTGTGCGACACATTGTTACCCATGTGGTGTAATGGCGGTGTGTGTCTGTTTGTTTGCATATTGGCATACATATATAGGTGTGTATGTGTGTGTGTGTGTGTGTGTGTGTGGTAATTATGGTCTTTTCAGAGTGGTGGATGGTGTTTTTTAGCACTCATCACACACAGTGATTTGATTGGTTAAGACTGATTTTGAGTGGCAGGTGACAAACTGTTGATTGCATTAAGGTTAAAGTTTGATCAACACTTTACCAAAGAATTGACGGAAAGATTCCAGCAATTTTCTGAGTGAAAGTTTTGTTGTGGGGATATGCACAAAGGGGTGAATGCTACATACAGTAGGGAAGTCGAGTAATCACCAGTGCACGACTGGAAACGAGTGTTAACAAATCTTGTTGAACTAATATTAGCAGATATGACAAATAATCCGGAGATGATCGTTTGCTTGGTTTCTAAATCAAATGCTCAAAAGAATACGACCAGGCACTAAAAGCTGTGTGCCTTACCTTTATGGGAAATGCAGCAGCATATCTCCCACAGCTGGCAGGAGAGAGAGGCGTGATGTGCATTGTTATGTTAGGTTATGGGTTTTTCCATGTCTTTTATTAGATTATTGAGTTTGTACTGTTGGCACTTCTGCCGACCCTTGTAATCCATGACAATCTTAAGACCGCCGGTTCTAATGCTGTGGCAGATCAGAGTAGGTTAAAACATTAATGTTGTTATTTTTGTCTATACTGTACAGTCAAGAACTTGTGCGTTGCCATTTCACCATTTTAGTTTTTATATTTCAGCAGCATCACGCTGCATTTTCCTACTTTTAGTACTAGTAGTCGTGCTAAAGCGAGGTAGCCAGCGGCAGAAACGGTCATGGAAAGGCCAGTCGTCCTCCTCCTGCTCTGCAAAAAGCGAAACAAATGTTTTTAGTTGTTTTGAACATAGTTTAGTATTAAAATGCCTCCATTTATGAGGCTGATAGACATTTTTGTGACATACAATGAATAAACAGGAGACTAAATCTTTTGTCAGGACTTTTTCTGTTAACTTATGACTGTACATACTGGAGTCAGTACGTACTATTGTAAACTTAGTAATATCTGCTTGAAAAAAAATACTAGTTCCCAAACATTGTTACGATAATCCTCCGTTCAGTGTGTTTTTACTCAAACATTGTTCTTGTGCTGCTGTTTCTATGGCTTTTTATGAAATACTTTTTAAAAAATAATCACAAATCAGTAATGTTAATTTTTGTCAGCCCTCACAAAACGTGTCTGTGTCCAAGTACCACAGTAGAAAGAATAGGGGAAGGTATAAGAAGGTGATGAAGTTATGTTATGAATTTAATAACATCTGTTGGCAATTATAATAATAATAATGCCAGGCTGCAATTAAATTTGTTAGTTGTTGTTTTTTAACACATATAAGGACTGTAGGAATAAATGCAGTGCATGACACCTGTTTGATTATTTCATGTGTGGATGTGCATATGTTTCTGTACTGTGACATATGTTAAATTTGGAAATCGTCCATGTTTATCAAGACCAGGAAAAGTTCTTCATTTACAGTCAAATATCCTGAATTCTAGAAAACAGAACATGAGACATTCTTTCCCATTTGGACTAGACTTCACTCACAGTTTGCTTTTTTGTTTTAATTACGTCACATTTCCAAAAATGTAGTTTACTTAAATTTTATACTGAAGTTTCTGTTCATCTGAATATATTTTTAAATAATTAAAATTACTTGGTACATAACCTCCGTTTATACTTTTATAGTGTTTGATAAACAGACACGCCCACACACACACACACACACACACACACAGGACTGAGGCCTCCTGTACAGCCTTGCTGTCTTAATAATGTGTTATTGGCCTTGTTTTCTGGATGATTTTACATCTTCCTTGGTCCCAGAGGTGCAGCTGATTGGCAGCCACACCGGCTGTGGGATTTTGAAGATGTTTAGTCTCAGATCTGAAAGGTTTCATCAGTCCCAGCTTGAGGTGGTTAACTCGTGACTTTGCGGTCACATCGGAATCTTTGTGATGCTGAGGCTGGAGTGTACGAGGGTGAAAGGTGCGTCGTAGTCCACCTCCTCTGTTTACTGATGGTCGTTCCAATTGGATTTGATAGGAGAGCAAAGGAGGCCATCTCCGTCAAACTGGAACGACCAAGTCCACTTGCCACAGGACGGCACCTTTGGGATAAATCATGACCTGGATGTCAGAATCTCCACAGATGCATCTTCAGACGAGCCTCTTCTTCTTGCTCGTAAATCAAACACTGCTGAGCCTCTGCTCGCCTGCTGTCGCCCCACTCTGCGGCAGAGGATTAGTGCCTCCCAGTGGACAAATGCCCCACTACACTCTGATGCCACAGAGGTTATTGTATAATCCGATCAGGCAAAACATTATGACCACCTGTGCAGTTTAATGGAGCCCAGTACAGCAGCTCTGCCATGAATTCTGCTTTTACAAAGTTAAATTTCTCCGTTTTTCGGTTGAAACTGTGAATTCTACTCGTTGTTTTGTCATTGAGTCTGAAGTGGGTGGTGGAGTCGCACTGGAGGGTTTTGTAAGAGGATATGGTTCAATTTTTTTCCATATGATTAAAAATCAACGTGCTGCTGTTACTACTTCTACTGCTGTGAATGACAGATTGGCTGATTGCAGTATTAGTAGAAATACTACTACACTTCTTTGCACTAACTAGTAAACGTAATTCTACTGCTGCTCTTACTAATACTTTTAGTCTACTGCAGTGAAACCACTAACCCCTAATTCACCTGCAGTCAGCAGCGGTACTGGTGGTACTCAGTGGACGGTTCGACTTGTCCTGATTCAGACCCTCGTCTCCACTTCCTCCCCTGGACTTTTATTTTGTTGCCCGTTTTCTCCACGTCCTGTTCCTGCTCTATGGTTACTCCGCCAGCTTCACCACCAATCACATGCCTTGATTGTTTTCACCTGTTCGCCCCGCCCATTTATACCTGGCCTTCACCACAGCTCCCTGCTGGATTGTCCCTGCATGGCTGCTCTACAGCAGTACAGGCAGCCGTCAAGCCTTGTCTGTATTTCATTTTGGACCGTTGTACTCTGCTTGCCTGTCTGCTGTCATTCCTGCTTTGCACTCTGGACCTCTTTACCCTGATTCCCTGCTATCCTGTCGACTGTGAACCTGCCTGCTAATCCACTGCTTCCTTGGTACTGACCTGGTTTGTCTGCCTGCTCATCCGGTGACCTGTCTGACCGTGTTCACCGGCTGGGCCTGCAGCGCCCCTGCCACCTTCCTGTTTGCCTGTCTGCTGGCTTGTTGTTCTATCTTTCATCCATTTCTGGTGCATTGTCAATAAAACTTCCTCAGACTTCTGAGTCCTCCACGTCTGGGTCCAAAACACGACCGTGACACAGCTTACAAATGATACTGCTGCTTTCAGTCTGACTGCAGGTATTTCCTACTGTACAGGTGACAGAGTATTTGACTTGACAGTTACTGACTTGCTGTTGACTTAAAGATGGAGCATTAATCACAAACTCGGCATCAGCTGTTCAGATCTGTGTGTGTATATATATAAAAAAAAAACACTGCCGTGTTTGTTCAAGGAACAGGTTCATTTTAAACAGGGGAACAGGAGCCTTCAGCTTAGTCAGGAGCGTTTCATGTGAGAACGCTCAGGTTCCAGACCTGCAGGGAAAGCGATGGCGCTTTAAGGATCGGGAGTTGAGTCCAAATGCAAAAGTATTTCTTATTTTTTTTTAGCCCTGGATAACTTCTGAAAATAACAGAGGAAGTAAGTAAAAGTTATTGATTCATTGACGTTTAAGTGGAAATTTGATGCTGTAATTACATCAGCGTTTTCTCAGGAAAATTTCTCAGCTGCTTTAATGCAAATAGAAAACTGAAATGTTAGTCTTGTCCTTGTCACGGGGTTTCTTCTGCAGATTATGCAATAAAACATTATATGTTAGAGAAAAATTTAATTTTTCAGGCACAAGTTAGTTTTCTTGAGAAGTGTTGTGCCAGTTTGCATCCATCGGGACATGCTTCATGTTAGTTTGTCCAGGCGTGTTATTTTACAGACACACTTTCTATTCATATGTGGAAATAATATATACAGTATTTATCAATTCATATACCCAGAAAAATCACTAATATATAAACTTGTTGTCTGATGTGTGTGCTGTCAGACTTTTTCAGCTTGAAGTCCGTCAGCAGCTGTTGGCCACTGAGCTGTTTGATCTGCAGGACAAGAAGAAAAGAGCCGAACACGAGCTGAAGAGAAGCTCCAGCCTTCAGACGTCCACTGTAAGTGACCACAGCAAGAAAACTGATGCTGCACAGTGACTGTGGCTCAGGAGGTAGAGCAGGGTCAGTAGTTCGATTCCCAGGTCCTCCTGTCCTTGGTTCTCAAACAACACACTCAACCTAAGTTAGCGGCTCTTGGTGGGTCAGACAGATCCTCTATCAGTGTTTGCAAGTGAATTGACTGAGTACAAAATTAGTTGATAACATTCTTACTTTTGCACAGATCATATGATTGATATAACAAAATCATTGCTTTTCACTATATAATAAAGCATATATTTTTAGATTAACAAAATGCTCTGAGCTCTAGCAGACTTCTGATTAATATTAGGCAGTGCAGTTATTAATGTTCTGCAATAATATTGTGATCCCGAGCTAGAGAATGAACGTCCATGTTCGGGCACGTGGCTCACTGTTACATTTGTAATGAGACACGACAGGACACAAGAAGAAACAATATGTAATATGAAATATAAAACAAATGTCTTTTCAGAACAACACACTCTCAAATTGTTTCAAAAACTCTAAGTAATAAAATGTGTTCTCTGTTATTTTCCTGTCTAGTTTCAGTTGTGTGCTTATCGGGAGCTTCAGGCCTCCATCACTGAGCGCTTGGTCCAATCAGAGAGGCTGGTGTTCCAGGAGGAGGCACTGTGCACACTCCGTAACCTTCTGACTCAAGACCTTCAAAAATACCAGGAGGAGGCCCAGAGACTGACCCGCTTCACCCAGAAAATCCTCGCACAATCCCGCAGGTACCCGACATTGGGCTTAAAGGGCATCTGACCAGATTAGCATATGAGCTCTTCTGAAGTGGCGACGTCTTTACCACTTTTCAACTTTTTTTTTTTTTTTTTTCTCCAGGTCAGGCAGAGAGGAAACCGCCACAGACAGACCCAGTGACCACAGGATGCAGGGAAAGAACGAGACTGAACAAGACAGCAACATGGTACAGTTTAACTCGGCATCCACAGCTCCTCTGTTGTCTGCTCATTTGAACAGTTTTTCACGGTCAAACCCGAGGCTGAGATGCTGCCGTGAACAGACGTGTCCGGCCGGGGGGGGGGTAGATGCTCGAGCTAGTAGATTTCGCCCCTCCAACCAGCACTTATCATCTTTATTTCATTATTTATAACCACTCGCTCATGCAGATGTTTTATACAAAACTTTAAACTCGCACAGAGACAATGGTCTTATTCTTCACTACTTGTACATTCATTCTATGACTGAAAGGGACCAACAACACGCTCGTTTATCCGCAGACAAATTTTAGCAAGGTTGTAATAACTTGGAGCGACAGTGTGCAACTTTAAAGTTAAACCCTCCTCTCTCCTGCTCTGTTACAGCTCTGCTTTATGCTTTATGTTCCACTACACTCTGCACAGCCCTTTAGAAATATTAATCATCATGAAATTAAATTAAATAATCTTGTTATGAAATGTACTAACTAGTCTCAGCACTGGTGCCAGTTCTGTTCAATCCAAGTCTGGGTCAGAGGACAATAAGATAATCCACATCCACACATACACAGTAAGACAAGTTAGGCAGAATATTTGTACTAAAAATTTGTATTTAACATGTAAATTCCATATTGCTTTGGCATGTCCCCAACCCTAACTTTTATTTTAAATGATCAAATCTGAAATCTGACCTGTACACAACATACACCAAGCAGAACCTTTAGGAATGTGCAGAATTGATGCAAACAACCAGTCTCAGTGAATTCATCAATCTTCATCAGAGCTGCTGGTGACGAAGTCCAGATAAGAATAGAAGAAATATCGGAAGGTGGTACAAATACACAAAATTATAACGCAAATAAAAGTACAAACACAAAAATTCTCCACTCCAAGTACAAATAGCACTTGAGGTTATTTACTTGGATAAAAGCAAAGTAATAACTGCAGGCTCTAACTTACTAACTATTTAAAGCATAAAAATAAAAGTAGCTCAAGAAGAAAACTGACTTTAAGTGCTAAAAGAATGTGCAAGGTGACTCCCTGATATGTAGCACGATAGAAGGTCTATTTTTGCAATTTCTATTTTTTACAGTTTTGTTTTGGGGTTTTTTGTCACAACATTGAGTCTTTTAGACTGCAATAATGAAAGTCTGAAGCCTCCAGGGATTCTTAGGTTAAGTCTTGTGTTATTAGAAACTTCAAATGTCTCAAATATTTGTTTTCTGAGCTAGTAGACTATGGGATAGAAAAAATATTATACAGCAGTTGCAGCAAAGTCATTATCCAAACCAGTATTAACAGAAGCTAATATCTGCAGTTAATCTCTCCTCAGTTGGTGTAAATTGAAATTTGAAAAAGATAAAACGACTTGCTATTTGGTAAGTTACACAAAGTGAAGTTTCAGGACAAATATGCACATTAATATGTGCAATTAAAGCTAATGTTGCTTTGAATAAACATAAGCAAGGAAGCAAAACTAAATGCAGAACGGTATGTCCTCGTACAGTTTTGTCGAGGTAGACCGATGTCACTGTGTTTTTGTGAGTGTGTGTGTATGTCTGGCACTGGTCCAGCTGTTGTCAGGCTTTCTCTGACAGTCAGAGTAGAGACAGAGGAAACATCTGCCTCCTCATCTGGCTCTGTCTGTCACACACACACTCGCTCACACACACGCACTTTTAGCATATTTTCCCCTAAAAAAAGCACATAATAGACTGACACAGTTGTGACAGGAGATGATGAGGGAAGAAACCTGGTTTGGAGTCTTATTATAACAGGAAACCTGTCAAAGTGTCATCACACTTTAACTCGTGAAGCTTAAACACAAACAGGAGACAGGCCGGCTGCCAACGTGCCGCATCTTCCACACGTATACAACATGCAGCTTTTTGCAGCTTTGCATTGAAAAACGACTAATTTTAGTCAAAGTACAATTCAGTTAAGGGAATTTTTAAGTAGCTCTTGTGATGTTAAGTTAGAAACAACAGAGTATTTTTCCATAGGTGAAGGATAAAAACTGCCCTTATTTATCAGGAGACTTTTTTTAATTAGTCCAAGTCACTTTAACTATTTAACTATTTAAACAGAAACAGGTCGGCTTGGTGCAAGGAAAGTGGATTGTACAGCTCAAAGAGTTTATGCAGTTTAGCTTGTGGCACTTTTTAATCCCCCAAATAATTTAATGAAAAAACAAATGCTGTTGGTTCTGTTTTGGTCTCAGTGGACAGAGGGGACGGAGGACGGAGGGTGGGGAGGGTCCAAACTCTTGACATCTTCACCCAGCCTAGTCCCACGCTTTGCTTCGTCCTAATCTAAAACAAGCCACGCTGAACCTAAGAGGAGCTCAGTAACCTTTGAAATCTGATTATTGGTGGATAATCCTTTGGAAAATGAGCCAGGATTTTGTATAATCACATCACATCATTTTGATGAGATATAAATCTAATAGGTTTTTGTAGATGCCATTCTGCATTTAGTCACAGTCTGCATTCTTCAGAATGAATGCGAGGTCTAATTCTCCTGTGTTTGTCTTATACTAAAAATAGTGTACAGCAGATTTATATTTCTTAATGTTTCTATTAAGCTCAAACATCCAAAAAGTCTCAACATTTTAGAAAACATTTGAGCTCAGGCACAGAAATGAGATCAGATTAGTTGGTAAGAAGAATAAATGAAAAGTAAAAATGTAAGTAATGATTCTAAAATATTTGGTTTAGTATTCTAATCTAAATACTATCACACAAAGACATAAACGACGACATGCAGAGTCAGAGCCAAATGGCTCTTGATATGTGGCAATGAATCTGAATCCAAGCTGCAGCCAGAAAAGCAGAAAAACAAACAGACACACTGTGAAGATTCAAACCACACACGTCTCTGCAAAACCTCACAAAAACCATCAGAGATCCCCTATGTAAAGGTTGGACACAGGTGCGATTAGTCATCAGTCGAGAACATCTGGGGTGGAAAACAGCCAAACCTCCGACGCAATTTTCAACTCCTGGGAAAATGGTTTGTCAGGATCAGTCCAGGATGAGCAGAGGTGCCGAGTAACTAACTACATTTACTCAAGAACTCCACTCAGGTACAACTTGGATGTACTTGTACTCTGCTACACATGGCGACATGGCAACATTATTTGACACGTAGATTCCGATGTCGATTCATAGAACAAATATCAGCTCCGCCTTTACCGGCTACAACTTCGGATTCACTCAAGAGATACTTGCACGTTTACTTCTACGTTGTGTCCTACCACATTTGGGGAAAAGAAGTCACCTTTAATTGAGTTAAGTATGTGCTAGTGGTTTTGAAAGGACTCAGCTATAGGTCAGCAAACAATTTTTGCGTGTTCCATATTTTTTTGCCCCAAACAACCATAATACTATATAAATGTACATGAACACTGTGCATATACAGTAAACATATGATACAGTGGCTATGCTTAGATTATGCAAAGAAAATTTCCAATATTGGCGGAACTGTTTTGTCAAATGTGCTTCTATTAAATAGTTTGACGCTTGGCAAATGCTGGCTGTGTAATTTAAAAGCGAGTATTTAAATTTGAAAAGTCTCCGCCGCCGTGTTTGCGTGGGTTTTCTTCCAGGTTCTCTGGTTTCCTCCCACTGTCTAAGAACATGCATGTTAGGTTAATTGGTGATTTTAAATTGCCTGTAGGTCTGAATGTGAGTGTGGATAGTTGTCTGTCTGTCTGTCTGCGCTGGATAGACTGGAGACATGTCCAGAATGGACCCTGACTCGCACCCTAAGACAGCTGGGATAGGCTCCAGCCCCCCCCCCCACAACCCAAATAGGATAAGCGGTTACAGATAATGGATGGATGGACGGAAAGTCTTTGCAGTAATTATGTGGGAACCCTTAATGCATAGTTTCTAATTGTCCAAATTTAACATTCCACTAATAAACTGTTTGTAGTTAATAGGCTTACTCAAATACAGTAAACCAAGTGATCACATCAGTTATTCCCACGTTAAATGAAAAGCCATTCAGGATTTGAGCCCGATTTGTAACAAATTTTTTCTGTTGAACAGGCAGGTCTTAAGGCGAGGACCGAGTGATGGTCGCTTGATTAATCTGTTATTTACAGCCATTGGGAGAAGAGGAGTAGTAGTGGTGGTGATGGTGGTGGTGGGTGGGGGGGGGGGGGAACAACAACAACACAGGAACATATTGCCAAGCAGATTGCCTCAGGGCAAACGTGGCTCCGTGTTTTGCTCTCTGTGAGAGACGTACGTGTCCAACACATGACTACTGCCACTAATTGGTGATTTATTTTATTTTTTATCAGATCGTCGTTTCCTCTCCCTCGCTCCCTGTGTGCTGGTCGGTCTCCTGCAATGCACAGAAGTGCATGGACCTCGGCGCGGCCGTTTTATCACTGACATTTGTGAGATTTGTGGGTCGCAAAAGGGCTGGTTGTGTGAGAGGTTTTAACGGCAAAAGCAAGAGAAGAAAATGTGTGTGAAAAGCTGCGGGATTGAGGAAGCACCGAGGTCTTCAACTGCCTTTGGTTGAAACTAAAGGCAGCGAGTGTGTGAAACAGTGACGGGCATGTCAATAATTAACTGTGAGGCTGTGGAACGTAATGAGAAAGAGAAACAATAAAGGAGCCTTAGAACTAGGCCGGTGCCATATTAAACACCAAGATATTGATGAGTTTTTGTGTATCCGCCATAACGTGGTCATCTCACCAGAAGAAGCTGGACATTTCCAGCAGATACTCGTAAAAAGTCAATTCTCTGCTGAGATTAGTGCTTCATTCTTTATTCCAAGGCTGTAAGAAATTCCTTTGGAGTGATTCTTCAGTGTCACTTTGAGGTGTTTGTCTTCATCATCGGCCTTGAAGCTGTCAGGTGGTTCCACAGAACACAGAAATAATTCAGTGTTTGAACGTCCGCAGGCTAAAAATGGATGACGCAGGTTTGGCAAAAGTGTTTTCTATTGTCTAGAGTGCAGATGGCCGTGAGCTGACTCTCTCTAAGTAAACCAGCATGTGTGTGATAAAAAGGATCGGAAAGAACCACAAAACATTTCCAACACCTTCCACACCAAATCGATTTGTTCTTACTAAATTATCAAGGTGATGGAGCCATGATAGTGGCACTAATTCTTTACGGCAAAATTAATTTCCTAGTTTGATGTCGTCTGTGGCTGTGATGGAGCTTCTTCAACGATGAGAAGGCGGCTCTGGTCTTTGTCATCGTGATTATTGTATCTAACTTTGGGAAAAGCTGGATCACGTTCTTTTTGGAATTACACCAATAAAACAGGGAATTAAGCCTTTAAATAGATGTTGGAGACGAATGTGAGCTTGGATTTGAAAAGGCCCTTTTCTGTTGCATTGCCATGAAAAATCTATTATTTTACCAAAACAAAACAAAGGTTTAGATCAAGAAAAAGAGGAACATATTTCTGTTTTTATTCGTGAGAATACTTTGCACCCAACATCAGCAAGGCATCCACTGTATTTCCCAGGGTGCTTTACTGTTTTCCGTCTATCTGGGTCAGATGGCACGCAGCTCTACGCCATATGTCTGTACTGTAGTGAGCCCACTGGGAATGGAAGTCCAACGTTTGTCTGCGATTGTGTGTCCAGGACTTTGGGGAATATGGGCCTGGTTTTCCTGAATGAGACTCTGTCTGCCAGTCCTTCTGTGTGACTGTTCTGTGTTGTTAATTTGTTGAGGAGACTTTTCGTACTCTTAAATTCGGATTTCTGGTGCAGGGCTAACACCGGGACATGCACGTTTCCCGGCCCCTGTCCTCTCATTTCATGAGGCTCGGAGTCCAAATTGAGTGCACTCAGCTCACAGGGCAAAAATAATAACATTAAAAATCATCAGCTCAGCGTTAATCCCGACAAGGCCTGTAAACAATTTAATACCGTGGTGATTAACAGTGATCCTACACCCCGAGCACCATCCCCCCCCCTCACTCTCCCAAGCTGTGGCTCCTCTCCCACCACAGACCCGCCTCACTGTCCCTAAGGGAGGCGGCCAGGCAAGTCCCTGGATTAAGGCCACTCGATGCTTTGGACCCCCGAGCCCCGAAAGTTAAACCTCTGGACCCTTGCCACTTCATTTCTCTAAGTGGCACGGGCCTTCTTGTTATAATTGTTAATTAAAGTTGGATTTATTCAAGTGAATTTTTGGCAAAAAGTGAACAATCCTGCCCTTTTTTCAGCTTTTCTGTTTTTGTTTTTTTAGCTTGTGGGTTTACATTGGCCTTACTTTGAATTTCGGCATCTATATTTGGAATCTGTGTGTCCATCTGTTTGTCTATATATTTGTCTGAGAAAAGTGGGATGTTATGTTTTGGGGAAAGGGGGGGGCGGGTGGGGACAGTTTTTATTTTTTTTCACATGAGCGAGCAGATGTTGCAGTTTCTCAAGAGGGATTTATTTCAGGACACACACACACAGACATGGGTTTGCATTTCAAGAGTCTCCACAACATCTACACAGTGAAAGGACAGGAAACAGAGCCGAAAACAACATTAAAAACCAACGTTGGAGACTAGATTTGAACGGTTAATGTTCTAGGTTTGAGGAATCATTCGAGTACAAATTAACGTGTTGGAGTTCTGTTGCATCTTAAACCTCAGAAATTTCAACTGGAACGCCGTCAAAGTTGGATTTCTGACTCCGAAACCCCAACCTGAAAGTTGCAGTAATGTACATACAGTATTTGCACGTGCGAAATTGTGTACATCATCAGGAGACGTGTTTATTTTGTCCTACTTGACGTCCCTTTGCGCTCAGTCTGTTCGTGAATTTGCAAAATTGCCCTTTGGGTTTAAATACACCCAGAGATATTGAAGCAACAGTCAGCATGTTCCAAACTAAACTGTTTAGTAAATTAATAATGTTTTTTCGAATGTCCCCCTTTTAGCCTGGTACGTCTGCTGCAAACTTAACCTCTCTTAACAGTTTTCTTGGGATGTGTCACTGTGTCACCTTTTCAGCACGGGACCGATTCCTCCTCTTCCCAATCCACACCTTATCATCACCAGACCACCAACATAGAAGAGCGAGATCTGACCTTCAAAACCAGTCATAAGAAACTCTCTGCAGGCCTGCCCCGCAGTACAAACCTGCACCGAGCCAGCAGTGTCAAAGACCTGATCTGCAAATTCTCTGGTCCGGATCAAACCTCTACTTCCAGTTCCCTTCAGGGTCTTTGTTTTGGAGCAGGAAGAGTCCTGAAATCTGCTTCTGTTGACGCTCTCGAGTCTCCGAAGTCCAAGTCGGACCCATCCACGCCTAGCAGTAGCGGGCAAGGCGCCGTTTTTGTCCCGAGCATCACTGTGACGCCTCCGTTCAGGGAAAGCAGTCAGAACGAGGCGGAATCCGCTCTGAGAGTCGCCAAAACTAGTCAGATCACTGCAAGAATTGACTGTCCAGTAGGAGGCAGTGCTGCGAAGATGAGCAAAACACAAACCACAGACTCTGGTAGAGACTCGGTAGCCGACTCTGGCATGGGATCGGTAAGCAAATGTTCTGTGCGTGACGACTGCTCGACAGCATGGCCCTGCAGGTGTTTTAATTACATGTCCCTGCATGATTAAAGCGTCGTACTCAATCCGCATGATGACTCAAGCGCATGAATCCTCAGCAAGATTTTAAGGCTCGTTCTTTTCAGTTGCACTAATCAAAATGACCTTAAACCCGCTGACAGATCTAATGCTCGTGCTTCTCTTTACTTCTTTACCTGTAAACAAACTTCACGGGTCCCTACTATCGTTGTCTTTGGTCTAAAATAATAACCCTCATACTTTGATTGTGTTGATTTTTGATTGCATGATAAATGATGTGACATGGGCATTTTTTGCCGTCTGTTCGCCTGAATTTCTGTTCGATACCCTGCTCGTTGAGAAACAGGAGTCCAGTGGCTTATTGTGTGTTTTGTCTCATCGAATGACAAAATAGTTTTTTTCGATTTCGTTTGGGGCTAGTAAGGAAACAACAATCACCATCATGTTGGAGCTGGCGACCACAGAGGAGCGTTGTGTTCACTGGCTTATTTTGGAGAACTTGCGCCTCTAGTGGCCACAAAGTCATTACGACACCTTAAAGAAACCGCAGTTAGCACTTTGATGAAGGCGCTACAACTGCAAACATTTGGGAACAAATTCAGAAATGCTGATTTTTGCAACTTGATTCGGTTTTATGTCCACACGTGCATATCACTCAGTTTTGTGTAATTTTATCTCTCAATTGAAAATGTTTGTGCGCTTAACACAGGTTTTTCCTTTTTCCTCTCTATCCTTATTTTTTAATCTTCTTATTCCATTTATTAATTTGTTCTCGGTTGTAAATCTGAGAACCCAGCACATGGCAAATTCATCCTTTTCAGTGGTGAACATCTGTGTACTTGGATTTATCAGGGTGTTGTAATGCATATGTGTAGTTGCTGAGTGATTCTATTCCTGCAGTTGATGTATTTTTCACCATACGTCCTGGTTTATTTATTTCCTTTTCCCCACCTTCTGCCCCTCTCCTCCAGGAGTCAGAGTTTGATTCAACAAGCAGCCAGACAGTCCCTCAGAGGACATGCCCTCAACACCCAAAGTTGTGTCAACCAGCCAGAACCCCAAATATCAGCTGTACCTCAACAATGAGGTGAAGACCAACGGGTTGAGCAACAGTGATGCAGATGGTCCGGGAGGCGGTGGGTCGATCGGGGAAAATGGCTCCAGACCAGCCCGATGGGAAACCATGCGGCCTGGGCTGAACCACTTCCGAGGGTCGATGGAGTCCCTAGTCTCACGGGACTGGGACACTATGTCAGACAGGGTGGGTGAGGCGAGCCATAGACTCTGTTTGTGTTTGTGTCAGTCAAATATTTATATATATATTTTTTACAATGAGCAGATCCAGTGTGGCTGCCACAGAGCTGGTATATAGTGCCATCTGCTGGACTAAACTCCGATAAAAGGCTGATTCATTGTAATTGCTGAGACCTAAAAGGCGTCTCACTCACTTGAGTTATTACTAATAATGACAAAAACTGAAATGTTTTCACAAGTAAGTAAACTAACACACCCTGTAATAATTTAGCAGATAGGAGACCAAACATATTTTTTTTATTTCCTGCTTAATATATCATGATCCTAAGAAAATACGGAAGTGTCCAATATCCTGCAATACAAACCAACGGAGAAGCTGAAAATTCACCTAAAAGTATTTAAAACCTTATCTGCCGAAACTCAAAAAGTGTAAAAGTCATGAAGAAGCTGAACTAAAAAAGGAAAAACATTAAAATGATTTTTAATGGAGGACATTTATCCTTTATGTTCATTTGCTACAAATCAGTAAATTCACCACCTGAGCAGCAATTTGCCACATTGTTTATAATCTGCTACTAATAAAATCAATTTTAATGTTTCAATTTCATTTGTTTTTGTGGAAGAGTTTTCCACTGAGTCACATGTTTTGGATTATTATTTTGAAAACCTGGTTCCTGGTTCCTGCTCAAGACAAACAATACCAATAATAAAAAAGTAAAAATAGTTTGTAAAAGTGTTTCTGCTGCAGTCTTCCTGCTTTTTATTTATGTCTTGCACGGACCGAAGAACCAAACTCAAATCAACAATCACGGCTGCATTTTCACTTCTTGTCAGCTGTGTGTTTCGTGTCCCTCTCTTTACCGAGTGTAAATCACTGTATGTGTTGTGTTGTTTGTCTACAGGTGGGTTTTGGTGACAGCCCCTCTCGAGTGTTCAACAGTCCGTACTCCACAGCTGGCTCCATCGATTTCAACCAGATGTACCGAATGTCAGAGTACAAGGTTTGTTACTGTTTCCTGTTGCCAGACGGACAGGCACTCAAATGCTGTATTTTAATTTGATGTCATTTTACATTATATTTATGCCACAGTGAATTACATTTTATACTAAGTTACATTTATGTAACTTTCATTCTGATTTTAAATATTAAACTTTTACTTGAAAATGAATAAAAAAAGACGTGTTAGAACATCACACGACTGATTGGATGAATTGGCGCACGATTCATAAACCAGTATAAAATAAGAAGCTTTCAGAAGTGAGTATTGGCTGAGGTTCATCAGTATGAAACGCTGCACGTGCGCCTACAGCACGACATTAAAAACAGGTTCTGGTTCTGCAGTGAAAATGACTTTATTTGACATCTTTGAAATCCTCTGTCAGTGCTCACAGTTTGTTACTGCATGTTAAACCTTCAACTCGCAAAGAAACAATCACATATAAACCAGATACAGAAATGTTGCCACCTTCTCTAATATTTTGTTTAGTGCAGTTTATTTATTTGGTGGCTAATTTAGTAAATGTTCTGTGACATACACATATTAAATGGATATTTCAACATTCGGCAAAATGGGTGAGTGTACAAATGAACCTCTTCAGATTTGAATTGAATTTGAACGCTCGAGTGATGGATCCCTCCTTGTCCCCAGGCTCCGGGCATTCTGTCTCCTGCCAACTCGGAGGTGAACATGTTCAGCTACAACAGTCGCAGCACCAGTCCAGTGGGCTTATCCACACCCACCCTCACCTCCCCACGCCCCGCTTCTCCGCCTACGACACACTGTTGAAGAGGAGGGCCGAGGCCAACAACACAGTAAGTTCACTGACCTAACGTGTACACGAACGCTTGGGTACAAATCTTTGCATCCCCTTATTTTCAAAAGAGAAACACAATATTCAATGTAGATCGAGCTACTACAAATGTTTTTAAAATTCACGTATCATAACCTTTGCACTGAACTGCACAGATAACTTACACACTATTATCGCTTCCACATTATATAATGTGTTGTCTTTTGTTGCTGAAGGTGAACACCACACACTACACCCTGCGCTCTGCCACCCTGGGGACGCCCAATAAGAAAGACTACATAGAGGAGCTGACCAAGCAGCTGGACGGCGTCCAGAAGGTAAATCTCATCGGACTGATGTCGTGGATTCAGATATCTGCAGTTGTGCAGTTGTAAAAACAAATGTGTGTGTGTGTGTGTGTGTGTGTGTGTTCTCTGCAGCGTAACCAGTTCTTGGAGGCAGAGAGTGTGGAGATGGAGAAGGAGAGGAACCAGATCAGGTCAGTTTCTCTATAAAAAAAAAATCTGATCTGGTATTTTCATAGTGTGAAGCTTCAGGTGTTGATACCCTGTAGCCTGAAAACTGATTGTCCGTGAAGGTTTGAGATGCGCAGCCTGCTGGTGAACAACGAGGGCCTGCTGAGGACCAACACACAACTGAACAACGAGATGAAGAGGATGAGGAGCAGATGATAGAGATGGAGAGAGAAGCAGTCTTTGGGAGAGAAATGCAGAACCATGGAGGTATGAGCAGAAATGGATGGATGGATGGTTGGATGGATGGATGGTTGGATGGATGCGGTTGCATGACGTCTCTTGTCCTTTGTTGTACAGATTGAAGTGAAGGAGGCTCGGAACATTATGGTGGAGGCCAACACTCAGGAGTACGCCTTCAACTTCCTCGAACAGTCACTCAAAAACAGAATCCAGGATGCTGAGGTACATCCAGTTATATCAGAACTAATAAAATGTTCGGGTGGATTCGGGTGTAAATGTTATTCTCAGTCTGTTAAGATGAGAGTTGTCTGTCCAACAATATGACGCGCATGTTATTGAAGGAAGTAGAGCTCTGAACTGTGTGTGTGTTTTTTTTTTTTTTATTAGGAGAACCTGGACAAGACGACGCAGCACGCTCAGACTCTGGCTGAGAAGTTGTGGCAGGCAGAGAGACAGCTGGAGGAGCTGCAGACGGACAAAGGCACCAAAGACAAAAAGACGTCCGAGCTCAGCAGCAACATACTCAGACTGGAAACAGAGGTGGAGAAAAGCAAATGTTTTAAATTAAATTTAAGGGTGTATATTATAGATTTTATTAAATTTCCTTGGTTTTTATGTGTAGAACCATCAATGAAATATGACAATAATTATAAAGAAAACATTATATAAGTTTAATTTGCATAAAGTTAATAAAAGGAAATTTTCCTTCAAAGAAAGACAAAATGACAGAAAATCCCCATTATTTCAATTCAAACCAAGGTGCAGTAAATTAACTCATCAAACGTGTGCGTGCTGTGTGTTTCAGTTGGCTGAAGCTGTTCAGACGTCCACACAGGCTTCAGTGGAGCTCAGCCTGCAACAGAAGCTGCGTCAGGACGCTGAGCTGAGGCTGGAGGAGCTGGAGGAGTCTCTGCTGGAGAAGAACCAGGAGCTGCAGAGGCTGCAGGCCCTGGTCAACAGGCTGCAGGGAGAGGTACTCCCGTCTGTCCAGCCCTTCGCTTCATGACAGACAAACATGCTCAAAGAACGCCACTGCTATAAGTGTGTGTGTGTGTGTGTGTGTGTGCAGGTTTCTGGTAAGCTCATTGACAAGGAGCGAACTCTGGAGGGCGAGATCCAGCTGAGAGAGCGGCTGCAGCTGCAGTGTAAGCAGGCAGAGAGGACCGTGGAAGACCTCAACATGGAGCTGCAGACCACAATCCAGGCCAGAGACGACCTGGCCAAACAACTTAAGCAGGCTCAGGTACTCGCTCACCAGCTGTGTTTATGACAAGCTCGATATATATATAATTATTACACCCTAACGTGAGTCATCCTCACTGAAAATGTTTGGAGCATTAGGAAGTGAAAGACACATTACAACAGAGATGATGCAACACAGTGCGTCAGTGTCAAGAGTTTGATGTGTTCTCTTTATTGTATCATATACGGCAAATTACTGAATTCTCTTTTTATTTACATTTTATGGTCTCAACATTTCTATAAGTGGGATTTGTACTGAATGGGCAGAACAGGAGGAAGTGATGCCTTCGTTTTAGGGCTACTTTAGGATGGTACAAGTATTAAACAGAAACTACAACTGTGTTCATGGAAATGCCTGAAAATGTCACAGCGAGATCCGTGGATGTGTTTTTAATCGTTGTTTGGACAAGCTCAGACTAAGTAAATGAATGAATCCATCTACCTGTCAAACCTATAGAGGATCACAGACTGGTAACGCTCACAGGATGAACTAATCTAGGAAATAGATTTTCATTTTCTGGAGTCAGCTCTATTTCCAGCCATAGACCAGAGTGTTTACAGACATGACCTAATGATTCAGAGATGTCAGAACAGAGATGTCCACTTTAATTAATCACTAATGCAAACCATCAGAGTTTGGGGTTAATGGGGTATTAATTATGCAAATCCTGTTTAGCAATCAGTGCGCTAATACCATAATCCCAAATATTCATCATGTTGCTGTTTCTAAAGATATTTCATCTGTCCCATATGTAAATAACCTGAGTGACAAACCAGAAGCTCTTTTATTTAAGTTTTGCTTTACTTTTTTTTTTTTTTTTTTCCCCATCTCAGGAGAAGATGATCGACCTGGAGACTGACGTGGAGGATCTGCACGAGAGTGAGCAGAGATGGGCCGCCAAACACAAGAGAGCTATCGAACAGGTAAACGCGCCGGTAACGTGGGATGAGCAGTAAAACTATTTTACCAACATGGATATATGTGATAACTTTTGTTGTTTATTAACGCGTTTGGCTGTTTGCTGTCAGACGGAGCAGCTGCAGCTGAAGGTGATTCAAGAGAAAGATCTGAACGACCAGCTGGAAACAGAAAAGGCTGCCATGGAGAGACAGGTACACCCACGTCTGCGTAATATCTATATTCTAAACAGTTTGATCTTATGTTGGTGATTCTAATTGTGTGTGTGTGTGTGTGTTTCTGTAGTTGCGTGAGCTGCGACTGGAGGTGGAGGAGCTTCAGAGCTCCAGAGTTCAGGACGACGTCATCTCCAGGGCAGAGAGCAGAGCCAAAGAACTGGAGAACGCGCTGAGAACAGAGGAGAGGTCAGTTTGATTTATGAACCATCCCCACCACTAAAATCTGCCCGGCCACCCCAGGTACAGAGTGACAAGGTACCTGCTGTAGAATGTTCAGCACAAGCATAACTGAATAAATTTGAAGCTGAGAGAAATCACTATAATAAAAAAATAGAATTTTATTTGTTATTATTTCCCCCATTAAATGGCCTAGAAATTCTGATCTTTTGTCACAGTAATTTTGTAGTTGCAATTTTACTTCTCACCAACTGTTCATTAAAATTGTTTACAGACTAATTTAAGTACAAAAAAAATCTGTTGGATACTTGACATTTCTGACATTACACAAATGCTTTTAACATACTCTCTTTTGTCAGCTTTAATTAAAACCAGAACAACGCACATACGTAGGCGGGTTTTTCCTTCACGGTGCCCAAAAACCCCCAGAACCAATGATCCATAGCGGCCCTGCCTCTGGCCCGCCGGCCAGGTCGCTACGAAACTATTCGCCTATTAATATACAGTTTATTATTTTCAACAAGTTTTTTTTTTTATTAGTTAATTATCAGTTAATCATTTGAAACCTACTTTTGATTGTGTATATAGAACTAAAAGGTTTTGAAACTCCTTTAAGTTAACAACACAGCCACACACCTTAAAGAAGGCAGGACAGGGGACATGTCTTCCACATCTGGGCTGCACGGACCAGTTTAGACCCCAAATGTTTCCCTGAGCAAAATTTTGTCTGGAATGTGTTGCTCCAAATATCTGTAAATGTTATTCAGCCTTTTAAAGAAACAATTTGCTGTCGGTATTTGCAGTGTCTCAGGGATTTCATGATTATTGCTGGCAAAAATGTTGGATTTTGCGACGTAATGCTTGTCTGTTGTTGTATTCTGCAACGTCTCATAGAATTTACAGGGAATTGGTTGAATTTCTTATCACAAATTCCTGGAGAGACTGATAATGGTAATTCCACACTATCACAGATGATAGTTTTTGAACTGCCTATTGTATTTAAAAAATATTATTCCCAATAATTGAACATGTGTTTTTTTTTAACCATGCCCCATCCTTTAATTCCCACCTTCTCAGGAATCATCTCTATTAAACACAATCATGATCCTGAACTGTTGCCCATTAACCTCTTTTATTATGTTTTGTTTGATTGATTTATTTGTTTATTTTTCATAATATCTGGTCCCAACATTTCTCAGTTTTACCATTTGCTAGATTGTTTTCTACTCTTTACAATCAACCATGATTTTCAAATAATTTGCATGTCATTGAATTCTCTTTTTTTTTCTGGTAATTAATTACGTCACTTTACTCCAACCTGACGACACAGTGCGTTGTGTGACGCGTTTGCGTTGTGTGCAGGAACAAAGCTGTTCTGACCAACACCATCGCTAAACTGGAGAGGAGGATCAACGAGCTGACGGATCAGATGGACGAGGAGCACAGGATAGCTACTGAACAGAAAGACCTGGTAACACACACACACACACACACACACACACACACTGTCCCCACACGAGGGCAATAGAGCATAAGAAAACATCCCCCATTCATGTCTGCAACATGTCCAGTGTGTGAATATGTGTGAACTGTGACTTTGTAGGTAACAGGCAGCTTCCCATACACTGACATACAACCTTTACAACACCTAATCAAGTATATTCATGTGCATAAATAACATGAACCTGTCCATCCAGTCGTATGTGTCCAAACTAACTGGGACCTCTGTGATTGGTCCTCCAGATGACCCAGAGGATCCGCTCTCTGAAGCGTCAGCTGAACGAGGTGGAGGAGGAGGCGAGCAGGAAGGACGCGCAGTACCGCCACACTCAGAGGGAGCTGGCAGAGGAGCGGGAAGTGAACGGCCGGCTGCAGAGGCAGCTGCTCGACCAACACCTGCAGACAAAGTACACACTCCACACGGGTCTTTAATGTTGGACGGTTAAGACGTCACCTCCCTTCAACTCGAATTTACTAGTTATAGTTTGATGTGTAACGCAGTGTAAAGCATGAGTATGGTTGCTAAGGTTACCAGTTACTAAAGGGAGGGTTTCAGTCGGAATCCGCTCCAGTCTCCGGTTTAAAGGGCCAGTTTGGCCAGTTCAGCTTTTATTTTCTCAGAGTCTTTGCCAAAAAACTAAAGTGTCACTTTTCTCTCCACCAGGCGCAAAGAGACTCTGACCATTCGTCAGACTCTGGATAACCTGAGGTTGGACCTGAGCGTCGACGACGACGACGACGATCATCTACCCCAGCAGCTAACAAACATGACAAAAGTCTAAAACCCTCCCTCCACACAGGACAGATGAGTTTAATACTTTAACGCAGTAAACAGTCTACATCTTTGTATTTACGTTGCAGTTAGGGTGCGCTTGTATGGGGCATTTTGGAGTATGCACAATTCTTCAAAGATTAAAACACGATGCCGCCATTGATTCCCATATGTATTTATCAGGTGCAGGAATTCTAGCTGATGCTTATTTAAGCCGTCAGAAATATGTAGCCACAATTAAGCTGAAAAAACATGATCGCAGCCAAAAGTCCACCAGGACCTTTACCTTTGTTTACTTCTGCTAAATTATATCAATTTATTTGATACTTCCCATAAGTTCCTGATTATGTCCTAGGAAATTCCTTACACAGAACTTCACATCGTGTAACTAAGGTCAGTTTTGATTTAGCTTTAAATATCTTTTCCATTTAAAGTCCAGCTGACATACGTGTAAACACGAAGCTCTGACCTGACTTATTTATTGCAACACAAATAAAAAATAGAAGCTCCTGGTGGACTCACAGTCAGATTTTTTTTTTTGTCTTTTTCACTTGTTTAGGTGAACATCACCATTTCTCCATTTCCAATATTAAAAACATGAAAAACAAACTTGCTTGTTTGAAAAAGGAAGACAGAGCGATGGATAAGCTACAGGATAAAGAATTGATTAAGGTGCAGATGCAGTGTCATTTTTTTTAATGTGCTCTTGACGGCTGAAGTCTGTTAGCAAGAGTTTAAAAAAATACATTTTACTGATTATGGTTCAGTGCCAGGCGAAGTATAAATGGACAAGGTGCGACGAAATTTGGAATAAGATTTTCAGTTCTGAATTTTACGAAGAAAAAGTTTCGGTTTCTTACAAATGGTTTTTAGTAAATGGAGCTTTGTTGACAGTTATGTGATGAGGGATTTTCCATGTTAGAAACACATTAACATGTCTCATATTCACCTGCAGTATTCAAACGTATCCCACGAGATGATGATGATACACAACATGGAATAAACTGCAGATCGATGGTTGGATGTTATCATATCTGTTTGGATTCACACCCAGAAACATTTAAGAGTTTATTTATATTGAATGCTTGTACTGTGTTATGTTTTTATGATTTGATGTTTATTGAATGTTTTGTATTTGGAGTTGCTTTAGGGGCAAAAACACATTTTAGAGAATGATTTTGAGTTCAGTTTGAGGTATTTTAGGGTTTGCTGCTGTACTGCTCTAACTTCCTGTGCCTTCCACATACAGTATCTGGGGAAAATCTGACTTCAAACTCTTGAATTGAATGTATTTCATCTAAATCCCGTCCGACCAGACTAAAATATAGACACACGACATGTTAAGCACATTCGTGATGCGCCGCAACACGTTGACTTGACATACAACAGTTTAAAGGCACAACAGTTGAGATGTTTTAGGTCTTAGTTTATTAAATGTCTAAATACAGTTTAGATACAAGAATATGGAACCTTAACATTTTATTTTGTTAAAACAGTTCTTATTCTGTTTAATGTTCTGTAGGCTTTTATTTTGGTAAACAATATTAAGTGCATATATAGACCCAAACAGGATTAATCATTTAATTCAAATCCTACATGGAAATTAAGAATCCTTTACTGGATTCACTTAAAAAAAATCTTAATTATGGCCAAAAGCTCGTCAATATTTTGCCGCCTCCTTCTTATCGACTTGATGATAAATTTACCCCAGTTATGTTGTGTGTTATGGTCTTTTGAATGTTCGTCGCTTGAATCTTTTGTATCTGTTAGAAACATAATGCGAATCTTCAGATACTTTTTGGATTCTTATGTTTACATTTGTTGCTGTGTTTGGCTTTTTGGATACAGGAGCACAAATCATCAAAATGTCTGTAGGAAATATTACACAGTGTCACTAGGATTAGTTTTTCTGTTTATCTGTTCTAATAAGAGGAAGTGATGGTGTCGGCAGGTATGTAAAAGGAAACCGCATACACTGACTTATTTTTGTAACGCTTCAAATTCTACTGGTTCTGTTGTCATTGGGTATTTATTTTTGTTGTTCACGTTCTCTCTTTGGTGAGAAGCTCTTAGCAGCAAATGCAAATAAAGTCTTTAACACTGTGAACTCTGCATATTTGGAGAGTTTTTGTTAAACAGAAATGCGTTAAATGAAATAATGATCTGCTGTTTGCCTTTTATAGATTCATCATATTTAGACATATACACAAACTCACGGGCCACTTATATTAGGTACACCTGCACAAACCAATAGAGCAGCTTTGCCACAAATTCTACTTTGCTAATGTAATAATTTGTCATAAAGCTGACAACTGTGTGTTATAACACGGCGAGTGTGGTGCAGTGGATACTGCGGTTGCCTACAAATCCTACAGTTGTTGGTTCAATCCCTGGTTCAATCCCTGGTTCCTCTAGTCACATGCCACTTAGTGACATTCACCCAGTTGCACAGGAGCTTGGTGTGTGTGTGTATATGGATGGATAAGAAGCAGTGTAAAGTGCAACAGGTAGAAAAGAGGTGGTTTAAATGTTTTGGTCACACTATTTAAAATGAGTGACGTGGCTGTAACATTAGAGTATACAAGTTTACCTAATAAAGTGGCCATTGAGTGAATATTCTCATAGAAGGCAATAAGCAGCAGCTGCTTTGTATATCATAACCACTAAATGGCTCTTATCAGTAGGTGTGGTGTAGGCCACTATCACTGTAACTGAAGAATTAGGCTTATGAAAACATTATGTCACAGGTTGAAGTAACTACTAAAAGTAACACATTATTCACTTTCTTTCATTCCTTGAAATGAACATCGCATCTGCATTACTTTTATCATAGTTTTAATGCAGTGTGGTTTTCAAATAAAGCTGGAGATCATCACGGCCCCATTCAACGTGTAAGGAATTTTGGAAAGGACACAGAAAATGAAATACAATAACTTTTAAAGGAACTCCACAGTCACAGGGAACAGCTGGACAGTTTATCACCAGACGACTTGATAAACCGGTAAAACTAAACGTATTGTTCCTAATGATGGTGCTGGAGGTCAGTTCAGGACATGTAGCTGTTCCTGGCACATTTAAATGACTGTAGACTGAAATAAAGGCATTTTGAACTGGGAAATATAATTTATTTTGTGACATAATTATCACATTGTCTGTTTTTCACTTTGGCCACATGGTGGATTTTCCAACGTCTGCCTGTGTACAAGCATAGACGTAGTAGCTCTGCCAAAATAAAACCTGAACAAACTCATTTTATTTGAATCAGTGGGTTGAGAGCAAATCACCAGCTGTGCTCATATACAGCCAGCGAATGTAAGTGAACAACAGACACAACACATTTCAAAGTGAATATTATTCTAAGTCATCTTTAATCAGCTGTCAGATCTCACAAAGCCTGGATAAATATGCCGCAAAGTCAATCAATCATTTATAAGGGACCCTACAAAGATACATGTTCAATACCAGTTTATAACAACTTGCTTTTCATTTTACATCTGCCAGGAGCGTCTCGAAATTGTACTTAAAATAGACATTTGAGCTTCTTTGTCAAATATTAACAGAAATGCTGAATTCAAACATGATGAATTGTGAAAAAAAAAGTTGAACCTTTCGATACTTTTTAAAAAGTTTTTACAGGATACTCAACAATTACTATCAGTGGTTTATTAGGGGCTGGGCTTGGTCAGAAACAGGTAATTCTTCCCGCCCTGAAGGTAGGAACAGATTTGTTCTTTTAAGGAAAAAAAAAAAAAACTTCATAAGAATAAAACAAACATATTTATTTGCAACTCTGACATCAAATACACTAAACGCATCACAAGTCATTCCATTCTCATATCAAACATGCTGACAATGCAATAAACCCAACAAACACACACAGGCATCGATACGCACAGTGAAAACTGAACAAACGTGTACAAACCGCAGGCATCAGAGAATTCACACACAAAAGGATTTCAAAAAATAAAAGCTCTTCGAGGTACTTGGATCGATTAGTTGTTTTGATATATCGGGCACAAAAACAACATGAGGACTTCTGTTCCATTCCGCCTCCGCTTCGTAATCTATAATGCATTAAAATATTTAGTAGCTCACAAACTTTACAGAGGATCAGACAGAAGAGTTAATAACAGGCACAACATGACTCTTCAAACAGTGTAAACTTTCAAAGTGAATCCAAGAACCACATTAAAAGAAAATTCAGGGAGAAGATGCTTCAGGGAAAACGAACTAAAAGTAAAATGCAAATGTGGTGCAGAAGGGAATAAAAATTTTAAACAAAACGGCATCCGAACGGCAATGTTTCCTACAAATTAGAATTAAACTTGAGCAATATTTAAAAGCACATAATTAGAAAAAAAGGAAGCATGACAGGAAGATTGACTAATAAGTCACTGGTTTGTGGAGGCGAGATCACTGCAAAGCTGGAGAAAACTAGTGGCCATTAGAACTAAACTGTTGCTGTGTGTGTTACTTTCCACTGACAGTTTTCGTCCCGCTGAGAGTAACAATGGACGACGCGTGGGTGAACCGACAGAATCATTGTCGGTTCAGCATGTGTTTCAGCATCTTTCAGCTCCCGGTTTTGCTTTTACCCCGTTTGTACAGTGTGGTTGCAGCATTCTTATAAAGGGGTTTCAGAACACAAGCTCTGAGAAAACCAGCTGGTGAAGAAAGTGCAGCATTCAGTAGCTAATAAGCTAAATATTGGTCTCAGAAGTTGGTGGAGACCAAACCAGAGCTTAAAAAAAAAAAAAAAACAGGAGAGCACTGGATTTAATTTCAGCAAGTGGACCCACACAAACTCCAAGTGGATAAACTCAGTTTCTCGGCCATTTGTTGCCACGTCAGCTTTAACACACAGGGTGATAACCTACAATATGAGTGCAACAAGCCTGATATTAATTACATAACTAAAAACTAGAATTCAAACAAAAACGTTTATCAAAAAACAAAAAAGCTGATCATCAGCTGCAGAACAAACAAATCTGATTCTGCAGGCGTGAGCACATTATGCTGCAGTGAGAGGATGTTACATTGTAAGTCGGCAAACATAGGTGACACCAAGGTGAAGCCACATCTCCAAGGTGATTTGATTTATATTTTTTCGTTGGCGACAGTTTCCAAAAAAAAAAAAAAAAAAAAAAAAAAAAAAAAAAAAAAAAAGGTAATTTTGATTGTTTGTGGTTCAAGCCAACACGGCTCAAGATTTTTCATGAAGTAAGGCAGTTTAAGGTGCTGCGTGATAGAAGTGGAAATGCTGAAATGCGCATAAAGCTACAATCTAGAAACCACAGCTGAGCTCAAATACAGCATCATGGCACATAAAGCTGAAATTGATGAAATCAACTTTCAGTATCATTTGTTTTTTTTTGGTTGGTATGCAATGAACAATATAGTGTTAAACATCAAAATGATGGTCCACAGTGTTAAAAATAAAAGTCCAGTTCAGAGCATTTTGTTTTTCCAGAAACACATTTTTTTTTTTAACACATTTGTAATTTCAGGTATTTTGGCAAATGAGCTTAAAAACACTGTAGCACTAGAACAAAAATCTACAGCAAAGCTTGAAAGTTTATGAACCTTAAAACATGATTCGATTTTGACGTCCCCTAACCAGATAAAAGAAAACCCAATTAAACAAACACACAAAAAAAATACACATTTATTTGTGTACTTGGGAAATTATTAAATCTTACATGTGTATGTGTAGCAAAATTATGTGCAGCATTGTAAATGCATGGAAAAAAGAACAGGAAAGATGATTGATGTGTGAGATATAAAGGGTACAAAAAGATGAAATGACAACAGAAATATTCTATGTTTCAATAATTTATTTTAATGGAAATAACGGGTCATTTATTATGTAACAACATTGTTTGTGTATGCAACCTTAAAGTGATATTTCTACCCGCTGATAATAGACAAGAGGTCAAAATCTGCTGCCCTGAAGACCTAATGTCACCCGACTGATTCTCAAACAGGCTTATTTTCTTGACAAGTATTTTAATCAGATGTTCCATCTACTCAACAGATCATTTAGCGTTTTGCAAAGCAGCCATATGGACTTTAATACCTCGTTAGACATGTCCGTAAAATAGCCATGATGTCATTCAGGCCACAATATTATTTTCGGTACCATGTGACAGCGAGTCCCCAGAGCAGCTGAAATGTTTTTGATGACTTTTGTCAAAGTCACGCAGACACTCACAGTGGAATAACACTTTAAAAGCCACGGCAGTTGATCTCTTCGAACAATACTCCAAACTGGCTGTGGACACTGCTAATAATAATCAATGTTTTATTATAGTTTTTTTTTCTATTGCACATGCGCTATGCTGTACCCATATTCATCCTACAAACATGAATAGTAAAAATTCTGCCAACGCTGTGGAGACCTAATGAAGACTGCAAAATATAATACAGATAATTACAGGGGCTAAAGCAGTTTGGTCTGGTCATCAATTCACTTTTTCAGCTGCTTGACATAAGGCTGGGAAATAGGATTTATATAGAGAATATAGAACTATTACAAAGTTTTATCAGTGTAATGCAAAAGGATCGACTGTATCCCAACGCCGCTATTTCTAATCAGCGTCACTCGTGTACAAACAGACGACAGGAAGCACAGCAGTCTAGGTTACAACAGCTAAACTTACCACATGCGTTTTTGTATCAAAGGTCAGGCAGGGAGATGCGTGAGCGCTCCTTACGGTCAGGTATTGGCACAGACGGCAACGACTACAACCTAAACAGCTGTGACAAGACGGCGGTGGTTAGGTCAAAAGGCAGATAGGAGAAAGTTGAATGATTTTTCTCTGCATCATCGACCCCGGTCTGCTAATAAATGTGTTGCCGCCAGAAAGTTACACAAAGCTACAATATGCAACTTAAGCTGGAACTGGCATGAAAACTCTCAATCAATGGATCCAGTCTGCTTCTTCCAGCCCTCAGTCTCCCTGCTCTGCTGATTCCATAAGAATAAGACAATACTGGTGTCAAATCTACATTTTACTAAGGGATTTACACAAAAATGCGACAGACATTTGTCATCATCTTGTTCACAAGCAGAATAATCTGTTGTGACCGATCTGGATATGAAAAAAAACGTTTGTGTTGTGTTGAGGGCAGTCTCTGTGTTTGTATTTTATTTATTGTTAGAAATGTAAAGAGTACTACTGTAACATTTATGAGCATGACCTTTTGTGGATGAAGCTGTCATTACATATCCAAAGATGTACATAAAAAAAAAGTAACTGAGGCTCTTAAACACGATTACAACACAATAAGCTGTGAAGACCCTCAACGTGAGAGCGAAGCCTTCAATGCAAAACACAACGTGTGTGCATGTGTGACCCGAATCAACTTCATCTGACCACTGGGAAACCAAAGTACGAGGCGACTACAGGTACAGCATAGAGCACAGTGTGAAACACCGTTACTCAGCCTGGTCCAGGAGGAGGAGCTTCACCAAAGCAAAGTGACACACAGGCTGATGTGAAATATTTCAAGGCCCAAATTAGGGTGTCATCCCGCGACACCCTAAGGATGAAGCAATGATTTTCCCCTCTGCTGAAGCTGAATAACAGATCATTTCTTTATGAAACAACTAGTTTCATGTGTGAGCAGACTCACACGCAGACCGTATTACCTTCAATGGCCACTAGAGGGAGATAAGGTTGTTTCATAAGGGCAAACACTTTATAAAGGGAAAAACTAAAGGGAGGGAACAGAAAAGAGAAGATGGTCAAAATTTAGATTCAGGAATAAAGGAGGTGGACAGAGAAGGAGAACGTAAAAAGGATGGAGCAGAAAGGGCAGACGACAGAGGAGAGCTGACTGGTCGTTTCCTGGATGGCCTGTCGATCTAACATGCACATTTCTTCTCGTTGGGCTGAGCGCTACCAAGCTTCGTGGCCCCGTTGCCACTGGCTGCCTCAGCAGGAGGTTTGTCTACGCACTGCTCCATCCTCTTCATGACCAGGTCCAGCAGCGTTATCACCGCCTTGTCCACCTCCGCCCCGGTCGCTGCACTCGTCTCAAAGTACGGAATCCTGCGTGCCAGAAGAACACAGCTTCATGGCATCATTTTTAGATTATTTATTAAAACGGCTTTGTGAAATTATTGTGATCCAAAACTTCATGCAGATAGTGAATCCATAAAATATATACAATCTATTTTTTTAGTTAGACCTACATATTCAGTCTGAGGTGTAACAAGGGCTTAGAAGGTACAAAACTATATTATAATTTTATAATATGCCTGACTAAATTTTGTCATCAGTTACATATTTTGCACCAATAATCAATTTCTTTTGTCTTTGCCACTTACTACCAGTTTGCACCGACTACCAACATAAACAAATAACCTTTATCCTCCTCCTACATCCCAAAAATGTGTTTTCTAAAACAAAGTGCAAACAAAAAACATTATCATCAGGCTATGATGGCAGGATTTTAAAAGTGAAAACTCAATACACCCCAATAAACTTAATGGAAAGCAACAGCTTCCTAGTAGGTGGTATATTAAATTATTTGAAATATGAATTTAACAATCAACACTTGAGTGGTTAAGTGTACTAAACCTAGAAAGGTTACCAATATTATGCTTTAATTTGTAGTTATCAGTCCTAAAGCACGTAACAATTAACCGGTAACATAATTAATTATGTAAAAATGCAAACTATGAAGAATTATCCATGTATGAACTTAAAACATTAACCCTCTGATGTACAAAACGTATCAATGTTGCCTGAGTGAATAATTCAGGGTAACATCATGATTGTTTTTTTTTTTATAATTCAAATGTCTAGTCTATGATTAAAAAAAAGACCTGTATGTATTTTTATTACATTTCAATAGGAAGCTTTAAAATGTTCACATATTTTTAAATAGAAAACTTTTTTATTGCGTTTTACTCCCCACAAGCTTTTTGCATCTGTGCATCAGACTTCTACTTTAACTTAGTAACCGACATTTCCAGTGTAGTTTGAATGTGAGGACTTGGAAGACCAATGAAAACTGAAACATACCCATATTTATCAGCCAGCTCTTTGGCCTGTTTCTCCTGAACCTCCCTCTGGTCGGCCAGGTCAGCTTTGTTTCCCACCAACACAATATCGGGGTTCTCACAGTAGGCGTTGGCCTGTAGCTGGCCTGCAAAGGAAGACAAAGAAACAACTACAGCAAACCTGCGGGGTGTGGAACTCCGGCCTAACACTGCAGGCGTGCGACAGGTGTCCGGGGAGGAAAAGACCTCAGCAAACAGTTTCTGTACGTCCTTCATATGACCTTAATCAAACATCTATTTATTTGCCCTTTGGACATTGTTTTGACAGCACAAGAATTAGATTAAGTCATAAGCTTTTTTTTTTTTTAATGTAAAGTTAACAACATACTCATCCAGTTTCTGACATTGAGGAAGCTCTGCTGGCTGGTGAGATCAAACATCAGCAGGAACCCCATGGCGTCTCTGAAGAACGCCGTCGTCAGGCTGCGGAACCTGGAGTCACACACCAAGAATAAAATATGAACCATTCTGGTATGCTGAACTTTTCAAAGAACTTATTTTAGTAAAGGTGCATAATGAACTGGTTTTAGATAAGACCAATAAAAATTCTGAATCTCATCATGGCAGTAAGAGACATTATGAGTGAATATTACATGTTAAAGGCTTAAATGTGCAAAAAGCAGTCGCTGTGCGTTACTGTGTGTATCAACACCAGTTTGCTAACAGGAGTTCTCCAATTAATCCCCATGTACTGCGGCAAACTGGGCGTCTGGGTGCGACTCCGGTAAAGACCACAATTGTGTTTAAACACGTATTTATTTGTGAAGCTTTATGAGCAAATATGTACTGTGCAAGCAATCAGGAGAATAGCAGCCGATGATGTGGGGTGTTTCCACATCAAACAGTCTGACGAACCGATCACACGGGTGATTAAATGAACATGAAGATCAGCTGATGAAAACGGGATTCGGTTCTATTACACCGAGCTGGATAAATGAAATTATGTTTATGTAACTAACACTGACTCATCTTGTAGTGAGTCATCAGGCCTTTACAAACTGACTTAGCAGATCGAGGCCAGTTCCAATTAAAGATCACACACACACGATTGACACACACTGTATATACAGACAAAGAGGCACACGGATCTGCTGTTTCCCCTCAAACTCCTATTTCACAAATAACTTGATCATTTTACAAACTTTGACAAAATTGGAAATACCATTCCTGAAACATTTTATTGCTTTTTCAATGGAGCTTCAAAAATGTGACAAACACATCAACAGCTATATTTTGCTGTATAAAGCTGTGAGTATTGCTGTGAATATGCTGTAACAACAAACTATGAAAAAAATGAACTTTTAAAGCCATTATGGGCCAGTGAGACTCGGCCTCATGTTATGTCCACATGAGGTTTTGTTACACTGACTAACCTGTCAGCAGCTAGTGACATATCCACATTGCAAATATAATTTGCATTTGCCAGTGTAACATCTCTGTGCATGTTTATGCACATTCAATTGTCTTGTTGCACCATAAATTGTTTTAATTTTACTGTGCTTTGTAAATTGGACAGACAACACAGTATCATCTTCAGTTTTCAATTTCTGTTGTTTTTGCTACGACCTCACTTTTTCATCTTTTGTCAGATAACAATCTTAGGTCTGATTATGTGTTTTGCAAAGTTGGTGCTTTACAGTATGTTTCACCCCAGAAAAAAACATTTCAGTCCACTGTATGTCTGCGGATATTGTGGAACGACAATAAAGGTTCTTGGACCTTGAACATATACAAGAATTGCTACTTCGCCAAATTACAACAGGTTGTAAAACTAGGTCAGTGTCATCGGTGCATGTTGGCATGTTTTGCAGTTCTCTTGTCATTATTACTGACAGTCTGGTTCTGCGCTAACATCTAGTGGACCATGTGGCTGAACTGACCTGGACTGAGCTTTTGTCATTTCCTAAAGAATTACTGAAAGCTCAAGGACACTGACAAAGATGTCAAAGATACTTGCGGCTGAAGGAATGACAAACGAGAGTAACTAGAGGGGAAATTAGACCCGGTCCAAATGGGACAAGTAGCCCACCTCTCCTGTCCAGCTGTGTCCCAGAGCTGAAGGTGAACCTTGAAGGTTTTCCCTGTGGTCGTCCCATTAGGGTTGGACGCTGTGTACATCTGAGGAGGAAGAAACGACACTGATGAGATAAGATCCCGTCCACTGTCTCCTACCTCAAACTTTACCCTTAAACAAACCCTTAAAAAATAGCCATTTCATTGCCCCTACCTTTGTAAATACTTAGAGAAAGACTTATATATCATAATAAATATAATGAAATAAAAAAACTTGTGCCATGTTTCAGGGCTGTTAACTATTTTTTAATGGAAAGTGACAAAAACCTGTTTGAAAATTACTCCATGCTGAGTAATGATGTCAGTCTGTTTAACTCCACGTGACTGCAGCTGGGCGGGTCAGGTCCGGTCTCTCGTCCTTGTGACCACACCCAGCTGTTCCATACCATGGTGTTGAAGCTCCTCAGGGTGTGGGAAACTCATGTTGGAAATGTAAACCTACGAGTATTTTTTTATGCTGGTTAAAGGTCCTGGTATACCACGCTTTACCGCTCCGTTTACTGACCGCAAATCATCAACACTGGTGATCTGAGAGCATCTCATCTGTGTGTTTCAGTGTTCCACAAAATTGAATCTTTTAAATAAACTGAACTTAAGTTGTTGTGTCTGATCAGCAGCTGACCAACGCTTAACTTTCAGAGCAGTTAACTTTCAAGTTGTAGTAGTTCACTAAGCAGCCCCCCCTGAATCATCAGGCTTCCTCTTCACTCCTCTGTTGTTCTGACTGACAGTGATCTGGACGATGGTGAACTCTTGTGTGCTGCAGCTGATTGTGTTTGTCTCTCTGCAGGAAGCCTCTGGCATCATTCACACCTCAGAATCCGCCAGATGAGACTCCGACACCTCGTCTAATGGTCTGACACTGGGGGGCCCCCGTTCACACGGATCGCGTTCAGACAAGTGAGGTTGAACTACAGTGTTTTTGATTCGGTTTTGCAGGTGATAGCTGACACTTTCGTCAGGAAGCTTTGTAACGTGTACATGTGAGTCGCTGTGTATTCTACACCACACTTCCAGTTATATGAAGTGTTTGAATATTTTCTCATTTTTCTATGGAAATCAAGTGTTTGATGGTCTTCACATGAAAAGATACCGAAAGAAATTACAAATATAGCACAATTCCAAAGCTTTAAGAAGAAAACTCCGTTCCACATGCCAACAGAGACGGTGTGACACATGGCTGCAGATGCATAAAGCAACACAGCAAATTGTGTTTTTTGTCAAGGAGAAAGACTTTGGAGGAAAAAAAGCTTATTGGTTGGCAACTGTGCTTTTGTGTGTTTGGCTTTACACTTAATGCAACTAATTGCACTAATGAACCTGATGATCTAAAAGTATGAATGACATCATACTACCTAAGTAAGCCTAATAGTTTTATATTAAACATTAAATTCTTGATTTAAGACAGTTTCAGATTAGATGGTTAAACTCTCTAAAACACTTGTTGAGGTTCATTACTAAAACAGTCACGTGAATTTTAACTACAGTTTGGGTTGCAGTGGCTCAAAGGATGAACACACTGGTCCACATTCAGTTTTAGGCTCAATTAGGAACCTGAGGTGGCACTGAACTACAGCTGGGATGGCATGCTGTCGGATTCTAGACAGAACAGCTTGAAAACCGGGTGTAACCCTAATTTATACACACACACACACACACACACACACACACACACACACACACACACAAAAACAGAGGAGGTGAATAATAATTAATCCTATGACTCATCCACAGCCGTGGTAATTAAGCAGCAGTGTCTGCATTTCAAACACGCGAAAGCAGAAGAAGACAAAAGACCAACCAAGCATCGGCCACTCTACGATTCCAATAATTATGTCTCACACATGAATGTTTAGATGTATTTATCCAGATTTTATCAGCAGCGGTAATGTTCTCGCTGCTGCCTCACTCACCCTTTAAGTATAACCCCCCCCCCCCATTAAAAAATGGCTGTGTGCAGTTTGTAAGTCGTTTTACCACAGTGACAGCAGCTGGGAAAAGTCTGGATTTATTGTCGGTACATCTTTTGTGTTTTTCACCACACATGGAATAATCGCCGTTTGCAAACTTTGTAAAAACACAGCTGATAATTCCGACACTACCTTGACACTAAAGCGAGGCAGTAAATGCATCAGTTGCATTTAAGCCATATGGGTGGTGTTTGCATTCATTGTAAGCAATCGGCGAAATTTGTTCTAACTTGACATTTTAAAAGTGGCTAATCCATAAATTTTTGAGGTATAACAAGCTGGACCAAAGTGGTGGAATGAGCCATGTGGCTAAAAAAAAAAATTTCTGTTACTGCTAACTGACGTGTATCGTACCATCTCTACGGGCTACACATAGTTTATCCAGCATGATTAGAGCAATCACTGTGTACAATACTGTAATACAGCCTTTTGGAAATTAAGCTTAAAATCAGTTTACTCCAGTCAGCTTCTATAATGTCCTAAGAAATGAAAATGAATAAGCTACAAAATTCAGCCTCCCTCAAAAACGATTAGAGAGAATATCTCACAGTGTCTGGGTCACAGAAGCATTTAACAGCACATCTTCCTTTAAGACTTTAAGAGTTTAAGAGTTTAAAGATTATTATTAAAAAAATAAAAAAATAAAGCATCTTGTAGTTTTAAAATAACTGGGAGAAAGCAGCAGAAATCCAGACCCAACCTGACCCACTGTTTAATAAGAAGATGATGGTAACTATGGTAACCAAACTTGCACCACCTGTGTGTAAGGAGAACATGTGGAAGTTGCTGTATTTGTAACTGACATCTAGTTTAGATGAAGCTTATAATGAACTAGTTGTCATTCAAAACTAGAAAGACCAACACAAATACACAAACTCTGCCAGAACTACCTACACATTTCCTGGTTTCCAACTGACATAAAGGATCGGAACTCACCACTCTTTTTTCCCTGAAGTCGATGCCGACTGTGGTGATGAACTTGGGGTTAAACTTGTTGTCTGTGTATCGGTACAGAAAGGTGGTCTTCCCCACGCCGGAGTCCCCCAGGGCAAGGAGTTTGATAAGGTAGTCATAATCCCCATCAGTCATAGTGATGACCGCAATGAACCTGCGGAAAACAGACGGGGAAACGTGAACAAGCGCACACAAGCACACGCAGAGTCGTCTGTTCGATGGCTCGTTTAACTTCTGACGTCTCAAACTCTGATGTCAGAGCCTCTTTCCTCCTATTTGATTATTCACGCTGCTCGGCATTTGTCAAACACACCCTGAACACCCATGGAAGCGTAAACTTGAGCTATGCACTGCTGTGTGTGTGTGTGTGTGTGTGTGTGTGTGTGTGTGTGTGTGTGTGTGTGTGTGTGTGTGTGTGTGTGTGTGTGTGTGTGCTTGCTTCTGTGCATCTGTGTGTATTATGGTTTCTGGGAAAATAGTAACTGTGTGTGTGTGTGTGTGAGAGAGAGAGGGAGGGACAGTGTGTGTCTATGCCAGAGTTGTCTGAGAACATTATTCACATTAAAATATAGAGTTTTAGAAACAAGTGATAATCACATGACAAACACTTACTGGAAAAACCTGGGGACATTCTTAAACAACTATTCTGAGATGGCTGTCGAGGGTTCGTCTGCCTTACCAATAAAGTTGTTTACATGCTTATTTTTATTACTGTCTACTTTCCCCTCCTCTAGACAACTTTTTTATGCAGGACATTCATGCACTTTACATGCACGTGCATTACTGTGTGAACAAGTACTAAATAGACGTCAGCGTGTTATACAACGTGTTCATTATTTTGCAAGTCTCCCTTTTTGTCCTGCAAGCATCTTGTCACACAAACACGTGCCTGGAACTAATCCGAACAAGACAGCTAACATCTTTTTCCCCGACGTGCCTGGTTTTTACTTGAGCCTGAATCATGTGGATGCTGTTTATCCTCCAGTATTGGTGGTGGAGTCACCCAGGAGAAACAGGCTGGTGGCTGGTCTCATTTAACACCTAATCAAGCCAGACTGGACGTGGCCAAATTATTACTGTACCTCCTGTGCCGGTATTTTACATTTTATAGAGAATATTTTGCAATAATTCTGCCACTGAGCTAAAGGATTTCAGCAGGACTGCGAGTCTGCAGTCACACAAGCTGCTTTGTGAGGCTGTAGATTAGATCATCATGTTCATAATCACAATTCCAGCATGTTATTGTAATTGCCTTCTAACGTATTCAGAAGGTCTTATGGTCATCAAGCTTGTCTCGCACTAAACAAAAACACAGCTGAGGGAAATGGAAATGTCATTAGTTTTAAGTATTTGGCGAGAAACAAGAAAGGTATCGACAATTTGCCCTGATTATGGTGGTAGATGATTTTCAGTAAAATCAGATTTTAATTATTCACCTCTGTGGAACATTAACAGTAACGTTTCTGACAATCAATGATGTCTGTGGGGTAAATCTCCTGAGGACCAGGAGCGTCTGTCCTAAAATTAATGATAGCCATGACATTTGAAATGAAGCAGGAGACGTTGCCATGCCTCCAACATTCCACAAGAAAGCAAATGCTTCATTATACTAGACCTGAAGGATGTGAACTGTTTGGGAGTTGCAGTTTAGGGTCGGCTTGCCTCATGACTAAACGTGGTATATTTAGAAAAAAGAAACATCATAAGACTCTAATTGCCTCCACTGTAAAGAAGCACTTAATGTGCTTCATCCAGGAGCTCGGACCTGATCACAAGAACATCCTCACGCTGACCAGCCAGGCTGGAGTGAAGACAGACCGACATTTGATTTACAGTCTACTCAATCCGGTCACCTGGAAATGAAAGTGCATCTGTAAAGGCCAGTGCACTAAAACACAAGTGCACACTGACGTTTGTAGTAACACAAACCGAAAGAATTCCAGCACAGATTTTCCAAACAGCACAGCACCACGTCCAAGTAAAATGACAGTAAAAAACATTTTCCATCATTGTTTATTTAATATTACTGGTTTTACCGCCTTTAGTCAACAGGCGCTAGACCATGTGGTTAAATATCACCAGCCCGATAGAAGAGAGCAAGACAATACAAAAAAGAATATCCTAGAGGTAAAACCATAAGAGTGTAAGTTAGAATTTCATTGATGTCGGTGAAATCTGTTGGAGGAAACAGTGTATTTTATGTTTTACACAAGAAACGAGTTCCTACAGACTCTTTAGTCTGCACTTCACTTGCACTGAAGCAAAAGAGCATATGGAAAGAATATCACAGATGGCAAGTTTTACTCCTCACAGCTGAGGAATGGACACTGTTCAGCAGAACGACGCATGTCGTCGTAGTAAATAAATGTACAGTAGTGAAGAATGTGGCAACAAAAGAACGAGATATTTCCCTCAGGAGATAAAACAAAGGGGCTTAATGCTGGAGTTTGAGTAGGTTGCAGAAACATTATTGTTGGTGCCTTTAAACGAGGCAGCTGACTTTGAATGGTCCAAAATGTTAGATCATAAAAGCAGATGTTAAAAAGTCGCCTCTGACCATGGCCTGGACCTAAGAACCAGAACCAGTATCTGGACCAAACAACAGAAGTGGGCTCAATCTGAATCAAACTCAACTATGGTTTGGTTCTAGTGTAAAAAGAGGTTTTGTACAGTTATGACCTGCTGGCCAATTATAGGGCAACCCTTTAAACAATGAAAGAAAAAGAGAAAGAAAAATTTAGTCCAAACAAAAATAACAAAAAAAAAAAACTACTGTGTAGTATGTAAAACTTTTCCAAATCATTTTCCTCTTAAAAAAAAAAAAAAAAACAGCCAAATCAACAACATGCCAACATCAGTATATGAGGTACCACTAGATACCAACAGGCCCAGCAATAAATTCCTACCACACGGTCATAACGCTCAGTTTTGTTGATGCAAATGTTAATTCAACAGAAATTTTAGAGATTTTCATTTTTTTAAACGTTTGACTTTTATAGAACAGACAGTTTCTCATGTCTGTTCTTAAAAGTCAATCGGTATTTATTACAGGGCTGACCAATCAGAACGTGTTCCTTTTTTTTAGTTTTACCTAATAAGGTGCTAAAGCAGGAGTTATGGCTATGAATTATGTACCAACAAACAGCAGTATTGTTTCACAGCATGATTGCAGTTAGATGTGGAGGAAAGGTTTTTTCCTTTGTGACTGTGGGAATAACAAGCATGAACAAACCCATAAAACACGCAGAGTCATTAAAAAAAATAAAAAAGTATGAGCAATCATACAACAGGAGAAAGGGGAAACTGTCTACGACGATGCTGCAGATAAAACATGACTCGAGAAATTTTGTGTGAAACATCGGTGCTAATGAAAGAGCATTAAGGAGGAAGTTGTGTTCTGCTCTTCTTCCTCTGTTATCCTTCATATCGCAGAGATAAAAACAGAAATAGCTGCTTTCAGTTAGAGCGATATGCAAAGTGTGCAGCCTCATAATGGCAAAGGTATATACTTTGGGTTTTTTGAGGTTTGAAGTGTCAGGATGGGTTGAGTGTACTGGTATCAAGAGCACCGATTTCCTGTTTACTAGATATTGGCAAATTACTTTTCTTAAACAGATGAAATACAAATATAACATGTTGCTTCTAGGACTTTCATTTGCAAATGAATATTTGCACTAGTGGCGTTACAATTTTTTTGTAGATCATATGAAACCTTACTGTACTGCAACTAAATGCAATCGTGCTTTTATATCTGAAGCATCAGATATGAAACAGCATTTTCCACCTTATCTGCATTTCTGTGATGTCAGTAACCAACCATAGATGACTATGACTATAATTATTTCTGACTTCCTGTTCTTGAGAAATTAGTCACAAATAAATGATAAAAAAAAATAGTCCTAAAGAAAGTTCAGAGAAATAGGCTTAGTCAGCCATGCTAATATTAGTGTGCTAGAATGCTGAAAATAACAAAGTAAATATGCTTTTATATACTTCTATATATAACAGATGCATGAAAAATGTACAACACATCCTGTGTAGTGCTACTCTGACAATCAACAGGTTGAATCCTGTGCCGACCCAACACAAATCAGTTCCAGCACTATAGTTTTGCTGCTCTGTGGTGTCGTAAATCCACCTGATGGAGCCGGAGTGTAATTCCTACCATTCAGAGCCGTGCTGCTCTACACACACACACACACACACACTAAGATCTATTACACACTGTGCATTCAGTCTGACGAAGCAACCAAGACGAGTGCGGACTGTGTGTTTGCAGCTTTAATTACATATACAACTGCATTATGACTCTGCAGGAGCTTTGTCAGGACCTAGAGACAAAAAAAAAAACATGAGCATTGACTGACAGGTTTAGACTGACACTTTGGAGGTTTGGAATATGCTTCAACTCTTAAAATGTAAAGGTTGTAAGTAAGTGTTGTAAGTCTCCCATGACACAGGGTCACTAAATATCACGGGCAGAATTGCAGAATTCGCTTCTGAGTGAGGCTCACTCTTCTGGCCAATCAAAAAAAAGCAACAGCTTCATTAGTAGGATTGCAGATTTTTTATTTATAGTAATTTGATAATCCGTGCAGAGCCACACCCACAACAGACTAACCCTACTACCACCAACACAACAGGTATGTTGAACAGTACAGAGATATTGCGATGAGAGCCTCAAAAGTATGCTCTGCATTTTATGATATGCATAATCGAAAATTGGCACAAATGTTTTAAGCAGAAAAATTATTATTAGAGGAAGGACCTTTTTGTCTTGTATACATATCATTCAAATAAATTTAAAAATATATATACATTATCAGGATACGAAATTAACTATCAGCCCTAATAAGCAACTCAACATTTAAACAGAATGCTTTCAAACGCCTCAGGTCTACTGCTCCCCCCTCACTAAAGACGTGGACAATCACTTTTTTTTTTATGGCTTACTTTGCACATGACAAGAGTTTTCTTGAATCTGTTGCTTACAGTAAAAAAATATATTAAAAATCAATGATAGAAAGAAAACTTTTAAGCCACTGTGTTACTGCTGACAACAAGGAGGGTGCATTTCTGAGGGTTCATTTGGTCCTTATACATAATGCAACCATGATCCTTTATTCAAATCAATAAATATTTCATTTCACTTTATTATGGTTCCATCCAAACCAAAGTCGAATTTCTAAATTAGATTTGTTCTCATTAGACCAAATTGCTATGAGAAAAAACAACAACACAACAATCTTATTTTTGTGGAATATAAAGCTGCTTTAAAACATAACTTCTAAAGAATAAATGACATAAGGCAAACCGTAACACACCGGTTAAAGCTTTAAACATAAATCTGCAAAATGTTTAGCTGATATTATAAAGGGGTTAGAGTATGCTATCCTATAAAAGAGCATCATATGATGCTATCAACTCATGTTTTTTTTAAACAAATTTGATTTAATTTAGAACAGATTTTAACAGTACAGTCAGTGACAATGCTGGTTCCTGATGTGTGTGTGTGTGTGTGTGTGTGTGTGTGAGAGAGCAGACTCAGTGCAAGGCCGCTCTGTAGAATGATCTCCTCTCATTCAGCCACTCCACTCAACTACAGCCTTTTGTCTTACACATGCTCTATTGTCAACGGCCGCCAATCTGGTGATGTGTGTCCACGGCAGAGGGGTCAGCCTGGGTTCTCCTAATCCTTTACCTTAATTGCAAAAACTCGGATTCCTGACTGCATGACAACTGAGAAATCAGTTTACTGGAGAAACCCCATTGTAACCTACTTACTTCAGCCCGTGTAAACGCACTGATGCTCTGGACAGATACGGTGATATTTTACTTGATAGTTACTTGAACATATTCACTCAGGTGATCTCCATTTCACTCTGTGACCACTTAGTTAGAACTAAGTAGTGATGACAAAGGTCACTTTGGGTCAATAGTTAAATCAAATGTTTGATTTCTTGGTATTTTAATTACTGGATTAAAATTTGTGTAATACAAGTAAAAAAATATATAGACGTTGCCCTTGAATAAGTCCAGTAAAAACACTAAATCAAGGCGGTCAATGTTTTTTAAAAAGGCACAGTAGCTGAGACTGAGCAAAATAAATGTTCTTACATTTTTCCATCAATGTGGAAAAAATGTATAAATCCTTCTACATTTGTTCTTCAATTACATGATCATCCTACCTGGGGCAGCCCTTAGCTAACGAATTATAATAACTACACAACAGAAGGGAGAATAAGAACTTGACTTAAAATTAACTAAAATATTGTTAGAAATAAAATAATAAAGATAAAAAATCTAAGCAGACAACTGTTATTACAATATTTGATTGGTTGCTGCACACACTTTTCAGTCAGTACCAAGAAAAGCATCTGATTAAATAAAAAAAAAAAAAATCGAAGCAAATACAGTATCCTCCCAAACTATTGTTTAAAGCGTTTTGTTTCCTAATTACATACCAGGAATAAAAGGTCAGTGGTTATTGGTGACAGACTTTTGTGGCCTCGGCATCATCTTAAACAGATCAGACAAGTGGTTTGCTTTCCATCTGTTCTCCCGACTCTGAGGGCCTTTGTTGTCTTTACCAATCTGCTCCTCAGAAAGGCGGCGATCAATACCTGCTAACATGGATGAAGACCGACCCTTTGATTATCCAATTTATCCAAAACCTTTCAGCATATCAGAGCCACTTAGCAAAGCAGTCAGACACATTTGAGACAATAGAGAAGAAAGATCGATGATGTTAATCATATTAGGTCTCAAAAAAACGGCAGTTCCTATGAATGCCTTTGACCGTTCTGGCAGCTGCATGAATGAGCTGCCTACAAGTGCAAACAGTTAACGTTTTACCTGCATATACTTTGGATCGGCGGTCTTTGGATCCGACTTGTGGCGTCATACGGCCCAGACCCTGACACGTGCACGCATGTATTTATGCATGCAGCTTTGAGCCCCACCAGGGCTTCCCCAATCTCTCCCTAATCCCGCAGTAGGAGGTGGGCTAACATCTGTACAGACACCCACGCAGCTGGATCTGAAAGGTCAGCATGGATACATGAATACTGACGAAGGACTGGCAGGTCAGAGAACAGAGGTGAGGCCTGTAGTGCAGGTTCAAATCAAGCCATCAGCACACGTAGGCGTAGGAGTTCACAACAGTTCACAACTTTCACAACAGCAAGATGTGGAGTAGAAATGTGGATTGTTATTTCCGCCATTTGACATGGAGAAATGTGTTCGCTCTTATTGTTGACCATCACGTGAGAAAATAGCGGTAACAGATTGGTCCTTCAGCCAACTTCCAAAAACTACTACAGAGGCCGTCATGAAATTTCACTTTTATCCAAGGCGACTTATGTCGTAAGTAATTTCTTACAAACACACACGCACACGATGGCAATGGCTGCCATGCAATGCCCACCGGGAGCAACTTGGGGTTCAGTTTCTTGCCCAAGGACACTTTGAAACGCAGCAAGGAAGGACCGGGGCTCGAACCACTGACCCTGTGGTCCCTGGACAACTGCCTTACCAACTAGACACAAAATGGCATTTTACCAGAAACCCTGAGTGACTGGACTTAGGGCTTAGCCCAGTACACAAATGTAGACCAGAGAATATCAAATATCAAAAGGTAAGTGAAGGAGTGCTTAAAACTATCAAAACACTCAAATATGTCAATAGAAATACCTTCTTGTGTCCCATTGCTGTATTTCCACTTTGAAGAACTCCACATAAGTACCAGTGGCTGAACAGCTTGTGTTTACAGTTCTGCAGAAAAAAACCCTGACATTTCTATCTAAATCAATATGTTCTGGTGTTCTCTGTCTGTGGCTGCTTTAACACAGCAGTGATCCGACTCACAGAATACCCAGTTCATGAAAGAAGTTCCATCTGCACAGTCTGGTACTTCATAGGTGCCACACAGGAATGAAGGCTCTAAACACTGAATGGTTTCCATGCGAGGCAGGAGAATTCTGATCTTCCTTATGCGCCAAACTAAACTGTGCCAGCTACAGGAACTCAAGCACAACGGAACAAAATGAGCCAAAAGAACAGAAAGGAGAAATAAAAACACAGAGGAGCCACTAACAAGTCACATTTTAACAACTAATCTTCAAGTTTCAAAGTTTTTTCCTGTCCGGATATAAACTTTGAAGTGCTGGACTTTGATTGTATTAGTGCAGCCACATGAAACCTGATCAACACAAATCAGAACAGATTGTTTGGAATTCAAACCAATGTGCAGAGACACTACGGAGCATTGTGCTGCAACCTGCCGGTCTCATGACGCCAATAGTTTTTTCTTTGGTTGGTTTTTTTTGCAAACCTGATTACATTTCACAGCTGCACAACTGTACACAACAAACCGCTGGGATGGCAGCATCGATGAGGACTGGGCAAAGGCGGTTTTTTTTTGCCCTTAGCTGCTTTTAACACACCCGCACATTAAGACGACTATTCCAGAAACACGCCAATAACCAAAAAAAAAAAAAACCACTGCAGAGTCTCTTGGTCTTGGGACTGCACAAACAAGGGTGAAGGGTGGTGGTTTACACAGTGGGAGCGCTTGTTTTTCCTTCAAACGAACTGTGGCTGCATAAAAAAATATAAGAGTAAAAGAGCAGAAGTGATTAGTTTCAACGTACATATGATGCTTTATATTTCGACATTGAAATGAAAGGCCTTTAGGAGATCTCATTTGTACTAAATAAATGGAATTATGTTTTGGCTGCACTCAGTCAATAAAAATGAGGGAGTAAATAAAAATTTAACTGATTGTTTCAAACAGGAATAATAAACATATGTTTGATACATAAAAATATGCAGCTTTGATTTGATCCAAAGTCATATTGCGACAAAAGCGGTGATACACTGCACTAATGTTACGCCACGCCAGTAAGGTCACTGACGGAGTGAGCGCCTGATTGACTGTGCAGCACCAGAGGTCTGGAACTCCACAGTTCAGTTCCAGCTTCAACAAGCTGCAGCCAGTATTATCGTTGTACAGTAGTTACATAGTTAGAGGAGGTCATGTGATCAGTTATCTGCGCTGAATCTGTGGTTGTCGTGTTCGCTGCAGGGGATGAGTAAAACACTCAGCATCATTATCAGGTGGAGAAACCAGCTCTGCTCTCTGACGCCCGACCTCTGGGTCCTAAAGCCGGATGACATGTCCTCGCAGTGTCATCATATTCACAGTGGACTGTTATACAGAAATGATGGTTTACTGTCAATCTTAGCCATGGATTTTATTGCTCTGTGTAACAAATCTGTCATACAAATGAATTGAACATCTACCTCAGTCCCAGGTGGACTCCATGCCTTAAGCAGAGGAACTGATCAAATGTCTCTGGAGGAGAAATACAGCACAATTTTGTTCCAAAATAAGCATTTACTCTTAAAGAAAGCTGTTTCACAAGTGCATGAGTGTGTTTGAGCCAGAGTAGTTTTTCCATTTGGTTTCTAGAACTATAATTTAGCTGTAATTGGATTATATTTATCTTAACTGTGAAAGAATATGTAATGATAAAACAACAAGTCCATGTTTTAAGTCTAGATTTTACTTAAATCATGAAAACTAGCATGGACTGTAACTAGGTTACAGTCGGCTCCATCATTTTATATAAGGAGGAAAGTCAGTTTTTGAAACCGGGTCTAATCAGATTTCTGCAAGAAAGAAGTAAAGAAAGGTCAGAGAGCCGATTCAGAGCAGAGTGAGACCTCTCCTGAGCAAGTTAGAGGGATTTTGAGTTTCATTCTACATCCTCTTAGCAACAACAGTCGTTATCCGCTGTTAATCAATGTAGTGCTTCGCATATCCCAAAATGTTTGTAAAATTTTAGTTTCAAGATTTAGATTAGAATAATCAATAACTGAAATATATCCACACTATACAGTAAAGTGTAATGATCCTACCAGGTTATGAGGAAATGGAGGCAGAAAAACAAACCATTCTACTGCTGAACACGATCACCACAGGGTGTTTCTGCATACTTTAAACACACACACACACCTAAGTGATTTTAATGTTGTCAGTAATTTGCGTGCAGGCAAAGAAAAATATTTATTACCAGGCAAAGATATTACACCGATTCTTTTAGTCAAATCCGGTGACTATAGCTACAATGTTCTAATATCCTACAAGCTTGAAATGATACTATGAACCCTGTGCTGTCTGCCTAGTTCTATGATAAAGATAAAGATAAGATTCATTCATAAATAAAGACACAGGTTCCTAATTGATGTGGCTCATGCTGTTAAAAAGTTCACTGATTCCTACTAAACATATACAGCAAATGTTTGAAAATTATTTTCCATTTTGATTTTTTTTTTTAAGCTCAGCCAATCCACAAAACAGCTGGGCACCACTGTGCAACGCTACACCATTTGTCGCCTTTACTAGTTGTAGAAGTTTGTTGAATATGGTGAACGGGGTTAAGTGGTCAACTATGGTAGCAGACTAGCTGAAAACGTGCCAGTACCAGTCCAACACAAAAACTCTTCACGCTCACCCTCTGACCCTCTGAGATGGTATAACTGAAATCCTGGTTCAGTTACTTCAGTAAATCATCATATGATTATTGTTTTACAAGTAAATAAGGTCTGAAACTATTGTTGTTAATCATCAATATAGTGGCCCAAGAGCAAAAACATTTAATGGTCAAATAAAGAGAATCAACCACTGGAAGGACAGGTTAGAGCTTCTCAAAGTTTAAACGAATAAATGAATAAATCAGTAATATTCTATGTTTCTAATGAAACCAAGATCAACTCAAGCCAGAAAAAGGGGGAGAGCTCAGAGGAGTGATGCAGTGTTGATATGGCATTTTAAAAATTCACAAATATCTTTAATTAAAACAGATGGTGTACAGGTGAGGCACATATTGAATGTTTCATTTTCATCTTATTTGGTTTGCACAGAGCTGAAAAAGTCTTGCTATCAATCTTTTGTATGTAGCCAAAAGGAGTCTTCATTATTTTTCACGCTTTGTGACTAACACAAGTCTGATAATGACATGCCATGAACCATCTGCTTTTCTTTACAACGTCACTAAACAACCGATCACGAGACCGAGCACAAGAGACTTTTCACGAGCGGCTTCCATCCCCGCTGGTGAGCCGCTCCGAGCCCAGACAACGAGCTGAGTGGATGATGCAGCCGAGTGCAACCGCACACCAACAGTTACCAACTTGTAGAGAAGGGTGTGATCACATTCCACAGCCGCACATGCACCGATCGCGTTTCTCTCCTAAAAAAAAAAAAAAAAACTGCTTCGCTTGTCCATTGTTTGGGACCCCGTCCCCGCACGCAGACCCTCCATCCGTGCCCTTTTCACCCTGCAGCCTGTCACATGCCTACACAAGTCAGTAAACAGCTCCAACATATACTGAACAAACATCCTGCTTACGGCCTCTTTTCTCCTTACCTCTCAGCGGTTCCTCTGCTGATTCAACTGTTAGATCCCGGGGGAGACACACGGCGTCCGGAGCAGCTGACCAGCAGCCCTGCATCTACACCCACCAACTGTCTGACTGACCGACTGACTGACTGACTGAGTGGGTGGGTGGCTGGCTGGATCACTAGATGACTGGATGACTGACTGGAAATCAGCTGGAGGCAACCGAGCAGAGAGACACTCCCCTCTCCAACCAGCTGACTTGCTGCCTGGCTGAAGGGATGGTGGAGGGATGACCACTTTCTTAGTTCCGTCTTGCAGTCGCCGTCTCAGCGGTTGCAGTTGAATTCCTGCCTGAAGGACCAACCAACAACAGACTAGCTGACTACACAAAAAAACTTACAGAATAAAAGGACTGAAAATAGTTATTTGTTGCAAACCAAGTGACTCTTAGACAAAGTCAGCGATTGCAAAATAACCCGAAAACAACCAACTCATAAAATTTTGATTGATGGTTAAACGAGTAAGCAGCCAGACTGACTACTCGTATTAATATCTGACTAGAAGATCAAATGATTAATTACTGACTAACCAATTAACTCACAGAACAGCCCAATAAATAACTGACCAATCCATTAACTTGGCAAATAACCAACAAACCTATGAATTAACTAACCAACCAAGCTGAGCTGCTGGCCACGTAAAACACAAACCACTGTAACCAGGTGATTTATTGACCTATTAAATAAATTACTAACCCACTAACTGACTGATTAGTCAGTTCAGTTGTGGACTTGCACCTACTAAAAAAAGCAGCTCCAGCTTCTCTATCGAACAATTTCAACCAGTATCTGACTGGTTGTCTAACTCATAACCAATTCATTAGTTACCTCCTGAGATTCAGACGCAGTTTCAGGGTTTGGTTTCTGCTTTGCCCTCTTTCCTAATTCCTTCTCTGCTCTTTTCCACCTCTGTCTCGCTCCGTCTTTCTGTGTGATGAGAGGGTGGAGCCTTACTATAGTAAGTTAGCCGTGGACACACACACACACACACACACACTTATCAGTAAGTGTAGGGTAGAGCAGCCTCAGGCCACGCTCATGGAGGAAACTGTGTGTGTTTCACAGGAAGTAGGTGATAAATGCTACAAGGCAGCACCAAGTAAATTCTAAACCAGAGGAAATACATTCTGTATTTTATCTGACATCCAAAGCCCAAACTCAACCAACTCCATAACACGCTGCAACTTCAGAACGGATTGTGAATAAACTAAAACAAATATTAGATATTAATTGATGTTTGCTCAGTGGAGATGTGGGTTGGGCTGCTGGTTCTTCTTCCTGTAGTAGTTGAAAGAAAGTTGACTTTTCGGTGACAGGCTCAATATTTGTTATCACAGAAACACAGGAGCCTCCTGGACGACTTCACTGTTACATAACAGTTCAAGTTATACAAGTAAATAAGTATGATTTGTCATATTGTTACGTTTCCATTCATGTGATGTTTATACTGTCTATGCTCCATTTACTGATTCTTGTATCACATACTTTAATTATGATCATTATAAATCTTGTGTCATAGCTAAATGAATGTAAATGTGGATTTGACTTCTCTTAATTGGAGCTTACTTCAGTCTCAGCAGCATCCACATAAGTGCTTCGGAGCATTTCCTATCATCAAACTGGAGACACACTGTATGACACATCTTAACCAAGAAACAAGAAAGAAGAAAATAGTGTAGATAATTCAAAAAAATAAGTCTTCTGCTTTCTCTTTCTCTCTGAGCTGGTTAGGAGTCTCCATGTGTCCAGACAATAAAGCATCATGCAGCTCGTGCTGGTGACCTTTAGGCAACGTTAAAGGCCACCTGACCAACACACCGACAGTTACCATGACGAAATAAGATCTATTGCCGTCTGTGCAAGGAAAGACAGACAGCGAGCGACAATATTCAGTTACAGCAGAAGTGAATCGATATATGTTCTATTTTATAAATTCTATATAAGCAGATGCATGTATCGTGAGTAAAGAATTTACTCACGTCTTCCTGCTGTAAATGTCTGAACATTTCATATCATTCCTACTGTAGGTTTTGATTGAATTTGAATGCATAGCAATGAGATTTTAAAAATGTCACAAAGTTGCAGAAGTGTAGAATATTAAACTGTTTGCTCGCTCGCAACCAATTCTGATCAGGTAATGAATTGTTCAAGTCATTTTTCTTGAACAATTCAATAGAATCGGAACATTTTGGACTGTTAACACAGGAATCCATTTGAAAACGTCCCCTTTGGCTCTGGAAACTTTTTGATGGACGCTTTCTGACATCCGTTTAGACGTTTCCATCAGTGTAATTGACAAATTAATTGTTAGTGACAATAAGCACTAGGTGCAGGCCCCTAGGTTCTGTTTTGGGTCGCCTCCCCGGAATTAAGATCCTGGAATTAGATTTGCAGGGACAACCGCGTGGGAATCTTTTATCGTGTGTGCGTTTGTGTCAGTGTGTTCACCATCACCAACACCTACAGTATCCGTCAGTTGCGACAATGATACGCCGTTACGCGCCGGCTTTCGATGGTGGCTCACAGACGGGCTGAGTGTTTACATATTGGTTAGAATCACGGATTCAGCCGTGTGCCAGCTCTCACTTTTTAAGTGTGAGACATCTGCTTTCAGGCTGTTTCACACCCACACATTCTTTCATGACTCCGAAATTGGTCCATAAGCATCGCACAGAGCACTCAGACCACACTTTTAACAATCCACTCCAAAAATCAATTGTCGTGTGTTGACTTCTGCCTCGTTTGTTTCTCTTTATATTTTCATATCTCTTACAGCCTTCATGGCAATTATGTCTGTAATATGCGACTATAATGAGTCTTACTGATAGCATAAGTTGCATATCATTTAATTTGGAGCAGGGTTTTGCAGAAACATCAGCACTATTGTTCTGCTTGTTGCACACAACTGTTTATATGCAGGATTATTTCCTTTGGGCTGAGTAAATAGCAGCTGTCACAGAGCAGCAGGAATCATATCTGCATTTCTAAACAGGGAGTCGCCGGGCACATTTTACACTTGTGGCACAGCAGCACTAACTTCATTGATTATTTAAATCTCCTAACACAGTGACATGATCATGAATTAATTTAAAACGCATGCTCTGTGTTTTTCTTAACACCAGACAAACAAGCCATTATTAAAAGATTGCAAGTTTATATAGTGAAAATAGTGGAAATAATTAATTTCATAGGACGGATGATGTCAGGGCAGCACCAGCAAATTACAAACGATGAATAAATAAGCCCATAATACAGTACAAGGCCACAGTGGACTGAAAACATCCTGCAGAATCAGAATCAGAATTAGAAATACTTTATTAATCCCTGTGGGGAAAGTTGCTTTCGTCTCAGATGCTCCATGCAAGAGCAGGAAATTGTGAATAAGAACTTGACATATAAACATAAAATGAGAATAAAAATAAAGAATTAAGTTAAAAGTAAAAATTTAATCTCAGAGGAAGGAGTTATACAGATAGTCATGATCCTTCTTGTGATCATCACTGTGGCCAACAGGGTGTTACTATAACTATCATAGGTATCAATTTTGTTCAATAAATTTGGCTTTTGAATGATCTACTGCCATTTTTAGAAAATATATAACCTAATAATGTTTTTATCAAATTTATTATGACATGAGTTGTTAAAAGCAGAAGGTTTAACGACAATCATGTTGTAGAGGCCCAACACGGTCAGGTAGAGTTCCGTCTTTTATTCTGGCCCACATGATTTGCTAATATGGAAATGAAAAGGCAGAGACACGAGAGGCCACTGGACCACACTATGGAATACAATACATTCGTCTGACCACACTGGGTTGGTATATTAGATTTAATATCATATTATTTATAGGCCGGCACAATGGTGGATTCATTAGAGCTGCCACCTCAGTTCCCCGGTTTGCATCTACCTGCCGGCTCCGGGTCTGCATGATCTCGCTGTGCTTGTTTCCTGCAGTGTGTCTGAGTGTGAATGCTAGTCCGTCTGCATATGTCTCTCTGTTTTGGCCCTGAGACAGACTGGAGACCCGTCCAGGGTAAACCCCACCCTCATACTGTATATTAATAAGATATATGTGTCGTCTGCCCTCAAATCAACATCGGCAGTGGCACCAAACTGTACCTCCAGCAGCAGCAAAGGTCCTGGGAAACATTTGCTCGGTGTGTAAAGGGCAACTGGGTCCAAACCAATCTGCCTTTCACATGAAGCGTAAACATGCTCCGAGTCAGGGACAGCAATTCCCACAATCCCCAGTGAACCAGAGCGAAACACTTATTTGACATGGCGACGGAAACGAGTTCAGACCGAGTGCTAATGCTCACACACACACACACACACAGAAAAAGACCCTGAATTCCCATTGTTCATATTTAGTTGTCAGAATTGATTCAAGGCTGGGTTTTAGGTTCAGGGTTAGAATTAGGTTTTGGTTAGGGGCTAAAGATTGCATTATGTCAAGGAGTGTCCTCTCGAATCTTGACAAACTTGTGGGACGTGTGTGTGTGTGTGAGACCCTTTTCCGTGGCTGCCAACAGTAAAATCTTAACATGCACAAAGAGAACATGGTGTTCAGGACTGTAAGCTGCAGATGAAAGAGTATATCTTATCCTTTAAAGTTTATCTGTCAAAAGTAGTAAAATATCACACAAAGTCTGACCAACATTTGAATTATCATTTTTTGTTTTAGCAGATATAACTATAATGATACTGGAACTACTGTTGATATCTTTCAATTTTCCGAACAGGTTCTAGATGCATATTTCCCATGACAGCAGTTGACTGACAACTGAGAGCTGGTGGTGGGAGGAGTCATGCTGTCGATTTCTGCATTAAACCACTTACATCACATCATCATAACTGCACATTTTTATGTATGTGTTGTCATTACATTTATGACCCATACTCAACTGGATAATAGTTAGCCCACCGTGTTAATGCTACAAGGGATTTATTTTAATAGTGACCTTTGACCCTTATTTGTCATTAATTCCAGTAAATGCTTTGCCATAACTACCAAAAATCAGTGTTGTTAAAAAAAATATATAACTTTTTCCTTCATGGTTAGTACATTCACTTAGGCAAAATATTTGTGGTGGTGCTAGTATTGGAGACTTGGAGGATGCCAACAGTTCCTCTTTACTTCAGTGGTAGTTCGTTTGTCCCATTACTTTTACCAACTCTGCGCACAGTAAATTTATCAATGCAAACTCTGCTTGAGGCTTCAGTTACTCCATATCTACATATGGTGCAATGTGTTGACTGTTACTGCTGCACAACAGCCTACAAGTCTGAATGATGGCTGCAAAATAGAGAGAGAGACGAAAATGGCAGAAAGCGTCCAAAATCTGAGATCATTTTAATCTGAAATACAGTCACTTAAGTTGTAAATCACTTAAGATAAAGTGACTAAATGTAACTGTAAAAGTTGCCTGTGATGGGTGTGATAAACCCGACACTCCTTCACTTTATATAATTTTGTTTTTGACGAACATGGCAGCTCACACTCCGTCTCACTCTCACCAAACAAGGTAGCTCAGTTTCTTTTACTTTATTATTTTGCTAAATGTTGAACTGCCACAGTATTTTTCTCCAGACTGATAAAAATATGTACAGTATTTAATCATCAGCCGTAACTTCGTTAATTATTGTACAGTATTTAAAATCATCTGCTGCGACACTGTGCTCTTAATGTAGCTTTATGGGCCTAAGCACTTTTTTTTTTAAACCCAAACAATTCAGCTCCGTGTGACACAGATCCATAGTTTCTGTGTCCAACCCCATCAAATCTGTCTCTACACTTACAGTATAATGTCATGTTGAGTTTTCCTTTAAAGGGAGTTTTTAAGTTCTGCTGCTTAAATATATTCATATCTGCAGCATTTATTACAAGTTCATCGCAGAAGTAGGTTTCACATTAGCAGGGGTGGTTTAGGGGTGACCACGAATGGCCGTGGACGCCTGTATCCTGGCTCAAACTGGCACTTTATTTCTGAGGTGGACACTTGCCTGACATCCGTCTTATTTTTTCCTTTTGTGTATTTGTCATTGCCGGTCAATAAAGTGAAACAATGACTAATCCGATTACACGATTATTTCACAGAATAATCATGATTATTCTGTGGAATAATCAAACAATACCCTAGGAAATCTGGCATCTAAAGCTGCAGCCCTGTTCATCCACAGTACTTCCCGTTAACTCTGAGCTGAGCTGAAGGTGGAAAACAGTCAGTCATGCAGTTTTTATTACCTCCCTGTTAAAAACACGGCCGGAATGTCCTTCCCTGTTTAATACGGTTTACCCAGAGACAAACTCAGCAGAACACAACAAATGAAGTCATTCTGCTAAGAGAAACTAACTTGACAGCTTGTAAACCAAAGGTCACCAGCTGAAATGCCAGTGCAAAAAAAACGAAGCTGCCAGGACCAGATAAATCCAGGGTACACACAAAAACCACGAATCAGTAATCTGTAACCTGTCGCTGAGCCGAAACGTAATTCTTTTTATTCCTATTTGTAATGAATGGTGGGAGTGTGTGTGTGTGTGTGTGTGTGTGTGTCTTATTCCACAGTAAAATGAGGCATTGACTCAGCTTATTTATGTGATGAAAAAAATGACAGTAAGTGGCAGGAGATTCGGTTGTGAATCTACACAAATTTATGCAGTTGGCTCCCGAAACTGGAGTGAATCAGAGCAACATTTGTCATTTGTCAAGATGCTCGATGCATTTTGAGGAATCGTAAATCTCTGGAAACCAATGATCTAAACAGAGCTGAACAACTACTGTATTAATGTTGCAGTTTAAAAGAATGAAACTTTCAATTTGAGAAAAAGCTCTTTTTAACACCACAGATCTCGGTCTACATAAATAGTCAGAGAAGTGTCCCTGCGGGCTTCACATGCAGAGATCCGCCCTCCCTCACCTGCGGAGGAAGTGAGTAAGAGCGCAAGAAAAAAGTTTTATTATGCAAGTAAGTTTGACTTTGGTGCCGTTAACTTTAGTCAAATCTTACCTGGGATCAGTGGACGGATAGTGTGACTGGTTAAAACAAAGACGGATCAAATCACTGAGGTGATTTAATAGAAGTTCATCATCAAAGCTTGTTGTGGGAGTTCTGGAGAAGATTATTGTGTGTGGATGGAGCATAAGAAGCACAGAAAGGGAAGCAGACAGGACCGAGTTAAGAACAGATCGACTCCATGTGTGTGTCTTTGTGTCTAAGGTGTGTCATGTGATGACATTCTGTGCAACGCTATGTTGTTTTCTATCTACAATTATAGCTTGTTTGAATTTATTAACAGAAGAAAATTTACTTTAGAAAAAAAAAAAAAAAAAAAAAGCATCTTAAATCTCAATATTGCTCTTAAAAAGGTTTCCCTACATCCATCCCTGTATGTGTGTCCAGCTGTAGGATGTTAGTGACATCCAAAGACTGATATCCTTCAAGCAGCTGGAGGTAGGAAAATGTAACAGACACCGAGTACTGAGATAAATTCCTAATATTAGTCAAATTTCATCTAATTAAATTATCTTACTAAGTAAATTATGTACATTTTCCAATCCCACTTAAATCTTAAAGTATGATACAACTCATGACAGCTGTCATAAAACATTTACAAAGTTCTGAACGCTTACAATTTGACATAAACTAACTCCAGAGCGCTGGTTGTGTCCAGAAAAATTCCACCAAATTCCTACCAACAGTCGTCTGAACAGAACCATGTGGAAAGACCAAGTATTATTGGAAGTGTGACTCAGGGAGCACTAACAGGATTGTTTCCTGCAGCACAACGCCGACCATTGTGGCACATCTGCTGATCATCACATCATAATGTCACGGTCTCCACAGGCCACGCTGATGCCCACAGGTCAGCAGGAATGGAAGTCCCGGACGGAATCACCGCGCCCAGTTTTCTTCTACGTCAAAACAGCAGCTCAAGTGGGGACAGATGACGCCACATGTATTTATTGCTCTCTACATTTTGTGAAGGGGCATGTCAGCAGCAGATTGTGTGTCCACAGGACGTCAAAGGGCTTAAGATGTAACGCAAACTTCTAAAAAATAGGAACTTCTTAAAAAAAAAAAAACTTCTAAAACAAAAAAATTCTTGTGGTTTTACAGTTTTGAGTATTTGAGGTATAAAAACTGAATTTATCAGTCAGTCCATTGTCCGGGATCAACCACCAACAACATCAACGTCTTTTCTGCTTCATTTCCACAACTGGACAAATCCCTGTTAACATATAATGGTCATCTTTTCCTGTCTTTTCTTTAATTTGTGCATATTATGAATGTATATGGGGCAATCAACCAATTTTTGCCTTCTAACGCCCTGTGCTCTCCAAAACTGTTACTTACAAGTTACCGTTCCTTCAAATGGCAAATCACATTAGTGAAGACTGATTTATGTTCTAGAAAATTACGACTTTGTTAAATGTAGGGAACAATCTGGATGAAGGCCAAAGTCAATAGAAACTGACTGTCAGTCGGAAAAGTGGGACACAAAAAGTTTTTTTTTTATAGTAAATCATAATCCAACCTCTATCTGGTGCAAAGAGCAGGTTTTAACTGACAGGTTGTTTTCTTGTGTTGAATTTTAGCACATTTTCTCACATTCAGCATCTGCTGCAAATGTTTTGCTTTCTTGGTTTATTGCCCAAATAATTACAACAAATATGAAATTATGCCAAATGTGCAGTTGCTTCATGTTTTATTGAAGTGTTTCACTTGCAGAAATATTCGCTGGTGCAGAACAGGATCTACTTCGTGGGTTTCCCTTGGTTGGCCTGGATTCTTCTACGTGTGAAAGAAAACCAAGCCATGGGGAAAACGGACCAGGTTTACGAACTGGTCCACTGATTCTGACCGGAGTCAAAGAATCTTTAGGTTTAAAAAAAACTCTGGTAGAGAAATACAATAGGAAAAGAAAGAGAAAAGAAAAAATGAAGAGGAGTAAAACCATTGCTGCAGTTTAAAAATGTATGAGTCTCCAGCTTCCAGCAGATTTATGTGTGTGTGTGTGTGTGTGTGTGTAGTGTGTGTGTGTGTAGTGTCTTCTGGTAAATACCTTAAGGTTTCTCACTTTTTACACACTCCTTGCTAATGATATTGTTGTTTGTGAGAAAGAGAAGAAACGCCTCTGTTTGACTTGTAATAAAGTCACGTCAGCTGAAGCTCCGTGTGTGAGTCACGAGTGTCCGGATGAGGAGGAGGAGGAGGAGGAGGAGGAGGAGGAGAAAACAAAACAAACACAAATGAGGGAGGAAGGGACGGAACAAAGTTAGAGACAGAGAAGGAGAGGAAATGTTGGGAGGAGGAGTTGGGTATAGACCCATTTAAAGAACGGAGAGTGAGGAAAATAAAAAATAAAAAAAGAAAAGCAGGGTAAAAGCAAAAAGTGATAAAAGAGGTAAAAGAAACTATAGAGAAGATGTGAGAGGAACAGGAGAGGTCACACGAAGCACAAACTGTGACCCAGAGGTGCTTTATTGTAATGTCACAATGTCCTGGTGTAAATTATTCATCAGCCTCTTGCTGTATTTTTTCCCCATATAGACACAAACGTCACTGAATATCCAAAACATTTTATAAAGCATGTGAGCAAAACAACATCCTCAAAGTGTAGCAGCAGTATTACACTTATAATTGTTAGGTTTTTCAGATATTGCTTAAAACGCAAGCAGACCATATCTCAGATATAACTCAGATATTGACTATGTACTAAAATATTATATAAATATATATATTTGCATGGTCTCCAGGATTAATAAATAACTGAAGTGTGCATGTATAGCTGGAAACTGCAGGATATTCCTCGGGGACTTGGCTCTATATGACCTCAGCCATAAATAATGAATTCCTCCTCCAGACCTCGCAGAGAAGAGAATAAGTCTGTCTGCTTCTCATATGCTGCTGGCAGTAAATTTTTGCTCATCTGAAGGTAAATATCGGAGTCTAATTAGTGTCTGATGATGTAGGATAGGGATTGTGGGAGGAAGCAAAACAGAAAGAATGATGGTGTGGATCGACAAAGAGGGAACCAGAGGAGACACATACGAGAGGAGAAGGACTAAACGAACCTTTTCATGCCAAAACAGTTATTGTAACTACAATTTTGCGACTGTGGATAAAACACTTTTGCCTCATGATAGTTTACATTTTAAAAATTCATATCACTGATGATTGTATTGCATTACTTCGTTTTTTAAAACAAGTTTATTCTATTTGAATATGTCTGTCTCTTTACTGCTTTGATAACAAAATCTAATAGAGCCAAGCTAATAATTTTAGTTTTCTAGTTACCAGGGGTGGTTTTACAGGGGGGGCAAGGGGGCCATAGCCACCATTTTTCTTTGAGTTTTCCTTTACCTGTGATTTGAACCAGACGACCTGATTTGGATTGAGTCTAAATTTCGGATTGGTTAATAAATTGTTAATCTACACAGTCAATTGTGCAGTGAGCTGATTCACAGCCCCAGTTCACATGCAACTTTACTGCATTAATGATTATATTTTTGGATGGAAAGTTATTTAGGGAAGCTTACATTTCGATGCAACATACACAGATTGTAGACTGCAAAACCAGAACCAGAGTTTTTTCTACAAGATGTGATTGAAACTTTGTGACACTACATTTAGCTTGTAATTGTTATTTATGTTAACAGCAGAGGGTGCCATGGGCTGAATCTCTCTTCTGGACTGACCTGATGTGGACTTGCTTCTGGAGCTACTCTAATTGTGAGAGAAGTAGAAGGAGGAATTAACGAGTCACCTCTATGACTAAATCTGCTGTGAAACAGCATGAAGACAAGTAAATGACCGAATAAAGACAATTTGCAAACACTGCCAAAACACTACGGCCTTACAGGACGCCTGCTTTCCAGAGTTTCCAGACACCACCACATTATCTATTGCCAGTGGGACATGGTGACTATTGTTCTTCCAACGCTGCAATGTTTGAATCACACAATGAGACCTGTCAAAAGGTCTCAACCGCTGCCTGAAAATATCAATATGTCATTGTCAAATCAATGGTTTCGTAGTCCTAAATAATCAGGGAATGGACTCCACTAGACCTCTGGAGGTATGCTGCAGTTTCTGGCACCATGCAGTCAGCAGTAAATCCTTGAAGTCCTGTAAGCTACAAGGCCTCCATGGATCAGACTTCCCGTACGTCCCACAGATGCTCAACTGGATTGACATTTGGAAGCCAAGTCAACACCTTAGATTTGTTGTGTCCTTCAAACTATTCTTAAAGGATTTTTGGAGTAGGCCAAAGTGCGCTGTCCTGCAGAAAGAGCCCACTGCCATCAGGGAATAAGGTTTCCTCTGCCTGTTGCATCAAACTACCAGCCTGCCTTCTTTCCATCGTGTGTCACCATCTACCATCACTTCCAATGTTAAATGATGTGCACACATCCCGCCACCCACATAATGTAAAAGACAACAGGCCACCTTCTTTTATTGCTCAGTGTTCCAGCTCTGATGCTCACGTCATGGGCAAGCAAGGGCAACCTGACCGTGCAGCCCCATATGCAACGAACTGATGCACTGAATGTTCTGACACCTTTCTACTGGAGCCATCATCGATTTATTAAGAAATATGAGCTACACCAGCTCTCTCCTACTGGATTGGACTATACCAGGAAGCCCAGTTCCCCACATGCATCACTAAGCCTTGCCTGTCCAAGACCCTTTTATGGGTTTTCATTCCTTGAACAGCTTTTGGTAGGTTCTGTGCACTGCAGACTAAGAATGTCCCACAAGACTGTAGTTTTGGAGTTGCTCTGCCCAATTTGTGTAGCCATAACAACTTGGCCCTTGTCAAAATTGCTCAAATTCCTACAATTGTAACGAGACATTCCATTTTATCCACTTTACCTGTCAGCGGTTGTAATGTTGTGGCTGACTGGTGAATGTATTTGCAGTTGAGTTGTTCAGGAGACAAGGTTTCTTTAAGACAGCATCTGGTCATTGCAGAGTCTGAACTCTGCTTTAAAGCACACAGATTGTTTAAAGCTCATCACATTTAAAGCTCCGAATAGACCCGTTTCATTACAGACATATCGAGGGCTGAATTCCACTCAGCTTTAGGGCCCAGACAAACTCGTTCGGTGTGACACCGTCCTGACTTACTGGGACATCTGAATGACACAGTGCCTTAATTTTGCTGGTAACATCTCGTCTTTTCTTGTTTTTTTCAGCAGTAATTTCTGCTGTGAAAAAGTCCATGCGGACAAACGGGCGAGAAAAGACGGGAGGGAACTACAGTGAGGACAGAAGATAATGAGGAGAAATGCAGTCGGGTCAAGGTTCCCGCAGACCAATGGGCCAATTACCAACAAGAAGTCGGAAGCCGTTTGTGCAGCTGCAAACTGCAATGTCTCAGAATTCGAGAGGTGTCTGCCGGGTCACGATTTGCGGCATGTACATAGAAAGATTTGCAGATGTGTGCGGATGTTCCGAGCCCGCTGCCAAAAGAAGGCAGCCGGCTTCTCATCTACCTGTTTGCTGGGGAGAAAACCATTTAGGTTGACAGGCTGGAGTAAATGCTGAAGATTTAAATAAATAATGAAGTTCCGACTGCTGTGCACAGCTCCTCTCTCAATTTGGTATCGATCCTGACGCTGTGCGGTGGCCACGGCTATTTAATATAGTCAAATAAAAAGGTGTCTATGTTCTATATTGGTTTCGTGAGTATCAGACCGTGCCTAAAAGAATGCTTAAACCATAAGTGTGGGATTTGACAAGACTACACCGTTGAATGATGCAGAGCCAGCAGGTTAAGATTTGGATGTAAGAAGACGTGCTTTCCTAAAAATTAGCTGTTACAGACACAGACCGTCCTTATAATCAACTGGGATCACGTCGGTACGTGTCTGATGCACTTCTCTCGCATTACTTCCCCTCTTTAATTGAACGGAGGTGAATAGCCAATGCTGAGCCAGCCTTCCGAACGGCATCTGACTGCGGGTCTGAAAATAGAATTAAAAAATGATTTTGGCTTTGGAAGTGTTTACAGCAATTAAAAACGTGAAATCAAAAGTGCTTTCGATGAGAGTTTCCTTTTCGATTTCTGCCCTTCCCACAAGCTGCTGCTGACCGTGATGATTCACTGCCTAATTACAACTACTAAAACCCGACAATCATTTAAAGAAGACCCGACATGAAAAAAAAAACTAGAGCCAACACCTCTTCTTGATCCTCGGAGAGAGCCAGAGAGAGCGCAGTAGGAGGGATGGCAGCAGCAGATGTAGCATCGTGACCACTAACTCTTTGCACTTGGAAAACAACTCCACACCTCTCCTCCTCCTCCTCCTCCTCCTCCTCCTCATTTTCTTTCCTTTTTTTTTTTACCTTCCCTCTCCTTTCTCTCCTGCTGCCTCCGTCACCAGGCAACTAGCCCTTCCTCCTTTCCTCCGCTGTTTCTTTCTCTCTCTCTCTCTCTCGCGCCCTCTCATCTTAGTCACTCCCCTTTTCTTGTGCATTTAGCCTCACTCCATCTCTGGCTGTGCGTTGTATGTGGCATTTACAACGAGAAGAGAGTTTTTGTTTCTGCTTACAAAGCATGCCCCTTATTGTTTTCTGAACAATCAGCACATCTGCACATCTCATATTGCGATTGATAATAAAAATCAGGGAATATCTGTATCAGCAATTTCATCGGTCAAACACAATTTCAGTTGTAGAAACGTAGAAAATCCAGGATAGGACTCGAGAAAGCTTTAAAGATGAACTTGAGTCGCATAAGTGTTAAGCGCTAGTGGAGCTATAGGGACTAATGTCTTGTCAATCCAGGCAATTTACGACAGCCTGATATGCATAACTGTATTTCTCCTATTGATAGGGGCATAATGGGAACATTCAAATGCTAAACTTATAACTGTTTAGAGAATGAGAAGTTATGTCACGCCATTTGAATTGTTTGGAGATGCAGATGCCATCTTCTGAGCGACGCAGCCTGTGCCTGCCAGTGGGAAAAAAATTATTACCTGCACGGCTTTGTTTGGCGAAAAAAAAATTATTCAAATTTGATGAAGACCAGAAGACTTAAAGAGGATTCGCAATAGCAAGCAAGAGGTATTTGGTGGTGGTTTGGTGCAAGATCTGGTAGTTCAAGGACTTGTAAAGGTTTCGTAAACACATAAACTCCTCTAGTGACCGATGACGGCGGCAGCACTGACCCACTGAGGTAACACCTTTCAGAATCAGGACGAAGTCAAAACACAGCCTCCAACTCATGAGCAGAAAAGCCAGGGGAAATCTAAAAAGACGGCACCCACAACATCAACTTTAATTTTAGGCCTACAAGTGCAAAAGGATGCTAAAAGAATCCTATTATACATTTTTAATCAAACCAGGCATCCACTTTAACGTTCTGAACACAGAAACTCACCACTGCCTCACAGTATGTGTGTGCACACATTTTGATTTACTTATTCCTTTACCAACGTGATTTTTTGGATATTACAGCTCATGCAAAAACACAAAACACAAAATGATTTAAACAAATCTAAGTTAACCCTGTCTTGTGATGAGGTACATCTCTGCTTTTATTAGACCTACACAGAAGGTATTTTAATACGCCACAGCAAAAACCAGGTGCACAGGTGTAAATAATCAAATTATTGGCAGCCAATTTCCATTTAGCAGCTCCGTGGTTGTTAGTGGGATGTTTTTACATGCACTGCACCAACCTGGTCACTGTAAGTCTGCACATAATCCGATTTCTCTTCTCCTCCCCGTGCATTTTGGAAGCATGGCTGAAAGATTTTAAGAGGATGTTGCTTCCTGCCTTTTTTTGCCGTGTGTTGGAGCAGACTGACAGGACAGAGAGACAAAGACGGGAACAATGTAGGTTCTTTTTCACAGCTCTACACCAGCTGAATTAAGCCAATATTCTGTTAAAACCAACTTATTTTGACTTCTGTGGACAGACCAGTTTGTATATTTTCATTTTAGGCAGATGAGAAGGATTTATCCTGCCTCTCCACTTAGGAGACGTGAACAGAACACAGGCTTTGCTAATGATATTAGTAACTCTTGTGCTTTTCCTACTACAAACCCTTAAACTGCAAAATCTCTTGCAAATCAATGTGCACTAGGAAACAGCTGTTTTGATATTTTTTGCTGAGTGTGCGATATATTTTGTGATACGATATAAATTCTCAAAAAACTATTGATTTTCAATTTTGGTCCTTGTAAAGAAAAACCCCTCTTCTACTTATCAAACATTTTTCCTGAAAACATGTGAAAAATGTGAAATCTGTAATACACCACTGTGGAATTAAAAAGTTATTTTTGTGGCTTGTGAATTTTTGGGGCAAGGCTTCAAGTAAGTGCAATAGCAAACACAACGCAAACCCCCAGAACCTCAATTAAAATCCCATAATGATTTCCGTCATAGCAAATATTCGAAAATGCAACCCTTGAACAAGTGGTCGACAAAGTGATCAAATAATTGAGATTATTGTAATAATATTGACATTTTTTAAATTCACATAATATTTAAGCATTTTTCTCATTTGTCATTCTTAAATAGATTTATTTATGATGCAAAAAACATGGAGAAAGAAGAAAAAAATACATCTGCACTATAAATAGTCCCTTAGCCTCCATGATCTCTATAAATTGGCATCAGCATCATCCATTAAACAACCGACATTGTTCAAACGACCAATACAATATGAGTTTTGTAGTGCCATCAGAACAATACTCTTTCCTATGAGCCATCGCTCCATTGCACCATTTTCGGGCTACAGGTCACAGCTTGCGAGCCCAAGAAGGAGTCGCTGGGTTACAACAAGTTAAGTCCTGTCTGCAATAACAGCAGGACAGAGAGAACCGAACACTGCAGAACGTATTAGACAGCAGAGAGAATAGCTAGAAGGTTGGAATTATGAATTTAGAAGAGAGCACCGGTGAGTTTTATGGCGGTAGACAAAACTATGACGGATTAAATGAGTAACCGCTCACACTTAACCTGACATGCTCTCAACATCAAAGAGCAGAGAGCACTGCCGATATTTTCATGATTCTGAGAGCTAATTTTATTTACTTTTTTAATCATTCAAATATGACTGGGTGGTTAAAGTTTTCCTTTGAATGTGGGACTATAACTGTTTAAATTTAGAGAGAGACATTTATTTTGAATTGGGTTTAAACCCGAGGACTATATGTTCACGTTCTCTGTTACGTTTGCGGCATAAAAAGAAAACTTTTATGCATATGAGGTTGTGTTCTTTATACTAGACAGCGTTGATTACAGTAACACGATGTACCAAAATGTAAATCTGTATCGTTATACATGCTGTGTCACCAGATTCTTGCCAAATACACTGTCCTCCTGTGAAATATGACAATACAAGTAGTTCAATTGTACTAACATATATGCATTACCATTTTGTGATATTTAGCAACTGTTGTAATTATGTAAAATATAAACCCTGGCAGGTTTGCCTACAGGAGGTTTATTTTATTTTTAAATGTTTTATTTTGGATTATATTTTAATATATCTGTATTTGGTCCCTAGGCTCAACCTAATCTGACCCTGATATTTTTCCTGCCTAACCCTAACCAAACTGTTGTTTACACAGTTTAAATCCTCTATTCTTAGAGCGAAACGTGAGTGTGAAACCGGCCACACTTTGTAAGCAACATTATCCACCACTTTTCTAAAATTGCACGTGCGTTTTGGCAGCACGCAACAGGCGCCTGCCTCCCTACAGCGCTGGTTCGATTAAAATGAGAGATCCGTACGTTGCAATAAAGGAAGGGGACAAAGCACCTACAGTATATGGACATCAAGGTTGGAGAACAGGTTATAATGTGCATATCTGTGTAATGGAAAATTACAATTAACAAGATTTTTGACTTTGAAGATTTTAATGTGATGCCAAATAAATTACTTTATTTTTTGACTAACAAAGCACCAAGTAGGGATTGTTCTCATCGATTCTGACCTTTGGTTTCCAAAGTGTTTCATGCCCAAATAACTTCACTCGCTGTTGCCCTCATCTTTTCTTTCACCTAATCCCCCCCCCGTCTCTCTCGCTCTCTTTTAATCACATCCATCCCCAGTTCTTCTCTCCTGCTGCTTCTCTCGCCCCCAGTTGTTGTTGGGTTTACTCCGATCCAAACCAGCACAATCTTCCCTTTAAGCCATTCCTTCAATGAAGACTTCTGAGTTACATCATGTGAACTCCTCTCAGCATGACAGAGGAGACGAGGGATCAACACAACACCTCACAGCCATACAACATCAAGAAGAAAAGCCAGATACCACTGATCTGAAACTGAAAAAAAAAAAAAAAAAAAGCCTTTTCATTGTTAAAAACAAATACACATGAAATAAAATATCAACTGAGGTTGTGGAAATAATTCAGAACTTTTTAGTAAATTTTTTCCCAGACATTAGTACAACATGAACCATTTCTTAGAAATGCAACAAATGATTGAAGAAGTTACTTTTATTTGGATTTCAAATGATGATTCACATAGCTCATCTGCAGAATGACATGTGCCAGTTTGCAATTTGCAGTGCCCTCATTTCAACCACAAGCAGGAGGTTAAACAGATTCACTGACAGAAATTGTTGTGTGCTGCGTGTTGCTTGACTACATGGGTGACAAATCCATGCTCTAGAGTGGCTAAATTATTAAAAAACAGCGTTGTACGTAAATTTATTTGTGAATGGTTTACTATTTTATTAATTCAAGCTGAAGATTATGTTTATTCAGTGGTTTCATTTAGTCATCTCTTTCCTTTTGTAATACACATAAATGATTGAAATCTCTGGCAAAATGTCCATGGAACAATATATCAAATCTAAATTGAACTAGCTCTAAAGCAGCTTCCGAGGCCGGGAAGTTCCACATCTGATTTCACAGCTGAGTGAAAAAGTTTGTTTTCCCCAAGTTACATGGCACAAAGACAAATGTGCCCAGAGAGACTGGAGGAGGTTTATGAAAGGCAAAGGTAGGTCATACAAAGTTTTAAAAATATCTCATAAAAAGGTAGATTGCAAACAATTTCACTTCTATAATTTTGATTATTATCAAATAAGTTCATTCCTGACCATTTTTGTTGCTTCTGAAGCGGAAACATTTTTACTAAATGAATGTGCATCAAATATTATGGTGATGCATTTTAAATGACAGTGGCTTGATTAAAAATACTACTACTAATAATAATAAAAATAGCTGATTTATCATCTAAATTTACTGTGCTACTCTCAAATAATATCTGTATCTGCCCTAAAATCCAGCAAACACTTTGTGGACTATACCATAAAACAGAGACACCACTGCAGATTATAAATCCAGTAGTATTATAAATGCAGTGTAGTTATGGTTTGTGATCGATTCATACAGGCTCTTGGACTTGTGCATGAAGCTGCATGCAGGAATATAAACCTAGAGGAAACACACACACACACACACCATTAGTTGTTTCTAAAACTGATTACTGACATTTTCCTGATGCACACACACATTCAGAAAGACCCTAGTAAACACCAACATTTGTGAATACACCAAACCCCCAACACTAACACTAACACACACACACATCCCCAGTGTGTCATCTCTGTGAATATGGTACATCCACTGCTGCTGGTTACATTCATTATTAATAAGATGCAATTACTTTCTAATCTGCTGCTTCCTTTTACAGCACAGGCTCAGTCTGATTACCACTCAAACTCGTCCTACAAACATTCATATATTAAAGTTACTATGACATGAATACATCACAGGAACAACAAGCTGCCAGGGAAATGTTCTCGACAGGATAAAACGACGTCCAAGACAAACTTACATTTAAATATTCATTATCATATTTGTCATTTATTAATTCTCTAGGTTTTCTAGTTTCTTAAGCGTCAGTCTCAAAATGCTCGTAGAAGAGGAGCGTTGGCAGGAGGGAAATGAACGACATCTATGACACTGCCTTGCTCCTCTGTTTACTCTCCGTGGGAATTTGCACTGTGCATCACTTCTTTGAAGAATTTATATTTAAGATAACAATAAGAAATATTGTTCGCTTCTGTCACTAATGAGACTAGACGTTCACAGCATTATTGAAAAGATGTATTTTAACTATTCACCAGAAGAGATAAAGTAAAGATGCAGCTAATAAGCTGCAACACTTTTCTCCATTCTGTACTTATCTCAAACTATGCTATTAGTCAGTGGCCTAAATAATATCAACTTATGAGTTGACATATTATTGAGTGCAAGTGGTCGCTTGTGCCCAAAATGTAAGAAATCACATTCAGGCAGGTATCCCAAGAGTGGGATGAATGTGAGCTCACAATGCCCTTTGACCTTTCACCTTTGACCACAAAAATCTAATCAGATCATTTCTTAGCCCAAGTTTCAAGCTTCCCAAACTTTTAGAAATGTGCTGAAAGTATTTGTGAGATAAGACGCTCACAACTATGGGGCAGCATAGTTGGGGGCAATCTGAAAACACAATATGTCTGGCTGCAGCTGTTACTGGCATTAAAAGGGGGCTACCCTCCATCTAGTCAGATAGGTCCCTGCTGTGTCCCTCTAAGGACACAGGCAGTAGAGAATTATGAGTACAAAATGCCCAAGACTGACAGAATCCAATGTCGGTCCCAAATTCCATGTTTAGGATTTCTTTAACATGCTGTAGATATGAGCTCATAACTTGGTGATACTGGCTCATTTTTAAAATCGTTTTTTAAAAGTCCACCTGACAATGAGGCACAGCGTGCCTCATAGAAATCCAAACAAGTCTCTTTTAACCACAATTTTTTTTGTTCAGTTTGAAAAAACTAACATAATTAGACACAATCGAAAAGGAGTTTCACCTGAACAGAAAAAAAAGACAAAATATGCCAATTAATTTGATGAGTTAATAAGCAGTTGTGGTGGAAAATCAGCACTATAACGATCATAACCTAATGTCCTCAGATTAGATCCATCCAGCCATGTATTATCTGTCACCACTGATCCTGTTCTGGAGCACAGGGAGCCGGAGCCTATCCCAGCTGTCATTGGCCAAAAGGCACAATACACCCTGGACAGGCCCCCCCATCTATCTCAGGGCAAACAAAGAGAGACATACACAGACAGACAACCAAAGAGAGACATACACAGACAGACAACCATTCACACTCACATCAACACCTGTGACTCCAAACAGCTAAATGTTTATAGGTTATTATAGAATTCATTGGATCACACTTCCAAACAGCTGCAACATCACTGCATTGTTTTGGGGAACAGGTCTTCAAACTTCGGGGGGTGGGGGGGCTTCTATTGTAAGAAGATCCTGTGTTCATAAAAGATCCTGTGTTCATAAAAAGGTCCATTATGGTCTTGTGCAGTCAGAATTTTTTCCCCACACAAGTTTCAGTTGATGCCAGCAAGTGGGCACCAGTCAGAACTTAAAGAGGCACTTTACATTTTATGCTCATTTTTTTCTCCCACCAGGCTCATTTAGTTCTGTGCTAAGAGAAAAAAATGTCCTTCTCCATTGCTAAGGAGACACATTTTCTTTCCAATGCCTGGAAGGGACAAGGAAAAAAAAAAACATAAGGATGCAACCAAATCACAAAATGTCAAGGCAGCAATTTATTAGAGGATCACTCTGGCCTCATTCAACTCCAGTCTGTCAAAGTGAAGGGAGCGGGGGTGAGCATAAATATATTATGCAGAAAAATCTGCAAAGACATTACAAATGCAGCTGAAGTATAGCTGAGGTTTATGTCCATTTCTCAAAATCGAAGCCAAGGCAGATGTCAAATACCAATTTAATGTAGTTTAATAAATAAGTGGACGGTATTAACGATGACAGCAAACGTTGTACTGTATTTGTAACTTGTTTTTAGGCATCAATTAGAAGTCGTTATAAATTGTATGTGGTCACCCAGAGTTTGCATCCCACGTTTTCCCCGTTTTCTTCCTGTCACACAAGCGCCGAATGTGCCGCACTAGCTGCGTGTTGACTCCCTTTGTAATGCGTTGTTGCCCCTTTGAGGCAAAGGTATTAAAAAGGATTTCACAGGCATCGGGAAGAGACAGAATCATTTTCATCTTGCAAGTTTGGAAGCGAAAGCCCTTGTGTGTAAAACGTAGGAGTGTCGATAGAGCTGCAGACGGAACAGAAGAGAGGAGGAATAATTCATCGGAGGGAAGTCAAAGAGAGGGAGAATGAATCAAACATGAGAGAACGAGACAAACAAGTACAGATTTTTGGTCAATCCCATGGTGCATTCTGGGCAGCGACACATGGTGTAGATCTTATTATGTTCCAGTTTGTTAAGTCACGGTCACTTGGACTGTAAGTGTTCCCTTGTTTAACGGCGAACTCACGAAGCACGTGAGCGGTCCATGCTCAGTGTGTGCGACTCCAACAACACACGCGAAAGCAGGGACAACAACTCCCAGATGACCATCGAGTGTTAACGGCTTAACAACTCCACACAGTTTAGTGTGAGCCGGCCCTTATTCTACTCAAAAACCCTAACATAAATCACCATCAGCAGTGTTCAGTGGAACAGTTCAATGGAAGATTCCATTTTAGATGAGGGTGGGTTGGGGTCTTCCAACTTCTAATTAACTGAACACACCTGATACAGGTAATCAAAACTGGGTGGGCCGCTAGTTCTGTAAGGACCGTTGGAAACCATCAAGGGCAGGGGGCCTTGAGCACCAGAGCTGGGAACCACTGGATTAGGGGAGCTCCAGCAGCTGTAAATGGTCTTAAATGCCTTCGACATCTCATCAGAAACTTGCACAACATTTTATTGGGATGGTAAACCGTTAAATAGTAATTAAATAGACAGATACTCACTACTTTGCCTTTAAAACATAATAATGAAAAAGTAAACGTCAAATGGACATTTGCAGGTAAAGAAAGTCTTCAGTGATGTAAATTTTAAGTCCAACTGTTTTCAGGATATAGCAAAAACAAATGAGGCCTTACTGTTCCAATACTTTTGAAGGAAACTGCATCCTCTCTAATCCCTAAGAGCCAATGCACACTTGCAATCCAAATTCCATAACTTTTAGTGGCAGAGGCATACCAGTTATTATCAATAAAGAAGAAGGCAGGTGTTTTATGCCAGCTGTGTGGAGATGGAATATATGAGTGGAAAACATTTTACACATCTAAAGCTCGACGGAATGTTGGGAGACCACAATAAAAAAGGTTGGAGAGATTCTTCAGAGGACAACAGCGCTTCGGCTGTACACAAATCACCATTAGCCTCCATCATTAAAACAGCACTACGCAGCAAGGATGTGCCCATCATAAGGAGCAGCGGTAATCCTAGTATTTCTGAGAGCAGATAAAAGCGTCAGCAGAGAGCAGAGAACGGAGCGCCGAGCTGATTTACTGCGCAGCACAACAGTCCTTACTATTGATCCTACAGTAGTCATAAAAACTAATTCCTGTTCTCACTCTTTTGCTTGCCGTCCATGGATTCACACTTTCCTGTGGCAAAATAAACCCCAAGCAGGAGTCATCTATAAAACAACCTATAAATGCAACAAAGCCGGAATTATAATTTGTCTAAATGATCTTTTTGCCATGCATTTATCAGCAAACACACTAACTGGTTTATTATTCATGTCATTCCTACTAATTTGACATGATGGCAATCAGGCTAACTCCGAGACGAACGGCCTCCATGCAGGCGTTGGATGTCGTGGAGACTGGTGTGCAGCACTTACTGTATCTGCATGCACGACAGAGTGTGTGTGGTTGACCGTCTTCGTCATCCCAAGTCTTTTAAAGCCTCTCCCTGCCTCACTGCCTCCACGGTTTATCCAGCTGTAAGTTACACAGACTGACTGGCTGAACCAAGCGAGACATTCGAGATCAAATCGTTAACCTGAATGTGTCACAGCATCTCCATTCGCAAACCAAAATCCAACGATAAACACTACGCACGTCTTCAAAATACACGAGTTGGACTGGCTGCTAAATAGGTTTGAAAATGCTGAAAAGGGTTTATTAGCAATATTATTAGTTTTGTTTTCAACTAATCAATTCATTAATCGTGTCCAAACTGATTTGCCCTTTTTAGAAATTATATCAATCAACCCGAGGGCACGAAATCACAGCGGAATCAATGTGATGATAATTGTCAGATGTAACAAGGTCTTTAGGTTTACTTCTAAATATTCAGGGGTCAGTTGTAGAAAGCAGATTAAAATGGGGCCTGGAGACTCCTGGAGTGGGAACGATAATCGGGATAGGATGCAGAAGTCCGCAGGACTGAATCCCGCCCCACCAGGTGCCTGGATAAAATGGGAGGGTTGCGGCAGGAAGGGCCGTTGACGGAAGAAACTCGGGCAAAATCAGTGTGTGTTGACCAATGAAGGGCCAAGCTGAAAGATGTTGATCTTCTGAATAGGGTTTAATTTGTGGTTGACACTGTATTTGCAGTGTGTGGCCGTGGTAACAAGACATGAGGTTACTTAATGCCTAATGGCTACGTATCTTGTGATTGTTTTAAAGAATGACTTTATGAAAATTTGTTGAGTGTCGTCAAAAAAGGCTTTAATACTACAAGACGATTTAAACAATTTTCAAAACATTTTTGTAAAATGTTAATTCAATTGAAACATCCATCACATGTTTAGAGGTGATAATGATGGATTCAAATTCAGGGTTTATTAAATAAAAAGTAAAAAAACAAAAATTTGTAGGATACAGAACATCTTTACATATAAAATTTTCAAACATTTAGTTCTTTTTTGACATAACATGATTAAAACTGATGTTGAGGCCCAGTGTTGCTTTTTGCTAAATGTTAATGCTGGATGTGAATGCTGGGACGCTAATATGATCTCAGTAACAAAGGTCATGAAATGGTTGGGATATGTTGTCTTTTATGTGCCACATGCAAATTCTAACAGGTTTTATTTAGCACTAATTGTTCCAGAGTTGAAGAGCCACACCACAGTAATCCATCACTCTAACCCGTCATGACTCCGAGGCCATTTCCAGTTCATTTATGATGAATGATTGAATCATTTGCTCTACATCTGTTTAGTCCTTCAGCTGGCAGGGTTTATATTTTAATATGCAATGGAAAGAGATTTATAGTGAGCCACCATTTTTCAGGATACAGACAATCAGGATAACAACACCAACAAAGCGGCTTGCAGAAGAACTTTCGAAACGGATGACTAAAAGCTGTTGTCTGGTGCGAGAAAATTTACACTGATCAGCATTCGATCATTCCAGTGTTGGTCTGCAATTTCCCTTATTGGCCCTGTGACAATATATGTCTCCAATTTGCTGCTAAGATTAATTTAATTGTGACCAGAAACATGTCTGTCACTAAAATGTCATTCTGTCAACAGACAATCCTCTGAGGAGAGCACGTTTTCCTCCGAGAGGAGCGTTACCGTAGCGAGGTCCTTGCCACCAGGTGGAAATCTTATCTATGCATTAATCATCTTAGGAAGGCTGAATCCTGCTGTTCCTGGTCAATACGCCGCAGGTGGGCGGCAGGAAGAGAGGGGAGAGAGAGACGGAGACGGAGACGGAGAAAGACAAGAGAGCGAGAAGTAAAAGGGCACAGTGGTTAGGGAGAGCCATCCCCGAGTTAAAAGGTCAGAGAATCATCACAGCACAACACCTGAACCCGAATTCTCACAGGCCGCGTTTCTGTGCGGATAAAGCTCAAAAATATCACAAGCATCACCATGGAAACAGCAAAACGCTAAATGACAGTGGCATTTAAGGTCTAGAACACGTGGAAATAGTTTGACAGGGAAATACACATTAGTGTTATCTCAGTCAAATTGTTCTCGCTCAGGAAAAGCAGATGGAGCAGAAAGAGAAGGGAACAGACAGACAAAGAAGAGAAAAACTGTCAAATAAAAAAACGTGAACTACCGCTGAGGCACAGCTTACCGTGCACACTGTGGACTGATATGGAGGAGGTGTGGAGCCGTTTCGTGGATTAAAGGCTCTGCATTAAAAAGGACAACGTTCCTGTTCCTGCTTCCTATGGGTCCACTTTGAAGAGAGCATGTATATGAATGGTACTAAATTTCCCTACGTCTTCCCTAAATAAGCCAGAGGGAAAATGCCTCTCTACATCTAGCTGGGAAATATCATCCGTTCAGATGATATCACCTGAAGGAGCCACTGGACTAAAACTACAAGATCTGTAGCATTATCATTCACGTGGCATCAGACGTGAATAACTCCTCCAGGTGATGTCATCTGGCAAGAAGCAGAGGGAACTTTATACTCCTACCAAGTAGAACAACAAGAGTTGAAAATGTGCAAGGTCACCATTTAAGAAAATTATAATCAGTTAGTTTTGCACTATTATAAAGGAAATGTCAGCATGATTCATGTACTGTAATGTCATTATTTTTTATTCACTATAAAATAATTTTGATCAAGAAAAAAAACCACCACTGCACCCACTATCAGCGTCAGCTAGCTTTTTTATAATTTGAGTCATTAAGGCCATGTTCCGAAAGCAAAAAGTAGCCCAAATGCATTTTTTCCCCATATGATTGTTTTATGATGGTCTGAACAGCAAATATGACATGAAATTCAAGTTTTTCCTAATCAGACCTGGGAAACTGTCATATGTGGTTCTAAATTAAATCTGTATCTGATGTTTTCAAATGCAATCTGAACAGTCAGGACACACTGAGATGAGTCTTGGCGTGAGAGTCATGTACACAGGCGCTGGCAGATGTAATCAAAAGAGTGTATTGATATCCTGAAATTTTTGATAAAATCAGCTTCTGCGAAGCCGTTCACATCGAAGTCCGGCCGCTCAGATTCGGCATCTTCACAAATCTCTGACATGCCAGCCATCACGTCAAAAAGCAAAATTTTTAACCATGGTTAAAAATGTTGCTCTCTTTTTCTACATCCTTCTTCTCATTGTCATTTGCTTAAAAGGTAAATGCTCACTATACATGCCATACTGTATGTGATGTCACATTGTTTCTCTTCTGGACATGGAGGTCACTTCAGGGCTGTGGCCAGTTCAAACTGGAGTCCAATATGTCACATCTAAACAATTATGTGAACGGCTGCACACAAAAAAAAAAAATGGATCTCAGCAAAAATACAAATAAATAAAAATATGAATTGAGACCTGCAGGCTGAATGTAACTGAACTCATCCCAATCCCACAGGTGGGTAATTCAACAAAAAATATGTTAATATAGAGTTAAGAGCCAAAATCTAAACCTTTTTGTTCCTCTTGCTACCTGAGAGCAGCCAAGCATGCATGTGCACACACTGCGAATCATATGATTTTTGCAAGGAGCATCCTGAATGTTATGCAATATGCGTTATATATTTAAACGGCAGCGTGGAAAGGACGAGTAACAAAATATGCAGAACAACAATCAATATCCAGTAGTTTCAGTATTAATGATATGAAAAGCGTAAGCCCCCACAGAGTGTCTCCCTGCAGAGACTGTCTGAAGGCTCTTCACAGCGGCAGTTCCAAGAAGAGTTTTTTTTTTTTATAATGTCATGTGCACTTCAGTGTGACAGACTTTCAAAAGTAGTTTGGGAATTTAAAGTTAAAGAAAGATTCTTTCCCTCCTGGGAATCTTAAATACTAGTGTGAAACAGTCTGGGAAGGAAAAAAAATTAATGTGTAGTTTAACAGTTTAACAAGAACAAAAGGTTGGGTCTCACAAGAGTGTTTTTATCACTAGTTTTTTTTAATAAAATCAGAATTTACATTTTCTGATACAACTTATTTTGTTGTTATTTCATGTTAATTTTTCATTTCTTTTGGTTTGTTTTCGGATTTTCCATTTTTACATCAAAAAGAAAAAACTTAACTACGTACATTTTCATTTTACTTTACATGCAGAGAGTTAGCCAGCAATGTTAAACCCGTGTCGAAACTGTTGTCGGGGTCGATTTCGAACTGCACATTTGGAGTTCTAGAAGGCTCCACATATATAGGAAGATCACATGATCTAAGAAGCGATTCTGGGGACAAAGTTAGGTGAGACAAACACGTTGTGTTTGAGCTACAGCTTCTATGCAGGACATTCGTCAGTGTTTCAATTCTACACGGGGTAATCCAGGAAGCACCACCGAGTTCAGTGCATGGAATGTTACCGGACCTGAAGGTAAACTGACTGCAGCAGGTCACAGACAATTCCCAAGTTATTAAAAATAACAAGTTCTGACTTTAACCTGAAGGATGACAGATATTCAAACAAACTTTGAGAGATTTCTCAAAGGAAATATTTTATAAAGGATTAATTTCACATGGGAACTCAACAAACTGGATATTTTATCATCACGGCCTAATTTATGACCTGATTGTTTAAATGATTATCAGCTGCAAGATTAGCAACATGGAACCACCTGTTAAAACCCATCCCTAAATATCAGTACAGTAGAAGCATATGCTCCATATATGATTATGTGAAATTATGTAAATGCTGATCAGCCAGAGCTACTGCGGAAAACCTGGATCGATCCAGTAGAGGTTTAAAAACTAAAGTACACGTCTCTGCAGTCGCTGCTTTTTTGCTTTTGTTGATTAATTCGTGTTTTTATAAGATTTTAACAAATTAATAGCAGCTTTAAGCAAGCAGGGACCCTAATCATAACAGCAGAGAACAACTTCACGAGCCAGATGCAATCTGCAGTTTCCATTATAAGTCCTTTGGTGAGAAATCAACTTGAAATGATAGTGGAGACGTGAAGCAATAGGCTCGCGGGACGCCGACTGCATTACCAGACCAATAAAAGCTGTTTCCTCTAATTACCTCTGCTCCTTCCATTTTTGTTTGGAAACTGATTTATGAGTCAACAAATACCCTGAGTCTGCCTGTGGGATGGAGAGAGATGCTTAATGCTGTCACGGTGTGTGTGTGTGTTTGTCTGAAATATTACCTCTCCTTCAGGTAGACACCTGGCTGCACAGTTTAAAGTGAATTAAAGACAAGCAGCGAGTTCAGACAAGTGGCGGTATTTGATTTTTATCTGCAGCTGAAAAATCATATACAAGTTTTGAACAGAAACAGCTGTACATGCATGCAGCCCCATTCATGTTCTCAGTAACAGTTTTAGTGTGGCTGACTGACTGGTTTAGGGCTTTGACTCGTACAAAGCTCGGGTTGAATCATCAGTGCAATAAATATTTGTTCAGGTTCAGTTCAATTTAAACATAAGATGTGGAAATAAAGGCGGATAAATTAAGATTTTTTCTGTGCTTTGTAAAAAAACTGATCAGACTTGTCTCAGACGTTTGCCTCTGACTGACCTCTTCTCTATCACAACAGCAGCTAAGTCCTGTGGGTACCGTGGAATTTAGAGCCATCTGTGCCACAAAACTGAAAGTCGCTAAATCATTTCTCAGTCAGAAACTTCGTTAAATGATCACAACACAAAACAAATGTCAAATTACTGATCAAACGTCTGCATTCATCTGACGATGTGTCCGTTAAATCAACACAGTTTTTCCATTCTCTACATCTGTGTAGTAGTTATAGGTTGACAATCTAAAATGAATCTATGGTGGACAAAGTTATTCAAAATACATAACATGCATATTTAAAAAGACAGGAATTACAAATAGTTACGCAAAACTGTACTGTACTAAATAAGCAACAATGAAAGCGGGTAAATTCGTTCAGCCTCAAAAATCAATCCTCTGCTCTGCACAATCCTTCCAAGTTTCAATCATGCCCAAATTACAATAAATAAGAATGGTGCAAAACTTCAAGCAGAAATTGCTGGAATTCTCTGATTCGTCAGAAGGGCGAGTCTCACTCACGCTCTGAGTGAGACGCTTTTTCTGCTAAAACTATTTTTGCACAGCGTGGCTTTAAGAGTCTGGAGCCTGTTCCACACATGAGCTCTGGACACTGTCAGGAGTTCACGCATGTAACACACAGAGGGCGATCGTCCCGGCGTGGGAGAAACTCAGCTCGATTTCAGTGCCAACAGGAGGCACAACATCACAGAAAACTTATACTGCACAAAACCATTTTTCGTTTACAACACATTGCAGCTGTGAGTCTTGACAAAAAAGAAAAAGAAAAAGAAAAAAGTGTCTTTCCTCCCAACAATTTGGGAGAAAGCAGTGTGCTGCACACACAAACTTATAATACAGACTCACAGGATAAAGACTAGACATTTGCAGCCTCACAAAGTCAGGAGAACGTCAGGATTCCAGTGCATGTTTGAAAGGGGCTTAAGAATCAACTTAAATGCTCGTCAAAGCTAATCCTAACTAAGAAATTAAACAATTTCTTTAATAAACTGAAGTTAAATAAAGAAAAAGATGTAGAAAACACAAGGTATTTGAGGTGGATTACAGCCTCGCCACAGATCTGAGGTTTTCACTTTTTGCAACTTGTGCTTATTGATACAACAACATTTCCTCCTCAGCTGAACACAGCAGAACCACTTTTTGTAATATTACAACTTGTCTTATTTCCTGTCTGACTTCTGTGATGCGCAAATGGACAATACTAATGGAAAAAGGCATACGGAGACACACCTGATTAGTAAATGAGAATATTTGACATTAAATTTTCTAACTGTAAAAGAAAGTACAAGAAAAAGTGACCGACAAAAAGCTCCTGTGCACAAAAACAAAAGTCTTCAAAGTTTGTCTGATTACAAGTACGGACCCTTCAATTCAGCATAAAGCTGAAAACAACATGGTGCCACAAAACCCAGATGTTCAGGTTTAACCCAAAGATGCACAACAGGTGCCGAGGTCACGGATTTGTGCAGACCAGCTCTTCCACACCAAGTTCCACAAAAACCACCTTTGCACAAAGTGAATCCTCCTGCTGCAGTCAGACGACCACCATTGATCCGAAGAACCTGTGTGTGAGCATGTGGAACCGTTGGGCCTACACCAAACCAAGAAGTGCCAGCTCCAGGGCAGAGCACACAGGTCTCACCACCTGCCGGACTAACCTGTGTGAATTCCAGCTTTTGCACTGCAACCCCAAGTCTTGGCAGGCGGGTGATCACACACACACACACACACACACACCGACTCCAACTACAAACACACAGTTACGCTGAACTCTGGATGACGTCACACACACACACACACACACGGTCCACAGTCGTTTGCCTAAACTACACCGATGCGCAGCGCTTTGCATGCGCAGCGGCCGATAAACGACTGTGGCTTCGGAGGCTGCGGACCCTCCGCTCCGCGGCGGATCCTCCGGCAGCGGCAGCAGCTCTGCGCCGGGCTATGACTCATACTGACGCCTGAGAGACGCACCTGCGCCAGGCACCGCCGGAGCCCGGACGATGCCCCCGGGGGACGCGGCTTCCTTCCGCTGCCGCCGCCGAACACTTACCGCTGTCGGACGTCACGGGAACAAACTCAGATCTTCCTCTCAGGTGTCGTCTGCTGCTGCTGCTGCTGCTGCTGCTGCTGCCTGGCCAGTTCGTCTCCTCCTCCTCCTCCGAGACGTCGCATCTCTCCCACAGTCCGGCTCGGGAGGAAAATCCGCGCACAGATCACGGCAGCTGCCCGGAGCTCGGCGGGGCGGCCCGGGGGGCGGGGGGACTGTCGGATCCGGCTGAAGCGGGCTCGAGTTTTCCTCTGACGGTCCAACGAGTCTGATGGATGTCGCTCGGCTGCCTCGAGGGGTGGAGGATTGACGCATTCACAGACCACACGGAAACTCGGAATCCGGAGCTCTGGCGAACAGGTGGCGCTTTTATGGGGTTTCCGATTAGCAAAGTGGTTGAGACGCGACAACGTCGCCGCCATATTGGACCGGGCAGCACTGAACCGGAAACGCACCTTCTCCGGGTTTGTTATGACATTTTCATTTGTCATTTCAGTAAATCGTTTTTACACAAAAGAGCTGATGGTGTGTAGTGTAATATTGTCTGCAGATTTTGTATATTTAGGCTGCTACGCTTATGAAAGGTGGAAACTGCAAAAAGTTTTCTTCCTTATGTCGTGGAAAATAAATGTCATAAGGAATAATAAAAAAGTCATTTTATCAACTACAACTCTCACTTATTTTCCTTTGTTAATACCTGTGAAGACAATTTAGTTTACATGTAATGTGCAGATTTCATTACATGAATGTGCAAATACTAATAATTGGCCATCACTGAAAAAATTTAACAAAATCAACAAATGCAAATAGTGAAGCACAGACAGTCAGTCTGCTCTGAAGATTTAGGAAATGTGTAATAAAATTGAAGCTTTTATTGTCATTGAATACATCTACATGGTACATTTACATTGTCAGGGAAATTTGTGCTCTGCATTCTAACCATCCCAAAAATATAGTTCACAGTAAATGGTTTGGGATAAACTGTAAATAAGTGAAGTTTTATTTAGTACAATAAAGCTGTTTTGTGCAGTGACTGTCCTATTTTGGTGGGATCCAGCCTGGTAAGGTCTCCAGATTATCTCAGGGCCAACACAGAGAGACATTCACAGACAAGCATTGAATACCCGGATAAAACCCACACAAGCTACTGGAATGTGTTTTTATTTTATTTTATTTATTTATTCTATTCTAGGGCGTATTTGTGAAAAACTATATAACTCTGTTTATGAGCAATTTTTGGTATGTCCACCATGTATCTTTAATCTTTTTCAGTTTTTTAGCTGCAATGTGCTGTTTTTAAGAACACCACATTGCACTATGTCTTAGCAAAAACTTAAAAAAGAAATGAATCAATCCATAAAACTCAATCTTACAAAATTACCTACCTTACATTTCATTTTTCAGGGATTAAAAAAGGTTTAGATTTTAAAGTAGAAGCCACACAACTAAATGACTGCTTGATTTAAAGTCACATTTTACTAAAATTAGAATCACACATCCAAAATACAAAGCTGATAATTCTTGCAGCAAGTGAAGGCAGCGTGTGTGTGTGTGTGTGTGTGTGTGTGTGTGTGGTCGCTACACGTTTATCTGTCCTGGCAAGATGTGAATCTTCAGGGTCCTAAAGCCGACGAGTTACTTTTACACTCACTTTGGCCTAAATGTTCAACAGGTGGAAAGAAAAAATAATTGCTGTACAGATTTTTTCGGGGGGGAAATTTCAATTTTAAAAAAGAAGAAAACATAAAAGGGAAGACGTACTGTGAATTAGATGGACAAATATGCCCAGGAATGATGTATAAACTAAAATTACAAAAAGCCTTTATTATTTTTTCAATATTGTGATGAGATATACAAATGTTTTAAATGTAACTCAGCAGTGAAAGGAATACAGAACATTAAACACAATTACCTTTATATATATAAAAAAATAATAAGCAAAATAACCAAAAATTGTGCAACATGATGCAAAGGTAAATCTCCAAAGACCCCTTTACTGGAAAGGTTGCTAGGAAACAGCTTCACTTCCTGTCACTACTAGCAAACTCAGTGACAGGAAGTAACCTTGGACCCATTCTGACAGGTTGTATTTTTTAGGTAAACAAACCACATGGCTACTGAGCCTATAAAATGAATTAGATTATTATGCACACAGAAATAAACAATAAAAATGTTTTATAGTATGTATTATGTTATGAGTGTCCTACTATTGTAACAGTTTTTCCTGTCTGTCAGTTTTTTGTTATGCAGGATTTAATATGCAGTCTAACAGGCCATGTTCCTTCAGAAATTGCTAATACTTTTAATTTTAAACCATACTTACTAGGCTCCAGTTAACCTTTCAATCAAATCTTATTGGCTGCATCTTAGTCGTCATGGTTACCACGCGCCTCTGCAAAAACGTGAGGTGCCAAAGCAAATTCTCTGTCAGCTCCTGAAAACACGTACACATAACATACTCTTGTTATGGATAATTGCTTGTGTATGTGTGTGTGTGTCTTTCTAAAGTTGAATAAACAATTCCTAGTTTAATATCATCACGGCGAACACATTTTGGCTTTGTCTTCCAACTTCTTTTGGGGTCTGGCATTTAGTTTTGAGGGTTAAGGGAAAGGAGGCTGAAACAGAAGCTGACATGTTTACGAGCGTGTGTGCTTGTTCATGCATGTGCCAATGTCAAACCACGTTCAGCATCAAAGTTTTACCACCACAACTTGTTGCCATGGAGACATGAGAACAGTTTCAGCATGTCATGTTTCTCTGGTCTAATTACTTAGGAAATATAGAGGCTGTCATATCAGGGACTCACGTTCAATCAGAAACAAAAAGCAGCACTGAACAAAAGAAGACGTGGGACATTGTAAATGCTAAGCAGAGGCGAGAAAAGTAAAGAAACATCACATCTATGTCGATTTGTAAACAGTGAGGGAACATCTTGGGCTACAAATCCTGAATGTGACACCCTGCACAAAACATATCCTACTTCTTATTACCTTCACTTCTCATAAATCCCGCAATAAAAAAAAACAACCTTTTGTATAAGTTTTGGTTGCTGCACACTTTTCAAATATGTTGGGAGTAAAACGGCTCCAGCAATTGTCAGGGCGGTGTGTAGACTGTCAGTGGAAGCAACTCTGCAACAATGCCGGCAGTTCATGGAGGGCTGACATCTTCAAAATGAAAACACTAACAAGATGTTTATTAGCGGATAAAATGTTTGACACGTTACTTTGTGTTTGGAAGCCCACTAACACAAACTTATTAGCACAAATCCTGAGGGTGATGGGTCTTTTTATTAGTTTGGCAAGCCATCGTACTGTACACATTTAAACAATCAAAGGCGTCAGATTTTCTGCTGAGGAGAACATGAGTGTCTGTTCAAAGGTTCAGTATTAGAGGCGACTGAGATAGTGACTGACGCGCTTAACCTTTACGCTACAGTCGTCTGCCAGCGTGGCTTAAAAATACAAAGCTTGCTAGCTCTGATATGAAGAATTTAATTCATGTATGATTAAAAAACAACTACAAGTGTAAGCAAACAGCCCTTACTGGATGTGCAATGCAAATAAAATATGGTAATTAAAATGCAAATAAGGAAAAGCTTTACAGTTCATGCAGCTTGTTTGTGCCTGGTTCAGCAAAGGGGATAATTACTTTGGAATAATGTGTGTATGCAACAACATCATAACAACAGGAAGTTTGTGTCCGTTTCCTAGGCCAGCATCATATAATGCAGTAAAAGCTGATAATATAAAGTGGGCAATTGACTCTGCCATTTTAAAATACTATTTAGCCCCCAACATGAAGAGAAGCGATTGGTTGACCGATGATGCATAAATTAAACTGGATTGCAAGATTAACCCAGTATTGTGTTTTTCTGGTTCAACACTGGGTCCGTTTTAACCCAGAAATGTTTTAGACTGCAGATAATGAGGTTCTGGTTTTAAACCTATATTAAATCTAATGTTTGTGGTAGCGACTGTTCAATGTAAAAGCTTAGCTCTGTATTATCATTGTATCCTGTTAACTTACCTTTGACCACTGAAAATCTGTCTGTTAAAATAAATAGAATACATAAAGTTAGAAACTGAGACAAATAAGCCAAACAAAGTCAGGAAGTTAAACAGTAAACTAGCAATAATGAAAATTAAACCAAGGGAGACATCTGGTGGCAAAATACTGATAGAACAAAATAAAAAAAATCATGTTACATTTAATGGAGCATCTGAAGAAGATTTAGCTTCAAGCTGCTTCGCCGTTTCTGAATGTGCTGGACCTGAAGATGTTTCCCATGATTTCTGTTTTTGGAGAAATCTTGAAGCCATCAAGTCTTGTCTGCAGTGTCTAGTCTCTAACTTTGTCCAACACCTCCAGCCTCACTTTAAATCTGCAGTCTTTGAATAGTAGAATGCATGAATGATATGAATAATGAATAATAGAAAAGTTGGTCAAGAAGAACATCTGCTCTCACCACAGTACGAACGTTTTCTGCCACAGTCATTAGAAGTCACGTGTTTCACTGACAAACATCTTGATCACAGCACAAGGTTATTTCTCAACACAGACAGTGTCAATTTAAGAGTTTAGACTTGGCAAGTTTGAAACCAAAGTCCACATTCTCTGAGGATGAGAGAACTATTTAAATCTGGGGTGTGTTCTTTTCCTTCGAAAGTCAAGAATAACATATAAATATGCTGCAGACTATCACACAGCTCACTCAGGTGAGTTTCCCATCATATCCTCTAGGAAGCAGTAGAAGAATGGTTCTCACGGTGCCAACAACGTCTGATCAGATTTACAGACTTAATTTGGATGAACAAGCCACATATTATTAATCTAAATAGGTACTTTTGTGTATGAAAAAACATGAAAATGTAATAAATTGGCACAGAATCAGAGGAAGGTTGTCAATGAAGAAAGGAGACATGTTAAATAAAAATTTTCATTTGCCATGTAATTATCCCACAAACATTATTGTTTATCATATTTTTGACTTTGCACATGATAGTCATGTCAGTGCGGGGCTCTGGTAAAGTGAGTGTGTGTGTGGTGCTGTGAACGTTGAGGCTGTGCTCTAAGAGCGACGTCTTGAGCCTAACAGTGGCTCTGTCACGGATTCTACTTTTACAAGGTTAAAACTGTAAAGATGATAATTCTACTCTGGCTTTATTATTGAGATCATAGAGAGTAGTGGACTCGTGCCGGGGTGTATATTAAGAACGGCTGGTTCTAATGTTTTGGCCAGCATATTGAAAATAAATGAGGTTCACCTGATACGGATGTTCTTTGTGTTAATAGTTATGTACGGGTTAGAGGTTGTCAACAGAAGGCCCCATCCACAGACGTGACCTTCTTTGATCGCATCCATTCAGAGCCCGGACTCCCCACCCAGTAATACACAACTGAGGTTAGTCATGAAGACTGCCAGGCTTAAAGGCTATTTCACTAGTAGCTCTTAATGATTAGCCAGTTTTACCCTGGTATATTAGTTTCTGTCTTGCTTTCAAAGTTTTAAATGTAGAATTCATTGCTTTTGATTAAATAATCGAACAAATAGCCTTGAAAAAGTCTATGGTTCAAATAGGTTACAACTGAAATGAGAAAACAACCTGCAGATGGACATAAAGTCAGTAAGTAAAAGTGCAAGCACTTGTCTTCAGCAACTGGACCTAATTCATCTAATATCATCCATGTTTGAGTCTAGTCCACCAAACTATGGCCGATTATGGCAAACAACAACAAACACTCTAGTAATGAATTAAATTAAATTGGTGCGGGGAGGACGGTGCTTTCCCCGACACTGCAAAACTCACCCACAAGCGTTACGCGCAAAAATGTTGAAAGACACAAAGGCTGTGGCGGTAAAGATCGTCTGTTCTATGCCCGCAACAACTGCTGTTCCGTGCACATCTGGAGGAGGCTGACTGCAACCACTCTGAGTTGCGCAACATGAGTTTATGGAGTTATGCAAGGTACACCAACATATATTATACGTATTAAAAATGCCCAATATATTTATAACTAAATACATGTTTTGCTCTTTTATAGTGGGTAGATCATTTTGACTTTGTCATTTTATAATGACAGAGCAGGGGTGACCACAACTCTTGTAGCTGAAGAATTGTGGTCACCCCTGCTAGACAGGTTTTCCCCCAAAATTCAGATTCGACTTAGGTATGAAACTTTTATCTAGTCACTCGGTGAACAGTGTAAGGGTGTTTGTCATAAATATCTATTTTTCATGCTTAAACTACTCTTGTTAGTCAGAAAATGTCGTATGATGATCAGGATCATTATGGTTGCTTTAAACATTCAAATGTTCCACTTAGATTGTAAATTGTGTGTTTGGAAAGTATAAAGATACTGTACACACTGATCAGGTACAACATTATTACTTGTACTGAACATGTTGAACACACCCACATATCTGATTCATCCAGTTACTGAATCCAAAAAATGCTACAATCAGTTCAACAAAGACTTGATTAACTGAAGCCTCATCAGTTAAATCAGTCAGAGTGTGAATCTTAAAATCTCAATCTCAGAGACTCAGTTTAACCATCACCAGATTTATTATGTCAGCACTATATGGGCAAAACAAGCATCGTACCATTTGATTTTTAGAATGAACAACTTCGTTTTTCGAGAAACATTAAGTACTTATCAGGAATAAAATTATAAAACATAGATATGATCAACAAATCAGTTACGATAAATGGGTCACTTGTGTTATTATCCTATATACAACGAAAAAACACTAAAAGACAAAAAACATAAACGACTTTGTCAGCAACCTGAAGTTTCACGTATTTCACCTTATGAATCCCAACCATGATTAAAATGCAACTCTTGTCAAAAAAGACACTGAAGAAATAACAGAAGGAACATGAGGACACACATTTTTAAAAAAAGCTGTTCCTCTCAAGTCAATAAACAGCGACTTTACTAATTATTAACTGCATGTTATGTAATTGTTTTACACTCTTTCCTACATAAAAATATTTATAAATGGTAGAACTACAGTAATATGCAAAACAAGCTATATGTTCATTCACATCTTTTTGGTGACATGAGCTGTTGTAATAAAAAATTAGTCTTTACATGGCCAATTTTCGGGGAAACTCCACTCTTACTGTTGACCCAAAATGACGGACACTCAGTCCAGCATAGAGAGGCTGAGTGAATGTGGTCTGGACTCTGTGGAGGAGGGTCATGGTGCGAGAGACACTATAGAAGGACAGAGTACCTGCTTTGTGATCCAGAAACACTCCGATTCTGCAAGACTGAGGGCCTGTGACGTGACCTTTGATACTGTCATGCTTGAATAAAAACGTTCCGTTGAAGGTGCACTCCACCGCCCAAGACCTGTCATTGTTTCCAAACACACTGTCCTCTCCTTCTCTGCTGATGTCCTTGTACGCCACAGCTATTATAGCTCCCAATCCGCTCCATTCCACTTCCCAGTAACAACGTCCAGTTAGACTTTCACTACTCAGAATCTGAGACTTGTCCATGAATCTGTCCGGGTGATCAGAATATTCAAGGGCTTCTCTCACTGCGATCACTTTTCTGTTGCCTTTCGCTAAGAGCAAATTTGCATTTGCTGTGTTTGGATCTAGTGTGAAAGGAAATGAAAACTGGGAGAATTCACATTTCTTCTTGGGCTCTTGTGGTAGTGAGCAATCTACTTCAACCACGGCTCTTGAAATCTTGTTCCATTCCTTCATGTAACTGTCCTTTAGTTTATCCATAGCCTCGGACACAGCTGTTGTCACCTCTTTAAAGTATTGGAACTGACGGGTATTAATTTGCACATCTTTAAACTTCCGTATACGTGAAGATGAAGGGGAATTTTGCAGAAAAATAGTTTCATTTGTCGTGTGTAAGAGCTGCTCCAGTTCAGCGTCTTTCTTCCTGAGCTCTGTGAGCTCTTTCTTCTGCTTGTTCTCCAGCTCCATGGCTCGTCTCACTTCTATTTTCTGCTGGGATATGATTTGCTTTTTCAGATCAGCAGTGTTTTGCTCAATGAGCTGGACCAGCTCAGCAGACATCTTCTCACTCTCCTCTACCGCTTTCTCAGCAGAACTATTGATTGCATCCACCTCCTTCTCCAGCCCCTTCAAACATTCCTCTCTTTGCTGGATTCCCTGTTTGATTTTCTGCAGGTTCGCTCTGACCTCTGTCTGCTTCTTCGTCATTTCCACGGCAGCTGAAACAGTGATGTGACCTTCGTGTTCCTCCATGGAGCAGAGGTAACAGATACACTGGTGATCAGTGCGGCAGAAAACTTTCATGAGCTCATTGTGACGAGGGCAGATGATCTCCTGAAGCTTCGCAGAAGCTACCACCAGCTTGTGTTTCTTTAATGGAGTTACTTCATAGTGAGGCTGGAGGTGCTGCTCACAGTAGGAAACCAGACATTGCAGACAGGACATGGTGGCTTTTCGCTTTCTCTCAGTACAAAAATCACAGTCCACATCTTTGGAACCAGCAGAGCAGTGATCATCTGTGTCACTTTGAGTTCCTACCATCTCCTGTTCCTCCATTTCATCTTCCAACATTTTGTTTTTTACCAGATCTGGTTTTTGTTCAAACCTATGCCTGCAATCGGGACACTGGTAGATTTTCTTCTCTTCTTCTCTTTCCCAGTACCATTCAATGCAGCTCCAACAGTAGTTGTGCCCGCACGGAATAGTTACCGGGTCCTTCAGTATCTCCAGGCATATAGAGCAGCAGGGCTCATCCTGGTCTAGCTGATCTGCTTGGTGCGCCATTTGTCCCCTGACTGAAAATCCCACTGAGTGAGTGAAAGTTTGTGAGCTTGTTCATTCAAACGAAAGGAGGACTGGTGCGCTCCTTTTATTTTATTCCGGTAAGAGGAGGAGTTTGATAGATTGGCATGCGAAGCGTTCAAGATGAGTCAAAACTGGCCTGAAAAGGTTTCCTTTAGTGAGAATCAGACAGGAAGAAAGAAAAACGGCAAACACGGGCATGCATAGGTGTGTTGCTTCTGAAATGACATAAGCCCAGAATGAGTAATAGACCATACGTTTAAAACTTTGCTGTTGGGATGGATTGTGCACTGTATATGAGACATGTGACATGAGACATTGTATAGCGAGTGATACGTGGGCAAAACTTGTAGTTATGGCTTATTTTTCCTTAACTTTTCCTACTCACCACTTGCTCTCTGCTAGTCTAGAGAAAATCTTCAGCTTTCTGAAGTAATACTTAATGTGGAGAACACAAGTCTAACAACAACAAAATAATAATAATAAGCATGCAATCATCTCAGTTGTAATACGAGTATGAAGACCACACTGTTTTATGTCAATCTGTGGTGCTCGTCTCAGTTTACAGGTCTGTTGACTGGAGTTCTAGAGTTGACAGAATGTTCAAAGGCGACTGTCCTTCAAACGCCTGCAGTGAGGTGAACGAACATCAGTAACTTACTTTTACGTGAGATGAACTGCAAAAGTTGCAACACCTTTTTTTTTGTGGCACATTTTTATTTGATCAGGCCTGTCTCTATGCTGTCATCTGTAACAACCCTGTAGGATGTGGGATGAGCATAAGGTGAGTCATACAGAACAAGCATAAACAGCAGTTTTTTTATAAAGTGACAAATACTAAGCCCAGCACTGCAATAGTTCCAGTGAGGAAACGGAGAGTGGTTGTCCATGAAAAAAGACATTTATGAAAAGCTTTTTCTTGCATAAGAACCTGTGCACCCACCAGCAACTAGATAAAATATTCATAACTAAGGGGGAATCTGAGTCTTGGGGAAAAACCTGATGGGAAAGTACAGGAAGCTTTACAACTCTGTTCTGCCTCCCTTTGATGCTAAGACAAGAGTAGGTCTGCAGAACTTTGTAGCCTGTGATGTTACAGTTTGATTTACAAATGATCAATTTTCCGTAAAACATTTTCTCTGCACCAGAATTATGAAATAAATAATAAATAATGTTACATGGAGTAAGTGTATTTAATAAAAAGGTAAAAGGTCTGCACTTACAGAGCGGTTCTACATTATTTGCACGTAAAGCACTGTGCAATATTGCTTTTCATTTAACCACTCACACACTAAATCAGAGGTTTGAGACTAAGTTAAATTATTTAAAAAGCTTGGTGGATACAGTAGACAGTAGATTGGTCTATATAAAAATATTGTATACACAATTACATAAAATAACAGTTTTCTAAGCTTTTCTGTTTACAGAGTACTGAATTCTTTTAATGTGCTGCTTGCAATCAAATACTAAGAAGGGTGGCCTCTGTATTTGGCTATTAATAGAATCAAATTAATAATAAAGTATTACTTTGCTTTCAGATAAGAGTTAATTCTTAAAACATAGGACACAATCAGGCTAAATAAATTGTATAAATAATCCAGGGAGGAGGTAAAGAGTGGTAATTCATGAAAAACAAATTTATAGAAATAATTTTACATAAGAGGAGTCTGAACATGAGGGGACACCTGGTGGTAAAATACAGGGAGGGTTACCAGCACGTTCCTTTTTTATTTTCCCCACTCATTCTTGTTTGCCAAATATGTATGATTTGCACAATAACACAGTCTGAACATTATATCAATTGTAAAAGGAGCACAATAACAATTTATATAATATAATATATAATATATAATATAAGCGGAACGTTTGTGGTTGCAACGCGGCGTCAGCAGCAACACGGAATTCCTTTCAGTAGCACGTCAAAAACACGGAAGTGAAGCGCTGCTCCTGCGTCTGTTTATGTTTTCATCTTCGCTCGGAATAGAAAAGTGAAGCAGATCTTAAAGAGTATGGCGGTGAGCGCCGTCCACCTGGAGTCCGACGCCTTTCTGGTGTGTATGAATCACGCGTTGAGCACAGAGAAAGAGGAAGTGATGGGTCTGTGTATCGGAGAGGTGGAATTCACGCGGATCGTCCACATCCACTCCGTCATCATCCTCCGGCGCTCGGACAAGAGGAAGGACCGGGTGGAGATCTCCCCGGAGCACTGTCAGCGGCCTCCACGGAGGCGGAGAGGCTGGCGGACATGACGGGCAGGCCGATGCGGGTGGTGGGCTGGTACCACTCCCACCCTCACATCACCGTGTGGCCGTCCCACGTCGACGTGCGGACCCAGGCCATGTACCAAATGCTGGACCAGTGCTTCGTGGGCCTCATCTTCTCCTGCTTCATCGAGGACAAGAACACAAAGACGGGCCGGGTTCTGTACACCTGCTTCCAGTCCGTGCAGGCGCAGAAGGGCTCCGAGTACGAGCGGGTGGAGATCCCCATCCACGTCGTGCCCCGCGAAGCCATCGGCAAGGTGTGCCTGGAGTCCGCCGTGGAGCTGCCGCGGATCCTGTGCCAGGAAGAGCAGGACACTTACCGCAAGATCCACAGCCTGGCGCACCTGGACCCGGTCACCAAGATCCACAACGGCTCGGTGTTCACCAAGAACCTGTGCAGCCAGATGTCTGCGGTGAGCGGGCCGCTGCTGCAGTGGCTGGAGGACCGGCTGGAGCAAAACAAGCAGAGCATTGTGGAGCTGCAGCAGGAGAAGGAGAAGCTGCTGCAGGAGCTGGCTGCTCTGTGAGCCGGGAGGACAGTAAGGAGACCTCCATCAGTTCTGGAGGAGCTCCCAAACTATTTTCTTACCTTCCAGGCAGGACTGGTATCAGAGATCAATAACTATTGTATTAGGAAATCTTTAATATTGGAGCAACAACTGGTGATTTTTTTTTAGATCAATCTGCTCCTTATTTTTTTCTGCATTATTTTCAGAACACAGTAATAATAAAAAATTAAAACTTTTTTTCTGCGAGACCTTTGTGACTAGGTTTGTTGTCTGACCACATCATACAACAAGGGAAGCAAAAATAATTTACAATAATAATTTACGATGAATTGATGAAAAGACTTAACATCACAGATTTAAATGTTTATTGTTTTAATCCCTGTGAGACTCTTCATAACGTTTAGTTTGGTTCATCTTTTATGTTTCCACACCAGTGTTGGTGCTTGGTCTATATTGTAGCAGTACATTGCAAACTGTAACAAAAACCTGACAAAAAACAAAATTAACTATAAAAAATAAAGGGAAATTACTTCTAATCGAAAAAAAAACAAAGCGGTTATCACTGCCACAGCCTCCAGCTGAGAATTGTTTTTTATGAAAACATAACAGGTTATTCATTATTTTTATTACGAGTATTTTCTGAGTTTACAATTCAAAGCGGTCTCCAGTGTGATCCTACTAGTTCCATGTAAAACAGTTACAGTTGGTCTGAGTCTTCTGTGAGGAGTAATAATCAGTTTTATTGTTTGTGTAACCCAATAACAATCTGTTATTGAAAGAATTAATTTTTCCATCAACAACTTCTTTACACAGATGAATCAGTCTTGTAGATCAGCACTGTTGGGGAAAATAAACATTCCTCCAACAATTGCTTACTTGAAAATATATTCATTTTCCAGACACATTTAATAAAATAAATCATTATTTGGTTTTACTGCCACATTAAAGCTGGTACAGTAGAACATACAGTAGGTTAAGAAGCACTGTAGCAATACACAACCATATAACCACTAACATTTGCAATGGAAAAATTAGAATTCATGGTGGAGCTGGTGTATTTTATTGTGCTGTAGTAGATTGTACAGGTGTACCTAATAAAGTGGCTGTTTTCATGGTAAAAATCCATTTGAATAACTGGAGTCTACTTGAGCTCGCATAACTCAGCTGTAGATCCAAAATAATAAACACAAAGTCCAGCATAGAGTGGCTGAGTGAAGGTCGTCCGGACTCTGTGGAGGAGGGACATGGTTTCGGAGACGCTGTAGAAGGACAGAGTACCTGCACTGTGATCCAGGTACACTCCAACTCTGGAGGCCTTCGGACCTGAGGTAGAAGTTTTAATGTTGGCGTGTTTTAAATGGCAACTGCCACTCGGGGAACACTCTAATGCCCAGGACTTGTCATTGTTCCCAAAGCCACTATCATTTCCTCTTCTGTTTATGTCCTTGTGTGTGACCGCCACCGAAACTCCGCCTCCACTCCAGTCCACCTCCCAGTAACAGCGTGTGGTCAGGCTCTGGTTGCTCAGGACCTGACACATGTCTGTGAATCTGTCTGGATGACTCGGGTATAACTGAGACACTTCCATGTTGGTTGCTTTTCTGTTCCCCTCAGATAATGACACCTCACTGTTCGCTGTGTTTCGGTCCAGCGTCAGCTGTTGTGAATATTTTATGAAGTCGGCTCTGCTCTTTGGCTCCGTTTGTGGTTGTGAAACATTCGTGTCAGTCTCCATCTGTGAGATCTTGGTCCACCCTTTGCTGATAGTGTCCAGTAATTTGTCTCTGACTGCCGACACGGCCGCCATCACATCCTCAAAATAGTTCCGAGGACAAACGTTGATGCTTGGTGAGTCTGTAAATTCAGCCAGATTTGAAAGCAAAGCGTAATTATCGAATATCCAGCTGTTGTCCTCTCTGAGCGATAGCTGCTCCAGCTCAGCGTCCTTCCTCTTCAGCTCAGTGATATCCTGCTGCAGCTTCTTCTGAAGATCTTTGACCCAGTTTACTTGTGCTTTCTGTCGAGATTTGATCTGCTGCTTCGTGTCAGAGCTCCGTTTCCTGATAGCGCGGACCAATTCATTGAGCATCTTCTCGTTGTTCTTCACTGCTTTATCTGCAGAGCGGTTGGCAGCCTCCACCTCCTGCTGCAGTATCTTTAAATCATTCTCCCTCTCCTGGATTCTCTGCTGGAGCTTGTGCCAGCTTGCTCCAAACTCTTTCTTCCTCTCACTTATTTCTGCTTCCACTGACACTGTGTCGTGGCCTTTATGTTCATTCATCAAGCAGAGATAACAGATATGATGTTTATCAGTGCGGCAGAAAATCTTCATCACCTCGTTGTGACGAGAGCAGATGTTCTCCTGAATATTTACGGATGTTTCAACCAACTTGTGCTTCTTTAATGGAGCGACTTCATAATGAGGCTGGAGGTGGAGCTCACAGGAAGACACCTGACACTGCAGACAGGTCTTGGTGGCCTTTCGCTTCATGCCAGTGCAGAAATCACATGTCACATCGCCGTGTCTGGCATAGCAGGGATCCGCTGAAGCAGCCGGGAGGTCCATCTTCTGTGTCTTTTTCAGTTCTTCCACGAGATCTGCTAACATTGTGTTTTTCACCAGGACAGGCCTTGGTCTGAAGGACTGTCTGCACTGAGGACAGCTGTGGCTTCCTCTCTGATCCTCTTCATCCCAGCAGCTTTTAATACAGCTCATGCAGTAGCTGTGCCCACAGGGAATAGTCACTGGATGCCTCAGTAGATCCAGACAAATGGAACAACAGAGTTTGTCCTGGTCTAGCTGAATTCCTTGCTTCGCCATTTTCCCGCTGAGATGACGCTGGTTAAAGAACATGAGTGGCAGCCAGTCTCAGTTACAAATAGAAGGGAGGTGTTTGTCAGGGTTGTTTCCTCATTCTAGAAGGAGGAGGAATGTGAGCTCAGTCCTTGTGCGTTGTTATTAGTGGAGCCTATGTCATATGAACAGGCTGAAAGAAATTTATTTTAAGCTCAGGTTTTAGATGGTAAATTAAGTTCTCAAGGCTTATGTCACAGCCTATAATTGGCAAGCAACATCTGGAACAGCATTCAAACCAGGCTTGTCTTCAAGTCCACATGTTGGCCTTGTCCAGGTCTTAACGTTTAGTTTATGCACCTCTGGATTTCATGTGTTTTGCACTTAACAGATATTTCACAGAGTAACAGAAACATCAAAAACAAGGGAACTTTGTGTCTTACTGGAGCTAGAAACTAGGTTTCATTATTCAGGTTTATGGCAGCACAGAGCCGAATGACATCTACTTACAAATGACAATTTACTACTGAATTGCAAATGCAGCAAAAATGGAATCATAAAGACTGTGGAAATTAATTCTTAAGATAGAGTATAGTGGATATTATGAAGACAAAAACTGTGAAGGCAAGCTGTGCATTGCCCATAAGGTAACTGTGAGGAGTAGGCGTATTTACTGTACGTAGTTTTTAAATCGACTGAGTCAAATGCTACAGTATTTGTCAAACTCTGGTTTCAAACTCTGGTGTAGTTTCTATATTGATTTAACTGGCAAATCACATGGAATTTTTAGATGAGTTTAAAGTTAGTAATGAGGCTGCATTAGAATTTGAGTCAATGTTTTCCAGGAGAACAGCGGAGTACCATTAACTACACTGATGAAGCTCTAGTTTTTAGGAGAACAGAAGAAGATGATGAAGAGTTCGACACTGAGGCGTCAGGCCAATTTTGTTGTGGATAAATGCAAACCAAAATGTGTCCACATATTAAAAAAATAAATGTTTTGTACAATAATATAGAGGTTCCAAAAAACTAAATTAAAAGAAGAATCTCATAGCAGAAACAAACAGCAAAAGACACAGTAATGGCACAGTAATGCAAGAAAGAGAGCGTAAAGCAGAGCCTCTTATAACAATGATTCTTATCCTTGAGATCACAACATATCCTATTATTATCCCAGTTCTTGCCCAAGAATTTATCCCATGTTTTGTTTCCTGTTAATTGTTCTGTTAAATTCTGGGACGTATTCCAGCTCGCACTGACCCTTCCTCTGTTCTCTCACCGACACACACACTTTCTCTGTTTCTGATAAACACCTTACAAGCACTAAAACAAAGTCCAGAAGCATACAGAACATGTGCCATATAGTCTATAACTCCCACATTAATTTGTAATACAACTCATATATTATTTATTATATTAGAGATAAATTATTTTCAACATATTTTCTCATACATTAACTCTTGTATGTAATCTCTAACCACGACACTGGGTTTCATATTTTAGCCTCATTCCAAATGTGCTACAGCATAAACACACAAATGCAGTGTTTGCAGTCCAGGTCTGGCCCCTACAGTTTTTCAGTTATCAAATTCTAAACTTTGTCAAATTTACAAAAAAAACAATTTAATGGTCAGTGATGACCCTGAAAATTCAGATTTCAGTTTTTAGTCTGAATTTTTCTGGAAATAGAGTTTGTAGATGGCAGATCAGTCTCGTGCATCTAGGATCTTGGTTCTATGCACATTTAAAAAAAAGACAATAAATGACTTTATCCTACATCTGATGCCTTTTCCTATTTGTGATGATGCTACAGAGAATTTCATATGGGGTCAAATATGGAGGTAAAAATATGAAAAGTTTTACACTGCAAAAACTAATACTCAGCTTTCTGTAAAGACAGGATCCATCACCCTCATATTTATTACTCTAAATAATAAGCCAAAGATAGGTTTTCAGAGTTTTTGCCACAGCAATATAGCGGTGAAAGAAAGTCAACCGTGAAAGTCCAAGGTTTAATTAGCCCCCTGGTGACTGGGTGATATTTGTTATGATATGATTATTTGAACAGATGCCCTTGTCCTTGTTTGATGGCGTTGATGTGGTCTATGGGGGTCGGCAATGGGGCAAGTGGGGGCAGTAGGGCATGGCCAGGGGGCAACACATTGCCTCCTTTATGGGAGAGCAATGTAATCTCTCTTCTGAGGCCTTCAATCTGCTGCGATTGTGTTTTCACCAAATCCTGGAGCTTCCAGATCTCCTTCTGGTCCACAACCCTCCGGTAGTCCTCGAACTGCCTTCTCTGGAGACACACAATATATGGACACAGTAAAAATGGACAAACAAACGTACATTTCGTTAATCACAAATACAATATGAAGTTGTTGCATTTCTCATTATATTGCTTAAAAAAGTTGAAACTAAAGGACACCAGGACTGTTGAGCTTAGTTTAGTTTTTTCCAAAATGTTAAAGATGCAAACACAGTGCTGATATTGAGAAGCTGAGCCCTGATTAATGTCACAGTAAATACATTTCCTGCACATGTATTACCATTTTCTTCTGCCTGGTGTTGAGCTGGTGCTTTAGTTCTTCCCTCTGGTCAAAGAAGTGTGTCGTTGTGATGAGATGTTCTGTGTTGCTCTTTGTTACCGCCAGCAGAGCCTGACGTGCCTCTTCTACTTTTGCCTGAATTACACACACACACACACACACACACAGAAAGCTAAGAAAAAACACGGATGGACTAATCCCAGAGCTCCCATTCAAATAAGTTATTTCAAGTCCAGTGTGAATGTAAATGAAACAAGGCAGGAATATACTGTAGATACACACACACACACACACAGAGGTCAACGTACATCCCACTGTTTGATTTCCTTGGCGTATGTAGCTTCACGGAGAAATTTTTCTTGCTTGAGCTCCTCCAGCATTCTGTTCCCGGATAGCGTCTGCAGAGTGTCCAGATCCACCAGCCTCCCGTACTTCATCATCATTAGTTCCTCACACTGCTTCTCTAGCGCTGCACCAACACACAAAACAATAAACAAAATGTATAAAAAAAAATATCCAAATCTTGACTCCTTTACACATAAGCAGAGATTTCAGGGTCATGTCCGCTCTGTATATGCATCTTACTCTGGATCTTGGCATTCATGTCTTTGCGGTCATGGATGAGCCTGATGTGCTGTTGCCGGGCCTGGAAGTACAGCTCTCTCTGCTGGATCTTCTCCACCTGCAGCTGCATGATGCGCTCACGCAACCTGTTAAGCTGCAACCTGTCCAGCACCAGTGCCAGGTTCAGGTCAGATGGCACCAAGCAATTGGTGACAAACTCAATCTAGGAGATGTGGAGATGGTGGAAGAAAGGTAAAAGGGACAAAACGAGTGACAGGAGCTTTATCAAAGTTGGTTCTTATTCTTATTGTGAATTTAATATGCAGTAAAAGCGACGTTCACGTTTATAATCCCAGTTTCAAGGCACAAACATAAAGCAGTCTTGACTCTGTGTGTGATAGGATTTGTGCTGGTTTTGTATCTGAAGAACATGAGTTAACTTAGATATTTTTTTACATGAATGAAAAAAATAGTTGTTGATTTGATTTTAAAAAATCATGGTTTACAATGCAGTGTAAGCAAAGTCTGGCTAATTATTCATTTTTTAAGACGGATTGTGCCTGGTTTAATATTATCCAACAAACCAACAGCCAGTGGCTCAGTTTTAGTTGTAAAAATAAAATGTCCAGACCTGTGCACATCTTCTAAACTGTCGGTACTTAGAGAGTATAGTTGAGAATAGCAAATTACAAACAATATTCTTACAAATCTGCTGACAGCTTAAATGTATTTAGTCTTCACTTTGCCAAGCTTATAACTTTGAAACAAAACTCAATTTTGTCGGTTTACCTGGTGCAGTCTAAGAGGAACCACTACATCCAGTTCATTCATCTTCTGCTGCTTCTCCTTGTTGACTAGCTCCAAGTCATCCTCCACCGCTTTCCGACTGCTCTTCACAGATTTCTCCTGCAGAGCCAAAAAACAGAACTCAACAAAACAAAGCAGGTGTAATTCAAAAAGAGTGTCAGGCCAGATGGGAAGCTAGCGAAGACCTTTTGATGAGGGTGTCACACTCCTTCTTCAGAAGCTCAGCGCTCTTCTTCTCCTCCAGCAGAAATTCCTCCAGGTCCAGACGACGTTCACGCAGCTGCAGTATTTTTTCAAACAACGCTGGCTCGCATCCTGAGACACGCACACATAAAATCATACTTTGGATGATTCGGACACATGTAACTACACAACAAAACACAGGACTGACCTGGAGGGCAAACGCTGTCATCCAGACGACCTTCTCCTTCCTCTGCGCCACTGTCATAATTGTCATCATCATCCCAGTCGTCATCTTCATCAGAGTTTTCATCGCTGTCCGCTTCTTCTTCTGCAAAGACACAGCGGCATCTTAAAGGAGACTACAGAGGATCAATCCACGTACAGTCGTCAGCCCCGTGCCTCTTTACCATCGTTTACTGTCTGCTCCTTCTTCTTCACACGTTTGACCTTCTTCTTGAAGACTTTGGTCAGAAAGTCTTCAAACTTGTTGTTTTCACCCAGCAAGGCCTGGAGAGCTGTATTCAGAGATTTCTCTCTCTCTTGGAGCTTGGCTATTTCTCGGTGCTTCAGTTGCAGCTGTTCATTACACTCGCTCAGCTTCGACTGTCAGGAAACAAAGACGAGGATCTAACTAATCTAACGAAAACCAGTGAATGAGGTTATTTATACAGGGATTTATTGTCTGTGCAAAAGAATGAAAACTAATGGCTGTTTAAAGAAGAGTAAACAATATCTAAAACACAGTGGTCAATAATTTTCTAGTATGCAATTATAGATTGACATCCTTCAAACTGATTCCACTGAGTGATAAAAACATCGGAGACAATTCTCATCCACCGCTCCACACTACTTTCACTCACTGTGAGGGTGTTCTCCCCTCTAATACGTTCGTTCAGCTTTTCCTGCAGCGTGTTCTCCCTCCTCTCAAACTCCTTGAGGAGCACCAGCTCCTGATAGAACGTCAGCTGACAGAGGTCGGCCAGCTTCAGCTGACAGTCGAGACGCCGCTTCTGGTGCCGCAGCAGCATGAGCTCCGAATCGAACTGAAACACGGACCTCTCCATCTGAAGAATAAAAAGCACATCCACAGACTATGTTATGGTCATACAGAGTGCATGGTAATATGAGCTGTTCAGTAAGTTCCAGAAGATATTTAGACAATGAATGTAGATTTAATTTATTGGGAATTCGGATGATGACAGACCTGCTCCAGCAGGGAGCGCTGTTCGTGCAGCAGCTTGATCTCCTCCTCTCTCCTGAGCTCCTCCTCCAGCTCACTCAGCTCCATACTCTCCTCCCCTGGTGCCGCCTCTTCATCTCGAATCACAGCCGGACTGGGTGATTGTTTCTCGTCTTTCTCCTCTTCATCCTCTGCCTTTTTCTCCTCTTGTTCGTCCGTTTTTTTCTCCAGCTGCTCTGACACACCTGTGGTTCCCGCCAGCTCACTCACCTCCACACTCTCCTCCACTGCTGTCTCTTCTTTATCTAATCACAGGCACACTGGGTGTTCCTTTCCCTCCTTTCTCTTCTTCTTTTTTTGCCTTTTCTAACTCCTGTTTTTCCATTTCTTTCTCCAGCTGCTCTAACAAAAGTGTGGTTCTCCCCATCTCCTCCAGCTGCACAGTTTTTAACCTATTTGGAAAAAAAAGTTGAAAAACACACAGCAGAAAATTATGTCCACTTTTAAAATGAAGATGTTTCCAATGAATTTTTAGCTGCTCAATAGGTGGTGGATCGATATTGGTACGTCTATGTGCAGGGGTTGAAGAAAAAGAAACATTTTCCAAATATTTGCAAGGGCGATGTACAAGAAAAAAATTTCGAGCAGTAGAAATTAATAACTGACAACTGTTGGTGATCTGCTGCTCCCCTAACAATTGGTTTTCTGACTGCTGTACCTCTGTTTTCTTAGAACACCGTAACGCTCCAGGAGGGCTCGGCTGTACCGACGCTTCTTCTCTGGGGTTTCCTCCGGTTGTATGGTGGGCAGGGTGGGAGCAGGGCAGCAGAGATTGGCTGCCAGATGCTGCTGGACCTGATCGAGCTGCTCCGCCTGAGCCTTCAACTGAGACACGAGACGAATCTTGGAGTCCCGCAACGCCACAATGCGTCTGTTCATCTCAGTCTGCTTCTCACGCATCTGGTGCGTTGGAGAGTAGAACAAAGCTTTTGAGGGTTGCTTGTAGGATTCAGTGTTGTGTTGGCTTTATAAATATCCAATAAAATCTACTCCACAGTTTGTATATAATTTTAGCATTTGCAAATATACATCTTATATTTCTATTTATATTATGTCTGATGATGCAATTCAATTTAGTAGTGGGGAACATTTACGGCAACTGTTGGGTCTGATGGAGAAACTACTAAAAAGAAATTGCTTGATGTCAATAAATTATGCTTATATCTGAATAAATCTACAGTTGTGAATTTATGGGACAGTTAAATAAGTAAAATTAATTAAAGTTAAAATAATCAATATACTGGCACATTTATAAAGCACATTTAACGAATTAACGCCTGACTAAACATAGTAAACTGTAGGTTAATTGTGTGAATACCATATTAATTTAATTGTCCTACATTTTCCTCCAGGCCAATCAGCTCTGCTCTCTTCTTCTTAGGGTTCATCCTCAAGTGTACTGGCACAGTGAAGTCTTTGGACGATTTCAGCTTTAGGTCTCCGATGTTTTTTTTGGCTTCTTGGATAGCCTGTACTTCCTTCGGATCTTCGTAGTTCTCATCCGGCCTCTCTGCATAACTGAACCAGCAATCATAGATTTTGAGTTTCTCTCCAGCGTCACAGTTACTTTTAGCACTAGATCTTTGACGATAAACTAAAACATGTAAATGTAATTTGAGCAGTTGTACGAATGAGTTGTTGCTGTTTAACCTGACACCCACAGTTGGGCCCATTCCTGCTTCCTCTTCTCTATTCTGGCCTGAGCTTGTTCAGCTTTCTCTGCAGCCTTTCGGAGCCTCTGAATCTGCCGGTCTCCTAGTTTAATCCCTTTTGGACGAGCCACCGGAGTGCTCAGCACTTGTTCCTCTGGAAAATACACAAATCTTAGAGGTTGAGCCCTTTTTTTGACTTTGATTGTTGAGGGGAAACAAACTATTATTTTCCTACCTTCTATTACGCTTTTTGCGGGCTCAGCTCGGGCTTTTCTGTGTTGTAGTGCAGCAGCTTCAGTTTCTTCAAGCTGGCTAGGTTTGCTATGGTGTCTGAGCTGGGCTGAGGTCTTAGTGAGCGCTGGCAGACGGTAGGTGGAGACCCTGTGGTCGCTGCAAATGGCGATCACCGTGATCACATCAGTTTCTACAGAGTCCCGGAACCTGAAGCAGGGATCCAGCAATTAAGCTTTTTTAACGTTTAATGTGTTTTAAATTAGTGTGTGTGTGTGTGTGTGTGTGTCTATACCAGTCCTGTAATTTGCTGAGGGCTTTCTGGCAACGCTCCTCTTCCCATTCAAGCTGCTTTCGGACTTCCATCACCCTCTGGGACTTCACCCTCTCTGCCTGTTCGTTGAAACGTGGGTCCAGCTGCAGCTCCTGCACACACACACACACACACACACCCACATAAACACACACGTGGGCCACATGACACAAGCATGGATGACCCAGTGTGTGCATTTCTATACCGCAGGTTTAAGCTGAACATGCTCTGGAAGACTCTGATTGTTGTTCAGCAGTTGTTTAAAGGTCTTCTGGAGCTCAACCAGCCTTTTGCGCTTCTCTGCAATTTTCTGCTCGGCCTCCAAAAACAGACGGTCTTTCTCCAGCTTCTGCTTAGCTGTCTCTATGCTACAAAGAGTTGGGTAGAAAGTTAGGAAACATAAACATTTTAGGGTTTCCTCATTCAAATTGACCAAGAATCGAACATACATCTTCAGATGTTCATCAGATAAAAAATTTATGATAAAAATCAAACACAAACAAATTATCTGTACTACAAATATTTGGCTAAAAGAGACAAAAAATGCAGATACAGAGAAAGAAAAAAAAGAGAAACAAATGATCTTCAAATAGCTTGTTCGGTCTCACCTGTACGCTGTTGGGTCCTCAATGTCCTGAGCCAGTGCATCATTCTCAAGACCAGCCTATCAGAATGAAAAGAAGAAACAAAATGATATATCTTAAACCAACCTGCCCGTCATCATCTTTACATCAATTTTAATGTCTTTGTCCTCCAAGATTTTTGAAAAAACTACTGAGGTGGCATCCACAATTTACACAGTTTATTTATGTATATGCCTGACACCAGTAACACCTGAACTGTCTTGTAAATTACGTTAATTAGAATGAAAAGATACTAAATGAAAAATACAAACCCCTTTCTACGGGAAGTCAATCTCAAATCCCATTTTTCACATGTACAACTTGAATCATTAGCTTCCCGGAAAGACAGTCTAAAAACCTGCTCTGTTTTTCCTTCAAGTTTGTCAAATAGGTTTTCATTATTTTCTATCATAGTTGGCTGCTCCGGACAACTGTAAACTACGTCAACATTCACACAGACCTCTCCAAAATCAAAAACATAAATCTCCACTAATGGAGTACCCTGAAAGTAGAATTATAAATCCTCATGCAGGTTCCTTGATTTGAGTGAAGAGCCTTTCTTGTATGTCATACAGCTGAGTGCAAAAATGTACATAGCCGATCAGTTAATGAAATATTTTTATTAAAAACTATAGAAGATGTGCAGCGCTCAGTCTGTCTGTTTCCCCTGCCGCCTTGAAAGGGGTTGAGAGCAATTGATTTGAATGGCATCTTTGCCCTGGGTTGCAAGCAGGCTGGTAACACCTTAGTGTTGTTGATTCTGATCAAATGAAAATGCAAAATTTGGATTTGATAACACATATGGACTGACCCTTGGTGAAGGAACCTTGGCCCTCTTCATTTGCAGGGCTTTCTGCAGCTCCTCTGGAGGAAGCAGGCTGAAGGAGAAGATGTTTCCATCGTCTCCTCCTGTAAGCACAAACTGGTCATCGTGGCTACAGCAAATGTGCTGCAGGTGCCCATACTGGTTGTCATGGACAGTGAGAGCCCAGTAGGCCTGCATGGAGGTGAGGCTGTGGTCGGCGGGCTGCAGAGGGTAAACTCTGATTGAGCCTGAGTGCATCCCGCAGAGCAGCAACTGCCTGTTGGAGCTACACACACAAAAAAAAAACACATTGTAGGTGCCACAGTCTCACCTTAAACGGAAAATATATGTGGTCCCATTAATAAAGGAGACTGCAGAGTCTTAAAACGTCTGTGCATGTTTGATTCACCTACCTGAAGGTGACAGAGCAAATGGGGTCATCGTCTGTGTTGCTCACAGGCAGGAAGTCAAAGGGCTCGTCCTGCCGTTTTTCAGGGTCCACATCTTGCATCTCAGAAAACTTGCAGTGGTACAAGAAACCCGAGTCGTACTCTCCCTGCAGAAGACAAAGAAAGAGAGGACACACCTCCTTTATCTGGATCGCATGTTACCTCCACTCGTGTCTCCCACTAATGATGTGAGGAGAGAGGAAATGAAGGAGTTTCAGTACTCAGCTTTATTCATATAGCTGTATGACGCTATTCTACATATCCCCTGATTGTTGTGTCTGACTACGCATAATTGTGGATTGATAGTGGAGAATGTGTGTGTTCATGTTTCTGTGTGCAATACCATTGAGAGCCAGAACTGGCCAGGCAGAGAGTAGAAGCCACAGTAGAGAGGACTTGGAGGGTCTGGGATGTGGATAGAGGGTAACGGATTCTCCTCCTCTTCTTCCTCTTCCTCTGTTTCTGGCTCCTTTGACTGTTTCAACCTCTCTTCCTTCTCCTTCCTCTTTTTTTCTTTTATGGCTTCACGTTTTGCAATTTCCTCGTCCCTCTGAAACAAACACATTTCAAAGTTATTTCCAGTAAGTGAATTCTTTTACATCAATTCAACAGCTGATTTTACACATAGACACAGAGATAACACAATGTATGAGGTAGAGTACAAACAAAATACAGCCCTAAAATGGACACGTACAATTTAAACCCAACAAACTAAAGCCAACAAAGACCAAGCACAGACCTTGATCCGAGATTTGATGCTCCTGAACCTAAAAGATCTTCTGGGTAGCTCGGGCAGCTCAAAGGTTTCACTCTGTTTCTCAGTGTCTGGATCAGGGCACTGGACCTCAACCACATGACCACTCTGGCACAGGATAAGCAGCCTGTTGTCACTCTGGTTAAAAATTAAAAACATATATCATTATTGTTGCATCACAGATGAATTAAGATGTCATTGGTCAGTTAAATTCTACTGTCATAGTTTCCCATCTGGCAGCAGCAAAAGCTGGAGACCAGACTTACGTGAGAATGAGGGGACCACTCCAGTCCTTGAACAGGTCCAGGGACGTGGACAAAGCCGACAGGGTCGTACGTTTCCCCAACAGTGAAGAAGAACACAGTGCAGTCTGAGCTCTAAACAGGAATATAGTTAAAGTAAGAGGTCATGGGGCCCCCAAATAAAGGAAAGATGATTGGGAAAATATGGTCTTATACTTCTTAAACATCCTGGCCAGATCATCCACACATCTATGAGCTTTTCAAACACTGGCTCTCACAGTAATGACGTTTTCCTTGAAAGACTCTTACCCCCGTGGCTAAGATGTCTCCGTTTCGCTCGTACGCCACAGCAGTTACAGGAGCGTTGTGGGGTTTGAAGGCCTGTTTCAGGCGCAGCTTTGCATCTCCTTTAGGTTCGCGCCCTGAGACGACTTCCAGTCTTTGAGGGTCGTACAGCTCCAGTAAGCGGACCACCCCATCCTCAAAACCAGTCACTAGTAAACCTGCACTTTGTTTCACCTACAAACAAACTTCAGAGGTCAGTAAACATAATTTATCGTAAGATCAGTCATTTTCACACATAAAACTTACCAGGGGTGGAGCCCATCTGAGAGCAGTTCCACCCAGATTGAATCGATTGGTCGTCAGTTCTCTTTTGCCCAGGAAGTCAAAAACTCTGACTGACCCTGGAGAGCAGGAGGAGTGAGAGTGATCTGTTATAGTGTGTGTGTATTGTGATGTGTGTGTGTGTAGGGGTACAAATATTTGTATGTAGAGTACAGCATGTGTAAAGAATAAGTCTCACGGTCCAGAGTTGTTGTTGCCATCAGATGTGACTTCTTTGACACATCCAGACCTCGGATTGGTCCGGCGTGGAACGAAAACAGACACTCTGGATCAGGAGTCTGCACACACACATGACACATCAATGTGGCTGTGAAAACTGAGGATGAAGCTAAGTAGGAAGACCCTTATCTCACCTTTCAGAATAAGTTTTTGTGTATGTTAGTTCTACTAGTTGTGATTTAGTTCTACTACAGACATGGATGCCTATCAACCATAGTGTTGGCAAATCATGGCCTGACTCTGGTCATGTGTCAAAGTGTCGCTGAAGAAGATGCTGAACCCCCAAGCATGTATTTATTAGATTATTTTTTAACAGCTCGACAGTTAGACAGTATCAATGCTCCATAGATAGTGGCAAACAACTTGCCGTGTAGGTGAATGAAAGATCCAATTTCCAGATGGCTCCGCTGGAATCCTGCAATACAAGACCACGTAAAAGAGAGATCGGGACTACGTTGATTATTTCCGGATAATTCTTTACAAGAGGTTTAAAGTTGTGAGTTAGGTGTCTGACCTGAGCAAACCAAATGAAGGAGTCAGGCACAGAGCTCCTAACCACGGAGGTGAGGCAGACGTTGTGTCCCACCACCATCTCATTCATGGGCTCCATCTCAAATTTGCTGCTGTCACTGTCAGCTGTGTCAATGCTCTCAAAGTCCCAGCCCTGCGGGGGGGGGGCACGATGTCATAGAGGTTATAGAAATACACGACTGCAGAAATTTTACATCAGAATTATCATTCTTATTATTAGTAATGTGAAGTGGAGTTGTTAATTTGCTCAAAATATAAACTAAATTATATTAATTTTAAATTCATATAAGCTTTACATTGTTTAAATTCATTTCTTGTTTGTTTTTATTTAGCACTTTCTATCACTCTGTGTGATTTGTATGAACTTTAATGTTTTGATGCACCATATCTGTTTTTATCCACCATATAAATGAACAGGATAGCTATTGGTTGTTTTAAGACATTTGATTTGTTAATTAACAAAACAATTGGGAGAAAGAAATTAACTATGGCTATGTTACCCGGACGACCCCGTCAGAGCCCATGGTCATCAGCTGCCCATCCTCTAGGGCGAACGGCAGGACTGTGCCAGCATGACAGCTCCGTCCCTCCTTACGGCAAATCTCCACCTTGATGGCGTTCCCATCCCACACCAGTAAGTTTCCCCAGTCGGAGCCGGATACAACCTGTCAGGAAGACACAGGTACATTTTTCAAACGAAACAATTCTTGACCCTTTTGTTCTGACCCCATTAATATGGGTTCTGTTTTGATGACCCCTTGCCCCACTGATACAGGGCTTGACAGTACAAATGATCCTGACTATTTTTAGCGTGGACTGAGTAAGATTTAGGATGTGGAGTCAGAGTCTCGGTCTGTATCTGCTCCTTTCTCTAGCTGAAACAGTCCAGCAATGAATCACAAGAGAGAAAAGGACAAAGGATCAGGATTTTACATTTATTCAAGGGAGATATTAAATTTATGCTTGGTAATTATCTTGGTAATGCTGCACCGCTCCCTTAGACAGAGATGTGAGGTAAGTGGTCACCAGACAGCATCAAACAAATTGAAGAATCTGCTATCAGGAAATCAGGAATCTATTGCAGTATTAAAGGATCAGTCCACCAGTTTGGTTAATATTAAAATATGTAGATAAATGACTAATACAGATAATTACAATAAAAAGTCAGAACAATGTCTGAGTAACCTGCACGCTGTCATCTAAAATCATCGAACAGCAGAGCACCGACCTTTCCATCAGGAAGTTCCACAAAGCCCTCAATGTCAGTTGCCACGGTTTTCCCAAAATGTCCCATGTGACCCTCCAATTTAAGCCCAGTGAATGTGCTGGCCATTGTCCAAAACCTAATAAAACAGCAAATAAGAAACTTTCATGATATGGTAATAAAAATGTTTAAGGGAATAATTGTACCGACAGAGTCACAGCTGAGAAGGTCAACTTTAGGATTTAAACAGTTTTATTTAAATTGTCGTGTGTTTTGTGGCATTTGCTGGTTGTTTTACTTGATGTGTGCAGATCCACTTGATGTGAGCAGCCATGGGTTGTTTGGAGAGAAGCTGATCCGGTAGACCTCCTGAGAAATGGCCTTGCAGCTCAGCATGACCTCCTCCTGCCTCCAGTTCCACAGCATCAGCATGTAGTCAGGCGCGCTGCCCATGCTGGCCAACAGGCTCCCATCACGGTTAAAATCCACGAAGCTGTACGCCTTTTCAGTACCACCTTTACGGACCCAGGAAAAAAGACGGATTATAAATACTAAAAAGAATGTACTGTATGTGGAAAAAGTATAAAATCCAGCAGAATCTGGAAGTCATTTACCTCTGAGGATGCGATACGGTTGTAACGAGACATATTCATACACTATGATGTTGGGCATGTTTCCCTTCTCTGCTGCAGCAAAGTATTCTTTGCTAGGATGTGTCTACACACACAGACAAAGAAAATTTCAGCTCCACATTCACGTGGATGTGTATCCATGAAAGACTTAAAGTTGTTAGAAATAAGGCATTTTTGGTATTCATGAAGACTTCTGTATACATTTTAATCAGATGGTTCTTTATATTTATAAAACAAAAACATTTTATTGATTCCAAATGTAAAACTAAATCTGAATCTGAAATTGATAAATATTAAAGTGAAATACATTGAAATATGTTGGGAGCTTAATATTACAAAAAGCTCTCATTAAATATCTTTTTAATTAAAAGTCCTTTTGAGAACTCTAGATGTTGTATTGCTGCAAGTTATTCCCATTTCTACCTATTTCTATTCTCACCTTTACTAAGAGAAACTTCAAGACTTGACACTATTTTTCACTGCTTTTCTTGAGTAAAAACATGTTTACAGCACATTTTTGCGGATCATTTCTTTATAAATGCTGGATTCATGTACTTTTATTTCATTATATTTTTTATCAGAATTAAACATTGTCTTGGGGTTGTTCAGGTTACCCAGAAATGAAACAAATGGCTGAAAGTATGTGGTCGCTTTCAAAAGAAAGCCAACACTTATCAGTCACTGGCAAAAATGTATAATGTATCATTTGTATGATTTGTAGAAAGTGTAATTTTTTTGTTCTTTAGAGAAATGTGGCGTGTTACAACACAGTGGACAGATTTACTAACTCGCTACTACAAAATGTATATGAGTCTTTGTCTTCGACTGGTTTCACATGTAGACATGCACTGCAGTATATATGTTAAACTCAAAGCATAAATCTTCAAATAGCTACTCAACAAAGTTTAGTGATTTCAAAGCTGCGCTTGATTAAATTTCAGGTTATTTGTCAGTGTGATGATGTCAGTCCACAGACAGACCAAAGCTTCAGTCTGAGTCTACGACGACACACAGCTTATCAGCCATCTTACCGTGATGGAGCCGATTCCTCCCCCGCTGCAGGAGCGGAGGTATCGCTGCTCTTTGGTGGAAATGTCCAGCAGGACGAGCAGGTTACCTGCTATGAACATAAGAGTTCTGTCATCCAGCAACTGCAGGTTTGCCCGCCGCCCACTGTCGTAGCCAAAAGAGTGTCTGTAGAATAAATCAAAGATGAAGATTAGAGCACGTTGCTTTGTTGGACTGATACCAATTCATATTACTTTATTATCACTATGCAGTTATACTATGTTTTATATTGTATTAAATAATACAAGTTGAGGTGAGGTGGTGTTTTTGTTTTCAAGAATCTTTGCCATTGCTGTGTAGTGTGTGTAAGATACATCCATTCGTCATATAACACAAATAACATTATACATAATTACTTTATCCAAATTTGTATTTGAATTAAACATATAATCTACAGGTATCATTTTATCTCGCATTGTATTACATCTACTAACTACAGTAAGTAACAATTATTTAAGAAATTATGGCTGAACTTTCTCAAGAGAGTTTTCTACATGAATAATTTTCACTATAAAACTGAAAGAGCCAACAAAATGTATTTTGAATGTCTTGCTCTTTCCTCAGTGAGAAGACGAACGTAAGAGGAACTGTGCTGCAAAGTGTTTGTCGAAAGCATACGAGAGGTGCAGGAGGTTCTCTGGGATTTCCGAGTCGGGTGTGATGACTGGTCGGGAGTGGAGGTCATCATACTTGTAGTACATGTCAGCAGAGAGCAGCGTTTTTGACTGCTCCTCCTGCTCGGAGGTCACCGTGTGATCAGTATCACATCCTGTGAGGAAGTAAGGATACAAAAACAATTCCTAATGATAAATCATATTTAAATGGAACCATTTAACTTCATTTAGCACAATTATGTGCATTTCTACTGCAAACTTTTACTTTAACTGTATAACAGCATCTATTCCACATGCCCCAAGCAATCACAGCCCACATTTTCTCCACTTATATGATGCCCGTATTTCATGTTTAATGAAATATAGATCTTTATTCCATACACAGGGTGTGTGATGTCGTGTACCTTCCTGTGAGCTTGTCTGTGCGCTGTCAGCCTGGGCACCAGCAGAAGCTGCGTTTTCTGCTTCTCCTTCCATTATTCTTCAGTCACCTGCTGCTCTGACTTTTTGTCTGGAACGCGGTAAAATAAACTGGATCAAACTTCACCAAACCGACGTTTAAATTAAGTCAACGTGAGAAAGCAGAATTAAATTTTTCCATTATTCTTGTATCAACACGTTCGCTGTAATTGTTATTTGAGTTTGGTGGCGTTGCCATGCAACCGGCAACTTCATTGTGCCGCAAAGCCTGTCGGTTAACGACGTGACGATTAAAATCAGATAAATTGAATTTATTGATCCCACAGCGGGGGAATTCACTTTATACACAGCTAACATTTGCATACATTTTTAAGTGCACAAAACATTTTTAACATAAAAATGTTACTAATATTAATATGACTTGCATGGCCGTCACAGTTGAGTGGAAAACGCCACATGCCACTAATAGATACTAAACTATGCTGTTATAGAAACCCTGTAGAACTTATGATATTACTAAAGACATAATTAAAGTGCGACAAATTATTATTTTGTAGAAGAGGCAATACTATTTGGCGACACACCGGATAGTTGCGACATCAACTCGCGTTTTACGTCAGCAAAGCTTCAGCATGATTGGACGTTTTGTGCCGTAAACCGCGTCTGTTAGAGAACGCATGTGATACAGCTGGGACAGCGTGTAAATATCTCTAATGTAAGTGACGCTAGTAAAAATGTAAAGTGTGTTATTGTTTTTCGATAAATTCCACAGATAAACTGCGGAGACGCAAAGCGTTATGGACAATTTAACATTTGTTAGAGCTTAACTGTTTATGATATTAACTTATTCAGTTCCGTAGAAAGTATCTTCAGTTATGTGAAGGGAGCGACACCACAGCCCTCAACGAACGTTAATCGACATAAAGTAACTTAACAGCATGAAAATGGAGAGTAAATTATTAATAACGTGTTAGCAATCAGACGTGTTTGTCAAGGGTAAAATTTAGTAGTAATGCTGAAAAAAGATAAACCCACAAAGTCCAGAATTGGGAGCTAGTGGACGGAGGTGGTTTCTGTCTTTGTTTTTCTCTGTGGCCTGATTCTTAACAGTAATGTTAACGTTGCGTCCTTTTGTGAGAACTTTGGATTGAAATGAGTGAAAATAAAAGATCAACATTTTCTATGGGAAAATGTCAGGCTCTTGAAGTTACTAGTTAAAATATGTTGGAGTCCAAATTTCTGATTATGCCTGTGTCTTTTTGTGTTTTTGTGACCCTGTCCATTTCTTTCCCCGTTGTCAGGATGGAGGCGAAATCCAAAAAACCCTTTTCTCCCAAAAGTGGAAAGAAGGTTACACAGAAAGGAAAAGGTAAGCTTGATTCACGTCAACCAACTACTTGTGGTATCAGTTCACTTTAGTCATTTTCATGTCTTTTTTTGGTGCAGATTCTATAGGAACCAAACTTGGTGGAAAGCCAGGCAGCAAGCCAGGTGGTAAAAAGCCCTTTAAACCATACAACAAAGAGAAGAGCAGACCTGGGAAGGGTAGAGATGGTGGCAAGAAAGAACACAAGTTTGCTTTCTCCAAAGGTGGGACAGTGTCAAAAAAGAGGAAGTTCGCAGCAGTTAAACATGAAGAAGATGGTGAAGGTGAGAAAATGTGAATTTGTTGCTATTTGTCTATTACAAAACCTCTCAGGTTATCGTTCATAACACACAGAATTAAAATTGTGTATTAAACAAATGAGGTGGACACTAGGTTTAAAAATTCAAACTAAAATGTCAAAGCAGGTCCTAAGGCTAAGAAGACCAAGAGAGGTGAGTTTAAGCCAAAGAAGAAAGAGCTGACGAAGGAGGAGCTGAAGAAAAACCGGCAGCAGAGAAAGAAGGAGCTAAAGAAGAACAGACAGCAAGCAGAGAGGAAGGACATGTTTCAGATCATCTGCCAGGCCAAACAAGTGTGGGGAGACCTCAGGAGGTACACACACACACAGACACACACATTTGTTTGGATTTCAGCTAAAATGTTTCTCTACAGGTTCCTCTAGAGTGAAATTAGTCCCATATACATGCAGACACACTGAACAAATACCTGATGACTGTCAAATAATATCTCGATAGAAGATGACATGTTTTTACAGGATTTGTATTCACATTTCCATCACGATTGACTCAGGCAAATGTTCCTACACATACTGTTTCCCAGGAGAAATGAGGCCCAGTGGCTGCTCAAAAGAATTTAAATGCAGTTAAAGCTCTCCACCTCGTCAGCCCCAAACCCTTTTTTTTTTTTTTTTTTTTTTTTTTTTTTTTTTACAGACACACTAGAAGCTAATTTAATAGAAAGAGAGGCAAATTATTTTTTAGAGGAATCTAAACAAGGGACTACAACAGCATGTTAACAACAGTGTAGCAAACATGGTAACAACTGTCAACAGTTTATTTTATGCACCAGAAACACAGAGTGCAAATGGCAGTTTGTGTGATGCAGACATTGTACAGTTTCCCCAAAAACACCAACTGAAAATGCAGCTACTTTCTGTTCAGTCAGCAGAAAGAGATTTGTTGCGCCCAGTTTACATGAGCTGTACGACGTACTGTATGCTGCCAGTGTCATTGATGTTTAATGGGAGGTGACCCTGTCATTATGTTTGCTAGTGTGAATAGAAGAGAACAATTAAGACAAGTACCAATTTTTAATTGTTTTGAATGAACGAACATAAGAATCACAGCAGAACAAGCTCCATTCATGCAAGTGTTCTTCGATTAAATGACAACCAAACAATTCAACAATCAGTTTATTTTAATCGCTGCGTTGACATGCGCGCAATTAGACGAGTAACCCGATTATTTAGATTCATCTGCTGATTAGAAACCGGGTTACATATGTACAAAGCAGAAAAATCTGTTGCCGATTTCTTACTTGTTAGTTAAGTTACTTTAGTGAATGCTGCCTGCTCACTAACAGATGTTGTGTGTGTTTGTGTGTCAACAGAAAGGAGTGCGATAACGACTTGAAGAAGAAACTGATGAAGGAGCTTCATGATCTGGTCCGTGGGAAGATCAAACAGGTGACTCTCAGTCTTTGTTTGAATTTGTCCTTTGGTTTCTGTGAAATAGCAGGTCAGAAAGAAACATTTTCCCCTTCCTGAGGAGTAACTTCCCAAAATCACAACACCGTCCTTTGAGGTCACATTATGTCATAGATTTCTTATTGGTGTCATTTCTCTGTCTTGTGTGTTTGTTCTTAACTTCATAAAAGCTTGTGAATTTTCACCTCTAACCATCCTGTCATGCCTCCAGATGGCATTTGCCCACGACTCAGTGCGAGTGCTGCAGTGTTTCGTCCAGTTCGGCAGCCACGAGCAGAGGCAGGAAGTGTTTAATGAGCTTAAAGGTGACTTTTCCTTCGTCGCTTGTCTTCATTCAAATGGTGTGTCCATGATTTCCATGTTTAAAACTGAAACAACTGAAGATGGCAAGATGCTGTCCTTGTGCCCTCTGTGATTCCAACACTGAAAGTCAAGCAGTCTTGATTTTTTTGAGACTTTTTCTGATTAACACGATGCATAGCGAACAATAAAAAACCTTAAATGTTGCATGTATGCATACATGTGATTTACATAATTTTCTGCTTTACATTGATGACATGTATGTACTGTATAGCAATTAATTAACAAGCTCTGTCTGTGCCGTTGTTGTCAGATGACATCATCAGTTTGTCTAAATCACAATATGGCCGACACGTGGTGAAAAAACTGCTGATGTATGGGTGAGTCAGCTCACAGTGGTTTCTTCTTCTCCTCTCTTGTCAGTAGAAATCTGTGGTGTAATGTATACTGGAGGATGTTTCTGCCATTTTGTCCACCCCATTTATAGCGCATTGTGTATTTTGTTGCCTCCACAGGAACAAGGAGGTAGTGGCAGCTGTGATGCAAACATTTAAAGGTCATGTACGCACAATGCTTCGCCACGCCGCCGCCTCAGCCATCATCGAGTATGCCTACAACGACAAAGCTGTGCTGGCGCAGAGACTCATGCTCACCGAAGAGCTGTACGGCAACACCTTCACCATCTGCAAGGTGTGCACACAAACCTGTAGCCATAAACTTTACATGAACATGTTATCTGCATCGTAGGGGTGAATGTATTCAGCACTTCTACACCACACATTGTCCTCTGGCTGGGTGCTATTGTTAAACATATCAGCATCCATTTGTTTATAATTCTCACCATGTAATAATATAATAACTTTAACACCTTTAATGGGCTTCTAGGGAAGCTCCATCTGTTCCGAAATGATTTGACAATAGATTAGATTTGACTCAAACATTTGTGATTGTACATTTTTAAGAATCCAAACCATTAAAGGGTGGAAATGGCTCAAACACAAACACAGGGATACAAGGAGTAGATTACGGGAAATGTTAGAAAGAGTAATGACATGAATTATCTGGATGATTATCCATTTCAACCAATATGAAAACAAATCATCTTTTGTGACAATTAGTTTTTGGATATCACTGGTTTAGGTTTTTCAAATATCAGCTGACTGACACTGGATATTTCTCTCTGTGTGCACAGTCATCAGTGTGTAACACCATAGAGAAAGTGTTGGAGGCAAACCCAGACAAGCTGAACAACATCATCGATGAAATGAAGCAGATTCTCACACCTATGGCCCAGAAGTAAGAAAAGCTAAAAACAAAAACATGAAAATATCACATGAGAGCAGAAGTAATACTTGGTATATTTATCTACTGTAATTCTGTTTGCACTTTTCTTTTGTTTTTTTTTTGTAATAATATGAAGCCAGTGACCAAAACGACTGATGTTGTGTTTCAGAGAACAGGTGATCAAACACTCTCTGGTCCACAAAGTCTTCCTGGACTTCTTCCAGTTTGCACCTGAAAAGCAGAGAACGGTGAGCAGCTCTCAGACATCTCACTCAAAGATGCAGTGTGTAACATTTAAGCCCGATTTGTAAAGTAATTATTATAGTAGTATAATAAATTTAAATTTATTGCAGTACATATCACAACCCATAAAAACACTGTAAACTACTTACAGATTCACTCGTGTTTTTTTTTTTTTTCTTGGTATTTGTTGTGACGTGAGCAGGAGATGATCGAGTCCATCAGAGAGTCAGTGGTCTACATGGCCCACACTCATGACGGAGCCCGTGTGGCAATGCACTGTCTGTGGCACGGCTCAGCCAAGGTGTGTAAGCAAAACACACACACATCGTGACAGCCTTGTGTTGTGTTTTGTTTCAGGGAGATAATTGAGCAGCTTTATTGTTGACGTGCAGTTTGGAGCCAGGCTGCAACAGATTTCAAAAGAGAAGCAAACTGAGGAGAGTGAACTGTTATTATAAGCAGAAAATAGGAACATTAAAATTATGCTGTAGCCACCGGACACATTTGACTGACAGTTGGTTCAGTAAAAAGAGTCTGTATGAGTCATTTACCAATATATTAACCTTCATATATTTATATGAACCTGAAGCTTCATGTAGACATGAGCAATAGTCAGTCTTTTCTGCCTCGGCACTCTTTCATTTTCAAACTCATAGGTCTTTAGACAAAGTCTAGAGGACACTGTCTTTGTTTATGATAAAAAGTTGTTTTTTTATGTTTCAGGACCGAAAAGTCATCATTAAAACGATGAAGACGTACATGGTGAAGTTTGCCACGGTGAGTTCTCGGTGCGGTTTTATTTGCTGATTGGGTTGTTAGAAAATACCTGAGCGCAGGAAAGGGATGAATGAGCCACGGGAAAACCTGTGATCGTTTTGGGAAGAAAAAGTCAAGTCGACTGTCACAGAGGCTGGACAGAGAACGCAGCATGATTTTCAAGGCCGGCAATCCCACTCACTCATTGCCACAGTGAATAAAATGCACGTAGTTGAGTTATTGACGATGACTCGCTCAAATAATTTGTCACATCAGCACACTCACATTTTCAATTCCAAATGTAAGTTAAATGGTCACAGTGAGAGATACAGAAAATCTCGACAGTTGTCCTGTTTAATTGGTCGACCAAAAGCTTTGATGTCAGCTGAGGACAGAAGCATCAGCCAAGACATCATTAGCTGAATGGAACTCCCCGTTATCAGATCTTAAATTGTGTATCTCAATCTGCAGCTGCTGAGTCTCATCAGACTGACTGAATGTCCTTTGTCCACAGGGGGAGTTTGGTCACCTGGTTCTTTTGGCCATATTTGACTGTGTGGATGACACCAAGCTGGTGAAACAGGCTGTGCTCTCAGTAAGTCTGGTTTTATGGGGTTAGATGAGAATTTTCTTTGTTTAAATGATGGCTGCAGGTTCATAGATGTGAAAATGTCTCATAAAAAAAACCCATCTAATCTCACTCGTGTCCCACCTGTTCAGGAGATCTTGTCGTCTCTTGATGAGGTCATCAATAATAAATATGGTAAGAAGGTTCTGTTGTACCTGCTGAGCCCCAGAGACCCAGCTCACCTGCTGCCAGAGATCATCAAGGTGCTGGAGAAGGGAGACGGAAATGCTCACAGGTAACTGCTCTGTCCACGTCGGTCAACTGGCATTTTCAGTTAAAAACAAAGAGGTTAAACTGGGTGTTACATTTGTCTGTAAATAGAGGAAGAATTTATGATGTAGTACGAAATGGCTGGAAATCGGAAAGGAAATTAGTATTCATGGTTATGTTTTCTTTAGTGTAATAACTGAATACAAACATGGATGTGCTCAGTCATATTGGAAATTTGAGTAATTAGTACAACCCAAACCAACCTCCCGTAACACCAGCTCTGTCTCTCTCACGTCAGTAAAAAAGACGCAGCAGTTCGGAGGAAGGAGCTACTAGAAGTTGTCTCCCCTCCAATGCTGGAGTATCTCCACGACAACGCTGACACCATGGTGATGGACAAGGCGACCAGTGTGACTGTTAGCGACATCTTGGCATCAGCCTGCGGAGACCTGAGGCCCGCCATGACGGCCGTGGCTCAGCTGGCCAATCAGGAGTTAGTGCCAGGAGGCATCAACGAACAGGTGTGTGTGTGAATAGGTTCATAACAGCTCCCAGCGCAGCAAAAATGCCAAAAATGATTCTTTTCAGTAAAAGTCATTTTTGTTTGTTGAATCTTTATTATCTAGGAGTTTTTCACGAGTAAAAAATCACTCTTGAATCACTCTCAGCTTTCAGTGCATAGTGATTCAAGTGCTTCAGTGCTTCTGTCTGTAAACCATTAGAGTAATTAAAATAACTGAACTTTTAAATGTTTAATTTTTAGCAGTGTTGAGATACTTTGTACTACCCTACCTATTAACAAATCCTATTTGTAAAAGGCGTTAGAAAATAATTAACTGTTAAACTCAATAAAATATAGACAAAGAAATGATCAGACATTTGAAGTCAGTTGTCACTTGTCTGTGTAAAGTTTGGAGGTTTTCTCTGCCGCCTTTGTGATGATTGGACCTGCACTGGAACGGTCAGTTTTTGACCTGCTTAGCCAAACGGTGTATTTTATTGGCGGCTAAGTCTTGCTCCCAGTGGTGATGAGCACCCTGCGTGGCAGCCATCACCACTGTGTTTTGTGTGTGTGTGTATGTATGTAAGTCGCTTTGGATAAAAGCGTCTGCTAAATGTAAAATGTAAATGTAAACGTAGTTTCGGTTCCGTTTATTTATTATAAAATGTGTTTTTACTTCCCCTGTAGCTTCACATGGCGGAGCATCCAGCAGGACACCTGGTGCTGAAGTGGCTCATAGAGCAAGACATGACACTGGCAGAGGCTGGAAAAGAAGGTAAACCCCCCCAAACTACAGCTTTAATGTTCATAATAATAGTCAGAGAATTACACAGGCCTTTATACCCTATAGGTTTGTAGACACTGTTTTTGAAAAACAGAAATATCGGCTTATTGTTTAATCTGAACTGATGGAATTTAATCAGCTTTATTTCCCTAATGCAAAATACTGACACTGGTCTGTGCGTCTGCTCAAGACTCTGACCCTCAATAGGAGACAATGTTACCAACTTTTGACGCTTAGAAATGATGTGAACTTAAAGTTAAAAGTGTTGCTCTTCATGTCAGGTTGTTTAATTTTAAATATTGGTGTCGTGTGACATTTTTAAGATTAAAAATGTCTTTCTTGGTGAAAGATAAAAAATGTGATTAGTACCATTAAGAATTTCTTTTCCCTGTCTCCTCCTGTCTCCCTGTTCATGTCTACTTATCTCATCCTCTCAGAGCGTTTTGGCAGGATACTGGTGGACACGGTGGGAACTGAGAAACTGAAGAGCTGGGTCAAAGTCAACAGAGGAGCCATGGTGCTCTGCAGGTCAGTGTGTGTACATGTGGAAGACCATGTGGTTACACACATGTTTAAATTCAACCAAATCTGACGTAGCACTAGTGGCTGTGGACAGTGATGTCAGTGATTTATCCAGAGTAGCCTGAACCTTTTTTGTTTAAATATCGTTTTATTATCTGCATTAAATGACAGTCCACCAAATCAAATCTCTTTTTATTGTTTCAATTGTTTTGAATTGTTTTAAATTTGAATTGTTTGCAGTCTCCTGAACAGCTGCGACAAGTCAGTGGCTGAAGAGGTGAAGGCAGCACTCAAGTCCATCACATCAGAGCTCAGATGCAGCAGCAACAACAAAGGAGCTGAAATCCTACTGGAGAATCTGAGCAAGTAAAGACTTTTGATTAGTAACAGACCGGTGCTGTTAAACGTCACTGCCTGTGACGGAAACATCCACCAGACGTCGAGTGGTGGAAGCTACAAGCTCATGTGACATGACAGTTGTCATTTCACTCACTGATGGACAGACAGACCTGGATTTTAGATTATGCCTGTGTGGCGGGATGCTTTGGGAAAACCGTTTTAAAAACACAGACGTACAAATGTCCAGATGTTGATTTATCAGTTTTAATATACATGAATACACATGAGAATAGTGACTAATAAAACCAAAACTACCGTCATGGTGAGAAAGAGCCTTAATGTGTGTTGGTAATTGTTAGATGGTGAACAGAGGATCTGTACAGTCAGTAAGTCGGTGTCATGTATTTCCAACTGATTGTACCGTCTTTTTGTTAGATTTTGTATCCTGTGAGTTATAACAGCTAAAAAGAAAATAAATATTGATTTAATAAATTGTATGACTGAGCAAATCTCTAAACCAGAAAAGCAGTTTTTGCAGTTGTTGTGGGTGTAATGTATGACAGTTACATTTGGAAATATCCATTTACTATGAGGCAACAATTTTTGTTGTATTTCAAAGAATGAAACTGGCCTTAAAGTGAAAACTGATCTTCATACATATAAGATCTTATTTAAGTGGAATACATAATTATTAATTCATTTAGTTGTATGAATTTGATCAATTGTACTTTTACAACACCAATTTCAAAAAGTTGAAAGGATATGTAAAAGTTTTGCAAAGCTTATAAACCCATATTTTATCGAAAAACTTTAACATCTATGATCTCCTGTTTCTACTGGTTCTCTTTATTGGTCAGCGTGTTTTTCAGCTAGAAGAAGTAAAATAATTAAATATAGGGACATTAGGGGGATTTTAATGCCATTCATTTACATGTACCACCCAAAGTAGATTAAAAAGAAGCGTTAAATATCAGTGTCTTTTAACGTGCAGCAACAGGAAATGCTTTCAAAGCCTGTAGTTTTCATCACCCCCCTGATGAGAGGAGAAGTAAAAATGTCAAGTTTGTCTTGAGGAAACGAGCATCATCAGTAAAATGTTATTACTGATACAAATGATAATAAAAAAAAATACACACAGGCAAATTGTAATGAACAGCAGAGCAATGTGTGTAATCATCCCACCTCCATCACTCAGTCACTGTCACATCCAAAATAATGACTAATATTCATATAACCTCTATTTTACTCAAATGTCAGAGCAAGTGAGTGAGAATATACAAGACCCGAACTCTTAAACTGAAGCAGCAAATTCAGTCGTAATTTTCTTTTCGTTCTTGTTTCACGAGTCGCTTTGGCTAAAAGCGTCTGACAAATGACTAAATGTAAATGTGAATAATTCATTCCCCAGCAAATTGTAAATACTCCCAATGCAGGCTGGGATAGGCTTAGAGAGGAAAAGGTCGGAGTATAGAGGTCGAATAAAGGATTTAAAACTTATTTCTCCCCTCAGCAACAAACCATTCAAACTGCCACAGGATGTGAAGTTATTATTAGGCAGCATGTCCGTAGATTTATAAAACTACAGCTGCAGATGCGACATCCTCGGCTGGGCAACGTCCTCGCAGCACTCCTGGAACTTCTTTGCCGCCCTTCTGGTGAAGTGCAGTTTCCCGCGTGCCCGGCTGATGGCTGTGTACTCATGGGCCTTGAGCTTGGAGTAGTAGTCGGAGAACTTGTTGTAGAGGATGGAGATGGGCATGCCGTTCAGGATGATGCCGAAGGAGATGCAGGCGAAGGCGAAGATACGGCCCAGGTTGGTCTCTGGGAGCATGTCTCCGTAACCCACGGTGGAAATGCTCACCTGACGGATCCGAGGGACAGAGGAGAACGAAATACTGAAATAAAGGGGTGAAGTCGCTTTAGCACATTGTCATTTGCGATTCCACAGCAGGGCCAAGACACAAACCGACTGCACCCTTGATGCTCAATTCGCATTCTTATTCAAACCGCCACTGCAGCTATAACATATGGGTCATTTATATACCAGTATATCCAGTAACATTCAGCACAGCTGGTTCACCGCACCAGTAGGTTTAGGAGAAGCAGAAGATGTTTGTGCTGGGATTTCAACATTAACAGAAATGTAGCTTATTCTTAATTATGTTTCTCGTGTACAAAATAGTGCAGATCTCACAAACACTGGAGTTAGGACGATGTCCGTCAGGAACGAGGACCCGGGCGAGGTGATGTTTTCAGAGGGGTTTTAACTGTCGAGGGAAGAGGCGGATGACGGAACACGGGGAGAACTGACAGACAGCAGGGAGTCTGTGGGACTTACAGCGGCCCACCACCAGGCATGCGGCATGGACGTGAAGTTAGTGTTGTAGACGTCGTGCTCCACCGTGTACACCATAGCAGAGAACATGAAGATCCCCATGCTGATGAAGAGCAGTAGACAGCCCACCTGCACACACACACACACACACACACAGTCCCCTTATGTTAAATGAATATATTCTTTTGTAACTGTGTGGTGCAGATTTCCAATAGGCATAAACAGAACCGTGGGGATAGAAAACATTAATGGAAGCTTTCACCTTACATTTTGTAAAACATTGAATCATAGTCGATTTTGTCTTTTTTATGATAAAGATCGACTTTTATCATAAAAGATCTCTGCTGTTGTCCAAACAACAAACCTGTTCAGGGCAGGTGAGAAACAAAGAACCACCAGAGGACAAAACCTGACCAATCAATTTTTGAACGAGCAGCAAAATCTTTGCAGCTAAGAAGAAAGACGGACAGTTTTTCTTTCCTTTCCTTTTCCGTCCACAGTCACGGGTTTTTGAGGACACTGTGCGCTGATGTCTTTTACTGTGCACCCAACCAGTGATGCTCTTGTATCATCCCGGAATTTTGCCTTATTACTATTATTTTGTCTTCACGGTTTAGATTTTGCCCAGGATTGCGATTCACCACTGAACTGAACTTACTAGATGCAGGCGTATTTCTAGCACAATCCTTTAAACACAGTCACTGTACTCATGTTATTTCCAGCCAATTAAATCAACTATTATTTAATGTTCAATTCATTTCTATACCAACTATTTTGCGTGTTTCATTCCTGTATGCGAGGAACAGAACTGAGTCTGACCTGCTGGTAGCACTGTCTCAGTGTGAAGCCGAAGGCCCTGAGGCCTGTTGAGTGACGAGCCAGCTTCAAGATTCTGAAGATCCGCATCAGACGCATGATCCTCAGCACCTGACCCACCTACAGCGAGAAAAAAAAACGCACAAAAAGATCCAATATATGACATTCTGGATTCCCCCTAAATGTGCGCTTCTCCGTTTCTCATTCTCTCCTCTTCCATCAAGCCCCCTTTGCATTCAGGTCTTACCTTTCCAACACGAGCCATAGTCTCGATGTCTCCCGCATGCCGGTGCACGTGCTCGTTCTCGAAGCATTCCAGGACCATCTGCAGGTAGTGTGGCAGGATGGCGATCAGGTCGACGGTGTTCAGCATGCTGTGTCCGAAACGTTTGAGGTCAGGGGTGGACACCAGGCGCAGCAGGTACTCCAGCGTGAAGAAGGTGATGCAGAAAGTTTCAGTGTACTCACCATAGAACCTGCCGCTGGGCTGACCTGATGCTGTCTGCAACAGGAAACAGCGACCGGATCATAAAGGACCATCCAGCCTGTTATCAGTGAGACAAATACCTTTGATTCTGGCTGAAGTAGTATTTCTGTTTCACACGCACCTTGTACTGCATCTCCTCCACTGTGTTGAGTGTCATGGCGACCAGAGAAACCAGCACGAAGAAAGAGGAGGCAACTGCCATCAGCTTGGCCGGGATAGAGGAGAACGGTTTCTCCATCAGGTTCCAGACTTTCCTCCGGGTCACCCCGAAGGCCATGTAGTGAAATAAGCCCTCGTTCTCCTCCATCTCCACCTGGATGACACAGGAAATAGTCAAGAGGCAGAGAAAAACAGGACGGTTTGGTTTAGCGTCCGAACAGATGGAACCCTCCTTACTGTCTGACTGACACGTTAAAGAGTAAGAAACATGTTTTAAAAAAATAAAGAAATGGAAATTCAACATAACAAGCTAAAACGAGATATTAAGAAAACCCAACGTGAAGGAAACTGGTACAACAAACTGCATCAGAGTGGGACCTCTTCCGTGACGGGAATCAATCTGTGACGGCGCTTAGTCTCCACTCTCCATCTGTCAAGTCGACGGAGCAGAATGAAGCAGTAATTTATAAAGTAGGTCAGAGTCGGCCCGCAGATTACTACCAAATCTCACAGGTACATCAATAAAACTATGAAGCTGGGAAGTGACGGCGTTTTACATTTTTAATAACATTCAGAACCTGCCAGGTGAAAATGTGTAATAACTTCTAACAAATGGCTAATGCCTGACACTCCTTGTTTAATTCACATGAGCAGAAGACGGTCCCTGTTAGATAACGTCCGTGAGATTCAGAGGGAGCGAGAACGCGTCCAGGGATTTTTTTCTAAACAGTCTGAAGGAAACAAGGATTTCCGACCCAAAAAAATGTGGCGCGACCATCTCATGTTATCAACCCACATGTTTTCTACCCTCTGTTACACTGGCATCAATTACTGCAAGTTCAACTAATCCTTGTGAGTTTTGCGTGACCTTTAACAATCACTGCAACCTCTTAGCACATTTGACCTACACTCTGTGCTTCCCCTGAACGCCTCCCATGTACCAGAGCTGCTGATGACGCTTGCTATCACTACACGGTGTCACTTCCTTTAAATAAGACCTGTGCACAAAGGAAAAGTAAAGGTACAGCTGCAACGAGGCGAGAAGAACATTCCAGCAGAAGCAGGAGACAGAAGATCCAAAGGAGCTGAGGTGTCTGTAAAAGCTAATGTCAAACACGCTTCAAAGTGATTCCCTGATGTTCTTCACGAAAACAGCAGAACACAAATGATGGTCACTATTCTACCACTAAAAACACCTGGAACAAGGCTGAAAGACGGCGACAAAAGACAAGACAAGTCAGAGGTTGTTTATCCAGATCTGTTGCATGAACTGAAAGGTGAAGGTGAAATAAATCATGATTTTTTAACACGGATGGAGGTAACAGCAGGGGTGTATAAATATCAAAATGATAAGAGTGTTTGTCTGCAACAGGTGTGTGCTTTGATTTTTTATAATTTTACCAAAAAGAGCCATTCAACTCCCAACAACTATTCTAATTTTCACTTGATTCTACAATTTTATTGACAAAAAGCAGCTTTAGATTGTTCATCACAGTCTGTGTTGTCCCACGGCCACAGCCGACCCACCTCTGCCATCAGCTGCTTCTGTATTTTCAGTTGCTCGTTCAGCTCGTCCTGCTTCTCTTCGAAGGAGATGCGGCAGCAGCGTTGGCTGTTTTTGATTCGCACGCCCCAGTAGTTTATCTCCTCCAGGAAGCTGCGAGGACACAGCTCATCTTTGATCCACAGCACTCCGGTTCTGATGGAGAAGACAGAGAAGGGAGGGTTTGGAGAATCAGTTAATTTAGATTCGTTTTCATGCACATGAGATTTTTGACATGGGTCATCTTCACGTTTTCTATCAAACCTGTAGAAGTTGAAGATGTTGTGGAACATCTGGGGATCTCGATCGAAGAAGAACTCGTTGCTCTGGACGACGTAGTCATCACACAGGTCCAACTTCTTGTTGTGGTCTGTGTATGTGGCCAGCCGTCCAATGCGAGTTTTTGGGTATTTGGCAGCTAATCTGTAGGGAGGTGGTAAACCTGGAGGAGGAGAACAGATAAGAATGATGTACAGAAGAAGAAGAGAAGTAAAGAAAAAGATCTACAAGAAACTGTGTGCTGTGGTAGAATATGAGGAAAGTTACCGTTCCGCCAACGTTGATATTGAGAATGAACTGTTTGTTTGGAGAGAGGAGCAGGCGGGAAGGAGACACGGGGAATCCATCGTCCTCGTCCTCATCTGCATACTCAGCATAAAGATCATAGATGTCTCTGCCCAGGTCCTTCACAAAGCAAACGTGAATCAGACATGGATGAGGCACCACAAAGAAGAAACCAAGCTGAGGAGGATAGAGTTAGAGGAGCTATTCAAAATAATACGATAGGACTCTGAACTGTGTATAAATATGTAATTTCTACAAGGAATAACGAAAGTAAAAACAACCAAAATAAAACGTCAGTTAAAATTTTTTCAATGTCAATTTTTTTTTTTTATTACAAATGTGCATTTTGTAAAGAGCAGGGCAACGCTGAGTGATACTAGAAGAAATAATAAACCACCACAAAGTCAAGGACTGACCTGCATGGAGTTCCATGGCTTAAAGGAGTAGACGAAGCCCAGACTTTCCTCCGGTTCTTTGCTGGCTTGAGTCCGGCTGCCGAGCTTGTAGCTGTGGAACAAACTCCTGCTCCGAGCCCTGAGGTGCTTCAGCATGGTCACTGCTCAGTGTGCGTGGGTCCCAAATCTAAAGGCGGCCGTCCCTGTGCGAGGACACCTGTCGGCAGCTGCACCGTCATCTCCCTATGAAACATACGACACAAATGAGTGATGATAAATGTGATCAGAATGAAATGATGCGAACACACACAGCTACGAGAGAAGCAATGACACACAGAGTAATGAGGCGGGGAGTAACGCTGGGTTTTAATGCAGCTGGCTGAGATGATCTGGGCGCTTAAAGTTTTAAATACTATTATCCTCTTCCATTCTCTCTCTCTCTCTCTCTCTCTCCTCCTACTGACTTCAACATATCAAACGTCACGACATTTCTAATCTGGTGAACTGTGGCTGCACAGTGAGGGTAAAGTCAATGTCACAGTACTACTTTATTCTGGACGTCGTTGGTTTTCTAGTCCACTGGAATATCTGGAGCTGGTACAAAGTTCTGTGCACGTCTTTGAAGGCTGAAGTTACCTGATTTCAGTGTCAAACTTTGGCACATGTGAATATACTGAATGCAGATGAAAAAGGCCGTACTTTTATACGCAGTACTTTCAAGCTAATACTAAATAATAAAGTTAAGATTTACATCATCTCAGTTTTTCAGCTACTTTGCACTTGCAAATGTTATTGCATCCCCTTCAGCCTTTTTCAAATCCCTAATTAGAACATTCATAACACGACATGTTCGCAAAACATAAGCATGTTACTGTGCTGTACTCAGGCAGGTGAGAAATACATCAAAATAAACCAAAACCTTTTCTCTGATGTTATCCAACCATGATGCTGATCTTTATTAAACAACCCCATAGTCAACATCTCCATCTGGCACACATTAGTTTTGAAGATAATAAAATTACATTTCCCAAAAGCATCATTAATAACATTAATATAAAATGTTTTATCTGATATATATGCAAACCAGTAGTGAAACTGCTACGAAACATGCTCATGTGTCTTCTGCCTGTTAGTGTCAGGAATGAAAGCGTTGGCTCACTTTTGCATTAATGTTGCCATTTTCACCTCCGTGTGTTTGAGAATGTTGATGCAGACCATGACCGAAGCCCTTCAGCCACATGCAACTCAGGTCTTCACATCTGACATCTTTGCCTTAATCCAACTCTGCCTCCCGGACTGGATAACTGAAGCACTGAGATCAGTGGAGATTAATCCTCGCTGGAGTTAAACAGGGATAATGAACGGATGGAGGCTGGATCATTCCAGATAAAATGACTTAAAGGCTCCTCCACCGCCTCGACCCACTTCCTTATAACCTCCGCTGCTGTGACCCGGCAAGGAGATAGGAGCAGGGAATAAAGACAATGCCGGGGACGGGGTTCAGCATGTAATGCCTTTGTGTTCTGATTATTTCAGATCTGCTTTTTTATTTTATGACGTTATTCTAAGGAAATGTGGTTTAAATTATACTAAAAAAGTAACCTTCACAAATCCTGAGCAAACAGATCTGTTATAGGAAAGCACAAGGAATTCAGAGTCAAAAGGCTGAAATCACATGAAGTTCAGAAAGTCTGGTGTTAATATGAAAGTGTGAAGCCAGACACATTCAGAGGTTTGAGATTTAACGTTGCCTTTTCTGCCTTTTTTGCAGGAAAGTCCTCCCAGGTGGACGTTTGTCTCCAATGTCCTTTTTTGTGGAGGAGGGACAGCACATCCTGAATGAGCCGAGAGATAGAACATTTGCACACACTTAAAGTGTGCATGTATTCTGAAATGACTACAAATGTTTACGTCAAATAGTCAAACGAGAACAATTTGAGGGAAGTAAAACACAACAGGATGATAGTTTGCAATGACGCACAAAACCAAACTAGTGCTGCCGCACACAGAGTTGTTACCATCTGTGTGTAGAAACACTGGCATGTCAGTTTCCACAGGAAGAAAATTTATCTGGGAGGAAAACTGTTCAAAACATGACCAAAAACCCTGACCTGTAAGTCACTTTGGATAAAAGCGTCTGTCAAATAACAGAATGTAAAAGTAAAACTCACTCGGGGTGAAGATCACGTCCTCACAGGCAGCCTCACGTTAAAGAACCTTTACCAAACTAGACCAAAACCCTCTACAACATCCAGTGCCACGATCATTCCAAATACTGGTTCACACCTTCACGTCTGAGGAAGAGAAAAAAAAAAAAAAACAACAGGTGGCAGATTGTTTGGATTAGGTTTTAATTCTGAAGTGGTCTGCAAATCAGTTTCTTGACAGATACACAGCTCTCGCGTGTCCCCCCTCACTGTACAACGCTAGAAAAGATCACAGCAACAGCACACAGACATACAAAAGTTTTACCAAAGTCAGTTGTGTTTGTTTCTCTAGATTTTCCAGTGGCTTCCGTCGCGTTAAACACATCTGATCTTTAACCCTGGTGTGATGCCCAACGATAGCAAAAATTGATTTCAAGTCAAATGTATACAATCTTATTTACACAAGAAACATTTGATCAAAGTGCATTGAAGAGAGTCCTGATTGACAGTCATGTCCGAGGGAAGATGAATTCATATGTACAATGTTTACAAATGCTGCAACATGGTAAACAACTTCAAATAAAATAATAATAATGATAATAATAATAATAATAATAATAATAATAACAAAATTTATTGTAAGAATGTAGTCTAGAATGTGCCATAAACAAAACAAAAATAACCACATAAAACAAAGGACAACTTCCATATCACCGCTCCAGAATTATTGTATATAAATATCGTTACATCCTATAAATAAACATTTTGGACCATTTTCCCTGGGAATGCCTCGTTCCTAAATGACCCCGGGACTCGAACAGACTTTAAAACGCACGTCGTCGGATCCTGGCAGCACAGATCCACTTTCACACGCAGCGTCTCTGTCCACATTCAGGTTCTCAAGAACACGGAGGGGATCAAACAGAAGTTCACCACGTTTCTCTTATTTGTTGTTATGAAAACGTGTCATACTCCTATAAGAGCGTGAATTTGGGCAAAAAAAAAAAAAAAAAAAAAAAACAACAAACATCTGAGGCTCAAACATAAGGGCTAAAAGAACAAAACAACACTTTGGATGCACTGAGTGACGTATTCACATAATAAATAACATTTCGTCTGGTCATCCTCTCCACAGGTAAAGACATAATGCACTTCAGAAGGCATGTGGTCGTACTGTAAGGGCTGTTGCTACGGACAACCGTTGGCGTGGGATCCCACACAACTTGACGGGCCGCCGTAAAACAAAACGTGACGATCAGGATAAATCGTCATCTGTGCTCACTATTGAGATCTGGGGAATGAAGAGAAAACAACGCAAATTAATTAAACCTTTTATTTGTATTCCATTATATACATTTTACTTCTTAAATTGCATTTTATGTCAAAGCATTTCACTGCATGTCATACTGAGTATGATTGTGCAGGTGACAAAATTTTGTCATCTAATCTGATCAATGCGTTTAATTTGTCACATTTGGACAGTTGTCACGATGCAGTTTCCATTGTTTTAGGGTCAAATTAAACTGGACAACACAGGTTTTGCTTCATGAACACTTCCGGGAGTATTTTTAATTTTGGCTCCTAATCATAAAAATAAGTAATTACACCCATCATGTGCCCCCTTTATTAAAAAAAACATCTTAACATCTGCCAACTCCCCAAATATGGCTTGATTTGTACAGTAGTAGATGCTGTAATGTGTTTACAATTTGGCAAGACATTTCTGATGTCACAATCATAAAAGTATAAATATATCCCTTTAGAATGATTAAAAGACATGTAATATTTAGTTGTCCTCGTAAGTTTAGTGCAAACGAGTCTCTACTAATGAAATGATCGGTTTTTGTGAAGCTTCCGAGCTTGTTTGCCCGCTCCAACTCAAGATGGCTTACGATCTGCGTGTTTGCCCTGTACTGACCGCAGGGTAGGTGTGTCCCACGTTAGCGCTGTGCCGGGTGATGTCAATGTTGAGGTCTTCTTCTGTGGTCTTCAGGTAGACAGGGTTGTCAAAGTTCATGCTCTTCTGGTTCTTCAGCTGCCAGTTTCTCCACATGAGGTAGCCACCTGCTGCCGCCATCGCCAGCAGCACTAGGCAGGATAAAAGACAGAAACTGTTGTCTAATAACTCGACATCTGGGCTCAGCAATCAAGGAATGACTATAATCTATGTGTATTAAAAAAATATAGACATTTTTAACAAATCATGTAAAGTTCAATTTGTGCCATCAACTTATTTGCTCAAATACATTAGATTTTTGTTCATCTTAAAGCATCTGTTTTTGTATTTCACACTTTGTGTGTTCACACTGCTGCTGCTTGAGCATTAAAAAGACTTACAGACGGGCAGTATGGCCCAGGCAGCAGTTGACCCCTTGGCTGTGGAGTTCACTTGGATCGATGTGCTCACATTAGCTTCTGGAAGACAAAACAAACCCCAAAATAATAAATCACATGAAAAAGGAGGGTCAAGAGTCGACATGATATTTTAATCTGCCTTGAAATGCATTATATACAGTATACAAAAAAAAACCTTAATCTGCCTTAATATTATGCATCTTTTATAGGTTGAACTACAACTAGTTAAATTTACATCAGTCCGACCCTGCACCCTGCCTGCAGAGGAAGTGAGACGCAAATAAGTTTAAATTAAACAGGTTTACCTGCAGAGCTGCTAAAATCTGGCTTGGCAGAAGCAAACCCCAAAACTGACAAGCAAGACAACACTAGTCTCATTTTGGTCTGTGGAATAATTTACTACAACAGAATGAGGTTGCCAACTGTCCTTTTATGTTCGATAAGCTGCAGTAGGCATTTGGACTTGTCTAGACACGAGTTTCTTAAGGAAAACCTTTTAGCAGTGTGTTTTATTCGTTTTCCAAGAACAACATTATCCTGACTTGGGGCGTTGATGAAGCGCGGCCAAGTGTTTCAGTGTCAGGAACAAGCAAGTGACATGACTGGCAAACAGCTTGGATGAAAGCAGGGGCACAGATTTCACAACACACACACACACACACACACACACACACACACACACACAGGCTGACTGGTCAAACAACAACAGTTTCAGAAAATACTCAAGTAAAATTCAAAAGTGAAGCAGCATGGGTCCACGCATGGCAACATCCACACAATGGAGAGTTATTAGTCTGCAACTGTTCCATGACATTTGCTCCACACATTCATTTACTGTTGGACACGGTCGACATCGTAGGCATTTGGTCAATCATTGTGAGCAGGCTGACATTAGCTTGGGTTCAGGATCACTGCTGTGTCCATGCACAACCTCACACCATACAGCATATGCCAACTGGTTAGAAAAATTATCTTTAACTATTGTAATTTTTTTGACGAGAAATCACATCAATGATGTAGCTTGGATTTTTTGGGGGGGCATCTTCCGTTTATCGCGTCTTTACCAAGTGTACTTCGACATGAATCGGGGGGAGGTGGGGATCCAACCACCAACCCTCAAGTTAGTGGATGACTTGTTGCATTCAATATTTTCATAGTTTTTTGTGTAATACTGCAGAGATTTTGAGCTATATGTCAAGTACTCACAGACTGAGCTTAAATTTCTATATTCCCCCAGAAAACGTAGATGACAGAATTAGAAAATGTGAGGCAAAAGAGACCATGAGTTTCACAGATGTTCTGTAGTGTAGGGAATTCTGTGTTGGGATCCTTGCTGGTTCTGCCACCAGGTGCTGCTGCTAAGCTGCATTCGAACAGTTCAGTCCTGACCAGCTAATGTGCTACACAGGAGCAGAAAACACACTCTGCAAATGCATTAAAAAAAAAAACTCCATTACGGCTTAAAAGGATCAAACCCACAGATTAATTAAGCTCATTTACAAACTGCATGTTTCTGGGGATTGGGAAAAAGTTTGTGAGCAAACATGCAATTCCAGCTCAACTTTACAAAATCACTTTTTAATACCTCAGTTTCAAACATTTATAGATTTGCAGCATAAAGTTAGGCCTCTGTGTTTTAACAAAATTTATTGCTGCAATTAAAACACTAAAGATTTTTTTTACAAGTATATATATTTTAAACATGGGCCGTAATTAATTCCCCTCAGAAAAACAACAACAAAAAACCTTTAAAATCGATCAAGAACAACAATAAAACAAGGAATTATAGAATGCCAGCATATTGTACTACATTGGAAAAGGAGGACACAAGAACAGGATCTGTCTCAATGATTTAGTGGCTGAAATACACCTTGAGTATTTTGTAGGACTCCAGAATGGGGTGATTTCAAATTATTTCATCAATGTCATAAATAATGACATTGATGAAAACGTCTTAACCCAGCTTCTAGTAATGTACATTTCTAAAAATTTACTTACTAATCACATAAATGTCACTTATATGCACCAAAGTGACCAAAGCCGTCAGTACAAATACATCTAGACAGACATTCAGCCAGAACGTTAATTGCGTCTCAGTCCCTTACAGCATTGTGGACAGGAGATTTTACCTTTTCACTCTATCAGTAAATTAAAAATGCACACTGAGAGTACGTGAGACAAAAAAAAAATAAAATAAACTACAACACTGTCTGCAGCCAAAACTGCATGAGACAGATGTCCCAAGGTGTGACAGAAGACAACGGACCTCAAATCTATAGTTATGGAGGAAAAAGTAAATAAATTTTGCCAGCAAAGCCCAAAATAACCATCCCCGACAAAGGCAACAGAAAAGGTTATGGCTAATGGATTACCTGTAGGTGGCTTTATTAGAGGTTTCCCATCATCCTTTGAGGGACCATTGGTAGACGGGTCTGTCACAGAGAGAGCCAACAATCATGCTTTTGACAACTTCAGTGTGACAACACAAGCTGCAGAAGTTGGCCTATTTGGAAACTGCACACATGTAAGTAGGCCTTCTCTGAATATAGACCAGGTCTCAGGAGATTAAGCTGGTAAATAAACGCTTGATAGATGAAGGCCGTTACAAATTTTCTTGGAGAAAGGCGCCACACTAAGAGACAAACAGCCGTGGCCCCATCTACACAGCACTGAGGCAGCACTGCTTCCCTACATGTATATGAAGACAATTCATACAATTTTAAGCACCATGCACACAATGTTGGAAAAGGAGTGGAAGACAAAAGCAGTTCGAGCTTAAAGTTACAACATGCACTAAGACGTAGTATTCAGGACAACCCTTATCAGCAACTATTCAACCAGGACCAATTGCTGCGGCAACAATGAAATCCTTGCACACAGATCAATGGGAGTTTGATTAGCAGAGGCAGCAGAGTGTTGCTGTGTTTACAGCAAGGAGGTTTGTTGTCTGGGAGTTTGAAATCAATGCAAATTATGCCAAACAAAACAGTGAGTACAGGCAAACTCGGACAAAAGCAGCTTCACCGTCGACTGTTGCTCAAACTCTTTGTTTATTCGCAGAAGACTAACAGTTTGGTTACTGGTGAATAATTTTAGGCATTTATCATTCGGTGTGTTATGAAGCTTCTACTCTCAAGCATTTGAGGAGCAGGCTATGGAAGTCTGGTAAGATCACTCCTAATTCAAGAATGCAAAAATATAATTTTGACAGGCAACTAGTGAAAGGTTTCTATAGCCACAGAGGAATGAATACAATATTTTACTTTATGCTGCAGAACTGCTTCACTAAAAAAAAAAAAAAAAAAAGTATTGGGAACATACTGTACAAAAGAAAATGAGTCCAACTGATCACACAGACCACAATAGACACAATAGAGCATATTGGGTATGTGGTGAGCTGCAACCACAGGGCAGCTTCGATGCCAGGGGGCACATACAGGGGTAAACTGCATTCAACTGTGGCAAAAGGCTTTTGTTGAGATACACTGAACTTAAACAGCTGTTTGCAATAAAAAGCTCCCAATACTCTCCAGAGTAAAAAAGGTAACTGCATTGATTTATCACGAGATTAGAATGGATTTGGACTATATTGGCATATTTGATCAACTGATCTTAAATAAAACGTTGACAAATGCCAGCTCTAAGTGCATAACTTAATATAAAAACAGTTTTCTACATTGTGTCCAGGAAGGACTGGTGAATATTTAGATCTTACATCCTATTTTGGCATGAGACTCATTTAGTCTAATGGATAAAACTCATGCTCGTTGTCTCCAAAAGCTCATGGTAGTTTCAGGTTCAACCCTAAAGAGGCGATCATTACTTATACATTCTCTGGCTAACAAGATTAGAGCTAGTCAAAGCTGCAAGCACACAATGCTCCATTCAGTCTAGTTGTGACGGCTTTTAAGGACGGGGGGGTGGGGGTTAAATATGTTCGCTGGAGGTTTAGGAAAAAAGAGTGACTAGGCCTTTAGCTGCAACCCAAAGAGAAGCAAGGCAGAGGAGCATTCACCATGTGACAGATGTCCCTCCTCAACCCCTCCCACACTATTCTCCCTTCTATATAGTCCTAGAAATACTGAAAAGTATGTATACATAATTGCAAACACACACACACACACCCTCACCCACCCACCCACCCTATGCTTGGATAAAATAAGGTTTGCATGAATGCATACAGGCACACAGAGTGAATTCTGGGATAAAGGCTCTTCATGTGTACAACTTGGCAGTGCGTTTGGCACATTCAGTCATCAAAGTGACTAAAGAGCCTCAGGGCAGTGCCAGCTCCCCAAACAGGCAGTGAGCAGGCAAGTCAGGCTGCAGCCGCGTTCACGCTACGAAGGCCGGCAGATTTCTGTAGATCAGGGGGAGGCTGGAGAAACTGCTGCAGATAGTTTTAGCCTTAAAGTAAGGCGGCAACTTCCTGTTAGGGATCAACAATCTCTTTTCATTCAGCCTTGTACGCGAAGGTGTTCCTGTCTGCAGGCTTTAGTTACACACATGCACAGTTGGAGAAAGAAAATGAAAACGTGGTTATGCATAGAGTTGGCAAAGAAAACCGTTCCGACAGAAACCTACCCAAGGAAATCAGGTTTCCTTAATCCCCAAACAAATTTCAGAAACTAGCTTTTTGTAACCTGGTTAATTAAGCACATGTAAATACACTCCCTTTGACTATTGCGCTTGTGTGAATGTGTGATTTTGTGTTGTGCCTGATGATTAAACATATCGATTTCTTTGGCTGTAGTAAAAAAAAAAAAAAAAAAAAGGGTACTCTATAGTTGTACTGTGGGAAAGGCTCAAAGACACGTGTGACTGCCTTGTAACCAAAGGTAAACTGATTAATTTGAGCAGTTCTAATCAGATATTTAGAACTGCTCCAACAACCTAGATTTACCCATTTCTAACTGACCAATCAGAGTGCAGCATGAAATTATGCGCTGATCTTGGGGTAATCCTTACATTAAGCTGCTCTTGCAATATTGGAATAGTTTTTCCTCTTTCCCCTAGCCATGGAACACAATCGCCTCAGTTTTCCATGCACACAGTGGCTTAATTATTTGCTTCATTAGCTTATCTTCATTGCTTAAATGCAGGGCAGCACTTTATTCTCCTTTTACAAGAGTAAAGACCAACTGGGAAGGACTACGTTGTTGGTTTTGCAAACATGCATCCGGTTTGAAGGGCGAAGCCAGTCTCCACACACAAACCAGATGGTGTCGACTGTAACGACAGGAATCGGCATGCAACAGATGGGTTGACTATGTGGCACACTCAGCCCTGTGTAACGACGGCACTTCTGAGGGGAACCGGGATACTGTAAGCCAACTTGCTCTGTTTGAATTGTATGTGGGAACTAATGTTCAATAAATCAGTTGATATTTGCCCATTCCCCTGCAGGGTAGCCGAGCACTTTGAGCCCGTCTCTTTCTTTCAATAAAATATCAGCTGCTGCCAGCTGAGAGTTGTGAACCTGTGTGTGAATTAACCAGTTACTGGCTGCAAGGAGGTTGACTAATAATAAATACAATTTTATTTTAAATTCAAAGATTTCTTAATGTTTTTTTTGCAAGATTTAAGAAATTAGGCCTATATGCATGCACTTTGTTCACGTGGTAGCTTTTTTTTTAAATTGAGAAAGTGGAGACCTTAACCTTGAGAAAGAGAAATATGGCTTAAATATTTTTTGTTTCATCGTTGATAAACTAAATAAAAAGGAAAAGCATTGTGTTGTGTGCATTGAGAGAACGACATCCTTACTTTTTACCTGCCTTCAATTGTAGCCGGTCAGAGAAGCTATAGATGCCATTTCCTTTGAATGTAGCCAGACAACATCCTAAAAACTGCATAGTTCTGACACCCTAACCCTAAGTTTAGAAAGAAAAAGACCATTATTGCTCGATAAATCCGTTATGAAAAGGTTCATCACCCTGGATTTGAACTGAATGAATTAGATTTCAAGTTCAAAGTCATTTATTTCAGGTGAAATGCAAAATCAACCGACCACTTCGACAGATAAAAGTTCAAACCGACAAATGTGATGTAAATGCAGTGGTGCAACAGATTAAAAACGCCAAAGACACGCATCAAGAACTGCCAATAAATTCAGAAAAGACTCCCAACTCCAACTGGGAAAAGACGAGTAAGGAAGAGAAGACAAAAGCTGGAGAAAACTTTGATTCAGGCGGGCGGGAGAATGGCAGTGCAGAGGGTTGTTAAGGAGATGTTCCAGTACTTTGTGTACACCAGTGTCTCCGTCTACAGTTTGAGTCCAATTAGGAGAGTATGTGAGCTGAATTCAGCTGACAGGTTCCTATGTGATTCAGTATGAAAGGCTAATCTGTGGGAGCGCAGCAAGGAGGAGGATGGCTCAAGACAAAAACAACAAGGAAAGTACATCAGAAAGAGGAGCGAGTTTCCCAGCAACCATTTCACAGCTGAGGAAGAGCATTAAGGAGGGCAGGTCTGCAATAAGTTATAGAAAGCCACAATGTCTAATCTCGGACATACTGTTTAAAGCGGTATTTTTTTTTAACTATTGACCTCAGCGCGAGAGTTATGTTAGCATTACCTATTTACAGTAAACTTCGTTTATGAAGAGAATATTGTTCAGGAACAATTCATTCTTAATAGAAATCATTTTCATGTAAAGTCTGTGGAATGTAGATGCAAACAAATGCAAATGTGCTGCAGGTGGCATACATTTGTGACTGCACAAATTTTAACTGTTTGAGAAACACTGTAATAAAATATATGCAGGCAACATATACATTACTGCCATGGTAACCAGCCTTCAAATTGTTTTCTTGGGAAGACAGAGGGAAACTGGTATTCCAGTACCAATCAACTATTAGAGACCATAATTGTAACTATGTTGTTAATGGCCACCTTGACCAAGGCTGCACAATATATTGGTTTTTGTTATGTCCTATGATGTGCCTATGCACAGTACTCATATTGCAGGACCTGCAATATCAAATAAGGCGAATGAACTCCAACACGTCAAGCTAGATTTTTTTGGCATTTGATACAAAAGAAATGACATGGCTCTTATTTTCCATTGCTAACGTACAAGAGAATTCTGCCTGCACTTTTACTTTGCTCTGCAAGTTCAAGGAGCACGTGTTTTAAGGAAGAAAACACCTCCACTTTGAGACCACTGTATCTTACAGTGTAATAACTTTCCTCATGAGCTCAAAACGCAGGACTGACTCCAATCTACCCATCATTTTAAGTGCTTATCATGTTCAGGGTCACAGGGGGCTGGCACTAATACCAGCTGTCACTGGACAAAAGGCATAGACACCCTGGAACAGCTGCCAGCTCATGCAACACATGCATTCACACTCACATTCATACTTATGGGCAATTTAGAGGCACCGATCAACCCGACATGCGTGACTTTAGACTGTGGGAGAAATCCCATGTAAGCAGAGGGAGAACATGCAGAGTCCACACAGAAGGCTGCAGCCAACCAGTTTTCCAAATCTAAAGAGTCTGGGGACCTTCTGTGAGGCGGTAGTGCAACAACTTCCCCATCATACTGCCCAGGACTGACCAATAAACAAACAAAAAGAGCAAGCGGAACACAACACAACACAACACGAGAGGCCAAGAACAAGTAGGAAGAGGATCAAGTTTGAAGTAAGAGAATTCAGCTGTCAGGATGAGACCACAACACTTTCAAACACAGGAGGAGACGGAGCTGCAGCTGAGATGTGAAGAACAGCGCTGAGACTTGACAAAGAGGCACTTAAAAAAAGTGGATCACAACACAAACCGACTCTGCTACCGCTCCGCTGTCAAACTGACAGACAGCTGGGTTTGTGGCTGGCATTGATATAGACTCACGGAGGGCATGTGTTTGAGCAGCTGAGGAGCAGAAGAAAAGGGAATGAACTGACTGAAAAAAAAAAAAAAAAAAAAAAAATCACTTTTAATATAGTGATATTGTCTAGCTTGCTTAGACTCACATTTTTAGAATGAAGATAAAGAGTAAAGAGTAAAATGAAATGCAATATTATAAGATTTGTTTAGATTCATTTGTGTATACTGCTTATCATATATCTGGTGGTTTAAACCACCCTGTTTGGAAACCAGCATGTCTTGAACTTGCTTAAGTTGTGGCTTATTCCACAGTGGCCTCAAGGCACTAAGGCAAATTTGAATCACTCTGGATTATTGGTAATGTTTATCCAATTGTTCTTTAAAGTTTTAGCATTTCTGTTTTTCCTTCAACATTTTAAATTATACTGTTAACTTTCAATATTTTCTGGAATCTGTGTAAAATGAAAAATAATAAAAAGTGTACAAGACAGAGTCCATTGTAGCTACATTTGTCAGATCAATAGTTAAATGTTCTTCCTCACCATCATAGTCAGCGATTCATAATTCGAACAATTTTTTTTCTGTAGATTAATACTTCTCAGTTTGATTAAGCAGACCTGCCTTAGGCTGCACAACCATCATGTAACTATTGATCAACATTTTAAACCCCACACGGGATTTAAAATTATGAAGACAAAGTGAGTACAATCCCTACAAGCAATATTTGCAAATCATGCTTCCATGCAAAAGCCAGGATAAGTCATTCCTACATAGGATTCACATGCTCACATATTGATCAGAAACGCATGTAATCATATTTGAAGTTGTACTTTGCATGACTATCATTTGGTGAAAAGGGGTCCAGGTGTGTGTGAATGTTAACTGAATCCACTCACCAGGTCTGCAGCGTAAGCCATCCGCAGCCAGCTCCTGTCCGTCTGGACACACACAGGTGTACTTAGGCGAGTGTTTGTTGATTTGTGGTGCCGGCAAACACATATAGCTACAGCCGCCATTTTCACTTTTTTCTGTGCACCAGTTAGTACCTGCACATGATAAAAGCGAGATGACCATAGGTAAGTGTTGGAAAGAGAATATAGGCATAAAATATCAACATTCAGCTGCTTGTCAATTACAGTTTTCACAAGACTTTTACTTTTTGTTCTGTGCCTTACATTTTTTATATGAAGAAATCATATTTTACACAATCACCATAAAGATGCAGGCAAATCTTCTTTACCCATGTTTGGTTAGCTGTCAGCCTGTATTATTCATTCATTGATTTCATAGACCTTAGTGGTTGTGTTTTATTTTTGTTTTTGGGACCACAGCCAGACACACCACTTCACTGGATAACATTTCATAACTTCTAAATTTTCACTTGTTTTAACAAATGTAGCACCATATGCTTAAATTTGGCACTTCCTTGTATGGACATGTGGAACATTTAAGGTGGAATTACAAACACTCAAAATGTTTACAAGGGTCATTTTGAATGAACAACTGTCTGGTGTGTCTGGCTAATGTGTTTTTATTAGTTCATGGATAACAGAGGTCTATGAAAATCAACAAGTTAGTGAATCGACCTGCCAATAACCCAACATGAGCGGAGAAGAGTCAGTGTTGCCTTAAGACATAACCCTGGACAATGTTAGGAGAATTCAGCACTGGACATTATCCAGAGTAACATTTCAGACAGGCAACTCTCAGCGGGAGGTTGTCTGAGTGAGAAGAGTCTGCGAAAACCTGCTTGATCTCCACGCATGATCGGCGCACACAGGAGATGCAACTTGATATAAAAGTATTACTTTGGGAAAGTGTTTAATTTATAGCACATTGCAGCTATGCAAGTACTAGAAAAAAGGTTCAATAATTCAAGTACAGCAGCACTTTAGTGATAGAAATGTCAAACACGCCCACTAGATCTCTTTTAATCTCCAAATAATAATTTGGCAGAGAGCGGTGTGCTGCAAGCATGAGCTCATGTGTACAGTACGCACATTGGGGATCGAAGAATATAATGCAGATAATTCTGGCAGTGTTTTACTCAAAATAAAGTCAGGATAATGTCAGAATTCCAGTGGATGTCTGAAGGGGGTTTTAGTCACTATATGGTGATTATTGACAATGCAATTAATTTGGAAAATGATGAAAATTAAATAAATTGATACAAATGCTACTTATGTCCATCAATCTACTTAACACTGCATGAAGAGAGGACTCGCAGAGAAATGGGTCTTCATTTTGTAGGCAGCATAGAAAACTAACAAGAACTACCATGAAATAATGCAAAGTTTGACATTCTGGCAGTTTTACAAGCTCGGCAGGTGACCCCACCAGCTCCAAGGTCTAAGCAGGATTTTCACACATAATTAAAAAATGCTGTGAGCTGTACATCCAGAAATTATGGCTTTAGGAAGATATTGGCATTTCAGGAGTTGACAACTTCTAAAAATGTACTATCGATGTTTGAAGAAATGTTACACAGGGCAGTAATTGTAAGGTAATTTAGTATAATTACAGAAATTATAGCTTGAATAGATTTGCCTTATCCAAGATAATGATCTTGTATGAGCTAGCAATTGTCATTTTATAAAAATCTAAAAACACAAGTTATTAAAATTATTCAGTAGTAGTTCTGAGCAGAAGTATACTTCAGATTTGCTTTCAGTTGCCAATGAACCACAGACAGTGTCTGGAGACCAACAGCAAACAAAATGGATATTTATGCAATATACATTCACTGTGTAAACATGTATAAATAAAATAAAGGAAAGCGTTTATCCAAGCCTGTATAATTACCATCTAGTTCTAGCAGTTTTTAACAAAGCTTTTAAATTTAGATTTTTCACAGACGTTATGGAAATAGATGTTAAAAGTAAATATATTTCTAAGTACTAACTTTGATTTCACGTATGTTTGCTAAAGTTAACCTGCATCAATAGATAGTGAGATGGTTTAGAGATTTGGGACAAGCTAGATTTTGAATGATTTTTATATTTGAAAGCAAGATGATGGTATGTTAGCAGAGCTTAATGGCTTCTGTCCTGTTAATGTCTGTGTCCTCTCCCTCAGTCCATTTGTAAGCAGGTTCTTACCAGACAGCTGGATTAGTTCATGATACACTATGATGTCTTGCGGGTCATTCAGGTTGCTAGCCAGTGTCACCACATCAGAGCCGGTGAACTTGTTTGCACCATAGATGGCTTCATTTTCACCATCTGTCCAGAAGACTCGATCCTGGAGGGGACATGAAAATACATAACCTTAACCAGCAAAATCATGCAGTGTCATAACAAAACAAACTGCTGACATCAGATAATTGTCTATATTGAGATATCAACCATGTTAAATGGTCCACCTTTATTTTCAAGAGGATAAAGAAACTAAGTGAAAAAACAAAACAGCGGTCATACCTCAAAAACCGTGAGAGCAAAAGGGTGAGCCAGGTATTCGGAAGACTGCAGTACTTTTTTCCTGTTGTCTCCATTCAGGTCAACGCTGCAGAGCATGTGTAACTTCGAGTCAACCCAGTACAACCTGCCTTTGATCAGATCTGTGAGGTGGGGGGCAGAAAAGACCAGTATATAAAAAAAACAGCAGTCAAATGGTCAAAGCAAATTAAAGACAGGAAATGAAATAAAAACATTACACAAGGCAAGTGAGAAAGTAGTGTTGCATAGAAGAACAAGAAAAAATTGCATCTAGCAGAAGAATGAGACCAGGGAGTAAAACATAGGAGGGTGAAAGGATTGAAAGAAAGAAGATCATGCATGGAGGGCAGGGGAAAAGGAGAGTATAAAAATCAATACAACATTTCATTAAAAAGGACAAATCAATGGCTTTTCCACAGTGTCAGGTTTGCAAATAAAAGGAAGACAAAAGACCAAGCAAGAACATCTGACTACACGATCTAGTCATGACATAAAAGGGACATCACACAATTACACCAACACTGTCAATGCACAGATTTCATTGTATTCCAAATGTCTATGAACTAATAGAATACATTTATATAAAAGGAGATTCTCTGTGATTACTGATTACATTATGGGCTTCAGGTTTTACATTTTGGTACAACCCTCTTATGTCTAGGTGCTTGCAGTTGGGAGTGGCAAGTATTTTTCTAGATTTAATAAGTTGGTTATAGTAGAAGAAACCACAGGCAGAAACTACATTGTTTTCCGTGTTGTAGGGAATCCAGGATTTTTACTCTGGATAAAACAGGATTAGAAAATAGATTACTGAAATGATAATGAAACATTTGTGTCATATTGATGAAGAATAGCATCCCCAGAAATGCTTATTTTATACAATGTAAGCATGCAAAATGAGAACACTGCAACATCCAAAAAAGAAACCACATCCAACACAGGTGACCTACACCTTAACACTCGAGTAGCACTGTCGCAGGGTTGTTAACAGGTGGTTTACCGTAAGGCTATACAGCTTCCAAACAGACACGATACTTTCTTTTAACGTTAAACCTGCACGCCAAGGCAAGCATAAAAGAGGTGTTGAGATGTCTGGCATATTATGAGGTAACATGACCCTTCTTTGGTATTTTTACCTGCCTCAGCTACCATTACACAAGCCTGCTGACTAGCAAAGCCAGCATGTGTAGGAGTCTCAAACAAAACGGTGACAGCTGACGTTACTGTCGGAACTAGAGAGATGCTGGTGCTGCCAGTAAGTGACAGCAGAGGAAGTAATCTTGATTTTTTTTATTCCCCTGACTTGGCTGAAATACGGGTGTATGTGTGGCAGTTGAACGCATGAGCACTGAACAAAATATGGGGGGGCAGATGAATTCAAAGCCCTGAAAGGGGCTGAAGTGTAGGCAGATTTGTAATTATAGGGCCTGCAGTTACTTGATGAGTTAGTTAAAACAGATTCTTTACAGTGTGCTGTACAGTAAACACTTTACACAGCGTTGGGTAATAAGAGTTGAACTAAGTGATAAAGCTGTCGTTTGAATTCCAAAAGAAAAAGTTATATTAAATGAAATGTGAGCAATCACAAACTTCACTAAATGCCATAGCACATATGAATAAACTTTCATGCAACCAGTTATTTATACACAACAAATAAACAAACAAACTGAAGAGGGCATGTGTCAACACAAATCTAAAGCAGAAAAGAGAACACTTGTGTGTTCCTACCCAAAGTGATTCCATTAGGCCACTGGATGTCGGTCGCCACCAGAACCTGTCTGTCCACGCCATTCATGCCAGATTTTTCAATCTTGGCCGGCTCACCCCAGTCAGACCAGTACAGAAACCTATGGGATCAATGTGCACACAGACACACACACACACACACATAAGTGTATGCAGTTGATTAGATGAAGATTTCTACTGATATCAAATAAAGCTTTTCGCAAACCCAGACAGAGGATCCACAGCAATGGAAGCTGGTTCTTTGAGGCCTCTGTTGAACAGAACTTTCTGTTTGGTTCCATTAAAGTTGGCCACAGAAATGGTTTTGGTGCCAAGATCAGACCAGTACAGATTCTTATAGATCCAGTCCACAGCAATTCCCACAGGAGTCTGAACGTTGTCTATTACTTTGTTGTGGGGGCCAGTTTCCCCTCGTTTGTCCAGTTTAGTGCTGCATGGACACAAAGAGCAGAACTCAAATTTAGTTTGTTGTAAAACAGCAATATTCATTTTATTTTTAGATAATAACTTTAAAATGCATTTTTAAAAGCTTTGCAGAAAAAAAAAATCCCTTCAACTACCGTAAATTCTGGACTATAGAGCGCACCTAAATTTAAGCCGCCCCCGCTAAAATTTAAAAGAAATATATATTTTGTCACATATAAACCGCATCGGACTATAAGCCGCCAATATCCAGGCTGAGAAATAATATCTGTTGTATGCGCTCCTACTCATTGTTCACAGTAGGCATGAGGATGTTCTGTGCGCTGTTTTACCGGCATTCGGTAAAATTTACGTGTATGTGTGGCTGGAATAACACATGTCGAATGTACAGAGCCGACAAAAACGTCCTTGTTATAATTAAACGGCTTGTTCCATAGCCAAAGGAGAAGACGTCTCTTATTCTTCAGTACGCAGGAGTTGCTTCAACAAAAGATTTTGTACCATAAGTGTTTATTCATACACCTGAACCTGAATGGTGCCTGTAACACGGCAGTAAAAGTGCTGATGTTTGCTGTTGTGCGTCTTGGGTTGCATGCGCTAAGAATAAAAACTGGCGCTTTTTTGTTTGCACTGACTTCCATCTACAGCGCCCATCTGAGGGCTGCAGAAAAATTCATAGAAAAGCCGCATCTCTGTAAAAGCCGCATGGTTCAAAACGTCGGAAAAAAGTAGCGGCTTATGGTCCGAAAAATACGGTACACAAAACTGAAATCTAGAACTGTTCCTCAAATTTAACGGTCTGAGCATGTACCACGATTCAGTGGTTCCGAGACTACAAGTGAGCAGAGCATGAGACAGCATCAAAGGCTGCCTGGTTGGTGGTTCTATCTGAAAATAAAGTAGTTTGAATACATGCTGCCAGAGAATCTGTTTGTGTACCGAAGCAAACTATCCACTAGTTGTGGAGGCATTCACTCTGAACCACAATATCAGCCCATGTGACTTAAGAAACAACAGCTTCTGAAGCTTCTAATAAGTGGGGTGGGGTTGCAAAGACTAAACTGTTTTTTAGAGAAAACAATATGTTTTTACTGCAAATAATGAAGGCTGGACTGCTCTCATGCAGCTGCTATGCTTTTATGTAGGAAACAAATCGTAGTTAACTGCAACATCACACGTGACTTTGACTGTGCAGTAGTTTGTAAGGCTGTCGTGCAAGTTGTACCTATATACGGCCTTCTGGCTCAAGTCAGCCCAGAAGATCATCTGCTGGTCAAAGTCTGCATCCAGAGCCACTGTGTTCCTTTGCTGCTCTACTATCTGTGTATACTCCTTCCTCTCCAGACCCAGGCGACGAATGTCACGACGGTTGGTAAAGATTAGGCAGGGTTCCTTACCTGGTGACAGGAAAGACTTTGTCAAATCAGAAACAAAAGAGGAAAAAAGTAATCCCTCTGACAGTAATTCCCCACAACATTTCCATGACTCAAGCTGCATAAAAAAGAAAGACCTATCCACAAATTAAAAAGGTTACTGCAATAATCCAGTGATAGTTTGCTTTCAAGTTTAAAGTCTAAACAAAACAAAAGCAGAGTATATCAAAGTTACAGAGTAAATCGGTGCACATTTTTTAACATTGAAGCTGGTGTTTTACTAAATGTCTAGCACTTTACTCACCAACAGCTTTGCAGACACCAGTGGTAGGATCCATCTGGTAACCATTGTGGCATTCACACTTGTATCCACCCTTCAGGTTAATGCAGATCTGGCTGCAGATGCCGGGGTTCAGACACTCGTTGATGTCTGTATACATAAAGAGGAATGAGTAAGAGCGGGGGGGGGTGAGGATAGAGAAAGAGGAAAACAGCTGGTGTCTGACATGTGGTGTTTATGTGGATAATGTAACTTATGCACAGTCAGTCAAGAAATTTTAATTAAACACAGCTTTTCAAAAATTTGTTTCAAGAAACATTCCTGTGATTGTACAAGAAATTGCAAACCTGCGTGATCTTGCGATAAACATTGAAATTAAAGTACAATTTGTGGTGAGGCTTTGCCATGGTCTTTAGCAACAAGCTGCTCTTCAAAATGAGATGTAAACATTCAAATGTCTCGAGGAGTTTAGTGGTGATTTCACATCTGGAAATAGACTAAATGCCTCTCTGCAAGCAGCGCGGTTCATTCCAGATGGAATTCTATACCTTTTCTAATTTTCAAAGCTGTGTTTGCAGCCAAGATTGGCTCAGTAAGAAAGTGGTGTCAGATCAGAGCCTCCTAAACATAACCAAAAAAAAAATCTCAGCTTTTTTAATGCAGTCAATCACATTACAGACCAAAGACTTCAGAGTAGAGCTAAACGATAACAACTTGTTCCAGTAACAGGTCTCTGTCACAGCAACAGCACAGTAGCGTTGCAAAATATCCTGAGCCCATTACATTTTGCAAACATGCTGCTATGAAATCACCCTTCCTACACATCCATCTAAACTCCGTGGCATTAATACATATTAGTGTTATCATATCCAAGAGACTAATTCACACCAAAGCCCCATCCTCCTACTATTTAATATAGGGAGATTTTTTGTGTGTTTTTTGCTAATAACTAATCATTCAAATCAGTAAACAGGCATTTAATGGGTTAAAATCCTCAAAATGGTTTATTGCTTGGTAGTTCTGAGCAGGTTTAAAGTTGTTTAAGTGAAAATGAACCATTGATGTATGATGATTTTATAGCACTTTTTTGTGTGGGGACATTTTTGGCACAAAAGGTGTTGAAGGGTAGCACTACCAAGGAAGGACATGGGTTAAAATTTAATTCAGTAATTTTTGCATATAACTACTATAACTAAGATTTAAAATGGGTTCTCTGTAATAATCACCTCCACAGGTCTTGTGGTCTATGAGCTGTAGTCCGGGTGTACAGTCACACTCAAAGCCAATCACCATGTCTTTGCAGATGTGAGAGCAGCCGCCATTGTTGTGGAGACACTCATTTAAATCTGATAAGATAAAAGAAAAAAGGAAACATTTTGCAAAACACATTGTTTTACTGTGCCAAAAGAGAATAATTTAAGAAAAACATCAAAATTGTACAGTAGTTGCCATTTAAACTTTCAACAGTCAACTGGTTTCTTTCAGGTGTTAAAAGGATTGTCATGGTTCTTTGTCTCTCGGCCAAGTTCACAGTAGAATCACATTAATTTTGTAGTTTTGGTTCAATATGTAATTAATAATAATCAAATAAAATGCAATATGTTTAAAGTTATTTAATGCACCTGATTAAATTTGTAACCTTAAGAAAAATGTGGCTTGCCAGGCTGTTAAGTGACCAAAGCTCAAAGAGCATTTCCTGTGGTTGCCAAGCTGGATTTAGCATTTGCGTAAAATGTGAACACATCCCTTAACACAAACATTTTTTAAAACAATAGAGAGCACAAAGCACACTGATGTCTGATATCTGAGGTACAACTCCCAGGCGCCCTATGAAAGCAAACTCTCTGTCCATCTGAACAGGTTGCCTCAGAACAAAGCTCAACTTTTTATAATTTACAAAGCAACGTCATTCCATCTGGTCAGTATCCTAAAAACTACTAATTACTGGAACACAAAACTTCCAAAATTCTTCAAATTTTCTGTAATGCATTCATCTCAATATTTTCACAATATGTAAATCCTCAGCTCCAAATTACACAACTGTCATTTAGTATTCTTATTCTGGAAAATATGATCAGTGGTTAAGAGTGAATACGCATTAACCTGCATGAGGCAGGAGATTTGAAGACAACTACATGTAAAAATTAGTCAGCATGCAGAGTCAGATAGTGTCACCCAGTTTGTTAAAATTCAACATTTCTTTCAGACACTAATATTTTTTCACGCACTCAACACTGACTAAATCTATTCTAATTTAAGCATTGGTGCTTTGTTACTTTTGCAGATTATAGTGGACGCTGTGGCTTCATCACAGCTTGTACAACACAATGCATATTTCCACTGATTATACAGCATTCATAATAGATTTACAAAAAATAAAATAAAAAGCAGAATTTTCATACTCATGAGGGCTATAATATTTTACAACAATGATTTTTGCTGAGGCACACCACTCTACATCTCCCTCATTTACTTCCTCAATTCTTTAAGTTTTGGGAGAATGAACTCATTTACTCTGCTCTGATTTGTTTCTTATATACGTTATTATTTTACTTTATGAAAGACTGTGGTGGGCAGCTGCTACTTAGGGTTCAGTGTCTTGTCCAAGGACACTTTGCCATGCAGCCACAAGGAACTACATTTTTGCACTACTTTACCAACAGAGGCACACTGCTACTATCTGCGATGTCAGGTGCAATAGTAATAAACCAAGCTGAACCTGACGACCTCACAGACTACTCCAGGACTTTGAAATGTGAAAGACTGGGACAGAGATTGTGTGACCTAGTCAATATTTCACACAGCATAACATCAACTGTCAGTTTTAAATAAGTCTTAAGCTAGGTTCTTTATGAATAATAAAAATAATTACTCACTGCATTCTTTAATAGGTTCGTCGCTCCAGTCAGGACAGTCTCGGGCTTTGTTGCACACTTTGCTCATCTCGACACACTCCCCGCTGCGACATTTGAACTTTTCTGGCCCATTACACTGAGTCACTATAGAGATAAGAGGGCCACATGCCACAAGTGGCCACTGATTACATGCAGTATTCTTTTCTTTAATTTTTACATCCCGTAAGAAAGAAAGAAAATCTACAGTACTTAACCTCCCACCCCGTCATAAAAAGCTGAAAAGATCCAAAGACCACCTATGTGCTTACAGCATTGACAATGACAACACACAGCACCTGAACCTCAGGACAGCCACAAGTTGAACATAACCATATAGTCACAAAAACATGTTACTTAACACAATGTCACGTAAGAATTAAAAATGAATTTGTATAGCTGTACACACACAAAGACCACATACTGTTTTTGCAGTTCACTTCATCTGATCCATCGGTGCAGTCTCTGAGGCCATTACACTGTCTGCTGCCCAGGATGCAGTTTCCATCATCACACTTGAACTGATCTGGTCCACACGTTTGCACAGCTGTCAAAGATGCATGTGTGAACACACACTAAGAGTTACACATGTAAGTAGAACTGAAACAATTATAATTGAAAGAGAACTCAAACCATTTTAATATTCAATTATTCATTCAAGGAATCTATTATGAATGGAATTGTACTGTACGAAATTATCTCAACACTGCTGATTGAACCGTTCAAATTAATGTTCAACAATAGTTGTTTTTTTGAAAGCACAATGCCTGTTTTTAATGTTTCAGCTGATGTATGACAGGAAATGTTAACTTTATCTTATTGAAAACCTATTGGTGAACAATATTGTCATAGGTTATAGTGTAGAAAAAAAAATCCTATTAAGGATTGAGGAGAAAATAAAGCCACATGACAGCTGGTCTGTACATACGACAGTTTGCTTCATCGCTGCCATCCTTGCAGTCGGGATCTCCATCACACCTCCACTTCTTGTGGATACACTCCCCTGATTGGCACTGCATCTCTGTGGTCGAGCACTTGGCTGGCGGTGTTGGGTGACGTCCACAATGAGACAGAGACTCATCAGACTCGTCCTGTATGCCAGACGAGATTTATCATAGAATCAGTGATTAAGCCTTGCCTGATAAATAATACTGCTGACATATATTCAACTTTTACGGAGAAATGAATTACTAAAAAGTGGACACTATATATTTGTCTTATGGAAATGCATCAGAGTCCAATTTTAATATCATGGATAACCGGCGAGTGTGGAATATCAAATGTGTTTTGATTGGGCATTTAGTGGTGACACAGAGCACATCAGACTTACTTTCTTAAAATATGTACAGGCTCATCGGCATGTATTTTCTAACTACAGAATATACAGTTCTATTAAGTGACATTTATTTTTTTATTTGGTTTAAGACACTTAAGTTTGTAGTAAAGTTCTAAAACTCAAATTCTCTGTAAACACATTATCTCCCAGAATTAGTCAGCTTAATCACCTCCTTCATTTACAGAGTTAGACTTTAATATTTGATTTTGTGTCACAACAGCAATTAGAAAGTTTAAATGTCACTAAAAGAATACAACTAGCCATCATGGCCAATGTACACCAATTGACAAGTAATCCAAGCAACCTGCAAGCCAGAAATGACTTGAAAGTATTTAGGGCTGTAAGGTCACTTATAAATATACAACACATTTGCTTTAATTATAAGAACTGTGCAATTGGATGGACTAGGATCCAGAAAAGCACGGTTTCTTACACTTTCATCATCTCAGAAAGTCACCGACACATGAGGGAGCGGATTAATGGAGTGTGTGTCTCAGCAGCTCCATTAGGGTTAATGCTCAACTCTCTGCTTGTGAGTTGGGCAGTATAACAAATGAATAACAATGACCTTCCTACTTGAAATCTTTGTGGGTGTGAGCATTTGAATGTGTTTTTTTCCACAATTTTTTTTCCCCACACATTGAATTGTTATTCCACAAGGTTAGATTTATGATGAAAGGGGATAAACATTGAGATATAATGTTTAAGGTTATCATACAGTGCTGAGGAATGCATCATGTCCTCACAACCACACTGTCAAATGGTGTGTGCACAAGGCAGGTCAATAACCACCTCGTGTTGAGGAAACTTGCAGAACTAGTGTGTATGCACAGTATGTGTCCAGGGATATCATGCTGAGCAGATAATTCAAAGGACGACTGAGTGTGTAAATTCAAACCAGACACAACTGACACCGAACTGCCATAGACAGACTGTGCCTCCTCCATTTTTTATCACTTTAAAAATGCCAATTTCTCACAATGTACACACTCAGCCATGCAGTGAAACACTTAATTTTCTATTTAACCAGTGTATCCTCAGAGGTGTTTCAATTTAAAATTACAGGAGGGGCTTTGCAGTTGAGATGCATGACGGTCTGGCACAAATGTTAAAGGGCATTCCATTTTTACATGTTGTACTTTTCATTTTGTGTAGCAGCTGTGACTTAAATTGGAAATAGATTTAGTTTGAGAGTAACCAAGCAGATGATGAAATGGTATCAACCACTTTTCTTATTTTGAAGCACTTTCAGTTATAAAATCAGCACTTTTTAAATATTTATGCCACTGTTGCAATCATTTTTCAAAATTTAGCCTTGTGTCCAGTTGGGCTGGATCTGAATCTGACCATTTGGATATTTCCCAGTGTAGGTGTTAAAATTGACCACCTAAACTGATGTCTTCAGAGATTAGGCAGAACATAATCTTTGGAAAAATTAAGACAAAGGCTGCATAGTTTTATTTCAATGTAAAATCTGTGCACAACGGCATCACGTGATAAGTCCACTTACAATGAGATTTAATAGCTAAAATTGTTTTAGCTAATAGCTAAAGAGTTCAAGGTACAGTGAAATGTTCAGCTATTTGACCACCATTAGATCTTGTCATCTCTCATGTTAGTAGTCACTGCCATCTATTCAATCAGGCCAAAGCTGCCATTTTTCATGCAGTGCTTTAATAGACACTGGCTAAAAATCATAAACACTATTTATGCCAAGTAAAATTCACCTGCCAAACTTTTGCCTTTGTAACTTCTAAATAAACAATGTAACCTTCCTTTGAATTATTTGTCCCCCCAACTTTTGGGTGGGGTGTACATGTGTTTTGTTTTTGTGTTGCTTCTTGCCTGGCAGTCAACGTCGTCGTCACACACCCAACTGGCTGGGATACAGGATGAGTTTCCACACTGGAACTCACTTGGACCACAGGAGGATGGAGCACACTCCACCTCGTCTGAACCATCGCCACAGTCATCCTCACTGTTACAAACAAAGTTCCGCGAGATGCAACGGCTGCTGGCACACGTGAACTCATTTGGAGCACAGGTAATGTTACCTGGAGGCAGTTTGGAGGAAATTGATGTCAAAGAGCTGTGAGGTTAACAGTTAGGTTGCTAGAAAAATAATTCACAACACACAAGGTCTCACATACAGTGAAAAAAAAAAAAGGTTTTCCTAAACCAATGCACAAGCAAGTACAAAATTCTGTTGATCATCAGAATTAGCAAATTGTCAAGAATGTATTAAAGGAACTAAGGGAAGAATGGAAATAAAAACCCATTGCTTTCAAACATTTGAGGTAAAGAACTAAAATAATATCTAGAAACTGGGATTTTTAATAAGACTACCAAGAGAAATTTTGACAAATGGCACCAGGTTAAACCTGTGTTGCGCTTAAATTTGCAAGTGGGTAAAGAATGAGCAGTCTCAAGCAGTTTGCTAAGACCAATTATGGGATCAGAAAAACATTTTTCTGAAGCCCTTAAATTTAAATTGGGAAACGTTCAAGTTGGAGAGGAATGTAATATAAAGCATTTGGGGATATGAGTACGAAGAACATAATTTAAAAAGAAAAGAGAAAACATGGGCACATATGAATGCAGCCCAATATCAAGGATTTTACAGTCTGCTACCATCAGTCAACAAGCTAAACAAGAAGGCAATGAATCCTAAAACAAAAACTGATCGAACACAAAGCCAACTAAGGAATGGTTTAAAAAGGATAAAGTGACCATGTCCTTCCCAGTATGTAAAAGTTATCACACATAAAAGAGTTTGAAGGAGGATGTGCTTAGCAGACAACCAAGCAATTTAGTAGACTTGGAACAATATAAATGGGCTATAATTACAGCTGAATGAATGCAAATGTTGCTTAGAGGATAAGAATATAGGTTGATGGATGTTCAAAAGACAGAGGGAGCACATGCAAAGTATTGGGGATCACTCCATAGAGGAAAATGCAAACTTCTGCAATTGTGCATTTCTTATTTTTTGCACGTTCCTTAACCATTGTTACTTCTGAGGCCACGAGGGACATGGCAGTAAAAATGGTCAACCCATATGTTGAATACTAGAGGAGAAAATGCAGTCATTAATAATGTGTACTGTTTGTTTTTTTATTCTACCTGAAATCACAATTTTTCACTAAAGGTTTCAGCATGTAATGAGTTGCTTTGTGGTTTATCTTGAGATCTAGTTTATAAAGGCAGAGCATGAGCCTCTGCTAAAAAGATTGTGTGTACAGCAACAACATAAATGGCGGGTACACAGATGCAGGTAGTTGTGAACAGGTTCACTAAAAAAAAACCACAAACAAACCATCAACAATGCAATTTGAAACTGTTGCCAAGTCTGTTTGATATTGTCCCAACAGCACTATGTGGAATTGTATTTTTTGAAGGGTATATCAATTTCTGACAATATGCTGAACAGTAAAACTGAACCTCTGAATCAATTTTCCATAGGTGTAGAAGCGGTTAACAGCAAATATATGAAGCCTTAGAGTTAACTATGTTAATCATGTGCTGAGTTTAAATTAATTAACTAAAGTAAATTAAAATAGTCTTACTATATTTACAGTTAAAGAGATTCTTTAAGCTCAGGAAGATATGGGCAAATATTCTCCCACGTGTCTGTCCACTTACCACAGTTTACTTCGTCCTCTCCATTGTCACAGTCGTTTTCTCCGTCACATTTCCAGTAGATGGGGATACACTGGGTGGATCCCGCTCCGCAGCTAAATTCATTTACATGACACGTCCTCATGTCTGTATTCAGAAACACACATTGTCAATATTGTACTATTATTGTCATTTCAGTGTTTTTGCAACACACAACAAACAATGTGCCATTTTAATATGTAATAACAAATAGTTTAGACATGAGCATAAACACCTTTAATCTGTTTTTATTTTTACTTTTACAGGATGGTGCATGTACATATTTGATCTTACATAGTTTCTCATTAATTTTGATTCCCTGCCAACATGAAAGATAGCCAGAAGTGACTATTTTACCAGATCGTTTCTCAGCACTACAGACATTCCATGTTTATTTCAGTCGGTACTGAAGAATGCATCGCAAGCCATTGAAGACAATGAAGAAGGCAGGTAGACTTGGAATAATTATGCAATGACAAAGTTCGTGTTTACAGTCTTCACATTTAAGAAAACATTACATAATCCACTTTGCTGCTGAGGTCTGAAAGTGTTTCCATTCACAAGTCTGTGGTTTCTATTCGGTGTAAATATGTTTAACCAGTATTAACACCATCCCACTGAAGAATAGTCGTTTACTATATCATATTAGAAAGATCCTGTGAGTTAAAACTTGGATTAAATCTTTTATATAAAGGTCTTTTACTATTACGCATTTTTGTCTTTTACTTTTACCAAAAAAGTGTTAATTAGATCCTCATCCAGGGATAGAATCTGGTTTTAGTTAACACGGGCAGTTAAACAGGCACAGAAAACATAACTGCATTTCTTTCAGCATCTAAAGGTTTCACTTTTAACCCAGTATACATTTTCAGCAGTGAAGTTTCAATAAAGCTTCAGCTTTGAGTCCTGGTTTGCATATATTATTATTATTGCATACTTCCACTGTGGAGGGAGATAAGCACGGAGACCCATAAAAACAAACTGTACTGTGATAATAGCTGCTCAGTGTAACAGTAGATGAAGGTGAATTGAGAAGTGGCTCCTAGAGATGCATGAATTATTGACTATATAGCATTTGTTTTGGACAATAAGCTGCCATAATTCTGAATCCAGTTTTTCCCCACCAGGACTACACTGCAGTTAACAACAAGACGCGGCACAATGGCATGTGGGAAGTTAAATAGCTGCAAATCAAATCAGACCAAACAAGCAACGCTGCATTTAACTAAATGATTGGACAGTGATGCCTTGTGGCTCAATCAGGGATAAGGTAATGAATAAGAACTAAAATTGATAAACCTCAAACGATTAAAGTGGTCATTATCTGGATAAAGTCATTACATTGACTTATGTTTATCAAGCACGTCACATGAAAATGTTCAGACCTTGTGTTAAAATACAGCAACCTGGCTAAATGTCCTGCTTCATGAACATTTATCTTTGTAACTATAAACATTTTATTCAGCTTTAGAAGTTGAAAACACACAATCCAATAGCTGCTTTGTACGGTGTTATATGAACCCAGGGTTACGCATTTGCTGCATACCTCAGGTTTTTGTGAAAAAGGTCTAATAGGATTAACATGAATGTTGAGAAACCTTCCTTTATAATGAAGTCTACCCATACCTGAAAATGCATCCATAGCAAGCAAGGTGAATATAGGTTTACACTGTCTAACTGAATAATAAGCAACTGTGCAAAACATGTGGAAAAAAAAAAAGCACATCCTTGACCAAAACTCAAGCAGAAAGCTGAATATTAAAGGTTGTTTATTAATCAATAATTAAAGTGAAGCTCCCTCCTCTTCATTTAACACAACCTGCTTTCACTCAAATGTGTACACACACACACACCCTATAGAATGCACCCCCTGCTGCCAAGTCATGTAACAGCTGCTTAAATAGTACAGTGATATAACAGCCAAGTTAGCTGGAATCACCTGCACATATTCCACTTCAGATATGACTGGAACTTCACATGACCCCAAGAAACAAATGCAAACATACACTGGAATTGTTAAGAGTACAAATGGAAGTGCGCATGCACACAGTATGTACAGCCTAATCCCAGGAAGTTGCTCAGTGTAAATTGTAAGAAAATGAAAATTACATCTGAAGAACCTTCAATGGAACCAGATTAAATAGAAATTCAGAATGAAGAAAACCTTCTATTCTGGTGATATTACCTGGCATGAAAAAAACTCACCATTCTACTAGTGACCTAAATTCCAAGCATTCAGAGAAACACTATGAACTTTTACTAGTATTTCCATTACTCCTCTCTATAGTCCTTGTAGAGGTATGCAGAAATTAATTTATTTCAACAAATAAGAAGTATGACTTAATTACATAACAGTGGACATATTCTTAACACTAGGTCTCATCATGAATGCTGATGTAAGGTAACCTGTTAGAGCTACCACACTACATTCTTGCACCCTGCCCACTTTTGTCTTACAAACTCATGAAGGCCTTGGCGACATACAACCGACAGCTTAGAATAATTCCAAATGTTTACAACAACTCCCAGAACTACACCAATGTCAATTTGGCAGAGAGAGCACATAGTGCAAGAGGGCTTTGCCCCCTACTTTAAAACATTGTAGTCTTTATTTTTTATTCATTTTTTTTTCAAGATATATGGATGTTCTAACAGAGGACATGAGGTTAGCTGGTGTCAGAGAGGAAGATGCCCAGGATAGAGTGAAGTGGAAAAGGATGATTCGCTGTGGCGACCCCTAATGGGAAAAGCCGAAAGAGTAGTTGTAGTCTTTATTTTTCTGAGGTAAAATAAAATGTTTTTTTGTATAATTTTTAAGTCTGCATAGCTGAGTTGACACGCCACAAAATATTCAAAAATAAAGAAAACTCAAAGCTCAAGTCAAACCTGGTCAGGCACAGCTGAAACCATCAGATAAGTGTCTGACTATTAGTTGTGCATTTCGTATTTGCCCCAATCCTGTCCCTGGAACCAACTTAGTGGAACATCACTAACATACACTAGTAGTTCACTGGATTTCTTTTTGAACTAATGGGACCCATAGTAGGACCCAGCAGACATCAAAAGAAAGTGTTAAGGTGCCTTCATCTATCGTCACGTTTATCTTTGTACCTGAGGGGATCCCGCGTCCATTTACCTTTGTAATGGACACAGTGCAGGCTGTAAAGATCAGTTTCATTTAAAACAGGGACTTCAGTAAATACTTCCCATCATCGCTCCTCTTTGATTCCAACAAGTACTTCAATAAAACTTTACATCAGTAATGCCATTTAAAGCAAAGTAGTTCGTCACTGTATTTAAACAACCCAGATGGAGCAGCTCACCAGAGACTTTGTATTTTCACTGCTGTAGAAATGCAGCGAACAGTGTGAAAAAGGATGTGTCTTATACACATTCTAATGGTGGTGTTAGTTTGTTGACATTTGTATAACTGGAGCAGGTTCGAAATATGCAGCAGATGCGTGACCTCCAGAACCTCTGTTGCTGAAAAGCATTGGGGGGGGGCTTTTGTTTTCCACTGGTGCATTTAGTGAAGCATAATCTCCAGTGACATGTGTTTAAATCCATTTAGAAGGTGGTACTTTTTCGTCCTTTTTAACCAGTATCTATATTGAATTAACCAGCTTCTCTTGTCACTATGAGCTTTCTGGTTTCGCTTTCTATGGTGCAGAGGACTTTCTATGTCTGAGGCTGTTAATGTTGAGTCACTCCCACAAATACCATGTTGTTGCTATAAATACCTACTAGTCTATTAAATGCCAATAAAACTAGGGAAATAAATGTAAATTTACAGTGCATACTGTAGTGGTTGTAACCCTTAAACCAATGGTGCAATAATAATTTGTATGCAACAAAAAGTTTGTATGAATGTCAGTATAGCTGTGAGAACAATTTTAGAATGTGCTTTTGGATTTCTCTATAAGCTTGCCTAACCCTAACTTTAAATACTGAAGGTTCTTAAATTAAACTAAAAGTTTTATTAGTCCAACAACTAAACGAAATCAACTTTAACACTTCTTTGTAAATTTGTTAAATCAGCTGATGTTTTTACTAGAGAATATGTCATAAACGTTGAGCTGAAACATCAGAGAAGTTGGTACAGTAATTTCCATTGGTGTAACAAAGTGATGCCTTTGAGTAGACCAGTGACTTGCTTTACAAAAATGTACAGCTTTAACAGTGGAGTGGGTTTTGAATCTTCTATGCCTTAGCTCGAGAGAAAAGTCCTGCAAAGTCCTGCTTTGAGTCCATGCAGATATTATGCAAGGGGGCCCCCACACCATTGTGAGCATTTATACTGTGTGCTGGTGTGTGTGTGTGTGTGTGTGGTCCTCTAATTATAAAACCTAACTGGTCGCTGCCAGCAGGATTTCAGTGTGTGTTTTTTAATGATCCAAAAAGAAAAAAAAAAAGAAACAATAGTGTGAAACTAAGTGGATAATGTTGAGCTGTAAATAGCACATGTGTCAGGAGGACATTGGAGGAGCCGGTCCATAAGACTACTAAACCAAATGGGGCAGACGTTTGAGTGGCCCAGTCACAATTTATTTGGTCTGCATTGTGGAACCACTGAACTTTTCTGAGGTGGTGGCTACAGTTTAGGGGTCAATGCCAAGTCCATAGCTACACTTTACCTTTAAAAGAAAGTATAAACTAAATATAAACCAATCTTTACTGTGTAGCTTCAGGCAAAGTAAATTAAATTACAAAATGTTCACTGACCTTGGAATTAAAAACAGAGGGCTTATTCAGTTTAATACTCAACCATAAATGTAGTATTTGGACATAAACATTGTACTTGCTCCTATATAATTAAAAGCATGAAACAGTGATGTTTGTGTTGTGGGAAATTGCGACATTTGTCAAAGAAGAAACTCACGGCAGACTTCCAGGTTCTCATCTGTCCCGTCTTCGCAGTCTGGCTCCCCATCACAGTGCCACCGCTTTGGGACACACTGGCCATTGTGACACACAAAGTCTAACTCTGCACAAGTCTTCTTAACTAAAGTGGGAGAAGAAGAAAGATTGATTTTATTATGCAGAAGAGACAGGTTTTAGGCTCTTTAATGAAACAATTCACAATTAAAATATGAAACAAACAAACAACAACAAAAAAAAAAAACACTAAAGTCACATTCTCACACCTCATGAACATTAATAGTGATACATCTAATCCAAGATTAATTCTGTTGAGGGTGAGGAGGTCACATTTTACAATTTGTTGCCTTCTGATGAAGTTAAAACAAACATTACATTTGTAATATCCTCTGAGAATTTTTTTCGTGAAAAAAAAAAACAAAAAAAAAACACAAACAAAAAGTAAATAAATATTGAAGTGAAAATGTATGCAGATGATACAATATACACATGGCAATAATATGGCACAAGTTTGAGAGGAACTTACAAAAGCCATGACCCCTGTTACAACATTGTTAAACCAGAGTTGCTTACAACTTACGCTGCCAAAGCAGTGGCAATGTTTTCACAAAATCACACAAGCCCAGCGTGGAGCCGTGTCTCTGTGGCTGGGGAGAGGCTGAAAGTTGTGCCTGTATATGAATATCTTTGAGTGTGGGTAGATTCCAAATTATCTTTTTAAAATCACAGAGAGAGTTTGAAGAGAGTTTCAGTCTAATTTTCATTTAATTAGACAGCATTTGTACAGGCAGCAAAAATGTACATGCATGCTACAGTACTGTCATATGACACAAGTACTGTTCAACTATCTGGTCATGTGCAAACTCTTCTACGTTAAAAATCATTTGAGTCTCTGTTTAAAGAAACCTTGACAATACTAGAGAGAAACCACTAAAACTTAAGTTGGGAAAACATGTTTACAGATGCTTGTTTAAAAAATTGCTATGTTTAAAAAAATTGTCCATAGGCTGTCTCCCCCTCCATTTTGACAATTTATAACCAAAAGAACATAAGTGCAGTAAGAGGGGACTGTATGGTTCCACTTAGTTAAAGCGAATTCAGTAGGCTGTCATACTCCATTAAAGCCACATTTGAGTGGAATTCTGTCCCAGTGACCTTCAGAAAACTGGTCTCTTACAACAATGTTCAAAATCAATCTGAGGAACTGGAATATGGACAGAACTATCAACATTAGCACAACAATAAGATCTCCTTTATGTCCTGACCTTACTTTCCTCCAGTCTCTGTGATGCCATCTTGGCATTTTAAATTTTTTTATTTATACATCTTATTGCTCATTTATAATGTGGTTTTATTGTTATATTAAAATTGTACATTATAATTTCTTAAAATGTACAAGTAGATTGTAGCTGACCGGCTTGGGTTCAGATCTCACGATGGTGGAATGACCTCCCAAACAAAATGCAAATCTTAAAATCTTAATTCCTAAAGAAAAATTCTTGCTTGTACTTGCATCTAATGAAACAAACAATTGTTAATGGCACTTTGCTTTGACGCTTTCTCTTCGACTCGTACCTCACTTGTAAGTCACTTTGGATAAAGTCAGCCAAATGACTAATGTAATACTTGTTAAAGCAGTTGTAGAAGTTCACACAAAGTCTAAAATCTGGGTTAGCCCATTCTCACATTACTGTTACTGTAAAGTCACAGACCCACGCTTGTTTTGTCTGGCAAATTCAACATCCACAGTGTCTTGATTAATATAGGAAAATAAACATATCACAGCCCTAATGCCATCAGAGCCCATTTTAACTTTTGCTAAAATTGGTTTCTCAAAAATAAAAACACCAAATTTGTCAATATTATTGGCTGCACTCACTGTTATTTCTAATGACAAGCAATGAGTTGCAACACTTCCCGCGAAATATCCCGCAGAAGTGTCTATTCAGCTGTTTTATTAGCATCCGTCACACAACACTCAAAAATCCAGACACCAATGGTTGATTGGCACATCATTCCTGTTGCCAGTTCAGCTACTTCTCCATTTATTCATTTTTTGTCAATGCATAGAACTTTACAAGCCATACCACCCCCAATTACTCAATGTTAACTGATCATTAGACTGGTGCATGGGAGCCTCCAGAATATTATTAAAAAAAGAAGAAAAAAAAATCATAGCATTTGGAAATGCCCTAATAACTACAGAAGCAATGTAAAGAATTTATAATGCAGTGTTTAAGACTCTAGGCAATAATTTGTTAATTTATCACCACTTAATCTTATGATATAAAAATATAAAAATCTGTATATGTGAATCTTTTGGTTACCAGGGATCTGATTACCAGGATTTTCCTTCCATGTAACACTGAAGTATGATCATATGGTCTTTTTTTTTCCCCTTCCACCTCCCTAATTTTCTTTCTCACTTCCTTGAGTTGTTCTTTCCCCCTTCCCTCCAAGTGGCAAATGACCCAAATAGATGAGGGAGTCACAATGTGACAATCATATACATATATAGCCCTAATCTGCTACTTCTCCATCTCCAGGTCATTCTGTCCCAAAGGATCCTTCAAAGGCTTCAGTTGAGACCAAGCTCTGATAGTTGTCATGTGACATCTATGTCAGTAAATGAAGAACCTTTATTCATCACTTAGCACATATTTGCACATACGTGTTGGAATAAAAAAAAAAAAAAAAACCTGTTCTATACAATTTTGTAGCCACTTGCAGATACAACTGGTCCAGCACCACAGGACAGCAAGTTTAAAAACATGAATGTGTGAGCAGCACACTGATAATCTAGAATAATGTGAGAATAAGTAAAGCACTTTTATAATTAGAGGGATTTTAAGTACTGTAAAACACCATCCTGGCATCCTTACTATTACATGCAAAATTAATCTGGCAACATGTGACCAAAATACATTTTAGACTCCATTTCCAAATTAATTTGCATATTGTTCACAGTGGCAAGAAAACATGATCGTAATGCAGCTGGATACAGTAGTTATCTATTCGCCCACACTCCATTACCAGCCATATTAACCGTTTAAACATTTCATTTCCAACCTACATTCTGCACAGGTGCAACGGAAACATATGGAAAAGAACAGCACAGTACAGTCCGAACTAATACAATCCTCATGACTTTAGAGTTATGACATTTTAACATTAACATTAAGGTCAAGTTACAAAAGGAATTTCATGTTATTGGCTTTTATTCCAACTAAAACAACTTTAGGTGGTGTAAGGACCCATTTGTCCTATACTTGTATTATTTGTAAGAGAAGAAATGTAAGGGAAACATATGGCTATTGTTAAAAAAAAAAAAGCATTTCAAAGTTCTGATGACCTGAAGAGAAAGGAAATAATCTTCACCAACCATGCACAGTGTGGACACAATTTATTATTCTCACCACAGGAGTTCTCGTCGCTGCCGTCTGTGCAGTCCTCGTCACCATCACACTGCCAGATTGATGGGATGCAGCGACCATTTCCGCACTGGAACTGGTTGGCCTCACATTCTGTTTTAGTACCTGCAGAGGAAGACCAACACAGAGGGGTTGAAAGAACAACTGAATATTATCCAAAAGATTTTAATGTCATTAATATTTTTATCATAATTTGGTTTAGTAGAGCTCTCTGAAGTGCTGTAAATGAATAATGCCTTATGGCGATAAGTTGCTACTTCTGACAAACACTGTATTTACAACGTTTGTTTGCCATCAAGTAGGGTTACACATTTTCCGTGCAAGTACCTCTGCCAACACCACAACAACCTGCTCAAAATTACCGTAAATTCTGGACTATAGAGCGCACCTAAGTTTGCCGCACCGGTAATATTTAAAAGAAATATATATTTTGTCACATATAAATTCAACAGGCTGAAATAATATCTGTTGTATGCGCTCCTACTCATTACAGGCATGAGGATGTTTGTTTGCCATCAAGTGTATGTGTGGCTGGTACATGTCCAACAAAAACGTCCTTGTTGTAAATAAACGGCTTGTTCCATAGCCAAAGGAGTCTCTTATTCTTCACTCGCTCAACAAAAGATTTTGTACCATAAGTGTGTATTCATACACCTGAACCTGAATGGTGCCTAACACGGCAGTAAAAGTGCTGATCACACAAAACAGAAAAGTCATAGTTTTATTAATCTTAGTAAAACCAAGTTGCTTTATTTTTTTCCTCCTGCGAACTGAAAACAGAACACCAAACCACCGTCACTTTTTCTTCCTGCGCACTGTTAAAGCGCAACTGCGCAACTATTAAAGTCGCTCATTCTTGTGCACTGAAACCACAAATCGCTATTCATCTTCCTCCTGAGCATTGAAACCACTGTCACACTCGATTTCCTTCACGGATAGCCAGATCGATGGCTTCAAATTAAAAGCTGCATCATAGGAATTTCTTCGCGTGTTTTCCATTATGAGGGGTGTAAAAATATTACCGTATTTTGCTGTTTGCGTCTTGGGTTGCAGTTAAGAATAAAAACTGGCGCACTGACTTCCAAAAATCTGAGGGCTGCAGAAAAATTCGCATCTCGTTCATGGTTCGTCGGAAAAAGTAGCGGCTTATGGTTCCGAAAAAACACAATTCCATTTTAGTAATTGCCCAAACTGAGCACCATTACAGAAGCTAGTAAACTGTTTTGCTTCTAGAATAAATTGCTGGACAGCAATTCTCAACTTACTGCAGTTAAGCAAATCCAACAAAAACGGAAATTCTCCCCGTTCTTCTGTTCAAACAAATATAGTAGTAACCGCTGGGAATACTAGGATAGTATTTAACAGGAAAGAAAAATATTCCTTCCATCTTATTTGATCTGTATTCCCTTTCACACAGACACATTAATAAAAGAGCACACACTAAACTTCAGTGCCCTTAAAGTGTTTACTGGGCAACACATGTTCAACTATTACGTGAAGGTCATCAGTAAACTCCAAGTGAAGGACAGCAGCCATACTAAACTGAAAAATAAACAGGCATTTTAAACTAGCCATATTTAAAGGAACACAGAAGTTTCTGGTGAAGAAATCCACCCATACTGAAAAATGTAAAGCTAAAAATCACATAGTAAGTTAATCTGAATTAAGTTACATTAAACCATTAAGTGTTGACAATTTCTTCTAAACATTAAAAAAAAAGTTAATTGGCATTTTTCTTTTTCTAAGAAATTGTTGCAGTGCAGTCTGTCAAACTAGAGCAGGGTTTCTCAATCCTAGTCCTCAAAGACCCCTGCCCTGCTCGCTTTCCAGACATCTCCAGCTCTTAAAATAACACTGACCTTGACGGTCTGATTTAGTGAGTGTGCGCGTCCAGGTGGAAAAATGGAGCACACCATGATGACACAAGCCCGGAAGAGTTTCCAGTTCTATTAACGAATAACTTTCAGTAAGGTCACAAGTTTTCCCCACTAAAAACTTTAAGGGTGTCTGCCAAAATAGTAAAATGATTGCAGCCTAAAGGATTAAAGGTGATTACAAGGACCTAATCCTTGTGTAAATAGACACCGCAAGACTATGAAGAAAACTGTTTTTAGTGGGTTAGTATCTCCTGACCCAGAGGCAAGCCCACTTATTTGGTCTGAACTTAAGCTCCAGGCCTCCAACTGTAGCCACACATGACCCAAGTCTTGCAGAAATAAAACTGAATTAAAGTGGTAAAGTGACTGAGGCCAATTCAAGACCTCTGATGAATTTCTACTGGTAACAAAGGTGGTTTACCTTGGCTTTGCAGAATCTGCTCACACAGAAATTTTACTTTCACTGTAAAAATTACAGTTACCAAAAATGTGCAACGAATCAGTGTATTTAAATGACCTTGAGTTCAGTTTAATAAAATAAAACATGGTATAGAAAAATGGGACTGCCTTCACTACAACATTTAACTGCTCATCTAGCAGAAAACACCAATTACAGCAGTCAGTGCAAAACTGACTCTTAAACTAGAACAAAGTTTAGGAGTACATACTTTTACAGTCAGCTATTATCAAAAAGCCTTAACATGCAAACATACAATTTTTGTTGATATCACATTTGCATTCACAAAAGATGAGCCTGAAAAAGAGTGTCACTACATCACATAAGAAAGCTCTTATCACATCATCCAGGGAGCATCCAGCGGTCCTGATTTGTCTACTACAAGATATGCCTTTAAATCCTCCAAGTACACAAAGAACAAGGCACATCCATGTCAAACAAATAATTAAAAAGGGATACTGTATTTTATACATATGACTGGTTGGTAAAATGAGGACTGCTGGTTAATTTGCTTGAACCTGCCAGTTGCCAAGAAACAAATGACATTTGCTTCTGTGATTACTGTAGTGAGTGCACAGTGTTTGACATTTATGTAGGCTGCACCTAAACCTCACTGCCATAATTGATTTGTACTTTTTTTTTAAATAACCAGAAAAAAAAAACGCAGTACACTGAAGTTCTGAATTACTTATTAACCAAAGAAACACATGTTTGGCTGGTTAGACATTCTGACATTTATGTAAAAAGGAACAAAACAATAGAGGCAGTTGCGTGAATACACACATTTTTAAATACGTACTGAGCTTGGGAAAGACAAACCACAAAGAGAACCTCAGGCAGCCAATCACATGGACTGATTTGAAACAACCTCATGTAAACCACAGAAGCGTCAAACGTCCAGCTGGGGTTTCACATGGAGCAAATTAGTCACATTATCTGGTAGCTTTGAATTTTGCTGAACTGTCAAATTGTCCGCACAGTTGTTTGTGTAATTTACAAGGAAACCTATTGCTCAGGGTCCTTGGAATCATCCTTTGTATTTGTACACTACACAAAAAAAGCTTAAAGCTTGGATGGGTGATTTGGTTTCAGCCTGAAGTCATAATCTGCATTTTGAGTGTTGATCAAGGAAGAAGGTTAAAAACCAATCCCAGCCAGCACCAACCCTAATACATTGAAATGACATGAAATTTACCATTACTGATATACAATTTTAAACCAAGTCAGTTCTGCACTCTTTATTTTCTTTCATCACATTAACCACATTAAATCTGATATGTTCTTGCTCCACTGATTCTTCAAAGGGCATAATCTTTTAGGTGACAAATTTGCTCATAGTATCTATCAGTCTTTATTGATGCTTTTTAATGTTTAATCTTCTGTTTTTCCATTTTATTATGCAGAGGTGCATTGGAATAAAACTAATGATGCATCAACAGATCTGGTCTTTAAGTGAGCTATTCGTATCTTCAAAAGAAAGAAAATGTCTTGGTCCTGATCCAACTATATCACATTGAACAATGCAAGAGACAATTAGACCAACAGCTCTTGTGCCTGACTTGATGCGGTTTTCTTTTATTGATTAGAAAGGTGAGGCTCACTCAAAAAAAATACATAAAAATAAAGTTTCATCTAGTCACCTCTCCACATTAAGATGTGTTCTGAGAACATTTCAAGTTGAAGGTATATCAATTAGAATTTACATACATTTTAACATCAATTTCACAATAAGCTTTTAAAAAGTTAAAATTTTAGTTGTAATGCTGATTAAATGAACAATAATTTTAAGTTGCAGCTGCAGCAAATAAAGCCAATATAACAATTTAATGAAAATGCACTTAGAAAGTCAATAGCGTACAGCAAGTTGTTCGCTGTACTGTTATAGCTAAAGACGGCTGCTGTATTGGAATGTGCAAACCCACTGTAGCCAAATACCCAAGTTATAGGGAGCGACTATCCCAGTTTTCTTTAAGAGTGTATTCTCTTGGGTTCCTATTCCAGTGTCTCCACAGAAAGCCATTGACTTTGTGTCTGGAAAACTGCAAACCCTGCACTTTGATCCAATCCACAAAATAACAGAGTTCAGTAACGACCTGAAGTATACAAACCTGTACAGAGCAGTCTGCTTTTCCCTGCAGTGTCACACTCAATTTTTAGCTGACATTTAAAGTCTGAACTCCTCACATTCTACACCACTGCCAATGAATGAGGGCTGAGGAAGCTTTCACCACTTTGACTTGTCAAGGCCAAGACCCGTGTCACTATATCTAGCAATTTGAAAACATTTGTATGTGCTTCAAGTTACTAGATGCACCAACATTTTGCAAGAAGCGCCCCAAAGAGCAGTTTAGTGAATGCCTCAGTATATAACTACAAGATAAAACCCACCTTTTAGGTTTCCAAGTGTCACTTGGACTTTTTGACAGCTCTGCATCCTCAGACTCTCAACCACAAAGTTAAAACCACCAGGAGGATTTAATTTTGTGGCTACTTTATGGGAATAACATTGTAACTCTTCAAAATACAATGAAATATTTTGCAGGGTTTGACATTAACACTTGCCTGGGGCAAGTGAACTCTCATGGACACTTTTTTTTGGGCAAGTGGAATGTGTCATGCACACTGGTCCCTCTAAGATGTGCGTGTGCGCAATTATGCACTGCTGACACTCCGTGCACATAATATCTGCGCTGTGCACAAAACAAAACAAAAAAAAAAGTTCATTCCGTGCCCTTTGTTAATATGAGTCAGTGAGTTAGCGGTGACTGGCTACTCCAGCCAACAATGTGACTCATGCGTATTTGCGCACCTATAATCGTCATTGACCAGCAATGACAGTGTCCTTATGTCCCGCTGCTGGTGTCTTAGCTGGCATAGCGGTGTGGCCCATGTGGAGTGAAGACACGCTAATGATGCCAAGTGCTGCTTATGCTGACCCTTTATAATAATGGTAAAATGAACGGGCAGTGGCACATCCCCTCACTACACGGGTCACGAACAAGATTTTTGTAATTTTAATTGTAAGTAGGCTAAAGCACTTAAAAGTATTCTAACAGATGTGTAAATGCTGTAATTTGGGAAAAGCCGAAAGAGTAGTAGTAACTTCGATGAATGCAATGCTGGCGTGACCACAGTGCACACGTCTAACGTTGCACAGTGGTCCAAGGGACCGCTCTCAGTAAGTGTATGCGTTTGCTCAGGCACATGAAAAATTAGAAGGAACATTGGTCATGCAGTTGTGCAATCATGCAAGTGATTGCACGCAATGATCTGCAGCATTCTCAACATTGAATTTTGCTGTCACTACCCCACAGATCGGTAAAAATGCTATTTTAATTGTAGAACTGTATAGAGCATGTTCAATCTGAAAGTGTCCACAATCTTTAATTTAATTTTCATTTGATGTATTTCCATGTATTTGCTGATGGCTGCAATTTCAGGTCAAAAGAACTGAAAGGTGTATCAACATATTCATATGCACAGTCTTTAAAACTCTTATCTCTGAAAGACTAACCTCCCTGAACATTTCCCTTAATTAGGCTATTTTGTATCAAACTGCCACGCCAGTCTAGCTGTGGAACAACACGTTAAAATTAAACAAGGTCATCATCAATAACACTACTAGAATAGAACTTTAAATATCACCAATAACCCAACCACAGGGTTCAAAGAATCACAATTTTGCCTCAATGAAAGGAAAATTAATCAGACCACTGATTAATTTCTCTCCATTGGCTTCCCATTAAATGAATTAAATTAGAATTTAAAACCCTCCTTACATATAAAGCTTTAAACGGTCAAGCTCCATCCTACCTAAAAGATCTCCTGGTACCATATCATCCTAATAGACAACTTCAGTCTCAGAATGCAGGCCTACTTGTTGTTCCCAGTAGTAGAATGGGAGGCAGAGCCTTTAGCTATCAAGCTCCTCTCCTGTGGAACCAGCTCCCAGTCCAGATTCAGGAAGCAGACACCCTCTCTACTTCCTCTTTAATAAAGATCATAGTTAGAGTCGCGCTGCTATAGGCTTAGACTGCTGGGGGAACAACCCCTGATGTACTGAGACACTTTCCTCCTCTCATCCCTAATTTATATGCAACTACTTTACTATCTAAACTTTTTACGCTGACATCACTAAATCCATTCTCACATCCACCACCACGGTCAGGTTTGGCTGCAGCCATTGCCAAGGACAAGGCCAAGCTGCAGCTTGTCATCCACTCTGCTAAGAAGGTAGTCGGCTGCAACCTTCCAGTTCTTCAGGAGCAGTACGTCTCTAGGACCTGGAGAGCAGCCAGGATTGCAGCCGACCCCTCTCATCCCAGACATAAACTCTTTCAGCCCCTACCCTCTGGCAAGAGGCTCCGGTCCATTAAGACCAGGACCTCAAGGCAGACGGCCATCCACCCAAGCCTGGTTCTGCTGGAGGTCCTTTAGTATTTGGGTCAATTAGCTTGTTTAAGCTAATTGCAATTTGTCTGTAAATGTTGTCTAGAAAAATGTCAAACCCTCTATTGATAGAGTTGTAATTCAAGCTTTTTCAAATAGATGCATTCTCATACATATAATCAATTTGACAGCCAATTATCCATATACACGCATTCATTCAAGACATGAGCTTTAAATGTGATTGTTTCACATGATAGCCATTTACCTGCTAGTATTACCAGTTGGCTTCAAACAGATTCAACAGTAGTGAAGTTATAATGAACCGTCTTTCTTAAAATAGTAGATCACTGTGTGCTATGTAAATGCCATAACACTCGAGGTCAAGGTAACGCAATTTTCCACAGTACGAGCAACCATTCCAGTGTGCTACTCTTCCTGTCCACTGCCCCACCTACTTCAACAAACAAGTGCATCCCTAAACAGACCGATGATGACTGAGGATCTGGGTCTAACATGATCTCATAGTAACTACAGAGGAAAACAAACACCCAGTTTAATCAGGCCAGTCTTGCTGCTGCTGTTGCCACTAATTTGTGACATCACGGTCATGTTTGTGTGCGTGTGGAGGTTAGAAAGGGAAGGAGGGGGCCATACTAGTTGGTGTATACACATTAAAATCACAAATCTTCATTAAAAAGTTAATTTTCCATGGTAAGTGGGAATTCAAAAAACTGAAATCTGAATACAGCAAAACATGGCTCACTACACTAGATATTTAGGCAATGTGCAAAATACAGCTCAAATTATTAATAACTTATTTAAAAATGATAACATGTTTCTGAAATGGGACCAGAAAGGAATTTATAAAAATGATACACAAAGCATATTCAGTGTTAAAAGTATGAAAGGAAAGGGACTGCCTACAAATTCTTTTAATGCAACAATGTCAACATTCTTTACAAAAAAATGTATGTATGTCATAATGTATCCAGAATGTTTTTGGTTTTTATATATTGGATTTTGTAAGACAAAGTTATTTGTTAAATTTTAATACTTGTCTCATCAGTACAGTTGATATTGGTTGGACAAATTAGTGTTGCACTGTGTTCCTGGGAATTTGTGCAATTATTGACACTTATTACAAATTTCTGGCACTTACGGCACTAATAGTCATTCATAAACAGGATAAATTAATACTAAATCAACAGTTGCAGCCCAAGGGCAAACTTGTCTACGAGTACAACCACATTGTAGTAAGTCAACCTTGGTCACTGCTCGTAATTAGGGCCTTGACTGGCGTCACCTGCAGCCGGTAATTGGCCGTGGAAACCTCTTCAATCCTCCTCGACAATATTACGATTCTGTGTCAATTCGCTGTCGATCCCCTTTTTTAAACCCGCTTCCCCCCGTCGTTTCTCTGCCTCCGCCGGCTTCCACTTCACGAATACATCAATAAATTACCGGTGTCGATGGGGGGTGGTGATGGCAGAGGAGAATCCCACGGTGGATATCAAAGACGGAATCCGAGACGTGCACGGTCACCACCGCGGTACGAGGAGCAGGAGTTTCTCCGCGTTTCCATGACGAAATCTAACAAGTAATTGACCAAAAATGAGCAGCGACGAGCAACTGCTGTGGAAACGGGCCTCTCCACTCCACCCCCCGCCCGCCTCCTGTAGCCTTCATTTCCATGAGTTTAACATTACTGAGCTAAAGCTCGGACTAATTAAACGAACCCCCTCACACAACAGTCACGTTTAAAGAACGGTAGGAACGTTCTGCGTCTCGTTTTAAGGAGACGCCATTCTCAGGTGTTCCTCCGAAGAGCAGCAGCCACGACAGGTGGAACGTTCCCAGCTGTGCGGCGTTAGCTAACCTCCCCGTGTACAATGCGTGATTCCCAACGAGCACGCGCGCACACACACATACGCAAAACACATAAGCGAAATTAATAAACGCACACACACAGACAATGGGACTCGTGTCTTACCGTGAACATGAACGCAGTGCTGGAGACATATTAGCATCGGCAGCAGAAGGATCCCCGGTGTGGACGTGACCATCTCTCGCAGCGGAACGTTCGCTTGCTAAAGCCGAGCACACACACACACACACACACACACACTAACAGCAGAGCAGAGCGGAGCGGAGCAGGAACAAACCGCCGCTCCTGGCGACGCCACCGACCGCCTCCACAGCAGCACACACACGGCAGCTCCGGGGGACGTGCAGTGGCCGGAGAAGCAGCAGCAGTGAGAATGAACCGCAGGCGTCCGCGCCGCGCCGACCACGCGCCTTTTGATCTCGTCCTACAACCGGGACGGGCTTGGGCTCCTGTTTGCTCCGCTCGCGCTCAGATCCATTTCCGAAAATCTGCAGATGACGAGCGGCGGGCGACCGGTTTATTAATGGAGCCACACACGGCCCGTCACAGCTGAGGAGGATTTTTTTTTTCCTCCTTCAGTACGTCTGTGGAACTGTTAACCCTTCACTATCCACTAGCTATAATAATAAAGTCGTTTTTAATGTTTTATTAAAAGCTAAGATAAATACATATTTTTAATTAACAAAATAATATAGTAATTATGAAGGCTATATTTGTCATTCTCAGTTCTGTCTTTCACTGATCAACTTTCTAAGGCTATAAAGTCATTCCAATATCCGGTCTACATATACAGACCACAGTCCTCATTGATTGATTTTCCATTATTGTATTTTTTATAACCCCAGCCTTCCTATAGTGTACCTTACTGTGGCCTACTCTGTGATTCATAGGCGGACACAGGAGGGGTCACCCCACCCTGCTACCCCATCCCCTCCACCCGCAGCACGAGTGCCCTCCACGCTGGCCCCACATGTGATAGAGTTCCATAGCAGGAGAGCAAAGAGTCAAATACTTTCTGAGGCTTCCCCACAATCAAAGTGCCCTTCAAGTTGCCCCCACTGTGAAGCAAATGCAACGAGTGCCCTCTAAATTTCCCCCACAGTCAAGCCATGTGGCCCTTTTTTCTTTGAAAGGTTCCTCCTGACATTTACTGTATGCGTCCATGAGATAGATGCCAGTGAGGAGTAGACAGGAAACGGGGGGAGGGATGGGGCAGGCCGTGGGGTCACAGTACAAACACTGTGGCCAGCTGTGTGATGTAGCTTTTTAAATGCTAAATGTTCTCCAAGGATATATCATGGCCTGTTGGTACTCAAAGCAAATAAGTGGGGGTCCAGTGTCTTGCACAAGGACACTGACATGTGACGGCAGGAGCCGGGGATCAAACCAGCAACTATTGCACCACTGTTGCATATTAAACCTCCCCAGTGAATGACAAATCCTGTGGCACTGGTGGAATTAGTCAGTCTTTGAAGGGGAAGGGAGCAAAAAACAACAAATGTAAATGGGACCTGATATCAGCAGAAAACAACAATGAGTGATCTGTTAAAAGGCTGCCAGCTCACCGGGCAATTTGTTGCTTTTGCTCTGCTATGAACACACTTTTAGAGAGCAGCATTTATTTGGCATCTGACCCCTGACTGGGCCTGTGTCTTGACGTCTGTAATGTCTTAAATATCCACAAACTGAACACATTATCAGAACAATTACCAGATTTTGGAATAACATTTCCGTGCATTTTCCAAGATTGTCTCACTTTGCAGGCTAAGATCAAATTAAACAGGGTGTGTGAGCTCGTCCTTGTTCTCAAACAAGAAAAAACAAACAGTGTACGTCTAAGCAACAATATGTCAATGGAATCATATCGTAATTGAAAAAATCACCATTGCCCGAGGCTCACTATTCAATCAAAATATTAGATGATCAAATGTGTTATTATTTTTAGCATCCAGAGACTTAAAGTACCTACCATTTCAAAAGCACCATATGTTATACTTGGGTCTTATTGCTGATCATTTTGTAAGAGCAGATGTCAAATCTTTCGGAGAGTGAATACCAAATCTTGGAACTCAATTCAGCTCTATAACATTTTCTTCCCGCTGACTGTCTGATGCTATTTTGCCCTATTTTGATCACCAGCCCTGTGGATTTTCCAGAGGGCTGCTTGCTGCCAGGTTTCATAGGCTCTCACAGTTCTTATCAGAGGATTGAACCTCATCTTCAGTGAAGGCTGATGGCTGCTGATACACCCCAAGGCTCATTCTGTCCCAGATTTTTTACATTCCCTCAAACACACACACACACACACACACACACACACACACACACACACACACACACACAATTCAGTATAAGGAAGCCTCGCTGTGTCTCTCTGTCAGTATCTCTTTATAGCAGTCACCACCAAACACACACACAGACTGCAGATCTAAAGGCTGGAAATACACTCTTTTATGAAATGCAACACTATAAAATCAATACTTGCAAGATCACTAGCAAGATCCTGGAGAGGCAACGACCCCCTCAATTCTACCTACGTCTCATAGCAAACAGCACTGTAACATTTAAAAAGAATTATAGATTTGAAACAGTCGATTAAACAGACTTGTTCATTTTCCTGTGATGTTACAAGATGATAAAAAAAATAATTGCAGAAGTGTAGCATTGGCATGTTGCTACAGGTAACATGAAACAATGAAATCCAATCCAGTAAATCGAGTTTGAGACAAAGACACGTGCAGCCCAATCCAACACCAACACATTGAGTAATAGTTTATAATAGTATGGGACCTTTCATGCCTGAAAATAATCTGTGCCAGGAATGTGTGTTTGCAGGAATCTGATTGGTCAATTGTGTCATCTGAGTGCATTTCAACACGTCATTGAAATGTGATGCATTACAAGTTGTGACCGACGCTTTTGTGTGTTTGATGTCTATTTTTGCAACCTCCACCCCCCACCCAACCACCCAAAACCCTGTTTTCATAGGTCACTTCCTTATTAAAAACATATTCCATAGACCTAAACTGTACCCTTGCAAGTTTGTATGATAGATATAAATAATAAGATTCTACAATCAATATGTTGCTTAGCATAAAGACTGGAAGAAAGGAGTGGGGGGTTTCTGGGATCTATAGCCAAACAGATGTAAAATGACAAGTCATGGTTATTCGAGGAGTTTTATGATGGGTCGATTTCTTATTCCTCTGTTTCCCATTAAGCTGAGCTAAGGACCAGATTGGTCTGTAGGCTGCAGCTGTGGCCAAAGTAGTGACCTGCTCATCTAACTCTCAGTAAGACAATAAATAGATGATTTAAATATCAAACTACTTTTAAGGTAAATAGAAATTAATGCAGCCTTATTTCAAAATGCATTATTAGTGTTTGCAATGCAGAAAAGAAACCCGGAGCAATTGGCTCATGAGTTAGAGAAGTCATCCAACTTTCTTTGGAGAGTTGGTGGGAAAATTCCTGTCTCCATATGTGAAAGCGTCCTTGGGCGGCTCAGGTGAACACCTTGCATAGCAGCCGTTGTCAGTGTTTGGGAATGTTTGCGAATAGGTGAAACAAAAGTGTAAGTCTAAAGCAAGACTAACATATAAAAATCCATATATTTATGCTATTAACGATTCCTCTGCTATCCATATGTTGAAATATTGTTCCAGGAGTTTAGATGAGGATGATCCAGAGGAGTTCTGGAGGTTCAGGTTCACCCAAACTACTACCTCTGTAATTATGTGCATCAGGAAACTAAACAAAAAAATCCTGGATGGATGATGTCATTTGGAAATTATATCTAGCTGCAAGTTCGCAGCAAGTTTTCAATTATAACACCCTTTTCAAGGACTTCCTTATTTCTGTGTCTAGTAGTTGAAGACACCTCCTGATGACATCACTTGGAGGAACCTTCATTCCAGATTATGTCATTTTGTGGCTCATACTATGGGAGTTTGTAATCATTGTCAACCTGCTTTTCCAGAGCTCACATAGATGAGTCCTAATGATGAAAAACGATAAAAATTGCTGAAGTCGCCCTTTAACTGTCTCTTGGGTTTACAGTGGTGGCATTTGGTCTGTGGCTTGAGGTGACTAGGTGTCCTGTTAACACATAAAGGCTGTTAGCCACTGCCGCAAGGCAACAAATCAGTCCGCAAGACAGCTGCTGGTTGCTGTCAAAACCCCCTAATCAAACACGGCAGATGTCACAGCATGTGTCAAAATTAAGATAGTAGGTTTACAGCTGGTTAGATAGAAGTGGGACAAACAGATGAGCCATGCTTTAAAAAATGAGACCGTGGTTGGGTTTTTTTTTTTTAAACTTTCATCATAAAACACCACGTCTCTGTTTTAAAATCAAGCAGAGAAAGAATCATTCATCATTCAAGATATCAACACTCCCTCACACCGAAGAGCTTCATCCTCATCTCCCTGGGAAGCTGCGGGGACTCTCACCATTGGCTGAAACCAGATAGAGTATTCAATCAGGCCTCATATCTAGGCCAGGTTATTGAAGATGCTTCTCTTTGTCAAGGTGAGCTGCCGGTCGACCGCGCAGAAGTACTCGGGGTAAGAGCCATTCTCTTGGAAAATTCCTTTCATGTGGACTGAAATCAGACAGATGGTGTGGCTGCTTCCACCTGTGAAACTTTTACATACCCACTACACCCACCAGTAATAAAAAGAAACAGTGGCATAAAAGAAATGGGTCACAGTTTTCTTTTTTTTTTATTAGGCTGCTCAGTGATCCCTCTGAGCGTGTGCTCTGGTGTGTTCAGCCCCACACAAAATAAAGACGACCAAAGCTGGTTACACTGTTCCAGAAATGTCAGCTCCTCTAGTTTTTCGTGACATCTCTAATACAGTTTACTGTCGCACAATAATACTACTGAATCCTAGCGATCAAAGAAACCGTTGCCAGATGTAAACCGCCCTTCACCAGAAGGGAAACACTTCCAAGGACCTCAAGTTGTTGACATGACATTCATGATGTTTGGTTTAACGAACACTTATGTGTTTTACCGTATATGGATTGTAAATCTGTTATTAACCGTTACAGCCTGCAGCGCTTGTGCTTTACTAGAGCATTCTAGTTTTATTGAGACTCTGACCTTTGCTCCACTGCAATTCAAAGGAAAATGCTGCACTACACTTATTTGATGGCTTTAGGCTTCATCTTCAGGCTGTGTGAGGCCCTCAGACTGAACAAGCAGATCCAAATGACGATTTCTGTTGTGGCACTGGAACTGGACAGTCTGGAGGCAGCAGCAAAGCGGAGGATGGTTGATAAGATCAGTGCAATCAATCCCGGTCAATGGCTCTCAGCCGCTCCACAGCGAGCCGTGGCAGCAGGGAAGCTCATCCAGCCAAAGACTAATTCCACCGAAGAGCGAGATGGAGGGCTTCAGGTGGTCTTTTGTGCAATCGGCCAAAAGAGCGTACAACAATGTCTGTGCACCATCTGAACAATATTACATCAAAACACCTGTTGCAACTTTGATGCCAACTATTCAGTCATCTGGTCAGCTATTTCTTTAATATCCATCCTCTTTGTCATAATTTTCACATTTGTCACACACATCTGGCTTAGACTCATGCATTTATGTTCAAAGGCATTAAATACAATATTGTTTAAAAAATTTTTAAAAAAGATAATGTATATGCGTGTGTTTTCCTGTCCTTGTAATCCTGTACTTTAAATACATTTTAGTGCTTGTATTAAATCTTTAATTTGACCAAAGTATTTCTAATGGTAGTGGGCCACGTACACGCTGGGTTTTTGTACTTTAACCACCTCTGTCCAGAACACTGTGCTCCTCCTGATTCTTACAGGGGCAGTTTTCTGCTGTCGGACCTTTTGTTGTTGCACCATCTGGTGGCATCACCATGAAGATGCAATATTCAAACTTGAACCAGGTGCATAGAAATGTGTTTACTGCTCTATTTTTAGTTTTTCGTCACGAAGTTTTGGTTAAGGTTTTGCATAATTTACTACGATACTATTTGTTGTAATATACTGGTTTATAGAGTACACAATTCAGCACACTTTACCATTTTGTGCTATATAGAAATAATGCAAAATGTACAGCCTCTTTCATCTTTTATCTTTGACGTACTTCAATCCACAGTTATGAAATTCAACTTAATCATTAAATGATTTAGCTCTAAAGCATTCGTGTTGTTACTTGATTACCAATTATTTCGCAAAAAGTTGTCAAAAAGTCACAGATCAAGGAACATTTTTGTTGAAAGTCTAAGATTTCTTAATTTACCAGGTTTGAGCATTATTTTTGAACGTCTCAGTGGATGGACTAGACCGTAACGAATTACCTGTAAAAACACTGATAATATTTATTAACCAACAAATGAGTGCATACTAATCCAAAAAGTTGATAATCTTCTACTGTATCTACCTGAGGGTTTTTTCTTGCTCGTTTGCATTGTTATGCTAAAACCTGGGACTTTTTTCATTACAGGAAACTTCACATGAATCTGCAACCTTGAAGTTGAAAAAAAGACAACAAAACTACTTGATCATTGATCCTATATCCTTTATAGATTCTCAACATATATTTCTGTAAAAAAAACAATAGGCAAAATTTACATTTTTACATTTTTTACATTACATACAGGATTTACATATAAATAAAGATTAACTTACAGAATAAAGTCAGTGCTGTACAAACAAGATTCGCAACTACATTTGTGTGAAAAGAATCAGATTCCTTCATGTTCAGTATAACATGCATAACAGTCCCTGGGAATTCCATATTTGCAGATTTTGGACTCTGTATCTGGATAAATAATGTGTGTATGTGTTTAGCAGAAAAACACATGTAGAAACTGCACGTTTCAATGGTGTTGTGGCACATAATAGTTAGATAAGACACAGAATGTCTGGATAACCACCTCAGAGCAGTGTTCAGAAGAAAGTGTCTCCTTGAATTCAACACAGCTTACAGCAGTTCGGTTATTAGTAAAAATAAGTTAGATTTAAGAATGAAAAAGAGATACAACTTTATAGTGGGTAATCCCAAATTATTAACCCCATATACAGTTATAGCAGATCTTCTAAAATTCATCTTATATCACTAATAAATCCAAGAGATATTGGTGGAAATTATAATAGATATTCAACACAGGAAATAAATATTCAACAGATGCTTTTGTGATTTTGAAAAAATGATTCCATGATTTTTTTTTTGACATTTGAAATAATAGCACGTCTGTGTTGTGCTTGATCCGTGAATTTGTGTTTGTTTGTCCAGTTTCACATGACTATAACTATAATGTAATATGTCACCCCAGTGTCGACAGGCCTGAAGTGAGCACAGATGAACACATGACACTGATAGATGTCAAAGGAAGCTGGATCCTGTTTTGGAAAGATTTGTTTCTTGGCTGGCGATTTGTTTAGCACTGCCCCTCTGTGGATGAAACACATCACATCCATCTTCTCACACTTCCTGTTCACAGTGATACATGTTAGTTACTTAGCACAAAGCAGCAGATGTGTTCAGAGAACTGAGCAAATTTCACATGATTAAACATTTTTGGTCAATGGTTTGAGTTTATAGGATTGTTGGAAAAGTTTATATGAAACTGTTAATAAATTAATAATGTATTTACAGAAGCTGAAATCAGCAGCTCAAAGGCACCAAAGAGGGTGAGGATCCCTTACTGTGTTCGGACAGGAGTCTAGTTTGTAAGTGGAATCATTCGTGCACACACAAAACCTGCTAACCACGGGGCTCCGGTGGTCGAAAGCTACCACTAGAAAAAGCAAAGTCCTTGCTTTTTAAAATGAAGATTTGTGATGCATTTCTGGTGCAACTCCAGGTGAAAACTATCAGCCACATTTTATCCTTGTCCACTGAACAGTGAGAGGTATTTTCAGTTTTAATATGCAATGACAGTTATTCCATCTGTGGGAGTGAGGTCGTCCACATGTTGTCCACAAACATCTCTTTTGGTCTCTGAGACAACCAGGCTCCCTGTTCTTCTGCTTTTGCGTCCCTCAGTTTCAGTTCGTCAAATGCCCACTATCTTCGTGTAGGGCTTCTGCAGGCAGAGCGAGCCGTGGTGAGGAAGAGGATGGCTGTAGTAGTGTTCAATCAGATCGGACAGGTTGGGGAAGGTCACGTCACTTTCTAGGAAGATGCAGTCGTCCTGTCAAAAAGCCCAGAGTCAACATTAGACTTTAGTACTGGCATGTAAATGTTATATAAAATATAACTGTATGAATATATAATGTATGTTTTATTTTGTATTTGCACATAAACATGATCGTGTATGTGAAACCGCAGCAGTTTTCGTACCTCTTCAAACAGCCGGTAGTTTCTGGCTTTGCCTATACTGACATCCCACACCACCAGCACCTAGAAGACACACATTTTTTTTTTAGTTTTTAAAAAAAGGGAAGTGACTGCGTGAAGTTATTAGATGTTAGATGAAAAATACCAGCTACTGCCAATGTTTAGACTGTCTAATCATTATTCACTGGATCATTTTGCTTTCATAGAAACGCCAGAATGTATTCGTTTTTTTTTTTTTTACCTTGGAGGTTTTGGTTCCAGAGTTTCTGATCGCGTACAGTCCGTCCTCTGGACAGTTCTCTCTGAATAACCTGCAGGTACAAATAAAATCCCAGGTTACAAGTGGAACGCCAACAGATGCATAAGTCTAAATACTGTGTCTAATTAATTTATTTCCCTTCTTTTATTATTTCTCTATTGTGATTAACTGTAGTAAGCTGCTTCTGCAAACAAGACAAACTGAACATGCAGCAAATGTATTTCCTCTCTTCCCCATTTTTTAAATTTAAACTTGTGGTCATTAAACATGCAAGAGAAACTGTTTCCCAAATAAGGTAAATAACAAAGATGGCACAACTTTGATAGGAAATATTTCAGTATGGAACATTATATTTAAAAAAAGTGAGACCTACTTTTCCACTAAGCTGGTTTCAGTGGTGTTGATGAACACAGAGTCTGGCAGCTGCACCTGTGGTTAAAAACACCTGGTTAAACGTGACCTCACAGTTAAAAGAACCATTCACAGTTAGAGATTGGCAGATGCCCTTGGAATTATTATTATTTTTTTATCTTTATGATGTCAAGTTTGTAAAAATTGTATAAATGTTTAAAACATAGGTAGTACCCCTATAAAAGCATATAAACATATAGACATTTCAGTTGTGGTTCTGTGGGCACAGCTAAATATTGGTAATATCCACAGACACATAAATGCAGTTATTCTTACATTTTCGTAATCGTCATCCGAATCGTCTTCTCCACCGTGTTTGATTAAATCACGTTTCCTCCTGGACTCTGAGGGCAAGGCGTCACGGAAGCTCTGACCTTCTGGAGATGCTCTTCTAGTGGGAAAGGAAATCTTATTGGCACAGCTTTCTTTGTCCCAGAGGACACTTTTCAGCCCCTTTATCTGATGTTCGAGGGGAAGTTTATGAGACTAAATAGCCACTTTTGTTTAGTCTGTGCAGTAGTTATTACTTCTAAATTAAACATCTTTGGAAGTTTATGGAATATTTTTATTAACAATGTGAAGATTGGTCCATTTTTATTCTTACTGAAAAGTTTTAAAACAAACAAAAAGGAATTCCTTAAATGTGGAATGTTTTTTGGAGAAAAGTTTAGGTCGGACTTACTGAAGTGGGCTTCCAGCAGGTTTCGGTTTGGTGCTAGGCAGAGGGGGTTTGACGGCTGGCAGGAGAGGTTTTTGTAGGACCGTCTTACTGTGGCCAGTTTTCAGCAGGGGAGAGTGCGGCGGGTGCAGCGGTGGGTGACTAGAGGACGTCTGCTTGGGAGACAGAGCGTCCGATACCACAGGTTTGACGCTGGAGCCTCCAGGGGTTGGCAGGGCTGGTTTGATGCGCAGGTTGCTCTGGTTGTGACCCAGCGACTGGCTCCCTCCAGTGTTGATGCCGCAGTGGGCGGGACCGTTTAAGGCCATCCTGGTTTCTAGCTGCTCACAGATGGGCAGAGTGGCCGGGGAGTGAACTGTGATGGCTGGCAGAGGCTTCTGGGTTTTCTTCCCTGGCCTGGGCGCCCCTATGGATCCTGTCCCACATTGAACAGTTCTCTTTAGGTTGGAGGGAGGAGGTGGTGGTGGTGTGGGAGATGCAGAATTATGCAGGTGGGGGGCGAAGGGGAGAGGGGGAGGGGGGCCCTTGTTGGGGTCCTTCAGTATGCAGAGAGGAAAGGCAGAAAGTGAGGGCTTTTTGGGGAGTGAGCTAGACGGGAGTCTCTGTGGCGCTGGGACAGGAGGAGGCGGGCCTTTGCTCAAAGACTGAAGAGAGTCTTGGCGGAGCTGTAGTCCTGCTGGCACTGGCGGAGGTGGGTAGGAGGGGGGTGGACCTGTGGGCCGAACTGAAGGTAAGTAAAAGAGAAATCAGACTGTATCATGTGTTGTTACTGTCTACAGTCTACACCTAAAATAAAGCTGCACACAAATATCTAAAATTATTCTAATAATTTTAAAAGTCACTTTTATTATATGTGAGGAACAGAGACCATCTGGCTTCTGGTTCTGCTTATGACTCTTGACTTTCTTATCGTCAGTTTTGGCACCAATGTTTTAATCTGATTTGTTCAATGTTCTTAAAATAAACTATTGGTCAAACGCTGCAAAGCGATGACTGTGTTTGTGGTGGGGGCCTCACCGGTAGATGTCTGTTCAGAGTCACCGTCTGGCTTCAGATAGTCCTCTTCATCGTCATCGTCATCCTCCTCCATATAGTCTGTGCAGAGAAAATATATTGATACACCATTCACGTGCGACGTGTGTTTTGTGGATGCGGTGTGGTGCTGTGGACTTACCGATATCTGTGGTATCGACAGGGTGTTTAATATCCATGGGCTTTTCAATCGACCCGTAGAAACTATCGGCATCCGAATCGGTGTCACTATGGCAACAAAGAAGAAGTTAAGTGAGGCTTTTTTTAAGAAGACAGCTGAAATACGAGGGTCTACAATATCAGCATTCATTTAGTCAGTGTTTAAATCAAGCCCATTCAAATCTAACAGCTAACAATGCTAACTGTGCACCGAAAACTGTTACACTGCAAGCAATCAATTAATGAAAAATTATTAAATGAGTAGTTCATATCCTTGAATCCCATTAAGATTAAAAGAATCAAATAACAAAAGACTTTTAACTATTTCCGCTGCATATTTAATTTGTAAAATAGCCTGCAGAATTAGTTGAAGTACCATTACGCACTTGTTCCATGCTGATGCAATATACAATAATTAGTTCCCTTTCATCCTTTAAAGGTGACTCAGGTCACACTGATAAAGGCAGCTGGCTGTGACAAAGGAGAAGTACTATACAATGGCAGTTTCTGAACACACTAAAATACAGTTCTTATTTTGACTCTTTCTTTACAAGCAAATTGCTTCGGCTTTGTAATGTCGCTCTAGTGTTTCACACTTTTAATGTACCGACACAACTATATTCACAAATGTGTGAAATATGACACGGGCTGTGGAAATTACCTGGGAATGTTGGTGTCTTTTCGGTCGTTATAGTGATCTATCTCCCTCCGTAGGTATCGCATCCATTTCTGTAAGACAGCAAAAACATACTATGTAAGAAATTTTTATTTTATATATTTATCTTTTATTTGTTTATTCACTTTTTAAGAGACACTCTCCAAACACCTGTAGATCTACTTTAGTTTGACTAAACACGTCATGTACTAACTTACTGTCCTTAAGAATAAACAAGAAACTCTCCCATGATGTAAGACTTTATTACAAAGCATATCAATATGAACAACTCTTTGGACTACTGCAGAGTTCTCAGAAATGCAGCCGTTCTCACCCTTCTCTCGTCTTCACTGGCTGCGGAGAAAAACCACGTCCTGTGTTTCTTACTGAAGTGGACGATTTTGAAAGGAAAGACATTACTGGACGTTGTCTCCTCTGCAGCTCTCATCACCCTGTGAAAAACACACGCGTGTTAAAAGTTACACTGCAAAATAATTTCTTTCTCTATGTACTTTTTTAAGAATTTCACAATATCCAAAAAAAAAAAAATGTATTTGTTGACTTTATATTATGACTTTAATATATAAGAGTATAAGAGTCTGAAATAAATTTTTAATGCTCATGTGAACTGAACTCTGGGCAGTTTGCTGAAGGAAGTTTCCTCTGACCTGTTGTAGCCGTTGAGAGAGAACGCCCCCTGTGGTGCGGCCGACGTGCTGCTCTTAAAGTAGTACACGCAGCCCTTGTGGATGATGATGTATCTCAGTGGCCCTGTTAAAAACCCATATTGTCAATGTCTCAATCGAATCACCGTGTGCAATGAAGGTGAACGTTGGCAAAAATAATAAATCGGTTTTACTGTAAACTCACACTTCATGAGACTGAACTGGCTTCCTCCTTTCTTGTGCAGGTAACCTGAAGTGGAAACTCCTCCCGGCATGGTGAGGAGGTTCTGAGCTCCGATGGCTCGCATCGGCACTGGCCAGCACACCTCTGCAGATGACATGGTTCTGCAGGAGAGAAGAGGAGAGACGGCGGGTTCAGCTAGTCTTACTGGTTAGTTGGTCCTGCTGGTGTGACCTTCCTAATGAACTGTGTTCCTTGACCAAAAGAAACGAACATGGTTTGGAAAAAACAATTCTGAGCAGAAGAGAACAGCCAAGTCTAGATGGTCGTCAGGCGGACACAGTTTACCTTTCAAACTGCTGTGCGCTGGATTTGTTTGTCTCACCAACTACAAGTTGGTCAAATCTGTGAATAACCATAACTGCCACAGTGGAAATGAAATTTTGAGACTGGATAAAAAAAAGTCTCATTTTGAGAGGAGGGATCCTCAGCTCCTGTCGGACAGGAGATCCTGTCTGATTCTGTGGTAAAACTCTGCCCTGCAAGATGCGAGAAACCGTTTTTTCATGAGGATGTCGACAGCGGAGTGGATGGTGCTCAAACTCAATTCCCAAACTCCCATGAAGAAATGTATCGCCCAGAATTCGTTCATTGCTGTGAAAGTGGCATGACCGTCAATCTCTATCTCCCACCTTCCCCTGCGTGACCTGCTCAGGTGTGGCCTACCTCCTGTTGAGCCTCTTGTTGATGCTCTGAACAGCCGTGCTCTCCCTCAGCAGGCTGACTGTGGATGCTAATGTCGGCAGGAGGTCCATCTCAGAAATGCAACTGCACTCAAACCGTCCCAGTCTCTCACTCCCCGTCCCCACTTCTTCTAACTGCCTTTGGCCTTTGCTGATTAGCATCTTTCCCTCGCCCATAAACACACTCCTCAAAGTGAGATAGCGGAGTTATGCATGCACAGATTCCTACACGCACACACTTCAAACAGGAAGTGCATAATGACCCAAGCCCTTTAATTTGGGCTCAAGGCTTGGTAAAGTGCAGTAGGTGTGTGTACTGTATGCGTGGGCGAGTAAAAGAGACACAGAACGAGTTTAAATAAACAACCCATGTGAAGTGTTTCATCATGTAATGAGCTTATAAAAAAATTCCAGTTTATCAAAAGCATCAACTGACCTCAGGAGGACAGCGGTGGGTGTGTGTGTATTTCTGTTTGTTTGTCCAAATTTTAGATCAAAAGCACCGTAATGACACCATTTCTGCACTGTCGTGACATTTCAGGTGGTCCGTGCTTTCATTTGGTGAGTGTGTGTGTGTGTGTGTGTGTGTGTGTGTGTGAGAAGCCTAGCAACAAAGAATTCATACGGCCTTTGAAACACAGTTGGCTCAGAAGCATTTCACTGATCAGTCAATCTGTCAGTCAGTCTGTTGTCGTGGATGAGGCCGTTTCAATTACTCAGAAGGAAAAATTCTGTCTGTTTAAAATGAACATGGTACAAATATTCTTCAAATAATCTTCATATACAGAAGAATGTGGCACAATTCTGGCGTTAGGAGCCCACGTTGTTGGACATCATTTTGACAGTATCTTACTGAAGACATTTTTGGCGTCCAGGAAAGAATGAAGCGTGTTAAGAATGGAAACAGAGAGCACGAAAGCCACATTCAGTCCCTGCTTAGGTCTGTGTGGTTTGTCGTGGAAAGTTGCAAAAAAACCTTGCAGCCCCCTCGATTACGCCGCTGAACCAGTGGTTTCAGACGCTGTTATAAGATCCGACAAGCAGTTCGTTCGAAGCTGTTAGTCTGTGGAAACCTTGTATGTAAAACCTGTGTGGATTTTGGCTGAAACCCTGATGTCCCGGTCCCACCTGTTGGCTCTGTTTCTTCCCTGCTGCACCTCTGACAACTTCATGGAAAAACCAGCGGGGTCACCACATCATGCAAAACAGCCTTAACTGTGGACACATTGACTTTTGTCAATGGATCTGCTCAGTCACTGGGCAATGCAAAACCGAGTAATCCGCGCTTAATAGTTGTTATTTTATCACTTCACCTCCTCCGTCAGTGAATAAACTGTTCCACAAGAGAGTTGAAAGATTTAAAAAACATTCGTTGATGCAATATCTTTACTGAACGAACCGTTACCTGTTAATATAAATCGATGACATCCAGCCACCAGCCGTCCATAAAGTCTTTGAACCAGGTGGTGGATAAGCCACTTAATCATTAACGCCACCCTTGTTCCCAGCATTTGACATCAACACCTTCAGCTCAAATGTCAACAAGCTGCTGGCAAAAATGGGAGCCTGGTCTGATAAAGTGGAAAACTGGTAAAACAAGGAGGAGAAAAAAAAACCTGAGACAGAGTAAGTCCCCAGAGTGCTGCAACTGTTTCTGTGTGTGTGTGTGTGTGTAGGGACTTCCAAGAGGACGTAGAAAGGCTGTCATGTGGTTTCCGACTGTCCAATGAAATGTTTACTGATAAAAAGCCGACATGCTGATAAAACTGCAACCATTTGGCATTTAACTAGACCGCATCTCAGCCTGACTGATGTCATCTGTGCGATAATGTCCTGCAGTCCTGACCCAGTCAGCACGCAACATGGCGGCACACTCGGCATAGTTCACGTTCTGGAGATCAGCACACGGAATGAACATAGGAAGGATGATTTACACCCTCTGCAAAATGACTTTGAGCACTTGGTTGAAACTGTACTTTACACTGCAAACTTACTTTTCCACTGCTGTCATCTCTCACTGTTCAGCAATGAAGGTGTTAGTGCTTTCAGAGCGTGTTTTCAGCTGCCCACACAGGATTACAGAAAACTTGAAACCCAAATTCCAAGCGCTGTCACTGATTCCATATCAGCTGCTGTAGACACTTCAACTGCTTCTCATGTTTTGTCAGAAAAAGTGTAACTGACAGAACAGAGTGAGGTTTGAGAAGAAAATTTAATCTAGATTAAGATTACGTGAATAATCTTACAAGTACAGTTTACAGTATTAAGACATATAAAAAGGTAATGATTGCAATGAAACTCTTTCCAGTGAGCATTTTTGTGTGGGTTCTCACTATTTAATAAAAAATTCACTTCATTTTGGTAAAAACAAATGTGCAAAACAAGCAACTGAAAAGCTTCATTGCTGAATGAATGAATGAAAAAGAGTCTGTGAATGACTCACCCTGTTAGCCCAAATACATTCTGCAGTCACCTCACCGAATGGAAATCTTGAATGAAACGGTGAAATGCAAACTCTCATTGTTGCTGCAGGATTTCTGGGTATTGAATATTAGTTTCCTACGTATTTCCACTGAAATAAGTAGCCACTGGCTTTAAGAAGCTGCCAGCTTCAAACCGGGTTAACGTGTGTCTCTTGCATTATTACAATTACAGTAATACTGTACATGTGCTGAAAAAATCCAAACAACGTGGTCACTTGTAAAAATGCTTTCAAAATAATCCATCAAGTGACTCAATAAACACGTTCATCTGCTAATACAAGTTAGTCTCTTGTTATTCTCAAAAAGTAGTTGACAAAAATAGGAGTATGTTGGGCTTTTTTAAGCCTCTCACCCATTTGCAGGTCTGAACTGAAGTGATGGTCGTGAGCCGGAGCTGCTGTTTGGCAGGAAGGGAAGAACGGCTCACATACCGCACTCATTCAAACAGGTTTCCTCTCTGAGCACACAACAGAAAACAATGGGATTTGAACTAAACTTCTTTTTTTTTTTCACTGTATCTTTGTTTTTGAGGCGTTTCAAAAGTCGAAGCTGTGGGGCAGGCTCTCAAATGGACAAGTGATGTAATGAGATTCATAAGAATCATCCAGGATGTAAAGTGTAGCACACATTTCCAAAACACTGTGGGTGTGTGACACTGCCTGCACGTACTGTCTGCAACCAAATTCTTCATGGAAGCTTTAAAGACGCAAAATAGATAACCGGTCATTAGTGGGTGACTGCCAGCATGTCCCAATATCAAACAGTGTTTGAGAGAGAAAGGCTACCCAACCTGAAAGACTCTACTGAGGGCAGAAAACCAACAAGTGCCAAGCAGATCCATCAGTTTTAGCCTCACACTGTCTCTATGTATGGAATATGAACATACAGAATTTTATAATTCATGTGTCTCTGATGTCTTATCTATATGAAAGAAGACAAGTGGGTTGTGTTGAACTTACAAGCACAAAGTGCTGACAGCAGAGTCTTTGTAACAAAAGAGAAACTGAAACCGATGGAGCTTTGAGATGGAAAACCCCAGATTAATCACTTTGCATATTTTTCCTGATAAATTTCCTCATTAGCACATGATAATGACGGAGATACACAAGACGCACGCAGCATGTCTGTGTACAGGGAGGCGCAGAGCAGTCGTACCGTATCAGGAAACATCCGGACAAGTGAGAATTAACTGTGCAACCATGTTTTACACATGTTTTACATTTTAATGGACAGAATTGTAAAAAATGAACATAAACGTCCGATGCTTTGCAGTGAGTGGCTGCGTGACGTCCGTTAAACCCACAGCCGGGCCCTGCACTTCTTTGTTTTGAGAGGCTTTTCAACTCTGCTTTGTGATGTGAAAATACAACAGGAAAATCTGAAAACCCCAGACTGTCCTTTATGAGACCCACCTATGCCCGAAAGGCGGCATCCAGGGCATCATGTGGCTTTTGAATCGAGCTCGAGGTCTCTGCACGCTCTGCTCAAACTAAAACGTGAACACTCTCAAATGCGAGCTGAAAATAAGCACTTCCCTATACGGGTTATTTTAGTGTGCGTGCATTTCTGCAAATCCCACTCAGAATTTGTTGATTTCCTGCAGATGTTTTGAAATATCATTACTTCTTGAAACAGTGTGGGGGTTGTATGCAAAAGCTTTAATATATTTTATTGTGTATGACTTTAATGGACTAACCAACTAAGAGTTAAGGATAAGTAGTATTTGTTAGTGTATTTCTGTCTTTTAGAATAAAAAAAAAGTCTGGCATTAATTCCAGCTTCCTATCACATGCAGTTGTTGTTGATTTATTGTGCATTGCACATGAAAATAAAAGCCCTGATTTGAGTCTGCAGACCTGTCTCCGGAAAGTCCACCACGGAAACCCTCTGGTAACATGCAAGGCAAACCTCATGGCAAAAGCACGTACAGAAACCCGCTGCTGTTGCCGCTGCTCATAAAGTTTTTTCCCTGAGTGCATGCTAACAGTTGAATGTGACTTATTTTTCTAATCTTCGAGTGAGACTGTAATGCAACAGCAACCGGGAAACCACATTAAGTCTTAATACCTGAGAAAATAAGTAATGTTGTTAATTCTAAAATACTGACCCACGTCTTTTTTAACCCCCGGTCATGAGTGTCCTGAAATACCGCATAACCATCAGCTGAATCACCTCTTGTCAGATCCATCTCCATGACAACAGTGCAAAGTTTGATATGACTAAAATCTCTGGGAAACCTTCAAATAGCCTGCACAGGATATCACGCAATTTTTGTTACGGGAGTAGTTGCTTTTCTGATTTAATTTCTAATAAATTTTGTAATGATTTAAGGACCAAAATGAATGTGGACCTGTCATCTAGTCTCACCTGTGGTGAGGCACAGATTTCAACAGCTGCCAGGTGTGTGTGACTAACCAGTTTTCTTTCTGCACAGCGAGCGAAGCCTGTGCTGTATGCTCAGATGTGATCATCGAGCCCCCGCTCTGCTCCCCACACACACACACACACACACACACACACACACACACACACACACACACGAACAACCCTCCAGGCAAATGCAAAGGTTGTAGGTAAACCGCTGCCCCAGATGCAGACAAACGTCCGTCTTGCTCAGGAAACGAACACTTTCATACAGAGTCATACAGAGCTCTTCTGAACGCTTCCTGCAAGCCCCCGTCCCCTTTCCCCCATCCGCCGACAGAACAACTGACCACAATTGCTTCTCACTGCCTCTTTAATACGCAAGCGAGAACACACAATAAACAATAGAAGCCGGGGTCGACTAGTTTTGTCTGCGCTCTCAAATGTTTCCTCTTTCACTTCATTTTTACTCGTCCAGATCAATGACTAAAAATGTGGATACACTGAAGTTTTTCAAGAAAAACTGGAACAGTGACCATCAGCATTCAGAGGAGCTCCTGTCCATCCAGGAGAGGACATGGGGAAACATTTCAGATTAATTAACAGCAGTGTTTTTCTACTGTACGTTCACCAAGTTGGATCATTCACTCACATATGAACCAGGGACATTTGATGAGTACAAATACTTACAGTGTAACTACTGTGTAATTACAGATAAAGCAAAGGGTGACATGCTCTGCTGTAAATTATATATATGTAAATGATTTATATAACAACATGTAACAAAGGGGTTTAGATAGAGTCATTTGTGAGAAAACAGGCGGCATGTGATAATTAATCATCATTGAGTTGTTTTAAAAAAGTTCAGCTGATTTAAATGGCAATAAAATAAAAGCACAATTGCTTTTTATTTTCTCAAAAATGAAAACAGCCAAACGTCTTCTTATCTTGTTTTTCCCTAAAGTTTGCCTTTTGTTATCATGTATCCAGAGGTTCTGTGGAGTTCTCCGTACTTTCCCTGTAATTTAATAACTGTAGAAAGTGAGCAACAAGCTCAACACTGCTGCATGTCGATTTGTATCTGGTGCTTGCAGCTTGTTAGTGATTCTTTGGTTCGCTCTCAGCAGGCAAAAATACGAAATCAGAACAGATGGATTGAATTTAATTTACACAAACAAACACACACACACACCTGCAGCAGTGGACTCATAGAAAACTGAAATAGTAAAACCATGTCCGGTTTCTCCACCCATAGCTTCTCCTACGCATCATCACTTCCAGTGTCCAAATATGGCAGTTCCACTCCACAGGAAGTGCGACGCTGTCACACTTCCACAACAGCTATTGCTTTGAACCGAACTCACACACACACACACACACACACACACACTGTACAAGTCTTTGCAAAGATCAGAAATCAGAATGTAGCTGTGTTACAGTAGCTGTTCTGAAGCAAAAACCACAAAGATAAGAAAAACACGGCGACAGCGACTTCGAGAGGGAGATAAAGAGAAAGGTAAAGGAACGTTGAGAGGCAGGAAGAGAGAGAGAGAGAGAATGTTTAGATTTTGCTCTGACTACATGCCCACCCCCCTTACCCCGCTCAACGCGGGGTCAAAAATGAGAGCACATTTCCTGTAAATGGAGCCTTTTCTCTTCACTCTACCTGACACAAACCCAACACTTGCAGATGTATTTCTTCTGAAAAAACACCAAATGGATAAAGATAGAGATTTGTTTCTGATGCCCATATGAGCCTTACGTTCTTGTGTTGACCGGGAAAAGAAATTATGCAGAGGTACTTTGGTGCTCCGACAGATGCCTAAAATGACACGATGCTGGTGTATCTTGTGGGAAATGCGGCTGCAATCTTCTCACAGTGGCATTTCCCTCATACTAACGGCGATAAATATTGGTTGCAGTTTGGAAGTACTTTTTGTAGTTTATTTATATATACAGTTTTATGCATCGTTATATTTAGTCCAGCACAGCGTTTAATACTACATCAAGTTACTCCAAAAACATATGTGATAGCTACAGGATTCTTATTTCATCTGGTTATATTTCATCTGGTAAAACATGATAAACCTGATAAAAAGTCTCAGAGATGGATATTGTTTGTAGAAATGACAAACACTCATTGCTTGACACATCCCCTGTCCTACACGACTTACTTAGTTGATTGCATGTACAAAATGCTTTTTGCAGTGTTGTTAAATTATGCTCAGACTCAGTTTGCTGTAATATCACAGTAAAGAGGTTTAATGTGATTTAACACCAGCTTCCTTCACTCTGCTGCCCTTTAGTAGTTTTAGTATCAGTAAGATTTTGGTGGTTGTACAAGCAAACAGTTTCTCTCTTGGGAGAAATGTAGATTGGACAGCATGGACGGCATGGTAATGAGTGTGCTGAAGGTGCAGTTAGTGTTTCTGATTCTGCAGTGCAGATGAAATGGACATCGCTCGATTCTATCGCCCAGCAAAAGCTATGAAATAGCCACCACTACATTTATGTTGCATGAAAATATTAACCATTTATGGCTTTTCTTTAAATTTTGAGGTGCTGCAATAGAAACAAGAGCCACAGACGTTAGACGCTACTTAGGTAACAACCTCAAGTATCATTGAAAGCACAACGCGAAACAATAAAAATAGCAAAATATGAGATTTTATCAATGTATGATTTGCAGCTTTCAAGGTGCAGACCAAGTTGAAATACCTCAGTTGCTTTACTGACCTCTTGTAACAACCTCTTGTAATGAAATCCAATAACCAAAGTGACCACTGAGCATGTTAGAAAAGCTCTCCAGATACTCAACAGAAAGAAGCCGAACCCTCACAGCATTTCCCCTAACTCCAGACAGAATTCATCACCAAACTTGGGCAGGTATCTGGCAATACAGCCACAGGACAAGTAGCAGAGGAGACAAAGGGAAACGTAAAAGACAAAGCCAACGGTGAAAGACAAGCCAAACTCATGAAGAAAACCGAAGACAGAAACGAAACTTACATGAAACTCCTCTGTTCCCGAATACACATCCTGACGCTCGGCTTGGAGCTCCGCGCAACCGACTTCTTCTTCTTCAGGGACACAGTGGACATGTCAGCAGACATGATGGTAGCAGCACAGCGCAATATACCTGCATACTTCTAAACTGTGTGGAGCAAAGGAGGACGGATGTACGCTCGGATGGACCGGTGGTAGAGTAGATAGTGACAGGTTTTAGATTCGAGGAGTCGATTTGGAAGAATCCAAACACGGGTCAGTAAAAGAAAAGATGGAAGTTTAACGCGAAAGTGAGCTACCACAGAAACATAGCTTGACAATGCACAAAGGCAGATCAATTGTGTCGATTAGGAAGTCTGTTGGTGGTCTGAACCTCTGATACTCTGCCAGTCATTTCCTGAAGGGGCCTCCTCCTCAAGCCCCGGCTTCTCATTGGTCGGCCGGCTGCAGCATGTTCCTTCCTGCTTCCTCAGAACTAGTATGTAACTGGCTGCTAGATGCAACCCCCACCATTACACACACTTCATTCGCACGGTTGGACAGACAGGACCTGAAATAGGCCTGGGGACTTTCCATCCCTGGAACAATAGGTCAAGCACACACACAAACACACGTGTATTTATATCTACAAATATGACTTGAAAGGTACCTGTTCCTTTGCGAGATTCCAGGTGAACTTTCATGCTACTTTCTACTTTGTAAAATCGGATGCTGCAAGTTACCTCTAGTGTTTCTGCAACTTCCCTGTCATTAAATGCCCTTCCACACACCTTCTATTTTCTTATGAACTATTGTAGGCGACACATCTTTCTTTACAACCTAGAGGCATTCTGCAGAGTTTTGAGGCATCAAGCCTTAATCGAAGCGATCCCTAACGATCGTTTCATTTAATGATCGTCTCAATATTCAACTCCATCAACTCCATACTACATCAACTCCATCACAGGACAAAAAAGTCAGAACAATAATTTTCACCTGTTGGATTAATTGATCCAAACAGTTACCATAAGTCATGTGTCACACAGGTCATTTTGTCACTCACTTGAAAACTCATCCAGGTTGTGGGCTGTTTAAGCAGGACTTGCAGAATGAGACATGACGACTGTTTGATGACATTTTCCCATGTCAGGTCAGTGAAATACTTGCTAAGTCAGCATCAGCTACTGTTTATGTAATGCGAGATGACACAAAGACGGCGACTACATGCGCTTAAGTAACCAGGTTACTCAGAGAAAACTGTCTTGGGTAATTGGGGAACGAGTTTACATGTAAATACAGTAAGGAGCCTGGTTCCTGGAAATCAGTGAATTCATGGAGCACAAGAGTAATTTGATTTTCTCTAGAATGGAATTTAAAACCATGGTTCTTACATATAAAGCTCTAAATAGTCAAGCTCCACACTGAAAAATACAATAGTAATCCTGACTTAGAATATATTTCAGTTAACTTTACTCAGTTTTCAACAATTGCACTTCTTACTAGTTTTTATCAAGTTAGAGGTAATTGCAGGGTGAAAAAAACTCTTTACTCATTATTAACTTAAAAAAATCAAGTACAGTAACAACAAATGAGGCAACAACACTACTTAACCAGTTGGAGGCAGTAATTTACAAAAAGGTGCTAAATCTGCTGGGAAGGATTTGAGGCAAGTATTAAGAGGGTCATGCAGGTTTATATTCATAGGACCAAAGCATCCAGGTACAATTCCTAAAACCAGTGCAATAAACTTTTTTTTGCTCTTTGAAATCTTCTGCTTACATTTGCTAAGGATGAAGGGAGGCTGCACGTAAAATGTGTTTCCTGTTTGTGAAGTACAGTTGTGGGACTGATCTGACCCTAGATAATTACAGCTAATTGACAAAATAAGCTTTTTTAGATGGAACGACTGGGAAGGTGGGGGTCTATCTACTCTAGCAGTGTAGTATATAGTAAGGCAGATTATTTATTTCAGGGGGGAGGGGCGTGGTTAACCAACCATGAATGAAGACGATGTATGGAATGCACAAGTTATTAAAGTACCATTATTTGATTTTGTTAAGGTGACGGGTTTGCATGGTTTTAACAAGTAAATCCAACTGCTGTTCAAGTGACTACAACTGAGAAAGTCAAAGTTGTAGGAACTGTCAAGTTAGTTGGCCCAACTTAAATAAGAATGTTATTTGAGAGACAGCCCACATAAGTATATTTCTAAATACTGCAGTTTACTTGGTTTTTTCGACTCAGTCGGTTTGCCAGCTTTTTTCAAGTAGGCTCAACTAATTTTTATTTAAGAATTTACAGTGCATCATATCTGAAAGATCTCCTGGTACCAGATCATCCTAATAGACAACTTCGGTCTCAGAATGCAGGCCTACTTGTGGTTCCCAGAATTTCTAAAAGAAGAATGGGAGGCATAGCCTTTAGCTATCAAGCTCCTCTCCTGTGGAACCAGCTCCCAGTCCAGATTCGGGAAGCAGACACCCTCTTTACTTTTAAGTGTAGGCTCCAAACCAGCTTCCTCTTTGATACAGTTAGTTATAATCATGATGCCAAATGCACAACCCCCTTTCAGACATACCGTGGAATATAGATACAATCTAGGCTTTATTCGGAGGGGTTGTACGTGTGAAAACACCCAAGTCTGTTGGCCCTGACATTATCTGGACTTACCCAGCCAGCTTTCAAATGAAAAGTCCGGATTATCTCCAGCTGAGCTCATTCGTGAACAGAGGAGGTAATTCTGCGGAGGACTCACTATGAGGGAGTGAGTGTGTTGATCACATAAATTTCTTTTGACTGCTCTGTCTGCCTCTCTGTCTTCCTCTCTCTGTCCTTGTCTTTAGGTGTCCCCGGCTTTGAAACAGTGTGTCTTCAAGTGTGCAGCTACTGGTCCTACCAACCTGCCCAATGTTTTCCACTCACCCCAACCGGTCAAGGCAGACGGCCACCCACCCTGAGCCTGGTTCTGCGGGAAGTTTCTTCTGTTAAAGGGAGTTTTTCCTCTCCGCTGTTGTCTACAGCTGCTCAAGGGGAATTTTTTTGGGTACTATATATATCCGTATAGTCTTGGCTTTATTATGTAAAGTGCCTTGAGACTTTGTTGTGAAAATAAATAAAGTTGAATTGAAGTGAAAAGTCAACTGAAATACAGCCTCTCTGCTGACATCAGGAAGTCTGACTCTGAAGTGGCCTTTCAATCCGGACTTAAAACTCTCTGCTTCACTGGAAGTTTTACTTCCAGTGCACCGAATGTCTAAATTAATTCAACATCCCACTTCCCACTTCATGAAACATACCTACACACAAATACATCATCTTATTGCCGGAGATTGGCACACTTACAGTCATCCGGTAAATCTCATACAAACCTGCACCTACAACGGACCTCAGAGCTTAGATATAGCAAACAAACCTTGTACTGTAAAAGCATATTGTGGAGATAGAAAAGATTCACACCCCTTGGAAGTATAAGCATTTATTTTTTTTACATTTTTGAATCATATCAGTATTGAAAAACTGACAATGACGCCACTGTGTATGAACTAAAATTACTCAAGTCCTTTGGATTAAAGTAACTCAAATGACTAAATGTAAATGTAAATCATTCTTCAGTAGGTGTCCTGGAAGCCTCCTTCCTTCCATGTCTTACAATGGATTTGACTCCAAGAGACATTTAATAATTAGGAAGTGTTCTTCTAACCATCGACTGACTTCTGTTTTTTAAAGCTCTTTTCCCAGAGTGAACTGAGATGTGATCTGTTGTGTCTTGGTGCAGATTTGGATCTTTAAACTGAATCACCAGTAACTGGACCTTCAGATACGGCTGGATTTTTACTAATCTTTTCGAAGTTGAACCAACTTGACCATGATTCAATGTTAATAAAAAGTGAAAACGTCTGAGCAGGGTGATTCTTTTCTAAACTACTGTATATATCTATGCAATATATATTTTCAAACTTCCATGAGAACCACTTTTATAAAAGACTGGTAGACCAGCAGCAGGGACACAAAAACTAAAAGTAGAAGACAAAACCAAAACCAGAGTCTTTGGACCCATTTTACTGTACAGAAATAAAAATCAAAGTGGGCCATGAGCTTTTGCAACTACAGACTGTCTCTTAACAATCTTATGAAGATTAACAAGGTTTTAACAGATTACATACTGTCTATATCACATGCAACACATTCACATCAGAGACATCATGTGTGATGTGACGTAAATTATTCATATTAGTGGAGACTAATGGTTCCTGTTAGACTGAGTCATCTGCCCATTCTGAAACCACCAGGTCTTTGTTTGTTGGCAGGCCACACAACTACAGTGAGTCATTGCTATAGTCTTCTCAGCCAATTCAATGATGTTTCCAAAGATCAGACAGCAGCTCATATCATGCCTGTCAGTGACATCACTGACGATGCACTTGTGGTGTTGCAGCTTCCAATCACCCACATTGCAAACAACTACCAACATCTGAGTGACTACAGCCTAAGGCGGCAGTGATGAGCCTTAGACACATCACTTTTTGCCCAACGAGAAGTTCATTGGCTCACACCACTCATTAAAGGATTGCTGTGACATGACATGTGAGGAGGCAAAACTCCCTTCACTCAGATTCTGCAAGTCTCCCATATTTTAATATCTCCTCCTTGACATCCACAAATTATCACAACTTCAAAGAGATGGTGGCACTGTAAAACACATGTGATGCATGTGATGACCAACAACAGAATTACAGGTACAGGGATTCTAATACACACAGCATCCACAAAAAAATATGTTCACTCAAATACTTTACGCAGGTACATTTTTCAGGTACTTGTACTTAACTAGGCTATTTACTGTACTTTTACTTTACTCCACTACAGTTCAGAGGGAAATATTATGGATGTTACCAGACTACTCATTTCTTTTCTGTAGATGGCCTTCATTAAAATGAAATCTAACCAATAAACTCTGATGCATTATCATGGATAAAGCAGATGTCACTCAACACTGTTTAAAATAAATTGTTTTCCTGGAAAAGTCCTTGTACTGTAAAATGTACACATTTTTAGCATGTCCTCAGTGCATTTCCTTTAGCATTTCCTGTCAGCCCACCAGCAGCTTTCCAAAACTGACCAATCAGAAGAGAGCGGACTCCAAGTGTGGGGCCTTAAAGAGACCAGAGAAGAAGAAGTAGTGCATAAAGGTCTGTTGTGACTGCTTAGTTTGGTGTCACTTGTTGTCAATTTCTTTTAGTCTATCTATACATTTGTTTGATGGGCATTATTATCGCTGTCTTGACTGTAATAAAGTTCTGATTGATTAAAAACAATTGTAGTAGAGCACCAGAATTAAAATATTGATGCAATGTTATTTTTATATGGCCTCCCTATAAGATATTGAATTACTGACTTATACACTTGTACATAGCTTCTACATGGCGGTGGAGCGGGTTAATGCAACCACCGTACAGCTAGAATGTCGGTGGTTTGAACCCACCTGCTGAGTCTGAGTAGGATAAAGGAAATGCTGTTACAGATAATGGATGAATTACAGTAAATAGATGGACAGAACGTGTAAAGGTCAAGATTGAACTGCTATGCTTATGAGTATTCGGGATTTTATTGAACACTACTTGAGTTAATGAATTTATGCTCTCCTTTACATCACCGCAGAGTGTCATCAAGTCCACGGGCTGCTGCAGCTCAGTTAGTTGAGCAGTCATCCGAGTTCTGGCTACATGCTGAAAAGTAAAACCATCTGCTGGTTTCAGTGTAAACTGATAATATGTTTTTTTTAATGAAAATATTATAAACTCATAAATGTATCATATGTTAACCACCTGTCAGCACATAAAGTGAAAAAAATCTCAACCTTTGACCCTCAGATTACCGTACATGTTTTATAATACATAATTATATACAATAATTACCCTGGTTTATGTTGTTAAAATGTAGATAAATAAAATGCCTGATTTTCTTGGTGGGGTACTTTGACTTTTGTACTTCAAGTAAAATGTACTTTTACAACAGTGTATCAGCTGTTGGTGGATGTGGGGCTGTGCAGCTGCTGACTGCTCAGACTGGCCATTCTGACCCTTGCTCTCCATAATATTTCATTACCATCCATTTTACATTCACGTGTATTAAAAAGGCCAAATCGAAACAAATAATCAGAACAATAAAGGTTGAAAAGCAGACCCACTACCTGGCGGGTAGAGCAGCTGGATGAGTGATGCGGGATCAAATCACCAGGTGTGTCCCTGAGCAAGACACTCAGCAACAGCTTCCCGGGCGCCAGCTGTGGCAGCCCACTGCTTCAGATGCAGAGGACAAATTTCACTGTATGTGCAAACATGTATGTGTATATGAAACATGTTTGTGCAAAATCTATATGGGGCACAGTTGGTAGTGTGGTCGTCCACCAATCCTACAGTTGTTGGTTTGATTTCCGGCTTCTCTGGTCACATGTGAAAGTGTCAGCAAGACCCTGAACCCACCACTTAGCTGCTCCCAGTGACCATCAGTGTGTGATTGTGAACGGGTAAAGTGTAAATCGCTTTGTGTAACAACAGGTAGAAAAGTGCTATATAAGTGCATGTGCTTGAAGTGACGAATAAAGGTTTTTCTTTTATTTCTAGTCCATGGTGATGCTACCTCCAGCTTAGCTCCATACACTCCTTAATACAAGTCTGCATGCAGAAAAACCCATATGTACATGGCACTGAGTCCTGCTTCCTATAACTTTTTAAACTTTACACAGTGCCAGTACAAACCCAGTGCAGTCACTCGTCATTACACCCCAGTGTGAACGTAACCACCCAACTGGGGAAGTCTGAGAAAGCTGAACTTTACGTAACTACGATGCAACCGAGTTCAGGGAGTTCTAGGTGATGACCGCTTGAGACACTCGACAAACCTCTGGAACACCAGCTTCAGAAGTTATCTCTTCGTTCAGTGGTCATTATCTGTGGCTATCAGCATCATAAACATGAACCAGCAGATGCTCAGCATATTAGGCTTGTTATCATGGGAATAATACGTGTTGCAGCGTCATAAGTTCAAGTTGGTTAAGCTCATGGTTCAGATCAGGCACGAAAACAAGATGCTTAGGGTTGGGTAATAATTACAATTTCCCACATGTTGTTTATAATACCCGTGTCAGTAGGTAGTAGGTGACCAGCCGCCATTCAGTGGTATAACTGTCTGCATGTGAAAGCCTTGAAATGGGGGAAAGTGTCCAGTGCACAGCTCTCATTTTGTGCAAAAACACAATACAAAGAGACTAGAGGCCATTTCCATCAGAGAGGGAACTCTCAAAGCTTGTCTTTTATCATGCAAGTGATACCATCTGCCAGCAACTAGTGTTATTACTGTTGTTCACATTCTAAGCACTAAAAGTGAGAGCCCAGAGTTTGTGCAACAACCGAAATATATGACATATCTGCCGCCATTATCAGTGCAGAGCTACTGTTCTGTAGGTCTGAGAGCTGGACTTGTGCAGCAGCAGCTAAGCAGGCAGGACTAAACAGTGTGTTCCAAGGTGTTACATGAGATCAATCTCCTAGTATCTTTGAAACTAAGACTTATAATAATTAATAATAGTTCTAACAAAGTCTGGCCACTGATCTTTCACTTAAACTGATGACATTTGTAGAACCCTTTTTAAACATCACTCTCTCTCAAACCAAGCAGCACTGCGGCCGTGTTCCAACATGCACTTTAGAAAAGACAAACAAGTGCACAACGCGAAGACAAGCGCTTTAAAATGTCATCGAAGTGCCCGTTACACTCACCCATGGAGAGCTACGTCAGCTGTGCAGCTCCTCGGTCTGTGTCATCAGTGGACTGAGCCCTGCGGCGCTCTGCTTCAGCCCAGTTCAGTTCACTTCCTGGCGTGGTGTTTCAGAGCTACTGCGTGAAGTGTCATGACACCCTCCCTTCAACCACAAAGAGAAACTGGCTGCAGCTATCACACAAAAGCAGACAGACACAGAAACCAGCGAGCCAACACAATTACAACCAACAGTTACCACCAACCAGAGGCAGCTGTGTTCACTGGGGCTGTATTAACCCCAGATTGGAAGACTGTGGCTCTTACCTGTTGAATGCTTGAATGCTTATCAGAAATGACAGCTTTGCCACTGGCTGTACTGTATTACTGTAGGCAGAACTTCAAGAAGAACTTCCCCTTTTACAGTGCGAGCGGACCACTCCTCCAGTCTGACCAGGAATTATGTCATAAAACACCCAGTCACTTGTTAACCTGAAGCCGGCTGTAATTCGACAGGCTCTGAGTGTGTTGACTCACAAAAAGACAAAGACAGGAAAAACTAATCTGAGCGTTAATCTACTGGCTACGATTAGCCAGTGATCAAATGAAAGTTTAGATACAGTTAGGTTTTTAACTTATATCACTGCATTCTTCGATATAGATGTCGAACAGAGCAAAGCTGGAGCAGAACAGGGACAGGATGGACTCCAGAGTCATGTCACTTCCTTCAGTTGCTTGCCAGGGCTTTAAATTGCATATTATTGTCTTTACAGCATATCAGAATTCCACCAGTATGCCCTCTGAATTCTGCTGGAACTTGTAATTTAAAACATCATAAAAAATATTGCAACATGCATCGCAACGTTTCATCTGGCCAAATTTATGAAATGACCAGCAACACTTGCAGATGGGTTGAAGAGCTTTACTGTATTTCAGCTGGTCAGGCATTGACAATAGCCACAAGCCATAACTTGTATAAAATTAAAGAATAAGATGTTGTTTTTTTGGCTTTTAAACCAGCTTCATGCAAGTGCTTTTGTTGCCTAAACCTTACCACACAAAGACTCTGGAATTTGACAGTCCTGTACGTTACATGTCCTTCATCCACCTCAACTCACTTTCCACTGCTAGATGCAGTAATTCATTTATGTCAACAATCCAAATAAAACCTGAAACATATCTGCAGTTTGTGTTTACCTTTGTGTAATGTGTCTGCAGTTATTGTAATGGTCATAAATGGCTAATATCTTCAGTTTGGAATACTAACTGTAAGGCAGAATTTTTTCTAATTGATCACATGTAATTACCACCTATATAATGAGACACTGCGGTATATGACTAAATCAGGTATCACATAGAACTGGCAGTGAAATATGATAGTCCCACGACATCCTGCCATGTCGCAGTGACAGCCACTAATAAAAAGTCCTCATGCCTTCTCAGTCTTTTGATGTAGAAGTCAGAATGCACATCCTTTGGTTGCATTTATATACAGGACTGTGTCCCTTTTTGTCCCTAAAGGGTGTGTTTCTGTGGCTTTCCTTTGTCAGTCTCTGTGTGGGGAAGCAGTAAACACAGCTTGTCTGCCTGTGTGTCTCTGTAGTCTGGGTTTTAGTGATGGTGTGGAGAACGTGGAACACCGACCTGGCTTCTCTAAATAGGGGTTCAAAGCTGTCCTTTGTGCCGAGAAAACACCCCGCCTTGGTGTAGTGCGGGTCAACTGAAGAAGCCTTTTATTATTGACTAAATCCCACGTTCAATACACATTTAACTCCACAGACTCTCTGAGAACACACACATTTACAAGTCTAAAGAAACAAAAGTTTAACACAAAAACAGTTTTAGAAAACTATAAAACGACATACTAAACTACAAGGTTACATTTATTTTATTTAAAGAATAAATGGAAATCTCACAGTCTCACTGCTGGAGCAGAGTGAAAGGGCCCATGGATTTACAGCCACTTGTTATAGTTCCTTCAGCTGTGCACTAATAGCTGCCTGTGCCTCAAAAGTGGAAACCCACAAAACTTCATTTAGTTTCCCTTCCGGTGGTGCAAAGTTCTTACTGCTGCAGCACTTGAGTCTACATTGGAAAGCAAGACTCTGTGTACACTTGTGCCTACTTTCATCCTTACTTAGGGAAATTCCAAATATTCATATTGTGCTTTCTCAGCTTTTCTGATGCATTTTTTTTCTGTAACGCAGTATAGCAGCACCTATTTCTCATAATCTGAAATACAAATCTAAAATGTGATTTTTAGAGGTTTGCAGTCCTTATTAAAACTGCTAAACTTGGCCAGGGGACGAGTTAAAGCACTGATGTCACAATGTCAGACTGACAGAATGTGTTACAAGTGGACAAATTACTTGGTAATTACACTTTACATTAGCTAAAAGGATGCTACTCAGTGGCAGCTGAAGTTGCTGTAGGTTCTGAAAGTCTTCTAAATCATTTCATCAGCTTTAAGTACAAGCTTGGGAATCTCCCTATAATTTAACTTATGCAAAGTGGTTAAGGAACCCAAGTGAAATGATGAGGTTACAAGGAGATGAGGTACAGAAGGTGCAGGACTTTAAGTAGGTCAGAGGTTCAGAGTAAAGGAGAGCGTGGAAAGGAGGCGAAGAGGCGAGTGCACGCAGGTTGGAACGGGTGGAGAAAGGTGTCAGGTGTGTTGTATGATCAAAAAATATCAGCGGGATTGAAAGGGAAGGTGTTTAAGACAGTGGTGAGAGCAGCAATGTTAGAGATTGTGGCACTGAGGAAAAGTGGAGACTGAGGAGACAGAGCTGGAGGTAGCAGAACTTAAGATGTCGAGGTTCACTTTGGGAGTGACGAGGACGGAAAAGGACCGGGAGTGTTTTGGAGATACAGTCAGAGAGACCAGATTGAGCTGGTTTGGACGTGTTCAGAGGAGACAGTGTGAATTTCTGCTGAGGTTGGAGCTGTCAGGCAGTAGAACTACTAGAGAAAGACCAAGGAGGAGATTTACGGATGCTGTGAGAGAGGACATGAAGTTAGTTGGTGTGAGAGAGGAGGATGCAGAGGACGGGGTTTAGACGGAGGCAGACGACTCGCTGTGTCGAGCCCTGCTGAAAGGAAATCAAGGCGAAGCTGAGATGTTAACACCTTTGGGATTGTTGTTCTCACAACAATCCACCATCATGCGCATAATTCGGATCATGTGCTCTTCTTTTTGGTAGAGCATGACGAAACTTTGATGACAAATAATGTCTCAGTCCACCTATATTCTTAGGGGCTTCCCTGCCGGATGCATGTAGACACTCTCCTTTACTCCTCTTTTAAAGCATTGTTGGACTCTGACCAGAATGTGGACAAGGTATGTCCTCAAGATGCACATTACCTTTAACTATAGTTGTTGAGGACAAGGACATTATCTATGACATATGTCACATATCCTTATCTTAGACTTTCTCTTCTGGTCACCCTTTAAGTTCTGGAAAATTTCAGTAGATAATGAAGTTGGATTTGGGACCTGGAGCAGCCCCAACCTCAAAATCCAATATGGCTGCTCAGTAGTAACATCAATGTTTTAGCACTTGTGCGTTATTTGTGTCTTTAACCCCCCGATGGATACTGACGGTTGTGTGATAGTTCTCTTTTTAAATTCATATTCAGCACAGAGCCTCAGCTTATGGACAGTTAGTCTCTGTTTGTTTGGTTAGTCTCAGCACCTAGAATTATACTGTGGTTCAGCCTTCAAATGACCAGTTTTAACATCTGTTGTCACATTTCTTCACTTTCCCTGCCTCATGTTAAAGTAAATTTAAATCGGTTTAAAGCACTTCCCTGCTCTCCCATTGGCGTGAGTACCTGCTCTATGCTACAGCAACACACCCATGTTGGAATGAGGTCACCACACAGTGGAAGAAGACATGTCACAACGACTAATGTCTGGCAAGACCACAGTGGAAGGTCACGATTGTACCACAAGACACAAAGAATCACAAAGAATTCAACCTCCAAAGTGAAAGACAGAATTTTCCAGGAAGAAAACAGCAAGTGGATAATGAAACGACTCCTAAGACCTGTTCATTCGCTGTCTGACATTAAATCATTGCTCAGCTGGCTGTTCATACATCTTGTCAACTCATCTGGCTTGTCTCATAATTCTTAAAACTGTGACCTGACATTAAGAAAGGCGGGACTTTAAATCTAACCACGTTTAGTTTGTTCTTAACTCCAACCGAAGCAGAAGGATTTCAGATGGTTTCAGACTAACAGTCCTTCTCATCTGTCCATGTCCTGCAGTGGGGACCGGTCCACACACAGCGTTGGTGTTGTGCAGTCCCGTGGCTGTGTTACAGACCACCGCTGTGCTTGGTTTTGAAGACAAACCCCTTCAATTGTGGCTTCCTTAACGTATTACATATTCTTAGCAGTGGAAAAATACACTCCCACTGCTTTGTATTTTGGCAGCATGAAGCGGTGGGATTCTCACTTATCTGCTACCCCCAAGCAGAGATGGGCAGTGGGCTGCAGAGATCTGGTAAATTCACTCTCTGCTTCACGCCCACGCATATTTTGTCATATTCAAACTTCAGTACGAGGTGGAACTGACTAAAGTGACATCTCTTGAGGCAATTTATCAGAAGAAAACAATTTTCCCACATGCATTAACGTTTCTCAAGAATCAAGCCCCTTTAGTGGAGTTCCCCTTTAAGAGTTGCCCCGTCATAGCAGACGCATCAAAACTGGAAGAGGTCAGTGTAACCTAAGGCTTTCACTTAGTAAAAGCCCGGACAGGTTTAATGGATTTAGCTTGACTTTATACAACGTGGCCGACTCGGAAAATCATGGGATCCCGTCTAACCGGCTTTTAGAGGCAGTTGCATTTTTGAAAGCTCACAAACAAACCAAAAACAGGTTGTTTTTGTGCAGTCAAACATGCTTCCGTTAAAGGGGAACTACACCCTGCTCGAATTTGGCTTTTTTCAATTGCATATGTGCGTGAATTACATATGTGGTAATGATCATAATGATTGTCCTCAGGGAAGCTAATGGCATATTATTGATGATACTTGATTGATTGATTGATGATGTTAAAATGGCCAGTAGGGACTGATTTCTCTACATCCCCTTGTTAAATGACAAACCTGAGCTCCCAACCTTTCTGAGTCCCTTCTGTATCTGGCTGTCACTTCCCTTTTCCCCCCTCACCATCACTTGGTGGCATGGTTTTCCATTCAGGATAGTTCTGTAGCTTCCTCCACTTCTTGCTAGTGAAAAAAATGTAACAAATGATGACTGAATCCCATTTCATAGAGCAGTGTCCATTCCAGGGTGCTGGTATTGGTCACGTTGGACCTCACTATCATAGAATAAAGAGAAGTTGGGCCAGTCTACAGGGATAAGTCAAGTTTGCCTGCACAGCTTCTTCACAAACGTTGATTCTACTGTGTCCAATCTATGTGCACATTCGGCACAATATCGATTATAATTGACTTGAATTCTTTTATGGTAATTTTTGCTTTCAGGCGCCATTTCGATGTGAATTCCCCACTCTTATCTGTTTTTTTAACCATCGAGTTCAAATCGAGCGTCATGGGAATAAGGTCAAAGTACGCTGCTTCCTTTCCCATTCAGGGGGAGTTTTAGGGGCATTGCTCCTGTCTGGCCGAAAAAGGTTTATTTTCTGTGTGGGAGTCACCGTGCGCTGAGGCATTTGCATGTTGCAGTTTTCTTCTGAAGACTTGGAGACACACATGCGAAAGTTGTAGGTGTACATGCAGACATGTGGTATCTATGTGGGTAAGTGGGTGGCAGCACTGTATGTAGGATGGATGGGTACAGAAACTTCTCGGGTTTATCAGTGTTCAGCGAATTATGGGAAGACTGACATTTCACCCAGCACATTTGTGCCTTTAGGGACTGTCTATGTGTATAGGATTGAAACCAAATTTCGTGTACTCGAAACCAGTTTGCTCTATCTATGACCCCTCCCGACTTTACCTGGGCTGGAAGAAGGTTTCAGGAAAGATTTTCTTCAAAACCTCCTAGTATTGGCAGGTTTCATGAGACAAAATGCTTTTTTTAGGCATAAGAATCTTACAAAAACCATTGAGGACGAGGATGTAAAACACTCTGTACTTAATTGTAAGACAGACAATATTTTTCTGAAATTCCACCAGGATTATGAAAGAAGAAATGGAAGAAAATCGGCCACTGGTCATCAGACCCCCATGGCTCCATGGCACAGGACAGTGACGACAAATTAACCTAACGTGTCATTTATGGGCAGCAAGTTTTGCTTTTTGGCCGTTGTTGTCTCTATTTGGTTTCGTTTTTGTCTCGTTGTTTGTTTTTACTTTGGCCTCGTGGCCATTTTGGCCAAGTAATAACTTCCTTTTCAGTAAATCAGACTTTGCAATCGTTTCACATTTCTGGGCAATTACCATTTGGCCCCAAGGTTCAGACAGCATCTCCTTAAGTGGCCTGAAGTCTGAAAACATGTAAAAAAATGTAGTTGTGAGTGATGACGTTTGAATCTATTTCATATGCATATTTACAAATTTTGAAGGTATATTTAGTGCTGAGTTAGCTGTGTGAAGGTCATTTCTGTGGGTGGGGGGAGAAAGTTTCATGTATGTACGTGAATGTGGTTAAATGTGTGTTTCCATATATACAAGAAGACGTGCTGCACCAAAATAACCTCAGAACTGATAACTTCCTGTAACGAACAAAAGCAAAGATGACGATTCCTGTGCCGCAGAGACGGCTGAGGTTTTCTACGAGCTTTTTCATCTGCACATCATTTGATTCAGAATCAGTCATTAAATTAAGTAGCAGTTAATGGAAGCAGCACCGGAAAATTTGGGATGTTGTTTAAAACATACAAAAAAATGCAATTTCCAATAATTTAAAAGCCATTTTATGATTGTACTTTTAAAACATCACATGTTAAAAGTGAGAAATTTAAACATGTTTCATACTGTTTGGGCAAAGGCAGCTCTTGTCGTTAAATACCCGCTGACGTGTTACGAGGTAAATTATTCTGACACGTGCCTCACGTGCCGCACAGGTGACAACCATTTCGGTGCATTATGAACTGCACCTATAAACGCCGCAGCCTGATTAAAACAAGTACTGAAAACCAAATGACAGGGAAAAGCAGGCGACTCATGACTTGTTTGGCTTTTGCAAGTCTGACCTTAACTCATCCTGCAGAGCTGAAAGAGATAAAAGGATTTTTTTAAATTATATTTTTATGTTTTCCGTTTTGCAGCATGTCACTGGGCAACGCTGCTGGCTTCTCTGACCCCGAGGTCGTTTTTAATGCTTTGGTCTGTGGCGTGACGAGTGAAATCTGACTTGTGATCAGTGCTCGGTCTAAAAACTGACGGGCATTAGTGCACACAGCAACGTCTATGGACAGTCTATTAATTCTCTGGAGCAACGTATGCTTTAAAGTTGTTGGTCAGATGAAATTCTATTAAGCAAAATAGAATTTTCAAGTTCAATTCTAATGTCCTTGAACTTGGACTAATATTCTATATATTCTGCAGTTGTTTTTTACATGCTGCATCAAATTTGTAAATTGATTTTGATTGTATATAATTTACATTTTTTGCACGTTACACACACATTGGTAAGTGCATTTCTCTTGTTGGTTTCATTGCTTTTCTTGCCTTGTATGCCTGGGAGCTGTGTAACATGTAGATTTCCCCGACGTGGGATCAATAAAGATTACCTCAAAATCCTTTGCAAACTAAAGCAAAGTAAAGTTGTTCTCTTTACTTCCCAAACAGCTGTTGAAAGAGGAGGTGATGTGAACATGTGTCGGTCCCTGTGTTTATGAGATGAGGTGCTGGCATCTAATATTTTTTTTAGAAAAATGTCTGATTTCTCATTTTCAACATGGCTCCATACAGTTTGCAGTCACAGGGTTTACAAATCCACAATATTTTTTTATAGTAGCATTTTACACTTTAGTGACTTCAGAAAACGGGGACAAGCTGATCTCAGCTGATTTATAAAAGGCCGCCTGGCTGCAGTCTCTGCAGAAGCCGACAGTAGATTCACAAGCTGCTTAGACGACATCTTCAGACCGAGCGTCAGGGGGAGAAAGTGGACATACACAGCTGTAGTGATGTATGGCCCTGACAACGTCTTCAGGGTTTTAGTTTTTGTCCTTCTTTATTGTAGTAGCACAAATATCCACAAATGCTCTTGTACGACACCTGATGGTCTTAGGGCTCAAGTTGTAAGTTGATTGTGTTCAACTTCACAATTTTCTTCCTGGATAATTCTGTCTCTCACTTTGAAGGTTGAATTCTTTGTGATTCGTGTGTCTTGTGGTACAACCACGACCTTCCACTGTGGGGTGTGCCAGACATTTGTCGCCGCGAGCGTGTCTTCTTCTACTGTGTGGCGACCCCATTTTCAGACGCCGTATGTCAAAGTGTCCTCGATTCAGACACTAAACCCCAAGTTGATCGAGGTGGTTCAAGCTAGAGCTTTGCATGGCAGCTCTGCTAGTGTGTGTGTGTGTGTGTGTGTGTGTGTGTGTGTGTGTGTAACGCTGGGAAGCAGCCTCCTCACCACAGAGGGGACCTGGGACCTGAATAAACTATTGACATTTGTTGCAGCAGTAAATAGCTCAGTTTCATTTTCTCAGTTTCCTTTACGTCAATTATCCTTTAATTGACTTCTGTTGTGTTTTGGAAAAAACAAAAACAAAACTGAGCATCCTGGAGCGTGAAAGAAATTACACCTACAAAATAAATGAGTCACTTTCTGTGCCAGAGCAGCGGACAAGCAGCCTGTCTGCATGCTGTTGTGTGTAGGTGTGCGTTAAAGGGGATATTGCCGCTTCCCGTGCAGTGACAGTACCGGCCGTCCCACGTGTCACATCACCGCTCCTCCTCCTCCTCCTCGTCCTCCCACGCTTCTTGCAGAGAGGAACACACAGAGCTATTATTGTCACTGACAGGAAATGAGTTGAACCACACGAGCAAACTGAGCCGACTGTCTCTCTCTCTCTCTCTCTCTGTCTCTGACTCATCTCTTCCCTTCTGTTTTTTTGGCTCGATACTCTTTTCTTTCAGCTCTCTCGCTTTTTATGCCGCTTTCTGTCTTTCTGCTTTTGCTACTTTCAGTTTTGTCGAAGTTGTTTTATTTAACCTCTTAAAGTCACACACATGCAAAAACGCATCACTGTACGTGTGACTACGTGCACTAAGTTACTGTACAGCCCACGGCTGGTTTATGTACCACTTTATCATACCACTACTGCACAGAACCCGGCTGTGATTATGTGAGAGCAAATGAAACTTACCCAGCAATATACATTAATAAAGTTAATCTACTATTTTTATAAAAGTGTTCTTCCTGCAATCAGGTCATCATTGTAGGACATTCCTGCTGCTTTTTCTCTCATTTATATTATTATTTCCTATTTACTTTTAATCATATTGAGCTTGGGATGTAACAAACAATCTCTGTAACTCTTTCTGACTATATTCAGAGTAGATTGATTAAATAAAAATAAAAATAATCCATACATTCACAAAATACCAGTTTGTTCTCCAGTTTCACAGACGAGACATATTTGCATGGTTGCACAGTTTTTGCCTTGTCGCTGACTTGTTTTTACCCCGTGTTCACACTGATTTTGTTTCATCCTCGCATGATTTGGGACAAAAGCTGTGCTTGTCTTTGCACGTCTTTTTACGCAGTTGTGCGTGTTTTATCTTAGCACTTTATGTTAAATGTCATTTTTTTCCTCTTGCTCTGCGTCATTCTGGTTTTTTAAAGTTTAGTGTTTTCACACATGCAACACCTCAGTTTAGAACATGTCACTATTCGCAGTGATGCAAAGCTACTGGTGGTTTACGAACCACTTCATATTTCTGCTGCAAATAACAAAATACTAATGGAACTTACTGTGTGTAAGTTATTTTGAGGATCTGACAGCCCAGTATTGTCCAGCTCTCACTAATGGAAGACACACTACTAAGACGCTGCCTGTTTTCCTGCTGTTTTTGTCTTTGCAGTTTTTACTTCATTGTTGCACATTTTTTCCACTTCATGTTTCTTCTGTTTTTGCCTTGTCTTTGCACGTTTTAAACCCTTTCTTTCTAAGCCCTTTCTTACCCTTTGTTCTCCTTGTTTAGGAGGCATAAATGCTAAATTTAGCACCACTGACCCCAGAGAAGCCAAACTCTGTTCTTACTGTATTTTTAATCAAAGTCCCTTTAGTTTTGACTGGGAGTGAGACATTAAATCAGAGACAGCATCAAAACACGAATAAAATGTGTCCGCAGTGAATTTCTTTTAGTACCAGAATAATTTGGTACTTTGTCCATTTAAGTTGTTGCATGAAACCCACAGCACCTAGTAACAAAATATTTGATTTCCTCCATCTCCCTGGCAGTTTGATCCTGAATTTCCACCTTCTGTTGGTCAAGGTGCTTTCTTACTGCATTTTCTTCAGCACTGATAATGAATACGCAAAGCGAAGAAGGGGAAGGACAGAGGAAAATTCACCTTAGTGAAAAAATAAAACAAAGTTTCCAAGTGAAAAAGTCCCCTCGTGCAGGTTGAACTTTATACTGTGAATAAATTCTGTATCTAGATTATAAAGGCTTCATACTAAAACAGTAGGTTAAGTTATTCATTTTACATATAAACTGTTTTGTTATTTATTAAGTACTGACAGCATTATTGATCAAAGTTACATGTAACATCTTATGTTTGATGAGATTGTGTGTGTGTAGTTGTGATTAAAGGAGGGTTTTGCCTCTGGTGGCAAATAGTGGAAATCCAGAATTATGAGGATTTCCCCATCAAGTCCAGCTTAGAAATAAGCAATGGCTCCCTCTGCTGGTTTACTACACACACTACACACAATCCATGTGTGTAAGTTTGTTACATCGCACAGAGAAGTTAGAGCGGAAGTGAAAAACACTGTAGTGGTTGTATTTTTCAGATACTACAATTTGCATAAATACTATACAGTAGGTAAAAGCTCAATAAGCTCATTGCACAGATCTAATGTAATAAATGTAACTAATGAAATGCAAAGACTTAATCAGATGAAAACAAACTGTCTGACAGATACAGATATTCATATTCCATACAGCATGAATTACAATCATGTTGTTGATCCCTTTACATTTCTCCTGCTACCATCATAATCACAACATAAAATTTCACCTGGTTTGAGTGGGATTCAGAGGCTTGTGTTTCAAACCATCTCTAAGTAAAAAAAAAAATACCCATCACAACTTAAACAGAGAGAAAAAACCTTGTATGATCTTTTTTTCATCCTAAAACTCTCTATAAATCTAAAGTGACTCTTACATTAAAAAAAGTCACATGATATGAGAATCACATATCATAATATCACAGAGGCAGTATGGGATCATCAGTACAGAGGAAGAACGAAAAGACAGGCTGAGTCTGAAGGAAAACGCTGGGAACGTTAAAAAAGTCTGGGATAATATAGTAGCAGAAGATTAGCTAAGAAAAGTTCAAGACAGTGTCCCCTCCCCCACAAAAAATATAAAAATTGAGATGTGGTAATAAATACTGACTTTTGCCCCTACAAGAAATGTTGTTAGTGTATGTACAGTATATTAAATATTGTGTATGTTGCAGTACATCATTTCCTATATTTTCTGGTTGTGAGAAATAAATAAACCTCGTCATTACCAGCTTGCTGTGTGAACTGATGGTGGCCTGAGCCTTTTGCACAGTAATGCATATTTAAACAAAAAAGCAAAACTAACTGACAACAACAAAGAAAAAATGCTACTATATCAAAAAAATTAAAAAAGAAATAATTTTGCACAGAACTTTCTCCTTTGCCTGTGTCATATTTACTGCAGCCACTAGATGTGGCCTAAATACACTGGTTGTAGAAACCTGCCGACTCAAACGACACATGGACTAATGTTTTACAGGAGGACGGTTCATCTCACTGAAACCAACAACCTGGATTTACGTTAATCCATTTTTCAAACCTGTGCATGTGCTTTGCACAAAAATAATCTTTCTCTCTTCTTCTTTTCTTCCTTGCCTTTTTCACCTTTCCTTTTCCGTCTCTTGCTTCTTCAGCTCTTTGAATCAGATTTTTACAAGCTTTGCTCAAACCTTTCAGGAAATTGAACGAAGCCCAACTAGAAAACCATCTGTTAATAAAAAAAAAAAAACCAGTAGTTTTGTGGAGTCAGTACAGCATCAATAAAAGAGAAACCTCAATAAACCTACCAAGAAAAGACAGGGTTTCCTCTAATGAAACTTTTACATGCTGCGTTTCTTCTGTAAACACCATTAGAGCGTGACCAGCTCTGTCTCATAGGTCAGATCCCCGAAAAGCCTTTACAGTTACAGTTATAATACAAAGGGCCAATAACGTTTCACAAGATCAGTATCACAAATCTGCGTGGATTGTCTTTTGAATATGTACAATTTTTAACACAAAGCAACGTCTTTCACATGAAGAAATGGAAGGCGAGTTTAATCCTGCACCTCTGCCCATTTTAAATGCATCTTGTTCACATGCTTCTTCTGCATCAGACTGCAAAAATATCACCTCCAGGAAACCAACCAGACAATAT